>OU342986.1:18463859-19851359 GCA_910592155.1 Ypsolopha scabrella
ACTGGAGTGTGTGTGCCACACTCACACTTCCATTCATGCTTATATACCGACGCATGTTTAATTTACTCTGATTACACGTCTGACCATCAACTGATTTACATCTATTATTTGACCACCTTCGGCCCACATTGGAGTGTGTGTGCCACACTCACACTTCCATTCATGCTTATATACCGACGCATGTATAATTTACTCTGATTACACGTCTGACCATCAACTGATTTACATCTATTATTTGACCACCTTCGGCCCACATTGGAACACCGGCGTTTCGCTTTCGAGGGCAAGTATTAAAATTTACATAAGCAAATTATATTTCCTGAAAATGCGTAATACCTTTAATGAGACACTTGTGTAAATACATACCTTTAATCATGGAATAATGTACAGATATGTAAAGACAACAGCGTGACTCGCTACCTATCGGCAGTTCTTAGTGCGGGTGTGTTAGAGGGTATAATCAAACAGGGAACTTGAGCCTCTGGCGAATGTACATAAAGTATTTATTTAAATAGTGTGTCAAAATCTGGGTATAAATATCGACACGGCACAGTTATAACGCATTTAGAAAATGGTCGGTTTGAAGATTCTACTTGTAGCTGCCCTGGTGAGTTGATATTTGAACGAGCGAGCGAAGCGAATGAAGTTCTCCGAGTCTACTGGAACAATCCGGCGTTTGTATGTATGTATGAATGTATGTTCGACGATAACTCGAGTATCGTTGATTGGAATGTCATGAAATTTGGCAAGCAAGTAAATAAGGCAAAAAGAATTTTTAAGTTTGAACATGAGCCAAATCGGTCAAGCGCGAAACGGGTGAGCGCGAGTTCACAATGTTCAAATTTAAACATTCTTTTTGTCTTATTTACTCATCTGCCAAATTTCATGACAATCCGATCAACGATACTTGAATTATCGTCGAACAAACATTCATACATACATACAAACGCCGGATTGTTCCAGTAGACTCGGAGAACTTCGCTCGCTCGTTCAATGATTCGAATTCAGAACTAAGTACTTAGTTATTGTTAATGTTGTTTCCCTTTGATTTCCGTGTAAACTAGATACGATGACTTTTATTTATGCAGCCAAATTCTTACTGGAGACTCGATAAGTGCTCAGTAACAAGGTTCGATGACCCTTTTTCTGAAATTGGTAAATTATTCTTTTCATGTTCGTTACAAACGCAAGCCCAGCCCCGAGTCAATTACTTATAAATTAGCACTTATCGATCTGTGTTACTGATCACTTACCAAGCCTCCAGCATGAGTTTGGCTGCATAAATAAAAGTCACCTTATATATCTACTGTGGTATTATGGTACCGTTTGGTACTCAATCAATACAAGCGTAAGCCTAGATGGGCACTGCAACTTGGAAATAGTATATTCAGAATATTTTGACTAAAAGTATTTATTTACAACAACTTCATTTTTAAACATGGTGTAATTTTTTGTAAGTAGACAGACCGAAGTGTTCACGAGTTATCATCTATAAATTCCTTTAGTGTATTATTTTATATTTAAGCTGCTTTTCAAAATAGTTGTCTTTTTTCAAATCTTTTACAAAAAATGTATCAAGCGTGCACTATAAATATAAAATTGTCTCTGGCTAAGCAATTAATTGTTGACGATTGAATCTCCAACGCCGGTTTTCTGCCAACATAACCTAAATATATTATATTCTCTTGCAGGTGGCTGGAGGTGACTGTGCTGAGTCTTCTGATGACGATAATTCCGTGAGTAATTAACTTTTTTTAAAGTTGTACAAAGATATATTTGGCATAAGCGAACTAGGGGTAGGATCCAGCCCCCCCCCCACCCCAGAAACACGAGCGTCATTGCTGTAAATAAACATTAATAAGTAGATAAAGGTGTTAGTTGTTTTTTATTTTGATTAGTATGTGATCTCGTTCACATATTCAAGAACAGACACTTGTTCATGGCGACATGAGTTGGAGCCGGGGGCCAGACCAACACAGTCTATAGAATGTGCACCGACAGTAGGTGCTGGCCAGACCCCCACATCACGCCAATGAAAAAATGCAAATAGCAAGTCGTTTGGTACACATGTCCTTGAGGTCCTAACGATCATTTTGGTCGTCAGGTTTTTAAATGACCCCCCTTCGCCTTGTTAATGTTTTTTTTTCGGAAACCTATCGTTTTTCATGTCAAATAAAAATATACTATATCATTACATTTCAGCTACACGTAGTCTAAAAAATTAAATTAAATAATTTCAACTTTGGGCTCCACTAGGTAGGAAAGGGCCGGAGGAATAAATAAATGCGTCGTTTTACTCGTAATATTCTCATGTTATAAAAAAATATTATTAATGTTAATAAGGTTTTAGAATAAAATAATTTAAACTTTCATAAAAAAGCTTATGAAGGTACAAAAATGGGATCCTTTATGGATAACTTCGTTTTCCGTATTTCAAAACGGAACGATACCGAAACATCCTATACTTTATTGCACATCGGTTTCTTTCTTTAAGCGTTAACTGTAGCTCAATTACCGTATTTCTATGTGTTAATCGTAGCCCACCCAAGCAGCAACGCAAATTATAACTAAACCATCTCAAAGTATCTAAATTGAGTTTTCACTTAGGCAAATAATCTAAGTCGGAAGTTGTTCTTTAAGTTTAAATAGTATTAAAATTTGAAATTAAGGGCTAATTAAGTGCATTAGGTATAGGTACATAAAAAAAAAAGATTTAATGAGACTTATTTTTGTCTACATTAAGTGTGAATAAGGCGTCCTTTCCCTAAACATAAATTTTTTTAAACATATTTTAAACTTGATTTAAATATACTACTTAATCCTGATAAAATAATATTTATCTGTAAAACGTTTGAAATTTATCTTAATTCAGATATAAACTCAAATTCTTTAAACTCTCGCACTTATTGCAAGATCAAGATCTTATTGATTTAATAAATAGTTTTTAGGCAGATATAGAATTAAAAGGACGACTTTATTCAAAACAGTTTTATTCAGTTGTGTATAAGTACACTAAACAGGATAGAAAATTTGAACAGACACAAAGTGAAACAAATTAAAAGAAGTGGATGGTTTCGCTGTCGTGTAAGAAAATACAGTGCTACTAATTCTAACAATGCAATTGATTGTATATATACTAATAAAATTGCAGCCAATGTGTGTGATGGACAGATAG
The DNA here is from genome assembly GCA_910592155.1 of Ypsolopha scabrella. Lineage (NCBI taxonomy): Eukaryota > Metazoa > Arthropoda > Insecta > Lepidoptera > Ypsolophidae > Ypsolopha > Ypsolopha scabrella. The sequence continues at coordinate 18,467,035 of OU342986.1, forward strand.
AAGAAGAAAACCTTGAAACGGCATCATATTCGACGGGCTCGTTTACCACTAATATATTACCTACGGTATCAAGCCAAGAAAAAAGCATGGATGAAATATGTAGGATCATCATACCCCTTGGACCTCCCCCCCAGCTGGAACCGCCCCTCCATTTTTTTTACGTTATGTTCGTTTGTTTTTTGGTAAAAATATAGACATTAAACACCTTCGTAAAGGTTTGGGGGAAGGTACCACTCGGACCTCCCCCCCAAGCCGGAACTCTCCCCTTTTAGGTTATGTTTGTTTTGTTTTAAATCGTGCGCCCTTAATTTACTTCTGCATCAGCTCGGGCGCTGTGGGAAATGGAACCAGCCTCAGCTGCTACGGCTCACACGGTTGCCTGCGCTTTATTTCGCAAAGGCGGAGGGGCTGAACCACAAGAATGTATAGAGTCGGGGTGCTCTGAGTCGGTTTTTGAACTGTTTTAACCTACCAGCACAGAAAACCGTTACACCATAATCTGAATCTATCAGTACAGAAGTCGGTTTTTAGACCATTCAAACCTACTAGTGCAGTAAAATATTTAGTGATATATTTAGACCTACATGTTACCTTTTTAGGAGAAATGAAACATTATCACATTATAAAATTCAGGAAAAACACATAAGAACACATTCACGTTGCTACGAAAGAAACGGAATGAATGTTTTTTTACAAAAACGAGCGGATGATGACAGGCGTTGCGTTCCGTTTCACGTATTTTTTTTAGCATTCTATCTTTGGCAGCTCTAAGATTGAAGGCACTGCGTTTCATTTCCTGTAAATCTTTGAATTTTAATTTTAATCGTGATTAAATAAAAGTGCAGCTCCGGCAAACAAAAACGCTTAAAGGATTCAACTACGCCCTAACAACCTCGCGCCATTTACGTAATAATCAGAATCCTGTTTTATGTCTATAGCCGACCCCATTATTTTACTTACCGGTTGGTTCCTTTTGTATGCAGCTCTTATTTCTAAAAGGATGCACATGAGCTGAGTTAATCAAAAATATAGGATGATATTGAATATACAACTCAATTTAAAGGATGAGTTAAATAATATTATTGATTTTTTTAATAAATTTAAACTTTTTAAAAACCTTTATGATTGTAAAATTCAAAATAGAATACATTTATACTTTTATTACTTAAATTTGTTTCATTTAAAACATGGCGAATCAATCTTTATTTTTGTAACAGTATTTAATACAGCTAAACTTGAATTAACGCCATTTTGACTAATATCTTAAAATGAAGAGACGAATAAATTTAATACTCTATCAACATATTGTTAATTGGGATTTAAATAAAATAAATTAAATATGTTTCGATCTTCAAAAGTTTATACAAGCATGTAAAAATACTTTTCATAAAAAAACATGGATATTTGTAAATTTTATTTGTGACAACTTTTTGTGAATAAAATTACGCATGCCATTCCGTATTATTTTTAAAGCCCGTGCAATTTATAGATCTATCCGGACTTTTTATACGATACACAACAGTGCGTTTACATTTTCACCGTACCTACATCATGACACATGCATTCCCTTATTTAGCATATTTATTTTAATATTTATATCCATCTCTGACACGTTTTCAAAAGCAAACATTCTTAGAGATGTCATTTTCTAGGTTTATTGCCTTTAGATTAACTACGAATAGTATGCTTAGTACAATGAAGTTTGAAGGAATACTTTCCAAGTACTGATTAATCCTACTCTCTTATTGTGAAACACTAAACTTGGTTTTATAGATATCAAACACTTCAATTTGGAAGTAACTTTAACTACAAGATATCTTTAAGTCAGAATCTTAATTTCTCGGATACAAATCTCACTTAAATCTATCTAAAGTTTACCTTGATAGTTGTCGGAAATCTGTCTTCATTTTAACTGAAATACTGTGCCCTTTTTTACTTAATTATACCTACAGAGGTATCTACAGGTTATCATGAGGGACGTTGTGTATTCAACCAAGACAACAGCCAAGAATTGTAAAAATCCCTTCATCCATCCATCCATCCATCAGCCTGTTTCGTCCACTGCTGGACATAGGCCTTTCCAGGATTTCACCACTCTTGGCGGTCCTCCTGGAAGAAATGCCCATACTCACTCACGCTGGGCAGGCGGGTTGGTGAGCGCGGTGCCGAACCCCTTGCACCAGTGACGCCGCTGCCCGTCACTAGTCTGTTTTATATAAGGCCCGGCAATTGAGGATGGTTATACCGCCATCCATCGGTTCCAGGCAATGGTGGGCCGCCTGGTTTTGCCTGAGTGCTGTTCTCTTACTCTCCCCCGAATAACTTCGGGAGGATTTGCGAGTAAGATGGTGGTACCTCCACAGTCGAGCCCGGCATCAGCTCTACCACCTATAATCCCTTCAAGATATCTATAATACCCTTTTAAGTATAAGAAATGCTCCTTGGACAATAGGCATGATGACTAAAAAAAATGTTATTAGTCCGTCAGTTAGATAATCAGAAAATATTGGACACGTATTTTTTCTTTTTTCAATTTAACAAAAAACGATGAAGATATAGCCCGCTGAAGTTCCACGTGACGTCACATCTAGGTACAATTTTACTTAGAAGTGACGTCATTTTCCCCCACTCCCAAACTTTGACGCGCTTCATCTCTGTCATTTTATGTTTGATTGAAAAAAGAAAAAATACGTGTCCAATATTTTTTGATAATCTAAACGACGGACTAAATAGAATAATATTTTGTTTAACCTGTGTACAAGCCGTATTCCTATGTGTTAATCGTAGCCCAATTACCGTTATTCTATGTGTAAAACGCCGTCTTATTACCGTATTTCTATTATTATTAATTTCTATTAAAAATAAAAAACCGGACAAGTGCGAGTGGGACTCGCCCACCGAGGGTTCCGTCAAAGACTATATTTTTTGTTATTTAATTACAAATGTATAGTTTTCAAATTTTTCCCTATACTTGTAGTATAAGACGGTATTACTTGCCAAATTTCATAGTTCTAGGTTAACGGGAAATACCCTATAAGTTTTGATTCCCTTGAGTGTCAAAATATACGTTTTTTGCGGAATAAACGGCCGTATCTTTTTTTTACGTCAATTTGGAAGTTTGATTTTTTCACAGCTTTGAGGAACTGTAGACTTAAGTATATGGTTTTAATTTCAACTTGATACCTCCACCCGTTCCCGAGACAAATGGTCTTGACTTGACAGACAGACGGACGGACGGACGGACAGACAGACTGACAACAAAGTAAAGTGAAGTGAACCATTAAGACTAGTGAATTGAGTCTGAGGCTTCCATGCGTACCGTTTTAAACACAAACTTATTCCACGAGCAGTAATGAACGACCAACTTAACTCGACACTCATGCGATCTTTATACTGTATGTAGGCAAAGGGTCTAATTATGTTTCAGATTTTATCCTAGACGTATGCTTTAAGACCCAATTGCAAACGAAATTACAAAATTCCAAGTCAACTAGAAGTACACTATAGGTTGGTTTTCACGATGAGCCGATTTGTATGAAATGTACAATAACGTTTTTTCACGTTGAGTTAGGATTAGTTAGGAAGCCGGATTTCTTAACAACACTATGAAGCCATATTATAAGATGACTTCTGTAAGAGTAATTAGTTTCAATGGCCCCGAAAAAAGGGTCTTGACAGATCCATAGACAGAAGAAGAACAACAAAGTGATCATCTTAGGGTCCCGTTTTATTATTTAGAGGTACGGGACCCTAAAAATTACACCAAGTTTAGCCTATGCGGTGACTGTCAGTTTTACCGGTCTATGAAAAAGCATAGTGTACTTGCAAAAACACTGCTCATACGCACGTTTGCATCGCAGAAATACGGTAATTGGGCAGCTGATTTTAAAAATCAAACAAATATTTTAATGTTTTAAATATTTATTGTGTTTTTTGTTTTGTTTTAGAATAATGGACCACTCTCTGTATTCGGTGAGTCAAAATATTATATACACGCTTTATGATTTTTTTCATTTCTTGCCTCTAAGCAATGTGATAAAATATATCAGACTCTTATTTAATTTAAAATTTGGGTGGAACGCCCTTGAAATTACTTTTCTTAACATAATTGTTGCTTGAAATTCATAAAAACATTTCAAAAACCTTAGTACATACATAAAAAATTTGCTAAGATTTCTTTTTACATAAAGGATACAAAACTTAGGTTAGGGTAGGTTAGGTTAGCTAATTATGACAGAAGGTCCCTTAAGTAGGGACTGAATAATTAACCGACTTGGATTTACATGGATCTCGCAACTTTTTACGGTAGAAGAACTAAGTTGCGGGACTTGTTTTTTTTGATGGCATCTCTTTTTTTTGTAGATAGTCCTACTTTTTTTCCTTTCCGGTACCTTCTACTTACAACTGCAAATGTAACTTTGTAATCTTATATATTTATTTATGCAGTTGGTGTATCTAGAAAACTGGACCGAAATTGCAAAATATTTTAGTTTTTCATTGATTTATACACTAAACACTAATTGTATTCCAAATTTGAAGCTTCTATGTCTGCTAGGAAAGCCTTAGAGTTTTGATGATCGATCAATCAGTTAGTGAATGAGTGAGTGACAAAATTGAGAAACGTTGACTAGTCATAATTCTTAAACTACTGGTTCAAATTGAATGAAATTTGAAATATACCGTGTTTATACAATGCCTGCTTGGTTACTGAAAATTCAGACTTCTAGTTTTATCCACAACGAAGTTATAGGGCGTCGGAAATGGCCTGAACTGTCTCGAGAAGAGGATGGTACGGCCGTGCCGCTATGTAGCTTGACTTGGCGGGGGCACTGCCGTGCCTCCAGATCAAACGATTTCGAGAACCCGAAAGAACGTTATCTTGATATGACACGCTATAGAAATACAAGAAACAAGGGTAGAAAGGGACTAGACACAGTACAGATAATTTGGAAAAACGCACCAGCAACTTAACGCCGTCAACTATTGATGAACTAACGCCCTAGCTAATTATTTTTCGAAAATCGTATATAGGGTGGCTAACTTCACTTCGTATATTCACAATAATAAAATGGATAACTGAGATTTTTATGTATTTTCTTTGGATTCTTTTTACATCTCTTTAAATGTGACTAATTTAGGATTCGGATTTCGGATTTGCTTGTACATTGCCACATTCACGATACTTCATTTGTGTAAGTTCTGCAGGTTCAGACAGTTTTCAAATATTGTTGTGATACAAAAAACACTTGTACTTTTCCACAGATAATATTTAATTCTACACTACCCAACCATTGTTGTGATAAAAAAACACTTGTACTTTTCCACAGATAATATTTAATTCTAGTTTTCAAATACGTTCAGTTTTTCGTCGTTTTGAGCGATCACTAGTTTCTTCAAACTTTTTGGAAGGTCGGCCACCTCCTTGGTTGTGGGCTGAATGCACAACAGGGAAAGTAACATAGGTATTGAACCAATCTTTGTGTTTGTTGGCGCACCGTGTAAAATTTTCGTGTGCTTGATGGAGTGTGGTCTTATAATCTGACACTAATCTTGTTAACAAGCACTATTTCGTGAGAAAGATCGGTGACACGTAGAGCACTTTTCATCTTTTACAGCAAATATGACACTTTTTCGTGATGCTTTCGGGAAGTTCACTCCCTATAATGGCCGATAAGAGTGTATCTGCTAAAGTAGGCTTCTTCGTCAGTTGATCCTAAAACAACAAACAATTTAAATTAGCACACATGTCTATTTGCTAATTTAAATTGTTTAACATGAAATTTTTGTTAGAGCGACGACGGTTACGGACGTGAAAATTTACAACTGCTTTAGCAAGACTAAGGATCACTCTTTGTAACAATGTTTAACATTAAAGCCGCATCTGCCAGGAAATTCACCTTTATCATTTCATGAATATTTCTAAACAGAAAAATTAAATTTTCCCGTCGTTTTAGTGTCATTAACGTTTTAAAAAAAGTCACTGACTATCTAAAATAATTAATAAAAAATTGTTAATTACCTCCTGGAACCAAATCCATCGCAAAAACTCAAACTTTCACTAATAATTTCGAGTAAGAAATTAATAACCGCAAGACTTTAAATTATCGAAAACACATCCGAATTTGAACAAGTTCAACTTTGGACTGAGATAAGAATGACAACCCGTTTCTCGGGTACCACTGATTGCTGTGAACCTTTTCATTGTTTAGTCAAGTAGTAATGAAAATTAGTTTTGTCGTGTTCCGAGACCTTTTACGTTTTTAGGTTTCGACCGGCTTTTATGGATTTTTCACCTATGCGGTGCTCAAATGCTCGATGTGTTGTCTGTGCTCAAATACTTGTAGTCCGACAGAAATGGGTTTGCAACATTACTTTGTAAAATAAGGTTTAATCGCGAATTCTGTTATTTTCACCTTGATAAGTATTGATTAAGGACTTGTAATTATGAAAAATCTCTATACATATAAATTACAACGTCTGTCTGTCTGTCTGTTCGTTTGCTTGTAACTTGAGAACCACTCAATGGATTTTGATGCAGTTTTCACTGAAAGATAAAGCATTTCTTCGGAAAGGTTTAAGGCTATGTATCATCACGGTATGACAAAGGGGAGCAGCGCAGTGAGAATTTTAGTGAGACATATGGAAGGTTCGCCGCCGTAGCGTAGTAGATCGTCGCGGGTTCAAACCTCGACTGGAAAAATTTGTTTTCACTTTTTATTTTTTATTATTTTATTTTATTTTCAGAAAAAATTTTTCCTTGTGTAAGAAAAATATAAAAGATAAAATTATATTTCTTGACTGAGCAAAGACCAATAACTAAAATATTTTTATTTTCGAGTCCTTAGAAAACGCCATCTCTGTGAAGCAATCCAGTAGCCTTAGCATGAAAACATTACAGTTATGTTTAGTTTGAACGTAACGGGGTTTTGTATGGAATTCTGATAAGTTCCGCTACTGACCGCTAGGGGCGGTTATCAGATTTCATACAAAACCGCGTTACGTTCTAACTAAATGTAATGTTGAAATGGTTTTTATTTTAATACACTAGATGGCGCTGCATGTTTCAAAATATCTAATTTGACGCAGTCTGGTTCAAATCAACTCACGTTAAAGTTTGTCTACACTATTATATAAACAAGAAATATTTATTTGTTTGTTTGTTTGCATATAATGGGTAATATCTAGAAGTACTGAACTGTCTATAAAAATTCTTTAAGCACTCAAAAAGATTTTTAGTTAATCATGTGGTATGTACGCCTTGCGTAGTCGTATGTAGTCTCATCGTCGAGGTTTCAATCATCCACTGGTAAATATTTTTTTTAGGAGACCTCTTAAGTTTAATTTTATTTGATCAGTATTGGTGAGTATTTTTGTAGAACATGGTGACCAGGATCTAATGACGGGACTGGGAGGTGGGTACGGGATCTCCTCAACGGACAACAGCAGACCCTTCGAGTTTGGGCTTATTTTGTTGGTCTTTATTAGCACTTTGGTAAAACATGGTGACCAGGGTCTGATCATGGGACTGGAAGATGGGTACGGGATCTCCTCAACGGACAACAGCAGACCCTTCGAGTTTGAGCTTATTTTGTTGGTCTTTATTAGCACTTTGGTAAAACATGGTGACCAGGGTATGATGATGGGACTGGAATATGGGTACGGGATCTCCTCAACGGACAACAGCAGACCCTTCGAGTTTGGGCTTATTTTGTTGGTCTTTATTAGCACTTTGGTAAAACATGGTGACCAGGGTCTGATAATGGGACTGGAAGGTAGGTACGGGATCTCCTCAACGGACAACAGCAGACCCTTTGAGTTTGGGCTTATTCGATTGGTCTTTATTAGCACTTTGGTAAAACATGGTGAGCATGGTCTTTTGATGAGACTGGAAGGTGGGTACGGGATCTCCTCAACGGACAACAGCAGACCCTTCGAGTTTGGGCTTATTTTGTTGGTCTTTATTAGCACTTTGGTAAAACATGGTGACCGTTGCATAATGTCGTTCAAAAAATCATATTCTTTTGTTTTCCTTATTTCCACGAAAATCTCTTCAACGTGGGCGGAGCCGCGGGCAAAAGCTAGTAAATATATAAAATACATTTAACGATTTATTATTTATTATGATTATTTGTAATGATAAGTAAAAAAAATGTTCAGAAGCATTAAAGAAACGTCAAATTTAATACTTAAAGTTGATTTCACAAAACTGAGACCTGATAGAAAAACCTGAGTTCAGATTTGGATTCAGCACACAGTTTTCTGCAAGAATTTCAAAATATCGTGTCTGGGAAAGGAAATTGTTGACTAGTATTTTTAGTCTTCTTATGTAAATGTAAGAGGCCTAATGTTTTGTTATATTTTTCAGCATCTCTGGCTTCTGCAATAAACGGTAAGCGCATTTTAATCTAATACTTAATGTAAGTAAAGTTTTGAGTGCTTTTTGTTTGGCTCCCTGTAGCTCGCGTATCTTCCTCTCCATCATCAGTTTGAATGTCTCTCTTTCGGTCTTCGTGTAAATTCCTGTATTATATATGTACGGACTTTGTCCACGCATTTATTATCTTAACACAATTAATATTTCCTAATAACATAGTTTACTTAAGTCAAGGTCGCTTACACGGCATCCACTAGTATTGAGGCTAATTTCTAGTGCCATACGGAAGACGATGTCCAAAGAATACTGCTAGCGACACATAATTAAGGCGCTGCTGTAAGACGCTGCACTTTAGGTTTTGGAGGTGGTGAAGCAGGGGAAGTGGTGGACGTAGTTTCCCCCTCAAGCGGGACGCCCTAGTGCGTTCACAGCAGCGCGCGGCCCTATTCTGGCGCGTATACTGTTTGTTTGTGATGAGTAATTCTGTGCTTTGGATAAATAGATTAGGTCAGATTGATAAGTGAGGGAAAATAAATTAAAATATTTGGTAAATTATAAATATATCATCACGACATGAATCCCCGAAGGGGTGTCAGAGGTGTTCCGAGCGTGAACTGTGAAATGCACACCGCCGATTATTTATTACGTCCCGAAATGATGGGTGGTGAGCCTTATCGCCGTGATTCTGGCACAAATACATGCTTTTTAGAGCATACAGGTCTCCTTACGATGTTTTCCTTCACCTTTCTGCAAGTGGTGAGTATTAAATATTTATATTATATTAGATAAGTAGTATATTTGTAGTATAGTACTATAATTATTGGTTTTACATACGACTTCACTCAACAATTTATATATTTGTTATTTTGCCTGATCACAATGAATGACACAGAAACAATTATGAGATGTGATGTGATGACTATACATTTTTGTACTAAATTTCGTACTAAATAACGATTCATTTACAAACATTTATAGCCGTCACAACAAGATTTTTTTATCCGTGTTTAAATAAAAAAAATGAAGTACAGCGAAGGGATTATTCTGGCTGTTCTCTCTGTTGAAGGGTACACGGAAAGAACGTGCCATGTCAAAAAGTCAATCCAATGGGCGGAGTACGGCATGTATTTATATATGTAACGTATTAGTATTATCATATCGTATACACATAATTGTATACATTAAATATCCCTTTATTTTAGTTAATGTTCGTGTATTTACTTATTAAATATAAGCAAACCCAACACCTATTTTAATATATTGTATTTCCTCTTTTAAGTTTTTTTTATTATTTAATAAATCCTAACGTGCGATAAGTGCATTTATATACCTATATTGCAGAAATAAAGTATTCATTTCATTTCAATATTTTCAAAATTGCATTTATAAACTTACAAACAAGTCTATATTCAATACAGTTATCCTTTCTACAAAATCTTTACGTAGATAATAATCATGACTAGGCGCGTTTTTTTCCGTGTTTCTTAATGATATACCATATTTCAACGCAATCTGAACAGCATGGCATCAAAATCTGAAAGAGAAAATGAAATTGACATCTCACATTCTTTCCGTGTACTTTTCATCATAAGCCAAAAAGATCTAGAAATGGTTCTGAATGTGTGTAGCAGACATTGAAATTTTTAGTTGAACCTAGAAAATCTTTAGATGAAAACTACTCAGGGAAATTACTAAAATGAATTTATACGTGATAAGTTTTCGGTTCATAATAAAGTTGATTCTTTGAAGACATATTTGATTATATTTGTCCTTGTTATTGAAGAGAGAAAAGTTCCTACCTATCTTACACTTTCTTTCAGTTCATATATAAGTTAAGTGGATTATTTTTAGAGATTTTTGTTTATTTTTGTTTGGAACAGAAAGTTTCTTATATTTTTTTTTTTTATTTCTTACTAAAGTCGATTGGTTTTGATCATTTCTGCTAAGAAATTTCTATTTTCATTAAATTATGCATTTGATAAATTTCTGTTTAAAAATATCTATTTGTATTATTATAGTTGAAGTTATTTAAGAGACTTTAATGATTTTTGTTCTTTTTAATTAAAAATATGTATTACCGGCATTTTTCAAAATAATTTACCTTAAAAAAAGTACTAAATGTAAATGTTTCGATTTCCCGGGAAGACCCGAGAAATCGAGATCGAGAATTCTCGAGACCCGAGAAATGAAAAACCTTGAGAAATAGTTCCTAAGCGGAACTCATACTAGAGAGTCAGTAAGTGTCTAGTATCAGAGCTCAATGACCCTTTTTGGTAAATTCAAAATATTTCTAGGGTTCCGTATTACATAATAGGTACAAAAGGAATATTTATGGTGAGATTCCGTTGTCAGTCCGTCCGTATATAATATGTATGTATGTATATCGGTTGAGAAATTAACGAAAACAAAATGACAAAATTCCCAAGACTGTCGAATTCCCTGTTACGATTGCCGAATAACCCTGTACGCTAGTCTGACTCGCTCTTGACCTGTTTCTATTTCTTGTCTCTTTAATTACCAAGCGCAGTCAGTCAGTCACTTCTGGATACCAGAATAAATTTTTTGAAGTTCACGAAAAGTGTCATTGACCTTTGATACTGATCACTTACTTAGTCACTAGGGTGCGTTTCAGAAAATAGGTAATATGCCGTTATGTTGGTAGCATTCATAGTATCATCCAATCCATCACCATAATATAACATTACGGCATATTACCTATTTTCTGAAACGGACTGTACTATGAATGAGTTTGGATGTATAAATTAAAATCACTAAGGACATGGCTTTCAGCGCACTAAAATATATCTCCATAAAAACGTTGCAAAACGATGCCCACTGGCCTCTGTGATGTATGACATAGAGATCAGTTTAGAAGTGTGGTTAAAGTTTTTATATTTTCTGTTTTTATCGTTACCCATTACTAACAATCAGTTGGGTTTAAAACCATTAAATTTTATCCGCAGTTTATACCACTATCGATATTTTACGTACAAAGACGTGCACAGGAAAAATTGTCACAGGTCCAACGTTGGCAAGTGCCAGATTGCGACTGGCGAGGAGCGGGCGGCGTGGAATAAGCAGCGGACCCGCGGTGGAACGTTAATTTCATCGGTTTTTAATTGCTTAAAAAATAAGTGATAACTTTATTAAAGCTCAGCTGCGTGCACGACCTAGATAATGTAAAGAGGAATATTACCAGATACGTTCTGTTAATAAAAGAGTGGAATTATGGAAATGCCATGCTTTGGAAGATATTATTTACATGCTGCATTCGTGATTTATTTCTATCGAGCAAAGTTTATGCTATCGTGTCACACGTGCATGCAAGACCTAGACAAAGGTTCGAACTATATCTAGTATTTTTTGATAATTTATAAATTATATTCTGAGCATTTATTTGACTTTGAAATGACAGCTTCGCGCGCCTTTTACGGATAAGCCCGCCTTAAGCAAGTTCTAAACTCATGTAGAAAAGTTAGTTGGTTTCGTGCCGCTCACGAACAATAACATAACAATTTATTTATAACATAACATTTTATATCCTTTCTAACAGTAACATTTATATTATGTTAAACAATATTATCAACATTAAACTAACAATTCTTTCCACTACTATCCTGCCAAGGCATCTGGACTCGTGGTATCGCTCGGTCGTCGCGTGCGCATCACGAGTACTTTCTGTAAGGGTGCGCTAGTCCGATATTAGCCCCCACCCTTCCAATATATGTAAATTATTTATTGCACAAAAATATACAATGCACAAATGCAACTTAATGCTAATTAGCATTCTCTGCCACTTAACCAATAGATTATTGGGAGAGTTTAAGGGTAGTGCCAGATAAGTTTATTAATTCGATAAAGTAATTATGTATAATTAAAATTTATAGATGACATTTATGTATATTAAACTACTTAATGATTTCTGCAACCTGCCAGTCCCAAGACATGTTGTTGGAAATTTATTAAAGCTACAAAGGCTTATAATTACTACTTGCGATTATCGGCACTTGGTGAAACATCATCAGCATCTTAATAATACACTTGTACTGTTTCACTTGATTCACTTTATTGGAACTCACCAATGGAGCTACTGCGAATGAAGTGTTTCGTCTTACGGCATCATCGGGTTATAACATCAAAAACTATTCAGATTGTATATATGTAACAGTTTTAACAAAGGCTTTGTTAGTAAAAAACTCAAGAAAAATGTTATGAAGTAAATACTATAAGACAAGAAACTTTTAACAAAAAAATAATAACCTTAAAATTTTATAGCACACACTCATTAGAAGTTTTAAATAATTATATACTAACCGACGACGACCTGAAACACATGTTCTCTAGAATTCGGCGCTCTAACATTGGCGCTATGAGGAATGCGCCGACTTCTAGATAACATATGTTTCAGAGAGAAAGAAGGCGGCAAAAGTGTTATTTTGGTACCATCGGTCAGTACTATGTAATTATTTTAAAGGAAGGAGTAAGTCACGGCCAATGCTATCAGGTCCAACAGCATTACTTAGAATGGAGAGGATGATCTTCTTATCGTGGGAAACAGAAACTGATGATAAAGAAAACCTGGAATTAGAAGAAAGGGGAAAACATAAGATAAGATTGTGGGGAGGGGTTGAAAAGTGCCGATTAAGACCATCTTTGTCCAAATGTCTTGTCGACACCTTTCAAAGCCTAAGGAATGTAGAAAGTGGCAAAGATTGTTGGAACTACAATATTAAAAAGATGTGATATCGCTAATTTTTTGCAGTTTTCATGTATTTATTTATGTATTTATTTACAATGTAAAACTTGTATTTATTTAATCGACTACGACGACGACGACGACGACGACGATGACGACGACGACGACGACGACGACGACGACGACGACGACGACGACGACGACGACGACGACGACGACGACGACGACGACGACGACGACGACGACGACGACGACGACGACGACGACGACTACGACGACGACGACGACGACGACGACGACGACGACGACGACGACGACGACGACGACGACGACGACGATGACGATGATGATGATGATGAATTTTCTTGCCATTCTTCTTAGCTAGACTAATGGAATAAACGGATTGAAACGTATATTTATTTGTGGCTTATTTATCTATCAACTTTGTGGTATTTATTGCAATTGTATAATATAATTAATTCCTGTATTCTTGACTCATGCAAGTGTAGATTAAGAAGATACAGTACATTTCGGTATTTAATTAGATATAAACAAAACTTAAATAAACTAATTTAAAAACTAAATTATTCTATAATTTTATTAAATATATGAGTAAATAAACCAAACTTTTTATTTATTGTTTTTCATAATTCTTTGTTTATTTGTAATATTTATAAATCATATAACATTAAAATTGACTTGTAAAACGTGTATTTCATGTACCTATAATATAAAATAAACTATTTGAATTTGTAAATAGGTATTCTCGAATTTGTTTCGCATAAACTGATGTTTGTTTAATTACTGTTTACAGATTCGTTTCCATTGGATATAAAAATCCTGAACGATGTAGCTCAAATGGGTAAGCTATTATGTTAGAAACAATACGTAGTTAATAAAACCATGTTCAGTAACTTGCCAAAATAATTCTGTATGACACTTGCGCGTTAAATATATAAAGTGCCAACATTCCAGTCGCTGGGTCCTATTGTCTCAACAACAATGTATAGGTATCGTATGTCTTTAGCACTGGTTTGTTTTAGGTATCTGACTCACTTAATTAAACTCTTAACAGTCTAGCAATAGAGGTGATTTTGAAGAGCCTTTGTATCTTGAGCCTGGTTTTTGTGGGTCAAGTATAAAAACACGTACTTTAGGTATGTACCTGCTCTTTAGGACATGCATGTTTACAGTGTTTGAGTTGACCGGTCAGCAATTTGAGGGTAACCCACAGACATTCAATTATTTGTATTAAGAAATTACATGTAATTGAATGTCTGTGGGGTAACCCGAAACCGGTTTCTTAGGGTTATGTTAATATAAATAAACGAAATTAAGAATGCTATTACTGACTTTACAAAATACTTTAGTCTCAATGCTTTGAATAAAACACAACTTTTAATATTTTCAGGCCCTCCTAAGACAATTGAAGAATCTTTCATTCCTTTTGTACTCCGTAAGTATTAAACAGAAGTAATATTAACCTGTTGCATCGACGAAACTATGATCGGGACTTACTAGTGCAGCCTAACTCTGATCGGGACTTACTAGTGCAGCCTAACTCTGATCGGGACTCATTAGTGCAGTCCAACTCTGATCGGGACTCATTAGTGCAGTCTAACTCTGATCGGGACTCATTAGTGCAGTTTAACTCTGATCGGGACTTACTAGTGCAGCCTAACTCTGATCGGGACTTACTAGTGCAGCCTAACTCTGATCGGGACTCATTAGTGCAGTCCAACTCTGATCGGGACTCATTAGTGCAGTCTAACTCTGATCGGGACTCATTAGTGCAGTCTAACTCTGATCGGGACTTACTAGTGCAGGCTAACTCTGATCGGGACTCATTAGTGCAGTCCAACTCTGATCGGGACTCATTAGTGCAGCCTAACTCTGATCGGGACTCATTAGTGCAGTCCAACTAAGAACTTTTCTATGGACATGGTACCCTTAGAGTAAAAACTGAGAACAATAGTATTTAAATACCTAACTGAAACATTTTTTTTGCTTCCTAACAATTTTGGGAATGTGGAAATTGCAGTTAAATTCTTTACTTTTTATATTCGCGTGTTTTTCGATAATAAGCAAATTGCAGTTACTAAAGTTGATTCTGAAGGCTTTAATTTTAGTTTTATTACTGTCAAAACTTAAATTATTCCAAAGTAGTACAGCTTCTGTTGTTAACACTAAAGGACTGTTATTGGGATGAAAAAAATTAAGTTTTGACAGCAGTAAAACTAAAATTAAAGCCTTCATAATCAGTTTTACTGTATACAAAATATACCTTTAATATATTTTTTTACAGTTTCCAAAGTGTTTGGTGATGCCGTTGGCAATGAATTTCATGGAGGTAAGTTTTAAATCGTATTTAAATAAATAATTCTTACTATTATTTATATTCTTATAAATTCGTAGTATTTCAGTATAAGCGTACCCTATAATAAAAATTATAAAAATGATTGTTTTTGCAGGTGGTACAGAAGATTCTAACTGTGCGTAATATTTTTGTATCTTTTGCTTAAGATCATAATTTTGCTTAAAATATCGTCTAAGGCGGAACTTATGAGCTCAGTGCAAAATGCATAACGTATGATTGTTTATATACTTTTTAAATAAAATGTATGAAATAATATAGTTTTTTCTTATTTTGCGACTATTGCTTAATAATTATCAGGGGTTTTTAGCAGAATTGCGTCATTTTATGGATTATAGTTAGCCTGAATGTCCATACAAACTTAAAAGCGTGTTTTAAGTTGGTGCGGACATTAATTTCCAACGCAATGCATAAAATTACCAAATTTTGCTAAAAAAGCCTAATTAACATTAAACTATCTTCGCAAAATGCCATAAATCACATTTATTTAATACTTTTTGAAAATGAAAACAACCATAAGTTGTGCATTTTGCACCGAGCTCGAAACGTTCCGCCATATTTAAGGTGACTTTCATTCATGTAGCCAAGTTCATACGGTAAGTAGTCAGGACCAAGGTTCAATTACTGTTTGCGAAATACGAAAAGGATTTTTTGTGGCCTTATACTTATTCAATAACAACCTCGACTGAAATTAGTAAAGGAAGTCTAAATTTGATGTTGCGTATTTTACAGAAAAGTTCATTAAACCTTGGTCCTGGTGACTTACCGAGTCTCCAGTATGAATTTGACTTTGTAAACGAAAGGAACCTTACATATATATTTTTTTTTTCAACTTGGTTATTTTTTTACATTTTACAGTGGCCATCGTTGCGGCTAAAGTTCTATTATGCGTCTTTAAAATTGGAGTCACTGGAACTGGTTGTAAGTTTTTTTATTCTAAAACTTGGCATTTATTTAATTTTACCTAAATTCTTTAGAGCACTCTGTACAATACGCCTTTATATTTGTATGGTATCCGCCCGAACCTAGCTATAAATGACTTATGAACCAAACCTTGTACAGGCGTTCGAAAGGAGAATGCCACGGGATCGTACCAATGGCGTCACAACTAAATATACCTAAATGTCATAATATTACCACGATTTTTTAAAAACCAACAATTTTTCGAGTTTACTTGAATCCAGAATTAATAATAAATTCTAACATCATAATAAAAACATTTCGATTGCTGCTTCACTAATTTTAGGCCCAAAACAATTAGAGGCCAATCAATAATAAAGGTAATAAAGTCGTTGCAATTGGCCTTTACTTGTCATAGACGAATAGAGCTAGCCATTTCTGAATGTTGCTGTTCCACAGCAATACCAACGAAAAAAGTCGGTAAGAACCAGACCTAAAATATGCCATAGACATTACTGGTGGCCCAAAACTTGAGATTACATATCCTGGAAGATACATCCTCATATGATCCATGTTTTAATGGCACCCACGAATATGATGTGATAATTGATGAATTGGTTATAATGAGACAAGATTGATTTATTTAGAAGGGATTTTATTATTGAGAGGTGACACACAAGTTAACATGGCGGCGGTTGACAGTGCAAGAAGGAGATGACACATAAGTGAACGAGACAGCAGATGATTGCGTTCCGTTTACATTTCTAACACTGGCCCTTAAACAATGCAATCATTTATCAAACTGGCCCTTAAAACAAAAGCTATAAAGTTTTTATGCAACTTAAAATGAACAGGTAACATTATTAATTGATTTTACAATATTTAAATTGTCTCCGCTAAGCCAAGTTGACTGACAAATTTTTCAGTTTTCTCTTTAGTTAAAGGTTTAGTTAAAACATCAGCCGTCATTTGATCGGTAGACAAATAATTTAAATCAATAATACCTTTGTTTACAATTCCTCGAATGAAATGATGTCTGACATCAATATGCTTAGTTCTAGAGTGATACATTGGATTAACACAAAGTTTTTGTGCTGATTGACTATCATTAAACATAGTAATTTTACAACTTGTACCTAAACATTCATACAAGAAAGTTCTGATAAACAAAGCCTCTTTACATGCGTCAGAGAGTGCCATGTACTCCGCCTCCGTGCTAGAAAGAGCGACCGTCTTTTGTTTTCTGCTTTCCCATGATACTGTAGACTTACCTATTTTAAAGACAAACCCAGTGAATGACCTCCGATCTATCTCATTGGCGGCCCAATCTGCATCAACGTAGGCGCTGACACCCATACTACTCTTTTCATAAGTAAGACAATGATTAACCGTACCTTTCAGATATCTAAG
Organism: Ypsolopha scabrella; assembly: GCA_910592155.1. Taxonomy (NCBI): domain Eukaryota; kingdom Metazoa; phylum Arthropoda; class Insecta; order Lepidoptera; family Ypsolophidae; genus Ypsolopha; species Ypsolopha scabrella. The sequence continues at coordinate 18,484,789 of OU342986.1, forward strand.
CACCCGTTTTGCTGCCTTCCAGTGTATTTCAGCATAACTATCGTTGAACTGACTGAGTATGCTGACTGCATGAGCAATGTCTGGCCTCGTGCAAACTGAAATGTACATTATACATCCTACTAATTCTCTATACGGAAAATTATTTTCATTACAATCTGCTTTTACAAGCTTCAGCCCAGATTCCATAGGAGTGCATGCTGGCTTGCAATCAGACATTTTAAAACGCTCCAACACTCTTTGAATATAACTAGACTGATCTAAAGTCCACTTTCCATCCCTTCTGCATAGTTTCATGCCAAGGACGTGATATGCTGGCCCTAGATCCTTCATTTCAAATTGAGTCATAAGCTTCTCTTTAATTTTCAGTTTCTCTTGTTTGTTATTCGAAAATAAGATTATGTCATCGACATAAAGTGCTATAATAGTCACAGTTCCAACATGATTCTTCATAAAAACACATGGCTCTGAAGAAAACTTTCTAAAGTTAAGTTTTTCTATTAAAACTGTATTTATCTTCTCATACCAACTCTTAGAAGCCTGTTTGAGCCCATAAATCGCTTTATTCAGGCGATAGACTTTGTTCGGGTTCTCTTTATCCTCAAAGCCCTCCGGCTGTTCCATGTAGACGGTCTCCTTGAGGTCTCCATTCAAAAATGCAGTCTTCACATCAAGGTGATCTATCTCCATATTCATCTCAGCGGCCAAAGCAAGCAAGATTCTAATAGTTGAGTACCTCACCACTGGTGAAAAAGTTTCATTGTAATTTACGCCATATTTTTGTGTATAACCTTTTGCTACTAATCGAGCTTTATATTTCAATACTTCTCCATTCAATCCTCTCTTCCTTTTATAAACCCACTTGCACTTCACAGGTCTCTGCCCATCTGGCAAGTCAGTCATGGTCCAGCATTTGTTATCCAAAAATGATTTATACTCATCTGACATAGCATCTCTCCATTTCTTGGATTCTATTCCTTGCAAAGCTTGTACCACTGTCTCTGGTTCGTCATCAAAGCGGCTTATCTCGGACAAGTGTGGAGACTGCGATGCTAAGTTCACAACTTCAGTGTACTCTTCTGAACTGTCCATCGATGTGTCACCTGGAACGTAAGTTTCATCGCGCGAATCATCTGATTCAAGGCTACTCACTGATATAATACTATCCCGGGGAATTATAGTAGATTTATCAGATCCCGCATTACTGGGTATCCCTGTTACATCATTTAAATCTGATAAGGACTGATCTAGTCTTGACTGCTCTGGTGACTGATCTGATATGGACTGTTCTTGTGACTGATCTGACATGGACTGGTCTAGTGACTCTGGAACAGTTTCATTGCCCATATTATCTTCAATCTCATGAGAAGTTGAAGAGTTTTGATTGTGAGAATATGTTAGAATTAGCTCAGTGAATTCATCACTTTTACCTTTTGGTAAATAAAATTCATTTTCTAAGAAAGTTACATTTCTTGCTTTAATGCATTCTGACGGACGTGAAGGGTTTAGTAATCTATACCCTTTTGTCTCTTCACAGTAACCCACAAAAATGTATTTGTTACATTTTGAATCGAATTTCTTACGTTTTTCTATCATTGCATAAGCTAAACAGCCAAAAGTTCTAAGGTGAGTAATATTTACCCTTTTATTTGACCATTTTTCCTCAGGAGTAGTGCCCAGAACAGCTTTGGTTGGTGTCCTATTCTTCAGGTAAACAGCAGTATTAACTGCCTCTGCCCAGAACCGCTGATCAAGGCCTGCATCGAGAAGCATGCACCTGGCCTTCTCCACTATGGTGCGGTTGGCTCGTTCAGCAATTCCATTTTGCTGCGGTGAGTGCGGTACTGTGGTCTGGTGACGGATCCCGCAGCTCTTTAGGAAATCCTGTAAACATTTATTTACATATTCACCACCATTGTCAGTGCGCAATACCTTTATCTTATTCCCTGTTTGATTTTCTACCATAGCCTTAAACTCTTTAAATTTATCAAAAACTTGATTTTTGGACTTCAGAAAATACACATAGGTTTTCCTAGTGAAATCGTCAATAAATGTTAGAAAGTATTTCGATCCACTAAATGAATTCTTTGAAAAAGGCCCACAAAGATCACTGTGCACAAGCCCTAACGAGACTTTTGCCCTACTCTTGGACTTCTTTGGAAAAGGTAACTTTGTTTGTTTACCTTGAATACAAGCAACACATGATTTGAAAGTTGAGTTATCAAAATCCATGCCAGTAGCCATACCTTTTAAAAGCTGCATACTTCGCACATTGAGATGTCCAAGCCTTCTATGCCAAACCTCCTGCGACTCCCTGGATGCAGCCTGAGATCCTGGCACGGCCACCTCTGCAACTGGGTCTGTTGGTAAAACAAAATCTGTCCCCCTTCCACACACAGACGCAGCACATGACTTCTCTTTAGTAACAAAAGAAGCTTCACCTTTGGTATTGAGTACATAAATACCATTTTGAGATCTAGCCGTTGCAACTACCTCATGGCCATCACAAACTTTACACAATTTTCCCTGAAATGTTACACTAAAACCTTTACGTGCCATTGCACTGACTGAAAGTAAGTTAGTCGCTAGCTTAGGTACATATAACACATCACTTACAGTTCTTAAAGTGTTCTGTAAAGGAATTTTCACATTTCCTCTTCCCGATGACATCAGTTTTTCACCATTCGCAACACTCACCGATACTGGAGTGTCAAACACGAAATCGTGTAACATGTCTTTGTCATTACACATGTGACTGGTAGCACCCGAGTCCACATACCAAACATCCCTGGATAATTCAACAGATAACGCAGATAACAAGGCCTTATCTGAACTCTTTCCCTTTGAATGACCATCATCCTTGGCTCTGCGAGGACAATCCTTGATGCTGTGGCCCGGTTTCTTACATCTGAAGCAGCGAAACACCTTTGCCTGTTTCCTTACTATCAGCGCTGTGCTTGCATCGTCTCTTTCTTGTCTCCGCTGATATTCTTGAGTTAATCTTGACCTCACAAACTCAGTTGTGAGTTTCAAAGTCGAATTTTCTAAAGTCATGATGAGTGGGTCGTAGTCTGATGAGAGCCCGCTCAGCATTACGATAGCTAGAAAATTGTCTTCCACGCCAGCGCCTATATCGTCAAGCTGTTGGCCTATCTCGGCCACCTTCGTGAGATATGACTCTATGTTTGAGAAAGAATCGAGCTTCATCCCGAACAACGTGCGTAACAATGACAAGCGCCTGCTCAGGCCTTTACCTTCATAAACATTTTCAAGGTTGCTCCAGGCCTCGTGTGCCGTCTTCGCGTTTCTTATGTGCGGATATACACATGGTTGAACAAGAAGACAAATACGAGCTAATGCCTTCTTCTGTGTTTTGTCATCTTTTTCCTTCTTTTCTTCCACAGCGTCCCAGAGTTCTTCATGTATCAGTAACATCTTTGTTACAAACTTCCAAGTGCCGTAATTGTCGACACCACGTAGTTTTTCGATGGTCGTCTTGGGGTCGGCTATGATGCTTGGAATTACGAACTTGGGGGAAAACTATGACAATCTGTCTGAATTCAAAAAATATATTTAATTTAATCACAGGGAAGCAAGCTGGTGCCCATAACCTGATGAATTGGTTATAATGAGACAAGATTGATTTATTTAGAAGGGATTTTATTATTGAGAGGTGACACACAAGTTAACATGGCGGCGGTTGACAGTGCAAGAAGGAGATGACACATAAGTGAACGAGACAGCAGATGATTGCGTTCCGTTTACATTTCTAACAATAATAATATGCTACCTCAGTCTCGCTTGCGCCGCGTTTAAATGTAGACGCGTTATTTATAATTAAATCGTTTAGCGCGGCGCAAGCTGTCGCTCGCTATTTGTCGCCATGAGTAGTGAACTTGTGGTGAATGAGCTGCTGGCGTCCCTACAGCAGAAGCTGGATGTGATGGACGAGGTGTCCGCTGTCCAGATCTGCGCAACCAACTTCAGCGAGAATGACATCGCAGCTGCAAAGTTATTGCTGTACACCGTGCTGAATAAGCTCGGAGAGATGGTGTCCCGCCGGCGTGACAGGACCAAGAAAAGCCTGCAGGATATTATCACGCGGTTCAAGGAGACCGACCCTGACGATGTGCCGACGTTTGTGGCGAAGGACTTGCGGACCTTCGACTAAGTCGATGTAACGAACCTTTTGAAGGACATTGTTTTTCTGAAGGCCTGTCTCGCGGATGTATAGGCGAAAATGGATGTATCCCAAAAAACCGTCGCAGATTTGCGCAAAGAACTCATCGAGTTGCGCAGCACTGTGGCGGTAACTAAGTCCCCAGTCGATGCGTCCTACGTAAACACGCGTCGCGGAGCCGGCCTCAATATATCGTCGTCGACCTCTGCGTCAGCGGTTTCGTCGCCAGCACCTCCGTCGATTGCCGAGGCTGCAGAATGTGCCACCAGCGCACCCCGCAGCCCCGCGACTGTCCCCGCGGCTCCTCCACGCAATGCCGCCCGAGCCCCTCGCCCCGTCCCGCTACCCGTGTTTACAGCACCGGCGAAGCCTTATCATCGAGATTTCGCCAGCGTTACCGCGAGCGCCGCTGCCGCTCCCAGTACGACGCCCGTGCCGGAAAAGGTGTACATCTCCCGCCTGCACTACACCACTAAGGCGGAGGACATCGCGGAGTACGTGCGCCAAAAGATGGGATACCCGCCGAGGGTGCAGTTGCTGGAGTCGCACCGCAACGTCAACTTTTCGGCGTTCATGGAGGAAAAATTTTGGCCGCAGGGCGTGGTGTTCCGTTGCTTCCGCGGACAAGTGCCACAGGACAGCACAAAGACATAGTGCAGAGTGAAGTGATACTAACATAATATTAAGCTTTATTGACTATCAATTTTGTAATTATTAATATACTGTAATATATATAATGTAAATTTGTAAGGTATTTATCTACGGGCCGCATAGATTTTTTCATCGCCATTGCTTAGACTTTGTGTTTTTGCTTTTAAATGTTTTAGATACCTACCTCCTACGATACATCTAGATACATCGTTTCACATAAGTACCAAAACGCAGATCAAATAACCTGGTTTGAATGAAACGAAAGGATCCGGGATACTGGCCGATGATTTATTGGACTTATAATTGAACAATCGATATCGCGATTTAACTGCGAGAAACGTGATCTAGTGTGCGTTTCAAGAACTATTAACTTAACAATATATTAACAGCATTAACATACCGCCCGCGATGGAAGAAGTCCATTAAAACTACAGAATAATTTCTAATACAATTTAGAACACAATAATCGACATAGGTAACGAAAACTAATTTTGTTAAAAACAAAATGTAACAGGAGTCACAAAGTGCAAACCCTAATATTTTATTCCAAACATACAACAAAAATATTCTCAATCGTAACTTAAACAAAGGATAGCCCAAGACTTGAAAACTAGCTGGGCAATATAACAAAAAACAAAAAGAACAAACTTAAATAATTATGAACAAATCAGTCCATCCACACATAAAAGGTTGAACTTAATCACTACTTGAGCAATTAAATTAAATTAAGCTGATATTGAAAGGATATTTAAACTGCAAAAGAGGTGCATCCGTATTATATGCGGACTAAAATCTAGCATGGATTCGTGTAAGCCTCATTTCATTGAATTGAAATTACACACCCACAGCTCTGTATGTAATGGAACTTTGTAAGATCCTAACAAATTCCCCCCCCCGGCCTCCAGGCCCGAGTGTGAGACTCCTGGACCGCTTAGAGTATTTATGACCTCGAGGTGCCCACTTGTAAAACGTCTACATATTCTAAGACTACAAAACTCGCTGCTATTAAGGTTTTGGTCAAATTTCACTGTCTTTTTTTCCACATAATCGAAACCACAGCTGACAATTTTCTTTGAAAAATGGCGGCGGAGATTTCGTTTTTTGCGTAGATGGAAATAGAGGCACTGACGCAAAAAGCCAAACAGCCAAATATTGTCAAACAGCCAAATATCAAATATAAACAAACTGAATATTTTTTGTATTTATAATAAAAATAAATACCTAATTTAATGAAATGAAATGATTATTAATTATATTTTAACTGAGACAGTTTATTTATTTGCAAAAACTTAACTATTTCTCAAGACATCAAAACTCTTTGCTAAGAACTGTAATGTAAAATCACTAGTGCGATAATGTAAAGTATAAAGCATGTGTGTTTAAATGCTGCATTATGACCCTAAAAACGTTGCAATAAGCAAGTGCGTTGAAAATGTGTTTTAAAGCAACTTGCGGAAATAGTTTATTAATAACACCAGTAAGCCTAAAGACGCTACTTAAACAACGTATTGCAAGAAAACACAATCGCAAAATATCGGCGGGGACAGGGGTCGACGGCGTGTTACGATTGGTCAGTTCAAAAGTCATAAATCATGTTAGTCCAACTAGTGATGGGAATAGTACGTTAAACATTTTTATCGATGTCGTTGGCAGATCTTAAAGTATGAAATAGGAAATCTATCACCAAAAGTGAAAAATAGGTACGACGACGAGCTAAACGAGGAGAAGCGCGTTATGGCTGGGCCACGGGTTTCACGCTCCTAGCATATACGCTCGGAGCGTTGGTTTACGGCGTAAAAGAAAGCTACGGAATTGTGAATTCGGTCACAGTATGAAGCAACGTAGCGGGGAAGTGGGCAGTGGACAATTTTGACATTTCTTTTGACATTTTCGCTAGATCCTGTTCCCTTTGAGATATTTGGACGAGAAAAAATTCCCACTGGACCGTGGGTTAAGTCCGCGACTTTTGAACCAAAAAAATTTTGGAATCCTCATACTTGGAACCCAGGGCTCCAAAAAAATTTTCAAAACTTTTTGATCCAACGTCTGAAAAAAAAATTGTTTTGGCCATAACTTCAGAACGGTTGGTCATGGACCCCTCATACTTGGAAACCAGGGTACCAAAAAAAATTTAACTTTGATCCGAGGTTGGAATTTTTTTTTCGTATTGGCCATATCTCCGGAACAGTTGGTCCTACACAACTCAATTTGTACCCTAAAGTTCCAAAATGTTTTTAAACATTTTGATGCGAAGGCCGAAAAAAAATTTGGTTTGGCCATTTCTCCGGAACGATTGGTCCTAGACCACCCATATTTGGACCCTAGGGTTCCAAAAAAAGTTTTTAAACTTTTTGATCCGTGGTCCGAAAAAAAATATTTGGCCATATCTCCGGAACGGTTGGTCTTCGAACGCTCTGATTTGGACCTCAGGGTTCCAAAAAAGATTTTTTAACATTTTGATCCAAGTTTCGAAAAAAAATGGTTTTGGCCATATCTCCGGAACAGTTCGTCCTAGACCATTCATATTTGGACCCTAGGATTCAAAAAAATGTGAAATCTTAGATATCTATTTCAGGAAAAATATAATTAATATAGTAACAGCCTTGGCCGAATTAGAATGACATTGGCTTGGCCTTCGGCCTCGCTTAATGAAACAAACATGCGTTGTTGTTTTGTGAGCAGTCACCTTAAAAACGTGCAGAAACTGAGTTTCTAGCCAATCCTACTAAATTTCAAGTTTGACAGATTTTGACAGCTATAAAATGTCAAAAACTGTCATCGGTCCGAAAGTGCCTGTAATATCCGTCATTCAAGTCCAAATTCAAAAGCGCTAGCACCAGCCGTTCCGAAGATATAGCAATTTCAAAAAACTGTCAAAAGTCTGTCAAAACCTGTCGTGTACATTTTTTTGTCGACCTTGTAGCCCTTGTCAAACCATTTACTAAATTGGAAACGGTAACTCTAGCGCTCATCGTTCCCGGGATATAGCAAATTAAAATAAAGAGCAAAAAAGTGCAAAATCTATTTTTTTTTAATTCATGAATAATAAAAATAATATACAATACACCAATTAGAAATAAAAATCAACGAAACATAATAATAATGTAGAATAACACACAACACACAGATAATACACACAACAACCATAAAACCAATACAAAACCCCGATGAAGGTCAGACTAAATAAAATACATTATTCAAGTCATCGCTGTCGCCGGGCAGGGTACCCAAGACGCTGGCGGCATTGCCTCGTTGGATGGCAAGGCTGATGCGTTGCCCAGGGTAGGCTCCAGCCCTTGGATCCCCTGAGGCATCCACCAGACGCGATGCTAGTTGTTTAAACAGTTGTCGAGCATCAGGCCCCCATGGCCCAAATGTCTCGACGCCAAACGGCAAAATCTTTTTTTTGCATATTCATGTAGATCTCGTCGAGCCACTTTCTTAGATTACAATGAACAGCTTCAGCCCTTTGGGACATATGGGCCGAAAAAGATTTGATACATGAAAAAAAATGTCAATTTTTTTGGATCCCTGGGGTCTAAATATGAGTGGTCTAGGACCATTCCGGAGATATGGTCAAAACATATTTTTAGAACCTCGGATCCAAAAGTTAAAATAGGTTCTTTTTTGCAACACTAGGGTCCAAATATGAGGGTTCCAAGACTAACCGTTCTGGAGATATGTATAAATATGATATAAATTTTTCGGACCTCGGATTAAAAAGTGCTAAAAAAACTTTTTGGAACCCTGCAGACCTAACATGGTTGCCACTTTAACACCATTTTAAACACCATTTGACAGTAAATATTTGCAAATTACTGTCAAATGGTGGTTAAAATTTGGTATGGTACCATTTTAGGCCTCCTGGTGTCCAAATATGAGGGTTCAAAGAGTTTTTGGTTCAAAAGACGTAGACTCGAACCGCGGTCCAGTCAATTTTTTTTTCCTTCAAATATCTCACCAGGAACATATTATATTAGGTATATTTTATTATTTAGGCGTTAAAAGAAGCGCGTCTGTGTGAACTCGTACATATTAACTCATACATTTATTTCATTTGCTTGACGCCGATGCTTGCAGCGCAGAGCGAGTTCGCTTGAAGCGTCGTCGTTGCCCGTGGCCCTCGGGTTAGGTTTACATGTAAATAAATTTGTGGAGCCGAGCGAAGCGGAACGGAGCAAGGTGACCTCCTAGTAAACCTAATACGCTCTTCTTTGCTCTGCTTGGCTCGTCGTCGCAACTATTTTTGACTTTTCGGTGAAATTTTGTTTGAGTTTCCAAAATCCGATTGAAAAATGTACCTATACCATCTGAATAATGTAAATTCGAAAATAGTAACATGGCTATCAAAACTTAGTGCCTTACGACTACACCAGCGACTTGAATCAACATATTTTCCGCACCATTTTACGGCATAATAGGGCATTTTTGATAGAAAAAAACGTGCATATTTTAGCACTATACCTAGTGACGCTCGCTGACGGAGTGATGTACCGAATAGGGGCGGGTAGGTAGCGCTATCAGCGCTGCCAATTGGCGGGTAATTACGCAATGCGGGTAATTTGACGATAAATTGAGATACCGGGTAATTTGGCGGGTATTTGTTGTCTTGAGGGTAAAAGCAGGTATTTTGTATTGTAGACAATTTTAATTCAAAAAAATGTTGGCTATTTGGAAGTTAAGTCAATGCCAGTAATTCTAGAATATGAATACAATACAATACAATAAAATATTCTTTATTGCACACCAAAAGACAAATAAAAAACAATCAATTTTAAAATATAAGTTAGCAGGGTACAATTGGCGGTCTTATCACTAAAAGCGATCTCTTCCAGACAACAATTTATAGTGTCTATAGTGAGGGATTTACCTCCTAAATGCATACGCTATTACCGCAGGCATTGAATGTATTGAAGGTCTGTAGCTATTGGTCATTTTAATTTTCTCCATCACGCGTCGTACTGCTAAAATCCATTGCTATTATTATTAGAAAGTCTATCAAACAAACGTCTGTTTTATAGGTTGAGCTAATTACCTAGGCGAGTGAGTGTTTTTTTGTTCGATTTTAAATCATAAAAATGATGAAAAGTGGCTGAAGAGAACGAAAAAAAGTGATTGTGACATTTCAACCTAATGCTGAATGCTAAAAACAAAACTGTGGTAGGTAAATAAGTTAGCTTAGGCAAAACTATTAAATATTTTATTAAGTTTCAAAATTATATGTGTCGATTAGGTACTAAAAATTGGTTTTATTTTATGGTAAAAAACATACCCTCTTTGCGGGTATTTTGTGTTTGAAGGCGGGTAAAAGCGGGTATTTTTGTGACTCGTTGCGGGTAATCTGACGATTCATGTCTGGCAGCCCTGAGCGCTAGAGTATAAGCTTGATGATCGTGGGCGCCCGGCTATGAGGGGTCTTTATGCTTACTGGTCTGTGATTAATAATAAAGTCCTCACAAAAATATTACGTATTTTAATGTATTACATTTTGTTTGCATAACATTAACAAACTTAAAACCGCGTTTACAGTTGTTATGTAATACAGCTAAAATGTAAAACATAAAATGGAATAATTTTCATGTGATCACCTTACTATTAACAAGCAGTTTGCGCGAATTGCTATAAAGCGCATTTATTGCAAACTTTTTATTCAAAAGTAAGGTAAACAATATTTTGATGTGCATTTTGCACCGAGATCCTCCGTTACCACCTTAATACTAATATAATTACCAGTCAAACTCGATTTTGGTACAAACTAGTATAACCTAGGCCAAAGTGGTTCTAGGCTTCGACCAATAGTTGTCTTTTATAAAATAACCTCGACCTTTATGTCCGGCGATTGTGCCGGGCTAGAGATGGGCGGCGGTAACTACCCGGGCTGCAACCCTAAATGGGTATTTATGCGGGTGAAATCATAATTAGTGTAACTAAATGAAATGACAAATATAAAATGAGTTCTTGGTAAGTAATACATAATAGACTCTAAATATTTAGTTTTGTAGTTTTTATTTAATCTCTTTACTACTACTCATTATAAATAAATAAACAGATATTATCTTTTTGAAATACTTCAAATCCAACTTTGAACACATGCTCATGAACATTTGCGTTCATTTTAATGTTTATGTTCTTTGGTGCTTCAAGTTAAGCAACGCTTGTCTCGGTTATTTTAGGGATGGGTGACCGTAAATTATAATTATAAAAAAAAAACACAGGTACTTTTTGACAAATTACAAAAAAGAGAGTGAAACAAACTGATCTTAGTAAATCTTTTTTCCAATTTATTGTTCAGCATGTACTAATGAACTGTAATATTGTATACATTAATATGGTCCCTAGCTTCATATAAAAACCGTGTGATAACTCCTAATTTCAATGGGAATCTTTCCGAAACCGGGAAAGATTCCGGGTGGAATCCCATCTCTAGCGGAACTTGTCATACCTAACCATGCTGCTCTTTAATTTATTTTGTAGCGTATACAAAATAAATTACCAAAGCATGCGTTTTTACTTGACAAAATAACATTGATTCTGTGTTGGCTAAGAGTATGATTTTTTTGTTGTAGTACCCGCAATCTGCAATTCAAATTGGGGCAGCCAATGGGGCTTTCCCGCATATGACCAAGTTTACGACAAGGATGACATCCCACAAATCTTTTACTTCTACGGTATTGGGAACAGAGTTCTTATAGACTTTCCGAAGGATCCCATCTATCAGAACGGAAAAAGATCATTAGTAGGTTTACCAGGTTTGTACAGAACATAAAGTAATGTGATGTGGTACTTATATCGGCATTGTTGTTATATAAAAGTCATAGTTAGCAAATACAAAAGTCATAGTTAGCCGGCTGATGATGATATGTGAATCGACCGTCAGCTGCTCAAGTAGCGGTGGGAGTTAGAGGTTGCGAAGTGGTAAAAAAAGTACTTACGCCGGCTGAAGCTTTTCTTACAGATAGTTGACATCATACTGAGCTGAAAAAAAAAATCGTTTCCTGCATCGTGGAGTTGATGCGTCAGCTACTCGCATGAACTTGTAAAAAACACGTAAAATAAAGTGATAGTACGCCGCATAAAATATTACTAGGTGATTCTTTAAATAATTAAAAGTACGAAAACAATAATCAGCCGCGCGGGTAGCGGTGGAAGGACCGTCAGCTGACGTAGTAAAGATACAGATTAAATATACCAATCCCGTTTTACACATTCGTTACAACCCCCTTTTATGCTGTCTTGATATAAGATTTTAACAAAGAAACTTAGCAAGACAAGCCATTTTTAAATTTTCCTTTTTTTTCAATTTTTTTTTTACATATTATTATTCTATGCAATTTTCTTAAGTAGGTAGTTTGTCTTTTTTTGTTCGTAAAGAAGTGGGAGGAAGATGGGGGGGGGGAGAGAAAGACCCCCTACTCACCCCCTTGTTTTCACCTCGTGTTTTTATAACAAAGGCATAATAGTAGTTTATGCTACAAGTGCGTCAAGGAGGCAACAGCCTACGTGGAACGATTTGAAACAAGTGTTTTAAAAGTTACGAGCAAGCTATTGATCATCGTGTATCATGCTACGTTTTTCAATGCATAGTGTGAGTAAATAAATCAAACGTAATTGAAGAAACAATAAATACTCCAAATGAACTTTAGGCGGGCATGCTTTTTTTTTTCAATGCACGCATGTTGCCGACTTGACGGAAATCAACGGATTTATACTTTCTATATTTAAAGTTTTTCTTTTTTGTCTACAGAGTCGTCGCAAGAGCTTGGTCGGCAAGGCTATCTATCACTTTTTACACTAACAGAGAGTAAGTTACACACAGAGAGTACAAACATTTAAAATCGCCTTCTTCCTTACGCACACATGTGGAGATATATTATATTAATAGATATAATATTCAACATGACGTCCAACATTATTAATTGCTTTTACTTGGTTCTTATGTTAGGATATTGGTATATCAAATTGCATGTTTTTGGGATTTAGAACACAAAAGATTTGAACTAAATTGTTGGAAAGATCAAAATTTATTATTTTAAGCGATGGAGTTGTTGTTAGGGTTCCGTAGTCCGGAAAGGAACCCTTATAGTTTCGCCATGTCCGTTTGTCCGCGGCTTAGCTCAGAGACTATTAGTACTAGAAAGCTGTAATTTGGTATGGATATAAATATTAATCACGCGGTAAAAATTAATATTAGTATTATATTAGTAGTATTAATTAATGTTTATATTAGTATTAATCAATGGTAAAAAAAATCTCGTTTTTTTTTTTAAGTGTACCTCTCATACACATTATCTGGGGATGATTTTTTTTTCTCGTCTTTCCCATAGTTTGGGATATCGTTGGATAGGTGATTTAAAAACATAGTGGGTAAGTAAAAGTCACTTTTTGATTTGGGGATCTGTTGGCGAAATATTAAGCTGTAAAGTGAAAATTTTTGTTTGAGTGGAGCGTCCCCCCCCAAGCCCCTCTGCCGGCTAAACGGTTGTTTATAGAAATGTGAAAAAATTCACAGATGTAGTATATACCACTAATGAATTTAAAAGGAAAACTATCACAGCTAAGTAGGCTTTACAGGTTTACGAGTACAGGTCGCGCCAAACCCTAATGACTAGAAGTTTGGCGCTTTGACGCTTATAAAATGTACCGGGACTTATTAGGATAACATTCATCAATAATTAATCTAAAAATTATATAAAAACAAACATTAATTTTAAATTATATTAGGGACAGTACTACCCTAGTAGCATTTATTGTTGGCGCACGGTTGGCCCACATAGCTATCGTTAGTTGGCCAACAGTTAGGTTTGGCCACTAGTTTTTAGTTTGGCCACTGCTTGCTTTGCATTGTAGGGCCTACGTAAGTTACTGACAGTTACACAACAATGGGTTCAATTGATTTTTAATTGTGTCTGGAAATGTTAGCCTTTCTTGCTCTCAATGCCTCAAAGATTGTTTTTGATTACGTAGTAGGGTCACTCGGGGTTATGTATTCCTAGATTTTAAGTAATAATAACTTACATTGTACTTTTAATACAATAGTGACATATGCCGTGACTATTTATCTTCGACATCCCATAGTTAGACAGTGACAAAACGATATCGCGATGTAACTACCATCAGTGCTATCTAGTTGTGAGTTTTTGAAACTTTTACATGAACAACCTGTATGACTAGATACAAAAAATTGAATTTGTATGTAATCACATAATATGTATAATTGTATATCACTAATTATATAAATAGAATAGAATTTATTGTAATTACTTAGAACTAACCCAGGGTTGGAACAGCACCGAATGACTCAATAAATGGGTACCTAATTAATGGTAACAGAAACAACGTGACGCTGTGACGCTTGCTTGAGCAGACGCGCGCGAACTGCCTATCTCCTCTACCCCCGCATTTGTCCCGCAAAATATTATACATTCTATGACCGTAGGGCCTACATAGTGTTGCCAGCCATAGTTTTCGTATTGAACTGAGGAAGTGAATAAAATCATATATCGAAACAAAACGATAATAAATATTTATAAAGAAAAGCCGAAGGGTAACATATACATTTTATTATTACAAAATAATAAAAGTGATTTAAAAATGTGTCCCTATTTCTATTTAAATTGGTCAATATTTCATACGTACAGTTAAAAAAATAGTCGTGTAAATAAAATCATACGGTTTACGAAATTGCCCCTACGTCGTTGAAAATGTGTCCCTATTTCTATTTAAATTGGCCAATATTTCATACGTACAGTTTATAAAATAGTCGTGTTAATACAAATAAAATCATACGATTTACGACATTGCGCCTACGTCGTTAACAATGCTTTATCCCAACATTGTTCACCCAGCGGTAGCAGAAGTTGCGGTTGGCCCATTGTTAGTTACCGGGTGGCTACATTGTTAATATTAGTATCATTGGGCCAATGTTATCTCTATGATGGCCAACTAACTAACTTTAACCCAACAGTTTGCCGATCGTTGGCGAATGAAGGCCTACGGAAAATGCTACTCGGGTAAAGCTGACACTTGCTTAACGAAAGTGACAAGATAAACTTGAGATCACATTTAGTAATTGTTTACCATGCCATGGTTTAGTCATACCTACTAATATTATAAATTCAAAAAAATCGTTACTTTTTCTGTTTAAGTGGGTATTACGCGTCAGCCATATATATATTAGACGATATTCGAATTAACTATCAAGCAAACAATTATCACGAATTAAATTTTTGCAAATTAGACCACTGCAACACTCGAAACATAACCATTTTTTGCATGAAACACATTTTGATATTTTGTTCCTTGGTCCTGATCACTTACTGAGTCTCCAGTATGAATGTGGCTACCAAAAGTCACAATATAATAACGGATGATATTGTTACGAGCTGGGTTCGGGATAAAGTAACTTTATACCAATTCGCACCACAAACCACTGTCTTTATTTGAAATCACACACACTATTAAAACACAACTGAAACTAAATAACAACTGGAATTACTAACTGGACTCAATGGTCTCTCTGTAATCGTTACCGGGTTATATTCGCTCTATACAGTCGCACTTTGGTTTTCCGCTTTTCCGATTCGCCTCGTAGTTAACACTGAACTGTTCCGCCCGCAACTCGTTCCGCCTTTTAAACTTGGCGCGGGGTCCCGCGAGGTTTCTCGAGTTGGCTCGAACACACTAGAAAGATCGATGAACTTTCTCGCACCGACAGGAGGAACCGCGAGTCGAAATCTCCAGTTTTATATTTGTCCCTATAAGAGGAATGTCAATCAGTCACGAACCTGACCTGAGCG
This sequence comes from Ypsolopha scabrella, assembly GCA_910592155.1. Classification (NCBI taxonomy): domain Eukaryota; kingdom Metazoa; phylum Arthropoda; class Insecta; order Lepidoptera; family Ypsolophidae; genus Ypsolopha; species Ypsolopha scabrella. Next base: position 18,500,413 of record OU342986.1, read on the forward strand.
CGGGCGCACGTCACTGTGTGTCCGATTTCCTACTATATACGCGTTTGTATATAAATGACCCTGGCATCTCACAGGTACAAGTATTATCGTCTCGTGCGCCAGTACTACGTAACAATATCATAAACAATTCAAAAGGTTTAGACAACGGAGTCTAACTTTAACTAATTTTATTTTTGGATTCAGAACTATAAAACATCTTCACAATTTTTTTTATTTTTCTCATCCTGGCGATGCGCCGTTTGTGATCTCAACTTTATTCTGTCAATTTCGTTACATTTTTGGCCAGCCTATACGTTACGTAACCATATTGACGTAACAACAACGGGCATCCACTCAAAAAACAAAATCAAATTATATTCAATAACCTCAAAAGATTTTTATCACGAACATAATCTACACAAAATAAAGTTTTCTAAAGAATATCAGTAAATATTACAAATTGAGAAACCAGACGACAAAATGCATAACCAAGTTGACACTGGAGGCTGATAAAATGCACATTGCGTCCTCAGACAGAAATAGCAAATGTGGCGGTTAATGTCATGATTCTCTATAGCTAAAGGGATAATAGTTCCAAAAAAAGCCTTAATTGTGAGTTAAAATCACAAACATTAGAAAATAACGTAACTAAGTGGACTAACTGGCGACTGGTTTTTTTTTTGTTTAGAAGAGTGTGCTTCCAGGTAGGTCCCGTTTTAGTTTGGTCCTGATCTGATGATGGTCTTCAGAGATAGGCAGTGGAACTCCTCAACCGATGACAGCTTATCACTCTATATTACGGCAAACGCTTTGTACCAGGATGCTGATTGTAGGATGTTACTTAAAAATTGACCATAGAACTCCTCAACGGATCGCAGCACATAGCATGAGATTTCGGCGATCACTTTGTGTCAGTGTGCTGATTCCAGGGTATTACTTGAAAATGGACAATACCAAAATAACACTTTTGCTGACTTCTTTCTTCCTGAAACATGTGTTATCTAGAAGTCGGCGCATTCCCCATAGTAACATAAAAACCAACATGAAAGCGGTGACTTCTAGAGAACAGGAAGAAAGAAGTCGGCAAAAGTGTTATTTTGGTACCATTGGTCAGTATACTAGGTGAAATTAAATCAACCGACCAAATTCATACTGGAGACTTTGTTAGTCATCAGGAACAAGGTTTAATAACCCTCTAGGTGAAAGTAGAAAAAAAAATTTTTTTTGCCTCATAGGCGCCTGTACTAGGAATTGTACTTAAGAGAGCAAGAAAGTTTATTTTTCGAAATTGGCCAAAAGGATTATTGAACCTTGTTCCTGATCACTAACCGAGTCTCCAGTATGAATTTGGTCGGTTGATTTAATTATTTTAAACTTTTTAGTGAATGTCTGCTATAATATTTGAAGTCGGCTATTAGTTTTTTGTTAAAAGTTTATTTCTCTCTTTTGCGGGTTTTTTCGCTTGGAGTGAGAGTGACAAAAATAAAATTTCCAAAATGAACAATCGTAACAGTACGATGCAGATTGTCAACTATCTAACACCTGTTAGATTGTCGTCTTTTTGTTGGCGCCTTTAAAGAGATTTGTATATTTGTATGTTTGTATATTTGTATATTTGTATGTGCGAGTCGTGTGGATATGATGTTGCATATACTAGGTGAAATTAAATTAACCGACCAAATTCATACTGGAGACTCGGTTTCTTCCTTTAAAGAGATTTGTATATTTGTATATTTGTATATTTGTATGTGCGAGTCGTGTGGATATGATGGTGCATATACTAGGTGAAATTAAATTAACCGACCAAATTCATACTGGAGACTCGGTTTCTTCCTTTAAAGAGATTTGTATATTTGTATATTTGTATGTGCGAGTCGTGTGGATATGATGGTGCATATACTAGGTGAAATTAAATTAACCGACCAAATTCATACTGGAGACTCGGTTTCTTCCTTTAAAGAGATTTGTATATTTGTATATTTGTATGTGCGAGTCGTGTGGATATGATGGTGCATATACTAGGTGAAATTAAATTAACTGACCAAATTCATACTGGAGACTCGGTTTCTTCCTTTAAAGAGATTTGTATATTTGTATATTTGTATGTGCGAGTCGTGTGGATATGATGGTGCATATACTAGGTGAAATTAAATTAACCGACCAAATTCATACTGGAGACTCGGTTTCTTCCTTTAAAGAGATTTGTATATTTGTATATTTGTATATTTGTATGTGCGAGTCGTGTGGATATGATGGTGCATATACTAGGTGAAATTAAATTAACCGACCAAATTCATACTGGAGACTCGGTTTCTTCCTTTAAAGAGATTTGTATATTTGTATATTTGTATGTGCGAGTCGTGTGGATATGATGGTGCATATACTAGGTGAAATTAAATTAACCGACCAAATTCATACTGGAGACTCGGTTTCTTCCTTTAAAGAGATTTGTATATTTGTATATTTGTATGTGCGAGTCGTGTGGATATGATGGTGCATATACTAGGTGAAATTAAATTAACCGACCAAATTCATACTGGAGACTCGGTTTCTTCCTTTAAAGAGATTTGTATATTTGTATATTTTTATGTGCGAGTCGTGTGGATATGTTGGTGCATATACTAGGTGAAATTAAATTAACCGACCAAATTCATACTGGAGACTCGGTTTCTTCCTTTAAAGAGATTTGTATATTTGTATATTTGTATATTTGTATGTGCGAGTCGTGTGGATATGATGGTGCATATACTAGGTGAAATTAAATTAACCGACCAAATTCATACTGGAGACTCGGTTTCTTCCTTTAAAGAGATTTGTATATTTGTATATTTGTATATTTGTATGTGCGAGTCGTGTGGATATGATGGTGCATATACTAGGTGAAATTAAATTAACCGACCAAATTCATACTGGAGACTCGGTTTCTTCCTTTAAAGAGATTTGTATATTTGTATATTTGTATGTGCGAGTCGTGTGGATATGATGGTGCATATACTAGGTGAAATTAAATTAACCGACCAAATTCATACTGGAGACTCGGTTTCTTCCTTTAAAGAGATTTGTATATTTGTATATTTGTATGTGCGAGTCGTGTGGATATGATGGTGCATATACTAGGTGAAATTAAATTAACTGACCAAATTCATACTGGAGACTCGGTTTCTTCCTTTAAAGAGATTTGTATATTTGTATATTTGTATGTGCGAGTCGTGTGGATATGATGGTGCATATACTAGGTGAAATTAAATTAACCGACCAAATTCATACTGGAGACTCGGTTTCTTCCTTTAAAGACATTTGTATATTTGTATATTTGTATATTTGTATGTGCGAGTCGTGTGGATATGATGGTGCATATACTAGGTGAAATTAAATTAACCGACCAAATTCATACTGGAGACTCGGTTTCTTCCTTTAAAGAGATTTGTATATTTGTATATTTGTATGTGCGAGTCGTGTGGATATGATGGTGCATATACTAGGTGAAATTAAATTAACCGACCAAATTCATACTGGAGACTCGGTTTCTTCCTTTAAAGAGATTTGTATATTTGTATATTTGTATGTGCGAGTCGTGTGGATATGATGGTGCATATACTAGGTGAAATTAAATTAACCGACCAAATTCATACTGGAGACTCGGTTTCTTCCTTTAAAGAGATTTGTATATTTGTATATTTTTATGTGCGAGTCGTGTGGATATGTTGGTGCATATACTAGGTGAAATTAAATTAACCGACCAAATTCATACTGGAGACTCGGTTTCTTCCTTTAAAGAGATTTGTATATTTGTATATTTGTATGTGCGAGTCGTGTGGATATGATGGTGCATATAGTAGGTGAAATTAAATTAACCGACCAAATTCATACTGGAGACTCGGTTTCTTCCTTTAAAGAGATTTGTATATTTGTATATTTGTATATTTGTATGTGCGAGTCGTGTGGATATGATGGTGCATATACTAGGTGAAATTAAATTAACCGACCAAATTCATACTGGAGACTCGGTTTCTTCCTTTAAAGAGATTTGTATATTTGTATATTTGTATGTGCGAGTCGTGTGGATATGATGGTGCATATACTAGGTGAAATTAAATTAACCGACCAAATTCATACTGGAGACTCGGTTTCTTCCTTTAAAGAGATTTGTATATTTGTATATTTGTATATTTTTATGTGCGAGTCGTGTGGATATGATGGTGCATATACTAGGTGAAATTAAATTAACCGACCAAATTCATACTGGAGACTCGGTTTCTTCCTTTAAAGAGATTTGTATATTTGTATATTTGTATATTTGTATGTGCGAGTCGTGTGGATATGATGGTGCATATAGTAGGTGAAATTAAATTAACCGACCAAATTCATACTGGAGACTCGGTTTCTTCCTTTAAAGAGATTTGTATATTTGTATATTTGTATATTTGTATGTGCGAGTCGTGTGGATATGATGGTGCATATACTAGGTGAAATTAAATTAACCGACCAAATTCATACTGGAGACTCGGTTTCTTCCTTTACCCTCTTAAGCTTCAATTACCCTTTTGGAGAAATTCTAAAAATATTTGTTTTTGCTTCCTTCCTGCCTAGACTAGGAATAGGCTTGTACATAGGTTAAACAAAATATTATTCTATTTAGTCCGTCATTTAGATTATCAAAAAATATTGGACACGTATTTTGTCTTTTGTCAATCAAACAAAAAATGACAGATATAAAGCGCGTTAAAGTTTGGGAGTGGGGGAAAATGACGTCACTTCTAAGTAAAATTGTACCTAGATGTGACGTCACGCGGAACTTCAGCGGGCTATATCTTCATCATTTTTTGTTAAATTGAAAAGAGACAAAATACGTGTCCAATATTTTCTGATAATCTAACTGACGGACTAATTACATTTTTTTAGTCAATAAACTAGTCCAACCAGTAGCAAAAAAATATATTTTTCGAATTTGACCAAAAGGATTACTGAAACTAGTTCTTGATCACAAACCGAGTCTCCAGTATGAATTTGGTCGGTTGATTTAATTTCAGCCTATATTTATCATATAGTCACATAATTATAGGCTTGATTGATTGATTGATTGATTGAGAAGCCAGCTGCCTCATTATCCAAGGAGGTATTCGGAGCTGCACGCACGCTCACCTCGCGGAAACCCTTGTCCCACACGCTATCTTGACCTTGCGGCTTTCGATAACTCCTACGTGGACGAGTGACCCTCACCTCTACCTCTAGCGTCGGGTTGTCTACTCCAATATCCAGATGGAGTACCGGAGATGAAGTCCTCCCACTGAAACCGCACGGTCGCGCACACGAATGCCCGCGTCCATACGCCAGCAGTGGTCTCCTGGAAGAAATGCCCATACTCGCACACGCTGGGCAGGCGGGTTGGTGAGCGCGGTGCCGAAACCTTTGCACCAGTGACGCCGCTGCCCGTCACCAGTCTGTTTTATATAAGGCCCGGCAATTGGGGATGGATATACCGCCATCCGTCGGCCCCAGGCAATGGTGGGCCGCCTGGTTTTGCCTGAGAGCTGTTCTCTTACTCTCCCCCGAATAACTTCGGGAGGATTTGCGAGTAAGAACACGCACAGTTGAAAAAAATCTCATTTTACTTGATTTTTCTGTTTTCAGTTCTCGATGATGGTGATTGGGATCAGGAAGCTTTTTCCAAAATATACAACGAAGGTAATCCAAGAATTGATCATATAGTTTTGTTGCAAATTCATAAGAAATATTTTAATATATGTATATATATTTTCTTATATGTTACAGCTAAAGTAAAATTAATCTGGATATTATATATACTAACTAGCTATTATATATAATATCTATCCAATTTGGATAAAGTGATTATTGGGGCAGAATTTATCAAATATTATATTATAGCTATTTTACATAATATCTATTACGACTTGGATAAAGTAATAAAATACGATAAATATTAGTTTAATTTATATTCCACGGTACATAAAGCTAATAAACGTTTATTTGTTTGGATATAATGCTATGTCGCAGCTACCTTCGCAAATAAGACGTTTCTGAACCAATAGTTTTAATAATAACGCAACTAACAAAATGGTAGTATAGACACACTATTTGGTCGAAAAACAATCGAAAGAAAGATCCCAAGACACGAAATCGTCGTATAAAATGTTTTTTCTTGATTTTTTTGCATCCAACACTTTTTGGTTATGTAAACCTCGGCTTGGTAAGTGATCAGTAACACGGATTGATAACAATTTTTTAGTAATCAAAAATCAAAATATTTATTTTGCAAAATAGATACATAAAGTATACTTTCTACAAGTCAAAGTTAATTTTAACAATATAATATATCTTTAGAATAAAAAAATATTATAATAATACGGGACATAAAATATACACCTGCATAAAATAGAGGAATCTAGGAATAAAAATATTATATATACATAATGCAATGAGCAAATAATTTGATAAGTAAATACGGGAAATACATACAAAAATATGAAGGTTGGGCTACTAAAATGTAATTAAGTTATACACCTGCATAAAATATAGGAATAAAAATATTATATATACATATTGCAATGAACAATGTGTTGAAAAATGAACTAAATAAACCATAAATAAAAATAATGCCTAACCATCCGCACCATTCGATTAGTATTGCTAAGAAGAAGGGCAAGAAACACAGCAAACATTCCTTTTTTCAAAAAAAACATATGATACAAAATCTACATACCTACTCAAGTAGAGGCATAAAAAATGTAAGACTGGAGGAATTATGTCATGATAAAAAATGTATCTTAGTCAATCCGTCTCATATTGTCTATTACCTTTAACAAAGTAAGATTGCATATTAATTAAACAAAGTAAGTTTACATATTAATTAAATTTAAGCCTTTAGAGGAATCATACAGTATTCAAATATGCTAATTATGAATTACAATTTTGAATAAGATTATTATTATTTATTACACCATGCTTTATTATCGTCCAAATAATCATTGATTTTATAATAAGCTTTCTTAAGTAGTCCCTGCTTAATATATAGTTTAGCCCCGGGAAATTATCAATATTTTTTCTGTCATATCTGATAATAATTAACTTTGCAAAATAAAATCTTGACGTCTCATAGTAATTGACTCGGGGCTGGGCTTGCGTTTGTAAGGATCACAAAAAGAATAATTTACGAATTTCACAAAAAGGGTCATCGAACCTTGCTACTGAGCAGTTACAGTGTCTTCAGTAAGAATTTGGCTGCACAAATTAAAATCACTTTATATAAAAGTAACTGAATTTCTAATATAGGGTGAAATTTAATCAACCGACCAAATTCATACTGAAGTCTCGGTTAGTGATTAGGAACTGGGTTCAGATATCCTTTTGGCCAAATTCGAAAAAATAATTTTTTGCTCCTGTATTGGTTGGACTAGTTTGAATACAATTCGTAGCCCAATCAGTAAGGAAGCAAAAAAATATATTTATCGAATTTCACCAAAAGGGTAATTAAACCTTGTTTCTGATGACTAACCGAGTCTCAAGTATAAATTTGGTCAGTTGATTGAATTTCACCTAGTATATTGTAAAAGTAACATTTCTAGCACTTTTATTCGGCTTTGCATTATTACAGCGTTATTGAGATATGCAAGCTGTTCACACAATGAAATAGTATCTTCTTTACTATTACAGCACTGAATGTCATATGAAAGATTTTTGTATGCCTTTCATAAAGCTCTATTTAAGTTGAGTAAAATACTCTTTTACAGCACCGAAAGTATTCCAAACAGTATTAAAATATCTTAACACCATCATACAACAAAATAAGGTCTATGAAATATTTTACAGTACCTTAAAATAAGACGACGTTCTACCATACATAGCGTCAAGATTGTTCAAATGTTTATGCTGTTTATAGTCCTTTCTTCTACTTTGACTGAGTCCAACCAAGCCAAAGTTTTCTTTTTTTTTAAGTGTCATATCTTTTTGGCTCATATCTCCTAAACGGCTGAAGCTAGACTCGTATAAGGTACTCTTTTATTAATATAAAATGAGAAAATATTCTTACAAAAGAGACTCTTGTGACATTTTGATTTACATAAGAGACATTTGTATTTCTGCAGAGAAGGGACGCAGCGGTGAAATGAGGAGAAGGGGGAAGCGAGTAGGACCGTGTTTATGCCTTCAACCAATTCCTACTAGTTATTATGAATAATGTCCAGATAAGGTGATTAATTTATCACAATACCTACTCAATTTAGTCAATATTTATAATATCTAGTCATTATGTATAATCGCTATTTAATCACTTTGTCTGTAACATATACACTCATTTGCAGAAAAACGAGTAATACTGACTTTCTTTTCATGCTTGATTAAAGTGTAATAAGAAAAAGTTTTTAATCATTTGAACATGCTATAAAAGTGCCATGTTGTTTAGAAAAGCAAATTCCAAATTCAATTTTTTATAGAAAACAACCAATTTGAGGCGCGTGCGAATTCCCGAAATCTAATAGAGCTGATTCTGAAGGCTTTAATTTTAGTTTTAGTGCTGTCAAAGCTAAATTTGCTTCATTGAAAAATAGTCCTTAACTGTTAGGAACAGAAGCTAAATTACTTTGAAAAAACCTTAGTTTTGACAGCACTAAAACTAGTATGTTCTTCAACTTCTGCATTAGTCACTCCTACCTACCGGGGGAGATGATGAAGACGATTGTCGTGCCGATACTTAGAAACAAAACAGGAGACGCCTCGGACCTGTCTAACTATAGGCCTATATCGTTGGCCACCGTCATAGCAAAGGTGCTGGACAGTCTGCTTGACCAGCACCTGGGTGAGCATATCCAGCTACACGATGCTCAGTTTGGGTTTCGTCCCAAGCTGTCAACTGAGACTGCTATCCTATGTCTCAAGCACACTGTCAGATACTACGCTGACAGGAGGACACCGGTGTATGCCTGTTTTCTGGACTTGTCCAAGGCGTTTGATCTGGTCTCCTATAAAGTGCTTTGGGAAAAGCTGGAAAAAGAAACCACGTTACCAAAAGAAGTGGTGTCAATTTTCAAGTATTGGTGCGGCAATCAGTCAAATTATGTAAAATGGGCCGGCAATAACATGTCAACTTCAGGTTGGAGTGTGGAGTGAGGCAGGGTGGCCTGACCTCACCTAAACTCTTCAACCTGTATGTGAACCAGCTCATCGTTGAGCTCAGCAACGCCCAAGTCGGTTGTTCAATAGACGGGGTAGCTATGAACAATATCAACTACGCTGATGATATGGTGTTGTTGAGCCCTTCGATGAGGGCCCTCAGACACTTGTTGGGAATATGTGAGTCCTATGCGGTGACTCATGGACTCAAGTATAATGAAACAAAGAGTGAGTTAATGGTGTTCAGGGCGGTTCAGAAGAGCTATGACACCGTTCCGGAACTCCTACTTAATGGGACTCCTCTGAAACATGTGGACAAGTTTAAATACCTGGGTCATTGGGTCACTGCGGATTTAAACGACAATGCAGACGTTGAAAGGGAGCGCAGGGCGTTGTGTGTTCGCTGCAATATGTTGGCTCGTAGGTTTTCTAGGTGTACAAAGGAAGGGAAAGCCATGCTCTTCAAGGCATTCTGCCAGTCTTTGTACACCAGTAGTCTGTGGACCAGATATACGCGGGGAGCACACAATGCTCTGCGCGTGCAATATAACAATGCGTTCAGGGTGTTGTTGGGGCAGAGGCGATTTTGTAGCGCTTCTGGCATGTTCGCAGTGGCCTATACTAACGGCTTCCATGCCGTAGTAAGAAAAAGGTGTGCGTCTCTGTTGGAGCGCGTGCGTTCCAGCTCCAGCAGCTTGCTGAGCACGTTTGTAAATAGGTGGGACTCTCCGATTCTACGCCACTGGATTGGCCTGCATGTCCATCTGTAGTGGGGCGTGGAGTCTTTTTTGTATATTGATGTATTAGCATAAGTTACTAACAATAGCATAAGTTGTTTTATTACTAACATGTTTATATGGATCGTTGATCTGAAATAAATACATTTGATTTGATTTGATTTGATAATCAATTGTCGTGACTCGGAACTTCAGTTCTCACTCAGTTCTTCAAATAAGACCACACCTTTCTGTTACACGTTCTCAATGCAAATAGTCGCCATACAAATTAAATCAATTTCAGTCTATTTTAAATTGTGTCTGGAATAAGTTACCATTATAAATTGTGTCTGGTACATAGGTAACACTAAAAGTTTCCGGAACTGGCCACTTACATAAACAATATTTGAAAATTTATTGCAACATTTGAAAATAGAACTCTTTGGCTGTAGAATGCAGTTTGTTTCATCTGACTGTCTTTTGTTTTTACCTTGTGGCGCCATTTAAAAAATTGTGTGTCTGCATCAACATGGATTTAACTCGGGAAAATTTTCATAGTATGATTTTCTACGATTTTAAGTGTAATTTGACAGCTCAACAGAGCATCGCTCGGCTTGAAACAGCTTTTGGCAATGAAGCACCATGCAAGACGACTGTTTATAGCTGGTTTGCAGAATTCAAGCGTGGTCGTATCAATCTCAGTGACGAATCTCGCGATGGTCGGCCGTCCACCGCTGTGACCAACAAAAACATCGATGCTGTGCGCCGTATGATTGAAACAGACAGGCATGTGACCTACCATGAAATTCGCGCATCCTTAGAAATAGGCATGAGTCAAATACAATCAATCCTACACAAACATTTGGGTGTGAGAAAGCTGTGCTCGCGGTGGATCCCACACAACTTGACCGAGGCTCAAAAAACGGACCGCGTCACTTGGTGCAGTGCCATGCTTACCAGATTCAACGAAGGTGCGTCAAATTTGGTGTGGGACATAGTAACAGGTGACGAAACATGGATTTATTGCTACGATCCCAAAACAAAGCAGCAATCGAGCGTATGGGTCTTTCAAGATGAGCCGAAACCAACCAAAGTGGCGCGCGTGAAAAGTGCATCTAAGCGGATGATTGCTTCTTTTTTTAATAAAACTGGACACGTGGCTACTGTTGCTTTAGAGAATCGTCGTACCGTGAATAGTCACTGGTACACGACCATTTGTTTGCCGGAAGTTATTGACGAACTCCGTAAAAATAACCGTAAACGCCGTATCATCCTGCACCACGACAATGCTAGTTCTCACACGGCCAGACAGACAAACGACTTTTTGAAGACGAAAAATGTAGAACTCATGAGTCATCCTGCATACAGTCCCGACCTGGCACCTTGTGACTTTTTTCTGTTCCCAAAAATTAAGAACCAATTACGCGGTCAACGATTTTCATCACCAGAAGAGGCTGTCGAGGAGTATGAAAAACACGTTTCAGAGGTCACCACAGGGGAGTGGCACAAAAGTTTTCAAAACTGGTTTGATCGAATGAAAAAGTGCATAGACGCCAAGGGAGATTATTTTGAAAAACAATAAATTAATTTTGTACCTTTAATAGTATTTTTTCATATTCATTCCGGAAACTTATAGTGCGTCCCACGTATAAGTTAGTGTTATAAATTGTGTCTAGAATAAGGTAGCATTATAAATTGTGTCTGGAATAAGTTATTGTTATAATTGTATAAGTTAGCATGAAAAACGTTTTTTTTTTTGCAGTCATTCGAGGAATATCGATTATTGGCGCCGCTTACGACAAGACACGTAAGTATCTTATACAAAAAGCAGAAAAAAGCTTTCCTTTATTTTTTTAAATATCTTTATTACAGAAAAACAAGCCGAACAAAATTGCAAAATTAGACTTAAACTTAAGAAATAGTAACAAAACATGGAAACGCGGCGGAATGTACTCGATTAACCGTAAATTATTTAAGTGGGTACTCCTTATGCCTCCGCTTTTCTCTTTACACCTATGAAGGTAGGAATCAATGGCGGCCATAGATATCAAAATAAGATGTCAGTGATCAGTGATAGCAGGTCATTTTTTTTCTAGATCAAGTAAGTGTTACTTTGCCAATTATCATGAATAATAAATAATAATACAATTTACGCAAGTTAAACTCACTGTACTTAATTTAACTTTTAGTGTAAACGCAGTCAAAAAATTAGGTGGTAGAGCTGATGCCGAGCTTAACTGTGGAGGTACCACCATCTTACTTGGAAATCCTCCCGAAGTTATTCGGGGGAGAGTAAGAGAACAGCACTCAGGCAAAACCAGGCGGCCCACCATTGCCTGGGACCGATGGATGGCGGTATATCCATCCCTAATTGCCAGGCCTTAAAACAGACTAGTGACGGGCAGCGGCGTCACTGGTGCAAGGGTTTCGGCACCGCGCTCACCAACCCGCCTGCCCAGCGTGTGTGAGTATGGGCATTTCTTCCAGGGGGACCGCCAAGAGTGGTGAAATTCTGGAAAGGCCTATGTCCAGCAGTGGACGAAACAGGCTGATGGATGGATGGAGTCAAAAGTTGCTTACGTAAATTTTATGAAAACAACTTACCGTCCTAATTATCCAGAGAAATCTATCCTGCTCCAATACTTTCATTTTACACATGTTTATCCTGCTCGGAAGCGGACCGCTCAGAAAACTCGCGGTTTCGAGGTGTTTTTATTTATTGTTTTGGAATTAGAAGGACGGGTTTTTAATATGACGGACGTTTTATATCACATTTTTCACGGTGTTTATTTTAGTATAACTTTTATTGTCCAAAACTTAATACAGCTCAAATGAAATGAAACCAGAAAGAATTATCAACAAGTCCATTTATTTCTTGACTTCTTTTGCCTGGGGGATTATATCTTTTATGGTCCAGCATTCGTTGCGCAGGATTAGGGAAACCCCCTAAAACCTAATCAGACCAATACACAAAAGTACACTCACAAACCATCTTTTTAACACAAGAGACACTTTAGTACATCACTATAGACCATTCACTATAAGAAGTCCCCTGGTTTAGGAAATGGTAGCACTGCATATAATGTAGCCAATGGCTCACGTAGCATTCACCCTACTACACATTCCTAATGTGGAAATATCCTTAACTGCATTTTTATATATTAGACTACTCTTTAATAAAAAATAAAAAGTACAGAATGAAAAAATCAAAATTATCAATTATTTATTGATTTGTATTTCGCAAATAATACGTATGATCTAATCTCCTCTGTACTAAAATGGTACCTCAATAGGAAAATAACGGAGCCCTTATAGGATCACTTTGTTGTCCGTCTGTCTGTCTGTCTGTCAAGACCCTTTATCTCGGGAACTCGTGGAGGAGGTATCGAGTTAAAATTAAAACCATATACTCAGGTCTACAGTCCCTTGAAGTTGTGAAAATATCAAACTTTTAAGTTAACGTGAAAAAAAGATACGGCCGTTTATGCCGCAAAAAACGTACGTTTCGACACTCTCAAGGGAATCAAAATTCATAGGGTATTTCCGTGATTTGATATTTCCGTATTTCCTGCTCGTGACTGGACTTAGTCCGGCCGAATTGTTCGCCCGCTTAGTCTAATACGCATATATCTTAATATATATATTTGAAATAAATATATATAATCCAGCTATATAAAGCCTTTAGTTTCTTTTAACTTGTATTAATAATGAAAAAAAATATTGATTTTCGAAATATATTTCGGCCCACTATGGGGCCGGCATCAGTCGAATATAGTGGGCCGAAATATATTTCGAAAATCAATATTTTTTTTCATTATTAATACAAGTTAATATATATATCTTAGTTTAATACGCAGTTCTTGTCTATTTACAGTGGGCCGCAAAATTATTGCAAGTAAGTGAAAACACTTATGTTGTAACTACCTCCTATACAAGGTTTAAATGCAAAGTCAAGAATCCCATTAGAATATGAAAGTATACACGATTCTGATGTCATTACAAGAAAAAATAATATACCTTGAATTTTCACCAAAAATTCCATCATTTTTCTAAGCTATGGCTACGCAGCTCACCGGCCTCCCCACACACCAAATTGCACCCCGCAACCCGCACCCCTCATCCGAGTGGCCAGCGACCAGTGAGGGTGTCCACGCGATTAGTGTATTTTGAGTAAAGAAAATCGTCTTATTATGAGGTACTGGTACTTTATTTAGAGATCCCAGTATTTAAAATAATATCTTTACCGATCATACTAACACACCCTTAAAGGATTCTTGCCTTTGCTTTTACACCCGGTATAAGGTCTAAATAGAGTGCGACCATTAAATGAAACCGCATATTCTACCGACCCTACTGAACCACTTCTCCCAAGAGTCACACCCGCGGACACTCTTAGTTTAGGAAATTATTGAGTTCCAAACAAAAACGCGTGAACCTTGACGCATCGACATACGGGCGAGTTCAGAGAGAGCGTCGTCCGTGAAGCGACGTCCATGAAACGGACGACGTTCTTTTTAAACTCGCCCGTATGTCGGTGCATTAGGGTTCACGCATTTTTGTTTGGAACTCAATTATTTCCTAAACTAAGGGTGTCCGCGGGTATGACTCTTGGTAAAAGTGGTTCAGTAGGGTCGGTAGAATATGTGGTTTCATTTAATGGTAGCAGTCTATTTACACCCGATATATTAAAATGGTGTATATTAAATGTGACTTTTATAACTTTAATTTATGCAGCCAAACTTATACTGGAAGCTTTGTAAGTGATCAGTAACACGGATCAATAACACTTCTTGCTAATATCATAAAATAAAATCTTGACGTCCTATAGTGATTGACTGAGGCTGGCCTTGCGTTTGTAAGGAACACGAAAAGAATAATTTACGAATTTCACAAAAAGGGTCATCGAACCTTGATAATGAGAACTTACCGAACCTTCAGTATAAGTTTGGCTGCATAAATTAAAGTCACCTTATATACAGGTTGTTGATTTGTTCTGAAACTTCCGTCATAAGGGCTTTATACATGATGTTTATTTCATATTTGCATTACATTTATTTCGGAAAAGTGCAGGTAGTCTTCAATTGTATTATAGAGTAAAATAAAAGCAGTTAGTGAAAGTACATAGTATTATTAGTATCACAGTTGAAGAAAACACCTGTACTGTTTCACAATATTATTGTATTTCCATTATTTGTTATTATTTATTTATTTATTTAACTAAGCTTACAACTATGTTACACAATGCAGCAAATAACTTAAATCTATAGTACATGAGTATTTATAAATCTACAGATAGCGCGCTGCGAATTATGCCAAAACTATTCGGAAATACGATAATTTTGTGAAACATTACAAGTGTTTTCTTCAATCATGATGATTCTTGATCAACCATGAACCAGTTAATTCGATTTATACATGTCGCCGGCATTCGGTTAAATCAGTCACTTTACTATATAACTAGTCATCATATTTCTGGGTGGTCATAAAAAAACACGAAGGTTATGTATGGCGGTCACGAGACTACGTGGCGTGACTCGCCAAACCTAACCTTTTTACTTAAGCTACCGCCTCTCTTCTGAGCTGGAGGACTTCCGAAAAACTAATTACAACCAAGTGACTGATTTAACCAAATGCCGGCGACATGTACATAATTATGTTTTTTTTTTTTCACTTAGGTCTCAACAATTATTACACACACATCTTCAAGCAACAAAACTTTCCTGGTAAATTATATTTTAATTTTCTAAAATATTCAAAGAACGAAAATATAGATTCACAATTTCATCCTCTCCAAGATGATCCAAACTTTTACAAGTCTTTACGGACTTATTTAACATAGTTTCCAAAGAGTTTGAAAATACCTATAAATTGCAAAAAGTTTCAAACACTATAGTATGTTCGAGATAGCATGATATACGTGGGACGCACTATAAGTTTCCGGAATGAATATGAAAAAATACTATTAAAGGTACAAAATTAATTTATTGTTTTTCAAAATAATCTCCCTTGGCGTCTATGCACTTTTTCATTCGATCAAACCAGTTTTGAAAACTTTTGTGCCACTCCCCTGTGGTGACCTCTGAAACGTGTTTTTCATACTCCTCGACAGCCTCTTCTGGTGATGAAAATCGTTGACCGCGTAATTGGTTCTTAATTTTTGGGAACAGAAAAAAGTCACAAGGTGCCAGGTCGGGACTGTATGCAGGATGACTCATGAGTTCTACATTTTTCGTCTTCAAAAAGTCGTTTGTCTGTCTGGCCGTGTGAGAACTAGCATTGTCGTGGTGCAGGATGATACGGCGGCGTTTACGGTTATTTTTACGGAGTTCGTCAATAACTTCCGGCAAACAAATGGTCGTGTACCAGTCACTATTCACGGTACGACGATTCTCTAAAGCAACAGTAGCCACGTGTCCAGTTTTATTAAAAAAAGAAGCAATCATCCGCTTAGATGCGCTTTTCACGCGCGCCACTTTGGTTGGTTTCGGCTCATCTTGAAAGACCCATACGCTCGATTGCTGCTTTGTTTTGGGATCGTAGCAATAAATCCATGTTTCGTCACCTGTTACTATGTCCCACACCAAATTTGACGCACCTTCGTTGAATCTGGTAAGCATGGCACTGCACCAAGTGACGCGGTCCGTTTTTTGAGCCTCGGTCAAGTTGTGTGGGATCCACCGCGAGCACAGCTTTCTCACACCCAAATGTTTGTGTAGGATTGATTGTATTTGACTCATGCCTATTTCTAAGGATGCGCGAATTTCATGGTAGGTCACATGCCTGTCTGTTTCAATCATACGGCGCACAGCATCGATGTTTTTGTTGGTCACAGCGGTGGACGGCCGACCATCGCGAGATTCGTCACTGAGATTGATACGACCACGCTTGAATTCTGCAAACCAGCTATAAACAGTCGTCTTGCACGGTGCTTCATTGCCAAAAGCTGTTTCAAGCCGAGCGATGCTCTGTTGAGCTGTCAAATTATACTTAAAATCGTAGAAAATCATACTATGAAAATTTTCCCGAGTTAAATCCATGTTGATGCAGACACACATATTTTTAAATGGCGCCACAAGGTAAAAACAAAAGACAGTCAGATGAAACAAACTGCATTCTACAGCCAAAGAGTTCTATTTTCAAATGTTGCAATAAATTTTCAAATATTGTTTATGTAAGTGGCCAGTTCCGGAAACTTTTAGTGTTACCTATGTAGGTGACAGTTCCTAATTTTCCGTTTCACCTATTCTACTCACACCATACTACATACTCGTACACCCAGGTACAAATGAAATTATTAGACTTTAGAAAGAATGTATATAATTATTGCAAAAATACAATAAATTATTTATCTATAAATCGAAACAATAATCACAGTGTATTCGTTAAATTAAACAAAAAAAAGATTCAACAAAGAATACTGTCTTTTTGCTACTTGATGCGTGGATCGCAACGTTAACCCATAAGTACTGACACTACATACATAATCGAAAATACATCGATGAATGTACATCTTATAGGATCGCATCAGTATGAGTATGTGGTTTGTGTTTTCGTTGCGGTTGCTTTACGTGCTATTTGTTCTGACGTTTTTTATGGTTCTTTGAACTCTGAAGCTTGTGAGTTATTTGTTGGTTTAATTTAATTAATTTAGAAATTAACAAAAAGTAGTTTGGATAATCAAAGATCAATCAAATAAAAAATCGATTTGATAGCCCATGTTAACGTTCTCGATACTTAAAAAAGTCGATTCTATTTCGTTAGGGCATATAACTATAACTGTCAACTTTTAACTGCAACCCATATCATGATAACTCGAACATACTATAGTAAAATCACTTTTAGTGACTGGGCGACCGACACCAAGTATTCACAAAAGCAGAAATCATTTATATCATTGTATGACATAAAATCTTATAATAATAACGTAAAATTTTTGGAATTTTTGAAAAAATACTCGCTTATTTTTAATAAGTGTGTTTAAAAGCAAAGGGCATATTTCTGAGTAAAAACTTAAATATCCAATAGTAAAATAAAAGCAGTATGGAATATCATCAGCTTTAACTGTAAATTTATTATCAATGAAGCAACAAGAATTAAGGGAAACAGTTCCACATGTTTAGATAACTTTATATTAAATTCAGACGATAATTAATCAAAAGGAAAAGTGTTAAATTGCAAATTATCAGACCACAATGTAGTTCTATTAGAATATTGTCATGTTGGTAATCATAAAAAGAACCCTGAGGCTAAGGTTGGTCGTGTTATGTCTGAAGGTAATTTTAATTACTTTCATTATCTTTTTAACAGGGAAGTGAAAAGCATTGAGGCTAATATTATTAACACAAATGATCCAAATGAAAAAAATGAATGTTTTTGTTGACTCCATTAAATTTATCTATGATGTAGCTTTCCCCCTTAAAAAAATAAATAAATGTAATAAGTACAAAAAATGGGATACTCCAGGCATTGAAAAATCAAGAACCACATTAGACAATCTTAAAATGTTGTATGATTTTAAACCATGTGATAAGCTTCAAAGTAAAATTAAACGTTACAAAAAAGTTTTGACTAAGGTAATGACAACAGCAAAAAACTACTTTACAGAAATAGAATACAAAATTCCGATAACAAAATAAAAGAGACATGGAAAATTTTAAATGAACAAGTAAAGAAGCACGCAAAATCAAAAAGTCACATAGAGTCTATCCAAAACGAAGAAGGTGATCTGGTGACTAATCCTAAAGAAATCGCCAATGTGTTTAATAATTTCTTTGTAAATGTTGCATTAAAAAATATATCTGGAAGCTTTAAAACGGAAATGAATAAATGCGAACAATTTTTGAACAAAGTAAACACTCCAAAAAATTTTCCCAGATTTCAATAAAGGAGTGGCGAGAAATTGTAACAGAAATGAAAAATAAAAAATCAGCCGATGTTTATAATATGGACTGCAAAACAATAAAGCAATTAATCTTATACAATGACAACATTGCCGAACTCTTACTTAATGTGGTAAACACATATATAAAAGATGGTGTTTTTCCTGATGCCCTTAAACCAGGCAAAATCATACCCCTCTTTAAAAAGGGAGAAACCACAAAACCTGTAGGCGAGGTGAATTCCGTTTAAGAGTGGAGTTAAGTCCCGTAATTCTAATATCTTTTGGAATATTTAGATGAGATGACTAGAAAAGTTCGCACGGAGTGATTATCTCTAGTACATTACGGAAGTACTTTAAACATTAGGTATAATTTTCAAAATAACGTAATGTTGGTATGTAAAAGAAATATTTGATACAGGCTTCAGTAGGATATAAACTGGTCTTAAATGCGTTATGGGTTTTAATATTGAGACCTGTAAAGTAAGAAGTAGAGATATATTCGTTTTTTTTGTTTTGCCACTCCAGGGAAACTTCTACACACATTATAAACATTCTGATAATTTCGCACAGCACGGCAAAATACGGATCACAGTCAAAATATTATATTTGAGAATACTACTTTGGGGGAAACTTCCGCAATTGTGCAAATTTAATTATACCTTTGATTCTGAGTTTACTTCATTCGCCACATATAAAAAAAACATTTTTGTTAATGGAAGTTCAAAATCTTCAGTTATCTACGGGCGCGGGATTCCCGTGGCGACGCAGGGGTGAGGTAAGGGCGCGCGAAGAGTACCGGGCGGCCGAGCGCATTTTTTACGAGCGGTGCGTCAGGTGGGCATCTACAATGGATTTTGAGGTGTATTGCATCATTTGCCAAGAAATTTTATTAAGTGGCAATGACACTGTTGACATAGTTCGTGAAAAAGTTAAATAATTTATTACACTTATTATGTCAGTATACAAATAGGTAGATTATATTCATAAATCAGGTAGTTGAAGGAATAGAGAATAACAAGAGAGTAGGTATCGATCATGAATAAAAATGGTGTTCTACTAGTGGCTCTCAAAGGCAGGTGTTTTGTTTTAAACAAATAGGTATGGTATGTCCTTTGGTTAACTCGGGCCAAAGTTGAGTAAAGTAATTTATTACATTACATAGGGTGTATCTGTAAACGTGAGTTGAAGAACTTTTACAGAAATTGGTTTGACTTGAGCTTTGTCACACTAGGTAATACAATATTCCTCCCTACAGTAGTGCAACGCCTTATGTTAGGTACTTACGCTGTCATACGCAACATAAATATGAGAAATAAAAGAATGGTGATTATTACTATTCTAAGATAATAATTTATTATTCATTATACAGGCTGATTGGCAATTAGATGCAATCCTTTGAAGGGGTTGTAGAAGAGAACAATTGCAGTTGATTCGAAAAGTGAACCATTTCTGAGATATTTTTAAATTAAGCTTTTTTTCTAAAGTAAACATTAAAATATATATTTAAAAAACCAGCCCATATTTTAGTTTTTTTTTAATTTCTTTCGCTTTTATAATATCCCAGCCAATAAACAATAAGCCTAAAATGCACATTATTGACGTAAACCTTGACACTGTGCTCCAAAACTATTGAAAAGTCTTGAAAATCGCAAAAGATTTACACAAAAAAGCTAGGTTAAAACAAAAAGTGTCAACACAATTTTCTGTGCGTATTAGCTTGAAAATATCCGCATTTTACTATCTTTCGAATGAGATACAAAAATCTTAAATTGACAGAGGAATGATAAAAATATGGCCAAAACAATAGGAGCAGGTAGAAAAAAATCATTAACGGTTCAATTAGAAAGCAATGATTATTAAATGTAATTTTTGTATGCATAAGATTTGTTTCTAATATTTAACGGTAAATTATTTATTTTTCCAAATATTTTTTTTCTAAATAAAAAAAAATCTTTAACGTTTAAATAAGAAAACAATGAATTATACGCTTACATTTTGTATGCATAAGATTTGTTTCTAATATTCTACCTGCTCCTACTCTTTTGGCCATATTTTTATCATTCCTCTGTCAATTTAAGATTTTTGTATCTCATTCGAAAGCTAGTAAAATGCGGATGTTTTCAAACTAATGCGCACAGAAAATTGTGTAGACACTTTTTGTTTTAACCTAGCTTTTTTGTGTAAATCTTTTGCGATTTTCAAGACTTTTCAATAGTTTTTGAGCACAGTGTCTATACGCAGACGGTAACGTGTATAGTAAGCAAAGCTCATGGTAGGCCTACTGTCCCCCAAAGTCATACATTGTCGGTGACGGTACGTACAAGAGTCATTGTAGTCAATGGCCAAGTAACTCGAACAAAAATTCAAATATTTTAAAAATCTTTTTGGAATACGTATTTACGGTTATTGTTTATTGGCTGGGATGTTATCAAAGCGAAACAAATAAAAAAAAAAACAAAAATATTGGCTGGTTTTTAAAATATATTTTATTTAAGTTTACTTTAGAAAAAAAGCTTAAATTCAAAATATCTCAGAAATGGTTCACTTTTGCATAAGGCATTATATAGTCGAATCGACTGTAATTGTTCTCTTCTACAACCCCTTCAAAGGATTGCATCTAATTACTAATCAACCTGTATACATTCAAAATAATTGTGATTAGTACAATTCTAATGTAATTATTGTTGATTGAATTTTTTCAAAATAAAACATATGATACAAAATCAGATACATACCTACTCAAGTAAAGGCATAAAAAAATATATAAGACTGCAGGAATTAGTCACGAGAAAAAAAATATATCTTAGTCAACCCGTCTCATATTGTCTATTACCCTTAAGAAAGTAAGTTTACATATTAATTAAATTTAAGCCTTTAGAGGAATCATACAGTATTCAAATATGCTAATTATGAATTACAATTTTGAATAAGATTATTATTATTTATTACACCATGCTTTAGTATCGTCCAAATAATCATTGATTTTATAATAAGCTTTCTTAAGTTGTCCCTGCTTAATATATAGTTTAAACTTATTTTCAGGCAAACTAAGGACCTCCTCTGGAAGCTTATTGTAAAATCTTATACCATGTCCTACAAAAGAGGTACCTACTTTGGCAAGTCCTAATTTTGGAAAAGCTAGTTTATTTATTGTTTCTGGTTTCAACAGAGTGGTGCACACCAAGCCTCGGGAAATTATCAATATTTTTTCTGACATATCTAGTAACTTGATAAATAAATTCACATGGGACCGTAAATATATTAATTTCTTTAAGCTTTTCTCTTAATGAATCTCGGTACTTCATGTTACAAATAGACCGAATTGCTCTCTTTTGCAAGACAAAGACTGCTTCTATATCCGCGGCTCTACCCCACAACATTATGCCATATGACATAATGCTGTGAAAATAACTGAAATATACTAATCTAGCAGTATTTTCATCAGTAATCTGCCTTATGCGTCTAACAGCATATGCGGCTGAACTAAGTCTACCACAGAGAGCTTCTATGTGGGGACCCCACTGAAGACGAGAGTCTATAGTAATACCTAAAAACTTAGTTTCGTTAACCAACTCCAGCTTGGACCCCTGCAAAAATAAACTGACATCTACTTGAATTAAATTTGGTAAAGTAAACTTTATACATTTCGTCTTTTTTGCATTTAGAACTAAATTATTTGCAGTGAACCATTCAAGAATCAGAGAGAGAGTTGAATTCGCGTCATCAAGAATATTGTTATGTCGATTCACTTTAAAAATAAGTGACGTGTCATCTGCGAATAGAACTATCTCAGATAAGTCTCTAACTAAGTAAGGAAGGTCATTTACGTATATTAAAAACAATAGGGGCCCCAATATGGAGCCCTGCGGAACACCCATTTTGACTAATGCTCCAGATGACTTTACTCCATTAATGTCTACCTTTTGAATCCGGTCACTAAGGTATGACTTAAATAACGCCAAAGATTTACCCTTAACTCCATAGTGATCTAATTTACATAAAAGTGTTTCATGATTAACGCAATTAAAAGCTTTTGAGAGGTCACAAAATACACCGAACGCATCCTGCTTTGCTTCCCAAGCGTCAAATATGTGCTTGACTAAAGCAACTCCTGCATCTGTGGTTGACCTCCCTTTAGTGAATCCATATTGTTCACTGTGAAACAACTTATTCAAGTTAAAATGAGATAATAACTGATTAAAACCAATGTTTTCAAAAATCTTCATTCTCGCCTGATTTAAAAAAAGAGGGATCAATTTACTCAACTTCATTTAATCAGGAAAGACACCATCATCTACACATTTATTAAAGATTAAAGCTAAATATGGAGGTATTAAATCAATAATACAGCTTACAACTTTAACAGATAGGCCCCTTAAGTCCTCGGTTTTTTTAAAGTTAAGAGATTTAAATGCTTTAAGACAGTTTGTGAATTAATATGCTTAAAAGCAAATACAGAATGGCACTGAGGCACGTGATCACTCAAAAGATCCTGTGCAAGTCTTGGACTTGAATTTAAGCCTTTAGTTGTCAAGGAAGGAATGTCAGTAAAGAATTGTTCAAAGGCCTTCGCAACTTCTTTATCTCCTGTAAAAACTTCATTGTTAATATTCAATTTTAGTTCATTATTCCGTTTGTTACTCTTCCCAGTTTCAGTATTTATGATATTCCATACTGCTTTTACTTTGTTATCGGCCATTTTAAGTTTTTTATTCAGAAATAATATACTTTTTGCTTTTAAACACACTAATTTGAAAGTAAGTGAGTATATTTTCAAATGTTCAATAAAGTCAATATTATTATTGTAGGATTTTATGTCGTAAAATTCGTATAAATGATTTCTGCTTTTGTAAATACCTGGCGTTGCCCAGTCACTAAAAGTGATTTTATTACTGTTAGAAACTTTCCGCAATGTAAACGTATTTTCAAATTCTTTGGAAACTATGTTAACAGGTCTGCAAAGAGCATTTGGATCATCTTGGAGAAGATTAAAATGTGGTAATTTAAGTTCTAAGTTTGCTTGAAAACATTCTAGTCTGTGAGTTGTAACAGGCCTGTAAAATGCTTTTTTGGGCAATTGTTTCACACTTTGTATGAAAGTTACAGTTTGGCCACTGTGATCAGACTGCAAGCGGTTAATAACTTTATTGTCTGAGTAGTCACAATCACAGAATATATTATCAAGACAAGTTGCTGTATTTTGGGTAATTCTAGTTGGTTCTAAGAACACATTTGACAAATTAAATGATTTGAATAACTGAATTAATTTCGTGGTCATAACCGACTTTTCTAGTATATCTACGTTAAAATCTCCACTGACGATAATTTTTTTCTTCGTATCAAATAATAACTTTAGCACTTCTTCCATTGTTTTTTCGAAAATATTGTAATTTTGTCCCGAGGGTCGGTAGACACAAAGAATTATATATTTACTCATTTCTATACAAGCCAATTCTACTTGGTGTTCAACAGAAAGTTTTACAATGTCTTTTGTTTCTTTTGACTTTATATTATTCTTGACTAGAATCATAGAACCACCTTTTTCTATAGTTAATCTGTTATAGCAGCTAAGGAGACTAAAATTATTAACATTAAATTGCATATTATGTTCCGGTAAATGGTGCTCAGTTAAACACAAAATATCTGTTTTTGATTCCTCTAGGAACAACTCTATTGAAAGTATTTTGCCGAGGAAGCCACCTTGTATGTTTTGATGTACTAGTTTATATACAGAAGGCTTTCCCGTTGTCGTTAAATCTTAAAAGGATTTGATACAACTTTGTTAGTACTTGTACTAACTTTGTCAATAGGGACAAAACTATGAAAAGAATTATTATTACAGATACCATCAATTATGACTGGTATTGAAAAAAATCCTGTTACACACATTGTAACAGATTCATTACGTGGTAAAATGCTAGCTAACTTAGTAGCCAATTGTTTTTAAAAAAATTTGGAAGGTATAGAGTACCATTTGTCAAAACAAAATCTCGAATGTACGAATTCGTGTCAAAATATTCTATTTTGTCACTGTGTGTGACTAACTGAAAATTTGTGCATGCAAATATTTAAATTATATAAATTATTTTTTTGTGACCCCGTTAGTGATTCTGAGTAAGGGAATTCACAGAGTATGATTTTATTAACACTAAGTTTTAACATAAATTCAAAGTATTTTAATAGGTTACTTTGTGTTACATCAATACTATCTCCTATTAATAGAATAATTGTAGTATTTACATTGCTGTTGAATTTCATTTTCATCATATGTTCCAAAATTTGAATGAATGATGCACCTGGCATGCAAATATTAAAGACATTTTGCATCATATTGTTTCCTAATAAAAGTCCTAAGTTTTTGCCAATTCTATCAGAAAAAAAAAACGGTGCGGTGTTCCTTGGACTCCGAGGACTCATGCGCATCGACTGAAAGTTGCGTAGGGGGCCGAGGAGAAGAGTTCGGCATTTTTGGCGCGTCAGACGTAGATGAAGGTGCTGACAAGGGCTCTGCTGCAGGAGTGGATGAGGGTTCAGCTTCTTGTTTTGATTCTCGACGAAGACGAGCAGAGCGGTGACGTTGCCGTCGACGGGCAGCCTTACTCTTGGGTTGGTCTGGGGCTCTGAGTCAACAGAAGGGGTGTGGTATTTCATCATGATAACGCTAGACCTCACACATCCTTAGCCACTCAGCAAAAATCAAGAGAGTTTGGCTAGGACGTATTAATGCATCCGCCGTATAGTCATGACCTTGCACCTTCAGATTTCTACTTGTTTCGGTCTCTTCAGAATGCTTTAGGCAGTGTCAGGTTAACATCACGAGAGGACTGCCAAAACTACTTGTCGCGGTTTTTTGATCAGAAGCCCCAGAATTTCTATAGCAATGGGATCATGTCCCTACCTACAAGATGGCAGAAAGTTATCGAACAAAATGGCACCTACATACTTTAGTTAAATGTAAATAATAGTACATTACGATACGAGAGCGAGGAAACGTTTCTCGCACGAGTATCGTATAATATTTTATAGCACAAGTGGGGAAAATGCCGACTTTACGCAAGCGCAGCGTGCGTAAAGCGGTCATTTTACGCACGGTGTGCTATAAACTTTATTAAAAAATGTTTTGAATTTTCATATAGAATGCGAAGAAACTTTTTCCCCAACCTAATATTTCGCCAAACTCCAATTATTTTTTCATTTTCAGATGATGATTTTGAGAAAACTGATGAAGACTTTGTTGAAAAGTGTACGCCGTATACGTTTAATGGTTTTCTGAAGCCAGGACCTGGTGATGCAAGTGGGTCGGACAAGTGAAACCGAAATGGTCAAATTTATTGATGACTTTCCTCCAATGTCACATTTAAGAATTTCAAGTCATTAATGCATTGATATAATGCAATTGCCTTATTTCAGACTTAAGTATCTAAGTATCACTTAACGATATTTTTGAATTAATTACTGAAGGTTTTTTTAGTAAATTAATTATGAATTAATATTGAAGTATTGTAAAACTATTTTTTTTGCTTAAATTTTTTATGCTTTTATATATATTTAATTAATAAGATATGTGAATATTATTTCAAAATGTATTCATTTTAAAGAAAGTGTATTTTTTATTTAACAATTTACCTAGTTTGTCCATCCATCAGCCTGTCGTCGTCCACGATTTTCAATATTACGCCACTCATGTCGGCCCTCCGTCCTCCAGTCAGGAGACAGGCCTACACTACGCTTTGCTGTACGTGGTCTTCATTTTAACCCGTCCAAAGTCCGCCTACTAGCGAATTACATGACCCTGAAATGTCGCCATACATTGTACAAAACGAAATTCCGAGCGACTTGAGGTTAAAAATGGACGGATTCGGTCCGGTTGCTATAATTATTAACGCATCAACTTTCCTGTACACCCATGTGTCTGCACAGGACACTGGGGTTCCCTGGATTCTGTACACCCAGGTGTCTGTACTGGACATTTGTAGGGTTTAAGCCTTTAGGCCCCAACGGCCATCACGTCGACAATAGATATGGCCTGCCCACTGCCACTTCAACTTAATGGTTCGATAGGCTATGTCGGTCACTTTTGATCTCCGACGGACCTCCTTTCCAAGCCCTTTGTAAAAAATGTAATTGCTTAATTGATACAAGAAACCTCGAAAAAGTTGCAATATTTAAACGTTAAATTGGTTTGGTCTTTTAATTAAAGACATACAAGTATTAAAGAGGAATGCTCACCGTTGCCGTTGTATATAAAATATCTACTACCTATTAGTAGGGCCATTAGCAACTGGCGTTGTCGGGGCCATAAAACCAGCGGGCTACCGTGAAACCATACAACTTTGCGTTTGGGAGACAACTTTGCGTGGACCCAAAAAATAACTAAAACTGTCTCTAGTAAATTTCCTACGGGTAATTTATTTATTTTACAAATGAAAGTGAAAAATTGACTATTTCTTGTGGCAAAACTGAGTTCCGATTTCGTTTCTAGCTTCACTCAGTGATCACCCAGACGCGTTCAAAGACACCCGTGTCGCAGGTGATGCGAAAAGGTGGTGTTGGCATCGTGTCGCCGTAAAACGTCTCATAAGTCAGTTATTTTTGAAGTACATATAAACAACTCTTTGAGAAAGGGTTCATTGGTTGTTTTAGTTTTCTAAGTGTCTTAGATTTCGAGAAATTTCAGTGGCAATGTTATCAGCCCTTCCGTCAACAACATTGCGCCTGCAAGAAAAGTAACTAGGGTTGACACTTTTTTTTAATTTACTTGGAACCTTCTTAGGTCAGGTTTAGGTAGGTACGTACCAGGTGCCTACCTCGTCCATAAAAATTAGGCTTAATTAAGTACCTACCTAGGTAGGTACCCAATAAAAATTCCTTTTATACATTATATTAGGCATATATTTAAAATATCGCTATAATATTGCAAAGTGACACTCTTTTTACTACCTACCTATAGGTTCCTTTGAGAAGAGTTGATTGAAGTATATTGTGTTCAATAAAATGATGACAAAAAATACTTTTTTTTTTCTCTGAACAACTTAAGTTGTGGCAACCCTAGCTCAACAACTTCTCTCCTCATAAAATGTACTGGCGGGGCAAGAAAACATTGCCCACCTCATAAAACATGAAAAATGTGATTTTCTTTCTTAATATCTTTCTGGTGTCATGTTTTGGGACCCTTAGATACCACTTTATTGTCAAAGAATAGAGTCTATAGTTTTCCTAAAAATACCAAAAAATCAACCATGGGCAATGTTGTAAGAAAGGCAGAAATTTTTTGCAAACGTCCTTAACTGACATTTTCTCCGGTTTTTATTAACCATTTTAATCCTTGTTTGGATCAATTGATTCTCGTTATTGTTATCCGGAATGGTTTACGGCGAACCTAATTAGCGAAATTAGACATAAAGCTGCACTACATAAGCGATATAAAAATAGTAAATCGGCAGATGACTATACGTTGTTTGCCTTGAGTAGGAAGCGAGTTAAGGAAATGATAATTCTAGATAACAACAAGTTAGATTAGTTTGGATAATCAAAGATCAATCAAATAAAAAATCGATTTGCTAGCCCATGTTAACGTTCTCGATACTTAAAAAAGTCGATTCTATTTCGTTAGGGCATATAACTATAACTGTCAACTTTGAACTGCCACCCATATCATGATAACTCGAACATACTATAGTAAAATCACTTTTAGTGACTGGGCGACCGACACCAAGTATTCACAAAAGCAGAAATCATTTATATCATTGTATGACATAAAATCTTATAATAATAATGTAAAATTTTTGGAATTTTTGAAAAAATACTCGCTTATTTTTAATAAGTGTGTTTAAAAGCAAAGGGCATATTTCTGAGTAAAAACTTAAATATCCAATAGTAAAATAAAAGCAGTATGGAATATCATCAGCTTTAACTGTAAATTTATTATCAATGAACCAACAAGAATTAAGGGAAACAGTTCCACATGTTTAGATAACTTTATATTAAATTCAGACGATAATTAATCAAAAGGAAAAGTGTTAAATTGTAAATTATCAGACCACAATGTAGTTCTATTAGAATATTGTCATTTTGGTAATCATAAAAAGAACCCTGAGGCTAAGGTTGGTCGTGTTATGTCTGAAGGTAATTTTAATTACTTTCATTATCTTTTTAACAGGGAAGTGAAAAGCATTGAGGCTAATATTATTAACACAAATGATCCAAATGAAAAAATGAATGTTTTTGTTGACTCCATTAAATTTATCTATGATGTAGCTTTCCCCCTTAAAAAAATAAATAAATGTAATAAGTACAAAAAATGGGATACTCCAGGCATAGAAAAATCAAGAACCACATTAGACAATCTTAAAATGTTGTATGATTTTAAACCATGTGATAAGCTTCCAAGTAAAATTAAACGTTACAAAAAAGTTTTGACTAAGGTAATGACAACAGCAAAAAACTACTTTACAGAAATAGAATACCAAATTCCGATAACAAAATAAAAGAGACATGGAAAATTTTAAATGAACAAGTAAAGAAGCATGCAAAATCAAAAAGTCACATAGAGTCTATCCAAAACGAAGAAGGTGATCTGGTGACTAATCCTAAAGAAATCGCCAATGTGTTTAATAATTTCTTTGTAAATGTTGCATTAAAAATATATCTGGAAGCTTTAAAACGGAAATGAATAAATGCGAACAATTTTTGAACAAAGTAAACACTCCAAAAAAATTTCCCAGATTTCAATAAAGGAGTGGCGAGAAATTGTAACAGAAATGAAAAATAAAAAATCAGCCGATGTTTATAATATGGACTGCAAAACAATAAAGCAATTAATCTTATACAATGACAACATTGCCGAACTCTTACTTAATGTGGTAAACACATATATAAAAGATGGTGTTTTTCCTGATGCCCTTAAACCAGGCAAAATCATACCCCTCTTTAAAAAGGGAGAAACCACAAAACCTGTAGGCGAGGTGAATTCCGTTTAAGAGTGGAGTTAAGTCCCGTAATTCTAATATCTTTTGGAATAGTTAGATGACATGACTAGAAAAGTTCGCACGGAGTGATTATCTCTAGTACATTACGGAAGTACTTTAAACATTAGGTATAATTTTCAAAATAACGTAATGTTGGTATGTAAAAGAAATATTTGATACAGGCTTCAGTAGGATATAAACTGGTCTTAAATGCGTTATGGGTTTTAATATTGAGACCTGTAAAGTAAGAAGTAGAGATATATTCGTTTTTTTTGTTTTGCCACTCCAGGGAAACTTCTACAATCTGTGCGAAGTAACATGTGAATACTATACACATTATAAACATTCTGATAATTTCGCACAGCACGGCAAAATACGGATCATAGTCCAAATATTATATTTGAGAATACTACTTCGGGGGAAACTTCCGCAATTGTGCAAATTTAATTATACCTTTGATTCTGAGTTTACTTCATTCACCACATATAAAAAAATCATTTTTGTTAATGGAAGTTCAAAATCTTCAGTTATCTACGGGCGCGGGATTCCAGTGGCGACGCAGGGGTGAGGTAAGGGCGCGCGAAGAGTACCGGGCGGCCGAGCGCATTTTTTACGAGCGGTGCGTCAGGTGGGCATCTACAATGGATTTTGAGGTGTATTGCATCATTTGCCAAGAAATTTTATTAAGTGGCAATGACACTGTTGACATAGTTCGTGAAAAAGTTAAATAATTGATTACACTTATTATGTCAGTATACAAATAGGTAGATTATATTCATAAATCAGGTAGTTGAAGGAATAGAGAATAACAAGAGAGTAGGTATCGATCATGAATAAAAATGGTGTTCTACTAGTGGCTCTCAAAGGCAGGTGTTTTGTTTTAAACAAATAGGTATGGTATGTCCTTTGGTTAACTCGGGCCAAAGTTGAGTAAAGTAATTTATTACATTACATAGGGTGTATCTGTAAACGTGAGTTGAAGAACTTTTACAGAAATTGGTTTGACTTGAGCTTTGTC
This sequence comes from Ypsolopha scabrella, assembly GCA_910592155.1. Classification (NCBI taxonomy): domain Eukaryota; kingdom Metazoa; phylum Arthropoda; class Insecta; order Lepidoptera; family Ypsolophidae; genus Ypsolopha; species Ypsolopha scabrella. Next base: position 18,531,100 of record OU342986.1, read on the forward strand.
ACACTAGGTAATACAATATTCCTCCCTACAGTAGTGCAACGCCTTACGTTAGGTACTTACGCTGTCATACGCAACATAAATATGAGAAATAAAAGAATCGTGATTATTACTATTCTAAGATAATAATTTATTATTCATTATACAGGCTGATTGGCAATTAGATGCAATCCTTTGAAGGGGTTGTAGAAGAGAACAATTGCAGTTGATTCGAAAAGTGAACCATTTCTGAGATATTTTTAAATTAAGCTTTTTTTCTAAAGTAAACATTAAAATATATATTTAAAAAACCAGCCCATATTTTAGTTTTTTTTTAATTTCTTTCGCTTTTATAATATCCCAGCCAATAAACAATAAGCCTAAAATGCACATTATTGACGTAAACCTTGACACTGTGCTCCAAAACTATTGAAAAGTCTTGAAAATCGCAAAAGATTTACACAAAAAAGCTAGGTTAAAACAAAAAGTGTCAACACAATTTTCTGTGCGTATTAGCTTGAAAATATCCGCATTTTACTATCTTTCGAATGAGATACAAAAATCTTAAATTGACAGAGGAATGATAAAAATATGGCCAAAACAATAGGAGCAGGTAGAAAAAAATCATTAACGGTTCAATTAGAAAGCAATGATTATTAAATGTCATTTTTGTATGCATAAGATTTGTTTCTAATATTTAACGGTAAATTATTTATTTTTCTAAATATTTTTTTTCTAAATAAAAAAAAATCTTTAACGGTTAAATAAGAAAACAATGAATTATACGCTTACATTTTGTATGCATAAGATTTGTTTCTAATATTCTACCTGCTCCAACTCTTTTGGCCATTAAAAAAACCTAATCTAACCGAATGAAATTACGGTACTGTCGGATTTTACAATTTTTTAAAGATTATGTATTTATTTTTGCAAAATAGATACATAAAGTATACTTTCTACAAGTCAAAGTTAATTTTAACAATATAATATATATTTAGAATATAAAAAAAATATATAATAATACGGGAAATAAAATATACACCTGCATAAATAAATGATAGTCGTAAGTTTTGAAATAAATAAATAAATAAAAAATAAATAAAATAGAGGAATCTAGGAATAAAAATATAAAAATATTAGACATACATAATGCAATGAAAAAATAAGTTCATAAATAAAAACGGGAAATACATGCAAAAAATATTAAGTTTGGGCTGCTAAAATGTAATAAAAGTTATACACCTGCATAAAATATAGGAATAAAAATATTATAGTTACATAATGCCTAACCATCCACACCATTCGATTAGTATTGCTAAGAAGAAGGGCAAGAAACTCAGCAAACATTCCTTTTTTCAAAATAAAACATATGATACAAAATCATATACATACCTACTCAAGTAAAGGCATAAAAAAATATATAAGACTGCAGGAATTAGTCACGAGAAAAAAAATATATCTTAGTCAACCCGTCTCATATTGTCTATTACCCTTAACAAAGTAAGTTTACATATTAATTAAATTTAAGCCTTTAGAGGAATCATACAGTATTCAAATATGCTAATTATGAATTACAATTTTGAATAAGATTATTATTATTTATTACACCATGCTTTATTATCGTCCAAATAATCATTGATTTTATAATAAGCTTTCTTAAGTTGTCCCTGCTTAATATATAGTTTAAACTTATTTTCAGGCAAACTAAGGACCTCCTCTGGAAGCTTATTGTAAAATCTTATACCATGTCCTACAAAAGAGGTACCTACTTTGGCAAGTCCTAATTTTGGAAAAGCTAGTTTATTTTTGTTTCTGGTTTCAACAGAGTGGTGCACACCAAGCCTCGGGAAATTATCAATATTTTTTCTGACATATCTAGTAACTTGATAAATAAATTCACATGGGACCGTAAATATATTAATTTCTTTAAGCTTTTCTCTTAATGAATCTCGGTACTTCATGTTATAAATAGACCGAATTGCTCTCTTTTGCAAGACAAAGACTGCTTCTATATCCGCGGCTCTACCCCACAACATTATGCCATATGACATAATGCTGTGAAAATAACTGAAATATACTAATCTAGCAGTATTTTCATCAGTAATCTGCCTTATGCGTCTAACAGCATATGCGGCTGAACTAAGTCTACCACAGAGAGCTTCTATGTGGGGACCCCACTGAAGACGAGAGTCTATAGTAATACCTAAAAACTTAGTTTCGTTAACCAACTCCAGCTTGGACCCCTGCAAAAATAAACTGACATCTACTTGAATTAAATTTGGTAAAGTAAACTTTATACATTTCGTCTTTTTTGCATTTAGAACTAAATTATTTGCAGTGAACCATTCAAGAATCTGAGAGAGAGTTGAATTCGCGTCATCAAGAATATCGTTATGTCGATTCACTTTAAAAATAAGTGACGTGTCATCTGCGAATAGAACTATCTCAGATAAGTCTCTAACTAAGTAAGGAAGGTCATTTACGTATATTAAAAACAATAGGGGCCCCAATATGGAGCCCTGCGGAACACCCATTTTGACTAATGCTCCAGATGACTTTACTCCATTAATGTCTACCTTTTGAATCCGGTCACTACGAGGGGTGGCTGAAAAGTAATCTACCTGACTATGAAAAAAAATACATGGATTAATAATTTATTTTTTATTTTTCAATATAGTCCCCTGCAACTGAAATGCACTTACGACATTTGTCAATAAGTGACAGCATACCATTAAAATAATTATTATTATTTTGATCGTCAAAATAGTCATTCACAGCGTCCTTCATCTCTTCGTCTGTTGAAAATCTGCGCCCTCTCAAATTTTTCTTTAAATTTTTAAATAAGAAGTAGTCAGAGGGAGCCAGGTCTGGACTATAGGGTGGGTGGTTGATCTCTGTAAAGCCGTTTTTTGTCAGAGATGACCGCGCCTTAAAGGCCGTGTGCGCGGGTGCATTATCACGCAAAATCAAAACGCCTTTGCTAAGTTTGCCCCTCCTGTCTTCTTTTATTTTTTTGCATAGCTGGTCAAGTAAGTTCGCATAGTATTCAGCATTCATCGTGGTGTTTTTTGGCAGGTAATATATCATAAGAATCCCCTCAACATCCCAAAAAATGGTTGCCATTAGTTTGCCCGCTGACAGCCGGACCTTAAACTTCCTTGGTGGTTTTTCCCCTTTAAATTTCCATTGCATCGATTCTTGTTTGCTTTCGGGATCCCACTGACGAATCCAAGTTTCATCACAGGTCACTATTCGCAAGATAATTTCTTCCTCTTTATCCTTTACCAAGTCTAAAAATGACTGACAACATTCCACACGCTTTTGCTAATCAAACGGGATCAACATTTTAGGCACCCAACGCGCGCTCACCTTGGACATTCCCAAATGTTCATGAATTATTTCATGAACTCGTTCCTTGCTAATGCCAACATCTCTAGCTATTTCCCACTGCTTAATTAGCCGATCGGCAAGGATCAGTTTCTTCACTTTTTCCACATTATCTGCGGTAACTGCAGAAATGGGCCTTCCACTACGGGGATCGTCTTCTAAGCTCACACGGTTTTGTTTAAACTGCTTTGACAAAAACTTTATTACAAATTCGGAAGGACATGAATCTCCGAACACCTTAAACACGCGCTCTCGGACCTGCGTCGGCGTATTCCCTTCTTTACCGAGGAATTTAATCACAGCGCGATACTCAATTTTATCCATTTTTTATTTTATTGCAACTTGATGAAAACGAAGACGCGACAAAAAAAAATGAACTCGTAGAAACAAATAAGTGTCATAATTTTTAAAAAAGGAATAAACAAAGAATACGAGAATATAGTGGCCAGTAACATTTTTGAAACTTTCTTTAACAAAGGAGATTTTATATCAGCCACCCCTCGTAAGGTATGACTTAAATAACGCCAAAGATTTACCCTTAACTCCATAGTGATCTAATTTACATAAAAGTGTTTCATGATTAACGCAATCAAAAGCTTTTGAGAGGTCACAAAATACACCGAACGCATCCTGCTTTGCTTCCCAAGCGTCAAATATGTGCTTGACTAAAGCAACTCCTGCATCAGTGGTTGACCTCCCTTTAGTGAATCCATATTGTTCACTGTGAAACAACTTATTCAAGTTAAAATGAGATAATAACTGATTAAAACCAATGTTTTCAAAAATCTTCATTCTCGCCTGATTTAAAAAAGAGGGATCAATTTACTCAACTTCATTTAATCAGGAAAGACACCATCATCTACACATTTATTAAAGATTAAAGCTAAATATGGAGGTATTAAATCAATAATACAGCTTACAACTTTAACAGATAGGCCCCTTAAGTCCTCGGTTTTTTTTAAGTTAAGAGATTTAAATGCTTTAAGACAGTTTGTGAATTAATATGCTTAAAAGCAAATACAGAATGGCACTGAGGCACGTGATCACTCAAAAGATCCTGTGCAAGTCTTGGACTTGAATTTAAGCCTTTAGTTGTCAAGGAAGGAATGTCAGTAAAGAATTGTTCAAAGGCCTTCGCAACTTCTTTATCTCCTGTAAAAACTTCATTGTTAATATTCAATTTTAGTTCATTATTCCGTTTGTTATTCTTCCCAGTTTCAGTATTTATGATATTCCATACTGCTTTTACTTTGTTATCGGCCATTTTAAGTTTTTTATTCAGAAATAATATACTTTTTGATTTTAAACACACTAATTTGAAAGTACGTGAGTATATTTTCAAATGTTCAATAAAGTCAATATTATTATTGTAGGATTTTATGTCGTAAAATTCGTATAAATGATTTCTGCTTTTGTAAATACCTGGCATTGCCCAGTCACTAAAAGTGGTTTTATTACTGTTAGAAACTTTCCGCAATGTAAATGTATTTTCAAATTCTTTGGAAACTATGTTAACAGATCTGCAAAGAGCATTTAGATCATCTTGGAGAAGATTAAAATGTGGTAATTTAAGTTCTAAGTTTGCTTGAAAACATTCTAGTCTGTGAGTTGTAACAGGCCTGTAAAATGCTTTTTTGGGCAATTGTTTCACACTTTGTATGAAAGTTACAGTTTGGCCACTGTGGTCAGACTGCAAGCGGTTTATAACTTTATTGTCTGAGTAGTCACAATCACAGGATATATTATCAAGACAAGTTGCTGTATTTTGGGTAATTCTAGTTGGTTCTAAGAACACATTAGACAAATTAAATGATTTGAATAACTGAATTAATTTCGTGGTCATAACCGACTTTTCTAGTATATCTACGTTAAAATCTCCACTGACGATAATTTTTTTCTTCGTATCAAATAATAACTTTAGCACTTCTTCCATTGTTTTTTCGAAAATATTGTAATCTTGTCCCGAGGGTCGGTAGACACAAAGAATTATATATTTACTCATTTCTATACAAGCCAATTCTACTTGGTGTTCAACAGAAAGTTTTACAATGTCTTTTCTTTCTTTTGACTTTATATTATTCTTGACTAGAATCATAGAACCACCTTTTTCTATAGTTAATCTGTTATAGCAGCTAAGGACACTAAAATTATTAACATTAAATTGCATATTATGTTCCGGTAAATGGTGCTCAGTTAAACACAAAATATCTGTTTTTGATTCCTCTAGGAACAACTCTATTGAAAGTATTTTGCCGAGGAAGCCACCTTGTATGTTTTGATGTACTAGTTTATATACAGAAGGCTTTCCCGTTGTCGTTAAATCTAAAAAGGATTTGATACAACTTTGTTAGTACTTGTACTAACTTTGTCAATAGGGACAAAACTATGAAAAGAATTATTATTACAATAATTAATACCATCAATTATGACTGGTATTGAAAAAAATCCTGTTACACACATTGTAACAGATTCATTACGTGGTAAAATGCTAGCTAACTTAGTAGCCAATTGTTTTTAAAAAAATTTGGAAGGTATAGAGTACCATTTGTCAAAACAAAATCTCGAATGTACGAATTCGTGTCAAAATATTCTATTTTGTCACTGTGTGTGACTAACTGAAAATTTGTGCATGCAAATATTTAAATTATATAAATTATTTTTTTGTGACCCCGTTAGTGATTCTGAGTAAGGGAATTCACAGAGTATGATTTTATTAACACAAAGTTTTAACATAAATTCAAAGTATTTTAATAGGTTACTTTGTGTTACATCAATACTATCTCCTATTAATAGAATAATTGTAGTATTTACATTGCTGTTGAATTTCATTTTCATCATATGCACCTGGCATGCAAATATTAATGACATTTTGCATCATATTGTTTCCTAATAAAAGTCCTAAGTTTTTGCCAATTTTATCAGAAAAAAAAACGGTGCGGTGTTCCTTGGACTCCGAGGACTCATGCGCATCGACTGAAAGTTGCGTAGGGGGCCGAGGAGAAGAGTTCGGCATTTTTGGCGCGTCAGACGTAGATGAAGGTGCTGACAAGGGCTCTGCTGCAGGAGTGGATGAGGGTTCAGCTTCTTGTTTTGATTCTCGACGAAGACGAGCAGAGCGGTGACGTTGCCGTCGACGGGCAGCCTTACTCTTGGGTTGGTCTGGGGCTCTGAGTCAACAGAAGGGGTGTGGTATTTCATCATGATAACGCTAGACCTCACACATCCTTAGCCACTCAGCAAAAATCAAGAGAGTTTGGCTAGGACGTATTAATGCATCCGCCGTATAGTCATGACCTTGCACCTTCAGATTTCTACTTGTTTCGGTCTCTTCAGAATGCTTTAGGCAGTGTCAGGTTAACATCACGAGAGGACTGCCAAAACTACTTGTCGCGGTTTTTTGATCAGAAGCCCCAGAATTTCTATAGCAATGGGATCATGTCCCTACCTACAAGATGGCAGAAAGTTATCGAACAAAATGGCACCTACATACTTTAGTTAAATTTAAATAATAGTACATTACGATACGAGAGCGATGAAACGGTTCTCGCACGAGTATCGTATAATATTTTATAGCACAAGTGGGGAAAATGCCGACTTTACGCAAGCGCAGCGTGCGTAAAGCGGTCATTTTACGCACGGTGTGCTATAAACTTTATTAAAAAATGTTTTGAATTTTCATATAAAATGCGAAGAAACTTTTTCCCCAACCTAATATTTCGCCAAACTCCAATTATTTTTTTATTTTCAGATGATGATTTTGAGAAAACTGATGAAGACTTTGTTGAAAAGTGTACGCCGTATACGTTTAATGGTTTTCTGAAGCCAGGACCTGGTGATGCAAGTGGGTCGGACAAGTGAAACCGAAATGGTCAAATTTATTGATGACTTTCCTCCAATGTCACATTTAAGAATTTCAAGTCATTAATGCAGTGATATAATGCAATTGCCTTATTTCAGATTTAAGTATCTAAACTTTAAACTTTCCCGATTTTCACACATTATTAACGTTGTATTGGGGTCTTACTCGCGATAACTTGTAACATACCTTAATAGATATGTGCTTGACGTTTCGACGCCTCTGTAGGCTGTCGTGGTCACAAGCTAACTGACGAGAGTAGCAGCAAAAATGTCCTTGGCGAGCCGGCGGTAGGTAGCTCATTATTTTTCTTTTTCCTACCCGCACTTTGTCTTTTGTTAATTAATTATTTCTTTCGTCACACACGACACAAACAGTATCGAGGCAAATATTCGAAGATAAATCGCGAGGTTTAAATTTTTGTATGACTGAACCCGTCATCCCGATTGAAATTTTTTGGGTGTTTTTTTAATTTCAATTGCTTCTCGCACAATTCTCGGGTAGTAAGGTATATTATTAGTTATCGCGAGAAAGACCCCAATACAACGTTAATAATTAAGTATCTAAGTATCACATAACGATATTTTTGAATTAATTACTGAAGGTTTTTTAGTAAATTAATTATTACATAATATTGAAGTATTGTTTTTTTTTGCTTAAATTTTTTATGCTTTTATATGTATTTAATTAACAAGATATGTGAATATTATTTCAAAATGTATTCATTTTAAAGAAAGTGTATTTTTTATTTAACAATTTACCTAGTTTGTCCATCCATCAGCCTGTCGTCGTCCACGATTTTCAATATTACGCCACTCATGTCGGCCCTCCGTCCTCCAGTCAGGGGACAGGCCTACACTACGCTTTGCTGTACGTGGTCTTCATTTTAAAGCCTTTAGGCCCCAACGGCCATCACGTCGACGATAGATATGGCCTGCCCACTTCCACTTCAACTTAATGGTTCGGTAGGCTATGTCGGTCACTTTCGATCTCCGACGGACCTCCTTTCCAAGCCCTTTGTAAAAAATGTAATTGCTTAATTGATACAAGAAACCTCGAAAAAGTTGCAATATTTAAACGTTAAATTGGTTTGGTCTTTTAATTAAAGACATACAAGTATTAAAGAGGAATGCTCACCGTTGCCGTTGTATATAAAATATCTACTACCTATTAGTAGGGCCATTAGCAACTGGCGTTGTCGGGGCCATAAAACCAGCAGGCTTAGAGCGTACCGTGAAACCTTACAACTTTGCGTTTGGGAGACAACTTTGCGTGGACCCAAAAAATAACTAAAACTGTCTCTAGTAAATTTCCTACGGGTAATTTATTTATTTTACAAATGAAAGTGAAAAATTGACTATTTCTTGTGGCAAAACTGAGTTCCGATTTCGTTTCTAGCTTCACTCAGTGATCACCCAGACGCGTTCAAAGACACCCGTGTCGCAGGTGATGCGAAAAGGTGGTGTTGGCATCGTGTCGCCGTAAAACGTCTCATAAGTCAGTTATTTTTGAAGTACATATAAACAACTCTTTGAGAAAGGGTTCATTGGTTGTTTGAGTTTTCTAAGTGTCTTAGATTTCGAGAAATTTCAGTGGCAATGTTATCAGCCCTTCCAAAGACACCACGTCAACAACATTGCGCCTGCAAGAAAAGTAACTAGGGTTGACACTTTTTTTTAATTTACTTGGAACCTTCTTAGGTCAGGTTTAGGTAGGTACGTACCAGGTGCCTACCTCGTCCATAAAAATTAGGCTTAATTAAGTACCTACCTAGGTAGGTACCCAATAAAAATTCCCTTTATACATTATATTAGGCATATATTTAAAATATCACTATAATATTGCAAAGTGACACTCTTTACTACCTACCTATAGGTTCCTTTGAGAAGAGTTGATTGAAGTATATTATGTTCAATAAAATGATGACAAAAAAATACTTTTTTTTTTCTCTGAACAACTTAAGTTGTGGCAACCCTAGCTCAACAACTTTTCTCCTCATAAAATGTACTGGCGGGGCAAGAAAACATTGCCCACCTCATAAAACATGGAAAATGTGATTTTCTTTCTTAATATCTTTCTGGTGTCATGTTTTGGGCCCCTTAGATACCACTTTATTGTCAAAGAATAGAGTCTATAGTTTTCCTAAAAATACCAAAAAATCAACCATGGGCAATGTTGTAAGAAAGGCAGAAAATTTATGCAAACGTCCTTAACTGACATTTTCTCCGGTTTTTATTAACCATTTTAATCCTTGTTTGGATCAATTGAAACCTGACTTCGTGATACATAGAAAAGGGTATCAAAGCCTTTGCACAATCTTGAAAAAAAAACAAAAAATGTGGACAAAGTTGTAAGGTTTCACGGTATCTTTGAATCGGTTGCAAGCTATAGTTGCTATTTAACAAAAACAGATAAAAAATGAACTTCCAAAATAACCTTCAGTGGGTATTGAACTATTTACGAATTGTGACGTCATTTCAAGTGCGAACGTATCCTTAGTTATGCGGATTTCGACGTAAGGTACTCGGTTGGCTACTGATTTTACGATACAGAATCAGGGGGCAGGTGTAATACCAAAGTAACAAACAATTTTTATTCCCAAATAAATCAATCGATAGCAAGAAAACGCAGCTCGCTACACGCATCACTGACGCCGCGCCAAACGACGCATTGGGTTTGTGTCACATTTATATTTGAAAATGCACATGCTTTTCTTTTTTGGTGCTCAATGCTGTTAGTTAAGAAAAGCATGTCACAGCAAAATTGTATTTTCTTTAAATATTATTATTAGAGTGCATCACAAACTGGAAAAGATAAATTAAAAACAAATGTAACGACAAGAATTTGAAAAAATTCCTCGGGCCAGGATTCTAACCTGCGACCTCTTGTTATCAAGACAAGCGCGCTACCGACTGCGCCACCGACGTACTTACCTAGACCGTTGAATTTTTCCACCATACTTGTCCGCCGAATATTTCTTATGTTTTTTGTAACTATTTGTTCTAACCAGCTTGTAATGCACAAACGAGGAAAAGTAGGATGCATTCGGTGTTTTTTGTGACCTATTTAAAGCTTTTGATTGCGTTAATCATGAAACCCTTTTATGCAAATTGGCTCACTATGGCGTTAGGGGCAAATCTTTAGCATTATTGAAGTCATACCTTAGTGATCGAATTCAAAAGGTAGATATTAACAGAGTAAAGTCAGCTGGAGCATAAGTTAAAATGGGTGTCTCGCAGGGCTTCATATTGGGGCCTTTATTGTTCTTAATTTACATAAATGACCTTTCTTATTTAGTTAAAGACTTAACTGAGATAGTGCTATTCACTGACGACTAGGGCTTCCAAACTCGGATCGTTTCCAATTCCGGAGCTAATTACGATGTTAGGCAATCAACTCTGGAACTCCGGAGTTGGCTCCAGAGTTGACGTATCTCTTGGGAATTAAAATGCACGGTATGAGTTTAACTTGTAATAAAATCACTCTTTTTTATTATGGCATTATCTGCACTATCAAATTAAAGGTAAAATTTCTTTGTTTGTTTGTAGGAGGTAATCTCTGGAACTACTAAACAGATTTTTTTAATTATATCACCAATAGAAAGCTACACTATCGCTGCGTAGGCTATATTTTATTTTTATACAGATTATGTTTTAGTTTGAAATTTCAATATTTGTGAATAAAGTTGGAGAAAAAGCACTGCATCCCCACAATCCCCAGTTTTTCAAATGGTTGGTTATATGGTGAAATAAAAACGGTTAAGAGCGAATGGGACTCGTGCCTTGAGGGTTTCGTACATGCCGTTCAATACGAAAAGTCACTCCACGAACAGTTATGAAGAATGAATATATCAATAGTTCTAATTGAGTTGGCAATTAGTTATATTTGAATGAATCAGTCCGAAATTGAATCAGTTACGAAATTCCGGAACTTCGGATTGGATGCCCTACTGACGACACGTCACGTTTATTTAAAGTTAATAGACATAAAGATATCCTTGATGATGAGAATGTAACTCTATGTATGATTCTTGGTTGGTTTACTGCGAATAATTTAGTTTTAAATGGGAAAAAGACAAAACGTATGAAATTCACATTACCAAATGTAATTCAAGTAGATGCTGATGTTTGAAAAACCCCCCTCTAGACAGGCAGAATTTGATACTTCCATTCGCTGGGCCCATTATTAAACAGAATCTAAACCCTACTAGAGAAGGGTCTCCAAAACAAGGAATTTATATACAAAATCCAGTTATATACCCATAGATAAACGATTCAAAAACTCACATTTCACATTAGGAATGTTCACCTCCATGTCATTGACGCGACCTCGGCGCTCGATCAGGGTCGCGACTCAACCTTGGTTCAGAGGAAAGCACAAACCCCCTGGACGTGTTCGTCTTTTCTTTTGGAGATGCCGTCGTCGCTCTCAGCACGGATGTTTCCGGCAAACGACCAGCCCAGCCAGCAGTTTGCAGGTGTAGGTTAGCACCCTAGGCTGAATACCTAACCCCAAAGCTAGCCTTCCCAAAAAAAACCCAAACTAACAATTTCAGCACAATGTGTTTGACGGAATCTTTCGTCATCAACTCTCACAATCACCGGAATTCACGAATCTTTCCGCGTATTGGTTTCAAACCACAGTTAGCACTAATTAACTGGATTATTTCACGCGTGTTGCCATATAAATAAAATAAACACCTTAGCAAATACTATGATGCGTTCCGATACGGTTTTAAACCGAACAGCTGATCTACTTTCACAGGGGTCCAAGCTAGAGTTAGTCAACAAAACGAAGTTCTTAGGCATTACTATAGACTCTCGTCTTCAGTGGGGTCCCCACATAGAAGGCCTTTGGGTTAAGTTCAGCCACATACGCTGTTAGACGGATGAGGCAAATTACTGATGAGGATACTGATAGATTGGTGTACTTTAGTTATTTTCACGCAGCTGGCGCCAACTTGGCAACCTGTGCTTGACGCTTCGTATGACAAAAAAGTGCCAACAGTGGTTGAGGATATTATCAGTGCCGTCTGTGTGACTGGACCTAGAAAAACACGTGACCCGGAAGTAGTAGTGAAAACTTTATCAAATGTCCGGTCGAGTCTGGCTTCGATACCGGAAACCTCTGAACGCAGCCGAAGAGCGGAAAGGCGAGCAGCGACGAGAGAGGGGAGGAAGCTTAGTACTTAACTGACCGCCGTGGGCAAAAGTACTCCCGAAGACTTCTGATGATGATGAGTCATAATCTCATCGAAAGCTCGCACAGTTAAAAAAGTGAGTCCTATCCATTTTTAAATATTTATTTGTTATAGTTATTCTTCCCCAAAGGTCGTTAAATTGAGCTATGGTTCCTCCGACATTGCTACAAGAAAAATAACATTTGAACTGTGACTGAACACACCATGGAACTCCTTAAAGAGAAGCCCAGGCTACAGGGGCTGGTCAGGCTGGTCCCAAAAGTCACTGCGCATCTCGTGATGCCAAAATGAGGGTAACAAATGCTACACAAGTTTTCAGTAGCATCGTCGCTGTAACAATGGGCTACATGACAGGTTAGATACAATTATAGTAATAACATTTGAACTGTGACTGAACACACCATGGAACTCCTTAAAGAGAAGCCCAGGCTACAGGGGCTGGTCAGGCTGGTCCCAAAAGTCACTGCGCATCTCGTGATGCCAAAATGAGGGTAACAAATGCTACACAAGTTTTCAGTAGCAACGTCGCTGTAACAATGGGCTACATGACAAGTTAGATACAATTATAGTAATAACATTTGAACTGTGACTGAACACACCATGGAACTCCTTAAAGAGAAGCCCAGGCTACAGGGGCTGGTCAGGCTGGTCCCAAAAGTCACTGCGCATCTCGTGATGCCAAAATGAGGGTAACAAATGCTACACAAGTTTTCAGTAGCATCGTCGCTGTAACAATGGGCTACATGACAGGTTAGATACAATTATAGTAATAACATTTGAACTGTGACTGAACACACCATGGAACTCCTTAAAGAGAAGCCCAGGCTACAGGGGCTGGTCAGGCTGGTCCCAAAAGTCACTGCGCATCTCGTGATGCCAAAATGAGGGTAACAAATGCTACACAAGTTTTCAGTAGCAACGTCGCTGTAACAATGGGCTACATGACAGGTTAGATACAATTATAGTAATAACATTTGAACTGTGACTGAACACACCATGGAACTCCTTAAAGAGAAGCCCAGGCTACAGGGGCTGGTCAGGCTGGTCCCAAAAGTCACTGCGCATCTCGTGATGCCAAAATGAGGGTAACCAATGCTACACAAGTTTTCAGTAGCAACGTCGCTGTAACAATGGGCTACATGACAGGTTAGATACAATTATAGTAATAACATTTGAACTGTGACTGAACACACCATGGAACTCCTTAAAGAGAAGCCCAGGCTACAGGGGCTGGTCAGGCTGGTCCCAAAAGTCACTGCGCATCTCGTGATGCCAAAATGAGGGTAACAAATGCTACACAAGTTTTCAGTAGCATCGTCGCTGTAACAATGGGCTACATGACAGGTTAGATACAATTATAGTAATAACATTTGAACTGTGACTGAACACACCATGGAACTCCTTAAAGAGAAGCCCAGGCTACAGGGGCTGGTCAGGCTGGTCCCAAAAGTCACTGCGCATCTCGTGATGCCAAAATGAGGGTAACAAATGCTACACAAGTTTTCAGTAGCAACGTCGCTGTAACAATGGGCTACATGACAGGTTAGATACAATTATAGTAATAACATTTGAACTGTGACTGAACACACCATGGAACTCCTTAAAGAGAAGCCCAGGCTACAGGGGCTGGTCAGGCTGGTCCCAAAAGTCACTGCGCATCTCGTGATGCCAAAATGAGGGTAACCAATGCTACACAAGTTTTCAGTAGCAACGTCGCTGTAACAATGGGCTACATGACAGGTTAGATACAATTATAGTAATAACATTTGAACTGTGACTGAACACACCATGGAACTCCTTAAAGAGAAGCCCAGGCTACAGGGGCTGGTCAGGCTGGTCCCAAAAGTCACTGCGCATCTCGTGATGCCAAAATGAGGGTAACAAATGCTACACAAGTTTTCAGTAGCAACGTCGCTGTAACAATGGGCTACATGACAGGTTAGATACAATTATAGTAATAACATTTGAACTGTGACTGAACACACCATGGAACTCCTTAAAGAGAAGCCCAGGCTACAGGGGCTGGTCAGGCTGGTCCCAAAAGTCACTGCGCATCTCGTGATGCCAAAATGAGGGTAACAAATGCTACACAAGTTTTCAGTAGCAACGTCGCTGTAACAATGGGCTACATGACAGGTTAGATACAATTATAGTAATAACATTTGAACTGTGACTGAACACACCATGGAACTCCTTAAAGAGAAGCCCAGGCTACAGGGGCTGGTCAGGCTGGTCCCAAAAGTCACTGCGCATCTCGTGATGCCAAAATGAGGGTAACAAATGCTACACAAGTTTTCAGTAGCAACGTCGCTGTAACAATGGGCTACATGACAGGTTAGATACAATTATAGTAATAACATTTGAACTGTGACTGAACACACCATGGAACTCCTTAAAGAGAAGCCCAGGCTACAGGGGCTGGTCAGGCTGGTCCCAAAAGTCACTGCGCATCTCGTGATGCCAAAATGAGGGTAACAAATGCTACACAAGTTTTCAGTAGCAACGTCGCTGTAACAATGGGCTACATGACAGGTTAGATACAATTATAGTAATAACATTTGAACTGTGACTGAACACACCATGGAACTCCTTAAAGAGAAGCCCAGGCTACAGGGGCTGGTCAGGCTGGTCCCAAAAGTCACTGCGCATCTCGTGATGCCAAAATGAGGGTAACAAATGCTACACAAGTTTTCAGTAGCAACGTCGCTGTAACAATGGGCTACATGACAGGTTAGATACAATTATAGTAATAACAATTTTGGATTTTCTGTTTAGCTCCATCCATCCATCCATCCATCAGCCCGTGTTCGTCTACTGCTGGACATAGGCCTTTCCCAAGTTTCGCGACTCATGTCGGTCCTCCATCCTCCTCATCCAGCCGCCACCAACAACATCCTTCAGGTCGTCGATCTGTTTAGCTGTTTAGATTTTATTAAATTTTTTTTTCTTAAATTTCAGAGAAAGGAATACTGCTGAAAGAAAGCACAGAAACTGCTGATGTGTTGATGCTGTTTGACTCATTGAACGGGAGTTTTAGTAAAACTGAAAACGGGAAAATATATAGAGCTGCTGTAAAAGCTACATCGCCTCATCATAAGCTATGGTGGGAAAGTCTTCCTGTCTTGCAATCAATCTCTCTCTCTCTCTCACACACACACACCCCCACACACCCTCCCAAACCCCCTCCCTCTTTCTCACACAAATACACAAACACCAACCCTCACAGGTTCTTATCTCACTCACCCTTGCAACTTATATAATGAATTATGTACATGTTTTTTTTTTGGTATAAATTTTCAACAATTGTAGTTGTTAAAAAGCACCTACCCACTCGTAACTCTTGCTCTGCACAGCAACTAAAGAGCCGGGGTTTATTGGAAAACAGCGCTGTGAACCGTCTAACGGTCCAGCATTAAAGCTGAATAATCTCCGTTTGCCTAAAAGCCATTTTTAATAATTTTGTGTTGTGTATTGTGGGTACCTACTTTAAACTATTTTTTGTATAATTAAGCGGTGTCATTCCTTTTTTTTTCTGTGTTTTATGGCAATAAATGTGTTTTTATTTATTTATTTAAATTTGAAAATAAAGTTGGGTAAAAACCATTAAAAGGTTTTCAGAATATCAACAAATACATGTAAATGTGTGTGCGAAACTTCCATCAGGACATCTTAGAGAACATCATTCATGCTCACGGCTACAGCAGCATAAATCCAACCCCTGCAGGATTTGTGGCAGCCTACAAGACTCTATGAATTAACAATATGATGTCGCTACAAATTTCAATTGAGTTATATGGGTGTTTTATAATTTTATTACAAATACAAAAGTTCTGAGTAATAATTGAGTTCTCATTAATTATATATTCTAAAAATCCATTTTATGTATAGCAACTGTGCTAGTCGGTACCTAGCTGGTTATAAGTAATGTAGTTAAACATTTTAGTTACACACCATGGCACCAGATGGCGTTATTTCCTTATAAACAGAAATTCGGTCGGGGAGAGCTATCTATTTCCAGTATTATATTGTAATCTTTGATCGTTTGTTCCCAAAGAGTCACACCCTCAACTGTCCCACTGTTACTCGATGGGACAAATTTTCATTTTTATTGAATACTTACATGTTTCTTCCTAACGAGTAGCACCGTAACCGTCTTTTAATCTGCTCCTACAAGTTATTGATGAAATTAGGTGGTAGTGCTGATGCCGGGCTCGACTGTGGAGGTACCACCATCTTACTATAGAGGTGGTAGAGCTGATGCCGGGCTCGACTGTGGAGGTACCACCATCTTACTATAGAGGTGGTAGAGCTGATGCCGGGCTCGACTGTGGAGGTACCACCATCTTACTATAGAGGTGGTAGAGCTGATGCCGGGCTCGACTGTGGAGGTACCACCATCTTACTATAGAGGTGGTAGAGCTGATGCCGGGCTCGACTGTGGAGGTACCACCATCTTACTATAGAGGTGGTAGAGCTGATGCCGGGCTCGACTGTGGAGGTACCACCATCTTACTATAGAGGTGGTAGAGCTGATGCCGGGCTCGACTGTGGAGGTACCACCATCTTACTATAGAGGTGGTAGAGCTGATGCCGGGCTCGACTGTGGAGGTACCACCATCTTACTATAGAGGTGGTAGAGCTGATGCCGGGCTCGACTGTGGAGGTACCACCATCTTACTATAGAGGTGGTAGAGCTGATGCCGGGCTCGACTGTGGAGGTACCACCATCTTACTATAGAGGTGGTAGAGCTGATGCCGGGCTCGACTGTGGAGGTACCACCATCTTACTATAGAGGTGGTAGAGCTGATGCCGGGCTCGACTGTGGAGGTACCACCATCTTACTATAGAGGTGGTAGAGCTGATGCCGGGCTCGACTGTGGAGGTACCACCATCTTACTATAGAGGTGGTAGAGCTGATGCCGGGCTCGACTGTGGAGGTACCACCATCTTACTATAGAGGTGGTAGAGCTGATGCCGGGCTTGACTGTGGAGGTACCACCATCTTACTATAGAGGTGGTAGAGCTGATGCCGGGCTCGACTGTGGAGGTACCACCATCTTACTATAGAGGTGGTAGAGCTGATGCCGGGCTCGACTGTGGAGGTACCACCATCTTACTATAGAGGTGGTAGAGCTGATGCCGGGCTCGACTGTGGAGGTACCACCATCTTACTATAGAGGTGGTAGAGCTGATGCCGGGCTCGACTGTGGAGGTACCACCATCTTACTATAGAGGTGGTAGAGCTGATGCCGGGCTCGACTGTGGAGTTACCACCATCTTACTATAGAGGTGGTAGAGCTGATGCCGGGCTCGACTGTGGAGGTACCACCATCTTACTATAGAGGTGGTAGAGCTGATGCCGGGCTCGACTGTGGAGGTACCACCATCTTACTATAGAGGTGGTAGAGCTGATGCCGGGCTCGACTGTGGAGGTACCACCATCTTACTATAGAGGTGGTAGAGCTGATGCCGGGCTCGACTGTGGAGGTACCACCATCTTACTATAGAGGTGGTAGTGCTGATGCCGGGCTCGACTGTGGAGGTACCACCATCTTACTATAGAGGTGGTAGAGCTGATGCCGGGCTCGACTGTGGAGGTACCACCATCTTACTATAGAGGTGGTAGTGCTGATGCCGGGCTCGACTGTGGAGGTACCACCATCTTACTATAGAGGTGGTAGAGCTGATGCCGGGCTCGACTGTGGAGGTACCACCATCTTACTATAGAGGTGGTAGTGCTGATGCCGGGCTCGACTGTGGAGGTACCACCATCTTACTATAGAGGTGGTAGAGCTGATGCCGGGCTCGACTGTGGAGGTACCACCATCTTACTATAGAGGTGGTAGAGCTGATGCCGGGCTCGACTGTGGAGGTACCACCATCTTACTATAGAGGTGGTAGAGCTGATGCCGGGCTCGACTGTGGAGGTACCACCATCTTACTATAGAGGTGGTAGAGCTGATGCCGGGCTCGACTGTGGAGGTACCACCATCTTACTCGCAAATCCTCCCAAAGTTATTCGGGGGAGAGTAAGAGGACAGCTCTCAGGCAAAACCAGGCGGCCCACCATTGCCTGGGACCGATGGATGCCGGTATATCCATCCCCAATTGCCGGGCCTTATACAAAACAGACTGGTGACGGACAGCGGCGTCACTGGTGCAAGGGTAACGGCACCGCGCTCACCAACCCGCCTGCCCAGCGTGTGCGAGTATGGGCATTTCTTCCAGGAGGACCGCCATGAGTGGCGAAATCTTGGAAGGGCCTATGTCCAGCAGTGGACGAAACAGGCTGATGGATGGATGGAATTGATTAAAAAAACAGTTCAAATTAAATAATGTTTATTATAATTTAATTAAATACATAATGCCCTTGCTATATTTTAATATTATTTACAATTATATTTATAATTCATATATAAGGTTGGTGAATGTACCAAACAGGAGAGAGCTCGCGCCATCACTTGCAAACCGGACGTTGTTCCCTTTGGAATATTGAATCATGGCCGGCCTATACCACTACGTTATATTTTCTATAACCACGTTGGTAGTGTGATCATCTGGAGTCGGTGATGACAGCGGCGATGAAAGCTCTCTGGGCGGTGGCGTAGAGAGCTGGTGTCCTTGGTGCGCCGCACGCACGTCCGACGGACGTCACGCCGATGATGCGCCACGCGCACCCGTCCTGCACTTGGGCAGGGCCGCCCGAGTCGCCCTGGGGACAAACACATCGTCACGATATTTGTCTCCGGAGGTAAGTCAGAGGTGTTGCCGACCATGAACTGTGAAATGCATGGACGATTTTACTTTTTAGGGTTCCGTAGTCCGACAAGGAACCCTTATAGTTTCGTCATGTCCGCCTGTTTGCGGCTTAGCTCAGAGACTATTAGTACTATAAAGCTGTAATTTGGCATGGATATAAATATTAATCACGCGGACAAAATGGTAAAATAAAATGTTGAAAAAGCATGCAAGTGAACTGGGGATGAATTTCTTTTTCTCGTCTATCCCATAGTGTGGGGTATCGTTGGATAGGCCGTTTAAAAAAATTGTGAGTGTGTGAAAACCATTTTTCGATTTAGGGATCCGTTGGCGAACTATTAAGCTTTAAAGTGAAAATTTTAGTAAGAGTGGAGCGTCCCCCCCCCCTGCTGGCTAAACGGTTGTTATAGAAATGTGAAAAAATTCACAGAAGTAGTATAGTATATACATAGAAGGTCCTATAATTCAAAGTGATAAAAAAACAGATGATAGAGTATCCGCAATAGACCACATTCCACAATAAAATAATTTTGTTGCGCTAACTTTTTTTTCACCTTTCCATAGAAATTTAGTCAGCTGATTCAACCTCTTTGTACTGGGAAGTGAAAAAAATATTTATGCAAAATTTTTTTTTCTTTTGCAATGTGATCAGTTAACGATACATGGTGACCTATTCTCGTGCAGCAAACCTTAAATTTAGAGTTGAAAAACCCAAAATAATACAAGCTCATTTAACTTTTATCCATCTGCGTTAAAGCCTATTTTGCAATGAATAGTTTTAGGTTATGTCAGCTCTAAATCTAATATTTGCTACACGAGAACAGGTGTCATGATCTACCATAGAATTATTTTCATTTCTTATTGTAACACCTTATATAATGAATGTAAAAGGAAAACTATCACAGCTAAGTAGGCTTTACAGGTTTACGAGTACAGGTCGCGCCAAACTTTTGGTCCCCTTTAATGTATGGGACCAGAAGTTTGGCGCGGTCTGTATTAGTAGACCAACTTATATGTACCGGGCAATTACGGAACCCTACATTGCGCGTGGCCCGACACACACTTGGCCGGTTTATTGTGTGTTTTTTGTAAATGCACCCTCTGCATACCTGAGTATATAAAAGGCAAACCTGACTGACTCATCTATCAACGCACAGCCGAAACTACTGAACGGATTTCGCTGAAATTTGGCAAACAGATAGTTGTACTGACGTAGGCATTCGCTAAGAAAGGATTTTTGAAAATTCGCCCCCTAAGGGGGTGAACCGAACTCCGCGCGGACGAAGTAGCGGGCAAAAGCTAGTGTATCAATGATTATATTTTTTAGGGTTCCGTAGTACCTGAAAGGTAAAAGGAACCTTTATGGTGAGACTCCGTTGTCCGTCCGTCCGTCCGTATGTCACAGCACCGTTAAAGATAAATACTTGTTTGCCACAAAAATAGATACATAATACGGTGTAAGAAAAAAATTGAAAAATTTGAAATTGTGTAAAATATTTCCAATCCAAAAGAGAGAAAAAAAAAAACTAAAAATACAATATGGGTATCAAATTGTAGATATGAAAGAGCTGACTATAAAAATATATACTTATACTATATCTATTAACTGTCGCCGATTTCGAGAAATCTTTGATAAACCAAAAAAATGCATATCCCCCCCTTATTTCCGACACTGGTGGACCGAAAAAAATATGGTAATTTGGGATTACGTAAAGATTACAGGAAAATATACTGGTTGAGTAATTCACGATAACAAAATGATAAAATTAAATTTTTCATCCACGAGTTTTATTTCGAGTACCTTCTTCCTGCCTGTCCACAAGACTGTCGAATTACGGAACCCTAAGTATGCGAGTCTGACTCGTACTTGACCGGTTATTTCTCTTGTTTTGATAATTTTTCTTTGTTTCTTCTTTGTTTTCTTCCGATTACTGGAGCCAGTACGCTACATCTTAAGTAGTATCGGCGCTTTCCATTAGTTATAATGTTCGCCAAGCAAAAGTAAGCCCATTGATAGTAAAAGGAGTCTCTTACCTGACAAGTGTCCTTCCCGCCCTGCACCTCCCCGGCACAGATCTGGCTGTCCGGCGACGGACCGTCCGGCAGCCGACGGGACGTCCCCAGGACGCGGGCACAAGTGTCGATGTCCCAAATGGGGATGGACACGCCGCGCAACTCTAGGGATGAGTCTCCCCCTGGGAATAGACGGTGAAGTTAAGAGGATATGTCGCGCTTGCAAAGGTCACTGTTACTCCATGCGGAGGGACGGATTCCGGAAAAAATAGCAAAATGTCGGTTTTAAATTAATATATAATGAACTAAAATAGCTATCAAAATTTCCAACTGAGGAAATTTAGATATCGTTAAAATCTATTTAGTAAAATATCGTTCAGGTCTATATGTCATTCCTGTTTCGCATACTATGAAAAAAGTGTAGAAGAAGACCTCATTTCAATAATTATTTCTATCGAGCGAAAGTTACGCAATCGCGTTTCTGTACTGAACAAAACTAGAAAAAGTTCCAAAATTTATATACTGATTTATCAAATTAGTGGCTTCATCTGAAAAGCAGGTACACAACTTCAAAAAGTGCCATTTTTATTGAAAGTGAGATCAGGGGTCTAATAATTTTAGTCTATTGTAAAAAAAACGAACTTCCGGAGGTAGCGAAAGATTCCTTTTCCTTCGTTTTCCACTCCTCGCATCCGCTCCCCCAAATTTGAAAGTCTGGATACTAAGTAAAAACCGGCCAAGTGCATGTCGGACCACGCGCAATGTAGGGTTCCGCAGTTATCCGGTACATATAAGTTGGTCTACTAAGACAGACCGCGCCTAACTTCTGGTCCCATATATTAGAGGGGAACAAAAGTTTTGCGCGACCTGTACTTGCGGACGAGTTTGACCCAAATTTTAGAAATAATATGAAGCTTTTTCCAATTCAAAGGTTCAAAGATTCAAAATGTTTATTTATAAAATATTAAATTTTGCATGTCAAATCTAATCTGTATAAAAATAATATTTTATAATGAAACAAATATGATACGGGAAATATATAAAAAAAACTATATTTAAGTTGGGCTACTAAAGTTATACACATGCATAAAATAAAGACTTACTGGAATAAGAATATTATTATACATAATGCAAATAATAAACAAGTTGATAAATAAACTGAACAGACCATAAATAAATATAATGCCTAACCAAATATATACTAACTTAAGTAAAAAATTAAAATATTTTATATACCTACATTATGCAATGAATAAATAAGTTAATAGATAAATAAACTATAAATAGATATAATGCCTAAATCCGCCCATTCGATTAATCTTGCTAGAAGGGCAAGAAACTTAGCAAGTTCATGTCTTTTTTTTATTTCAAACGTCCAGCTGTCTATTTTCAGTAACGATGGAGTACCTTGGGTAACTAGATGGGATAATACCCAGGTAAGTGCAGCACTAACCGAATTCCGTACGTCCCCAGCCGGTGGCGATGATAGACTCCCCGGCGGCCGGCGGGACTCCCAGACACGCTGGCTTGATCACCTCCGAGAATCTACAATCGACAACATTACAAATTAATAATTGGTACAAAACTAAAAAACATTTCGAGATATTGGCCTTCTGAGCATCACATATTTTTTTCGGAATTAAATCATTATCAAATAGAGAGATTTAAAAAAAAACGTTGATAAACACAGGATTTTAATAACAATAGGCTTGTAAACAGGGTAAACAAAATATTATTCTATTTAGTCCGTCATTTAGATTATCAAAAAATATTGGACACGTATTTTTTATTTTGTCAATCAAACAAAAAATGACAGAGATAAAGCGGTCAAAATTTGGGATTGGGGGAAAATGACGTGACTTCTAAGTAAAATTGTACTTAGATGTGACGTCACGCGGAACTTCAGCGGACTATATCTTCATAATTTTTTGTTTAATTGAAAAAAGAAAAAATACTTGTCCAATATTTTCTTACAATCTAACTGACGGTTTAATGAAAATTTTTTAGTCATCATGCCTATTACCTTTGCTTTCAAGTACATTCCGTATAAAAAAAAAATCAACTGTCATGTCATTGTGACTGTTGACATTGACGGCGAACATAAACATGCCAAGCTTTTTTTTATAATCCCTCCGCAATGAACATCGAGTTTGAAATCCTCAGTTGCGACTTACGTTCTTTTAGAATGAGTGAATAAGAAAAATATAAAATAAACATTAAAAACACACAAAAAAACTAAATAAAAATTAGGAAGCTTTATTTTTACGCAGACTTCCAATATGAATATTGAAAACAAATGGTTACCAGAAATGAAATAATGTCGATTGGAAGAGATTACATATACGTTTATGTAACCAAATACATAATGGAGACTCGGTAAGTGGTCATGGTCAGGGTTCAATGACCCTTTCGGGGCCATCCATAAATTACGTGACGTTTTGCAATTTTACATAAAAATAAATATTTTATTAAAACAACACTCCCAAAATTATTTATGTATTTCTATTTAAAGTTTAAAATAAGTGAACAATCAATATTTTAAGGATTAAAGGTTTTATTACTTAATATTTTCATATGTGACGTCACAAAGCTTATGATTCGTCCTCCGACCACACTTTGGTAACCCCCTCCCTCACCCCTCAACGTGTGACGTAAATTATGGATGGCACCTTCTGTGAAATGCGCAACATAAAATATAGAGTTCGTATACCAATCGAATCCAGGCTGTTCTTGAACAAGTATAGAGGTATAAAAAAACATTTTTCGTATTTCGCAAACAGGGTCTATGAACCTTGGTTCTGACCACTTACCCAGTCGCCAGTATGAATTTAGATATTTAAACGAAGTCACCTCTTATACAGGATGTAAATGCAAAGTCAAGAATCCGTTTAGAATATGAAAGTATACACGATTCTGATGTCATTACGAGAAAAAATAATATACCTTGAATTTTCACCAAAAATTCCATCATTTTTCTAAGCTGTAGCTACGCAGCTCACCGGCCTCCCCACACACCTAATTGCACCCCGCAACCCGCACCCCTCATCCGAGTGGCCAGCGACCAGTGAGGGTGTCCACGCGATTAGTGTATTTTCAGTAAAGAAAATCGTCTTATTATGAGGTACTGGTACTTTATTTAGAGTCTCAGTATTTAAAATAATATCTTTACCGATCATACTAACACACCCTTAAAGGATTCTTGCCTTTGCTTTTACACTCTGTATGTATACCCGCGGTCGGCCAGCGGAAACCGAGCTTAGGATCCCGCTAGCATCTAAGGCTAGACGGCCAGCGCGTAGGAAAGCGATAAAGGCTTGTTTACATTTGAACGAGTTTAGTAGCGAGTGAGTTAACTAACTGGCGTACCTGGCGAGTTTAGCTACTGGCCCCATTTGGACATCGAAAAACGAGTTCAGTAGTAAGTTACCAGAAACGTTTTCTATTTTTTGGACAGTTAAGTATGGAGAACTTCCTCCCGCGCACCTCCCTCACCCCCGGCAACTTTACTCGCGCAGTCTTACCGTGCATTAAACGACAAGTTAAGTACAGTTCATTTATTGTCAAAGCAAAGAAGCGCGCATTGTATTTGAGGATTCCATTACATCTTTGCTATTTCCCTTATGATTTCACGAAGTTTATTACGAATTTCTTCTTCCATGTTTCACAGGCAGAGTGACAACTGACAACCATAACTTGACAGCAAATGTAACTTGGAACTAAATCTATCCAGCGATTGTTTGGGTGGTACTTACTTGACCAAAAAACGAGTTAACCAGCCTTCTGTCTTCTGTCCTTAACTCGTCCAAATGTAAACAAGCCTTTATGGATCCACAAATGGACAAGTAAAGGAAAATGTTAAACTCATTTTGTAGATACCAAAAGATTAAGTCAATGGCGTACAGTAGAGAGGTGGCAGTTACTGCATCAACAGCGTAGCGCATTCGGAAGGTGCACTCACGTGACTCTCATGATGAGCTTCAATATGGCCAGGTCGTAGTAGGATCTGGGCAGCTTGTACTTGGGGTGCCGGATCGCCTTCGTGACCCTCACAACCAGCGCGCCGGGGTCGTTCAGGTACGACGACCCGAGCTGCACCACGCGGGGCGGTCCACTGGAAACAGTCAACTTTGGGTAACTTTGTAAGTTCAGACTTGGCGAGTGAGAGCTAGACCAATCAAAGGGGTAGGACTTCGATCGTCACGACGCTTTTGCTATTGTGTGTGTGTTTACAAGCGTATGTCTATGTATAGGTATGTAACCGCAGTATAGGCATAGTAAAAACAGAATAGTAGAACAACTCCTGCGCCGTGATGCCTACTGTTGCGGCGATGCGACGAACGGCGCGCGGCGTACTGTTGAGCGCTGCCGACCCTAGTCACACCGCCAGAAACCGCCTGAGATATTGTCGTTGTGTGCGTGCTGTGGTTCGTACGTGCAGGCTCGCACACATATAAGCCGCGCGGGCGACATCTCTGTGAAGATAGCTTACTAGTCTGTTTTTACTATGACCCTAGTCACACCGCCAGAAACCGCCTGAGATATTGTCGTTGTGTGCGTGCTGTGGTTCGTACGTGCAGGCTCGCACACATATAAGCCGCGCGGGCGACATCTCTGTGAAGATAGCTTACTAGTCTGTTTTTACTATGACCCTAGTCACACCGCCAGAAACCGCCTGAGATATTGTCGTTGTGTGCGTGCTGTGGTTCGTACGTGCAGGCTCGCACACATATAAGCCGCGCGGGCGACATCTCTGTGAAGATAGCTTACTAGTCTGTTTTTACTATGACCCTAGTCACACCGCCAGAAACCGCCTGAGATATTGTCGTTGTGTGCGTGCTGTGGTTCGTACGTGCAGGCTCGCACACATATAAGCCGCGCGGGCGACATCTCTGTGAAGATAGCTTACTAGTCTGTTTTTACTATGACCCTAGTCACACCGCCAGAAACCGCCTGAGATATTGTCGTTGTGTGCGTGCTGTGGTTCGTACGTGCAGGCTCGCACACATATAAGCCGCGCGGGCGACATCTCTGTGAAGATAGCTTACTAGTCTGTTTTTACTATGACCACACCGCCAGAAACCGCCTGAGATATTGTCGTTGTGTGCGTGCTGTGGTTCGTACGTGCAGGCTCGCACACATATAAGCCGCGCGGGCGACATCTCTGTGAAGATAGCTTACTAGTCTGTTTTTACTATGACCCTAGTCACACCGCCAGAAACCGCCTGAGATATTGTCGTTGTGTGCGTGCTGTGGTTCGTACGTGCAGGCTCGCACACATATAAGCCGCGCGGGCGACATCTCTGTGAAGATAGCTTACTAGTCTGTTTTTACTATGACCACACCGCCAGAAACCGCCTGAGATATTGTCGTTGTGTGCGTGCTGTGGTTCGTATGTATATTATTACTTTATTCGGCATAACGTGGTTCACAAATTACGCGCGATGTGTCGTTTCATCAATAAAAATAATTTCTATCTCTTTCCAACTGTTTTGTATTACTACGAGACGGTTTCATGCAATTAACTAATTTTTAACATGTACGCAGATTTTTTTGTATGGAAAAATGTATGTCGTTAGATCAATAAATTATCGTTACTAGTGTAATCTATATACACAATACACTCTCCCATTGCATATTTTTGGAGCACCTTATATAATCACGAAGCATGCTTTACTTCCGTCTTTGAACATATAAACGTTTACATAAGTGATTTGACATTTTTATTCCCCTTTTAGTTATTCACACCGTTTACAATATACCTACACCCCGACCAAGATCTGTTAGAACCTCTTCAACATGATTAACTCGATCCATTAAAACCTAAAAAACTGGCTAAGTGCGAGTCGTACTCGCGCACGAAGGGTTCCGTGCCATTATCTACAAAAACGGCAAAAACGGTTTTTGGGAGCCCCCTTAAATATTCATTTTATTCTGTTTTTTAGTATTTGTTGTTATAGCGGCAACAGAAGTACATCATCTGTGAAAATTTCAACTGTCTAACTATCACGGTTCATGAGATACAGCCTGGTGACAGACGGACAGCGGAGTCTTAGTAATAGGGTCCCGTTGGTTATCCTCTGGGTACGTCACCCTAAAAAGCGACTAGTGAATTAATAGTTGTTGCAAACTCATTTCTATCGGACTATTTGAATGTATGTCGTTGCCATATCGTAAAATTGGCCATATCATATCATGAATTTTGTTAAAACTATAGGAGTCGCATCGCTCCGGCCCGCTGCACCAATGAACGATATAAGAAGGACCAATCTCCCAAATTTATGGTCATCAAGCTAACATGGACGAAAATAATAGAGAAGTTGTGTCTCTGTAAGAAACGTTTGACCAATGGTAACGCAGGTAAGCTTTATCACGTGATCATCGCCTAGACAACGACTCGTCCTGCATGTCCATTGGTCAAACGTTTCTGTGAGAGACAAAACTTTTCTATTCGTGTCATCTATGCTAGCTATACAGGAAGCTAACACACTCCTCCCCACTCCGCTTTGCTTCGCTTGTAGCCCCGAACTTTTGTATCGGTTGCCATCTGGTTGCGAAACACTAAAAACATAGATAAAAACTGAAATTTCAAAATTGCATTCAGTGTGTATCGAACTGTTCACGAACTGTGACGTCACTTTAAGCACGAACGTATCCTTAGATATTCGGAATTCAATAGTATATCTATGTCACTGAAGATACCATACGAATCAGTACGTAAACTTTAAGGAAACGCCTAGAATCGATACACACACATAGACGCATGCTTTTACACGCCGTCTCGGCTATTGTCGCGGAACGTTAGCGTCGGTTGGCAGTCGCTAGTGCTGCATCGTGTCATAAGGTTGCTTTTAGATTTCACCCGATGCCAGCCCGCGCCGATCGGACGTAGGTAATACGTTGGAGATTCACTACTGTTTATATATCTACTGCGCCTATGTTTTTGACGTTTGGCAACCAGTTGGCAACCTAGGATCAACTATCGGTTTGACACATGCCTGGCTTTCGACACCTGTGCATGAGCGAGCAGTGACACGGCATTGGCTAACGGAGATGAAGGTTCAAGTGAACTCACGATATGACGGTGTTATCCCTCTCCTGGTACGCGCAATGCGCGGCCGTCAGCACGAACTGGTCGCTGATGAGGGACCCGCCGCACTTCCACGAGTAGCCGCCGCCCTGCAACACAACGTTCGATGTTTGGGAATATATTTACAGAATTATAAAAGAAAATATTCTAAAAAACCGGTCAAGTGCAAGTAAGACTCGCGCCCTGGTACGAATACCGTTAACTGACTTAATTACAATTATCAGGGGTACATAGAAACAGTATAGAACTGCAAAATTAAGTTGGTCGAGTATTTGAGTACGTAACCTTAAACCTATATTACAAATCAGCATTAAATAAAGTATATTCAACATATAGGTACACACAGTAAATTCCAAATTCCTAACTAGTTTAGTTTTTGAGATAGACCCCGTAACAAAAATTGTCTAAAACCGGCCCCGCATTTCTTTATTTTCGGAGATAAAAAAAAATATATATTCCTACTCTACTTAATGAATTATATTTCTACTCTACTTAATGAATTATATTTCTACTCCACTTAATGAATTATATTTCTACTCTACTTTATGAATTATATTTCTACTCTACTTAATGAATTATATTTCTACTCTACTTAATACATTATATTTCTACTCTACTTAATGAATTATATTTCTACTCTACTTAATAAATTATATTTCTACTCTACTTAATAAATTATAGAAAACAAAACAACACATGCCCGGGTAAAAAAAATCCGTTCCTTTTTCATGTATCGGACAAAGGAGCCCTCCCTGACTATTAACTTAATTCGATTTTTTATTCAATATTCGGATTTGGGTTACATTTAAATAACAAATCTCATATCTGTAACTTATTCCGTGACAACGGAAGGACAGACGGACATTAATATACTTAAGGGCCCATAATACCTCAATTCGTAGTCCTGCTCTAACGCTTCTGCTTTTTAACTGTCTATCCTACTCTAATCAGATGCCACACACGCAAAAACATCAGTTATTTTGAAATCGCGGCTACACTGATGGTTTTTTCATTTTTATGTTACAGTCTGCAGCTGCTTTATACTAATATCAGTTATATTATGCAAAGTGTCAGATCCGATTTTAAGTACATATTCATTGAATGCTATCGGTTTATTATAAGGTAAAACCCTCACTTAAGGGTGTTTAATACCTCACTTCGCATCGTATGATCCTGTTTTATACCAACAAATACTGCAAAAATCACTCTGAAATTAATATATGATAAAGTTGAGGGCTAATGCTATGTCCATGCTGTTGTGAAAACTTGATTCCATGAAATTTTCTCGATAGAAAAAAATTACAAAGTTACCTCCAAACCGTACAATAAACCGATAGCATTCAATGAATACTTGAAATTAGATCTGAAACTTTGCACAATATAACTGATATTAGTATGAAGCAGCTGTAGACTGTTCCATAAAAATGAAAAAAAACCATCAGTGTAGCCGCAATTTCAAAATAACTGATGTTTTTGCGTGCGCGGCATCTGATTAGAGTAGGATAGACAGTTAAAAAGCAGAAGCGTTAGAGCAGGACTGCGAATTGAGGTATTATGGGCCCTTAATATGATTTTTATAAAAATTTAAAGCTTTAATTAAGGCACATCATTCCAGATATTCTGTATTTTATCGTATAATATATATTTTTTATTAATTAATTAACTAATTTAAAGTTACAAGGTCACCAGCATGTATTCTCTTAACCATCAATCTCTCACCTCAATCTTCTGCCAGCCGAGGGCGGCGTTGTGCGGGAACTGCTCGATGTTGACGACCTTCCCGCCCACGATCAGCGGCGCGGTCAGGGGGCGGCACCCGGACACGTTCACCCTCACGGGCTGCGGGGAGGGGAGGAGCGGGATGGCGGCCACCTGACTCATGTCCAGTGCTTTGTAGCTGTCGCACACTGTAAAGTGGAATTACTTGATAATAATCCAACCGGTTTCGCTTCACGGCATTATCAACGATCACTAAAATCACAATTTGTTTACCATTTGTTTTGAACACAAGAATTATCCATTAGTACTTGATAATGTAATGATAAATACAGAATATTTAGGTGGTAGAGCTGATGCCGGGCTCGACTGTGGAGGTACCACCATCTTACTCGGAAATCCTCCCGAAGTTATTCGGGGGAGAGTAAGAGAACAGCTCTCAGGCAAAACCAGGCGGCCCACCATTGCCTGGGACCGGTGGATGGCGGTATATCCATCCCCAATTGCCGGGCCATTTATAAAATAGACTGGTGACGGGCAGCGGCGTCACTGGTGCAACGATTTCGGCACCGCGCTCACCAACCCGCCTGCCCAGCGTGTGTGAGTATGGGCATTTCTTCCAGGAGGACCCCCAAGAGTGGCAGAATCCTGGAAAGGCCTATGTCCAGCAGTGGACGAAACAGGCTGATGGATGGATGGATGGACTTGATAATGTCATAAAAAGTGAAACCGGTTGGATTTATTAAGTGAAACAATACAGGTGTTTTTTGTGAAAATATTGATGATATTTCACCAAGCGCCGACAATTTATAGCTGTAGTTCGGGCTAGTCATATACCGGGTGTAAATAGAGTGCGACCATTAAATGAAACCACATATTCTACCGACCCTACTGAACCACTTTCCCAAGAGTCATACCCGCGGACACCCTTAGTTTATGAAATAATTGTGTTCCAAACAAAAACGCGTGAACCCTAACGCACCGACATACGGGCGAGTTTAGAGAGAGTGTCGTCCGTGAAACCTGCAGCTGTTTGAGGTCAACGCTCTCTCTAACCTCGCCCGTATGTCGGTGCGTTAGGGTTCACGTGTTTTCATTTGGAACACAATTATTTCCCAAACCTTAGGGGTTCCGCGGGTATGACTCTTGGGAAAAGTTTTTCAGTAGGAGGAGTTTTTTCTTAGGAGTTTTTCAGAAAAACACTAAACAATGTTATGAACAATTTCTCTTGCAAATTAGATTTAAGGAATGAATGAATGAATAGGCGTGTAAAGGTGAATGAGTAGATGTAAGAGAGTGTACCTCCCAAGTCCTACGACCGCAGTCTTGGCTCCAGTAATGCTACCACAAGGGAGGGTGTGTTTGTATAAAATGTGTGTGTGTGTATGTAGGCTCCCTAGCCCTACGTCCAACCAGGGACTTAGGTTCAGCATTTGCTGCTAGGGAGGGTGTGTAAGGATACCTATATTGAGGAAAATAAAATCCAATAAAACAATTCCAAAAATTACTTTATGATTTCAATTAGTTTTTCAGTTTCGTTATAGTTTTTAGGTCGAAGCCATCGAGAAACAATTAATTTACAGTGATAACTGTTGAGATGATAAATACTTAGCGCTTTATTTACTTTATTGTAAGTGCCCATGAAACAAAAGTGTTTTTAATAAATTCATATGAATCAGGATATGTCCATCCATCCATCCATCAGCCTGTTTCGTCCACTGCTGGACATAGGCCTTTCCAGGATTTCGCCACTCTTGGCAGTCCTCCTGGAAGAAATGCCCATACTCACACACGCTGGGCAGGCGGGTTGGTGAGCGCGGTGCCGAAACCCTTGCACCAGTGACGCCGCTGCCCGTCACTAGTCTATTTTTATAAGGCTTGGCAATTGGGGATGGATAAACCGCCATTCATCGGTCCCAGGCAATGGTGGGCCGCCTGGTTTTGCCTGAGAGCTGTCCTCTTACTCTCCCCCGAATAACTTCGGGAGGATTTGTGAGTAAGATGGTGGTACCTCCACAGTCGAGCCCGGCATCAGCTCTACCACTTTAACACCATTTGACAGTAAATCCCATATATTTCCTATGTTAGGCCTGCTATACCAACATTTTACAATTCAGGCAGACAGTGACTTTGTCTGTATTAAACTATAGATGTCTCAAACTTTGGTTTATGTATAACGAAAAAGTGCGAAAAACAACAGAGAAAGGAGTTGCGTGTTGCGTTGGTGGCGTGCTATAAGTCACATCAACGTTATTATTAAATGACTAACGATTAACAAGTTAAAGACCGACCGGTTAATTTATTATTTGCCAACGAAATATAAAATTATAATCAGAACTGGTTATATTTAAAACAATTTTTTGCATCACCACCTTGAGATGACCTTTAAGCGGGATCAATGGTCACAGTTCACAACACCGAACAAGAAGTTTGTTAAAAAACCGGTCAAGTACGGGTAGGACTTGTGCCCTGAAAGTTCCGTACGTAGGTATACCGTTCAAATGTGTGACCAACATAACTTGACACTTTCTCTCCATTAGACTCTATGTATCTAAGGAGTTTAATGAAGTAAGTCTGCAATATCTTCTTCAATATTTAAATATGTATCGATAACTAGCTTTTCCCCGGCTCCGCCCACATTTATTCAATCTCTGCCCCATTTTCGGCTCGGGCGTATATTTATAAAACCTTATCACACTAATATTACAAATTCGAAAGTTTGTGTGTGAGGATGTATGTGTGTGTGTATGTTTGTTACTCTATCACGCTGAACGGTTGAACGGATTTGGATGAAATTTAGAATGGATATAGCTTATACCCTAACTTAACACATAGGCTACTTTTTATTCCGAAAAAAAGCATGTCGTTAAACAAAAAAACACGCGGGCGGAGTCTGTCTGTATAATGTTGAACAGGGTCACTTCGATGATAATAAAAAAAAACTGCAACCAAATAATATGTTGAGTGGTTCTAGAGTTAAAACGGAACATACATACAGACAGACAAACAGACAAACACACAGACAAAAATTCTTACATGATAGTTTTTGCTTTAGTACTAACTAATATAATAACTCATTTGTCTTATAATTTTGAAAAAATATTTAATGTTCAGACACGACTTTCATACTACTTTATTATTAGCATAGACCAATAACCTAAGTGTAAATTCGCAGGTCATGTTGAGAACTGGATAGCTCAGTTGGTAGAGCAACCGCCCGGTAAACGAGAGGTACCGGGTTCGAACCCCGGTTCAGAGCTCCTCACGTCCAGATTTAATGTTCAGACACGACTTTTCCTACTACTTTATTATTAGCATAGACCAATAACCTAAGTGTAAATTCGCAGGTCATGTTGAGAACTGGATAGCTCAGTTGGTAGAGCAACCGCCCGGTAAACGAGAGGTACCGGGTTCGAACCCCGGTTCAGAGCTCCTCACGTCCAGATTTAATGTTCAGACACGACTTTTCCTACTACTTTATTATTAGCATAGACCAATAACCTAAGTGTAAATTCGCAGGTCATGTTGAGAACTGGATAGCTCAGTTGGTAGAGCAACCGCCCGGTAAACGAGAGGTACCGGGTTCGAACCCCGGTTCAGAGCTCCTCACGTCCAGATTTAATGTTCAGACACGACTTTTCCTACTACTTTATTATTAGCATAGACCAATAACCTAAGTGTAAATTCGCAGGTCATGTTGAGAACTGGATAGCTCAGTTGGTAGAGCAACCGCCCGGTAAACGAGAGGTACCGGGTTCGAACCCCGGTTCAGAGCTCCTCACGTCCAGATTTAATGTTCAGACACGACTTTTCATACTACTTTATTATTAGCATAGACCAATAACCTAAGTGTAAATTCGCAGGTCATGTTGAGAACTGGATAGCTCAGTTGGTAGAGCAACCGCCCGGTAAACGAGAGGTACCGGGTTCGAACCCCGGTTCAGAGCTCCTCACGTCCAGATTTAATGTTCAGACACGACTTTTCCTACTACTTTATTATTAGCATAGACCAATAACCTAAGTGTAAATTCGCAGGTCATGTTGAGAACTGGATAGCTCAGTTGGTAGAGCAACCGCCCGGTAAACGAGAGGTACCGGGTTCGAACCCCGGTTCAGAGCTCCTCACGTCCAGATTTAATGTTCAGACACGACTTTTCATACTACTTTATTATTAGCATAGACCAATAACCTAAGTGTAAATTCGCAGGTCATGTTGAGAACTGGATAGCTCAGTTGGTAGAGCAACCGCCCGGTAAACGAGAGGTACCGGGTTCGAACCCCGGTTCAGAGCTCCTCACGTCCAGATTTAATGTTCAGACACGACTTTTCATACTACTTTATTATTAGCATAGACCAATAACCTAAGTGTAAATTCGCAGGTCATGTTGAGAACTGGATAGCTCAGTTGGTAGAGCAACCGCCCGGTAAACGAGAGGTACCGGGTTCGAACCCCGGTTCAGAGCTCCTCACGTCCAGATTTAATGTTCAGACACGACTTTTCCTACTACTTTATTATTAGCATAGACCAATAACCTAAGTGTAAATTCGCAGGTCATGTTGAGAACTGGATAGCTCAGTTGGTAGAGCAACCGCCCGGTAAACGAGAGGTACCGGGTTCGAACCCCGGTTCAGAGCTCCTCACGTCCAGATTTAATGTTCAGACACGACTTTTCATACTACTTTATTATTAGCATAGACCAATAACCTAAGTGTAAATTCGCAGGTCATGTTGAGAACTGGATAGCTCAGTTGGTAGAGCAACCGCCCGGTAAACGAGAGGTACCGGGTTCGAACCCCGGTTCAGAGCTCCTCACGTCCAGATTTAATGTTCAGACACGACTTTTCCTACTACTTTATTATTAGCATAGACCAATAACCTAAGTGTAAATTCGCAGGTCATGTTGAGAACTGGATAGCTCAGTTGGTAGAGCAACCGCCCGGTAAACGAGAGGTACCGGGTTCGAACCCCGGTTCAGAGCTCCTCACGTCCAGATTTAATGTTCAGACACGACTTTTCCTACTACTTTATTATTAGCATAGACCAATAACCTAAGTGTAAATTCGCAGGTCATGTTGAGAACTGGATAGCTCAGTTGGTAGAGCAACCGCCCGGTAAACGAGAGGTACCGGGTTCGAACCCCGGTTCAGAGCTCCTCACGTCCAGATTTAATGTTCAGACACGACTTTTCATACTACTTTATTATTAGCATAGACCAATAACCTAAGTGTAAATTCGCAGGTCATGTTGAGAACTGGATAGCTCAGTTGGTAGAGCAACCGCCCGGTAAACGAGAGGTACCGGGTTCGAACCCCGGTTCAGAGCTCCTCACGTCCAGATTTAATGTTCAGACACGACTTTTCATACTACTTTATTATTAGCATAGACCAATAACCTAAGTGTAAATTCGCAGGTCATGTTGAGAACTGGATAGCTCAGTTGGTAGAGCAACCGCCCGGTAAACGAGAGGTACCGGGTTCGAACCCCGGTTCAGAGCTCCTCACGTCCAGATTTAATGTTCAGACACGACTTTTCATACTACTTTATTATTAGCATAGACCAATAACCTAAGTGTAAATTCGCAGGTCATGTTGAGAACTGGATAGCTCAGTTGGTAGAGCAACCGCCCGGTAAACGAGAGGTACCAGGTTTGAATCCCGGTTCAGAGCTCCTCACGTCCAGATTTAATGTTCAGACACGACTTTTCATACTACTTTATTATTAGCATAGACCAATAACCTAAGTGTAAATTCGCAGGTCATGTTGAGAACTGGATAGCTCAGTTGGTAGAGCAACCGCCCGGTAAACGAGAGGTACCGGGTTCGAACCCCGGTTCAGAGCTCCTCACGTCCAGATTTAATGTTCAGACACGACTTTTCATACTACTTTATTATTAGCATAGACCAATAACCTAAGTGTAAATTCGCAGGTCATGTTGAGAACTGGATAGCTCAGTTGGTAGAGCAACCGCCCGGTAAACGAGAGGTACCGGGTTTGAATCCCGGTTCAGAGCTCCTCACGTCCAGATTTAATGTTCAGACACGACTTTTCATACTACTTTATTATTAGCATAGACCAATAACCTAAGTGTAAATTCGCAGGTCATGTTGAGAACTGGATAGCTCAGTTGGTAGAGCAACCGCCCGGTAAACGAGAGGTACCGGGTTCGAACCCCGGTTCAGAGCTCCTCACGTCCAGATTTAATGTTCAGACACGACTTTTCCTACTACTTTATTATTAGCATAGACCAATAACCTAAGTGTAAATTCGCAGGTCATGTTGAGAACTGGATAGCTCAGTTGGTAGAGCAACCGCCCGGTAAACGAGAGGTACCGGGTTCGAACCCCGGTTCAGAGCTCCTCACGTCCAGATTTAATGTTCAGACACGACTTTTCCTACTACTTTATTGTTAGCATAGACCAATAACCTAAGTGTAAATTCGCAGGTCATGTTGAGAACTGGATAGCTCAGTTGGTAGAGCAACCGCCCGGTAAACGAGAGGTACCGGGTTCGAACCCCGGTTCAGAGCTCCTCACGTCCAGATTTAATGTTCAGACACGACTTTTCCTACTACTTTATTATTAGCATAGACCAATAACCTAAGTGTAAATTCGCAGGTCATGTTGAGAACTGGATAGCTCAGTTGGTAGAGCAACCGCCCGGTAAACGAGAGGTACCGGGTTTGAACCCCGGTTCAGAGCTCCTCACGTCCAGATTTAATGTTCAGACACGACTTTTCCTACTACTTTATTATTAGCATAGACCAATAACCTAAGTGTAAATTCGCAGGTCATGTTGAGAACTGGATAGCTCAGTTGGTAGAGCAACCGCCCGGTAAACGAGAGGTACCGGGTTCGAACCCCGGTTCAGAGCTCCTCACGTCCAGATTTAATGTTCAGACACGACTTTTCCTACTACTTTATTATTAGCATAGACCAATAACCTAAGTGTAAATTCGCAGGTCATGTTGAGAACTGGATAGCTCAGTTGGTAGAGCAACCGCCCGGTAAACGAGAGGTACCGGGTTCGAACCCCGGTTCAGAGCTCCTCACGTCCAGATTTAATGTTCAGACACGACTTTTCCTACTACTTTATTATTAGCATAGACCAATAACCTAAGTGTAAATTCGCAGGTCATGTTGAGAACTGGATAGCTCAGTTGGTAGAGCAACCGCCCGGTAAACGAGAGGTACCGGGTTCGAACCCCGGTTCAGAGCTCCTCACGTCCAGATTTAATGTTCAGACACGACTTTTCATACTACTTTATTATTAGCATAGACCAATAACCTAAGTGTAAATTCGCAGGTCATGTTGAGAACTGGATAGCTCAGTTGGTAGAGCAACCGCCCGGTAAACGAGAGGTACCGGGTTCGAACCCCGGTTCAGAGCTCCTCACGTCCAGATTTAATGTTCAGACACGACTTTTCATACTACTTTATTATTAGCATAGACCAATAACCTAAGTGTAAATTCGCAGGTCATGTTGAGAACTGGATAGCTCAGTTGGTAGAGCAACCGCCCGGTAAACGAGAGGTACCGGGTTCGAACCCCGGTTCAGAGCTCCTCACGTCCAGATTTAATGTTCAGACACGACTTTTCCTACTACTTTATTATTAGCATAGACCAATAACCTAAGTGTAAATTCGCAGGTCATGTTGAGAACTGGATAGCTCAGTTGGTAGAGCAACCGCCCGGTAAACGAGAGGTACCGGGTTCGAACCCCGGTTCAGAGCTCCTCACGTCCAGATTTAATGTTCAGACACGACTTTTCCTACTACTTTATTATTAGCATAGACCAATAACCTAAGTGTAAATTCGCAGGTCATGTTGAGAACTGGATAGCTCAGTTGGTAGAGCAACCGCCCGGTAAACGAGAGGTACCGGGTTCGAACCCCGGTTCAGAGCTCCTCACGTCCAGATTTAATGTTCAGACACGACTTTTCATACTACTTTATTATTAGCATAGACCAATAACCTAAGTGTAAATTCGCAGGTCATGTTGAGAACTGGATAGCTCAGTTGGTAGAGCAACCGCCCGGTAAACGAGAGGTACCGGGTTCGAACCCCGGTTCAGAGCTCCTCACGTCCAGATTTAATGTTCAGACACGACTTTTCATACTACTTTATTATTAGCATAGACCAATAACCTAAGTGTAAATTCGCAGGTCATGTTGAGAACTGGATAGCTCAGTTGGTAGAGCAACCGCCCGGTAAACGAGAGGTACCGGGTTCGAACCCCGGTTCAGAGCTCCTCACGTCCAGATTTAATGTTCAGACACGACTTTTCATACTACTTTATTATTAGCATAGACCAATAACCTAAGTGTAAATTCGCAGGTCATGTTGAGAACTGGATAGCTCAGTTGGTAGAGCAACCGCCCGGTAAACGAGAGGTACCGGGTTCGAACCCCGGTTCAGAGCTCCTCACGTCCAGATTTAATGTTCAGACACGACTTTTCATACTACTTTATTATTAGCATAGACCAATAACCTAAGTGTAAATTCGCAGGTCATGTTGAGAACTGGATAGCTCAGTTGGTAGAGCAACCGCCCGGTAAACGAGAGGTACCGGGTTCGAACCCCGGTTCAGAGCTCCTCACGTCCAGATTTAATGTTCAGACACGACTTTTCATACTACTTTATTATTAGCATAGACCAATAACCTAAGTGTAAATTCGCAGGTCATGTTGAGAACTGGATAGCTCAGTTGGTAGAGCAACCGCCCGGTAAACGAGAGGTACCGGGTTCGAACCCCGGTTCAGAGCTCCTCACGTCCAGATTTAATGTTCAGACACGACTTTTCATACTACTTTATTATTAGCATAGACCAATAACCTAAGTGTAAATTCGCAGGTCATGTTGAGAACTGGATAGCTCAGTTGGTAGAGCAACCGCCCGGTAAACGAGAGGTACCGGGTTCGAACCCCGGTTCAGAGCTCCTCACGTCCAGATTTAATGTTCAGACACGACTTTTCCTACTACTTTATTATTAGCATAGACCAATAACCTAAGTGTAAATTCGCAGGTCATGTTGAGAACTGGATAGCTCAGTTGGTAGAGCAACCGCCCGGTAAACGAGAGGTACCGGGTTCGAACCCCGGTTCAGAGCTCCTCACGTCCAGATTTAATGTTCAGACACGACTTTTCCTACTACTTTATTATTAGCATAGACCAATAACCTAAGTGTAAATTCGCAGGTCATGTTGAGAACTGGATAGCTCAGTTGGTAGAGCAACCGCCCGGTAAACGAGAGGTACCGGGTTCGAACCCCGGTTCAGAGCTCCTCACGTCCAGATTTAATGTTCAGACACGACTTTTCATACTACTTTATTATTAGCATAGACCAATAACCTAAGTGTAAATTCGCAGGTCATGTTGAGAACTGGATAGCTCAGTTGGTAGAGCAACCGCCCGGTAAACGAGAGGTACCGGGTTCGAACCCCGGTTCAGAGCTCCTCACGTCCAGATTTAATGTTCAGACACGACTTTTCATACTACTTTATTATTAGCATAGACCAATAACCTAAGTGTAAATTCGCAGGTCATGTTGAGAACTGGATAGCTCAGTTGGTAGAGCAACCGCCCGGTAAACGAGAGGTACCGGGTTCGAACCCCGGTTCAGAGCTCCTCACGTCCAGATTTAATGTTCAGACACGACTTTTCATACTACTTTATTATTAGCATAGACCAATAACCTAAGTGTAAATTCGCAGGTCATGTTGAGAACTGGATAGCTCAGTTGGTAGAGCAACCGCCCGGTAAACGAGAGGTACCGGGTTCGAACCCCGGTTCAGAGCTCCTCACGTCCAGATTTAATGTTCAGACACGACTTTTCCTACTACTTTATTATTAGCATAGACCAATAACCTAAGTGTAAATTCGCAGGTCATGTTGAGAACTGGATAGCTCAGTTGGTAGAGCAACCGCCCGGTAAACGAGAGGTACCGGGTTCGAACCCCGGTTCAGAGCTCCTCACGTCCAGATTTAATGTTCAGACACGACTTTTCATACTACTTTATTATTAGCATAGACCAATAACCTAAGTGTAAATTCGCAGGTCATGTTGAGAACTGGATAGCTCAGTTGGTAGAGCAACCGCCCGGTAAACGAGAGGTACCGGGTTCGAACCCCGGTTCAGAGCTCCTCACGTCCAGATTTAATGTTCAGACACGACTTTTCATACTACTTTATTATTAGCATAGACCAATAACCTAAGTGTAAATTCGCAGGTCATGTTGAGAACTGGATAGCTCAGTTGGTAGAGCAACCGCCCGGTAAACGAGAGGTACCGGGTTCGAACCCCGGTTCAGAGCTCCTCACGTCCAGATTTAATGTTCAGACACGACTTTTCATACTACTTTATTATTAGCATAGACCAATAACCTAAGTGTAAATTCGCAGGTCATGTTGAGAACTGGATAGCTCAGTTGGTAGAGCAACCGCCCGGTAAACGAGAGGTACCGGGTTTGAATCCCGGTTCAGAGCTCCTCACGTCCAGATTTAATGTTCAGACACGACTTTTCATACTACTTTATTATTAGCATAGACCAATAACCTAAGTGTAAATTCGCAGGTCATGTTGAGAACTGGATAGCTCAGTTGGTAGAGCAACCGCCCGGTAAACGAGAGGTACCGGGTTCGAACCCCGGTTCAGAGCTCCTCACGTCCAGATTTAATGTTCAGACACGACTTTTCATACTACTTTATTATTAGCATAGACCAATAACCTAAGTGTAAATTCGCAGGTCATGTTGAGAACTGGATAGCTCAGTTGGTAGAGCAACCGCCCGGTAAACGAGAGGTACCGGGTTTGAATCCCGGTTCAGAGCTCCTCACGTCCAGATTTAATGTTCAGACACGACTTTTCATACTACTTTATTATTAGCATAGACCAATAACCTAAGTGTAAATTCGCAGGTCATGTTGAGAACTGGATAGCTCAGTTGGTAGAGCAACCGCCCGGTAAACGAGAGGTACCGGGTTTGAATCCCGGTTCAGAGCTCCTCACGTCCAGATTTAATGTTCAGACACGACTTTTCATACTACTTTATTATTAGCATAGACCAATAACCTAAGTGTAAATTCGCAGGTCATGTTGAGAACTGGATAGCTCAGTTGGTAGAGCAACCGCCCGGTAAACGAGAGGTACCGGGTTCGAACCCCGGTTCAGAGCTCCTCACGTCCAGATTTAATGTTCAGACACGACTTTTCATACTACTTTATTATTAGCATAGACCAATAACCTAAGTGTAAATTCGCAGGTCATGTTGAGAACTGGATAGCTCAGTTGGTAGAGCAACCGCCCGGTAAACGAGAGGTACCGGGTTCGAACCCCGGTTCAGAGCTCCTCACGTCCAGATTTAATGTTCAGACACGACTTTTCATACTACTTTATTATTAGCATAGACCAATAACCTAAGTGTAAATTCGCAGGTCATGTTGAGAACTGGATAGCTCAGTTGGTAGAGCAACCGCCCGGTAAACGAGAGGTACCGGGTTTGAATCCCGGTTCAGAGCTCCTCACGTCCAGATTTAATGTTCAGACACGACTTTTCATACTACTTTATTATTAGCATAGACCAATAACCTAAGTGTAAATTCGCAGGTCATGTTGAGAACTGGATAGCTCAGTTGGTAGAGCAACCGCCCGGTAAACGAGAGGTACCGGGTTTGAATCCCGGTTCAGAGCTCCTCACGTCCAGATTTAATGTTCAGACACGACTTTTCCTACTACTTTATTATTAGCATAGACCAATAACCTAAGTGTAAATTCGCAGGTCATGTTGAGAACTGGATAGCTCAGTTGGTAGAGCAACCGCCCGGTAAACGAGAGGTACCGGGTTCGAACCCCGGTTCAGAGCTCCTCACGTCCAGATTTAATGTTCAGACACGACTTTTCATACTACTTTATTATTAGCATAGACCAATAACCTAAGTGTAAATTCGCAGGTCATGTTGAGAACTGGATAGCTCAGTTGGTAGAGCAACCGCCCGGTAAACGAGAGGTACCGGGTTTGAATCCCGGTTCAGAGCTCCTCACGTCCAGATTTACTTTTCTGATTTTCTATACCAGTGATATAGATTTAATTTGTTATCTCCTTGCCATAGTTAAATCGCCGAGTGTTTACAAATATAGAAATTTATTTATATCATAGTTTCAGTGGTATAGACAGATTTTTTTTGCTTTTTCCTATCCTTGTGCTACATTTTTTCAATTTTTTTGCGTGGAGTTAGAAGCGTGATTTTTTGACAGCACAATGGGGCTGCTAACTTTTGTAGAAGGTATTAGTTTCAACTTGATATCTCCCTAGAAAAAGGGTCTAGACAGACAGACAGACAAACGGACAACAAAGTCCCATGAGGGTTCCATTTTTATAATTTTGAGGTACGGAACCCTAAAACGACCGTTTACGAGAAAAAGATGCGTCGCAGTTTGACTCGTTTTTAAATTCCAAGGTTTGCAGGTATTAACAATTCGGTCCAATCAGAATGCGGGTGCGGCAGCGTCGCGTATACAAGGTGAAATCTATTTATGCAGCCAAATTCATACTGGAGGCTTGGTAAGTGATCAGTGTCACGGATCGATAACACCTTTTGCTAACTAACGAAATAAAATGTTGACATTCCATAGTAATTGACTCGGGGCTGGCCTTGCGTTTGTAGGAAACACGAAAAGAATAATTTACGAATTTCACAAAAAGAGTTATCTAATAATAAATTTATAGTTATTATTCTTGGAGTTTTAATGAGGAAGGTGGACAGGTATTCCCCCCGCGTCCCTTTCCTGTGCAGGTGACAGAAACTTCCTGTGCACCTCTGTTACTAGCCTGTAAAACAACTGCTTAGACATTTTCTCCAACCCCATTCCCCGTCCAGGTTTTAAGTTATAATTAAGGTATTTTTTGTAATTCGAACAATTCCTTACAATGTGTATATGGCTTGTTACGGATTTTCCAATGGGACCTACATATATCCCAAATAAAAGACGTAGCTTATGATTTTTGGTACGCGCGAGGCATAAAACACAAAACAGGGTTCATATTTTTGGGGTTCTGTACCAAAAAATGAAAAAACGGAACCCTCACAGGATCACCTCGTTGTCAAGACCTTAGACCATATAACACGGGACTAGGCAAGCGCACTCATCCCCCTCTTCCGAAGTACATGAACAATTTGTTCATGTAAGTTTGCTTGTGCGTGCGTTTTGTGTTTGTGTTGCAGCTTTAGATTTAGTGTGACATATCAATCATTCACAAGAGTGTGCGTGAATGAGTAAATGTGTGCTGCGCGTGTTTACCTCCCCTCCCGTGGAAATCAGCAGAATAATTTCAGTACTAAGAGTCGCGCTTTGCCAGGTCCCGTGTTAAATGGTCTAAGGTCAAGACCCTTAAATCAAGTTGAAACTATAATACCTCTTACAGAAGTGAACGG
Source organism: Ypsolopha scabrella (assembly GCA_910592155.1). Classification (NCBI taxonomy): domain Eukaryota; kingdom Metazoa; phylum Arthropoda; class Insecta; order Lepidoptera; family Ypsolophidae; genus Ypsolopha; species Ypsolopha scabrella. Next base: position 18,574,524 of record OU342986.1, read on the forward strand.
GCCCTTTAAAAAAACTAGGCTTTTAACAAAACGCGGAAAAAGTTATTGCCCTCTACGTAATCAATAGCTCACGATGAAAACCTATAGAGTATCTTGATTTTTCACAAAAACACTTGTACCTATACACTAGTTTCATTTAATTTAATACAGTTTTCCAACTGGTTTCGGAAATTAATCCATCTTCAGGGGATACATTAGGCCTTAATATTATTATCTACGAGCCATTAAGATGGTAACTTCTTACCTCAGTACAAAATGCACATCAAAATATTGTTTTCGTTACTTTTGAGTAAAAAGTATGCAATAAATGTGTTTTATAGCAATTCGCGCAAACTGCTTGTTAATAGTTAGGTGATCACATGAAAATTATTCAATTTTAAGCGTTACATTTTTGGTGCATTACATTACAACTATAAACACGCTTTTAAGTTTGTTAATGTAATGCAAAGAAATTGTGATACATTAAAGTGCGTGAATTTTTTTGGGAATACTTTATTATTAATAAAATATTTCTGCAAGTTGCTTTAAAACACATTTATTCAAAAGTAAGGAAAACAATATTATGATGTGCATTTTGTACCGAGGTAAAAAGTTACCCCCTTAACGAACATCGTTTTTTACTTTTTTACTATAGGGTACTTCCAGTTGACTTAAAAACTTTAAATTACTTCACATGATCAGAAAAATCTGAAAATTATACATCTATACTAATAATAAAGTAGTAAAAAGTCGTGTCTGTACATTGAATATTTTCGCGAAATTTGAATGAAATGGGTTATTGGTACTGTGCCGAGGCCGAAACTACAACTTTTAGAATTTTTGTCTGTCTGTATGTTCAGTTTTAACTCGAGAACCACTGAACGGATTTAGATGCGGTTTTTTTTTATTATCATCGTAGTAACCATATTCAACACATAAGCTATAAGGGTGTTCATAAAATAACGCCCAAGCAGGAAACGGCGCAAAGGTTGAATAAACGCTTTTATAACTCGAGAACCACTGAACGGATTTAGATGCAGTTTTTTTTAACACATAGGCTATAAGAGGTGTTCATAAAATAACGCCACTGCTGAAAACGGGCCAAACGGTTGAATAAACGATTTAACTCTGGAGCCACTCAACGGGTTTGGATGTGGTTTTTTGTTTTGTTATCATTATAGTGACCCCGGTCAACACATAAACTATAGGGAGTGTTTATAAAATAACGCCCAAGCCGAAAACAGGGAAAAGTTTTACTGAACGCGGGCGAAGCTAGTAAGAAATTCGGATAGATCGTAGGTCTCAATTAAAGTTCTAAATTCATAACTGCTTGTGGAATAAATTTGTATTTTAGCCGTGTACGAACGGTATCCCTAATCGCACTTAACTAGTTTTAATTAAATTTAAATAATGACTTACTTCGCTCCGCCATTTCCAAGTAGCGGAGCCGCTGCGCGTTGCTGAACCGGTCCGCGTCTGGCCCCGTCACCAACTCCGCTGATACGTCGTGCTCGTCTGGGAACAGTATAGAACCTTCTGCTTGTCCAAAATTATGATTCTTTCCGTAACTCGGCTGGTCTGTGAACGGCTTTTGTGTTCGAGGCTTGTTTGTTATCGGTGGGCCGTGTATAACAGCGGGTTTGACCCCTGGCCTGTTGTAGAATGGGCTTTGTGTTGTGTATGTGTCGTAATTTGGTCTCCTGTTGTTGTAAGTTGGCCTCTGGTTGTTGTTTTGATTTGGTCTCGGGGTGTTGTACGTATCGTAGCTTGGTCTCTCGTTGTAATCTGGTCTCTGGTTGTTAAATGTTGGTTTCGATGTTGTGTCGTGGTTGTAGTTCGGATTGTTGTTGTAGTTGCTTGGTATTTCGCTGTTGTAATCTGGTCTCTGGTTGTTGAATGTTGGTCGCAATGTTGTGTCGCTGTTGTAAATAGGTTTGTAGTTGTTGCTTGGTATTTCGCTGTTGTAATCTGGTCTTTGATTGTTGTAGCTAGGCTTTGTCGTACTCGTTGTGTAGACGTAGTTATTAGGTTTATCATTGTTGTAGTTGTCGTTCAAATACGGTTTTGAAGTCGTGTAAATTGTGTAGCTTGGTCTTCTATTGTTGGTTGGTTTTTGATTGTTAGAGTTTGGTCTTGAATTATCATGGTCGTAATAATTATTGCTCAAATCAAACTCATCTTTATTAATCGATGGGTAATTGTTGAAATCATATACTTCAGTACTTATTTTATAAATAGGCCTTATTGCGTAATATGCTTCTTTGCTAAAATTATTTAATGGATCATTATCTAATCTTTTTCTAGTTTTTTGATTATTTTCTCCAATCACAGAATCATTTGTTTCTTCTTCATGACTTATAAGACCTGCTTGATATTTTGGTTTATTATTATTATTTACGTTTTTATTATTGTTACTCCTAGGCTTGCTAGGTGATGTACTGAAATGACTAGAATTATTTCTTCTTAAGGGTTTAGAAGTAGTTGTAGTATAAATATTAGAAGTAGTCTTTTTAGTTTGCCTATCATTAAGAAAATAAGAGACAGAGCTCTTCTTTGTAGCTACATCGTAGCTATTATCTGCATTTCCAGAACTTTCGACTGAAAATCTTTGATTATTATTACTGTTTCTTCTAATATTATCATTATTGTGTGTGTTTCCATCGTTTGGTGAGAAAATAAAGTCATACTGACGACGTTTCTGTGTAACTACTTTAGTTGAAGTTGAGTTATGTCTAACTACTTTAGTTGTAGTTGGAAAGTTATGTGTAACTACTTTAGTTGAAGTCGGCAAGTTCTGTATCAAAGGCTGCAAGCCTTGGAAGTAATCTGAAAATAATGACAATGATACGATTAGAATAGATACGCTAACAACTAACGACGTAGTGTCAGATTAAAAGTAATTAGGAAGATACTAAGAAAGCTACATTAATTGCCGCTGAGTGGTTTTGTGCCCACGTGTATGTAGACGTGTTCATCTCCATTGTCATACTTGCTTTACCAGTTTAGAAGGAAGCAGCGATCGCTTCTTAAGGAGACTATAAGTGCTAGTGACCTTGAAAGCTGCAAGGCGCATACATATCCTAAATGAGGAACTCGAAGTGTGTCGGTACAAATATCGACGGTAACTACATTGAAATAACGTTTATATCAGCGCATATTGCAAAGCAGCTGTTACGACGAACGCTGCGTCTCTCTTCAGATAGCGCGAAATTTGCTGAAATAATAATTAAAACTGCTTTACACTTTCGGAAAGAGTATGAGAATTCTTGCGTAGATCATAGGAAATTTTTAATAATTTTTCATTCGATTTTTGTCAAATGTAAAGACAGAAAAAGAAATATTAAACTTGGAATTTACTTTTGACTAAATTTGACTAATGCCTTTAAGGTATGTATTTTTTTTTTGTATTTGGAGTACCACTGTTGGAGGAATCGCCCTTTAAAGACAGGTCTGATATTAAAGTTTCAGTTTATTGTATTCATTTAAAGTCCGGTTGAATACCGAGGTAATTTGAGAAAAAAATTGTAAAAAAAAATGTTCAACTACAAAATATCTGAAATGATGTGCTTTGATCAGTATTTTAAAATTTCGTCAAGATCTTATCTAAATAAATATTAAAACCAGCTTCAAATTAATACTAAGATCCGATTTAATTACTTAATATGCAAAGAAACAACTTAAAACTTAGTCAAAATAAAGAATTTTATCAAAAAATGAGATCCCTTAAATATTTAAAAAATATATATTTACATGTATTATTTGTATAACTTGCTGACGGTGAAACAAAGACCTTAGTATTTTCGTCAGCTAGTAGTAAGTATAAAATATATGCTTGACCAGTAAGTTTCGAACCTAGATCTCTTGTTTGGTTTCGGCAGCTTACTGATTGTGCTTTAACTGCATTTTAAAACATATTTTCATACCAGTAATCAGCTATAAGAGACAGTGGCGTGCAAAGATTTTTAAGTAGGGTAGGTACAAAACTGTAAATTTGAAAGTCCACTTATAAGATGTCTATGAATTTATCCCAAATTATTTTGTTTCATACGAAAAATAAAATAGGTAAAAAGTCCAAACTGTCTCCGATTCGACGTGGTTGCTTCGAACAGGCGTTGCGTGTGTGCGTGCTTAGCGCGAGCCGCCACGCCATGGGAGTATAGTTACAGATGCACACACAGAGAATTGGCATATAATTTTAGTTATGCGTGTTGCCACGATAGCGAACGCTACGGAGTAGGTAGGTAGGTATTTCAAAGAACGGGTGAAGCTTCCCTGATTATAATATTGAAATAGTTGTGTGTACCTTCCTATATTTGAAAAGGTAGTGGTCTAGTTAGCTAGGCCAAGCCCAGGGTAGGCATTGCGTATTTGCCTATATGAGATGCACGCCACTGATAAGAGAAGTAAGAAGGTGTTTTACCAAAGAACTGTGTCTTCACGTCCATGGTCAGTATGAGCAGTAGCAGAGACGTGGCGAGTCGCGTTGACAGCATCTTCGCATCATTGGCTCACTGGAAATAAGTACAACACTCAGTTACTTCGTGTCATTTAGTATTACAGTTAAGGTTCACTTAGATTAAGAAACGTTTGAAGAATGGAAACGCATAGGTAATTTACATATAATTATTTTTAAATTTAATTTTAAATAAAATATTCAGTTTTGCGTCCACATTTTACACAACATATCCTTTCAGATATGTAGCTCAATCCGTCTGCAAGCTAGAGACCCATGACATACTGACTGACAGATAGCAGAGTGACATTAATAAGGCTACGTCTTGCCCTTTGGGCGCGGAACTCTAGAAAACACTTCTGTAAAATTTCCCGATTAAGGTGAAGAGGGTGGTAGAGCTGATGCCGGGCTCGACTGTGGAGGTACCACCATCTTACTCGCAAATCCTCCCGAAGTTATTCGGGGGAGAGTAAGAGAACAGCTCTCAGGCAAAACCAGGCGGCCCACCATTGCCTGGGACCGATGGATGGCGGTATATCCATCCCCAATTGCCGGGCCTTATAAAAAATAGACTGGTGACGGGCAGCGGCGTCACTGGTGCAAGGGTTTCGGCACCGCGCTCACCAACCCGCCTGCCCAGCGTGTGTGAGTATGGGCATTTCTTCCAGGAGGACCGCCAAGAGTGGCGAAATCCTGGAAAGGCCTATGTCCAGCAGTGGACGAAACAGGCTGATGGAAGGCGAAGAATTGGTAAATTTTTAAAATTTCAAATCGGCGCCTTAGGGGAGTGGAGTAAGGGGGGCTTACTCCATACAAATATGTGCTCACGAACTAGCTTATGCCGTAAGGTCGTATGCGGCAAAACAGTATTTTTCATTTAAAATGACAACCATAAGTAATTTAATAAATCCAATCGGCCACATTGAAGTGTATTTGTAGACTAATTTAAATAAAAAACTTAGAAGCTTCATTCGCTCCCGTTTCTCAGTAAAATAGAAATCTCTGTTTTAAAAGAGGTTTTCTAAATATTTTTTCTCTGTTATGAAAATTAATCAATCAACTAAGTCTTCGGGCAAAATGATGTCAATGAAATGCTTAATATAGTATATAAATTGGTAATTACATATGTTTTTTTATTGCTGAGAAAAATGGAGATCCATGTCGCCAAAATTTCCAATGCATCGCATCGAATAAAACATAATTATTACAATTAAAATTTCATTTACGAATTTAATCTTTATTCAATCGAATCCTGCAATTTATTTACAATCCAATCCTTTCATTCACTCGTTCTGACCGAAAAATTTAATTAACATCACTCCAAACTCCATTAAAATTACAAAAAGCGTAATTTTGTAAATTATCTCTTAAATTGGGATGGAGAAATCGCCAAGTATTTGAAGTAAGTATATAAATTTATACCCATCATATAATTCTTGGTTTGCATGTCTGTCTGTGACCTGATATATAAAAGTCTTTAAATATCAGTGCTCAATATCTATGAAATTGATGTAATAAAATTTTATAGCCCAATAATGGATTGCGATGAACTATTATATCGCGCAAGGATTCTATTTTGTCTTTTGGAGATATCAATTATCTATTCTAATGGCAATATGAGAATATAATTAAAAAGTAGTTATGTGATAAGTGGAACACGCTTTATTACAGTTCAGGGTCCAATACACACGGCGCGCGCGAGTTATAGCTGTCGCCTGCGCGTGCGCATGTTTCTCTCAAAGTAGTCACCTTAGAATAATCAGTGGTGACAGGTGGTCACCTCATCGTCAACAAATACTATGCACTTATGCAGCCAAACTCATACTGGAGGCTTTGTAAGTGATCAGTAACACGGATCGATAACACTTTTTGCTAATTTTGCAAAATAAAATGTTAACGTCCCATAGTAATTGACTCGGGGCTGGGAGTGTATTTTTGAATCATTCGAATTTCAATCCGCATACGAATCCGTATGATTGGCATACGAAAACTTAAAATTAGTATTGTATTCGTATGCGAATTGAAATTCGAATGATTCAAAAATACACTCCCAGGGCTTGCGTTTGTAAGGAACATGAAAAGAATAATTTACGAATTTCACAAAAAGGTCATGGAACCTTGTTACTCAGCAATTACCGAGTCTTCAGTAAGAATTTCGCTGCATAAATTAAAGTCACCTTATATACATAAATAAGAAGAAATACATTTTGCGTTATAAATAACACAGACGTATAATACAGTAGCAGACCTAGCATTAATAATAAACGCATAGAGTCGACGCGTGGCAATTTTAGCTCAGTGAACTTCGGGCTCTTTTAAATATAAATATTGCTTGTTTCCAAACAAAATATACACTAGGGATTAGTTTAGGAATTAACAAATATGTTCCAAGCATAAGCCAGCCAAAACAACCCATTTTTATACGTTTCTTCGTACCATGAAGCCTAAATATAGCTTATTTTTTGTATGGAAACTTGCCACGCTATTTAATCCTTATGTTTGGTTTGCTACTTAGTAATAATTATATGTCTGTGATAAATATTAACAATCTTTACGTCGTTGATAACAACATATTACTTATTGAAAAACCCATAGATTCAGTACAAAATGAAATGCAAATAATGACAGACTAAAGATTTACTTCATAGACAGTTGAATATTAAAAAGCAAAATAGCAAATAGTTCAATCAGATAGACCAGTGATCTTCATGTTCTAGAAAAGCAATACTATTGATCAGAATAAAGAATCAGAATAACCATCACCAACCCGCCTGCCCAGCGTGTGTGAGTATGGGCATTTCTTCCAGGAGGACCGCCAAGAGTGGCCAAATGAAAGGCCTATGTCAAGCAGTGGACGAAACAGGCTGATCGATGGAATAACTACTATACGTATATTTACGCAATGATTAGATTACTTTACCCGGCGGTTACAGGGTAAAAAAAACCGGCCAAGTGCGAGTCGGACTTGCGCACGAAGGGTTCCGTACCATTATCTATAAAAACATTATATATAATTTGTATGGGGTGCGCGGGTCCAACGCGTACTTCGCCGGTTTTAGTATTCGTTGTTATAGCGGCAACAGAAATACATCATCTGTGAAAATTTCAACTTTTTAACTCTCACGATTCATGAGATACAGCCTGGTAACAGACGGACGAACGGACAGCGGAGTCTTAGTAATAGGGCCCCTTTGGTTACCCTTTGGGTGTGGACCCCTAAAAAGTCGTGTCTTTCTTTACATATAATACATTCGCTTTCGCAAAATTTAAAAAAAATGGTGATAAGGCCAAAACTACAACTTTACTTCAAAAGGGACCTCTTCTCAGCCTCCGCTGACTGTCTGTCTGTTCGTCCGTCTGTCAAAGGGGTTTACAGATTCAGCCAAATTATAAAAATAGTAAAAGATTGAAAATTATGAAAAACAAAGGGGTCCCATAAAAAAAACCCCCGAAAAACTGCAAAAAAATCAATTTTTTTCAGCTATATCTTAAAGATAATACACATAAGTTTAAAATTTGGTCAGATTGTAATACATAACTCATAAGTAAAGAATTAATAATAAAAAAATTTAATGACAGGGGCTTCCATTTTAGCAGCTTTTTTAACGCCTTGGTGTTGCTACAGCGTCTATATTGTTGTATGTTTTTAGGGTTCCGTACCAGTATTGTGTGATTGTACGGAACCCTTTGTACGCGAGGTCGACTCGCACTTGGCCAAACTATTATATTTTCCCGAAATTTCGTCAAAGTTACATCAATTTTGGCCGCAGGATGACGCAGCGATGACGGAAAACACACACGGCGATTCCCGTACTCTAATACATAGGACTTTAATGACAAACGAAATAATACTAACCATTTGCATATTATTCTAAGAATTTTATACTAATGTAGACTTAATGTGTTTCCCCGAGAACTAATTAATATTTTAATGAGATTACGGTGCTCGTGGGATAGTGGACGAAATTTTCGTTTTTATCATAATTAAGTTGAATTCTTTTTATTAACTCGTTCAACACAACTTCTTTTCAAAACCAGATGTAGGACAGAGATATTTGAATGAAGTGCCCAAGATAACATCCTTAAAGGAACTAAAATGAAAAACTTTCCCGGTCAATAAAAAAAACCGGACAAGTGCGAATCGGACTGACCCACCGAGTGTTCCGTTAGAGAATATATTTTATATAATGTGTAGTTTCCAGATGTTTCCCTATACTTTATGTCATTTATTAGATGTTTATTATCTATTTATTTACAACATTAAAAAAAATCTAAACTAAAATGACCTAACAATATAAATTACACTCTTAAACTTGGAAATAACTACAAAAAATATACCTCATCTAAAATTGACCCCTGCGGCATGGTGCCCAGAACGCTGGCCACATTTCCTCTTTGAATGGACAAACTTATACGTTGGCCGAGGAATGCGCCAGTCCTCTGGTCACCCGATGTTTCCACTAAAAGAACTGATAGATTTTTTACTAGTTTTTTGGCGCTGGGACCCCACGGGCTGAAAGTTTCAACCCCAAATTATAAGACGGTATTACTTGCTAAATTTCATAGTTCTAGGTCAACGGAAAAAACCCTATAAATTTTGATTCCCATGAGAGTGTCGAAATATAAGTTTTTGCGGCTTAGACGGACGTATATTTTTTTACGTTAATTTAGAAGTTTGATTTTTTCACAGCTTCAAGGTACTGTAGACTTAAGTATACAGTTTTAACTTCAACGCGTTCCCGAGATAAAGGCTCATGACAGACAGACGGACGGACGGACAGACAGACAGATGGACAACAAAGTTTAAATTGAACTTTCTAGACCAACTACTTTGCGTTGTATCAGTGTGTATCGTGGATGCATTATTCACCGTTCAGAACGTATTATTGAAAGCCACGACTCGAATTTCGCTTTTGGCCTTTTTGGGTTATCCACGACGCGTTGTGGCCACAGACATACAAACCAAACCTAAGGATTAAACAGCGTTGGCAAGTTTCCATACAAAAAACAAGCTACATTTAAGCTACATGGTACTAAGAAACGTATAAAAATGGGTTGTTTTGGCAGGATTATGCTTGGAACATATTTATCAATATGTTACGTCGAGGATTACGTCCTTACCGACTTCAACAGTCGTCACACCACCGTACAGATTGTGCAACCTCCCGAATTGCTGATGCTTCATCGACCGACATTTTAAAAGGGCATTTCACCATTGAGGACGCCGCCTTTACGCTAACATCGCGGTAGCGGGAGGACACCACTCTGATCATCGAGATCATTTAGAATTAAGTTTATGTAAGATAGATCATCATAGTTCTGTAATCACACATCGATTACACATTAATTAAAATTTCCTTCTGTTTTCTTTTAAAAACCCTTGCCGACGTCCAACTTCCGTATTTAGTACCTAAACTAATCTGTCGTATATATTTTGTTTGGAAACAAGCAATTTGTAAGTCTGTGGTTGTGGCTTATTTTACTAGCGCCACCATGCGGATGAAGTGGTCACAACACCTCGTGGATGTTCTTTAAAACTAACATGTACATCTGTTATTCCAATCAAAAACTCAAAAAACCCAACTTTAAAAACTAATTATGTCTCGGAAACCAGTCCACGTTTTGTAGAAAAAAATCAAAGTGTCACGTAGGCGCTACCGTAAAAATATTGTCACCTTTGGAATCCTGTTTCTACTTCCAAGAAGAAGCCACTTGTTTAATAAATTAGTATTACATTTTTGTAACCATTTTAGGGTTCCGTAGCCCGACAAGGAACCCTTATAGTTTCGCCATGTCCGTCTGTCCGTCTGTCCACGGCTTAGCGCAGAGTCTATCAGTACTAGAAAGTTGTAATTTGGCATGGATATAAATATTAATCATGCCGACAAAAGGGTAAAATAAAATCTTGAAAAAAAAAATCAAATCAAAATATTTATTTTTGCAAAATAGATACATAAAGTATACTTTCTACAAGTCAAAGTTAATTTTAACAATATATCTTTAGAATATAAAAAAATATATAATAATACGGGAAATAAAATATACACCTGCATAAAATAGAGGAATCTAGGAATAAAAATATGATATATACATAATGCAATGAAGAAATAAGTTCATAAATAAAAACGGGAAATACATACAAAAAATATTATGTTGGGCTACTAAAATGTAATAAAGTTATACACCTGCATAAAATAGAGAAATATAGGAATAAAAATATTATATATACATAATGCCTAACCATCCGCACCATTAGATTAGTATTGCTAAGAAGAAGGGCAAGAAACTTAGCAAACATTCCTTTTTTCAAAATAAAACATATGATACAAAATCATATACATACCTACTCAAGTAAAAGCATAAAAAAATAAAAGACTGCAGGAATTAGTCACGAGAAAAAAATATATCTTAGTCAACCCGTCTCATATTGTCTATTACGTTTAACAAAGTAAGTTTACATATTAATTTATTTTAAGCCTTTAGAGGAATCATACAGTATTAAAATATGCTAATTATGAATTACAATTATTATACAAGTAAACTGGGGATGAATTATTTTTCCTCGTCTATCCCATAGTGTGGGGTATCGTTGGATAGGCCGTTCAAAAACATTGTGGGTGTGTTAAAACCATTTTTAGATGTAGGGATCCGTTGGTGAAATATTAAGCTTTAAAGTGAAAATTTCCCCCTGCTGGCTAAACGGTTGTTTATAGAAATGTGAAAAAATTCACAGAAGTAGTAATTTAAAAGGAAAACCATCACAGCTAAGTAGGCTTTACAGGTTTACGAGTACAGGTCCCCTATAATGTATGGGACCAGAAGTTTGCGGTCTGTATTAGTAGACCAACTTATATGTACCGGGCAGCTACGAAACCCTACGTTGCGCGTGGCCCGACACGCACTTGGCCGGTTTTTGTCGAATAGGAATGGTGTACAGAATTTAAATTATATTTTATTAGATGAGTTTTAACAATATTCAGATATGGGCTGAAAAATAATTTTGCTATTTTAGTTTTTATTTAAATATAAATAAAGAAGCTAGTTTTTCCTTATTAGCCCTGAATCCGTCCCTGCGCGTTTTTCTGCTTGGAGTGACAGGGACCGTTGAACAATTCACATATCACCTTAAGTTCTATTACTAATTACTATGTATCGGGTCAGCCTCTAGAAAAGTTACCTTCATAAAGGTGTCAACCATCCATCCATCTATCCAGCCATCAGCCCGTGTTCGTCCACTGCTGGAGATAGGCCTTTCCCAAATTTCGCCAATCATGTCGGTTCTCCGTCCTCCTCATCCAGCCGCCACCCACAACGTCCTTCAGGTCGTCGATCCAGCGGGCACGGGGTTAGCCTACACTACGCTCTGCTGTAGATAAAGGTGTATACCTCAGAAACTGTATGCCATTTTGTTAAATGCACTATGATATAATCGAGTTGTTAAAAAAAACAAATAAAGAAATGTGAAAATCGATCTAATTATCTAATTTGACATAATGTGATACACCTATTTTCAGTTATTATATTTCTCTATATTTTGTGAGTGGTCGGCCACGTGAAAAGGGACCTTAAAGTCGACTTTAAAGTTTGGAGACAAAATAACATAAAAAATAATAAATACAAAAAACTATACAACGTGAAATTTAAGTCAAACTGGTGATAATACTCGTCCATATGAACAACTTTTACTATGAAGCCAACCCTGAAATCGTGAAAAAAATATCAGCTGTTTCAAACATTTGGGTGGAGTAGGTATTTAACTTTTCTATGGAACAGCTGATATTTTTTTCACCATTTCAGGGTTGGCTCCATAGTAAAAGGACTTATAAAATGACTTAAATTTCACGTTGTTTATGGTGACTATAATTTATACAGCCAAACTCATACTGGAGGCTTGGTAAGTGATCAGTAACACGGATCTATAACACTTTTTTTAATTTGGCAAAATTAAATCTTGACGTCCCATAGTAATTGACTCGGGGCTGGGCTTGCGTTTGTAAGGAACACGAAAAGAATAATTTACGAATTCCACAAAAGGGTCATTGAACCTTGTTACTAAGAACTTACCGAGTCTTCAGTAAATAATTCCGAAAAACTCATTGGTGCATGCAAAAATGCCCGGTCGGGGATCGGACCTCTGGGTCTCAAAGATTGAGAGGCTAGCGTTCTGCCGCCTGAGCTACGGCCGTTTGGGATATATCTGTTGAAATAATATTTAGACGTAATGCATAATAATAACATACTAATAATAATATAAAATAATAATAAATAACTTTATTACATTTTAGTAGCCCAACCTAAATATTTTTTGTATGTATTTCCCTTATTAGTATATACATATTATTTTTTTTTATTTTTTATTCTAAAGATATTTAATGTAAACATTAACTTTGACTTGTAGAAAGTATACTTTATCTATCTATTTTACAAAATAAATATTTTGATTTCATTTGATAATTTTCATGTATTGAGTGACAGACTTGACATTGTCGTTATACATAGATAGATATCATAATCCAAAGACAAACTAAACGAACCTCCATACTTGTGCCCAAAGTAGGGCAATTAGGCTCACCCCTTCTCACGTTGGGACGTTAACATCGTCTGTGAAAAGGGGGTGTACGAGTGTCGAGGCGACTGTTCCGGAAACTACTCTGATCTGATACCCCACGGGAATATATGTCTTAACGATATAATGTTATTAACTGTTCAATACGTATCGCTTACCGGTTGAAAATGAACCCTCTTGCTATATAACAAAGGAAACTGTTCTATGTTAGAAATAAATAATACCTAGGTACATGTTTGTTATTTTTGTCATGCTTGATTCATAATAAATAAAGATATCGTCAGCCACATAAGCACTAATACTCCGGTGACAGAGACGACGCTCTACGAAACCTTTGTGTACATAGCCTATGTGCATTATTTACCACCGGGAATATGTACGGTCTATTGTCAGTCACATGTCACGTCGCGTAAGTTGGCAATTTTTTCGAAATAAATAAAAAGTATGATGAAAAAAAAACTCGAGAGATAAATAAACTATAAATAAATAAATCTACCCATTTGATCAAAACCTCGTTGCAAGTTATGGCGATGACATTTTGTTGATGCGTAATCGATAAACCAATGAATAGTTAAATATTTAAATATAAATCGATGGATGTATAGATCCGGTATTTACGTAAAATTATACCAGCTAAAGTGATCTTGTATCGATTAACCTTGTAATACGAGTTTTTGGGATCTAAATTTCTAGCACATAGACTACGTAGGAAGTAAAAAATAAATTTTGAAACAGTTTTATTCCCAAAATACCATACATAGGGTTCTGAAAAAGATAAACGTTACAAAGACGGCCTTTTCCAACTCTCAAAGCCCAAAACTTGATAGAGAAGGCGCGGGTACTGCATTTAAAAAGCTGCAACCAAAAAAATGCAAAATGTTGCGTGACCAAACTACCTACTAAAGTAAAAATAACAATACTTACTGGTTTAATGTGATTTTTTTTTCATTAAGAAAGCATTATCCAATCACTTCTTGATTCTCCGCTCTACTCGGACCCACACTTGTTTAGATATTTCTTTTCAAATTAATTTCAAACCAATAAATAGCGATGATTCAATTTTGTAAAAAATATATGTCATATTTCACTTTTTGATCTTAATATATCGGCTATTCGATGCACAATTACTTACATTTTGCTTGATCCAATTAAATCGCAAAGATAGGTCTAAACTATGAACTAAATCTCATTTCATTTGAGCTATATTAAGCTTTAGACAATAAAAGTTATACTAAAATAAACATCGTGAAAAATTTGATACAAAATCGCCGTCACGTTAAAAAACCATCCCTCTAATCTTAAAATTATAAATAAAAACACATCGAAACCGCCAGTTTTCTGAGCGGCCCGGTTCCACTGAGCAGTATAGAAAAGTGTAAAATGACAGCGTTGGAGCAGAACAGATTTCTCCGGATAACCTCGCCCTAAAATATAAATAAATACGTTTTGCAATTCGTGCAAATTGTCAATTAAAACTCAAAAGTTGTGTACTTTAGATAAACTTGACGGAAATAAGCTACTTTCAGTTTGATGCGTTTGTATGCTGCTTTTAGTCATATCCATAGACTTAGGATGTCTTATCATAACATAACTTGCTATGTCCTGTCCAACGATGAAACTGAACGCAGCCTACGAACGCATCAATCTGAAACCAGCAGCGGGGCTATTATGTAACTCAGTGTCGGTTGCTAGCTATAGTTGCTATTCACCAAAAACATATAAAAAATAAACTTCCAAAATAACCTATAATGGGTATTGAACTATTTACGAATTGTGACGTCATTTCAAGTGCGAACTTATCCTTAGATAAGCGGATATGTATGTTTTAGACGATAGGCACTCGGTTTGGCAATTGAGTTTACGATACAGAATCAGGGGGCTGCTCATTTCTGTCAAGTCTGTCTATGGTACACAAGAAAAGACTGGCAACTTTTATTCAATCAATTCAAAAATAATAAAAATAAAACACTAGTGTGGTAAAGTTGACTTTGACAACAGTTTAGACGAATATAAAATAGGACTTTACGAGCCCTTGCATTGAAAAATTATTTGTATACGCGGAATGACCAATACGCGGAAAGACATCGATGAAAAAACCATTACATTAGGGAAGTCCGATCACTCCTGATAAAGGTTCTGCGAACTTACACGGGTGTCCAATAACCTGTTTATTACTGACTTTATACTTAAGGCTGTACTTGAGCCTAGAACATGATCAAAGCCAGATTTTCGAGTGTTCTTTTGAAGAAATTAGGACTATCTTAATATTGAAAAAATGTATTTGATTTATTGATCTTTTATCTATGTGATCTACTTATAAACAATGTACTAAGATTTATACTTTTGTCAAGAAAAAATGTTTTCCACCCCCTTTTTTTGGTTTTCAAACGTTCGTTTGAAGAGATCAACTTGATTTTTTTTTTCATGAAAATATATCCAATATTTTTTTCGTTACAAAATATTTCAGTATTAGCTAAAAACCCCCCGATCTGCTGCTTCGCGCGTAATTATTAGTATTACGCGTCCTAGACAAATCAAAAGCTAATAAAGTATTTTTATATTTTTAGTGTTGGACGCATAACGCTGCCATTCTCTGCTTGGGTACTCTCCCCAACGTTGACGAACTTGAACAATTTTTTAAATATAAGTAATTTAAGTTATTTTTGATTAGTATCTATTAGGGTTCAGTAGTACCTAAAGAACCTTTATGGAGAGACTCCGTTGTCCGTTAAAGATAAAGACTTGAAATTTGACACAAAAATTGCATTCACTTGCCACATAAAACGGTGTAAAAAAAAAATTGAAAAAGTTCAAAGTATAAGAACAAAATTTATAAAAAATGTTTTAAAAATAGGACATGGGTATGAAATTGTAGATATTAAAGAGCTAATTATAAAAATATATATATTATATACTTTTAATATATTTACTGGCACCGACAGACAAAAAATAGAAATTGCAAAATGATTCATTGCTTACAATTCCGCATTGGTCATTTAGTGATTTAGTCATCATTTACTTTAGCGTAAAAGAAAAAGCCATTGTGTGACATGATAATTTGTGAAGCTTTTGCCCGCGGCTCCGTCCGCGTGTTATTCGGTTCAACAATATGCTTTGCCGCGTCCAGCCGTTTCAGCGTGAAAGAGTAACAAACTTTCGCATTTATAATATTAGTGTGATGTGATGGTACGGAACCCTTCGTGCGCGAGTCCGACTCGCACTTGGCCGGTTTTTCTCAATTCATATAACATCTGATTTAAACTGGCCCTTAATTGTGGCTTTAGAGGTCACCAGCAAGTATAGACCCTTAAAGGGGTAACTTCTTAGCCCGGTACAAAATGCACATCATAATATGGTTTTCCTTACTTTTAAATGAAAAGTATGCAATAAATGCGTTTTAAAGCAACTTGCGGAAATAGTTTATTGATAATAAAGTCTTCACATAAAAAATATGTGAGCATCTTAATGTATTACATTTTGTTTGCATTACATTGACAAACTTAAAAGTGTGTTTACAGTTGTAATGTAATGCAGCTAAAATTTAACGCACACAATTTAATAATTTCCATGTGATTACGTAACTATTAACAAGCAGTTTGCGCGAATTGCTATAAAACACATTTATTGCAAACTTTTTACTCAAAAGTAAGGAAAACAATATTATGATGTGCATTTTGTACTGAGGTAAAAAGTTACACCCTATATAAGCAGGCGATACAGCCGCACGCTACCACAGATAACGACGCTGCTATGTAGAGTCCATCCATCCATCAGCCTGTTTCGTCCACTGCTGGACATAGGCCTTTCCAGGATTTCGCCACTCTTGGCGGTCCTCCTGGAAGAAATGCCCATACTCACACACGCTGGGCAGGCGCGCGCGGTGCCGAAACCCTTGCACCAGTGACGCCGCTGCCCGTCACCAGTCTGTTTTATATAAGGCCCGGCAATTGGGGATGGATATACCGCCATCCATCGGTCCCAGGCAATGGTGGGCCGCCTGGTTTTGCCTGAGAGCTGTTCTCTTACTCTCCCCCGAATAACTTCGGGAGGATTTGCGATAAAGATGATGGTACCTCCACAGTCGAGCCCGGCATCAGCTCTACCACCTAAATGTAGAGTATATACCCATATATATTACGTTCATCCAACATGATTCATCAACCTATTGCACTGATCTACTGATTCAACCCAATACATATCCATGACCATTAATTGTGGGTTTACTCATCTCCTAGACACCAGGACTAGAGCTACGGGCCCCTCTCAGTATTCCATCTATAGGGTGAAATTAAATCTACCGACCAAATTCATACTGGAGACTCGGTTAGTGATCAAGAGCTAAGTTCAGTAATCCTGATCTACTGATTCAACCCAATACATATCCATGACCATTAATTGTGGGTTTACTCATCTCCTAGACACCAGGACTAGAGCTACGGGCCCCTCTCAGTATTCCATCTATAGGGTGAAATTAAATCTACCGACCAAATTCATACTGGAGACTCGGTTAGTGATCAAGAGCTAAGTTCATTAATCCTTTTGCTCACTTACTGTACAGTTCCTAGACAGGGAATTTTTTTTTTCGAGTTTCACCCGGATTGTCATTAAATCTTGTTCCTTATGACTAACCGACTCTTCATAATGAATTTGGTCGGTTGATTTGATTTTACCTAGTATCAACATATCGTCACGACATGATTCCCGAGGGGGTGTCTAATGATAAAATAACTAATAATAAAGTAGTAAAAAAGTCGTGTACAGACACATTGAATATTTTCGCGAAATTTGAAATGATGTGAGCTATTAGTAAGGCTCAAACCACATAATTTATTTTCATTTGTCTGTTTGTATGTATGTATGTTCCGTTTTAACTCGAAAACCACTCAATGAAATTTGATGCGGTTTTTTTATTATCATCTTAGTGACCCTGCTCAACACATAAGCTATGAGGGGTGTTCGTAAAATAACGCCCAAGCCGAAAACGGGGCAAAGAGTGAATAAGGAGCCGCGTGCAAAGGTAATATAATATAGTGTGTAGGTAATATAAAAAGACAATTTCAGTCCAGAACCATCGGCGTAAGGATCGACTTCCCACTTGCCCGATTTTTAGGGTTCCGTACCCAAGGGGTAACCAACGGGACCCTATTACTAACAACACATGCTAAAACCAGCCAAGTGCGAGTCGGACCTGCACACTCCCATACAATACAACAGACATGATTGTTTTCCGTTTTTATATATAATGCATGAACCGTGATAGTTGGACAGTTGAAATTTTCACAGATGATGTATTTCTGTTGCCGATATAACAACAAACACTAAAACCAGCCAAGTGCGAGTCGGACCTGCGCACTCCCATACAACAATTATGATTTTTTTGTCGTTTTTAAAGATAGAACACCTCGTGCGCGAGTCCGACTCATACTTGGCCGTTTTTTTATTTCACCACCATGCTTCGTGCCAATGTAATTTACATTTTGACGTAGAATAATTACATTTACTAACAGCAAAGTTAAAAATAGCGACACTCACACACACGTATCAAGTAGTTAGACATGTGTGTAGGTGTACTTACTATGTTAAATAGTAATCAGTCGATTGCTACGGTGTTAAATTGCGTTTAAAATAAATACATACATTTGTAAACACAGTAATTGATTACTTGGAAGTAAACCTACTTTGTGATTTTGTGTAACCTATTTTGTAAAATAGCAAATACTTAGCTTACCTTACATTTTAGAAGTTTTTAAATTCACCACAACACACAAAGAACTATTCCCAATTTAGACACGCCCACAAAATTTACGACCAAAAAACAGGCTAGCTAACCCAATGATACATTCAAGTCCCTTTGCAATTAGTGTAAAACATCCATAACAAAGATACAAAAAAAAACAAATTGTAACAGCAACCAAAGATGAATCAAATATACAACAGCTAAAACTCTGCCTCCTGAAAAAATGTTATTACTCCATCTATGAATTTTTGCAAGACTGAATTAATTAATATTAATTATAATTACTTTAGAATTCAAATAGCAAAATTCAATTATGTATTCTGTTAAAAAGATGAACAATTTTGATTCGTTAAGAAATAAATATAAATATTGAATCAAATCTATCCCCTAGACTATTTAAATTAAGGAAATTGCTATTTGTTACCTACATAAAGATTTAATAATGTATCTCCTATGCTAAGGCATACTTTATTATTGTAATGATTTAAATTTAAGAAATTACTGTGCCCTGTCAGGGTTTATGTTTATTACAAAAAATGTTACTTAAGACCTGTACTGTATTGTACAATTTACAACATGCACTCATAAAGGAATACTGAATAATAAATCAAGTACTTACATAATATTGTATGTCATCCATCACGATTCAAACTGATATCGAAACAGCTACTCAGACTATTCTCGATGATTCTCGATGTATTACTCAGCTTGCGCCTGACTAGTTTCTCTGTATCATAGTGTCCAACGGGAAACTGCTGCGTAACCAGCGGGCCTATTATGTAACTCAGTGTCGCTGGACATCTAAGCTGCTATTCACCAAGAACAGATCAAAAATGGTCTTCCAAAATAACCTTCAATGGGTATTGAACTATTTACGAATTGTGACGTCATTTCAAGTGCGAACGTATCCTTATATAAGCGGATATGTATGTTTTCGACGATAGACACTCGGTATGGCAACTGAGTTTACGATACAGAATCAGGGGGCATCTTTGCCTCCGAAGAAACTGTACGTGAAACTAGTCAGGCGAAATCTGACAATAAAAAACCGGCCAAGTGCGTGTCGGACCACGCGTAGGTAGAGTTCCGTAGTTGCCCAGTACATTTCATAGGTTAGTCTACTAATACAGATTGCGCCAAACTTCTAGTTCGCTCGGAAGTTGCTCTCCCGAAGAACGGCCTATAAATTGTCGTGTTTGGAGGAGATTAAAAGTTTGGCGTGACCTGTACTCGTAAACCTGTAAAGCCTTCATAGCTGTGATAGTTTTCCCTTTAAATTCATTATACTATAGGTATATGTTACGGGTAATACTAGAAGATTAAATAATATAAATAATACTTAAAAATTAATTAAAAAATTAAATTTATATTACTGCAGTATAGAAAATCAGAAAAGTAAAAGGACCTCTCGAATCCGAATCGAATCCCGGTTCAGAACTCCTCACGTCCAGATTTACTTTTCTGATTTTCTATACCGCAGTGATATAAATTTAATTTGTTATCTCCTTGCGATGGATAAATCGCCAAGTGTTTAAAAATATAGAAATTTATTTCTATCATAGTTTAATTAAAAATACTTAATTCAATAACAGAAAACACTATAAACTATTTAATCTAAAACTAAACTTGTTCTACAAAAGGTAAACAATTTTGTCCAAATCGATGCCGCCGGGCAGAGTGCCAAGGAGGCTGGCGGCATTACCTCGTTGGATGGCGAGACTAAGTCTTTGGCCGAGGTATGCCCCCGCCTAAACGTTATAGTAAATAACAACAATATGCATGAAAAGGTAACATCAAGGCTACAAAAAGCAAAACGCTAAAATGGTATGTTTGCAAGATTTTTTATTTCTTCGCATTATTCATGAAAAGCAGAGTATTACACACGGGTGTAAGTGATCAATTGCACCCTCGAACTATATGTATGCACCCTCGCTCGCTTGTGCACCTAAATATCTCGGGTGCGATTGATGGCTTATCTCCCTTGTATAACAATATACTATTTTATTTAGTTTAGCGTACAATCCTACAATCTAACTAACCTTAAAGCTTTTACCGTCTTTAAGTTAAGAACCACAACCAATAACGTTTAAATAATGCAACTTTTTCGGGGTTTCTTAAATGAGGATCCATTTTTTTCATTTTGTCGTGATAGAGGCCATAGTAACACGTATTCTGTGAAATTTCACCTTTCTACCTATTACGGTTGAAGCTGTAGACCCCTGCGACAGACAGCAGTAGCTTCGTAATCTCTCGTTGATTATAAATTATATTTTTTTGCGCATTCTGTAGCTCGTGACGTAGGAGTGCATCCGGCTACAGATAATACACTAGGTATGCAGCTCTAGTGATGAGCAGGGTCCCCCCCCCCCCAGGCACTTGACATCAAATTAATGAAAATGAAATGGCAGCCAACCCAAAACTAAGGCCAGGACTCGCGTCCTGAGGGTTGCGTACCATTCAAAGGGTAACCAGGGGGACCCTATTAATGTGTGTCCCTGTTTGTCCGTCTGTCACCAGGCTGTATCTCATGAACGGTGCAGAGTTAGGAGAGTTGAAATTTTTACAGATGATGTATTTCTGTTGCCGCTATAACAACAAATACTAAAACCAGTTAAGTGCGAGTCGGACCCTCGCACTCTCATACAACAGACATGATTTTTTGGCCGTTTTTATATTATTATATAATGGTACGGAACCCTTCGTGCGCGAGTCCGACTCGCACTTGGCCAGTTTTTATTATTTGTATTTCTTGCACTGATAGCTTGTTGTCAAGAAATGGTGTTGTTAATTTATATTTTTTTTGTGTGGGTTTCTGCCTTTTTTATATAATTTATATAACTGAATCTTTTCTTTTCACGCATGAGGCTCTAATTGTTCAATTTATTATTTGGTAGTGTATAAGTAATTTTATTGAATCCTATTTTATTTTATAAGTTTTAAATATTTGTACGCCTTTACGGCGGAATATAGCGCACTACAAATGTAAGTTTCTGTTTTTACCTATGGTGAACAAATACACTATTTTGAGTTGATTTGATTTTGAAGTTTATATCCCTAATTGCACTTTACGGGTCTTTTAAACGGTGGCTGTATTGTGTGTTACCAGATTGGGAAATAAGTTGCAAAATCTTGCATTTTTTAGGTCGCTGCCTTGTTGGCTTAGCCGGAAACCCTGGCCTGGCGATAAGGCTACCGAAACCTGAGGTGCGATTGTGTAAGCTAATGGTATTCATTTGACAGATCATATGGCTATAAACGTTATGGTTTCACTTGTCAAACGGCTAATTCGAATTGTCTAAGGGGTTCATAAAGTCATAACGATGAGATGATCATATGATCGATATTTTAGACGATGAGTGAACTGGTCTTGGTCTCCTATCTGATCGGGTCAGCCCACTTTTTAATAAGCGACCAGATATTGTAGTTTGCTTTTGAAGTCATATTTCCGCTACGTTTCGACAATCTCAGTTACAAAATTTGAATTAGACTTATAACTGGTCAACAAATTTTTCACCCAAAAACGATATTTTGAAATTCTTGCATAATACTGTGTACTGAATCCAAATCTGAACTCAGTTTTTGTGAAATCTACTTTAAGTATTGGAATTTTACGTTTCTTTAATGCTTCTAACCATTTTTTTTTCTTATTACAAATGTAAAATTATGTATTTTATATATTTATTTTTCATAATTACAAGTCCTTAATCAATTAATACTAATCAAAGTGAAAATAACATAATTCGCGATTGAACCTTATTTTTCAAAATAAATAATATTTTGTGAGAGCTTGTTCTATCCATACATTTCATACCAAGTTTTTACTATGGAAAATTGGGTGTGATTGTTTTGAGACATTTAATCGAAAACTAGGCTTGGTTACGTGAATCTTTTTATCATATTATTAAAAAGAACCACTAAGAAGAAGTATTATTGAAAATTAAAGCCGAAAAACTAACTGTGCTAAGCGTAAAGCCCCACCAGAAACAGTAATAACACGAGATTTTTCAAATTCAGTCTATCTTAGACAAATATAGGGTGAAATTTAATCAACCGACCAAATTCATACTAGAGACTCGGTTGGTGATCAAGAACTAGGTTCAGTAATCCTTTTGGCCAATTTCGAAAAATATTTTTTTTTGCTCCCGTACTGGTTGGACTAGTTTAAGTACAATTCCTAGTGCAGGTTCTACGGGAAAAAAATTTTTTTTTTTCGAATTTCACCTTGAGGGTCATTAAACCTTGTTCCTGATGACTAACCGAGTCTCCAGTATGAATTTGGTTGGTTGATTTAATTTCACCTAGTATTACGACGTGATAGAGAAAATCTGAGTTCAATTCGGATTCAGGAAACAAATTTCTAAAATAGTTTCAATAATTCGTTTCTGGGACAGAAAATTTCTACAATTTTGTTGACAGTGAGATCGATTCTGGAGGCTTTGATTTTAGTTTTAGTGCTGTCAAAACTTGAATTTTTCCAAAGTTATATCAGAAATACTATTTTACTACACTAACTATTTTGGAATGAAGAAAATTTAGTTTTGACAGCACTGAAACTAAAATTATAGCCTTCAGAATTGGCTTTATAGTTAAAAAGTCATGATTTTATGTTCATTTTTTGACTATATGTTTGTTATATTTCAAATCAAGAACCACTCAACGGATTTGGATGCGGTTTTAGCGTAGGGACCGTAGTCAACATTGGTGTTGATAAAATAACGCCCAAGCCGACAACAGGGCAGAAATTCAAAACGCGGACCGAGCCGCGGGCGAAATGCTAGTAAATAAAGTATTAATTCATTAATTCATTTGTAACGAGATCGAGATCACAAAAGATAATCAAGTAGGTATTATAGTGGCAAAGAAACAACTCCTAGCTAAAAACTCTTACAAAAACTGTTTTTTTAAGTTAATTATTCCAGTGACTTCAAATTGAATGTGCCTAAATATGAAATTTGCCAAGAATTAAAAATAAAACCATTCATGAATAATATGACAAGTCACTGAAAATCCAATTGTGATATTGTTTAAAATACAAGGAGACTTTCGTGGAAACTCGGTAAGTGGTCAGGACTAAGGTTCGATGAACCTGCTGTGTTTGTGAAATACGAACAATATTTTTGGGCGTCTATACTTGTTCAAGAACAACCTCGACTCAATTAGTTTAAGAAGCATAAAGTTTATTTTGTGGATTTCACAAAAAGGGTTATTGAACCTTGGTCTTGACTACTTACTGAGTCTCAAGTATGAGTTGGGCTACATAAACGAAAGTCACCCTAATAAGTATAGCGATATTTTGAAAACTTTTCATACTTTTATGATCTTAAAAAGTAAAAATACAAAAAGTTTTCATTACTGGACGTTGTACAAAACACGAGGTTTTGCGCATCGGACAAAATGAGATTTTTTATGCGAAGGCATTAGCTAAAAATAAAATAATTACAAAATACCAACCTTAGCACGCTATCGAAGGAAACAATTCAAAGATGGCGGTGCTGCTCGTAAACAAATCAAATTACACACAATTAAAAACCAATTAGAGGCACAACAAGGCAAGTTCCATTGTCTTTAAAAAAAATATTAGCGCCCATGTCAATGTCACGAAGCACCAAACATTTATATATAAAAAAGTTATTATGCATTAAAAAAAAAACAATAAACCCACAACTTTAGACACTTTTTTCACAATGCATGTTTTTTCTAGGCAAGTAATTAAAGTTTTCTGTGGAATAAACACTTTTGAAATGACGCGTGTTTAATACGAGATTCAAGTTGATACTAATTTAATGACAGTGTTGTTGTCTTAGTGGCCGACCCCAACTGTGGCAATTTGTTAGGGCTGTCACTCGAAATTATAATGACCGCACCAAAACCTCAGAATACAGAAAAAGACATTTGTCACGAAATAAATCCCCGAAGGGGGGTCAGAATGTTTCTGAATGAGAATAAAGAATATGCATGTAAATTTTTTAATGCACAAATCGTTAATATATAATCAAATTAGGGCTATGAATAAGAATTTACAACTAAATTATCCATATTTCATAGTTACAGAATCAAAATGAGTTTCATAATAATCTTCTACAATTCAAACGGCTGCCATTTTAGCGCGCACCAAGTGACGTCACATGATACTGCTCTTGCTTGCGGTGTATGGCGAGTGGCCGGTTTTTTTCATTATTTTTGATTAAAACAACTTATTACAAAATATTTGATGGTTTTATTTTACTTATTAATTTTGAACTTAATATTTTATGATGAAATGTACTCACTTTGTCACAAAAGGCAGTTAGCCAATGGTGACGCGTTTTGCATTTGCGTTTCATTTAATCAAAATGTAGTATTTTTTAAATGGAAATAATTGTAAAACTATTAAATAAAATAGTTTCTTATGGTCATCATTAAATTCTACTAAGTAAATAGAACACAAAAACGCAATATATTACTTATTTAAACGACATGCATATTCTCTATTGTTAAATGTAAGAGTAAATTATGTTTTATAGTAAAGTTAATAACTTTTACAAAGATTTACAACAAAGCAAATGGAAAACAATATTGCGCTCGCTTATAAAAAATTCACAGGAAAAAATATCAATGGCGGCCATAGTCATTCGCTCTCACCCGTGAAATACATCTGTCTTTAGTACTTTTTTTACGTTTGTGTTGGTATAAGTTTTATTGTCTACATAAAACTTAATATAACTGAAATGAATTGATGAATTGATTAGGTGGTAGAGCTGATGCCGGGCTCGACTGTGGAGGTACCACCATCTTACTCGCAAAACCTCCCGAAGTTATTCGGGGGAGAGTAAGAGAACAGCTCTCAGGCAAAACCAGGCGGCCCACCATTGCCTGGGGCCGATGGATGGCGGTATATCCATCCCCAATTGCCGGGCCTTATATAAAACAGACTGGTGACGGGTAGTGGCATCACTGGTGCAAGGGTTTCGGCACCGCGCTCACCAACCCGCCTGCCCTCTGTGTATGGGAATTTTTTGCAGGAGGACATCGAAGAGTGGCGAAATCCTGGAAAGGCCTATTTCCAGCAGTGGACGAAAAAGAATGATGGATGATGGATGCAATTGATATTTTTGAGTAGACCATAGTTAAGGCATATATTGTTATGGTATACCAGTGAAACAGTACAAGCGTTATTATTAAATGTTGATTAATTATTAAGTGCCGACAGTCGAAAGTATTAATTCTTAAAAGGCTTAAATTTTCGTCGTCTACTGAGCGGCCAAAGTATACAGATCAAAGAGCGAAATAAATGACAGGAGATTTTCTAAATTTAAAATATTTAAATCCTTGTTATTTACAATTAAAACACAAGACGACGTTTATCCGGGACATTCTAGAAAACCTCGCCTTAAGGCGCATGTATGTTAAAGTATGAGTTTTATAGCCGAACTCATACTGAAGACTCGGTAAATGAACAGAAACACAGATCAATAACACTTTTTGCTGATTTTGCAAGCTGATTGGTCCAAACTACATGAATATTGACTTAGTCAAAGGTAAAGCTCGACCGGGCCGCCCTAGAAGTACGTATGTGGAGAGTGATGCATTAGGGATACTCTATGAACTCTTGAATTTTTTTCGCTGTCAGACTTATCAACGCCCAGGACAAACCCTTGAACCTGGAAAGCTGAAATTTTGCACAAAGGTTCCTTTTGAAATGTAGACAAGGAACAAGAACGGATTTTTCGAAATCCTCACAGGATCAGTAAAAACGAGATTCACGCGAGTATCGAACATTTTACAGAACTCAGTGGCAGCCCTAACACAAAATAACTGCGTCCTAACCGCCATTACAGCGAAGATCTGCAAACCAGCCAGTCCATAATCCGCGTCGGTTTTATACTAAAATCAACTCTAAGTCAACGGGCTAAGAACTATACAGCCTGGTTCCCGGGTGGTGTGCGTCACAGACGAGTCTGGCGCCATTTCACTTCGATCGAGAACGAGTTTGTGATACGCTGCCTCGCCTCATGAATATTTACGAGCTGTTCTCGGTCGATAGCAGGTGCACCTGTGACGTGCACATTTATACTTATCATACTGAACTACTTTTAGTATATTCACGAGTTTTAACACAACTAGTAGGTAGTTCGCCCCGAACTGTGGACTCGCGCTCGTCCGATTCGCACTTGACCGATTTGGCTCATGTTCGAACTTGAAAATTCTATTTGCCTATTTACTCGCCTGCCAAATTTCATGACATTCCGATCAACGATACTCGAGTTATCGTCGAACATACATTCATACATACAAACGCCGGATTGTTCCAGTAGACTCGGAGAACTCGCTCGCTCGTTCAATCAATAATCAGAAATTAAATTATCCTTCGTTATAACAACTTGTCCCGGACGTGATGTTCACTACGATAAGCGAACAATATTTAAAAATCCAGCCAAGTACGTGTCGGGCCACGCGCTGTGTAGAGTTCCGCAGTTACCCTACACAATATGCGGACTGGTCTACTAATAGAGATCGCGCCAAACTTCTAGTCCCATACATTTAGAAGCACGGCCCACACATTGTCGTATTGAGGGGACTCAAAGTTTGGCGCGACCTGTACTCGTAAACCTGTAAAGCCTACTTAACGGTGATAGTTTTTCTTTCAGCTTCATTATATATATACTACTTCTGTGATTTTTTTCACATTTCTATAAGCAACCGTTTAGGCTGCTTGACTCTAACAAAAATTAGCACTTTAAAGCTTAATATTTCGTCAACGGATCCCTATACCGAAAAATGGTTTAACCTAGGTTAAACCTATCCAACAATACCCCACACTATGGGATATACGAGAAAAAAAATATTCATCCCCGTTAAAAAATATTTTTTTCGAGATTTTATTTTACCATTTTGTCAACGTACTTAATTAATATGTATACTTATGCCAAAATACAGCTTTCTAGTAGGTACTAATAGTCTCTGAGCTAAGCCGCGGACAGACGGACATAGCGAAACTATAAAGGGTTCCTTGTTGGACTACGGAACCCTAAAAACTCATTCGAACTTCAAAAACCGGACAAGTGCGAGTCGGACCCGTCCACCGAGGATTCCATTAAATACTATATTTTTAATGATTTAATTACAAATGTTTTTTCAGAATTTTCTCTATACTTGTAGTATAAGACTGTATTACTTGCCAAATTTCATAGTTCTAGGACAACGGGAAATACCTTGTAAAATTTGATTCCCTTGAGTGTCAAAATAGACGTTTTTTGCGACATAAACGGCCGTATCTTTAAATGTTCGATTTTTTCACAGCTTCTGCAGACCTGAGTATATGGTTTTAATTTCAATTCGATACCTCCACGCGTTCCCGAGATAAAGGGTCTTGAAAGACGGACGGACAGACGGACAGCAAAGTGATCCTATAAAGAGCTCCGTTTTTTCCTCTTGAGGTACGGAATTAAAACTAAATTAAAAACTTGTAGGTATGTGTTACCGTCTCTAAGTAAGAGCCAAAACCAATAACTTTGACATAATGCAACTTTAATAATTAAAAACTTTTGAAAATCGCGCCGTCTTTGCAGCTAAATAAACTTTCACGAAAATGTTAGAAAATTTATTTGAGTATTATCAGGGATTTTGTCAGGAACTACTTGAGGGGGAATCAAACTGCGAACGCGCTCAAGTATAACTAAATAATAAAAATAAATTATTTATTTTCCGAAAACCATACAAACACAGTTACATTTAAATGAGTTGCCAAAAGAAAGAGAGAAAATATAGTTTTTATTACATTTATGAGAAAGTTATTCTTGTTAAATTCTTTGTTAATTAATTACAATTATTATAAATAGTCGTCGGTTGCCATCTATGGTTGCTATTCACCAAAAACAGATAAAACACGAACTGTCAAAATAATAATTAATAATTCTTTTTCTTTGCACGCAAGTTGCCAACTTGACGGAAATAAGCTGTTTTCAGTTTGATGCGTTCGTAGCTCATTTCTGCCAAGTCTATCTATGGTACACAAGAAACGACTGGCAACATCTTTTCAACAAAGGAATAAAAAAGAAAACACTGTGAGTGTGGTAAAGTTGACTTCGACAACAGTTTTGAAGCATATAAAACAGGACTTTACGAGCACCTGCATTGAAAATAATGTTTGTTTGCATGTAACATGAATATAAAAAGAAAACAATGCATCATTGGGTATCAATATATTGTAGTTTATGCACACTCTTGGTGTGGGAGAGCAAAGCCGCGCGCTGAGCGAAGCGAGCGGTGCAGCGGGCGCACGGGAACGGACGCTCGCCTGAAACAGACAAACATACAGTCTCCTATGTGGCCGATTTACTTCTTATCCACCCATAGACAATTGGGCGAGAGAACTAAGCTGCAACGTTGGCTTATCGAGCGGACGTTCTACGAGGGGGTCGATTCCGTGTGACACGACATAGTCAAATCAAATCAAAATATTTATTTTGTAAAATAGATACATAAAGTATACTTTCTACGAGTCAAAGTTAATCTTTACATTAAATATCTTTAGAATAAAAAATAAATATGTATATACTAAGGGAAATACATACAAAAAATATTTAGGTTGGGCTACTAAAATGTAATTAGTCCTGTCAAATAAGTCGTATTTATTTATTTATTTGCTACACCGAATTGAATTGCAATGAGTGTGAATTATTGAATTAGTTATTATATTATTTTAATGTACGTAAAGAATATGAAATCAAGTAATCCGACATCAGAATAATGCTTACAATTAATATTCACTTTCTAATTTTATTTTTTATTGAAATTTAATTATTTTATTGTTTACTAGCTTTTGCCCGTGGCTCCGCTCGCGTGTTATTCGGTTTAAGGACATGCTTTTTTTCTGGGATAAAAAGTAGCCTATTTGTTAAGTTAGGGTATAAGCTATAACCATTCTAAATTTCATCCAAATCCGTCAAGCCGTTTCAGCGTGACAGAGTAACAAACATACACACACACACACACACTCACACACACCCTTTCGCATTTATAATATTAGTGTGAGTGTGATTTTATTTTATTATTGCCAAATTTTATCATTATTATAAGTCTGATGTCATACTATTAATAGAAATAAGTATGACCTCTAATTGAAAATTACCAGTAAAGAATGTCTATACCCGTTTTCACTAACGACGAACATGGCGACGCCTAACTAAGTAACTCCTAATTTAGGTCTATGCTTTTATTATTTAAGACACCTTTTGTACAACAAGAAAGCTGAATAAATTTATCTTATCTTATCTTACCATAAAGTTCTATTTCATCAAACTATTTTTACTATGTGATTCCTAACCCAAGAGTAGCCTAAGTTTTTGATACTTGTCTTTGGTTCTGTTTGTCAAGTTGTCTGTTTGCGTTTTTTTGACGTTTCACAGTACTACAGACTATAGAGTATATTGAATACTAAGGCTGAGATTCAGAGTGCATTTTGAGTCCGAACTCAATCTTACAAACGTCAAAAAGCGTCGTGATCTCATACTAGAGTGACGTTTGTAAGATTGAGTTCGAACTCAAAAAGCACTCTGAATCTCAGCCTATGCTAAAATCTCAAAATCGCGACTGTCACATGCATGTGTCAGTTTAGGGGCGCCTAAACATTACGCATCCCGAATCGGTGTCGTAACTTTAGGAGATTCCTAACGTCGTTAGTCACGACTTAAAAATCATTGTTAAGAAAGTAATATCAAGAACGCAGCTCAATGTTACTCTGTTAAATTGTCTGTGTTTACTATAGTGGCGCCTCTGGCGGTTTTCTCTTGTAAACTTTCTTGTTTAGTAGAATGTCGAATAAACGAGTTTCTTTTTGCAAAGCAAATAAGCAAAAGCCACGAAAAGCTTCAACAGTTAGTGAAACGTGTGTTTACTCTAGGCAACTCCTAAATACATAGGCATCTGATTCAGGCGGCTCCTATGGTTAGTGGAAACGGGCATAGTCTAATAAACTTTTTACCGACACTGCTAGTTCGTCTTTTTAAGCAACTTTAACGCGTAGCTATTTTGTTAAAAACAAGACTATTAGATAAAGAGATTATTGTCCGTACGGTCCGAAATAGAATTACATCGCTGAAAGCCATGAATGATTTCAAGTGTGAGCGAGGGCTGGTCCGTAATTTGTGAGCTAGCAAACTATGTGAAAGATAGCTTATGGTTCGGACCTCTTTATGAAAGATACCTCATAACCTCTTAATTTAACACAGAATACAATACGTAATATAATTTTTATCGACTCCAAAAACCCACAAACACATTCACAAATACAAATTCATCAATTTCGAGATGTTCCACAAGACTTTTCAAAATGTTGTCTGAAATTATGGAGTGAAAGTCATTTTTGACATTTCATTCCGTTCAACGCTTTCATCGCCTCACTCACCTCCGACGCGTGAGCCACAAAAGTCATACGAATGAATGAAGACATTTGCTTCACTCATGGATTATTTGCCATTCACCTGATTCATTTGTAATCGACTTTAGCGATGTTATTCTATTTCAGACCGTACGCTGAGTGTATTTCGAATGAATTTTTTTTTATAATTAATTTAATTTTCATTGAAAATAAGGGGTAACTCAATAAATACCACCGTTTTTAGGTTTCCTTACGGAAAAAATGGAATATAGGCTCACTTTGTTTTCCATCTGTCCCTCCGTCCGTCCTAATAACCGATTTCGTTTAAAATATGGCAAAAACATTCAATGTACAAACACGTTTTTTTTTTTCTATCAATAGCGCGCGAGTTGAATGCAGAGCTAAGGAATGCGCTATATATTTCGCAATAAGATAGTTATATCCGTGATTTAATTATATCGCTAGTTGCCATCTATATAAGTATCGTACTAAACTAATCTAGTTAAATAGTTATATACATATTACAGCTCTAACCCGAAATCAGTTAAAGCCTGACCAGGAATATATGAGAGCTGTCAAGAGGGACCCACTTTTAAAATGAATATGGCAACATTTACTATAGTGCGCATAGATTGAATTGGCCGTTTGTTGAAAATGTTCTTTAGAAGAAAGTTTATTTTAATTTAATGAAAATTTTTTATTTACGTTGATGTCAGTGTCAAAAAAACTAGGCATAAAGTTACATTCCTACTAACAGAGCCATTTATTTTTGACAAAGTTTAATGTTAAAATTTAAATAACCATGGTCAATTAAACTAAGACTGGTTATAACAATATATTTTAAGTTTGTTGTAGTAACTACTGACTTTTAAAAAGAAACGAGACGTTTACGCGATAGCGTCATCACATAAACTTTCAGGAAAATTAACGTCCTCTTTTAATACTGCCAAATATTTTTTTTATGGTCGGCACTTCTTTTTTACTGTATAAAATTCGTGTATTTTTTGACGTATGACACTGGAATCAAAGTCATCTAAGTCAATTTTCGCTTTGGTTTTTGGTGACTGAAATGGTAAGTCAGTAAGCCCCTCATTTGCTATACGGAAAATTGATGCTTATGTATCCCACACCTAGAATCAAAAATAATTACCTAATTGTACAATACCTAATTGGCCAATTCATAACACTCGCACTACAATGACATACTGTTTTTACCTACCAGTTAGTTCAGAAGCCAACTTTACTACATCATTTAGAGGAATACTTTCACATCCTGCTCGTTTTTTATCTTGTAAACACTTGTAAACATCGTACACAGTATTCCACTCCCTGCTATGAATAGTTTTTGGCATTTTATTTAGATATTTTATCGTTTACGCAAGAACAAAATACAATCCAATGGTGAAATGGTGAAAATGTCACAATGACAAATGATTGTAAAGAATAAAAAATATCATTGTTGCCAGTGTTAGAAATTAGTTCCAACGAAATTCCACAATATGGCGACCTCTCTCCTGGTTAGGCTTTAGAATGCGTTTTAAATAGTTAGTGCCATACAAAACTTCGGGGGTCGCCTCGCTCCGCCCCACTCCTAAACGTATTAACATGTCAACCTAACCGCTCATCCTCGCTTCGCTCGTCGTCGCAACCTATTTTGTTTTTTTTATGGTAAACGGGTTCTAACTGATTTCGGCTCTCTTCTGCACTAAAGGCTTGTCACCAATGCCATCGACCAATAGAGAACAATTTATTATGTTACGGGTATTATGTATATAACTATTCAACTATATTAGTTTAGTACGATACTTATATCACTAGATTGCAACTAGGAATATAATTATATCACGGAAATAACTATCTTACTGCGACATGTATACACACACAGCCGTTCTCTCTACGCACACAGCACTACACAGCAGGCGTGCGAGGGAGGTGAGCGGACGGCGGGGGGACGTGCTCCCGCCTTTTGCCTCAGCCCCCGACTGCAGTCAACTCGCGCGCTATCTGTACTTTATTATAAGTATAGGAGATAATAACCTGTGTGAACTCGGATGTGGTTGGCGAGGATTTTGTTACACTGAAATAAAAACATTTGTCATTATTGTCATGTAGGTCTACTTTCTGAAGTGGATACTTCTTCGTTTGCATCTCGTATAGGGGGCATGTTCAGAAATTGAACGTCACTCCAAGTACGACATTTTTAACGAAGAATTATAGTTTATTACATTTATAAGCGTAGGCAGCTCACCGGCCTCCCCACACACCTAATTGCACCCCGCAACCCGCACCCCTCATCCGAGTGGCCAGCGACCAGTGAGGGAGTCCACGCGATTAGTGTATTTTGAGTAAAGAAAATCGTCTTATTATGAGGTACTGGTACTTTATTTAGAGATCCCAGTATTTAAAATAATATCTTTACCGATCATACTAACACACCCTTACTTTTCAATACAAAGAATACTTTTTTGCCTGACACGTCCATAGCACGGTCATGGTATGATACGGTGTAATGGGTAGAGACCTTTAATGGATTCTTGCCTTTGCTTTTGCACCCGGTATATAAAGAGAAGTATGAAAAAAAACACTTACAGAGAACCCTCTGCCGCACACGTAGCATATCTTGTTTTTAGGGGTCGGTATCCCGTCGTGAACCTTCTTCTTGTGTTTCACCAAGTCTGCGTTGCGGAGGAAGTTCTGTAACAAACAGTTCGCACGTATTCTTAACTTTTTGGTGACAAGCAAACAAATCACTAGGATGGTTACGAAGTTCTTGGTTTCCAATTATCCGGACCTTTGTAATCACCCTAGGATGTTCGCGTTTATCCGTTTTTTGTGAATACCCTGCGACATATTTTTCATATATCTTTGATCAAGTTTGGGAACAGCTTACTAGGATTCTGCTCAGTTTAATTTTACTTCTCATTTTGTAATTTTATGTGAGTTAGGTGGTAGAGCTGATGCCGAGCTCGACTGTGGAGGTACCACCATCTTACTCGCAAATCCTCCCGAAGTTATTCGGGGGAGAGTAAGAGAACAGCTCTCAGGCTAAACCAGGCAGCCCACCATTGCCTGGGACCGATGGATGGCGGTATATCCATCCACAATTGTCGGGTCTTATATTTATTTATTTATTTGGAGCACCAATGTTACATACATAAATAGTATAACAATAGTAAGTAGGGTTTAAATCCGTGTGTTATAACGTTACAGGTGCACACATATTTCAAAATTTTAAATTTAAATGTAACTTAAATTAAAACTATAAGTAACAAATCATATATAAGTCAGACTGGTGACGGGCAGCGGCGTCACTGGTGCAAAGGTTTCGACACCGCACTCACCGACCCGCCCGCCCAGCGTGTGTGAGTATGGGCATTTCTTCCTAGACTACCGCCAAGAGTGGCGAAATCCTGGAAAGGCCTATGTCCAGCAGTGGATGAAACAGGCTGATGGATGGATGGAGCCTTCGCCACTGCTGCCTACCCCTCTGGGAGACAGGCGTGAGTGTATGTATGTAAATAAACGTCGGCCTGTATAATAAATCTCACCTTCTGGCACAGGTCACACCGGTACTTATATATCTTCATATGAACGAGGTCGAAATGGTCCTTCATGTAGATTTTCTTTGTGAACACTTTGTCGCAGCCGGGGCAAGGGACGCTGGAACAATAGTAGTTTATGCTACAAGTGCGTAAAGGAGGCAATAGCTTACGAGGACGATTTGAAACACGAGCGACAAGCAAGTAAGTTATTGCCCTTACTCGCGTGTATCATACTACGTTTATCAATGCGTAGTGTGAGTAAATAAATGAAACAAACAATAAATACTACAAATTAACTTTAGGCGGGCATTCTCTTTGTTTTTTTGGCACGCAAG
This sequence comes from Ypsolopha scabrella, assembly GCA_910592155.1. Classification (NCBI taxonomy): domain Eukaryota; kingdom Metazoa; phylum Arthropoda; class Insecta; order Lepidoptera; family Ypsolophidae; genus Ypsolopha; species Ypsolopha scabrella. Next base: position 18,609,494 of record OU342986.1, read on the forward strand.
TTGCCAACTTGACGGAAATAAGCTGCTTTCAGTTAGATGCGTTCGTAGCTCATTTCTGTCAAGTCTATCTATGGTACACAAAAATACAGTCAACTTTTTATATACAAGAATAAAACACTAGTGTGGTAACGTTGACTTTGAAAATAGATTTAATGCATATAAAACAGCTCTTTACGAGCACTTGCGTTGACAAGGAAATTTCATCTTTTGACTCTTTTCAAAAAAAAACATGTCCAGTCAACAAAAGAGATAGGTGACCACGCCCAACGCGACTTTGATCCTAAGACTAGGGTTACCAGATCCAGTAACGTGAGTTCCTGACAAAATCCCTAAAAAAATTTATAAATTTCCTGACATTTTCGTCATGACATGAATCCCCGAGAGGTTCCCGAGTGTGAACTGTGAAGTATGTGAAATACAAGTCACAGTCAACACTCGATACAACCGCGTTTCACCGACGATTATTACGTCCCAACGTGATGAGTGGTGAGCCCTATCGCCGTACTTCGAGCACAAATACACGCTTTTTAGGGCATGCAGGTATCCTCACGATGTTTTCCTTCACTGTAGTAAGTAAGTATTAGGTAAGAACACAAATACTAAGCACATAAATTCCGAAAAGCTGATTGGTGAATGCCCGACCGGGGATCGAACCTGGGTCTCAAGATTGAAAGACGCTGGCTGGCCTTGCATTAGCGACCGCGGCTATTAAGGTTTTTTTTTATGCGGAGGTAGCGCGATTTTAAACAGTTTTTGTTACAAACACAATGTAACTCGATTAATATAATAATTTGAACAATTTATTCATTCAGAAAAAAAATGATTATATTGATTTATTTAAAATTGGTATACATAGGTAACACTAAAAGTTTCCGGAACTGGCCACTTACATAAACAATATTTAAAAATTTATTGCAACATTTGAAAATAGAACTCTTTGGCTGTAGAATGCAGTTTGTTTCATCTGACTGTCTTTTGTTTTTACCTTGTGGCGCCATTTAAAAAATTGTGTGTCTGCATCAACATGGATTTAACTCGGGAAAATTTTCGTAGTATGATTTTCTACGATTTTAAGTGTAATTTGACAGCTCAACAGAGCATCGCTCGGCTTGAAACACCATGCAAGACGACTGTTTATAGCTGGTTTGCAGAATTCAAGCGTGGTCGTATCAATCTCAGTGACGAATCTCGCGATGGTCGGCCGTCCACCGCTGTGACCAACAAAAACATCGATGCTGTGCGCCGTATGATTGAAACAGACAGGCATGTGACCTAAAGTCGTTTGCAATAGAATCCAACAATCATGTAAACAAATATGGCGGACTGACATTGACAGCGTATTGTTTATGCCCATAGTGATGTCATAGTGTTCTAATTTAATTTTAATTAAATTTATTTTTCTAATTATTTTAATTTTAAGTCATAGACTATGGCCCATAGTAGGATAGGTACTAAAATAAAACTGACTAAATAGATTAAATATATAAGCCATAGACTATAAAATAAAACTGATTATATATAAAAAAGTGTTTATTAAAACAAATTTAAATCTTCGTCTTCGTCATCATCACTATCAGAAGTGTCCCCGACGAACCTGGCTGCGGCTCGCTCATTATAACCTTAAAAACAAATATAATTTTACACACATACATTTCAGTAATTGTGATCTATTCAAATAATTAGTTACGAGGGCAATACAATATTAAAGTGCGTCTAATAGATTTCCGTTGTAGGTAATAGATCTAAATCATTCTTACCTCCTGATTACTCCTTGAGAAAAAATACCAATCGTATGCTATATCAAAGTCCGTGATGCCGTGCAAAGGTCGTCGTTCCAAGAAAAATATGTCCAGCCAAATCGTAAAGCAAAACAAAAGTCCAAAATGAGAATGCAAAGTCGTAGAAATCGGAAACAGAAAACGGAAACAGAAAACACTAATGCACAGCGAACCCACAGAACAGTGAATGACTGTGAATGACAATTCTAACAAAATGGCCACCTGTCAATTTTTAAAAACTAACCATTATTTTTATGGCTTAGGATACAATCCGTTTTGGTTAATTATATTAAGCTCTTGAAAAAAAATTTTTATTGTATTCAAATAATATTAAATTAAAATAATTTATTAAATTAAAAATAAAAGATAACTTCAGATTACGAACAACACTAACTTTTCAATGACTTATAGAGTTCGATGAGTAAAAAACTAAGATGACAGCTTGTCAAATACTTCGAAATTTTTACGTTGCAAATGTTTTAACAAATTTAACTTATAAATACAAGTTAAATCGTGTTGAAGATAATGTGAAAACAATAGTGCGTTCGTTGAAATCAGACTATGTTCATAATTGATCGTCAAATGTATGTGATTACGGAGTAATCGTGACAATTTGGTTTGTTTACATGATTGTTGGATTCTATTGCAAACGACTTTACCATGAAATTCGCGCATCCTTAGAAATAGGCATGAGTCAAATACAATCAATCCTACACAAACATTTGGGTGTGAGAAAGCTGTGCTCGCGGTGGATCCCACACAACTTGACCGAGGCTCAAAAAACGGACCGCGTCACTTGGTGCAGTGCCATGCTTACCAGATTGAACGAAGGTGCGTCAAATTTGGTGTGGGACATAGTAACAGGTGACGAAACATGGATTTATTGCTACGATCCCAAAACAAAGCAGCAATCGAGCGTATGGGTCTTTCAAGATGAGCCGAAACCAACCAAAGTGGCGCGCGTGAAAAGTGCATCTAAGCGGATGATTGCTTCTTTTTTTAATAAAACTGGACACGTGGCTACTGTTGCTTTAGAGAATCGTCGTACCGTGAATATATAGTGACTGGTACACGACCATTTGTTTGCCGGAAGTTATTGACGAACTCCGTAAAAATAACCGTAAACGCCGTATCATCCTGCACCACGACAATGCTAGTTCTCACACGGCCAGACAGACAAACGACTTTTTGAAGACGAAAAATGTAGAACTCATGAGTCATCCTGCATACAGTCCTGACCTGGCACCTTGTGACTTTTTTCTGTTCCCAAAAATTAAGAACCAATTACGCGGTCAACGATTTTCATCACCAGAAGAGGCTGTCGAGGAGTATGAAAAACACGTTTCAGAGGTCACCACAGGGGAGTGGCACAAAAGTTTTTAAAACTGGTTTGATCGAATGAAAAAGTGCATAGACGCCAAGGGAGATTATTTTGAAAAACAATAAATTAATTTTGTACCTTTAATAGTATTTTTTCATATTCATTCCGGAAACTTATAGTGCGTCCCACGTAGTACTGTGGTGCCCCGAGTGCCAACAGTCCACATCACCCACCTGACTCTCGCACGAGGCGTGTGCCGGACACTGTTACTCAAGTGCCACCGATACGCGTACACGTTACAGAAGTGCTTGTCGCACTCGACGCAGTAGCCCGCCTCGGGTGTAGTATTGTGGTGCCCCGAGTGCCAACAGTCCACATCACCCACCTGACTCTCGCACGAGGCGTGTGCCGGACACTGTTACTCGAGTGCCACCGATACGCGTACACGTTACGGAAGTGCTTGTCGCACTCGACGCAGTAGCCCGCCTCGGGTGTAGTATTGTGGTGCCCCGAGTGCCAACAGTCCACATCACCCACCTGACTCTCGCACGAGGCGTGTGCCGGACACTGTTACTCAAGTGCCACCGATACGCGTACACGTTAGCCCGCCTCGGGTGTAGTATTGTGGTGCCCCGAGTGCCAACAGTCCACATCACCCACCTGACTCTCGCACGAGGCGTGTGCCGGACACTGTTACTCAAGTGCCACCGATACGCGTACACGTTACGGAAGTGCTTGTCGCACTCGACGCAGTAGCCCGCCTCGGGTGTAGTATTGTGGTGCCCCGAGTGCCAACAGTCCACATCACCCACCTGACTCTCGCACGAGGCATGTGCCGGACACTGTTACTCAAGTGCCACCGATACGCGTACACGTTACGGAAGTGCTTGTCGCACTCGACGCAGTAGCCCGCCTCGGGTGCAGTATTGTGGTGCCCCGAGTGCCAACAGTCCACATCACCCACCTGACTCTCGCACGAGGCGTGTGCTGGACACTGTTACTCAAGTGCCACCGATACGCGTACACGTTACGGAAGTGCTTGTCGCACTCGACGCAGTAGCCCGCCTCGGGTGTAGTATTGTGGTGCCCCGAGTGCCAACAGTCCACATCACCCACCTGACTCTCGCACGAGGCGTGTGCCGGACACTGTTACTCAAGTGCCACCGATACGCGTACACGTTACGGAAGTGCTTGTCGCACTCGACGCAGTAGCCCGCCTCGGGTATAGTATTGTGGTGCCCCGAGTGCCAACAGTCCACATCACCCACCTGACTCTCGCACGAGGCGTGTGCCGGACACTGTTACTCAAGTGCCACCGATACGCGTACACGTTACGGAAGTGCTTGTCGCACTCGACGCAGTAGCCGGCCTCGGGAGGGTGTTCTGGGTGTTTCAGCTTGTTGTGTAGCCACAGCCCGTTGTAGCGCGCGAAAGACTTGCCGCAGGGGGCGCAGCGGTGCGGGGAGTGCTGCTTCCTGGAATTGGGGAGGGGAAGGTATATAAATGTACGATCTATAATAATAAAATAATATTTTATTTTAAGAACTAGACTTTGCCCGCAGCTTCGCCCGCGTTCGCGTTCAGTGAATCTTTGCCCCGTTATTGGTTTGGACGTTAATTTATGAACACCCCTTGTAGTCTATGCGTTGACCAAGGTAACTACGGTGATAATAAAGAAAACCGCATGCAAATCCGTTAAGTGGTTCTCGAGTTATGAACGCGTTTATTCAATCTTTGCCTCTGTCTGTCTGTCTGTATGTTCCGTTTTAACTCGAGAACCACTGAACGGATTTGAATTCGATTTTTATATTATCATCGCAGTGATCCTGGTCAACATTATAGGCTATAAGGGGTGTTCATAAAATAACGCCCAAGCCGAAAACGGGACAGATATTGAACAAAGAGCCGCAGGCGATGGGCTAGTAACACATAGAGGTAGATTAAAAACTGTCTATCCATCCATCCATCAGCCTGTCATCGTCTACTCTTGGCGGTCCTCCGTCCTCCTCATCCAGCCGCCACCCACAATGTCCTTCAGGCCGTCGGTCCAGCGGGCACGAGGTCGGCCTACGAGGTGGTCTCCATTCTAACGCTTTTCGGCCCCAACGGCCGTCATGTCGGCGACAAATATGGCCAAGAACGGTACGGAACACTAAAAATCAGATAAAGTTGAAAGGCAGTACCTGATATGCTCAACGATGCAGTATCGCATCTTGAACTGTGTCCCGCAGAGATCGCAGACGAACCGCTCGTGCCACTCCTTGTAATGGGAGAAAAACTCCTTCCTACCTCTGTAAGCAAATATAACAAATCGTCACGACATGAATCCCCGAGGGGGTGTCAGAGGTGTTCCGGGTGTGAACTGTGAAATGCAAGTCACCTGCGTTTCACCGACGATTATTACGTGCCAACGTGATGGGTGGTGAGCCCTGTCGCCGTACTTCGAGCACAAATACACGCTGTTTAGGGCATGCAGGTTTCCTCACGATGTTTTCCTTCACCGTTCAGCAAGTGGTAAGTATTAGATAAGAACACAAATACTATGCACATAAATTCCGAAAAACTCATTGGTGTATGCCCGACCTGGGATCGAACCTGGGTCTCAAATTGAGAGGCGAGCGTTTTAACGTCTGAGCTACCGCCGCTATATTAAATATACAGGATGTAAATACAGTATTCTAGTGATTTTACTGAAGTACTTTTGCAAATAAAACGGGCGCAAATGAAAATAACTGTAACTGTAAATTTAATATATATTGATGAATAAAATAAAATGAAAATTGAGTGAAATATATTTCGGGCCCTTTCTTGGGTCCGGCATCAGTCACAAATGTAAATAAAATAATAAAAGCTAATGTTAGTGTTAGTTTTTTTTTTCACTAATTGGGATGGCAAAGGAACTTGCTTAAAACTAGTTTTAATGACTGTATAAAGTCCTGTATATAGCCGTTATATAATTATGTATTTAATTAATGAGTAATTTAATAGGCCTAATCTGTCCCGTCAGCTCATGGTAAAACCAATGTCAAGTTTGAAAAAACACGTAAAGGAACAGTTCGCTTTTTTGTTCCATTAAACAATGTACTTCCGACTATTTAATACACAATTTTCTATTACTTTTATTGATCAAAATATCCTATGCGCATTTTTTTTTTATAATGCAAAAACTGAAGGCTTGGTCTCCTCGCGTAATAAAAGTAACCATTAATATTTATATGTATACCAACCCAAATTTAAGTCCGCACTTCACACACTGATATGCCCTTCCGTGCGCACGCTTGTAATGCCACACCTGATGGTCCCGTGAGTAGCTACTGTACTGACAGACGTTACATTTGTAGCGGAAGTAGTGACTGGAGCAGTGCTTTATGAGGTGGCGTTTCTCTGCCGTTTTGGTTTGACATACATCGCACGTATACGGCCCAAGCTCCTGAGAACGACAGAAGTATTGTAAATATTTCATATTTTATTTCTCACGTGACTTGACGTGGAGAAAATGTTTATTGTTGAATATAATATATGTCAACTGTTTGGTTGGTGTTATCTGTTAACAATTGGCATGTAGTTAACCAAATTTATGTAAGTATTTTAAGTTTGCCTCGTACGCGTACTAAATACGATGCATTCGACGGAAATCAAACCTGCCTGGACTTTCTGACAATTGGGCATATATGCCCCTGGGTGATCCAAATTACCTATTGTATATGTATTTCAAAAAAGATGTAATTTAAAAAATTACGATTGCTTTTCCATTTATGTCCCGAAATTTAAGCTCAATCCGCCTAGCTGTTTCTTGATTTATGCCAGATAAACGGACAGACAGTTCTGGTTTAGACGAAACCTAAAAATACACACACACCCTCACACAAACTGCACAATCGCAAAGTTCACATTGGTATGACTGTTTGTAATATAAATACCATTAATTCTTGAAAGTTGTCTATGGTTCAACAAACTTTACAGTATCCTTATAAAGAAAAAAAAAGGAAAACTACATAACATACCTTTATATGCCTTTTCTTCTTATGGCTAGCTAAAAGATTTTTATTCACAAATCCAAGAACACACTTTTCACATTTATAAGGTTTGTCATTATAAAATTGACTCTTTCGTTCTTTTTCCAAACAATCCTGTAATTCTGTCTCGTTTATTTGTATTTTCTTGTACATTTCCTTACTTTGGTCTGCCATATTTACAATTTTATATTTAACCTTTTTGTTCTCAAGTGCTTTGTGCTTCGCCCAACGATTGCTTTTATTTTTTCTTTGATTCGATTTTGTTTTATATTCTACTTTAATGTTTGTGGCAATTTTACTTAGCTCAAGGCAAACTTCCTCATTATTCTCATCAGGAATATTATAATCATTATCAATCGTTTCTTCGTTATCATCTGGTGTAAGTTCATTTTCAGATTTTGTTACATTATACAAATTTTCTTCTTCAATTACAGTTTCATTGAAATCTGTTAAAATGGTATCAGTGAGGGTTGAAAGTGCTGCGGGATCTACAAGATTCTGGAAATTGAACAAAGTGATGTTAAATAATATATTGCCACAATAAGTGATCCTGGGGCGGTGTCAGAGGTTTCATCCATCCATCCATCCACCAGCCTGTCACCATTTACTGCTGGACATAGAAGTATCAAAGAGGATGACGTTGCATATAAGTTATTCAATCAATCAATCAATAAGCCCTTTATTCTGAACTAAGAGTTGTGATTTTTGAGTTTATTTCTGTATTTATAGGATATCTCTTAGTTCAGTGTGCCTCTTGGCAAAGGCCTCCTCTAACATCTTCCATTGTTTCCTGTCTCGAGCAACTCTTCTCCAGTTAGGACCGGCTGTCAGTTTTAACTCGTCTTCCCATCTTTTTTGTTGCCTTCCTTTGCTCCGTTTGCCATCTCTAGGGTACCAATCTGTGACAATTTTGTTCCATTTATCTTGGGTAGATCTTATCATGTGACCTGTCCATCTCCATTTCTGTTGGTCTATTTTGGAGAGCACGTCAACAACTTTAGTTTTTTCTCTTATATGTATACTTTGTACTCTATCCTGTTTTTTGATACCTATCAGACTTCTTTCCATGGATCTTTGGCAATGTTCGAGCATTTCTCTGTGGTGTTTGGTGAGTGACCACGTTTCGCAACCATATGTGATGCAAGGAAGTATACATGTATTGAACACTTTCCGTTTTACCCCAATACTTAGATGTGTAGACTTCATAACTTCTTTCAATGACCAGTACCTTTTCCATCCATTGGCTATTCGTCTATTTATTTCCTTAGTTGTTTGGTCTTTATGAGAAATGAGCTGGCCTAGGTAAGTGTACTCGTCTACACACTCAAGTGGCTTGTTGTTGATCTTAATTTCCATGTTTACAGAGTTTGTCAGTAGTTTTGTTTTGTCTATATTCATTGTCAGTCCTATTTTTTCGCTTTCTTTGTTTAGATCTTGTATCATTTTCCGTAAAGTTTCTGGGTTTTCTTCAAATAAGACAATATCATCTGCAAACCTGAGGTGGTTAAGTTTTCTTCCATTTATGTTAAGACCAAATTGATCCCAATCAAGTTTTCGGAAAATGTTTTCAAGCACTGCAGAGAATAATTTGGGAGACATAGGATCTCCCTGTCGGACTCCTCTTTTTATTTCAAAGGCATTGCCTAATGTTTCAAGTTGTATTTTTGCTTTGCTGTTACAGTATATGGTTTTGATTGTTTTAATGTATGTTGTGTGTATACCCTGTTTTTCTAGACTTTCCCATATAGCCTCATGGCTGATACTGTCGAAGGCTTTGGTGTAGTCAATGAAAGCCATGTATAGAGTCTTGTTATATTCATTGTATTTCTCAATAACTTGCTTCACGGTGTGTATGTGATCTATTGTAGCATAATTCTTTCTGAAGCCAGCTTGTTCCATTGGTTGGTTTTCATCTAATGTGGTGCTAATTCGTTCTAAGATAATTTTGGAGAATACTTTATAAATATTTGACATCAAGCTTATTGGTCTGTAGTTTCCTATGTCATCTTTTGCGCCTTTCTTATGTATAAGAGTAATGTGGGATGTTTCCCATTGTTCTGGTATGTGTTGAGATATTAAAACTTCATTGAAAATTTTTGTGAGTATAGGGACAAGTTCGCTCAAAGTTCCTCTTAGTATCTCATTTGAGATTTTGTCTGGGCCTGGTGCTTTTTCCATCTTTTGGCTGAGTATGGCTTTCTCTACTTCACTCGGTAAGATTTCAGGTTCTTGGTTGGTTTTAGTTACTTTGGTACTTCTGTTTACATGTTCTGGGTGTTTGTAAATATGGTTTGAATAAAGGTTTTGGTAGAATTTAGTTGCTAGTGTGTTCATGTCTTTTCTGTTTGTGATAGTGTCTTGTTTGTTTTTAAGGTTTGGTATCCAATCTTTGTTGTATTCACGTATCTCTTTCAGAGCCTTTCTTGTTCCTCCTGTTGTCAATATGTGCTTTTCTAGAGTTTTTAGTCTTTTAGTTTTACGATCTTTTCTAATGCTTTCTTTGATGTTTTTGCTTAACTCTGTTATCAGTTTGGTGTTTTCTTTTTTGAGGTGGCTAGTTAATATGCGTTTTCTTTCTTCTATAAGTTGGAGTGTCGAGTCGCTTAATTGATATTTTTGCTTTTCAGTTTTCCTGACTTTGTGGCATGCTAGCTGATTTTCTAATTTAGCGTAGGTAATTTTGACATCAATTTTGCTGTTGTCTGATAGCTCCGTAGTTATTGCCACCAAAGACTGAGCGGTGTCCTTATAATTTTCTTCATTTGCATCGTTCGCGTTTGAAGGTTTTATGTGTTTTCTGGGCTTTTTGGGTGGTTCTATTTTAAGTGATGCTCTGACCATACGATGGTTAGTGTTAAAATTTAGTTTTGATTTTGATATCACTGATGTGTTTGTAAATGGTCTTGGAAAGTTGCTTATAATGTAATCTATTTCGTTTTTATATTTTCCATCTGGGGAAATCCAAGTCCACTTATTTGTTTTGTTTTTCTTGAAGATACTGTTCAGGAGAGTCAGATTGTGCTCTAATAAGAAATCCACTAGTCGTTGTCCATTGACACTTCGTTTGCCATAACCAAAGTTTCCCAGTGGAGATTCATCTTTGTTCTATTTATTTCCAACCTGGGCGTTGAAATCACCCATAAGGATAATCAGGTTGTTTGAGTATTTTCTTATTATTTGGGATAGATGTTTGTAGAAAGATTTAGTTTCCAGTTCTTCAGCTTGTTCAGTTGGTGCATAAACTTGTATTATCGTCCATGTTTTTCTATAGCTGGGTAGTTTGATGTTTAGGATTGCAATTCTGTCTGAAACTCCGATGATATCTTCTATATAGCTTTTCAAGTGCCTTTTTATTAAGAAACCAACTCCTTTTTGTCCTCCAGTTTCACCTTTATTGAATAGTACATAGCCTGGATGTTCCTCAATTGTTTCCCCTGCTCTTCGCATTTCACTTATTCCTAAAATATCCCAATTTATGTTCTTTAGTGATTCTTCTAGTTCTAATAAGGCTTCAGATGTCCTTAGTGATCTTGTATTGAGTGTTGCAATATTTAATAATTTATTGTTTTCTGTTAGAGGGTGGTGGTCTATTTCTCCCGCGGAGACCAGCCGTGGTGGGAGAGTTATTTTTCGTTGTTGTATTTGTAGCTTTGTTTGTTGTATGAATCCGGTTTTGGTTGTTAGTTGTTCTTTAGTTTCTCCATGTGTTTTTGTCTGATAAGGAGTAGGATTTTTCACGCATGACTTGAAATGCATCCATTCTTTTAATTTTGGGGTCCCGTTTGGTATTTGCATTTTGGTCTGGTTTGTTTGGGCTTGGTGTTTCAGAGTCAGGTCCTTTTCTTTTTACACTTTCTCGCTGTTGGTTTGATTTATCTCTGCGTTCTTGTAAGAATTTTTTTGGGATGTCATGAGTTATGTATGTGTTTGGTTTCATTTTCTTTTTGTTTCTCAATATTTGGATCTTCTTTTGGAGTGTTGTTGTTGAGAGAAGTATAGGTCTGATTTTCGAGTTGTTTTCCTTTTTGCCTAGACGTTGAATTCTGTTTATTTCGCCATTTTCTAAGGTGACACCTAAATCGTTAATAGTTTGTGAAACAAGACTTATCAAGTTATCTTCTTTCTCGTCGGACGATTCAGAAATTCCGTGTAGTAAAATGTTGTTTTTCCTGGCATTCAAATCCAAGTTTTCGATTTTTTTGTTTAGTTGCGTTATTTCGACTTTTAGTTTTTCATTTTCTTCTATCAAAGGTTGCATTTTTTCGTCCACTTTACTGAGAACTCTTGTGGTTATACTTTCAGTAATTTCATTCGTTTGCTTCTGAAGCTCTTCTTTTACTTTTTCGAAAAGTAATGACATTTCTTTACTTAGTTCGGAAGTCATCTTACAAAAATTGCTGAACGCAATTTATTTCGAAAACGTAATTAATGTCGATTTCGATGCAGGTCAGATGCGCAAAAAGGTACACAATCGCGTGCGTGAACGCAGCCAGTCATTCAATATGTTGAGTAGTTGGTAGCCCTGTTCGGTTCTTCTTGTCTTTGGTCCGTACTTGAGCGTTTGACAGAAAAGATAACCTAAAAAGGTTTCGCGTTTCTAACTGCACTGCACTTAAAACTTATTATTTAGTATCAATTTATAGTCAGTAGCACTCGCCGGCACCAGCAGTATAGGAATAAGTATGTTTGAACACTGTAAACTGGGATTAGACACACGATTCGTTTTTATTTGAGGGAGGGACTGACAACACGTCTTTTAGTGCACGAGAAGCGGAACCGGAAAATATAAGTTATTAATTAATTGTTATTGTTTGTAATGTTTTGTGTGTTAATCATAAATTTTAATATTTATTTAGACAGGTCTATGGCGATGTATTTTTTTATTACCTTTTGTTTGAAGCAGTTGCATGTTTCATGGTCTATGGAAACTGGATCTTTTCTCAAACAAAAGGTAATAAAAATATATCGCAGTTGACCCATCAAAATAAATATTAAAATGTGTACAAAACGCGGGAGGTTTAAGTTTTTAAATTGTACAGTGACTTGGATATGTCTGTGTACGGCCACCCAATCCTTCAGATAACTCTGGCCCAGCGGGCACAAGGTTGGCCTATGCTACACTTTGCTGTATGTGGTCTGCATTCTAATGTCAGAGGTTTATTAAGGTTTACTGCCTTTGACACACCGAACACTGATGCACCCACATTTTACTTTATTACACAACTTACCTTATGAACGGCTAAAGGGAATAATCAGCAATGTGACATTGACAAACCTTTACAGGAGAGATGATTAAAGTTTTGATGGCATTGCATGGCTGAGTTGAAAATACTGCTCGTACAAGAGCAATTGATTTAGAAAGTAAGTTTTGTATGTTAAATATAACAAATTATTTTCTGTAAAAAATAGAATTTATTTTTATAGTAACTCAGATGTTAAAAATTCTATAGGTTTCATCATCTCAGGCAAGCAAAGGCTAGTAAGTAATAAAACTGATTCTGAAGGCTTTAATTTCAGTTTTAGAGCTGCCAAAACTAAATTTTCTTCATTCCAAAATAGTTCTTTTGTGTCAACAACAGAAGATTATATAACTTTAGAAAAATTAAAGTTTTGACATCACTAAAACTAACATTAAAGCAATAATAGAAAAATATTGAAACTACTTGTACATTGATCCACAAATATTTAATTATTAAGAATGATCATGCTACTGGTTTGATCAATTTATCAACATCTTCAGACAAAAACAATTAGAAAAACATTATATACATTGTCGATGTTGGTAAATCGATGAAATCGGTTGCATGAACATTCTTAACAAGTATATATTAGTGGAACAGTGTACAAGAAGTTTCAATATTTTTCTATTATTTTTATAATGTTCCATCAAGAAGTGACAGCATACAGCATCGATTCCTTAAAATTAAAGCCTTTAGAATCAACTTAAATATAGCTGGTTTCAGTAAAAGAAGCTGTCTTTTTCCAGTGCGTTAGTACTCACCTGTGATAACGACTCGAAAGCCTTCTGTGCTTTTATTTGAAACAGGAGCATCTTCTGCAGGTTGGCTCGGCATTCCCAACAAATATTAACCAATAACATATTATTTCCAAACTGCAAGAAAGAAATATATAAACTATGTCTTAGATCAGGGTTTCCCAAAACTTTTTTGGTTGGTGCCCCCCTCTTCGGATTGTAAATAAAAAAATGTTTTCTTGCTCCCCTGTATTTATGTCCATTGCTTCAATAAAATACATATTTTAATTCCACATTTAAAATGAAATCACATCTTTTGTGTTACTAACTAAAATGTAAAATATATTAGAATATTTTATTAATGCAATGTTTGCACCTACATAATATGAACTAGCTGACCAATATTAAGTTCAGTTTTTGACAGAGATATCCTCAAGTTTGTATTTCTTGAAAAATTTATGGTAGCTTACTAGAGAAGTTTGTCCCAGAGTTACTATAAAAACGGTGTTGTTTGCTGAGTTACCCATAAGTTTTAATGAAAATTACAATAATTATAAAAAAATATTTTATTCGAAAGCACTCAATGATCTCTTTATCTAATAGCCTTGTTTTGAACAAAAAAGTTATGTGTTAAAGTTGCTTATTTAAAAGAACTGGTAGAGTGCGTAAAAAGTTTATTAGCCCATTTCTCTATGCCCCTAAAGGGGCCCTACTGGTGGGGAGTCCCAGGCTAGATAGAAGATTATTACAATGAGCAGAAAAAGATTTATTATTTTATTTTCTCAAGCATTGTTAAGCCTGAAACCAAATGAGATAATCACCATAGCTAGGAAATGTGAAAGGAGCGGTAAGAGGTGTGTCAGAATCATTGCCAATCAATAACAGGGTGTTTGTAGAATGCACCTTTTGCTCATTTCACTTTTGCTTTCCACATTCAATATAGTAGTTTTAGCGTTTCGCACGATATGTGTGCATGTGTATATGCGCTCGGCATGTGGAAGTGCGAAGGAAGGGCGCGGAATTTCTAAAATGTATTAGTTAAGTTAGGACATACAAGTATTGCAAGGAAAGATGTACTTACAGAATAAAGCCCAATAACTTTGTAAAACACATCAGAATATTCCCCTAAAGGGTACAATCGTCTGCCCATACTCAAACAAGTGCTACAAATTGTTCCTTCTTTCACAAGCTCCATACCCATGATTTTGTCGCCGACTAAGCCAAGTTTTTTGCCAGCTCAGCTGAAACACTATAGGTACTTGTTTTTATTTTTGCTATATTGTCATCCCTAATGTTTTATCAATTTTATTAGGTACTGCTATTTTTGCAACATAAATCGGCTAAAAAAGTATTGTTTCCAAACAAACGAAAATAAGGAAAAAAATACGGCTGAGGCTATTTTCCATGCAGATAACCATGTGTGCGTTTAAAAACTATGTACATACACAACACACACACATATTGACTTTGAAGTTTTTTTTTATGCTGAGTTTGGTTTAAAGGCTCTGGATACATTGTCTTTTAAAGCCGGGAACTAGAAAAAACTGTAAAAAGTCTTGTCTCGTCTTAAGTCTGTACTTTTAATTCTTGTACTTTTAAAAATTTCGTGGCGATAATGATCTGTCAAAGAGGACGTTGCTTCTACGTTCCATGAATGATGATGCACAGACATCCAATATATGGTGTGTGGATAGATGTTCCATTATTTATAGCAACACCGAACTTAAAGTCATCAGAAATGATAGATGTTCCATTATTTATAGCAACACCGAACTTAAATGTCATCAGATGGCATAGTGATGTGAGTTGATCATACATTTTGAACATCGACATTACGTTTTTTTTTATTACAACATTTTAATTTGGTAAGTAATAAATGTATCGATATAATTTAAATAGTGTTGGGGTCATTTAATAAAGAAATATCGAAATCAAGGTAAGAAATAAAACAAGTCACATTTTTTATTATTTTTTAATAAAAAACAAGAACCGCCATCATGCTTCAATTATGAATTTATGAACCTTTACTTGGAAACCAATTTTGGATATGTTTAATTATTGAGCATGCTATTAAAGTTATTGTGCAGGAAAAGCATAATTTACATTAAACTTTGTCACGGAGTGCCAAAAACAACATTTATTGGTGTAAGCGGTGTAACTAAGATTTGTAGCTTATCAAATAATCTTATGAAATAGGCTTAATAAATAACGCCATAAAATGTTTGTTCAGTACTGCCTTTAATAACATAAAGCGTTATTTAAGTATTTTTAGTACCTAACTACAACACATGCGTAAAACAGCTCTTTAAAATTTCTACTCCTTGGCCTTTTATGCCCGTTGTATTTTCAAAAATGCATTTTGTTATAATTTTCAACCATATCGCTACATCATTCGTCGTACATTTAAAAACATCGAAATTTCAATGTTATATTATCGATAATACCAGGTTCTCGTCGAGAATTTCTCGATATAATGTATATACATCCCTATTTAGTTACTTCGTTTGTTTTGATAGTTGATAAGTATTTTTTATTTTCGTGATTTCACTTGAAAGCTTGAAACCTTAGAGCATTTAGACTACATTAATTATTGTTGGGCCTCTTCCTCTAAGCATAAAACCAATTTTTGATTTCTACAGGTACCCGAAGTAGAAAAGCTTGTATGATTAGATTGATGGATCTGGAAGAGTTGTGTCAGGTCAGGATCGTAGCAGATGGAAATCTGCATTCTCAGTCTTACCCCCCTCTGGGAGACAGGCGTACAATATGTGATGGATATTCTTAGATTTCCCGTATTTTCTTCGTCGCGTGTGCAGCGTTTTTTATTTCATACTTACATTTTCCATAGGAGCAAGTTTTAACTTAAAGTCGGGGTTGATGCTCGTGATTGTTGGCACTTGGTGGAACATTTGAAACATTTTTTGTTTGATAAACACTTGTACTTGTCCACTTATTTATATTAATTTCCCTTACCGGTTTCGCTGTTAAAGCATTATCAAAGGTTTGTTTGGTTGTTTACGTACAATTAGCGATTCATATATTGTACGTAAACAACCAAACAAACCTTTGATAATGCTTTAACAGCGAAACCGGTAAGGGAAATTAATATAAATAAGTGGACAAGTACAAGTGTTCATCAAACAAAAAATGTTAAAGTCGGGGCCCTGCCCTCACCACTATGTTAGGTTGAGCACATTTCGAAATTGTTGAGTTGTGTAGATAACGGTGGAGAAAAATTTGGTGCAAGCCAGCAAACTGGGCTTTTACATTGAGAAGATTTTTTTTCTGCCGCCTTTTGTAAACTACACAAAATTTTATGTTACCTACCTATTTTAGAAGTCAACAGAAAAGAGGCAATCATGCAGCCAGCCAAGTGCATTCTACATCTAAAGAAATAAAATAAATTATTTCCCTCAGGTGCAATTATGTATATTCTGAATGTATTATTGTTCCACAATTGGATTGGGATTCAAAAGTACCGTTTGCATAATAGTACAAATGAATTGATTACTTAGGGACTTAAGCCCATCAAGTAAAATAATAATAATCAAATTTTTGCATTTTATGTGGTACCTACTTACTGATGTTTATAAGTTTATTTATCAATAGTATTGCTTCTCCAAAATATGAAATGGTAGCTGATTTAGTTGTCTGAACTGTTAGCTGAATCTATTTTCAACAGTTTTATAAATGAAATCTTTGAATTTTATTTCACAAATCTGTCACTATTCGGCACTGATGATGAAGTTGATGAACCCATCAAAGCTGTCATTTTTTTTCAAGGATATCATTTTATTTTAATTCCACAAATTATATTATCTTGGTTAAATGTTACATTTTCTCCACATTATAATTTCGCAGTACATACTGAAAAATTTGACGTATTTTTGCACATCCTACCGTTGAACTGTCATTTCATTTCATAGATTTGCACTAAGGGAGTTGATGTTAGCACCTCATACACAATCCAAAAGTGGAACAATAATATACAGCGTCGTCGGTCTGCGAGCCAAAAAAACTAGGTACTGGGAATTTATTTTAAACTGCAGCCCACGCCATTTGTGAGGTTCGAAATAAAATAATCATATCACGGCTTGACTCTGTATAAAAAAAACGAAGGGACAATGGAGCTGGAGTCCGGCTCCGGGTCCCACCGTGCACCACCCCGGACCGGCCCACCGGGAAAAGTCCCAGTATACCCTGAGGCCAGACCGGACCTGATAATACATATAGGTTATTGTAAGAATATAAATGTTTATTATATTCTTTATTATTTTCTTTATTTAGATTATCATTTTCCCTTCAGAAGGAACTGCTTTCCTTGCTGTATCTTGTTGTTCATAAGATAAGATCAATTGTTTTTCCAAATATAAGTTGGTTAATTTTAATTACCTACTAATACACTAACAGGTTTTATGGATATAGAGTTTTTGCATGCTGAGTTCCAGTTAACATGTCATATAGTAGCAGCCCTAACATTAATAATAAACGCATAGAGTCGACGGGTGGCAATTTTAGATCAGTGAACTTCGGGCTCTTTTAATTATAAATATTGCTTGTTTCCAAACAAAATATATACTAAAGATTAGTTAAGTAATTAACAAATATGTTCCAAGCATGTGCCAGCCAAGACAACCCATTTTTAAAGGTGTCTTCGTAGCTTATTTTTTGTATGGAAACTTGCCACGCTATTTAATCCATAAGTTTGGTCTGCTACTTCCATCCATCCATCAGCCTGTTTCGTCCACTGCTGGACATAGGCCTTTCCAGGATTACGCCACTCTGGGGCGGTCCTCCTGGAAGAAATGCCCATACTCACACACGCTGGGAAGGCGGGTTGGTGAGCGCGGTGCCGAAACCCTTGGACCAATGACGCCGCTGCCCGTCACCAGTCTGTTTTATATAAGGCCCGGCAATTGGGGATCGATATACCGCCGCCATGCAATGGTGGGCCGCCTGGTTTTTTTGCCTGAGAGCTGTCCTCGTACTCTCCCCCGAATAACTTCAGGAGGATTTCCGAGTAAGATGGTGGTACCTCCACAGTCGAGCCCGGCATTAGCTCTACCACCTAACTGCTACTTAGTAATAATTATATTTGTTTTTTCCTTCTAACATGCTGTCACTGTCCTGTTATTCGCTTTGCTTACTTACTGTTTTTCGGTTTGCATGAGATGATGAAAAGAACTGAAGAAAGAATGATGAGCGATTGTGTAACTCCGCCACTGTGCACAGTGCCAGTCTTCAGCCCGATAAAAGGAAGAAGGCACAATCATTCATTATCAATACTTCTACATGAAATGTCTGTTTTTATTTTGCCTGCCACAAATTATTTTCTTATTTATAATGTGTAAACTAGGAGGTGCAAGTCACAATCCCCACTTGGTATAGCCGCTTTTCACCGACGAATATTACGTACCTAGGTATTATGATTTCCTAGTTTACTGTCATCCAGTTTAATTCAGTTGAAGTGATCATAATACCACGCACGCCACGATTGATTAGAGTAGACGTTCAATAAGTAAGTACCTACACAAATCTTAATTTCACCAATCACGTAATCACAACTACTTACCTACAAACCTCAAAATAAAAATGTTCGTACTTAGTTAACTAACCCAAAATGACTTGCAATGCAAATAGCAATAAACGTTAGGCTTATGCCGGTTGCCCATGACAACACAACGTAAACAATAAACAAAATTTGCATTGAAAATAGCCATAGACGTCAGTGTCAATGTCAGCTGATCGATCACAGTCTGCATGGCATTTAGCCCGCCCGTGAAAATAGCCATAGACGTCAGTGTCAATGTCAGCTGATCGATCCCAGTCTGCATGGCATTTAGCCCGCCCGAAAAAATACTATATTTGACTGACGTTCGATTATCCGTTCAGAAATAAGAATCACAGATCATTTGTAATAAATTAATTTTTGAACGAAACAGTATAGTCCGATTTGCATAGATTCTCCGCTAAACTCCTTCCCTTCGTGTCCTGTGTTCAGTTTGTTCATTCAAATTCAAATTTATTTATTGAAATAATTAAAGTTATATAACAGATTCACATCTAAACCATTACAATAATACGTTCTTAAACTAAAGCACTTACTTTCATATTTCTCTCTAACATTCCTCTACAAACATCTATCAGATAATATTGGATGGATTCGATTGATGGTTCTTGGTGGAATATCATCTTGAATAAATTATACACAAATTCTTGTACTTTTATTCCACATATATTTATTTTAATTCTAACTTAGGCTACCGGTTTTGTATTACACATCATCGGGCCAACAAATTATTAACCTCTGATTGTGATTCACCTCTGTTTATTTTATATTTGCTTGTTAAAAATGTTTTCTTTTGTTTTCTTTCTGTCATGTTAAATAATTAATAATTTGTCGGCCCGATGATGTGTAATACAAAACCGGTAGCCTAAGTTAGAATAAAAATAAATATATGTGGAATAAAAGTACAAGAATTTGTGTATAATTTATTATCTATCAGATAACTCATTTCATCCACAAAAATATCACACTTTGGTGCTTCAGCGAGCAGGGAGCAGAACATGTCGTGTGCTCGCGCAACGGGTGAGTACCGGTAAAGGTTAGTGCGTGAAAATGGCGCCACGAACAACGTATGACTCCGTGCCCTGCCATACCTATCGGGTACAAACAGTTTTAAAATTCTCTGGATTAGATCTACGCAATCGATCTTGTTTCGAAATATGCTAAGTATAAATTTTACCAGCGCTAAGTTTCTTCTGAGCTCAATTGACTCATAACCCAAATGACCTCCGAGGAACCGAGTTGGGTACATAAAAGGGTAGTATTTATGGTTTTTCTTATACTTATACATATCTTAAAAAGCGTTTTTGGACTTGCTCTAACATGAGGATATATTTATCTTCATGTGGAGACCAGACCACTGCATTTGCTTCTACAATACTACGTACTAGAGCTGCATACAGCGCCCGGGTGGCCGTGGCGGTGAGTGGTGCAGCGTTTCGTATCACAAATCCTAGCCGCTGGAAGGCGGCATTTGTCACCTCTCGACGTGCTGACGGAAAGTCAGTTGCGGGTCGAACACTACACCGAGATCGCGCACCTGCGTGACTCGAGCGATGGAGTCGCCCCCTATTGCGTACTGGTGCTGCAACGGCGCAGGTGAACGAGAGAAGCTCATCATTTAGCACTTACTAAAGTTAAAGTACAGCTTGTTATCTACACTCCAATGAAATACGGCGTCGATATCTTGCTGTAATTTTTGGCAGTCGTCTAGAGAATTAATGACCTTGATCAGCTTAACATCATCAGCAAACAACAGCACTCTTGAGTTACTAACTACACTGGAAAGATCATTAATTAGGAGCAGAAACAAAAAAGGTCCCAAGTTGGATCTCTGACCGATTCCAGAAAGCGTTTGATACACACATCTGAAATGTACGGACCGTATTTTACAAATTGTACTCTATCGCGAAGAAAATTTGAGAAAAGTTTCAAGAATCTGGGTACGAAACCCATCTGTCCAAGTTTTAACAAGAGTTCATCTGACGATACCCGCTGCCCGTCTAACATGCATGCAATGAGATTCTATACTGTGTAGAAGGTCATTGCATGCATGCCACCCACCACCTCTTTTGCACGCTTTGAATTTGTCTATGGTATTTTGCTGTCAGGCGTCTTTCAACAATGAACTGCGAACTCGGTGGATAAAAATGAACTTCCAAAATTTACCTTCAACCTTCAATGGATGGGTATTGAACTATTTATGAATTTTAACGTCGTCGTTTGAAGTGTGAACGTTACCTTAGATAAGTGAATATGTATGTTTTCGACAATAGGCACTCGGTTTTCCAACTGATTTTTCGATGCAAATCAGGGGGCAGTTCTGTACACCTCGGTTCACTTAAATACATTCACATTCAAGGCATATTTTTCTGCAATGCGTTCATTAATGATCCCTAAGCTGGGTAGGAACACTGGGGTTGCAACGCGAAGTTTTTGAACGGGTTTGGCTGAGTTGCTACACTCCGAACGTCGTTTGACATTATTTCTAATAGATTTAGTATTGATTTTTATTTGTCATTTTGACGTCCCTATACAAACCTTGCGAACCCTGCCTACTCAGAGTTGATGTTGAAAAAGACACCTGTGCTTGTAGCGATACGCTATTTTTGAACGGTCGGCGTTGCGACCCCTGTTAATTTTGAATGGGTTATATTGTAACAACCCGGGTACAAAACCCACAAAACCCAACCCAGTGTGAGTTTTTGAACGATTATCTAGGCTGAGTTCAGTTTGATCGCCCGCTCACGCCCGGCGATCATGACATCTCTTTTGCAAGCGTTGAATTTGTATATGCTATCCTGCTGTCAGTGATGAGCGTGCGATCAAACTGAACGCGGCCCTGGGGCGGGTGTGCGGCGGCGTGGTGAGTGACCTTTCAAACAAAATTAAATTTGTTTTCTGGCAACACCGGGTAAAGCAGCCATTTTGTGGTGTCCCAGTTGCATTGAATAATCTTCATCAATTTTTGTCTATTTTACATGGGAGTATTACTTTTTGTTGTGATTTCGGAAGTTATTGAAAAGTTTTGATTGTTTTGGACTTGTAAAAGATCTGTACTTTGTATTGTATAAAATGGAGCAAGATATTGAAAGTAGCCTCACAGGGTACCGACATGTTTGCAGCACTTGCTTGAGCAGCGACAGAAACCTAATTTCATTAAATGCAATCGAAAATGTTAACCAAGTTTTTCGGTTGCTCATGTACGATTTTGCAGGAGACAGGGTATGTATGTTTTTTAAATTTTGATCAGGTTGATAAGATACTGAAGATGAATCGATAGGTGTTTTTTTTTCATTAGCTTTCTATCTGTTTCGGTTTAATCCTTGTTTGGATTCCGTTTAATCTACCTTCTATTTATTTTTAGTATTGGTCAGAGTGTCGATCTATATTGCCATAGTGCCCCCTTATCGAAACCCCAACCTACTAAGCTTGATTATATCCCCAATAATTTTCCATCGAAAGCGGCAGTACCTCACACGGTAGAATGCTGGCCTCTCAATCCATAGACCTAGGTTTGATCCCCGGTTGGGCTTGCACCAATGAGTTTTTCGGAATTTATGTGCACAGTATTTGTGTTCTTACCTGATACCACTTGCTGAACAGTGATGGAAAACATTGTGAGAAAACCTGCATACCCTAAAAAGTGTGTAATTGTGCCCGAAGAATGGCGATAGGACTCACCACCCATCACGTTGGGACGTCATAATCGTCGCTGAAACGCAGGTGAATCGGGTGTGTACTGTGACTTGCATTTCACAGTTCACACTCAGGAACACATCTGACAACCCCTCGGGGATTCATGTCGTTATGATATGTTTCCATAGAGTACTTAATCACTAATATAGAGGTTGCAGGTTTGAATCCCATAGGGGTGTGTTTTGTATTTGTCCAACATGCTTCGGAAAGCACTTTAAGCTGTGGATCTATATTTATCACTATTGTACAGCGGTAGGGCTCACTACCTATTAATGTGGAAAGTAATTGGTTTTCATTTCTCAGTCTATAATCTGAAACACCTCTGACACTCCTTCAGGAATTCATGTTGTGACAGTGTATTTTTTATTTCTCCTAAAATTATTTGGACGTGTATGCGTCTGTGAATACCAAGTGCTTTCACACATGTTTACATTATTAGGTAATGCCTTTCACTGTCCGACAAATGTCCGTATTACCATTAGGGTTGACTGACACCCTTGCTCAGTTCCAAATTGGTATCGAGGGTCTATCATTTCGCTACTCCTTGGTACTTTCACCAGTAACAACACATTCACTAGGAACGTTGGCCTAGCGACACTATACTCTGCTGATGCGGTGCTGCGATAGGTCACATGACTAGGTATCACTTATGTTCTCTAGATCAATTGGTTGCTCCAAATATCAAATAGTTGGTGCACTGGGTAACACCATTAAATGCTAGTACTTAGGTTGGTGGTTTGAATCCTTGTCTGAAATTTTCATTTTTTATCAGCTTTATATTAATGAAAGTCCTCCAGCATAAAATGAAAAATAAGTTCAACAAAAAGAAGAGCATATTAGGTTTACATCTAAATGAATTAGGAAGCCGAGTTGTGGAGTGCAGTGGGAGGACCCTCATAGTTTTAACATAAATCATGATATACACAAAAATCCTTTCATGATTCACTGCACTGATTCACTGCACTGCATCTGATCTTACTCACCACAGTGACAAGGCATACACTTCCAAATTATTTTACAACTCCACTACTTGAAATATTATCAATTAAATTAAAATCTGTGATTCAACCTCATGTAATAAATAGTACATTTGTTTTGTAATCCTATTATTTTGTCACTTTTAACTTGTATTAATAATAAAAAAATATTAATTTTCGAAATATATTTCGGCCCACTATGGGGCCGGCATCAGTCGGATTAATTATTAATCATCAATTATTTTGTCAGATATGTTGTCGAGATGTTCCCCACTATACTTACTACAAAAGCGGTCAAAACCATGCAACACTTTATTTCCAGTTTGGAGACCCATTGTCGGACATCGAACACCTGATCTGCTGGGAGTGCTCGGCGATAATGAAGAAGCTGGTGCGGTTCAAGCAGCAAGTCCACAACGCTCAGGACCAGCTCCGAATGCTGGCTCTCAGTCGGGGACAGGAGGTATGTTCAACTATCCCTCTTGTTTTTTACTTACAATATCTACTATCTGAGAAGAAAGACTCCCTTAGGACCCGAGCACATCTGCTTCCTTGTATTGCTTGGTGGTTGTTCTGGGGGCCTTATCGTCTAACTTCAACATCCATCACAATCGCGTTCAAATGCATTGTGTATGGCTAGAAATGACATCACACATCATTTTAGACCAATCACAACGCTTTTGAATGCTATAGCGGTGGATATTGAAGTTAGATGATAAGAGGGCTGGTCTCTCATCCCCAAAAGTACAACTTATGATTATTTTTCTTATTTTTAAATAAGAAGTATTAAATAATTGTGGTTAACAGCACTATGCTTCAATAGTTAAATGTCAGTTGGGCTTTTCTAGTTAAGATGTTATATTTCATGCTTTAAATAAAATGATTCTGCATAACAACTTTAAACACGCTTCAAAGTTGTGCAGGATCATTTACAGAGTAATGCATAACACAACTTGCTAAAAAAGCCTCCCAAAAACCCGAATAATCACCTTAACCAGCGGGCCTATGATGTAATGTTATATAGATTGCCAACTGCTTGCTAAATACTAAAACATAGGTAAAAACTGTTCTTACAAAATTTCCTTCAGTGTAAATTGAGCTGTTCATGAACTGTGATGTCACTTTAAGCACGAACGTAACCTTAGATAATCGGAATTCGATAGTATATCTATCTTTTTGACGTTTGGCAACCGACTTACCGATACATAATCTAGGGGCAAAAGTATTTTCTTATGGGAAGTTAAAATTAAACTCACCGAATTTACACTCTCTACATACCGAGACTCTAGTGTAAATTTCGCTATATCAATAAAAGTCAGTATGTTTCCCATCCTCAGTCTCTGGAGCACACATACATAGCGCAGACCCTGTCCCCGCTCGAGGCGGTAATAAAGACGGACTACGACAAGATCTTCTTCGAGTACACGGCTGGCGAGCCCGTGTGGACTCAGTACACGCAGCTGATCGAGGGGGAGGGGGTGAAGCATGAGGCGTTTGACGTGGCGCAGGTGGTGCGGGAGAATATTGATCTGAACAGTATGGATGGGGAGATATTGGAAGGTTAGTTTGTATATTATAATTTATTAATTGCATCTTTGGTGCAATGGATAATGGTTATCAAGTGGACGTTGTGTACACAGACTATTCCAAAGCGTTTGACAAGATTTCACACAACATCCTATCAAACAAGCTGGAAAGTCTTGGTGTGCACGGCGACTTACTGCGATGGCTAACTTCCTATCTTCGAGATCGCAGCCAAGCAGTGACTGTCAAGGGTTTTTGTTCAACTTTTCTTCCAGTTGCTTCCGGGGTTCCACAGGGATCTCATCTTGGTCCTCTTCTTTTTAATATTTTTATTTACGATGTTATCAATGTAATAAATAATTAGGTTGTTGTATAATACTAGGTTGTTCCGTATTAGCGGTGTTGACGAATTTAGACAAGTGCGCCCCCCAGATACGTTCGAAATAATTAAATAAAAATGTGTGCGATACCCCAGCGCTGTAGTCCAAGGAAAAGACGTGCCTGTAAGATCGTTTTATTTCTCATTTACATAACATGGAATTTTCAGACTAATTTAGTCATTACTTTTTGGAAGTGCATTGAAAAAAAATATTATTCTTATAAATATATTCTTACTTGGTAGATCCACGTGTAATTTTTTTTACATGGCGTTATCCTAACCCTTACCTCACCCCCCCAGTCTTATTTAGCAGTCTTATTTACGTCATAAATTCGTAAAAATAATAATTGTACATGTAAGAAAAAATACATGTGATGTTTTGAAAAAAAATGTGCGCGTAGTTATACACATAAACAATAAAGGAGAGTGGGCAAAAGCGTATGGAGCTTGGTCCAAAAAAAAATATGTCGGCTACTTCTAGACATAGTCTATATATAACGGTAGTAATATGTACTACTATTTTTTGAAAACCATATTCCGATGTCATGGTTAGTTTTTGAATTATGACTCATTAAAAATTTTTAGTTTTAGTAGTAAAAATTCTTATTTTTGTTGTCCATTTGATCAAAGTGGCCAGAATGTATTTTCTTAACGTTATATGGTTTATCGTTTTGTTTTTGCTATGATTTAATATATTCAAACATGCTTTTAATACGAATTAAGTAATCACAGTTAAAAAGGTATCAAAAAGATGTTCTAACCAATTATTTTAATGTTTGTTCTTCGGGTTACTTAAATAATGATAGATAATTGATTCCACGGTTTTATAAAACATGTTTTATTATTATTTTAAAACTAAGTACAACATATTTTAGTTTCTTACAAAGAACCAGTAAAACATAGAACAATGTTAGTTTCACAACAGGGTGAGTTCGTTTATGTAAGTGTGTGGATTTGTAACACATGTGAGACATTGTTTTAATATTCATCTATAATAATAGTATCTAAAAACTGTGCTGGCATACGTATGGTATCTTGATGGCAAGCCCACCCAAGATACCACACGACGCTCATGACATGGCACAGCAGCCAAGTGTTCTTTTTCCCGAGGAACACGAACAATAATAATGAAATATGCCGTCTCTCCCCTGATGATTCCCATTCGTCGATTGTATTTTGTATGCCTAATACAATCTTGCACTTCTGTGGCGTGACTGAATTCTTGCTCGTAATAATAAAATATTTTCTTCAAGTAAGCCGTATCCTTATAAGCCCACTGCGTTAGGCTGCTCACTTACCTCCACCACGGATATGTTCGCTGTAATTGCTATAAACCAGTTTTATTTGGTAAGTACCTAATGCAAATAGAACCAAATGTTCTTCTGTTAAGCGAGGGAATCTCACACTGTCTCTGTCAACGGTTATGCTTCTAAAGGCAGCTCGCTGTCTGTTAATATTATTATCAATCACATAGTCTGCAAGTGTGTTGTGTACATTCATTCGTACATTTATTATTTCTTAAAATCGGTTTGCATATTGACTGTCATCAACTGGAATATGAAATCAGTTTATCAGTGCTGCAGCTATACTGAAATCAGCCATTATGTGAGTTATGGCACAGTTAAAAAAATCTTGTCTGAAGATTTTTAAATCTCATTTGAATCTCCCATTGACGATTTCCACTACCCATCGGCATAATGTTACAAGACGGGATTTGTTAGCTTGCATAGTTGTACGTTGTTCTTGTCCACTTTCTTTGGCTTTTGGCATCGCTACTTGATAACCGCAGGAGTCTATAACTGGAATCGCATCTCTGAAATCTTTATCCAGAATCATCACGTCTCCTTATCTTAAAAGCCAGTTTAGGGCAGCATCTTCATCATTAAGAATCGCTTTCATGATCGTTGCGTCTGAAGTCGTGGCAGCATGCGGACCTGTGACCTCTATGATGTGGCCATCGTAGGTCACCAACATAAAAGGCTTAAAAAGATTTCGGTATTTATGGCGACTGTATGTTTGTTGTTGAAAAAAAAAAGTTACTACTTTTTTGTACATGCATATAAGTACCATTGCATATAATTACTGAATTGTTGCAATATTTTTTTTTTATTATTCGTTATCATTCTCGGTATCTGTAATTGTGCCTCCACGCCAGCGTTGCCAATTTCACGGTAATTACGGTGCATAAACAGAAATGCATGCAGAAGTTGCTGCGAGTGTGAGCGAGACAGCGATATCACCAATTAGCGGCGCTTTGATTAAGCGAGAGCAATGAGTGTGACAAGGACAGTCACCATTCCTCTCCATTGCATACACAACTTATTAGCTTGCTAGGCAGGCAAGGCTACAATCTGAATCAAAACCTTGTGACCTCGGGCAGCCTCTAGCTAGAGGGACAAACAAAACTGACCCTTTTTTTATATTTCAAAATAGGGTCCGTATATAATGTAGTACATATATACAGACCTCTAACATTTTGTACTTTGTATTAAGTATCACTGCTTTCCCGTATTTCAAACGTTTTTGAATATTTCTATAAAATCTGTGAATAAAATATATTTTTTTCGGTTCAAGAAATAAAAAGCAGATTTTCTCCTAAACTAACCATATCTCTGAGTTATGATCATAGTAAAAAATTAAGCACATATAGATAGCTTTCATTTAAAATTAGATCCAGAAGTGGCCGACCATTTAATTTTTTTAACCTTTGGACCAAAGTGCCCACTCTCCTTTATGTGATAAAAATTTTTTTGCATGCTTGGGGACAACTCAAAAAAAATATATGATTTTATGAATCTAAAAATCTCATGTTATTCAAATGGGAAACAAAACGAGCTCACAGGCACGTCTTCTCCTTGGACTACAGCGCTGGGGTTTCGCACACATTTTTATTTAATTCTTTCGAACGTATCTGGGGGGCGCACTTGTCGAAATTTATCAACACCCTAATAAACCGACCGCCCTAATAAATACTATAACAACAAAAGCTTATAGGATGCTGGGTTTCAACTTGCGAATAAGTAAAGACTTCAGGGATGGTTCAACTTTATTCAACTAAAACATTAGTAAGATCGATTCTTGAATACTGTTCAACTGTTTGAAACCCTATTTTTGACGTTGACTGTAATGCGATTGAGAAAATCCAAAGAAAATTTGTGAAATATTTGATGTTTCTTTAGATCGCAAGTATTTGCTGAAAACTTGTCATAGATACCCTTCGGAATCGTCGCACTAGAAGAGATGAATTATTTTTACATAAAATTCTCATTCATCAAATTGACTCGCCTTCCTTACTAGCCCAGATTGAACTTCTTGGTCAGAGATTAAGATACCCTTCGGAATCGTCGCACTAGAAGAGATCAATTATTTTTACATAAAATTCTCATTCATCAAATTGAGTCGCCTACCTTACTAGCCCAGATTGAACTTCTTGGTCAGAGATTAAATGCCAGAATAAGCGACTTTTTTGTATTTATAAATGTAACACTAGGTATGGAAGCAACATCGTTCTTCATCGAGCTTGGGAAAAATCAGACTTAGATGTCTTCTTCTTATCTCAGGGCGTATACAGAAAAAAAGTCACTGATATTCTGAGAAAAGTATAAAGTGTTATAATTGGTTGTAACTTCATAATATATGTAAATAATAGGTATATATTATGTCTTTTTTTAATTTTTCATGCATGTTTAATTGTATTTTGTTTTTAGTTTCAGTCTTGTTATTATTATCTTGTACTTTGTGTTTTATTCGTTTGTCGTCTTGTCGTGATGTGTTATTAGTCTGTGAAAACTTTTTTGGTCTGTGTTTTGTTGAATGTGTTCTAATCCTGTATGTTTTCCTCATTAAAACTAAATAAATATATATGTCGCAGGGATATGATGAAAGCAGAAATTCGATAAAATCTCTCAGAAACTGTAAGACTTGGTTAGTTTTGATTACAACGTTTCAATTTCCAGTGCCAGTATTGGAGAGCTTGGATGAGCCGGGCGCCATGTCCCACATCGTGGTCACGAGCGACGCACTCTCGGAGCGACCCTCGCTCGAAGTCTCTATCAGGTACTCCATGTTTTAGGGGCTCGTCGCAAGGGAACCCCTGTAGCGGCGCTAAGTTGGTTTGTACTTTGTAATAATTTACTTTATTTTCAGAAGTAACATTGCAATCATTTTTTGACGTCGAAAAATTCAATTACCATTTTAATCTGTAAAGAATCCGCCCGCGCTACATCAAAAGGATCCTCGGCAGACAACTGCGTCAAAGAGAAAAAAATATTTTAAAATATTCAGAAAAATATGAAGAGAAAATATGTATATTGTACATGCGAAATCCTGACAGGTTCGATTACCTAACTGTATAAGTCAACGCAGGTAAAAAGAGCTCCGAGCGACGTACCTGCGCAGTGAACGAATTACCGACCAAATTGGTGGTATGAGGTGCGGCGCGGGCGGCTGCGACGGGGAAAGTACCTGGCGCGTGGATTTGCTGTCTCGTGATTGGTGACTTTCGCTTCACGGCGCAGTGTCCACGTTCGGTCGATCTCAAAATACAGTCACGCGCAAAAATATATTTGTGTTACGATGGGTTTGCAGAGAAAAGAAAGAAAAATTATTTACAATGTTTACTGTTGCATGAGGAACGAAGCTGATAGAAGTATTTTGTTTTGGTATGCATTTTTTTTGGAATAAGCATCATGTAGGTATATTAACATTCATGTGACGCATGTTCTGGACCAAATCAACACCCACAGTATATTTTTATTTCTAACCTGTTCAAAAATAGCTGTTATACCGATGTTATTCTACAATAAACATTTTACTTACTTAATCAAACAATATACTCAAGCCTTTTTGTGCGCGACTATACCATGCGCAAACATATCCCTTCCACTGACGGCCCAGAGTTCTTTTTACCTGCGTTGACTTATACCGAGTCGAGTCTCTAAAAATGCGAGTAGAGTTCATGTCATAGATTTTTTATTTATCCGAAAAATATGTGTACTAAAAAAATATGTATAAAAATATGTTATACTAAAAAACAAAGTGTGACATCGTATGACAAAGGGGTCTTAAGCCTTTTTACGTCATATATAAAAATCTTAAGTATTATAGAAACTTTGAAATATTTATTGTTGATTTATTTTAAATTCAAATTTATTTATTTATTTATTTATTTATTTATTTCTCTCTTACATCTATCATTACAGGTTCTTAACCTAATGCGACAGTGTATTTCCATAACAAAGGATACCAAGTGTAACCTTTGTGAATTCGCTTAGCGTACAAGAAAACAAATCGATTTCCTCCGCGACCATGTTGAGAGTGTGCAGTGCACGCGTTAAGGGCGTCTTGCTCAGTAGGTTGGTGCGAGCTTTCGGCACTACCAGCAACCGCGGCCGCCGCCGCCGACCCACGAACCCGTCAGGCACGCACAGATCTACTCTTCTAAGCAACTCCGGATTATGTGTCTTCCCGTTAATCAATTTAAACAAATAGCTTACTAATGCTAATATCCTACGAACTCGTAGCTCAACGTATCCCACCATACCTAGTATAAATAGAGTCGGGTACATAAGTGGGTAAAATGGATATACCCCATATTGTCTAAAGCAGGGGTGGCCAACTTGATTGGACCCAAGATCTCTTGTTTACTAACGAGACCCTGTGCGATCTACCAATTACATACTTCTAGAAATCTTAAATGAAACAGCATAGTTCAGCACACAATCATGTAGCATTTTTTTATTTTATTAAGAGAATAAACATAAATGTGAAAATTATACATACTAACTACCTGATTACGTTGGGCAGTCTGGTCTACGTATTTATATTTTTTATCTTGCCACGATCGACTTGACTAACAGTCGCGATCGACCGGTCGATCGCGATCGACCTGTTGGCCACCCCTGGTCTAAAGTATAAATATCTAATAAATTTGTTTTGTATTTTCTCCATCATGAGACTATATTTAATCTCATGGGGAGCCCAGATGACTGCGTTGCTTTCTAGCTGACTCCTAACCAATGCATTGTATAAAGCAATTATGGCCCTAATATTCGTAAAACCATGCACTCTGCGTAATATAAACCCTAAATTTCTAAAAGCTTTTTTACAGATTTCTATAATTCCTATAATATGTAAATAATGTTGGAAGTGCTTTTTTATTAAATAATTTTTGAATATAAAATTGCCAAATATGTGACGTCACACCAGGGAAGGGGGGTCACACAAATGTGACAAGGACGGGGGGGGGGCTCCGAAAATCATGAAATTTGTGTAACGTATATGATGGATGGCCCCAAATGGTTACATTTAAAGCCACCTATCGATTTACACTTGCTCTATAGACACTAGCGCCACCAACTCCCTATTATCCATCAACATTGCAATATAGCCCCTATTCCCTTACGTTACAGCTCACTATCCAACAACAAGGTGGAGACGGTGATCACAACATCGAAGCCCGACGCCGGGGACGACAAGAAGTGCGGATACGTGTCAGAGACTATGAACGAGAACGAGATGTTGGCGTATAGGTGAGTTTCAAACTTGGACAAAACATCGACGTGAAATGTTATAAATACACGAAACGAATACAGTACTCGAACGAACGCCGTGCGCGCCTGTACTCCCGAAGAGTCCTGATGATGATGAGTCAGTCTTACCGAAGGCTCGACCTGTGCCTCCTTCCACTGTTATAGTATAAGTGGGTCCTATCCGTAATCAAAACTATTTTGCTACTGCGACTATTGTTACATCACAACTACTGCAAACAAAAACAAAGTTAAACATCGTTCTAAGTCAATTATTGAAGTCATTCTGAAGGCTTTAATTTTAGGTTTATTGCTGTCAAAACTTACATTTTTCCAAAGTAATATTGTAGTTAACACTGAAGAACTATTTTGGAATAAAAAAAATGTTGTTGACTGCACTAAAATCGAATATATTATTATCATGGCAGTATATAAGTATTAAATTATATATTATATAGAATATTTTCGAGAGAGGAACTGTAACAAAAAGTGCAGTACCTACGCGAGTTATTAACACGTTTACAGTTGTTAAAATCTGCGTTTCTTTCAACTACTGCAAACAAAAATAAAGTTAAACATTATAGATCAATAACCAGTACATACATAGATGTGAGAAAAGCATTTAATAATATTGATCTAACCTCATATCGTAAAATCCTCTTTATGAACTCAAAACTACTTGCATAATGAAAGTTTTGTTTCATGAACGTCTCTAAAGCAGATTTTTTTTTGAATTATAGCATAGGTCTCCGAGCGACATAATGCTATAAAATAACTTTTTCTGAGATTACAGTACATGTGATACTAACTAGGAAGGCAAAGGGAACTTAGCCCAAACAGCCATGTCTGAGGTTTATTTATTTATTTATTTATTAAGGAGCTCCAACTGTATACTCCGATTTCAAACATATTCTTAGTTCTATACATTTGTCCTGCAGAGTGATGCAAATTATAGGAGCACACAGCCCTCACATATGAATCCGGTACAATTTTCAAAAATAATAAACCTTAATTAAACAAAATTAAAAATATGCCAAATTATATGAGTTACTACAAAAGCAGCCACAAACAAAGCTTGCATAAACAAATTAAAACTAACAAGTTACAAATAAAAAAAAAAAAAAAAAGCATTAATCAAGTGAATGTGAAAAGCCCCCCTCTCCACAGATATGGTTTAAACCTCGCGTGCTGGACCCATTTGAATATTATAAGGAGGTTAAAACCTGTCAGAAAGGGGCTTCCCATACAAAGGGGGTTCTTATATACTACAATTCCTTTCTGAAGGGTAAATGGTTCAAAGACTCACATTTGGATGCAGCCTTACTTGTTGAACTTCTGCGCTGGATTCAGACCACCAGACTCAATCTTGGTGTCTGGGCAGACAGCGTTGTCCTCTCGTCGGTCTGGCGCGTCACAGGTCTTCAACAAACTACTGGCCCCGCCCGCAGCTTGCGGAGGAATTCTCTAAACTCAACCCCTAACCCCGAGCTAGCTCGACCCAGACCTCTACCACGATTTCCGTGAATCGTGCTAATGAAAATCCAAAAATCTATTCACATCACTTTCCACCGGCGACCGATTCCCGAAACTGTTCGGACACACAATTTAGCTCGCAATTAATGCTCATTAATTGGGTTATTTTACCACTTTTCCACTGTTTATTTCCTTGAAATACATAATTCTTTCAACACTGGTTGAATCCATTTTTTACACGCATCTCCTCGAGAGCAAAATTGACAGTAAACCGGAAAAAACAACTTTGACATTTCACTTTTTTTCAACCCGTGTTGCCATCTCAATAAAATAGAATCTGACACATACTTGCGCGTTCCGAACGCTTTTAAACCGAACATCAAGCTTAGCCCAATTATTTGATTAAAATTTTTTTTTTTTTATAAACTTTTCTCATAACTCACAAAAATAATTGATATTCATATCGGCGGTCTTAGTTTTGTCAACCATGTCTTAGTTTTGTTTATATTCAATTTAAACATTGCCAAGGAATTGCAAAAGATATCAATGTCGCTGTTATTATCATAAAGATTATTATAGCAAACCGACATTCTATTTAAAGGAGAAAATTTACCTACATTTGTTAAATGAGTGAGAGGTTCAAAAACTTTTCGCCTTTTATTAGGTCTTATAATGTTGCTCCTAGGTACAGCAAAGTTTAATTCTGAAAGAACACCAGGCAATTGCAAATTTCCATTGACAATTTTGTGAAGGGCTATAAGATCATTTAAGCATCTGCGGTGTTCAAGGGAAGCCATCTTGAAATGATTGAGTCTTTGTGGATAATCTGCACGAAAAGGACAAGACTTATCCCGATACGCTAGATATCTAGTAAAACTGCGTTGCACGCGTTCTATTCTGTCTATGTGTGTTTGGTAAAAAGGACTCCAAGCCACAGATTTAATATCAAATACCAATGAGGTTAATACATAATATTCTCAAATACGTACAAAACAGCTAAGGAGGTCACAGTTCAACTTTATTTTCGGCCAGGTATTGTTTATGGCCGCTATGCGGCGCTTGCTAGGGCGTATGTGCGTTAGACATGTGTTGGATTTCGGTGACATAGTTTACGGGGAAATTTATTTATTATTTATAGTGAGTTTATAGGTCAAAAGATAACTAAAATTACTGACAGCAGTGATGGTGATGATAATTTGACTCCACCTGACATTCTGGAAATAACGACGACGGAAATTACGATCACTTTTAGAACAAGCTTTTACAGGAAAAATCTAAAATGGCTAACGACAAATTTACTAAGATCATGAAAACAGGTTAGTAGGCATGAGTTTAGATAAAGTAGCGTATGAAACTATACATAACTATGTATTAAAACACTCGTGTTCTATTAAAAAACTCTCCTTTGGCACTCGTGTTTTTAATAACCTTTTTATCTACCAGTTTCATAAACTACTATTAGAAAATATAACCCAGGGATATAGTGTAAACCGGTAGTTAGCGAAACGAGCGGCTAGAAACGAAGCGCTCCCAGGGACCCGATGGCATACCACCCTTCGTTTTTAGAGACTGTCGGACGGTGTTGGAAAAACCTCTGCTACACGTGTTCAACGTTAGTATAGCGGCCGCTCAGTTTCCTGATCGTTGGAAGTTATCTCGAGTGGTACCGGTACCGAAAGGGAGAGGAGGCCAGGATCCCACCGACTACAGGCCAGTGGCAATCCTATGTACTCCGGCCAAGGTATTTGAATCGGCAATACACCACTGCTTATATGCGCAGATAAGTGGCCAGTTGTCTGACGCACAACACGGCTTCCGTCCAGGGCGTGGAACGGAAGGGAACCTGCTCCACCTGATGTCACGATTAGTGCCAGCGGTGGATGCTGGAGTACAGGTAGACGTCGCTTACTGCGACTTCAGAAAGGCCTTTGACACGGTCGACAACGACGTTCTGCTCGCGAAGTTGGCAGGCGTGGGCTGCACACCGCACACGCTCAACTTCTTCGTCAGCTACTTGGGGGACAGGCGGCAGTACGTCGACTGTGGGGGACATCGGTCGGAGCCCTACTACACTAGATCAGGAGTCAGTCAAGGGAGCAACCTAGGGCCCCTCCAATTTATCATCATGGTAAATGATCTACCGGATGTAGTCAAGGCGTCTACGTGTCTGCTTTTTGCGGACGACCTAAAACTGGTGCTGGAAGTAAAAGATGGCGAGGATCAGAGGAAACTTCAGCAGGACTTAGACAGGATTGTTGAATGGAGTCAGAGGAATAAATTACTATTTAATGTATCCAAATGTTCTGTAATGTCGTTCAGTCGCGCGCGCACCCCAATACTCTCGCAGTACCAAATTGGAGGAGAACTGCTGCAGCGAGTATCGGAGGTAAGAGACCTGGGCATTCGCTTCACAGCTGATCTCAACTTCCGAGAGCACATTAAGGATGTTTGCAAAAAAGCTTTCAGGAATTTAGGGTTTGTCTTACGCCAGGCAAACGGATTTACTAACATCTGTGCTTTAAAAACCTTATACGAGGCTCTCGTGAAAAGCCACTTAGAGGGTAACTCGATGGTATGGTCTCCGAGTGAAGCTAAGTATAAAACAATGTTGGAACGTATTCAAAATAAATTTACAAGGTTTATATATTTAAAGATGTATGGTGTGTATCCGGGATATCCTTTGCTGTATCCTACACTGTTTGTATTAGGCATGGTGGGATACAGCAAACTGGAATTGAGAAGAGACGCATCCTTCGCCACGTACTTATTTCGTGTGCTGAGAGGCGAGGTGCATAACCCGGCCATCCTCGAGCAACTGCGACTGTGCGTGCCGGACGGACTGGCGACGCGGCGATTGCAACCGACACTCCTGGCAGTACCGCGGGCACGCACCAATCTGCTGCAGAGGGCGTCGCTTACGCGCGCTATGCGTTTGCTAAACGCGGTGGCTGGATCCGGACGGGTTGATTTGTTTAATTGTAACGTGAGCGAGTTCACACAGGCCATACTAAGTATTAATGTAAAAGTTTAATTGTGACTGTAAATTTAATTGTTAAGTGTTAATGTTTAATAAACCTTCTCTATCGAATTAGGATGCATCCTGTAAAGATAGATGATAGGGGAATGAAAAATAAATAAATAAAATAAATAAATAAATAAATAACCAGCCGCTTGATACCGGGTAGATACCCGACTTGAGCATCGAAGAACAACACGATTTTTATTAAATACTCCTTATTTTTGTTATACAGTAGCAGTTATTATGTTCACATCCATCCATCCATCCATCCATCAGCCCGTGTTCTTCCACTGCTGGACATAGGCCTTTCCCAAATTTCGCCACTCATGTCGGTCCTCCGTCCTCCTCATCCAGCCGCCCCCCGCAACGTCTTTCAGGTCGTCGGTCCAGCGGGCACGAGGTCGTCCTACACTACGCTTTGCTGTACGTGGTCTCCATTCTAAAGCCTTTCGGCCCCAACGGCCATCATGTCGGCGACAAATATGGCCTGCCCACTGCCACTTCAACTTACTGATTCTGCAGGCTATGTCGGTTACTTTAGATCTCCGACGGATCTCCTCATTTCGGATTCTATCCATCAGAGATACCCCAAGCATAGCCCGCTCCATAGCTCGCTGAGCGACCTTAAACCGGTGGATCAGACCCTTTGTAAGAGACCACGTCTCAGCGCCATACGTCATCACAGGAAGGACGCACTGGTTGAACACCTTAGCCTTTAAGCACTGCGGTATTGACGACGTAAATATGTGACGCAACTTTCCGAATGCTGCCAAACCCAAGCATATTCTTCTGTCAGCCTCGGCGTCGAAGTTGTTTTTATCCAGCTGTATGACTTGACCCAGATGAACATATTTTTGAACAGTTTCGATGCTGACATTGTCGACGGTTATTGGCCCTTGGATGACGTGACAGATGGACATGACCTTAGTCTTATCCAAATTCATCCGCAGGCCCACTCGTCTCGAAGAATCGCCAAGGTCGCGCATCATTTCCTCTAGTTCCTGCAGCGATTCCGCCATTATGACGATGTCATCGGCAAAGCGATTATGTTCACAGTAGCAGTTATTATGTTTTGCTATTTTTGTTTTTTTTTAAATAAACACGGAAGATACCTTTTGTATTATACCTACTAATATACTTAATTCAGAGACGAACAGGAAACTATGAAACAATGTTTGTGTTTAGCTGGTGGTATATGAAAATTATAAGAATAAAGGTACTTAGTTAAATTAGTCAAAAAAATTAACATTAGTTTACTTTGGTTCACAATTATAAACCAAACGCGAGAATCTCGCGCGGCAGGAACTAAATGCTTACTATTACTAGGTGTCTGTCCACACTTATTTCATGGATATTTCCAAAAACATCTCTCTCAAATAAATCATTAAAATAGTCTTACTCCACTGCTGTGTCACATTTTGTATGAGAATTTTGAGTTTTTAACACTTGATACATATGCAAATGTCATTGTTTATGTCTATTTATGTTAAATTTATCCTATAGTAAATAAATCAAAAGAAAAACAACAAAAACTAAAAACTAAATCATGTGAATATACGAATGAAATGTAAGCAGCCGTTTTCAGGCGCTAGTTATCGCTAGAAATGATAATAAGCCAAATCAACCGTTTCCAGCCGCTAGGCTAGAAATGTTCGTAACCAGCTTCACATCTGTACCCAGGGAGGAGCAGAAGCAGAAGGTGCAGTACGCGAGCTCCGCGTACAAGTGCGAGCTGTGCGTCATCGGATTCTACACGCAGCAGCAAGTCGAGGACCACTACATCGCGGCGCATCGCGCTGTGAGTCACTGCATTCGATACGTATATTGGCGTAGCGAGCGGAGCAGCTTAGGTGGTCCCCCTAGGCAGCTTAGGCATACTATAAATAAATAACAAATATAGGCTGTCCGAGATATCATGATATGGGTGACAGTTCAAAGTTGACAGTTACAGTGATGTACCCTAACGAAATATAATATAATCGATTTTTTTTGATTGATCTAAAGATCCAAACTATTTTTTGTTAATTACTAAATTAGTTAAATTAAACGAACCAATAACTCCAGAGTTTGACAGTTCAAAGATTTTTTTTTGTTTTTCTCGGAATTTTACCAATGACAAAACAAAAAATCAACAAAAACTGTAACAAACGTCAAAACAAACAGCACGTAAAGCAACCGCAAGGAAAACACAAACCGCATACAAGATGTACTCATACTGACGCGATTTTCGATTAAGTAGTGTCCGTACCTATGGGTTAGTGTTCCGATTCACGCATCACGTAGCAAAAAGACATTATTATTCACTGAATCTTTTCTTCGTTTTTAACGAATACACTGAGATTTTTGTTCCGATTTATAGAGGCATTATTTATTGTGTTTTTGCAATAATTATTTACATTATTTCTAAAACCTATTATTTTCTTTTGTACCTGGGTGTATGTAGTTTGGTGTGAGTAGTATAGGTGAAACGGAAAATTACGAACTGTCACGCATATCATGATATCTCGGGCAGCCTATAGTATTTATAGGTGGTAGTGCTGATGCCGGGCTCGACTGTGGAGGTACCACCATCTTACTCGGAAATCCTCCCGAAGTTATTCGGGGGAGAGTGAGAGAACAGCTCTCAGGCAAAACCAGGCGGCCCACCATTGCATGGGACCGATGGATGGCAGTATATCCATCCCCAATTGCCGGGCCTTATATATAACAGACTGGTGATAGGCAGCGGCGTCACTGGTGCAAGGGTTTCGGCACCGCGCTCACCAACCCGCCTACCCAGCGGGTGTGAGTATGGGCATTTCTTCCAGGAGGACCGCCAAGATTGTCCAGCAGTGGACGAAACAGTCTGATGGATGGATGGATGGATTCTATCTCCATACAAACGGGCCAAAACGAACCCCCCCCCCAAAACTCGGTTTATGACAGTCGCGGTCGTACCGTA
The DNA here is from genome assembly GCA_910592155.1 of Ypsolopha scabrella. Lineage (NCBI taxonomy): Eukaryota > Metazoa > Arthropoda > Insecta > Lepidoptera > Ypsolophidae > Ypsolopha > Ypsolopha scabrella. The sequence goes on from OU342986.1 coordinate 18,648,688, forward strand.
GTAACGTACGCACGTTATCTCTGTGACGCTAATGAAATTACAGAGTATGTTGTACAATGTATGGTTGCTTAAATCCAACTTTTATAATAATAATATAGCATTATCAAATACGTAAACAGTCAGTTGGCAGCCCTAGGGCGTGTTTAGGCACCGAGCGGCCGTAGGTATTGATTTCAAGGGCACCGCCTAGTTAAACTACTGTGGCTTAGGTGACCCCCCCAGAGCTTATCTCTTTAAATTATTAAACAGTGCCCTCCAAAACTGTCCATACAGTTTGTCTTCAGAAACGAGTCTCGAGATTTACAAAATAGAAATCATTGTGCCTTAATTTGTTTAAAAGTTATTATATATAATAAACTCATGTTGAATGTTGTTTTGTGGGTGATTATACTATAAGACTTTCATTACTATTAAAAATAATAATAATAGTGGTTTATAAGTGCGGCAAGGAGGCAATGTGAAACACGAGCGATAAGCGAGTTATTTCCCTTACGCACGTGTATCATACCACGTTTTTCAATGCATAGTGTGAGTAAATAAATAAAACTTAATTAAAGAAACAAACAAACAATAAATACAAAAAAAAACTTTTCGTTTTCTTTGTACGCAAGTTGCCAACTTGACGGAAATAAGCTGCTTAAGTTTGATGCGTTCGTATACTACGATTAAGTCGGATTGAAAAATGAGCTAAACAAACCGTTTAGGATGAAAATTACCGATTCTAGACACTTCGATCTTCATGTAGAACACACTTTTAGTCACAATAAAATGCATATTAACTCACTTTTTGATAAAAAAACTTCAATAAAACGATCATTCGTTTTTTCTAATGGCGGCTGAACATTTTAATCTGTATGACCCTATTGACTAGTAGTGATGTTCCACTTTTACACAGATAGAAAAAAATCCAATGAACATTAGTGAAAAGATGACGTTCTGTGTTTTTCCAACAAAACTTACCGTAAGCACCTGAAAAAAATTACATCGCTTAAATTTTGATAAATGAAGTGATTAAAATAATTCCGTTCATTGTCTTTCATCGCTCAAGCTTTCGCAAAATTTTTGACATCCCGAATCGTAAGATAAGCCTTCGTAGAATTCCGTATGCACCATGAGGGCTTAAACATTACAGATCATTCATTGCCTCAATTGCAGTCATTTATTTTAGTTTTTTAAGGTTAGGAAATATTTTTTAACTATTTTAGTTTTAATAACGTTTTTAAATTTTTGAAGCTCCGCAATGCTCAGATCTCAGATCAATAGCGGACGGACATCTGAGCTGTCACTGAAATAGTCGAACATCGCCACTGCTAAAAAGGTACTCGGGTACATCACTATAACTGTCAAAAGTGGTCACGTGTGAAAGTATCTTTTCTTTGTTTACATCACTGCTCAATTCGACTTGATCGTAGTGTAGGCTGCTTTCAGTGATGTAATAACATGCCTGCTTTGTTATTTGTTCCAGAAAGCAGGGCTCGTCCCGTGTAAGGTGTGCTACGTGTATGTAGACTCCACACAAATAGCTTCACACACTGCGACACATTACACAAGGTATCATTGCTCTTAGTTTACACATGCATTAAGTAGATATACAGAGTGTAAAAGCAAAGGCAAGAATCCTTTATGGGTTTGTTAGTATGATCGGTAAAGATATTATTTTAAATACTGGGATCTTAAATAAAGTACCAGTACCTCATAATAAGACGAGTTTCTTTACTCAAAATACACTAATCGCGTGGACACTCTCACTGGTCGCTGGCCACTCGGATGACAATTTTTTGTGATTATTCAGAAGTAAAATGTGTATTTGAGTAATTCCATGAAATCTGACCACTTTGGTCGCATCCGTTACTCCAGTTATAATTTCTTTATTAAGCAAAGTATTGATAATTCGTTGCCTATTTTAATGTGCATTGGTAACTTAGAAAATATGATTTAAACACAACGTTCTTAAATTGTAAAATTATTATTATATTCTATTATTTTATATACATTGAAAAATGAAACGGGTGCGACGCCTTCTTGTAAATATACGAAGGTCCTACAATTCAAAGAGAACCAAATTCAAGAGATGATAGGGTATTCCTAATATAACACATTCTAACGAAACTAATTTTTTGCGCGACCTTTTTTCATACCTTATCATAGAAATTTTGTCAGCTGATTTTTAACCACTTTGTAGTGGAAAATTAAAAAAAATATATGATCAAAAAAGTTTTTTTTTTTCCGGGTTTCGATCAACTAACGATACAAGCATGATCGATCAACCATACAATAGGCATGATGACTAAAAAAGTTATATTAGTCCGTCAGTTAGATTATCAGAAAATATTGAACACGTATTTTTATGAAGATATAGCCCGCTGAAGTTCCGCGTGACGTCACATCTAGGTACAATTTTACTTAGAAGTGACGTCATTTTCCCCCACTCCCAAACTTTGACGCGCTTTATCTCTGTAATTTTTTGTTGGATTGACAAAAGAAAAAACACGTGTCTAATATTTTTTGATAATCTAAATGACGGACTAAATAGAATAATATTTTGTTTACCCTGTCTACAAGCCTATTATTTTCACTTATTGTTGGACAATAATAAGTGAAAATAATTCTAGGGTAGATCATGTATCTTTAACTAATCAAATTCCAGAAAATGAAAAATCTTTTTGCTTAAATAATGTTTTCACTTCCCAGTACAAAGTGGTTCTATCAGCTGACTAAATTTCTATGGAAAGGTAAAAAAAAAGTTTGCGCAAAATTTTTTTTTTCGGTGGAATGAGGTCTTTTAGAGATATTCTATCTGTTAATTTTTTTATCACTCTGAATTGTAGTACCTTATATAATTTTAGTGCATGCAAGTTTACCTCGCAATGATTTTTTCACTGTCAGCAAGTTTTCCTCAGTGTCACAAGTTTTCTTCACTGTCTGCAAGTACAAACACTATGCGAATCCGACGAAGTGATATTGTGCACTCCTGTCTCTGTCGATTTTAAACCAGGAACTGATTTACCGTTGAATAAGGGTACCCTAAAATTTCGGTATGACGTCATACCGTTTTTGTACGATACCTTCGCTTGTGCAGCGCAAGAAAGTTTTTGGTTAATCCAAGGGCGTATAAAAAGGGGGAGGGGTTTATTTTAGGGGTCCAAACCCCCCTCTTAACATACGGGGGAAAAGAAATATATGCACATCAAGATTTTGCGACCCTTGTGTGAAATTCGTAAATTTTTTTTTGGTGTTCCTACAAACGCGAGCCCAGCTTAGAATCAATCACTATGGGAGTTCAACATTTTATTTTGCATTTTTGGATCCTTGGACCCCCATGAGAAAGCTATACCTACGACCAGATGAGTTAATGTACAATAACCGTACCGAAATTTGTCCTTTTCTGATTGGCTGGGGCTTGAGTGGTTTTCCTTCACCGTCAGCAAGTGTAAGTATACAAATACCTATACCACGCGTTAAAATCGTGAATGAAAAGAGTGTTGTCTGTTCCACTGACACTGAGTGAATGTCATAACAATGCGTCGACGTTACAGGTACATATGTAAGTACTGCGGACACATGGAGTACTCGCAGAAGACGTGCTCTCAGCACGTGCGCACGCACGTCAAAGGTAACGTCGCCATGGACCAGCCGAAGGTAAGGACTCTGACCTGACACGCCCCTCTCGGTCTTAAATCATTCTGGTAAAACGTAAATGAAGGTAATTAAACGTACAACCTAAACTCGCGAGCCATGCAACGGATTCGAATGCGGTTTTCTTTATAAGGTGACTTTCGTCTACGTAGCCAAATTCATACTGAGGACTCGGCAAGTAAGAACCAAGGTTCAATGACGCTATTTGCGAAATACGAAAAAAAAAATTATGCCTCTGTATTTGTTCAAGACATCCACTCAGTGCAGTAAGTCGAAAATTGTTTTTTATGAAAACCCATCTTAAGGGAACCGTTTCAATCTCGGTGCAAAATGCACAATTTGTGATTGCTTTTTACTATTAAATAAAAAGTACAAAAAAAAATTGATTTTCAACACACTTGCTTATAAAGAGGCCCTTATTGCATCGTTCTTAGGGTCATAATGCAGCATATTATACACGTGTGCTTTTTACTTTACATTATCGCACTAGTGCTTTTTACATTACAGTTTTTTTTTAATCTTAGCAAAGAGGTTTGATGTCTTGAGAAATAGCAAAGTTTTTGCGAATAAATAAACTGTCTCAGTTAAAATATAATAAATAATAATTTAAGTTTATCAAATTATTAATTTTTATCAATTTATTATTGTATTTAACTTATTTATTTGTTGTAAATACAAAAACATTTAGTTTTTTAATATTTAATATTTGGCTGTTTGGCGGATGCGTCAGTCATTCAGTGAGCATTAGACACACTTTCGGCTCCATTATGCCTTCGGCTCGGGCTGCAATCCCGCCTCGACTGTAATGTCCAACGCAGCTCACTTGTATCATAATGTACTATTATGGCATTTTGGGACAATAGTTCAATGTCAATTAGGCTTTTCTACCAAAGTTGTGTAATTAAATGCATTACGTTGTAAATTTATGTCCAAAACAACTTAAAACGCGCTTTTAAGTTGGTATAGATATTCACACCAACTATAATCCATAAAATGACGCAAGTCTGCTAAAACCCCTGATGATTATTAAACAATAGTTAAAATAAGATTAATAGTACATTACGATACGAGAGCGATGAAACGTTTTCTGACGAGTGTGAGTTTGCGGCACGAGCCGAAGGTGAGTGCTGCAATCACACGAGTCGAGAAAAAGTTTCTCGCACGAGTATCGTATAATATTTTATAGCAAAAGTGCGGAAAATGCCGACTTTACGCAAGCGCAGCGTGCGTAAAGTGGTCATTTTACGCACGGTGTGCTATAAACTATTTTTCACACCACCTGCTCGACAATGTTCAATTACATATCATGCAACGTCAACGTAAAGTAAAGCATTATATCTTAAGGGATATAAAGTTGTATGAAACTCCCTAGGGAATAAAGTCATTTGAATTTGGAACGTCAAATTCGTGTGGAAACTCGTGGAAAACTCTAAATAAAAAATGCCCATATAGGTTTATTCCAAAATCGAACTGGCCACCAAAAGCAGAACTCAAAAAAAAAGAAAAAGGTGCGTTTACAAGGAATGTGAAACATAGACGTTGTTTGGTGCTGTGATTGTCAGTGAATTTTATTGCAATATTCATGTTCATAAAAAAAATGTCGAGCGATAGGATTCTACTCCAGAGTTTATCAAAACAGAAGCTTTAGAGATTATTAATAATCTACTACCGGAAAAATCAAAACGCACATATGAAAAAGCATATGACGAAAATACTGAATTTATGGAGCCCTGGCTTTTTATTTTCTCGCAGTAGGTGTGAAAAGTAAAGTATGCTCCTCTGGAATAAAGCCTGTCTTCGTCTTGGGCAGCTTGAACCCCTCGCTTCACTCGGGACTCGCTACGCTCGGGAGTTAACTCTAGAGATCCTCGCTTCACTCAGGACTCTATACAACGCCCGCGACATAAGACACAGCTTTATTCCCTTAGTGCACAATCTACTATTATTTTATACAATTTATTTCAAAGGAAGATAAACTATCATCAGATATCGAAATGGTTCTTGGAAAACAATTTTCATCTTACTGTACTAATGATTTCAACGGCATTATAACCTAAGTAGAAACACATATAATTCATACTGGACAATTGGTAAGTGGTCATGACCAAGGTTCAATAACTCTGTTTACGAAAACGTTATTTTGTACCTCTATACTTCAAAAACAACCTCCACTCAATTAGTATACGAACTGTAAATTTTATTTTGCGTATTTCACAAAAAGGATCATCGAACCTTGCTCCTGACCATTTACCGAGTCTCCAGTATGAATTTGGCTGTATTAACGAAAGTTACTCTATATAAGGTGACATTTATTTATACAGCTAAATACGTGAGGCTTGGTGAGTCACCTTATATAACATTAAACGTTCTACCCGTATTCCAGAGACGCCGCAGAAAGGGCCGCGACGTGCCCCCCTCCCCCCCCAGGCCCGGCGACCTCAGGAAGCTGCTCTCCAAGACCACCATAGAAGGGTACAAGTGTCTCGAGTGCGACATGTTCTTCAAGTGAGTGCTGTTTGTGTTGGTCTACTGAGCGAATTCGGTATGTAAAGCAAAAGTACACGGTGCTGATTCCAGATATTGGGTTTCTAGACCGTATTCTTCTGTTTGTAGCTTTTGAAACCATAACATCGTGTTTATTTTAACAAAAATACAAAATCCATATTCACTTTCATTGGACCTCTAAATGACGTCACAGAGTTGGCTGATTAGCCCTAGGCTCAATGCAGAAAATAAATAAAGAGCTTATTGTTTTTTCCTTGTCAATGTCAACTTACAGTGTCACCAACTTATCTGGAGAATGAACTAACTTATTCCGGGCCTGTCATTGGCTAATATTCAATATTATCTAATCAGATATGCTAGTTCCGCAATTTTCATTCTACATATAAGTTGGTAGCACAGTAGCACAGAGTTGCCAACCTGTTAAAATAAAGGAAGTACTTTATATAATTTATACTTGCGATTATCGGCACTTGATGAAACTTGGAAAACATCACAATTAAATTCACTTGTACTTGTTTCACTGCTTTTAATTTTAAGGATTACCGTGTAAACCTTAAAATTAAAAGCAGTGAAACAAGTACAAGTGAATTTAATTGTGGTGAAGTACTTTATGATATAAATAAAGAGGTTAATATAGCCAACTCCGTGACGTCATCACAACAAAACTTTAAAAAATTATTAAAAATTAACTACCGATTAGAATGAAGAAATACATAAACTAATTGCTCATAATTAGTCAACTTTAAAAAACAAAATTACTAAATTTGTGTTCTTTACATAGGTACCGAATTTGGTGGTTTGGATATATAGAGAGGATGAATAAAAGTTGACTGATGAGTTCATGCTGCACAAGTGGAAGGTAAAGCTCGACCGGGCCGCCCTAGAAGGACGTATGCCGACCAAATAGGCGACATAGTGAACATCCATCCATCCCCATCAGCCCGTGTTCGCCCACTGCTGGCCATAGCCATTCATGTCGGTCCTCCGTCCTCCTCCTCCACGCGCCCTCCGCAACGTCCTTCAGGTCGTCAGTCCAGCGGGCACGAGGTCGGCCTACACTACGATTTGCTGTACGTGGTCTCCATTCTAAAACCTTTCGGTCCCAACGGCCATCATGTCGGCGACAAATATGTACAAGACTGAACAAGGGCAAAGTAACAATACCCGGAATAGAAGAGCTTGTATAACTAGATTGATGAATGTAGAAGCATAAGAGTTGTGTCAGGATCGTAGCAAAGTCTCACCCTCTAGTGTGAGCGTATGAACAACATTTCGACCCCATAAGGCAGTGGATTTTAAATAAATAATGTTCTGTTGTTACTCGTTGATGGAACGCTACAAACTTTAAATAAAAATCAATACTGTGTTATGATTGTGTCCAGGAACTCTAGATCCCGCAAGAACCACGTAGCGCGCTTCCACCGTGAGGGGCTGCAGTGCGACCACTGCAAGAAACGGTTCGTCAACAGAACGACACTCGCGACGCATCTCAAGTAAGTATACACAATATACCTTCAACTTTAGATTTAGTCTTCGATCTATCTATTTATAGACGTTCCACGTCGCTTGTTTTTTAGGGATCCGTACCCCAAAAGGAAAAAAACGGAACCCTTATAGGATCACTCTGTAGTCCGTTCGTCCGTCTGTCTGTCAAGACCCTTTACCTCTGACCGCGTGGAGGTATCGAGTTGAAATTAAAACCATATACTCAAGTCTACAGTATCTTGAAGCTGTGGAAAAATCAAACTTCCAAGTTGACGTAAAAAACGTATATTTCGACACTCAAGGGAATCAAAAGTTATAGGGTATTTTCCGTTGACCTACAATTATTAAATTTGGCAAGTAATTATGGTACAAGTATAGGGAAAATCTGAAAACTATATATTTGTAATTAAATCATAAAAAAATCATCGAGGTTAAGCAACGGTGTGACCAAATCATTTTGTAGATTTTTTTAAACTTTTTAATTATAAATTTGTACGGAAACCTCGGTGGGCGAGTCCGACTCGCACTTGTCCTGTTTTTTTTACTTAAGAGCGATGGTATAAAGGCTGCGTTCCGTTTTGTGCGTAACGCGCATGATGCGCCTCAAAATTATTCCGTTTTGTGCATCAATTCATTACCAATATAACAAATGCAAAGACCGCTTCAAATTGCACCAATCTGACTGATGCGATATTTGGACAGCTGTCATTCATGTCAAATCAAATAAATTATTTTAATGACTAGAAATAACTTAACCTAATTTCATTCATATTTTTTTTACATAAAAAGTCAGTTAAATAACATTACGTTCCTTTAAAGACTATTTATTACAGTAGTATGCATAGAAATACATGCATATAAAAAATTGTTTTGTGGGTTTGGTTTGTTAATGTGATAGGAATAAACCGCACGACCAACATCTCATTGGATTGACTAACGTTTGTCCTGCTCGAGACTTATTTATTCTGATACACCTTTTTTTTTTTAGTCCATATTTCCTTAGACTTAGAGATAAAAATAGGTTTCTGGTTATTTTGTTGGTTAGTTATCTACCATAAGAGCTACCCTCTATCTTATCGTAACTTGTGTTTATTGTTTTTTTTTACGTATAGTTAAGAATGGGTTAACTCGATATTTTGTTGACTGTTTGTACTTTTAGTTTTAGTTTTATGTTAGTAAGATATATTTGCATTTTGTGTACATCTATTCGTGGAAACTTCACTGGCCAATGTAATGCCTATTTGTATTTTTATTTTTATGTATTATTTAAGGCTGTTTGTTTTCCTTAATAAAGAAAATGAAAATGAAAATAATGAGTATTTTGAGTCAACTGTATTTTTATTAATAGATTTCAGTGTTTTTTAAATATTATATGTCGTATTATATTTACGACCCCACTGGAAAGTCGAAATATAGCGCATTTAACTGTAAATTTCTTTGCTTTCATAATAAAATTACATTTACTAAAATTTTGAACCATTAACAGGTTTTTTGAGGAAATATATAGTTACTAACTTAGTATGATATATAAGTCTGTGTTTACAATTTACTAAAATTTTTAACCATTAACAGGTTTTTTGGGGAAATATATAATTACTAACTTAGCATGATAAATAAGTCTGTGTTTATTGTTGGTAAAGTGCAGGTAAGAATGAATATTCAAAAACGGATAGGACTCACTTTTTAACTGTGCGAGGAGGCACAGGTCAAGCTTTCGATGAGATTATTATTCATCATTATCAGGACTCTTCGGGAGTACTTTCGCGCACGGCGGTCAGTCGAGTACTCAACTATCTAGTACTCCTATTCGATTTTAAATATTCATGATGTCAACTCACTCTAATTGTAATGAATGTGGGTAAGTTGTTGTTACTGTTGATTGTTAGCACTTGGTGGAACTTGGAATACAAAACATAAATAAATTTGTAGAACACTACAATTTATTTTGTGTTCATTATGTGTGTAAGTTATTAACGATGTAGTGGATATTCTCCAGACTGCACGAAGGGCCGCTGCCGCGCGCGGAGTGCCCGGTGTGCCACAAGCAGGTGCGCGTGATACAGCTCAAGTACCACATACAGCGGCACGAGAATAAGAGCCGGTACGAGTGCACCGACTGTCAGAAGGTGGGTTCAACGTTATTTTACGTGTAACCACTCTATTAAAGTTGGTAGGTTTATTTCTGTAATTAGTGATAATTTTCTTTACAGTAGTAGACAGATAAGCAGATTATGAATTTCATTTGAGGCTCGGTACCGGATGACAGTGGCCATCTATTAAAGTTGAAAGGTTTCTTTGTGTTATTATTAGTGTTCATTATCTTTACAATAGTTGACAGATAAGCAGGTGGAAGTGACATGAGTGGTACAATTTCCAGGTTTTCTCTCATCTGGCGACATATCAGGCTCATCTCAAGTATTCGCGAGCGCACGCGTCCGATGAAGTTTTCAAGTAAGTATCTACTGACTGATCTACGTTTGTGTGGGCGGGTTCGTGCTGGGGACTCGGTGGGTGGTCGGGGCCGGGGTTCGGTGACCCCTGTTTGCGACGTACGAGAAATATTTTTTGTGCTATACTTATTTGAGAACAACCTCGACACAATTAGTGTGTACCTGAATGTTATTTAGCGTATGTCGCGGAAGGGGTCATTGAGCCTTGGTCTTGCCACTTGCCGGGTCTCCGGTATGGGTTTGGCTGTGAAGACGGGAGTCATCTTATACTTATTTATTTATGTAGATATGTACGTATAGTTAGACGTCGTGTTCAGAGTCCATCTCCGCAGGTTCCCGTGCCCCATGTGCAACAAGGGGTACCCGACTAAGGACCAGATGCAAGACCACTTCAACTACCAGCATCTCGGCAAGACGTCGCACAAGTGTCTCATCTGTGATAAGGTTAGTCTTTGTTGCAGGACTCCGTTACTTTGGAGTTTTACATAATCCGTATCCTAATAATAACTTGCTAAATGTGCCCCTATACAGTTTTTCATCTATACTTCCTATGTGCCCAAATACAAAGTCTTCATTCATCTATCCTTACTGCGTAAACTAACAGAATCTTCTCTTATCTATGATATAATTGCTCCCAAATACAAAGTCTTCTTCTATCTATCCTTCCTATGTGCCCAAATACAAAGTATTCATTCATCTATCCTTACTGCGTAATCTAACAGAAACTTCTCTTATCTATGATATAATTGCCCCCAAATACAAAGTCTTCTTCTATCTATCCTTCCTATGTGCCTAAATACAAAGTCTTCATTCATCTATCCTTACTGCGTAAAACAGAATCTTCTCTTATCTATGATATAATTGCCCCCAAGTACAAAGTCTTCTTCTAAAGTCGTTTGCAATAGAATCCAACAATCATGTAAACAAACCAAATTGTCACGATTACTCCGTAATCACATCATTTGACGATCAATTATGAACATAGTCTGATTTCAACGAACGCACCATTGTTTTCACATTATCTTCAACACGATTTAACTTGTATTTATAAGTTAAATTTGTTAAAACATTTGCAACGTAAAAATTTCGAAGTATTTGACAAGCTGTCATCTTAGTTTTTTACTCATCGAACTCTATAAGTCATTGAAAAGTTAGTGTTGTTCGTAATCTGAAGTTATCTTTTATTTTTAATTTAATATTATTTGAATACAATAAAAAATTTTTTTCAAGAGCTTAATATAATTAACCAAAACGGATTGTATCCTAAGCCATAAAAATAATGGTTAGTTTTTAAAAATTGACAGGTGGCCATTTTGTTAGAATTGTCATTCACAGTCATTCACTGTTCTGTGGGTTCGCTGTGCATTAGTGTTTTCTGTTTCCGTTTTCTGTTTCCGATTTCTACGACTTTGCATTCTCATTTTGGACTTTTGTTTTGCTTTACGATTTGGCTGGACATATTTTTCTTGGAACGACGACCTTTGCACGGCATCACGGACTTTGATATAGCATACGATTGGTATTTTTTCTCAAGGAGTAATCAGGAGGTAAGAATGATTTAGATCTATTACCTACAACCACAGATAACGGTTATCTGTGCCTACAACGGAAATCTATTAGACGCACTTTAATATTGTATTGCCCTCGTAACTAATTATTTGAATAGATCACAATTACTGAAATGTATGTGTGTAAAATTATATTTGTTTTTAAGGTTATAATGAGCGAGCCGCAGCCAGGTTCGTCGGGGACTGCTCCGCCGCCGCCGGTCAAAAAACCAAATGGTAAGGTTTCATTTGTGTATTTTTGTATATTTATGATAACACTATATAAAATTAATATTATTAAATATAAAATTACATTATGACAGAAAATTATCTTTTTTGTTTCAGGTTTAAGATGGTTTTAGACAAAATTCTGCCGGGATCTGTAATTGTAATGGATAATGCTCCATACCATTCTCGCCAACTCGAACGAGTGCCCAACATGAGCTGGAGGAAGGATGCTATACAAGAATGGTTACGTAGCAAAAATATAGCTTTTGAAACAAGTGAAATAAAAGCACAGTTACTCACAAAATTTGATAAAAAAAATTATGTTACAAAATACGTTGACGAGCTCGCCGCATCGAAAGGAATAACTGTGCTTCGCCTTCCTCCCTACCACTGCGAACTCAACCCAATTGAGCTCATTTGGGCACAGGTTAAGTCGTATGTTGGGAGAAATAACAAATCTTTTAAAATGGCGGAAATAAAAACTTTATTGAACGAAGGGTTGGCGAGAATCGGAGCCGAACAATGGTCGAAATGCGTAAGTCACGTCCTAAAGGAAGAGGAAGAAATGAAAAAGCTCGACGGCATTTTAGACACGGCAAGCGATGACACAGTGGTTCCATTTATAATTACGGTCACCGGCGACACTTCTGATAGTGATGATGACGAAGACGAAGATTTAAATTTGTTTTAATAAACACTTTTTTTATATATAATCAGTTTTATTTTTAGTCTATGGCTTATATATTTAATCTATTTAGTCAGTTTTATTTTAGTACCTATCCTACTATGGGCCATAGTCTATGACTTAAAATTAAAATAATTAGAAAAATCAATTTAATTAAAATTAAATTAGAACACTATGACATCACTATGGGCATAAACAATACGCTGTCAATGTCAGTCCGCCATATTTGTTTACATGATTGTTGGATTCTATTGCAAACGACTTTATCTATCCTTCCTATGTGCCCAAATACAAAGTATTCATTCATTTATCCTTACTGCGTAATCTAACAGAATCTTCTCTTATCTATGACATAATTGCCCCCAAATACAAAGTCTTCTTATATCTATCCTTCCTATGTGCCCAAATACAAAGTATTCATTCATCTATCCTGTCTATGTGCCCAAATACAAAGTCTTGTTTCATATATCCTTCTGAATGCCCAAACAGAATCTTCTCTTATGTATCATTAAAATGTCCCCAAATACAAAGTCTTCTTCCATCTATCCTTTCTATGTGCCCAAATACAAAGTATTCATTCATCTATCCTTACTGCGTAATCTAACAGAATCTTCTCTTATCTATGATATAATTGCCCCCAAATACAAAGTCTTCTTCTATCTATCCTTCCTATGTGCCCAAATACAAAGTATTCATTCATATATGCTGTCTATGTGCCCAAATACAAAGTCTTGTTTCATATATCCTTCTGAATGCCCAAACAGAATCTTCTCTTATGTATGATTAAAATTCCCCCAAATACAAAGTCTTCTTCCATCTATCCTTTCTATGTGCCCAAATACAAAGTCTCATCTGCCCAACTATAAAGTTTTCTTTCTCCTAACCTTTAAAGCTACCTAAATACCAAGTCCAATCTCATTTGAATCCTCAAATACAAACCAAACAATATATTTCAGCCGATTGCATCGCGAGCCAACGTGGAGAAGCACATGATGCGCGTGCACGGTGAGAAGCGAGACAAGCCGCGCAACCACCAGTGCCAGCAGTGCGGGAAAGCGTTCACTGTGAGTACATACGAGGCGCGACTGAACATCAGCGCACTATAATCCGCAGTGTCATGCTGATGAAGAATATTTTTTTGCTTTTGGATTCGGGGTTTATTCTTCAACTTCTCTTTAATGTTTATCATTTCTTGGTTCAAGCTGTTTTAGGGTCCCGTGAAGAAACTCTTGAAGGGAAGAGTGTCATAATGTCCGAAAACAGACACTTTAATAGACTTTTAAATTCCAGGACAAAAAGGCGTTGACTCAGCACGAGGTGATCCACTCGGGCGAGCGCCCGCTCTCGTGCGATATCTGCCAGCAGACGTTCAAGCAGAAAGCGTCCTTATACACACACAGGAAGAGAGTCCATAAAGTGTTCCCGCAGAAGCGAGTCGTCGAGTTTATGGACACAAAAGCGACGTAGAACGGTGAATGAACAACATGTCATTCGAAAATTATACCAGACAATTAAAATGGCGAAAGGTTCATGATTAGTTCGTCATGTGACAATAGGCCAGTCGTGATTGGCCGATTCATAAACATTGTAAACGCTATTGGAGCCTTTCATGGGCGTCAGAAGGGGGCAGTCCCCCCCGCTGGAAACGGAATGGGACAGAGTAAAAAATAGGATTTCGTAGCACGACTAAAGTCACATACAGCGGACATATGAGAGTCAAGACCGATCGGCAGTTCTTGTTTGCACAAAAGTACGTTTGTTTATTTTTCAACTATAAATCCTGTTGATATTTGAAAGGTTGCTCCACCCTAGACTTTCGTCTTCCGACGGCCATGGAGCCTTTGTTATACTAAACTGTGTTCCAGTTTATCGTGGAGTAATTTTTCAGCACTAGTTGAACTATGTTTTTTTCGTTTACTGACCTAGAACGGTAATCACATGTGAGATCTTGTGAATCATAACCGGACCTTGCGTCATAAAAAACAAAAGATTGTGACCATTTGGATTTTCCTGATAATGGTGATAGATGCAACAATATTCATTTAAATATGACCGTTCTTTGCACAAAAGATAAAAAAAAGATATTTCTAGTCCAATCGAGTATTGATCTATTTGAGCATAAACCTTGTTTTCTCCCTAAGTTCCCTAAAAACTTACTTTTATCTCCCCTTTCGATTAAGATAATCTTGGTAACACATTATTGTGATGAAAAACACTTGTATAAGTCAACGCAGGTGTAAAAAGAGCTCTGGGGCGTCAGTAGAAGGGATGTTTGCGCATGGGGGTATAGTCGTGCACAAAAAGGCTTAAGTATAGCATTATTTCATTATGCGAGTAAAATGTTTATTGTAGAATAACATCGGTATAACAGCTATTTTTGAACAGGTTAGAAATAAAAATATACTGTGGGTGTTGATTTGGTCCAGAACATGCGTCACATGAATGTTAATATACCTACATGATGCTTATTCCAAAAAAAATGCATACCAAAACAAAATACTTCTATCAGCTTCGTTCCTCATGCAACAGTAAACATTGTAAATGATTTTTCTTTCTTTTCTCTGCAAACCCATCGTAACACAAATACATTTTTGCGCGTGACTGTATTTTGAGATCGACCGAACGTGGACACTGCGCCATGAAGCGAAAGTCACCAATCACGAGACAGCAAATCCACGCGCCAGGTACTTTCCCCGTCGCAGCCGCCCGCGCCGCACCACCAATTTGGTCAGTAATTTGCTCACTGCGCAGGTACGTCGCTCGGAGCTCTTTTTACCTGCGTTGACTTATACATTCCCACAAATAATATTTAATATTAACTACCCAACCGGTTTCACTGTGTGAGCATCATCAGGGGCTTTTAAATTAATGTTACATAGGTAACACTAAAAGTTTCCGGAACTGGCCACTTACATAAACAATATTTAAAAATTTATTGCAACATTTGAAAATAGAACTCTTTGGCTGTAGAATGCAGTTTGTTTCATCTGACTGTCTTTTGTTTTTACCTTGTGGCGCCATTTAAAAAATTGTGTGTCTGCATCAACATGGATTTAACTCGGGAAAATTTTCGTAGTATGATTTTCTACGATTTTAAGTGTAATTTGACAGCTCAACAGAGCATCGCTCGGCTTGAAACAGCTTTTGGCAATGAAGCACCATGCAAGACGACTGTTTGTAGCTGGTTTGCAGAATTCAATCGTGGTCGTATCAATCTCAGTGACAAATCTCGCGATGGTCGGCCGTCCACCGCTGTGACCAACAAAAACATCGATGCTGTGCGCCGTATGATTGAAACAGACAGGCATGTGACCTACCATGAAATTCGCGCATCCTTAGAAATAGGCATGAGTCAAATACAATCAATCCTACACAAACATTTGGGTGTGAGAAAGCTGTGCTCGCGGTGGATCCCACACAACTTGACCGAGGCTCAAAAAACGGACCGCGTCACTTGGTGCAGTGCCATGCTTACCAGATTCAACGAAGGTGCGTCAAATTTGGTGTGGGACATAGTAACAGGTGACGAAACATGAATTTATTGCTACGATCCCAAAACAAAGCAGCAATCGAGCGTATGGGTCTTTCAAGATGAGCCGAAACCAACCAAAGTGGCGCGCGTGAAAAGTGCATCTAAGCGGATGATTGCTTCTTTTTTTAATAAAACTGGACACGTGGCTACTGTTGCTTTAGAGAATCGTCGTACCGTGAATAGTGACTGGTACACGACCATTTGTTTGCCGGAAGTTATTGACGAACTCCGTAAAAATAACTGTAAACGCCGTATCATCCTGCACCACGACAATGCTAGTTCTCACACGGCCAGACAGACAAACGACTTTTTGAAGACGAAAAATGTAGAACTCATGAGTCATCCTGCATACAGTCCCGACCTGGCACCTTGTGACTTTTTTCTGTTCCCAAAAATTAAGAACCAATTACGCGGTCAACGATTTTCATCACCAGAAGAGGCAGTCGAGGAGTATGAAAAACACGTTTCAGAGGTCACCACAGGGGAGTGGCACAAAAGTTTTCAAAACTGGTTTGATCGAATGAAAAAGTGCATAGACGCCAAGGGAGATTATTTTGAAAAACAATAAATTAATTTTGTACCTTTAATAGTATTTTTTCATATTCATTCCGGAAACTTATAGTGCGTCCCACGTATTACATATTTTAACAATGTTTGTGTTGCTCGATGTCCGTGCAATAAAGGATATTAGGTATAGTGGTCCTGACCACTTACCAAGTCTCCAGTATGAGTTTGGCTGTACAAACGAAAGTCCTCTTATAGATTAGAGCAAGATGTGTTTTATTCTACGGATGTATATCTTGCTTTGATATATTTATCTTAATTTATATTATTATACCGGGTGTAAATAGACTGCTACCATTAAATTAAACCACATATTCTACCGACCCTACTGAACTACTTTTCCCAAGAGTCATACCCTTAGTTTAGGAAATAATTGAGTTCCAAATAAAAACGCGTGAACCCTAACGCAGCGACATACGGGCGAGTTTAGAGAGAGCGTCGTCCGTGAAACCTCTAGCTATTTGAGGTCTATAGCTGTTTTATTTTATGAACAATTCTATATTTTTTTGTAAGAAAGAATACACTTGATATTATTGTTCCACGATTGGATTGCGATTCAAAAGTACCGTTTGCATAAAAGTACAAAAGAATTGATTACGTAGGTATAGTCTGTCAAAAAAGTGTTGAAATGAATATTGAAGAAACTATTTTTCTTTCGCCCGATTACACCAAACAAATAAGTACAAAATCTGTTAAATGGAGTTAACGGCGTTGTTATTTCATAAATATATTACCTAAATTATACGACTTGAACGTTTAAAGTCCAATAAAGTTAATTAAAGTTTCATTTTCATTTCAACACTTTTTTGACAGACTATACTTAAGACCATCAAGTAAAATAATAATATATTTTTTGCGTTTTATGTACTTATTGATGTTTATAAAAGTTTATTGATCAAAAATATTGCTTTTTAAAAAAAATAAAATGTTCGCTGATTTAGTTGCCTGAACTGTTTGCTGAATCCTTTTTTTAACTGTTTTATAAATGAAATCTTTAAATTTTATTTGACAAATCTGTCACTATTCGGTATTTTTCTTAATTTTAGACTACAATTTTAATGCACAAATTTGTATCATATCAATGTTATAAAGTCTGACCACAACCCTCACCCTAGAACTAGACTCAGCTCTTTTAGGGTTCCGTACCCAAAGGGTAACCAACGGGACCCTATTACTAAGACTCCGCTGTCCGTCTGTAACCAGGCTGTATCTCAAGAACCGTGATAGTTAGACAGTTGAAATTTACACAGATGATGTATTTCTGTCGCCGCTATAACAACAAATACTAAAGCCGACCAAAAGCGAGTCGGGTCTGCGCACTCCCATACTATAATAATAATAATAATAAAATTTCTTTATTCCAGCCAGATTTACATAAATACAATAAAAATCAGGCCATATTACACACAAAAAAAGAAAACTAAAAAAGAAAAAAATAATAAACTCTATAGTACACCAAAGCTTGCGTGATATTGTCGCCACTTCTTATGCACGGGGCTCTGAGTCCACTCGGTGCAGCTACGTAAGATGGTGTTATTAGTGGCTACGAGACGCGCGCGCATTGATGCTGACCGCTATACCACAGACGCCGTTTTTATAGATAATGGTACGGAACCCTTCGTGCGCGAGTCCGACTCGCACTTGGCCGGTTTTTTAATGTAAATGTACTATTTAATGTAATGTAATATTTCATTGTAAAAAAATTAACATATAATTTTCAAAATAAATTGTTATTTTTAATGAATAATATTTTTAAAATGTAGTGTCAGTGTATATGATAAGTAATTGTTTATATAATTATTTAAGATATGAAGTGTTTTACTCAATAACAAGTACTAAGACATTAATTTTATTGGTCTTTATTTACATAATTATTTTAGCAATGAAAAGTCTTACTTTAACTAGTTCCACAGTGTTTATTTCTCCTCTGTTAGCGACCGGTTTCGTTTAAAACATTTGTTTGATGTGTTTACATCAGTTGCAACATTGTTTTTGTTGCAACTGATTAATTTACCTGAAGATGTTTTTAAACGAAACCGGTCGCTAACAGGGGAGAAATAAACACCGTGGAACTAGTTAAAGTAAGACTTTTCATTGCTATAATGAAGTTCCATCAAGAACCATCAATGAAATCTGTTATAATTATTTTACTACATTATAAAATTTTTTTTTTTTCTTTAAAATTTCTTATTCTTATTCTTTATTGTACACAAAAAAGGAGATTACAAATATTTGATACAATAATTTGAGTACAGCGGCGAGCTTATCTCTCAAAGAGATTTTTTATAGCAAACCGAATGAGTATAGGAGTGCTTTAAAAAATAAATAGGTAACCATATGTGTACGTACTACATACTAAAATACTTACATAGGTGTATAAAATATATATAAATATATAAATATATCTAACATACATACTAATATAACTAACTCTAATATAAACTGACTATATATAAACATGACATAACGATACATGATAATTGATAATACAGCAATAAATAATTAAACATATTTAGGATAGCTTAAGGATTTGCTGAATAGTATTCCTTTAGTTTCTTTTTAAAAGAGGAGATAGTGCGACAATCTCGGATTGTGTACGGAAGAGAATTCCACAGCCTGATGGCTCTAACAGTGAACGAATTTGCGAAAGCTCCGGTATTGTGAGAAGGCGTTTTAAGGAGTGTGACTGTGTGCGACCTGAGTGGTTTATTGATATCTCTGCTAAACAGGAAGTTGAAGCGCTCACGAAGATAATCCGGAGCTGTTGAACTCTTGAGGACATTGAAAAGGCAACACAACGTATGGAGATTTCTGCGCTTCCGAATAGGGAGCCATTTAAGTTCCGCGCGGTAGTATGAAACGTGGTCGTATTTGCGCAAGCCATACACGAATCTGATGCCCAGATTCTGCAACCTTTCCAATTTACCCAAGAGCTCTTCATTCGCGTCTATAAAACAAACGTCAGCGTAATCGATTAGGGGTAGAAGAAGAGACTGTGCGAGAGTGACTTTAGTTACGAAGGGGAGGAATTTCTGGAGGCGTTTGAGCGAATGGAAAGCAGCAAAGACACGTCGGCTAATCTCAGTAACGTGCGATGACCAAGATAAATTGCAGTCAAAGATAACCCCTAGATTTTTCACCGTTTTCATGTAGGCAATCGGGATGTTATTAAAAGAAATCTGTGGTACACTAAATGAACTAAGGGAATTGGTCATGTATCTAGTTCCAATGATAATGGCTTGAGATTTCTTTGGATTGACTAAAAGACCGTAAGATTTAGCCCAATCATTAATGTTATTTAGATCATGGTTCATAAAAGAAATGGCAGAGTTAATTTCAGCTATGTTAAAATTTATTTTTCTTATAATTTAGTATTGTATAAAATTTTAACTTTCAGTAGTATGCTCCACTGTTTTCGTATTGGGCGTAACCCTGGAAACAAAAGAAAAATACTTCATTAATTTAATCACACCATGGCATTAAGGGCCCGTTCTCCCTGACAATGAGCACCTTATTTTGCGTCAGGTAGAACTGAACTCTATGACGTTTCGTTATTGTTTAAAATAGCGCGCTCTGAGCCGTGCCTGTTACGACAACCGAAACATCGCGAGCTCTCAAAGATCCTGTTTTTCTCTCAAAATATGTATAATGTATAAACGGTGAAATAAAAAAAACAGTATCCATTAATATACTTAGTAAAGTACCTTTTCTTTAATAACCTGCAATTTTCATGTAATTTGGTCATGTAGAAAAAAATATTCAAAAATCAGCCGTTTCCGTTTTTAGGGTTCCGTACCTCAAAAGAAAAAAAAAGCGGAAACCTTATAGGATCACTTTGTTGTCCGTCTGTCTGTCAAGTCAAGACCCTTTGTCTCGGGAACGCGTGGAGGTATCGAGTTAAACCATATACCTACTCAGGTCTACAGTCCCTTGAAGCTGGGAAAAAATCAAACTTCCAAGTTGACGTAAAATACGACCGTTTATGCCGTATAAAGCGTATATTTCGACACTCAGAGGAATCAAAATTCATAGGGTATTTTCTGTTGACCTAGAACTATAAAATTTGGCAAGTAATACCGTCTTATACTTGTAGTATTTGCCATTTATTACATTTGTAATTAAATCACAAAAAATATAGTCTTTAACGGAACCCTCGGTGGGCCAGTGGCGTACATTGGACCAAGTTGGACAATAAAAAAATGCGTTTTTTTAATGTCTTTTTGTAAAATCATAATTTGTATGACGCCAGGGTAGCTAGGGACTGCCTACCCTGGTGTACATGATTTCATACAAATTGTTATTTTTTTTTCAAATTGGTTTTTAATATTATTTTATCGTCAATCTTGACCTTCTCATAGCTTTTCCAACAAAAAGTCCAATGCACGCCACTGCGGTGGGCGAGTCCGACTCGCAGTTGAGTTTTTCGTTTTTTTTTCAATTGGCTTATCTAGGATTTGTAGCTGGGGGGAGAGGGGGGCAGGCCCCTGCTCCATCCCATGAAGCCATCAACAAGTACCTGTTGTTGATTATGTAATCGTAATAAGATAAATAGAGATAACCCTGGATACATCGAGATCACATACAAACCAAAATACAAAATAAATACCTTTAATCCTTTTAATTCTAACATGCGCCTGACCCATAACTGGCCTGACTCTGAAAGTGAATATGAAGTCACCACGTCGCTTGAAATTTTAAACAACCATTCCATAACTAATTTACTCCACCCTTGCACACCACATGAAATATGGAAAAATATTCAACGGTTAAAACAACGCAAGGCTCCAGGTATGGACGATATTGGCAATATACTTCTGAAGAACCTTCCTCAGAAGTGCGTAGTACTCCTTGCGAAGGTTTTTAATGCTTGTCTCCGGCTTGGCTACTTCCCTGACCGCTGGAAAGAAGCCAAGATAATTTGCATTAAAAAAAGTGGTAAAGATGGTTCTATCCCAACTAGTTATCGCCCAATTAGTCTTTTGCCATCTATTGCTAAACTTTTGGAGCGCATCATTTGTGATCGACTTATGAAATACTTAAGTCCTCATCTAATTGATGAGCAGTTTGGGTTTCGCCAGTGTCACTCTACTACTCAGCAACTTGCTCGCGTTAGTGAGCATATCGCACACAATCTCAATATTAACCATTCAACAGGCATGTTCCTGCTTGATATTGAAAAAGCATTTGACACGGTGTGGCATAATGGGCTCCTTCATAAATTGGTGATTCTTAATGTTCCCCTTGATATCATAAAAATCATTCAGTCTTACCTCCATGGACGTCATTTCAGAGTTCACATTGGCAATATCAAGTCAGAACTGTTTCCTATTCCTGCCGGTGTTCCTCAGGGCTCTATCCTGGGTCCTGTGATGTTTTTGGCGTACTTAAATGATATCCCGAAACAGCCCCGTACTCACCTTGCATGTTTTGCTGATGACACAGCTTCATTCAGTTCATCTAATGATGTTGATTTGGTTATAAGCAGGTTACAACTCTCAATAGAACGCCTAAGCTCCTTCTTTGCCCAATGGAAACTAAAAATCAATGAATCAAAAACGGAGGCCATCTTGTTTACACGCCAGCGATCTTTCCCCACTCGTAAACTAATTATCAATGGTTTTGAAATACCCTGGCAAAAAACAGTTAAATACTTGGGAGCATTATTGGATTCTAAGGTTAATTGGTCAGCAAATATAAATGCGATCCGTACAAAGGGAGCTAGAGCCCTTAATTCGCTTAGCCCCATCCTAAATCGCCGTAGTAATCTCAGCTCATCTACTAAACTTGAAATATACTCCACTCTAGTGCGGCCATGCATCACATATGCTGCTCCTGTTTGGAGCAGCACATGTCGGACCAATTTCGACAAACTACAAGTTATTCAGAATAAAGCCTTGAAAATTGCATATAATACGCCTTTTAAAACTAACTTACATTTACTGCATGCACGTATCCTTCTTCCTAAATTACGAGATCACATCATGAAATTATCCAGGAACTTTTATCTTTATAAAAATCCCATCCATAATAATACTCTCGTATCCCGAATTGGTCAGTCTCGCTATCGCGACCTCCCATATGTCGATACTTATAATCGTTACAGACTACCCCATCACTATTGGTTGGGAGGTGATGCATTACTCATACGGCCCGACTAAATTGTCCATGGATCTCGTGCTAACATTTAAACACATTTAAATGTATACCCATAAGCTCTATTTTTATTAAACCTACTATCATAAAGTTATATTTGTAAGCCTTCGTTCTTGTTTAGATGTAGGTAACTTTAAAATGTAAGGTACTTTTTACTTTGTATGTATCCTCTGTGTGCAAATTAAACCTTATTTAACAGGAAGCTAATGTTATAAGTATAAGTAATCACGATATATAATTTTTAGTTTCTGTGGTGTAATACAATCTTCAACATTAAGCTAACGTCCCTTGTCAGTTTGGCGCTCATCCTCCAATCGGGACAAAGCACATTTATTGACTTTGATTGTCACTATCTTACTAGATCTTAAACAGTTTCATTTTGTGTAGTTTATTGTCACTATAGCGAACATATTTTATTATTTGGAGGTAGGTTGAAAAATCAGTGTTCGCCTGCTTCGCGTTTTTATGTATCATACCTACATCATACTTTTGTTATGTACTGTATTTACTTGTCAACCTTCAGTGTATTGTTCAGTCGATGTAGATAGCTATGCTATGTCCCTTAGTTGTACTAATTAATTATATAAGCCTAAAATGTGTCTTCACTCAAAAGTACATGTTAGTTAATTCTCATTTATAATTTTAAGAGTCACAAACTTATGTTGAAATCACATTACCTTACATGTTAAAAATTTCAAGAGGTACTTCTAGCCTGCGAAATGTATGTACTTTTGTGTTTATGCGTTCTTGACTGTGTCTTGAAACTGTATTATGTATATATTTTCCGTTAAATAAAGACTTTTGAAAATGAAAATGAAATGACCTTAAATCGGATAACGAATTTTTTTATATCAATGACGGCTGTACTTTTGGGGAGGGCCAAAAAGGAAACGGACGTCCGCCCTCAGACGGTGGGGTCCGACCCCTGCACTAAAAGATGTTCGAGTTATCATGATATGGGTGACAGTTCGTAATTTTCCGTTTCACCCATACTACTCACACCATACTACATACACCCAGGTGCAAAAGAAAATATTAGGTTTTAGAAAGAATGTATATATCGGCGCATCAGCAATGGTTCATTGTTGATAAAAGAAGATTATTAATTAAATAACTCTGTTTAATAATGTGATTAGATCAAAACTAGTTCATAAGCCATTAATTAATTGAACTGTGATTATTGCAATGTAAAATTAACGTAAATTCACATACATTCAATACTTAACCTAAAATTGTAAACACGTGCTGCAGTCACGCTCGGGCAGTCTTGCTCGAGCCGTCGGATAGTGCGGACCTCTCTAATAAGTTGTTGCGCTGTCAGTTGAATAAACGAAGCTTTGGTAATACCTTCAATGTTTTCTTTGAAAATTGAAGATGAGTGATCACCAAGAAAATATTCGTGACGTCAGCAGTGCTGACGTCACACTTTTTAAAAATACAACCAAGGCTGTTTCTCCGTCATATATCATTATTGCAAAAATACAATAAATTATTTATCTATAAATCGTAAGAATAATTGCAGTGTATTCGTTAAATTTAACAAAAAAAGATTCAGAAAAGAATAATGTATTTTTGCTACTTGATGCGTGGATCGGAACGTTAACCCAGAGGTACTGACACTATATAATCGAAAATACATCGATGAATCGGCGCGGCCATCCTAAAGGATCGCGTCAGTATGAGTTCATCTTGTATGCTGTTTGTGTTTTCGTTGCGGTTGCTTTACGTGCTATATTTGTTTTGACGTTTGTTACAGTTTTAGTTGGTTTTGTTGTTTGTTTTTGGTGAAATGCCGAGAAAAACAAAAAAAAATCTTTAAACTCTCAAGCTTGGGCGTTTTGGTTCATTTAATTTAATTAATTTAGAAATTAACACAAAGCAGTTTGGATAATCAAAGATCAATCAAATGAAAAATCGATTTGATATCCCTTGTTAATTTTGTCGATACAAAAAAAAAACGATTCTATTTCGTTAGGGCACATAACTATAACTGTAAATTTTGAACTGCCACCCATATCATGATAACTCGAACATACTAAAGTTACCTGTGCACTGTGCGTGTAGAGCGACGCGCTCTGTCTGAACGTGGCGCCGCAGAGGGAGCAGGACAGCGGCCGCTCGCCCGTGTGGATGCGTTCGTGCTCACGTAAACCCGACCCCTGCACTAGTTACCTGTGCACTCTCCGCTTGTGGGTGTAGAGCGGCGCGCTCTGTCTGAACGTGGCGCCGCAGAGGGAGCAGGACAGCGGCCGCTCGCCCGTGTGGATGCGTTCGTGCTCACGTAAACCCGACCCCTGCACTAGTTACCTGTGCACTCTCCGCTTGTGCGTGTAGAGCGGCGCGCTCTGTCTGAACGTGGCGCCGCAGAGGGAGCAGGACAGCGGCCGCTCGCCCGTGTGGATGCGTTCGTGCTCACGTAAACCCGACCCCTGCACTAGTTACCTGTGCACTCTCCGCTTGTGCGTGTAGAGCGGCACGCTCTGTCTGAACGTGGCGCCGCAGAGGGAGCAGGACAGCGGCCGCTCGCCCGTGTGGATGCGTTCGTGCTCACGTAAACCCGACCCCTGCACTAGTTACCTGTGCACTCTCCGCTTGTGCGTGTAGAGCGACGCGCTCTGTCTGAACGTGGCGCCGCAGAGGGAGCAGGACAGCGGCCGCTCGCCTGTGTGGATGCGTTCGTGCTCACGTAAACCCGACCCCTGCACTAGTTACCTGTGCACTCTCCGCTTGTGCGTGTAGAGCGACGCGCTCTGTCTGAATGTGGCGCCGCAGAGGGAGCAGGACAGCGGCCGCTCGCCCGTGTGGATGCGTTCGTGCTCACGTAAACCCGACCCCTGCACTAGTTACCTGTGCACTCTCCGCTTGTGCGTGTAGAGCGACGCGCTCTGTCTGAACGTGGCGCCGCAGAGGGAGCAGGACAGCGGCCGCTCGCCCGTGTGGATGCGTTCGTGCTCACGTAAACCCGACCCCTGCACTAGTTACCTGTGCACTCTCCGCTTGTGCGTGTAGAGCGGCGCGCTCTGTCTGAACGTGGCACCGCAGAGGGAGCAGGACAGCGGCCGCTCGCCCGTGTGGATGCGTTCGTGCTCACGTAAACCCGACCCCTGCACTAGTTATCTGTGCACTCTCCGCTTGTGCGTGTAGAGCGACGCGCTCTGTCTGAACGTGGCACCGCAGAGGGAGCAGGACAGCGGCCGCTCGCCCGTGTGGATGCGTTCGTGCTCACGTAAACCCGACCTCTGCACTAGTTATCTGTGCACTCTCCGCTTGTGCGTGTAGAGCGACGCGCTCTGTCTGAACGTGGCGCCGCAGAGGGAGCAGGATAAGCGGCCGCTCGCCCGTGTGGATGCGTTCGTGCTCACGTAAACCCGACCCCTGCACTAGTTACCTGTGCACTCTCCGCTTGTGCGTGTAGAGCGACGCGCTCTGTCTGAACGTGGCGCCGCAGAGGGAGCAGGACAGCGGCCGCTCGCCCGTGTGGATGCGTTCGTGCTCACGTAAACCTGACCCCTGCACTAGTTACCTGTGCACTCTCCGCTTGTGCGTGTAGAGCGACGCGCTCTGTCTGAACGTGGCGCCGCAGAGGGAGCAGGACAGCGGCCGCTCGCCCGTGTGGATGCGTTCGTGCTCACGTAAACCCGACCCCTGCACTAGTTACCTGTGCACTCTCCGCTTGTGCGTGTAGAGCGACGCGCTCTGTCTGAACGTGGCGCCGCAGAGGGAGCAGGACAGCGGCCGCTCGCCCGTGTGGATGCGTTCGTGCTCACGTAAACCTTTTTTATCCTGAAAATTCAAACAAAAGAATGAAAACAGACATTTCTTTACGTCAAAAAAAAAAACGATTACAACATAACATAAAACGCTAGTTCCCACAGAAAGTTTCCTTGATTTGTGGACACTAGTATCTCCCA
The DNA here is from genome assembly GCA_910592155.1 of Ypsolopha scabrella. NCBI lineage: Eukaryota > Metazoa > Arthropoda > Insecta > Lepidoptera > Ypsolophidae > Ypsolopha > Ypsolopha scabrella. The sequence goes on from OU342986.1 coordinate 18,675,384, forward strand.
ATTAATTATAAAAAATTAAGAGTGTAATGCACGATTCGTTAATCTAATTAGGGCTATGAATAAGAATTTACAACTAAATTATCCATATTTATATTTATAATCTTCTACAGTTCAAACGGCTGCCATTTTAGCGCGCACCAAGTGACGTCACATGATACTGCTCTTGCTTGCGGTGTATGGCGAGTGGCCGGTTTATTTCATTATTTTTGATTAAAACAACCTATTACAAAATATTTGTGGTTTTATTTTACATTTATTAATTTTGAACTTGATATTTGATTACATATGAAATGTACTCACTTTTCTGCTAAAGATATTCTAGGGAGGCGGTCTGACCCCTAAACACCTTCCTTAGAACGATTTATATTTATTGATGATATACCTACATTATGGAACACATATACAAATATGCTGTCATAGGTACTCTTTGATCACAGTTTAAAAATAAGGAATGGTACCTATCCTACAAAGGACACGATCCCTTATTTTTGTCCTATATACGTGGGACGCACTATAAGTTTCCGGAATGAATATGAAAAAATACTATTAAAGGTACAAAATTAATTTATTGTTTTTCAAAATAATCTCCCTTGGCGTCTATGCACTTTTTCATTCGATCAAACCAGTTTTGAAAACTTTTGTGCCACTCCCCTGTGGTGACCTCTGAAACGTGTTTTTCATACTCCTCGACAGCCTCTTCTGGTGATGAAAATCGTTGACCGCGTAATTGGTTCTTAATTTTTGGGAACAGAAAAAAGTCACAAGGTGCCAGGTCGGGACTGTATGCAGGATGACTCATGAGTTCTACATTTTTCGTCTTCAAAAAGTCGTTTGTCTGTCTGGCCGTGTGAGAACTAACATTGTCGTGGTGCAGGATGATACGGCGTTTACGGTTATTTTTACGGAGTTCGTCAATAACTTCCGGCAAACAAATGGTCGTGTACCAGTCACTATTCACGGTACGACGATTCTCTAAAGCAACAGTAGCCACGTGTCCAGTTTTATTAAAAAAAGAAGCAATCATCCGCTTAGATGCACTTTTCACGCGCGCCACTTTGGTTGGTTTCGGCTCATCTTGAAAGACCCATACGCTCGATTGCTGCTTTGTTTTGGGATCGTAGCAATAAATCCATGTTTCGTCACCTGTTACTATGTCCCACACCAAATTTGACGCACCTTCGTTGAATCTGGTAAGCATGGCACTGCACCAAGTGATGCGGTCCGTTTTTTGAGCCTCGGTCAAGTTGTGTGGGATCCACCGCGAGCACAGCTTTCTCACACCCAAATGTTTGTGTAGGATTGATTGTATTTGACTCATGCCTATTTCTAAGGATGCGCGAATTTCATGGTAGGTCACATGCCTGTCTGTTTCAATCATACGGCGCACAGCATCGATGTTTTTGTTGGTCACAGCGGTGGACGGCCGACCATCGCGAGATTCGTCACTGAGATCGATACGACCACGCTTGAATTCTGCAAACCAGCTACAAACAGTCGTCTTGCATGGTGCTTCATTGCCAAAAGCTGTTTCAAGCCGAGCGATGCTCTGTTGAGCTGTCAAATTACACTTAAAATCGTAGAAAATCATACTACGAAAGTTTTCCCGAGTTAAATCCATGTTGATGCAGACACACAATTTTTTAAATGGCGCCACAAGGTAAAAACAAAAGACAGTCAGATGAAACAAACTGCATTCTACAGCCAAAGAGTTCTATTTTCAAATGTTGCAATAAATTTTTAAATATTGTTTATGTAAGTGGCCAGTTCCGGAAACTTTTAGTGTTACCTATGTAATAGGTTAAACAGCTTTTTTTCTTTAACTTTTAATAAAATTATACTTTTAAAGGTAGTGTGTAGATGAAAATAAAAATGCTTTTCCATTTTCCATTCCACTTATTTATTCCACAAGAAGCAAATATATTTAACAAGCATGACCAGTCGATGCCAATAAACCATACCATTAGTTTGTCTCTGTATTGAGTTATTCGAACTGCTACGACAAGTTGTTTACGTTGTCTAGTTATACTAACTACCTACAATATTTTAAATAAGTTAAACAATAAAAAAGAAGTTATGCAACCAGCACCATTCTATTCATAACATTTTAAGATTCTGACTGGTGCTGCGGTGTTAAATTTAAGCATGTCTGCTTAAATCAGTTCATTTGGTATCATCAGTAGAATTTAGCAAAACATGGATTGAAAGTTGTTCGACTGAATTATTATAATCCCTGTAATATCTTGTAAGCTTAATATTAAAGCATTTATTTTTATTACTGTTGGTTACCACAGCTTCTAAAAGAATTTGTTTGCGGTGTACTATTGTATTGTGTGCTCTTTCATAAGTCTATTGACTGGAATCAAAGTTTAAAATGTTTGATATTTTCCAGTAACCTCCAGTTTTCCTGATCCTGGCCTCGTCTATTCAGCCATGCTAACAATGCTATCGCATGTCTACAGCCTCCTGGAACCAGTAATTTAATTCATGTCCACACAATATGATAAAAATTTACCTTGATGTGCTGCACTTTCTTCATGCTAAACAGAATTTTTTCCCGAGCTTCATTATATCACTTAAAGCATTGACAGAGTAAGATTTATTTTTTATTGTTGGGTTATTCTTGCCTTTACAATGCAAATATCACCTTCCCTCTTTAATTGCACATATCCAATGGCATTGTCACCATACGACTCACATTCAGACTTGAAAATTATTGATAACTTTTGGTTAACTTTTATAGGTTTTGAGGTTATCTAATACATTTTAGAACAGCAATAACTAAATAAATACATTCAAATAGACAAAGCTAGCATTCATTTACCTTGAAGCCTTTATTCTTTATTCATTTAATTTAATTTCTGCATAAGTATAATTTAAACTGAAGCCAGAGTGGAGCAGAATAATTTCGACCTCATGAAAATGCCAATTTTTGAAAGATTATCAGTTTGTCTTCGCACAAATCCGGTGTCAGTCATTATGTAACAAACTATTAAAGCTTAAAACTACTAATTTTACCGAAAACATTAGTTAAATTTGTTATTTTTAACAAACTGCAATAAACAAGTTCCGTACAGAATTCATTGACCGGCCATTGTTTACATAACATGTGACGTCACAAAAGACAGTAGCCAATGGTGACGCGTTTTGTATTTGCGTTCCATTTCATCAAAATTTTGTGTTATTAAAATAGAAATAATTGCAAAACTATAAAATGAAATAGTTTCCCATGGTAAATTAGAAATAGAATACAAAAAACACAATATATAACTTTTTTAAATGACATGCATATTCTTTATTGGCTTAAACACTTAAAGGTAAGTTTTTTCTAAACTGTTCAGAAATATCGTCATTTTGCAGTCACACTTTCAGTCGAAATATTTATGAGAAATTAATAAAATTGAAATATATATGCGTTTACTCAAACAAAAACTAAATGTGATGAAATTAAACGCTTAAATAAAATTATGACAATATGACATATAATTAACCAAATGCTAACGTAATGTTCAACTGGATAAACCAAACGTTACCAGGCAACTTGACCACGATATCGAAAACTCCACAGGGAAATGGGAAACGATGACCGACAGGGGTCTGACCCCGGAGCTGTACCCACCCGGAACGCCTTCCCGCACAGCTGGCAGATCTTGTCTCTGGCGCTCTCCTTGATGCCCTCGTGCACGCGGCGCACGTGACGCGTGATGCAGCGAGGCGACGCGAGCGCCTGCACAGATACAGTACGATGACCGACAGGGGTCTGACCCCGGAGCTGTACCCACCCGGAACGCCTTCCCGCACAGCTGGCAGATCTTGTCTCTGGCGCTCTCCTTGATGCCCTCGTGCACGCGGCGCACGTGACGCGTGATGCAGCGAGGCGACGCGAGCGCCTGCACAGATACAGTACGATGACCGACAGGGGTCTGACCCCGGAGCTGTACCCACCCGGAACGCCTTCCCGCACAGCTGGCAGATCTTGTCTCTGGCGCTCTCCTTGATGCCCTCGTGCACGCGGCGCACGTGACGCGTGATGCAGCGAGGCGACGCGAGCGCCTGCACAGATACAGTACGATGACCGACAGGGGTCTGACCCCGGAGCTGTACCCACCCGGAACGCCTTCCCGCACAGCTGGCAGATCTTGTCTTTGGCGCTCTCCTTGATGCCCTCGTGCACGCGGCGCACGTGACGCGTGATGCAGCGAGGCGACGCGAGCGCCTGCACAGATACAGTACGATGACCGACAGGGGTCTGACCCCGGAGCTGTACCCACCCGGAACGCCTTCCCGCACAGCTGGCAGATCTTGTCTCTGGCGCTCTCCTTGATGCCCTCGTGCACGCGGCGCACGTGACGCGTGATGCAGCGAGGCGACGCGAGCGCCTGCACAGATACAGTACGTCAGAACAATGCCGTAGCTAGGATATTTTTCGAAGGGGGGGAGGGGGGGGGGGTTGCGCAGTTTTAGGTAAAACTCCACTTGAGGAAGAAGGATTTTTTATTGTAATGTATTTGAAACTTTAAAACTGTTTACAGTAAAAATATTTTACATTTCTATAGTAACTTCGAACCGCTTGTTAACAATAGCTAGGATCATTTAATGATGACATAATTATAATCCATAGATATCTTAATACTATTACTTCATAATTAAACAAAACGGTGAATTTTTTTGTGAAATTAACACATTAGTACCAACAGAACATACGCTTTCCCGTTAAAGCCGCACAAACGTGTGTTCTGCAAGTACAATGTCATGTTTACATTTTCTTCGATCGCTCGAGATTTAAGTGGCCGTAATTGGTCAAGGAACTGTCAAAACCTGCTGCGCCTGATGTTCTTCATGTTGTAGAGTATGCCTTTTGAAAGACGAGACGCGGCAAATAAAACAAAATCTTCGTTTTGTAATACTGATTGTAGCTCGACGCGCGACCGTATTGTGTTACCTTCCCGCAGACAGGACACTTGTGCAGCGTGGTGCCCTTGTGTTGATAGTTGACGTGGTCTCGCAGCTCTCCGCGCGACCGGTACCCCTTGCTGCATTGCGCGCATTTGTGTCTGTGGGCAATTATATCAGTCGTATGTGAGTCTATATGTGCGACTAGAGCAGATGTGTCTAGAAGATGTGAATTTCTCAACGATAACGATTTCACTGTAATTCCAAGCGGAACTACGCGCAATGCGAGAGGGACAGTTTCAGGGCAAAAAAGCAAAAACTCGTTTATTTATTTATATAAAAAAAAAACTAAAATAGGTAGCAAAATTTCCTCAGAGGACTCCAAAATTTACCAATATTTTGCGCCAGCGCCATAATTACAGCACACACAAAGGCGTAACTAGGTAACGAACGTTGTGAACGCACAGCATCTTTAAATAAAACCAATTTTTAGAAGGAATAAAAACCATATCGTCGTGACATTAGTCCCCGAGGGGGTGTCAGAGTCCGCAGGTGGTACACACGCTTTTCACCGACGGCTAATACGTCCCAAACGTGATGACTGGTGAGCCCTATCGCCGTACTTCAGACACAAATGGACCAACAGCCTAACGTGCATTCTGAAGCACGTAAACGCAGGGATTTGAACCCACGACAAGGTAAAATTTAAAAACGTTACGTAAAAAAAAATAGAACGTTTGCTAGTAACGATTAAATCTAGCTGTGCGAGTAAGATACAATGCAGCCATCTCGCTCTCTCGGATAGGTCTAATTGCTGGGTTTTACTTGAACTCACTTGAGGAGATCCTGCGTGTTGTGTGCCAGCGAGTACTTGAGGTGGTGTTCGTATGAGGCGAGGGAGACAAACGTTTTGTCGCACTCCTCGCATGAGTGCGTCTCTCTGTGTGCGTGTATGCGGGCGTGTGCCTTCATGAGGTCAACGCGGATCTGTTTGCTGCACACGGAGCATTCCTCGCGCGGCTGCGGCCCGCTGTGCACCCTGGAATGTTTAATGCGAAAAGTATCAGGATAGTGGCAGATGCAGATCTGTCTGCTAATGTTTGTTGCATACATTGTGTGAGATTGTGAGGGAGAGAGTGTGATGTGATGGTTTACCTGAATTATGTATGTGTAGCTAATGTGTAAGTGTGAAAAAGGGGGTGTGTTGAGGGAGTGTCTATTGTTGTTTGTTTAGTGTCAAAAAGTGTATGGTGATGCTTTGCCAGAATTATGTGTATGTATGTGGAGTAAGTGAGTAATAGAAGGTGCGTGTTGAGTGGGAAAGCATATTACTTACTGTTTTTTTGCTTTTCTAATACCGCAGTGATATAATGTTAAAGAGTCTCTTATTTACCGTCAAAAAGTGTGATGGTGAAGAATTACCTGAATAATTGAGGGTGTGTGTGTGTGTAATGTGTATGGGGAGAAAGTGTGGGTCTGGGTATAAGGGCTCTGTGCTAAAGAAATGGGCTACGTACAGTCGGTGCCGGGCGAGGTTATTGCTGAACGCGAAGGTCCTCCCGCAGTCGGCGCACGTGTTGCCGGCACGGTGCGCGCGTTGCACGTGCTTCCATCGCTGGTTCTTTGTCCTGCATCATACATTGCTGCAAGTGAGCGATACTGTCTTTGTATAGACCTCACGACGCGTCATCTTTACCACTAATGGGACATCACATCGTACATACGAAACATTCTTAACTAGCGGAGCAGCTCCAGTTTAAAAATCCATACAGTTGTCCAACGAAAGCGCTCAGACATAGCATTAGTGCGGGTCCTGCGGGACGAGACGCGGGGGGTGAGCCACCGAGCTACATACAATTATCGAACATGCAGTACGGAGTCTCGCTTTGCAAGCCCCGCACAACTGCTCCGTTCGAACGTCTCCATAGGACCCATTTTTCTAGACCCCGTATTTCTTAGCGGATGGTTGGGTTAGGTCATACAATTAACCTATACAGTCCGAATTGCATGTTCCCAGGTCCAACTGTGTGGTCAACTGTTTTTCAGAGAGTCAAGGTATTAGTTTTATGTAAAAACGTCACCGTAGTAGGTGGTAGAGCTGATGCCGGGCTCGACTGTGGAGGTACCACCATCTTACTCGCAAATCCTCCCGAAGTTAATCGGGGGAGAGTAAGAGAACAGCTCTCAGGCAAAACCAGGCGGCCCACCATTGCCTGGGACCGATGGATGGCGGTATATCCATCCCCAATTGCCGGGCCTATATAAAACAGACTGGTGACGGGCAGCGGCGTTACTGGTGCAAGGGTTTCGGCACCGCGCTCACCAACCCGCCTGCCCAGCGTGTGTGAGTATGGGTATTTCTTCCAGGAGGACCGCCGAGAGTGGCGAAATCCTGGAAAGGCCTATGTCCAGCAGTGGACGAAAACAGGCTGTTGGATGGATGGATACGTATAGTTTTTTGTAAAAACGTCAGCGCAATTCTCTAAAATAAAGCTGTTTTATCAGTTTCAATGCGGAATTTCTAATGCTTAATAACGTAAAATAGGAACAAAAATAAGAAACAGAAAACTACGATTGTTTTGCATTCTTATTTATACTAATAATAAAGTTGAAAGAAAGTCATATCTGTACATTGAATAATTTTTATAAATTTTACATGCAATTGGTCATTATTAATACTGAAGCTAAAACTGTTCTGTCTGTATTTAATATATATTCCGTTTTAACTCGAGAACCATTCAACGGACTTTAATGCGGTTTTCCTCATCGTAGTAATCCCAGTAAACGTGTAGGCTATAAGGGGTGTTACTTTACTAGTTTTAGTGTGCGGCTTTCAATAGAAGTTAGCAGTCTGATGCACTTCTTGATAGTACAGACCAGCCGGATAAGTTAGTATTCGCCCGCGATGCTACAGGAGCGCGGGGGCGGGCTTATGTTGCACTAAGAGAGTATGAGAGAGAGATACTCACAACCCTGCCGCCCGCTCCCCGTGCGCCCCCCTCGCGCTATCCCCCCGTCCCTGTAACAAACGTACGTACAAAACTCACTCGAAATACTTATCGCAGTCGGTGCAGCGGTAGCCGTACGGCGTCCGTTGGTCCATCATGGCGGTGTTCCGACGCGGCTTCGAGCCAGGATTCTTCACCGGAGCCGACTTCCTGCACCCTTTCGTTCTGAGGATATTCACTGCGTTAAAACTGGGGCTGTGATTGGTCAAACAGCTGTCAAAACTTGTACGTTCAGTTTAATCGTCCGACGATGCATAAAATATACTAATCACTAACGTTCTACGTTTTGACAGTTACGTAAACTTCACAACGCTCTAGAGCTACATTGCGTTCAGATTGATCGTTGAGTGACGCCCCTCTAATACTGACAGCAGGGTAGCATGTACAAATTCAACGCGTACAAGAGACGGCTTCTTAGAGCTGGTCCATAACGCGCGTTTGTTTGCGTTGCGTCGTTGAAATTCTATACTAATTTCGACGCACCGTGTGGCTTCGGCGTATTCTTGTAAGAAAACAAACGCGCGGTATGGACCAGCTCTAACAAGCCGTCTCTTGTACGCGTTGAATTTGTACATGCTACCCTGCTGTCAGTATTAGAGGGGCGTCACTCAACGATCAATCTGAACGCAATGTAGCTCTAGAGCGTTGTGAAGTTTACGTAACTGTCAAAACGTAGAACGTTAGCGATTAGTTTATTTTATGCAGGTGTATAATTACATTTTAGTAGCCCAACCTAAATATTCTTTGTATGTATTTCTCGTATTATTATATATTTTTTATATTCTAAAGATATATATTGTAAGATAAACTTTGACTTATAGAAAATAAATATTAAATTAGTCATTAGTCAATGAACTGTCGAAACGTAGATCATTTCAAGTTTGAGTGGTTGTGATTGGTCAATTAACTATTAATAGGTGAAGCGTTTCAGGTTTGAGGGCCTGTGATTGGTCAATTAAATGTCAAAACGTAGAGGGATTCAGGTCATCGGGCTATGATTGGTCAATTGACCGTTAAAATTTGAGGTCTGGCGGCTGTCAAAACGCAAAGCTTTTGAGGTTTAAGTCGCTGTGACTAAACAAATAAGATTAGTCAATTAACGATCAAAACTTAGAGCGCTTGATGTTTGCATGTGTTATGTTATGAATGTAAGGGTTGTGAAAGTCTGGGTGTAGAAAGATGAGGAGAATGTTTTTACTAGCTGGCATCCCCTAATATAATATTACCGTACCTATATACCAATCAACTTCATACAAGTACTTTCTGTAGATGAGATTCTAGAACACGATATTTAAATAACAGGCGTAGAATACAAACAATTTGCCCATGACTATTCATGCCGAATTAAAGTTTTGTTCTTACTCTTTATCTCTTAGACTATGAATTCCCGCAAAACCTTCGCAAGCTAGGCAGTAACAGACGAATAACTGGCACTACGTAACCGATTTCTCGGTACTTCACTCACCTTGTATCCGCCACAGCCACGTTCTTCATGCTGTGTCCCCTTTTCAAGTGGTTCAACATCTCCGCGGTGGTGTACGCGACGTGGTCGCAGAACCGGCACTCGTGGCGCTGGTAGTGTTCGCGCCGGTGTTCGGCGAACGTCGCCGCCGGGACGGGGGCGTGGCATACGTCGCAGAGGGCGTGTCCAGCTAGCTGGAACGTTCGTACATATGCTGATTTCGTGTATGTTCGCCGTGGGTTTATAGATTACACAAAACATTATGTAATGTAAGTTCATTGACATATTACGTCAATAGGCTGAGTTTAGTTTGATCGCCCGCCGACGACCTCCGATCATGCCATCTCTCTTGCACGCGTTGAATTTGTATCTGCTATCCTGCTGTCAGTGATGAGCGGGCGATCAAACTGAACGCGGCCCTGGTAACGTTACTATTTAATTAAACTTTAGAGAATAAAAGTTCAGGTAACTTTAATTTTTTAGTGACATATTTTTGTCAGATTACTATTATGTATATCGAGTTTTTTACTAAAAATTGAAAATGAGAATTAGTAATAAATGAGAAAATAGTTTTAGAAAATCGACGGATTTTTACTAACCTCTGAGTGAACAGAAACCATATGTTTCTGGTGATCAATTCTCAGTCTAAACCCCACGATACACGACTCACATTTGTACGAAGAGTCAGCAAAATTGGCTGCTAACTTTCTCTGTACCCTACTTTCCTGCATTTCTTCTTCAGTTAATTCTATGGAAGTGAAAAATTTCTTATCTTTACTACTTGATTTCTTTGATTTTCCTGTAGCTTTGTTCTTTTTTCTTCTTGCTATAGTTTTATGTGAATCGCTTGTGATTTTCTCGTCTAAATGTGATGTCTGTGAATTTAAATTAAGGTTCATTTCTTTTAAGTATGTATCGCTGTTGTCTGAATAACAGTAATTATTTAGTTCTGATAGTGGCAAGTCATCTTCCGGTTCAGATTTAACAATATCCAAGTTGGTGGGACCACAGTCGATGAAGTTATCTGATAATTCTTTGCCATCTTCATTGTCTTTGGGGCTTGTGATCATCAGGTTAAAAGACGTATTTGTGTGGACAGACAGTTTTGATAATGTTGCTGAAGACTTTTCCTGCAAACAGTTTAAAAATTAGGCTAGTAAAAAGTTGCCATCTTTTGTTAACAATTAGCATTTCACTAAGTGTGTGCCCACACTGGATGACAAATGGCCTAAGATAGGGCCTTTTTCACTAACTGGTTTCACCAGTATTTTGTCAATTCAAAATACCAATTGTTGATAGAGTGATAATAATACATAATCTTACTTAGTTTAGAAATTCTTAGTTTTTTGCATCATCATAATCTATTTGGTAGTTTTCAAGTAGAAAAGTTACACAGTAAAATTCATACAGAACATAACACAAAAAATCTTTCAAAATACATAGGTATTGGTTTTTTTACAAAAATAATATGAAAAATTGCCTGTTTAGAGCCATTTCATTAAATCTAGATCGAGGATTGTACCCGTTATCAACACTCTGACTTCTCTGCTGGGGTTTGAAATGAAACTACTCTAGAGGTTACATCAAGTATTATTTTAGATACCATGCCAGTACGTAATATATAACGTGTAGGTAATGTATGAAATATTATTTACTACCTATTGCCCGCGGCTCCGCCCGCGTGTTATTCGGTTTAACGACATGCTTTTTTTCGGGATAAAAAGTAGCCTATGTGTTAAGTTAGGGTATAAGCTATAGACATTCTAAATTTCATCCAAATCCGTTCAGCCGTTTCAGCGTGAAAGAGTAACAAACAATTCCCAATCTACCACATCACATCATCCACCATATAACCCTGAACTTGCACCCTCAGATTTTCACCTATTTCGGTCTCTTCAGAGTTCTTTAGGTAGTGTAAGGTTAACATCAAGAGAGGACTGTCAAAACTACTTGTCACGTTTTTTTGATCAGAAGTCCCAAAATTTCTAAAGCAACGGGATCATGTCACTACCTACAAGATGGCAACAAGTTATTGAACAAAATGGTACATATTAAAATAATTAAATGTAAATAAACTTTAAAAAATGTGTCTTGAATTTTCATATAAAATATGAAGAAACTTTTTCCCCAACCAATTCATAATATTTCATACATTGCTTGGACCTGATACCTGAATTACACAGATTGCGAGTGACACCAATACTAATAATAAATTAGTAAAAAAGTCGTGTCTGAAAATTGAATATTTACGCAACACTTTAAATGAAATGGGTTATTGGCATTATACTGATGCCAAAACTAAAATTTTTAAAACTTTTGTCTGTTTTAATTCGAGAACCACTCAACGGATTTGGATGTGTTTGTTATTATCATCGTGATAAGCCTGGTTAACAGGGATATAAGGGGTGTTGCAAAGGTTAGTTGATAATATAAAAGCCATTGACTCACATCTTGCCTCTCTACAATAACGGAGAGAGACTTCTGTGCTATACAGATCTGTCTCCTGAACATACTAAAACGATGCATCAATGCCTTGCACTCCCAGCAGATGAACAGACTCGCAGAGTCCTTGTAGAACCCCTCCTGGATGCAGAATAAAATAAAATTTTAAAAATTTTTATTTCACAAGATGTGTTACCATACACATGTTACTAAGTAGGGTCAGAGACAGGGTTTCAAAGTATCAAGATATATATACCCCTTGATATCATCGTGTTAATTAACAAACAGATACCTATCAAGCCTAGCAATCCTTTTTTAACTGGTATTACATATCGACATCTACATTAGAAGCAATTAAAGTAAAAAAATTATACGCATTTTACAATCAAAGAAATCTTTTATTAATTTTTTGTTCTCAATTTCGTGACTGAAAACTTATGAAAGATAACTATCCACCTATATTGATAAATATCAAAGATACATTATGATTATGTATTAATGATACATTATCACTTCGAACCCTGGTCAGAAATACAACTGTAAATTATTTGAGTGGATACTTCTTACGCCGCCTCTTTCCTCATTCACAGAGGAAGGAATCACTGACAGTGCAGTCACTTATTTATAAGGTTGTGCCCCTTATCATGACTGACCAATAGCAAATAATGGACAATTAAAAAACATAATAATCTACAATCAGAAATCAAATTATCCTTGGTTAAAAATGTTGCTTCGGAAGTGATGTTAAAGTTGTGAACACGCCCCCAGAAAAATGTATCTGCTACAAGATACCAGGGTATCTAGCATGGTAGACCGTATCGAGCTTTGACAGTTTGACGTACCACTGTCTGTCCCTCTTTAGGTAGATGAACAGAGTGAGACAGATCACTGCAAGCGCTATCAAGCTCGATATGGTCTTCCAAGTCAGAGATGCTGATACTTACTCTATAAGCTTCGGAATCGTAGGAGAGAAGCGAATAGAGGTTGTTGATGCCACTGACTATGCGGCACAGTTGATACAACTTGCGATCTCGACTCAGGCAGGAACAACAGTGGCTTCTCAGTAATTTCAGGGAGGTTTCCTCCATTTTGATGGCTGATCGAATCGAATGCTGAGGATGATTCAGAGTCGTGGTGTAGCTAAGGGAGCACTAGGGCAAAAAATGGAGATGGAAAATTTTCTTCAGATTTTATTTTATGGCTTTAAGAAGGTTTCGAAGTAGTTTTAGTTCAATAAACAACGATAAAATGTATCAAAATCTGAATTGTTCTGTTTGTTTATTATTATGAATCTCAATCAATCAAAGCCGTTTTATCTGGCTTCCTATAATGTGTCTCCGCACATTAGTTCCGCCAATATCTAGTTCCAAGTGAATAGACTTGCCGGAAGTTTTCAAGTTAAAATTTGGTTAACTTGAGTTCTGAAGCGTTAACCTATTATGAATCTCAATCAATCAAAGCCGTTTTATCTGGCTTCCTATAATGTGTCTCCGCACATTAGTTCCGCCAATATCCAGTTCCAAGTGAATAGACTTGCCGGAAGTTTTCAAGCCAAAATTTGGTTAACTTGAGTTCTCTATTATGAATCTCTCTCGCACACAACACAACACAACACAAAATTGACATTTCGTTTCGATTTTTTTTTTTTTTTTTTATTAGATTTGTATACGTTGCCTTTATCAGTACTCTAGTAAGATCGGAGGTAATAAAGGTGTCCTTGGGTACAATTTCTCCAAACAGGAAGTGGGTTACTTTTTTTTACAAAAGTTTAATACCCTACGTAATTAGATCCCTGATCTTATCGATATTGCTCCTAGCCATGATCCTAAGGCTAGTTCTTCTAGCAGAGGTAGGTAGGTAGTGAGGTATAAAAAAGCATGGGTAAACTTTAAAATGTTAATAATCTCAGTTTGGTTTCGATTACGTACCGGTATGAGTACGATAGATCAGACCCTCTCAACGGTTCCCAGCTTAGGGGATTTCTCCCTAAATTTAGAGGGGAAAAATGTGGAAGGGGGTTTTTCTAGGGGACTAATATTTTTAGGGGTAAATTTAGGGGGATTATGAATGTAATTTTTTTTTTGTTTATTCAGGAAAACAGTCTATAAAGTGTTACTCTAATTATGATCGGCACCTTTTGATTAGTAGATATAAACATAAATGTAATTAGTTAAATATAAATATTCCTGTTTCATATTTCCGTCTCCGTTTGTCAAGAAGATTTTAATATTTATTCTTTGATTTCATGACTTCCGTTTCCGTTCACTTGATTATTAAATGTATATTCTGTTCTCTCAAATCATTCCCGTTTCCGGTTGTTAAATGAATTTTATTATTTTGTTTGTAAAGTTTCATTTTTCATTTCCGGCGCTAGTGTAAGTGGTTTGAAATCTAAACGGATGTAAACTTGCCGCGCGATTATTGCTGGGACAGAACGGCGCCGAAACTGGAAAGGGGTATTCATTTTTCATTTTTTGGGCAGAAAGGTGCCTTCGCTAGTTTTGAACTTGTTGGTCATAAAACTAATATCTAGTACTATTTCTATAACAATAGTCCAGAGGAGTACGGAAAAGTATTATACTATTAAGTGATCGTTTAGAGCTGTACAGAAAATGTGAAGTAAAAGTGAAACTCATAAGAATAAAGATTGTCAGAGTTATCTGATTGTTTCATTTAACAGTCAGAAGAGGGATTCATCAATTTATTTCAAATAAATTGTTTCACCACGCCCAGAGAAAATGTAAGTAACCTTCGATTTACTTCGATATTATATTTTTGTGTCCATTATTATAACCTTAGAAAGATAATTTGTGCAAAAATGATTTATTGTGGTCTCACGTAAAGGCAACAAAGGCGTAACTGAAGACTAGGAAAAAAAGAGGAGCAAATTTTTTCTTTTTTCTCTTGTTTCCTACCCTTAATTATTTTTTATTTTTTTTTCTCTTTGGCAAATAGCAGTCAACATTTTATAGTCCATCCATCCATCAGACCGTGTTCGTCTACTGCTGGGCATAAGCCTTTCTTAAATTACCCACTCTTTGCGGTACTCCGTCCTCATCTGGCCGCCATCCACAACGTCCTTCAGGTCATCGGTCGAGTGGGCACGAGGTCAGCCTACGCTACGCTTTGCTGTACGTGGTCTCATTATAACGCCTTTTTGCCACAACGGCCAAAACGTCTGCGACAAGTATGGCCTGCCCACTGCCGCTTCAACTTACTGATTCCGCAGGCTATATCGATGACTTTCTATCTCCGGCGCACCCGGGTATGAATGGCAGTATATCCATCCCAAATTGACTAAATGGTGATGGACACTGGCACGCTGATGTGTGAATTCTTGCACTGCGCTCATCAACTCGCCTTCCCACGAATGTATTGTAACTTTGCAACACCGTTTTAGTACTGAGAGTATTTATTTATTTTTGTTTTTGCTTACACGTCCCTCCAATGACTGGAATATTTTCAGGAGTACTTGTTAATATATGTTCTCTTCTCTTTCGTCGTTAGTGTAACTTAAGTGATGGTATTATAACGATAGATGTCAGTTTCAGAACCACCTGAAATATCTACAAAGCAGTCTGAGATGAGTGGAGACGAAGATATTGATGAGCTTTATCGAGACGATCTGCAAACTAATGACTACAACCATGGGCCAAGGGTGCACCGTTCCAGATCCTGAAGCAGGAGCATCATCCTTTGTCAAGGTAGACGCGTGATGAACGACAATCGTGAACAGCGTTCATCACGTGTGAATAATGATATTTACGACTGTGATGTGAAACGTGATCGTGCAAAACATCTACATTCGAGCAAAACGCATGAGCCCTGCTTGACGAACAGTCATGACAGAGCTAATCCACATTCAGTTCGAACCTATAATTCGCCAGAACGACATCAATCGACTATTGAAAATTTTGAGCAAGAGAAAATTTCAAGGGACACACGAAGATTGAATGCTAGTTGTGTAGGTGGAGAGCATGAGAAACACCTACCGGCTTTTGTTCCATGTTCAATGTCCAATGCTAGTTGCCCAGGTGAAGAGCATGAGCAACGCCAATCAGCTAGCATTGGATCCCAAAACAGATACCCTTAGTGCGTAGAGCAAGAGCAACGCACTGATAATTTTAATGAACTATTTTTAAGTAGAAATCAACCTGAAAATTTTGAGCCAGAGAAAATTTTAAAGGACACACGAAGATTGAATGCTAGTTGTGTAGGTGGAGAGCACGAGCAACACCTACCGGCTTCTGTTCCATGTTCAATGTTCAATGCTAGTTGCCCAGGCGAAGAGCATGAGCAACGCCAATCAGCTAGCATTGGGTCCCAAAACGCACTGATAATTTTAATGAACTATACTTAAATAGATATCAACGAGATAATGATGATGAGTCCATCAGAGGTTTTAGAAATCGTAATAAAAGGCCAAGAAGCCGTTCTCCAACACCGTTAAGACAAAACTATAATTATAATCGCAGGGACTCACCATCATTCTCGCGTGAAAGAAAACGTAATACTAATTCTAATTCGCACTATCATAATGATAGTGATAGTAACAATATTGTCACCCAATTTATAAATGCTATTAGAGATATCAAAAGACCTGGAAATTACAATTTGTCCTCGATGAATAACATCATTCCCGAGTTCGATCCAATGTCCAAAGGTCAAACGGTGCTAAACTGGTTAACAAAGGTTGAAGAATGCACAAACATTTATGGCTGGAATGAACGTGAGATAATTCATTATGCGTTACCTAAGTTAACCGGAGTAGCCAAAGTATGGTACCAAAATTTACCTTCTATATCATACACTTGGACCGAGTGGAAAAGTAAATTGATATCAACATTTCCTTCCAAGGAAAATTATGCGGATGTTTTGTCTGAAATGCTGACGTTTAAAGTACGATACGGAGAACCTTTGCAACCATATTTGTATGCAAAACTAAATTTACTTAACGGCTGTGAAATTACCGGTAGAAAAGCTGTAGATTGCATTTTACATGGCATAGATGATCGAGCAATAAGATTAGGAGTGGAAGCAGCCCAATACCGCTCACCCGAGGAGTTACTAAAATATCTCAATACCGTTAAAGCTGGGCAACCGAGGGAAACCCCAATTAATTCTCATAAAAATAGAAACCATAGAAAGTTTACGCCAACCGAGACATCGAATCAAAATAATTCTACTTACAAGCCTCTTTTGTGTTTTAACTGCGGGCAAAGTGGGCATATAAGTTTTTCCTGCCCTAAGCCGATCGAAAAGTGCACCGTATGTTACAAACTAGGTCACAAAACTACATCATGTCGTTTGTTGCCACCAGAACGTCCAACAAACATGACCAACAGACCCACAGTTCCAATAAACTGTACCAACAGATCCACTCTTCCAACAAATACAGCCAACACGCGCACTATGGAAAGAACTGAAAAACAAGTTCTTAAAATTACACAAACTCAAACAATTGATAATTTGGATGCTAGTAAGCAGATGTTAGAATTAATGTCCAAAAATAACAATAAAACGAGTAAAGGTGATCTAAACAACGAGATATTAAAGCCAGTGTGTGATGGAAATTCTACAAATAAATATACAGTCACAGTGAAAGTAAACGGCAAGTCTTATTCGTGCTCAGTAGATCTTGGCAGCGAGTGCTCGATTATTCGGAAAACCGACGCATTGTCTTTGGATGTACCGTTGTATTCGAATAATTTACCGTTACTTAAAGGCTTGGGTAATAATTTAGTACAACCGCTAGGTCGTGTACAAGCTGTGATTGAGGTGCAGGGTGTATCTTTGATGACGGATTTGTACGTAGTGCAAGATGACGTCATAAAATGCTCGGTATTACTGGGACACAATTTCACTGAGCACCCTACTATTGTAATCATAAAAACACCGACACAATTGATATTTGAAACTATTGCGCATAGTGATAAATTATTCATAACGGTAGCAAATGACATTTAAATACCCTCTTACGAAATGAAGTCGATGACAGTTAATTCTGGTACGTCAAATTCAGGTCGCATATACGTACATGGTTCTGTAAGAGAAAATGTTGGAGTCAGGTACTACTTATTACCCGGGGAGTATGAACTAAAAGATGGTATGGGAAAAGTTTTAATTCAAAATTTGTCTCCGAAAGAAATTTCCTTTTCCAAAGACACTCTTGTAACACGGGCCATACCGATCCAAAGTACAAAAGGTGTTTGTAGCCTTGAATTAACTGAAGCTGATTCTAAAGAGTCTATCAACTTCGGGAAAGCACTTACTACTAAACAAAAAGATAAAGTGCGAAAGTTGCTAGAAGAACATAGTGATCGTTTTTCAAAGTCTCTTCAAGATTTGGGGTTTACCACCATAACAGAAATGGAAATAAATTTAGTAAATTCTGAGCCAGTCGTCTACCGTCCCTATAGACTGTCATATGCTGAAAGAGGTTTGGTGCGAGATATGGTGCAGGAGATGATGGATGCTCATATAGTGCGTGAATCATCCTCACTTTACGCTAGTCCTATAGTTCTGGTAAAAAAAAAACCGGAGAAAAACGTCTGTGTGTGGATTATAGGGCGCTAAATAAGAAAACTTTGAAGGACCATTATCCTTTTAACAACCTCGAGTTGAGGATCAATTGGACCTCTTGTCAGGTCATTCTTTATTTATTTCATTAGACCTTGCATCTGGTTATTACCAGCTACCAATTGCAGAGGGATCTATACATAAAACCGCCTTCGTTACACCAGACGGGCAGTACGAGTATCTACGAATGCCTTTCGGTCTGGTAAATGCGCCATCAGTTTTTCAGCGCAGCATCAATAAAATCCTTGCTGATGCTAAGGTCAAATATGCCTTGGTATATATGGATGATGTACTAATCCCAGCGCATGATTTTGATGAAGGGATGTCAAGATTAAGTGAAGTTTTGAATCTCTTAAAACTAGGGGGCTTAACCTTGAAATTATCAAAATGTCATTTCTTTTATGATAGCATTGATTTTTTGGGTTTTGAAGTTGGAAAAGATGGCATACGACCAGGAAACCGAAAAACAGAAGCAATATCAAAATTTCCCCACCCCAAAAATCAGCATGAAGTGCGGCAATTCATAGGTCTTGCAAGTTTCTTTAGAAGATTTGTGAAAGATTTCAGTATTATTGCTACCCCTTTAACAGACTTACTAAAAAAAAATTGCGACTGGGCATGGACTGACAGACAGGAAGAAGCTTTTCAAACTCTTAAATTATCTCTTACAAAACGCCCCGTACTCGCCCTCTTTGACCCACATGCCGAAACTGAACTTCATACTGACGCTTCAAAGCTAGGAATCGCTGGTATACTACTTCAGAAAGACAATGAAGGTAGGCTGCAACCCGTCTCATTTTACAGTCGCAAAACCACACCCGAAGAGCAAAAATACCATTCTATGGAGTTAGAGACTCTTGCAGTGGTAGCATCTCTGCATCGATTTCGAGTTTATCTTATCGGAAAACCTTTTAAAATCTGCAGTGACTGTAACGCAATTAGTACGACCATGACCAAGCGTGATTTGGTTGGTCGTATAGCTCGTTGGTGGATACAGTTGCAGGAATACGATTGTGTCATAGAGTACAGGCCAGGAACGCGAATGGCACATGTAGATGCGTTGAGTAGAAATCCAGTTGGTGATCCATCATCTGAGACTCATGTCCTGGATGTTCTATCCATTGAAACCGACAACTGGCTAAGCACAGTCCAAATGGCTGACAACGAAGTTGAAATAATAAAAGAGATCCTTTCTGATTCGTCTTCTAAAAAAATGATTGAAATTCATAATAATTATTGCGTAAAAAATGGTCGAGTTTACCGCAAAGTCGGCGATAATATTCGTTGGCTCGTGCCCAAAGGTGTAAGATGGCAAATTCTTAAAATGGATCATGATGATGTGGACCATTTTGCGTTTGAAAAAACGCTACACCGTATTAAGGAATCATTCTGGTTTCCCAAAATGCGACGATTCGTAAAAAAATATGTCGCTGCATGTTTACAATGTGCTTATCACAAAGCTCAAAGTGGCGCGAAGCCTGGTGAGTTACACCCCATCCCCAAAATCGAGATACCGTTCCACACAATTCACGCAGACCACCTTGGCCCATTTGTGAAGAGTAAACGTGGTAATTCATATTTATCGGTAATTATTTGCGGCTTCACAAAATTTATCAACATTACTCCCGTACGTATTCGCGTTTTCAGGGAACATATTAGCATTTTCGGTACCCCGACGCGCCTAATCACTGATCGTGGCTCTTGCTTTACTTGTCACGCATTCAAAAATTACATTAAAAGTACGGGTATTATGCATATTTTGAATGCCGTTGCGACACCTAGGGCCAACGGTCAAGTTGAAAGATTCAACCGTACAATTTTGGACGCTCTTTCTACCAAAACTCACGGAAAAGATGAAAAAACTTGGGACGAATATATACCTGACATCCAAATAGGTATTAATACAACAGTAAATAGTACCACTACTAAAACCCCTGCAGAATTGTTGTTTGGATATAAATTAAGCAACACTACCGAGACAATTTTAAATGACGTCACTAATGATACTACGAAAATGTTCTCTCCGGAAGAAATAACGGAACTTAGACAAAAAACGGGTGAGGTTATTAGACAAAAACAAAAAAAAGACAAGGAAAGGTTTGATAAGAAAAGGAAGGCAAAGACAGAATACCTAGTAGGTGATCTAGTACGATTACAAAGAGAAATTAATAGTAATGATGGGAAGTCTAAGAAGTTAGTACCAAAATTTCAAGGCCCGTATCGTATCGTGAAAATATTACCAAATGATAGGTTCATTGTAGAAGATACCCCAATGTCCCGTAAAAATAACCGTCGATATGAAGCCGTAGTAGCAGGAGATAAAATTCAACCTTGGGTTAGTTTTTCCAAAATTTTTGAGAGTAGTTCAGACGAAACAGACGAAACTAGTGATCATAGCGAATTAGAACAAGCTTTGGACTCTGGTGACGAACGAGAAAATATCTAATTATGATAAAATTAAAGGTTTTCAATTTAATTTAATGATTACTGTATTAAGTTTCTAAAATATTTATACAAAAGTTTGTCACAAACTATATTATTCATATTGTCCTACAAAGTTCTGTCAAATCACTTACAATTAAATAAATAAGATAAACGATGTAAGAACTTTATTTAATTATGTACAACGATCTTCGATAAGATCAAGCTATGTCATGTGTAAATTTGCTTACACATATTTTTTCTTTTAATGAATGCATTTAGGATAATATTACTTAAGTAGTCTATGTTAATTCATATTCTTATTGATTACAGACATTTATATGAGATAAAGTTAGGGACGAGGTCGTCCCTATAGCAGGATGGTCGAGCTGTTACTTTCGTTTCGATTTTTTTTTTTTTTTTTTTATTAGATTTGTATACGTTGCCTTTATCAGTACTCTAGTAAGATCGGAGGTAATAAAGGTGTCCTTGGGTACAATTTCTCCAAACAGGAAGTGGGTTACTTTTTTTTACAAAAGTTTAATACCCTACGTAATTAGATCCCTGATCTTATCGATATTGCTCCTAGCCATGATCCTAAGGCTAGTTCTTCTAGCAGAGGTAGGTAGGTAGTGAGGTATAAAAAAGCATGGGTAAACTTTAAAATGTTAATAATCTCAGTTTGGTTTCGATTACGTACCGGTATGAGTACGATAGATCAGACCCTCTCAACGGTTCCCAGCTTAGGGGATTTCTCCCTAAATTTAGAGGGGAAAAATGTGGAAGGGGGTTTTTCTAGGGGACTAATATTTTTAGGGGTAAATTTAGGGGGATTATGGATGTAATTTTTTTTTTGTTTATTCAGGAAAACAGTCTATAAAGTGTTACTCTAATTATGATCGGCACCTTTTGATTAGTAGATATAAACATAAATGTAATTAGTTAAATATAAATATTCCTGTTTCATATTTCCGTCTCCGTTTGTCAAGAAGATTTTAATATTTATTCTTTGATTTCATGACTTCCGTTTCCGTTCACTTGATTATTAAATGTATATTCTGTTCTTTCAAATCATTCCCGTTTCCGGTTGTTAAATGAATTTTATTATTTTGTTTGTAAAGTTTCATTTTTCATTTCCGGCGCTAGTGTAAGTGGTTTGAAATCTAAACGGATGTAAACTTGCCGCGCGATTATTGCTGGGACAGAACGGCGCCGAAACTGGAAAGGGGTATTCATTTTTCATTTTTTGGGCAGAAAGGTGCCTTCGCTAGTTTTGAACTTGTTGGTCATAAAACTAATATCTAGTACTATTTCTATAACAATAGTCCAGAGGAGTACGGAAAAGTATTATACTATTAAGTGATCGTTTAGAGCTGTACAGAAAATGTGAAGTAAAAGTGAAACTCATAAGAATAAAGATTGTCAGAGTTATCTGATTGTTTCATTTAACAAAAGATTGCACTTACTTGAAAAAATTATTAAAACTTTTTGACCTTTGACTTTTTGACATATAAGATTAAAGATATAAAATTAATTGACAAAAACGAAACGGTACCTACAGTAGGTACGGTTTTCATCTACAAACAAAGAAAAATGCTAAAATAATGAAGTGATTATTAAAAAAAAGTATGTAAATTTCTTAATAAATAATGATTTGTAAGATATACCCATGTTAGACAAATAGACAATTTGAGGATCGCCTAAAGAATGTATTTTTTGCATAATTTGTCCTACAGGCTTATAGAAAATGTATTTTACAAATGTGAGGAGGTCCGCGGTACACGAAACATTAACATTACTTTTTCAAGTAAAGCAGCATAATCTAAGTATGAGATTGTTCACA
Source organism: Ypsolopha scabrella (assembly GCA_910592155.1). Classification (NCBI taxonomy): domain Eukaryota; kingdom Metazoa; phylum Arthropoda; class Insecta; order Lepidoptera; family Ypsolophidae; genus Ypsolopha; species Ypsolopha scabrella. Next base: position 18,698,029 of record OU342986.1, read on the forward strand.
ATTTTGTATAAAAATGAGGCATCTAAGTATTTACGTCTATTTTCAAGAAAGGCGATGCTATGGTGCTTGGCCGAGCCTACGCTACCTGTAAAGTGTTGTCCAGTTGGTACGGATCTCTAATGATTTCATAAATCTATTTTGAATTATTTCAATACGGGCCACATGAACAGAGTATTGAGGACTCCACACAACACTTACAAATTCTAAGATGCTACGCACATATGCATAGGACAAAGTTAGCGCGGTTAATAAATGTTTTAAGATAGACGGAGAATTAAACCTAGTTGCTTGCATGCTTTTTTAGTAATTTTGTCTATGTGAGTGTTAAAATTGAATTTAGAGTCAAGTGTAACACCGAGATTCCTGATTTCAGTACCTAACGCGTTTAATGATATTACCACTTCCATCCATCCATCCATCAGCCTGTTTCGTCCACTGCTGGACATAGGCCTTTCCAGGATTTCGCCACTCTTGGCGGTCCTTCTGGAAGAAATGCCCATACTCACACACGCTGGGCAGGCGGGTTGGTGAGCGCGGTGCCGAAACCCTTGCACCAATGACGCCGCTGCCCATCACCAGTCTGTTTTATCTAAGGCTCGGCAATTGGGAATGGATACACCGCCATCCATCGTTCCCAGGCAATGGTGGGCCGCCTGGTTTTGCCTGAGAGCTGTCCTCTTACTGTCCCCCGAATAATTTCGGGAGGATTTGCGAGTAAGATGGTGGTACCTCCACAGTCGAGCCCGGCATCAGCTCTACCACCTATATATATTTTTTTATATTTTTCTATTACCACATAAGTTGTAGTTATAATTAAATGGATTTTGTTTAGGTACGCGAGAAGGTCATAGTGTAACATTTATCAGGATTATGCAAAAGTTGATTGTGAGTACAGAAATCTGTAAAACTGTCTAAATCACTTTGAAGCTGGGAACAGTCATCTCGCCAGTGTTAAAACACTGGAGATACATCATTAATGTAAAGGGTAAAAAGAAAAGGGCCCAAATGTGAACCCTGGGGAACGCAAGATTTGATTTTGAGGAATTTTGAAGTGTAACCTTTGAGAGAAACAGCCTGGCTCCTGTTACTCATAAAAGACTTAAGCCATCTGAAAAGGTCACCATGTACATATATGAAACGACTCTCATTAGTTTCGTTAATAGTTTATTATGATTAATTTTATCAAAGGATTAAAATGAGTTAAAAAAAGTTACATCTAATGAAATATCTTGTTACTTTGACTGCGACAGCTAGATAGCGCTTTTCAAATTTATTTTTGTAATAATGTTGTTTTCACTATCAGTTTTATTTATATACAAAACATTATGATAGTCCAATTATTCTCTCCGCATCGATTAAATCATCGAAAAAAAAATGTTACATTAAGTGTACTTCAAATGAAACTGATTTTTTCGACCTACTGAAATTGTGTAAATATTTTTTTTATAAAGCTTTAGTTACATAGTCTTCTTTTTTGGGGGGTTTTATAATGAATTTCAGGTATTTTAGTGGTATTTAGGAATTGAAAAAATTAAGGAGTGGGCAACCCTGAATATCCATCGCTATAGCCTTCAAAAGCGTCGTGATTGGCCAAAAATAATGTGTTACGTCATTTCTAGCCAATCACGGCGCGTTTGAAGGGGATTGATGTCGAAGTTAGACGATAAGGCCCGAACCTGAAATCCTAGGAATCGTTCGGCACAGAAACGAGCCAGTAGGTAAGGCCGAAACAAAAGCAGCCTAATTGGGTCTAACTTATTATGGACGATGGTAGGTACTCAGGAAGTTACTTACCTACGCATTTCCAGTCGGAGAGAGTGGTACCAAAGGATTTCTCATTCCTATAAGTAATTTTTTATTTTATGCAATTAATAGTGCTTTTGAATAACTTTTTCTCGTAGTATATTTATTTTTATATCTTAATCTGTTGTTGTTTAGTGCTGTTATCAACTAAAACAACAGTTTTATATACTTACCTACTTACCTATGAAGTGACCAATCTAGGGAACATTTCAATTTTTTACGTGATAGTAACACACAACTGAATTTGTTTTCAGTAGATAGACATACAGTGGAGCCCACATCAAGCTAAACATTTTCCGTATACGCTGACCTCTCATTGTATAGGCTTCCCGTACAATGAGAGTTCAGCTTATACTCAATGTGTATAGCTTGATGTGGGCTCCACTGTACAAGCAAATAAATAAAATAGGTAAAACTGTCAGGCGCGAGAAGGACTCGTGCGTGCCAAACTTATTTTACGCTGAGTACGTAATGTCCGAGCAACTTGACACTTACCTACGTTCTATCATGGATGAACAATACTTTGTCTATGGTTCTATTAAACTCGATGTAGGTATTCAAAGGGTCTAAATATGTTGGAAAATGATGTCTTCGTGATTAATAAAAGATAAAAGATGTTCTTTTCAGATTATAGTTTATTGGTTAAGTCATATCTAACTCAATAAAAACCAATTACTTCATATTTTTTAATCAAAACTGCAACAAAACTAGTAGGGATTTGAATTTTATTTTGTACATTTATATCAAATCTGAAAAATGCAGTTGACTTGAGTGGAATAAATGAGAGAAAAACACTTAATCAACAACAAATTAAAATGTTTTATTATTTTTCGGGAAAAAATACACAAGTACTCGTATTATAAAAATAGTCGGACAAAACTTACAATGTTAACAAGAAAAACTACAATTTTTGAGTAATTTTGGACTAATTACACAGCCGTGATAAATCCTATGCCATATGAAAGCTTTTGGGGTATTATTAAGTTCTTATCATGGCAGCTACATAGAATTCAAGCGTGAACATGGTGTTTCAGAACGATTTCAATACTGAGAAAGCATCAAAATCATAGTACTTATCAAAACTGTAAACAAAATATTTTTTCCTTACATTTTGTTGGCGCTCGATTTTGACTTGGCTCCCATAGTAGCAAATCTTCCATTTCGAGTAGGTTCCATTAATGTTGAGGAGTTGGTCCAGTCTCCATACAAATTTACCCATGGTCCTTTGAAAAATGTCATGCGCTACCATATATAATACTTAGTCAAGATGACGGTCACTTAAAAGAATATAGCAGATCCGATTTATTGCACCTTTTCATCAGACTAATCTCAAATTTGTAGGTGTTGGTACCTCTATATTTGTAACTATGTATTTTAACTGGTGACGGGCAGCGGCGTCAATGGTGCAAGGGTTTCGGCACCGCGCTCACCAACCCACCTGCCCAGCGTGTGTGAGTATGGGCATTTCTTCCAGGAGGACCACCAAGAGTGGCGAAATCCTGGAAAGGCCTATGTCCAGCAGTGGACGAAACAGGCTGATGGATGGATGTATTTTAAAAGACATCAATACCAATCAATAAAACATACAATATTATATTTAAATAACATATGCAATTAGTCACAATAAGAAAAGTTAATACATTAAATCAAATTAAAAGTCCATCCATCAAAATTAAATTATATTAATTAAAAGTAATTAAAACTAATTTTTACAACCAAATTCATACTGAAGACGTACGTAGCAGTAACCAGGTTCAAAGACCCTTTTTGGGAAATTCTTATGGGATAGTACGTTTACAATTGATGACGTAAAACTGGCAGAATAGAGAGGACAGCGGGTGACTTTGCCATAAAAAAAATTGAATAGGACTGAATGGACAACATTTTTTTTTCGTTTTCCCTATAAATGTAAGCCCAGCCCCGAGTCAATGATACGTTAAATTTTTCAAATTTCGCAAAATATTTTATTGATCCATAACACCCACCACTTACCGAGCCTCTAGCAAGAATTTAGTTGCATACATTATTTAGTTTTATTTCAACAAAAAGTAAGTACGTTGGTAAACCTTTCAATGAGTTACTCACAATAAAAATTGACACAGCCACTCTCTATTAAAAAAGTCTTCATATAGCTACTGGAAGAGTTAAAATGTTAGAGAAAATTTTCCCACTACGATTTGGAAATTTGTAGAAGAAATATTAAATACGAATTTTGATAAATATTGTTTTCGTCTTATTTCGAGTATTGCCGCAGTGATCCTCAAGTTTTTTTTTAAAGCTATATATTATAGGTATATCTAAATAGAAATGTACACTTTACCTAATATGTAAAATAAAAACTCAATGAGAAGAATCTGGTAGTAATTTTAGGGTTGATCATAAATGTGCGTAATAAAGACGTCATTTTAAGATCATGACCCAATGTTGACGTTAATAGTACGTCTCAATTACGTCATTAAGCGTCAGAATATGATGTCTCTATGATGTGATGTAGCGAACGTTGGAATTTTTTAACTAATTACAGGTGGCGCTTGACCCAAAAGAAATAATGTATCTCATACAAACTATCGTATTTGGAACACCTGCAGTTCGGAAACTATTTGTTTTTTAATTCGTATTAATAAAGTTTAACAAAGAAAACAACGTAAATGGTATATATTATTTTGATTTTAGCGACGGGGTATCATTTAAAAGATTGTTATTCAATCATTCTAAAATTATATTAACTTAAGCTATTGGTTTTATAAAATCCGTGGAAATTTTGTTCAGGAATATGAAATATGTAGTTGAAAGACTTGAAAGGGCCAAGTTAGGTAGATTGATTTCTTGCTTATTAAAATATTTTCATGGTCGTGTAACTTCAGACCGAACATCTGATATTTGTAGATTGCGAAACACTTTGATTAGACTATAATTGAAGCCTCTAACAAAGATGTACTTATCGAGGTTTTTTTGTCTATTTTCTGATCTTATGTTATGACTTTACGAGGGTCAATAATATAAATATGCCGTATTTATTATAATTATTTATTTATTTTCGTCTGTGTTATTGAGGTTTGAGTCAGATATGTTTAGTTTAATAATAATATATTATTTATTAACAACTTTGGCACATTTTTTTAAATACATTCCATTTTTAACTTATTTAAAATATTGTTGTATTAAGTATTAAGAGATTTAATTACATCTACTTTAAAAATTGTTCCGTTCGATTATGCTAAGCATATATACTAATTGATTTATTTGTGAAAGTTACGTTTAAACGCAAAACTTTATGACAAGATAAGTTTTTAGAAGATCTTTAAAATTTTATGGATTTAATATATTTGATTTTATTGCTTACAGGAGAGGGGTAAGTTACATATTTTTTAACTATATTTTATTATATAAATAGGAAGTTTAACAAAGGAACCAACTATGTGATTCACTTACACGGCCCCAAGGGTTACACTTATATACTAGCGATTGTTTTAAATTTATATTAAAATAACATGAATATATTAAAACGGGAAGCCGGACAAAAAAACTCGCCTTACTCAGAAAAACAACCAAGGAAAACATATTTGTTTTTGTACTTTGCAAGTCCCTGTCAGCCAAGTGTATTTGTCGTATTGAGGGGAATGTTTGACAAAGAAAAGAGCACAGAATAAAGAAATATAGTATGAATTCCATTTCCAATAGAAGCGGATGGGAATCGTGTTATATGGACCATACGCCACTGGACCTACAGTTTCCGAAGTAATATTGATACCGAAAAGAGATCGATGTTTCTACTGTGCTAATAACAAATAGAGAAACACAAATTTTTTCACACAGCCATTGGTTAAAATTCATGTCGATATTTAATACATCTACAAGATTTAAGAAAAATACACCATTTTCATGAAAAAAAATACTGGATCTCTGCTATACAAATGTAATTTAGTAGTGACTTTTATTAGATTCCTACTTTTTTGGTTTGAAGGTCCAGAGGAACTATAACAATCACTAATTTTGGCTATATCTGTATTTTTTAAACTAGAATTACTTATTGCCAAAATAACTGGTTCAAGCGAATGCAAAAGTGAAGTTTGAAATGCAATTAAAAAAAAAACCATTTCTTGATGCTGTGTTTTCTTTTTCCGATAGTTTTAATATTCCTCTCGTACAAAGCAAGATATAAATATTTTGATTAGAATTGAAAATTTAAATAAAACGGAAGATATGCCACCCTGAAGCAAAAATTCGTCGCTAATTCGATCTCACGCTGACACATTTAACACTTTACTGGCTGGATACTTAGTCGTTGAAAAGCTAAAAACTAGACACATATTGTAGCGACGACAGCGCCATCTGTTCTTAAGAACAAGGCGTGAAATCACATAACGCCCTCGTGAGCGTTCAGTATATGCATTACAAGCTAGTTAGATCAAATAGTTACAAATATATTCGGTGGACAAGTATGGTGGAAAAATTCAACGGTCTAGGTAAGTACCTCGGTGGCGCCGTCGGTTAGACTTGATAACAAGAGGTCGCAGATTCGAATCCTGGCCCAAGGAATTTTTTAAAATTCTTGTCTTTACATTTGTTTCTAAATTATCTTTTCTAGTGTGTAATGCACTCTAATAATATTTAGACAGTACTTGTTTATATGAACTACTTTGACGCTTCATATTGAACTCTAAAATCCCATAAAACAACAGCCTTTTCTATACATATTACCTTTTTTATGGAATGGCTGATCTTTTTCGCGATTCCAGAGTTAGTTTCAAGGTAAAATTTAATTGTACAGACGAGTGTTATCTGTTGCATCATATTTTTTATTTATTCCTCTATTTCTATTTTTGCAGGAATATTTTTCAATTCAACTTAAATATGTAAGTCAATTTTTATTTTATTTTATTTGACTTGTGACAAGTTTATATAATGTACCGATGCAAACACTTCATTTCATTATTTGATTTACATTCTGAGGCTTTTTAACGACAACAAAATCCATCCCATAGATGTCTTCTCTGTGCCAAAAGCAAACCCAGTACACTGCCTAGTTCACTTTAGACACATTCTGCAGGTTCCATATCTTCCTTTTGTACTAATCTAAGCTTAGAAGTAAATAGATGAAGAATCAGGGGTTTTACAGGCATCAATACATCCAGCACTTTAGCACTGTCAGTCAATCGATTGTGAACTTCATTGAGCGAAGGTAAAGCTACATTTACTTCACCGAGCTGGCTCTTGCAAAGGTTTACGCTTTGTAACTGGTTTCTTGGTCTTCCTCGGAGCCGCTTCCTCCGTCATCTGAAAAGATAACGTTGCAATCATCAAAACAAGCCGATATTTAGGATTCCGTATCCAATAAAAGAAAAATGTAACTCTTCGTCCAGGATTACCGTTGTCTGTCTGTCTGTGTCTACTGGTGTGTGGCGCAAAGCCACACTCGTACTTGACCTATTTCTTTTCACTGCGTTACACTAGAAACCTGTTTCGTTTTTACCACAGTAGGTATGAGGTTACAGACCTTAACTTAACGCGTTCGCATCTTTCTTTTTGCTACGGCGTAGCAAGTGCCACACCCACGATTCCATAATTTTTTCACTTTGTAAACTGCTACGTCTTAGTTTAAAAGCAAGTAAGCATCATAACCCAATAAACAAGCTGAAAAATGTGGACAAGCGGTGGAACAGCACCGATTAAACAAAAACTGTTATTTCCCGTGTTCTGTAGACCCCCGGGAACATTCATCAACATTAAACTTTGGATTACCTCTGAAAATGAGAAAGTTAGAAGGGTTTGATCCACCAAAATTAGGACCTGAGATTCATGATCAGCGACCCAAAAAGCCCTAGAATCCATTTCAGAGGTAAAATAATAATTTTGGTTTTTTTAGGACAGCGAGATTTTGGGACACTTTGGGGGGATTTAAATTCCCCAACTTTCTCATTTTCAAAGGTAATGCAAGGGGTCAATACTGAAAGGAATTTTTCAAATAGTATAATTTTTGAAATTTCTGCTAATTTTTGGGTTTTCAGAGCCCTTAACTTTTTTGTTTTCCGAGGTAGTGCAAAGATAAATGTGTATGAATATTCCTGGGGGTGTATAGGACACGTGAAAGAAAGAATTTCTTAAATCGTTGCTGTTCCACCACTTTTCTACATTTGACACTATTTTCCGGCTTATTTCCTGCTAGTCTAGCATAGCAAACCATATCGAGCTCGATAGCACGTGATACAGTGCTCTCTCTTACTCTGTTGGTCTACTTAGAGAGGGACAGATAGTGTACATTGAGCTAACATCGCCTATAATATGGCCTACTATGCTAGGTACCCTGGAGTATCCGTGGTAACGTACATATATCATGTTTTAAGTATTCGACTTTGCTATTTTCAACTTTATACATTGAACTGTTTCTGAGAAAAAGAGCCTCTATGCAGACGGACAGACAGACGATCAACAAATGATCCTATAAGGGTTCCGTAGTCTGGCTGTCTGTCCGCGGCTGAGCCGCGCCGACAAAATGGTAAAACAAAACGTAAAAAAAAAATACGCTGCCTCCTTGAATGTTTATCTGTTATAGTAATACCAGCCGAAAACCATTAACTAAAAAGCAGGGAATTTTCATGTCATGTCATGTTAAAATAAAATATAAAGCTTAACTCTCCACACACCATCAAACGTTATCAATCTACCCACATATTCTCGCAACCAATTTCTAGTTAGTAAAAACACAGTCTTGCATCTTTGTCTTAATGGTTTAAATTTATAAATTAATTATCATGTTCCCAGTCTAAAGTATGTATTTATTGTCTAGCATAGTGAAATCCTTTATCGGCCTTGTTAGTTGATGTCTATATTTAATGAATTTGCTGTGGACTTTCGTTCATAAAAAAAAAAAAAATTTTTAATTATTTAACATTAAAGTGGTTCTCGTTTCATTACGTTTCCCAAGTATCACCAAGTGCCAACAATCAACAGCATCAACATTCTAAATTAATGTTATTCATAGAATTTCGCGACAATTGTTCAATATCACTTAGACTTCTCTAGCAACGACCGACCGTGAGAAAACACTAATACCATTATAAAGGCATGCTTACAGTAGCAATGGCTCTGACAGGCACGGGTGGCGGGTGTCTGCGGGGTGGTGCAGGTGGTGCGGGGGGCGGGGTACTGGGCTTCGACTCTTCGGCAGTAGAGCAGGACGCATGCGCCTCCTTATCACTAGAAACAACAAAGAGAGATATAGATTGAGGGGTATGAAACATGGGATGTATGACGGACACACACTTTAGCCGGCCCGTCCAAACGCACCACAGCACCATGCCCAAGGTGTCAAGGGAGCTCAGCGCAGCCGCGTCACGCCGGCACCACTGTGAGAGCTCCTCCAGGGACACTGCACCGTCATGGTCTACGTCCATCAGCTATGGAAACAAACCTGCCCGTCCCCGCGCATCACAACACCGTGTCCAAGGTGTCGAGGGAGCTCAGCGCAGCCGCATCACGCCGGCATCACTGTGAGAGCTCCTACAGAGACACTGCGCCGTCACGGTCTACGTCCATCAGCTGTGGAAACAAACCTGCCCGTCCCCGCGCATCACAGCACCGTGTCCAAGGTGTCGAGGGAGCTCAGCGCAGCCGCATCACGCCGGCATCACTGTGAGAGCTCCTCCAGAGACACTGCGCCGTCACGGTCTACGTCCATCAGCTGTGGAAACAAACATGCCCGTCCCCGCGCATCACAGCACCGTGTCCAAGGTGTCGAGGGAGCTCAGCGCAGCCGCATCACGCCGGCATCACTGTGAGTCACTGCGCCGTCACGGTCTACGTCCATCAGCTGTGGAAACAAACCTGCCCGTCCCCGCGCATCACAGCACCGTGTCCAAGGTGTCGAGGGAGCTCAGCGCAGCCGCATCACGCCGGCATCACTGTGAGAGCTCCTCCAGAGACACTGCGCCGTCACGGTCTACGTCCATCAGCTGTGGAAACATACCTACCCGTCCCCGCGTATCACAGCACCGTGTCCAAGGTATCGAGGGAGCTCAGCGCAGCCGCGTCACGCCGGCACCACTGTGAGAGCTCCTCCAGAGACACTGCGCCGTCACGGTCTACGTCCATCAGCTGTGGAAACAAACCTGCCCGTCCCCGCGCATCACAGCACCGTGTCCAAGGTGTCGAGGGAGCTCAGCGCAGCCGCATCACGCCGGCATCACTGTGAGAGCTCCTCCAGAGACACTGCGCCGTCACGATCTACGTCCATCAGCTGTGGAAACAAACTTGCCCGTCCCCGCGCATCACAGCACCGTGTCCAAGGTGTCGAGGGAGCTCAGCGCAGCCGCATCACGCCGGCATCACTGTGAGAGCTCCTCCAGAGACACTGCGCCGTCACGGTCTACGTCCATCAGCTGTGGAAACAAACCTGCCCGTCCCCGCGCATCACAGCACCGTGTCCAAGGTATCGAGGGAGCTCAGCGCAGCCGCATCACGCCGGCACCACTGTGAGAGCTCCTCCAGAGACACTGCGCCGTCACGGTCTACGTCCATCAGCTGTGGAAACAAACCTGCCCGTCCCCGCGAATCACAGCACCGTGTCCAAGGTATCGAGGGAGCTCAGCGCAGCCGCATCACGCCGGCACCACTGTGAGAGCTCCTCCAGAGACACTGCGCCGTCACGGTCTACGTCCATCAGCTGTGGAAACAAACCTGCCCGTCCCCGCGAATCACAGCACCGTGTCCAAGGTATCGAGGGAGCTCAGCGCAGCCGCGTCACGCCGGCACCACTGTAAGAGCTCCTCCAGGGACACTGCGCCGTCACGGTCTACGTCCATCAGCTGTGCAAACATACCTGCCCGTCCCCGCGTATCACAGCACCGTGTCCAAGGTATCGAGGGAGCTCAGCGCAGCCGCGTCACGCCGGCACCACTGTGAGAGCTCCTCCAGAGACACTGCGCCGTCACGGTCTACGTCCATCAGCTGTGGAAACAAACCTGCCCGTCCCCGCGAATCACAGCACCGTGTCCAAGGTATCGAGGGAGCTCAGCACAGCCGCGTCACGCCGGCATCACTGTGAGAGCTCCTCCAGAGACACTGCGCCGTCACGGTCTACGTCCATCAGCTGTGGAAACAAACCTGCCCGTCCCCGCGCATCACAGCACCGTGTCCAAGGTATCGAGGGAGCTCAGCGCAGCCGCATCACGCCGGCACCACTGTGAGAGCTCCTCCAGGGACACTGCACCGTCACGGTCTACGTCCATCAGCTGTGGAAACAAACTTGCCTGTCCCCGCGCATCACAGCACCGTGTCCAAGGTATCGAGGGAGCTCAGCGCAGCCACATGACGCCGGCACCACTGTGAGAGCTCCTCCAGAGACACTGCGCCGTCACGGTCTACGTCCATCAGCTGTGGAAACAAACCTGCCTGTCCCCGCGCATCACAGCACCGTGTCCAAGGTATCGAGGGAGCTCAGCGCAGCCGCATCACGCCGGCACCACTGTGAGAGCTCCTCCAGGGACACTGCGCCGTCACGGTCTACGTCCATCAGCTGTGAAAACAAACCTGCCTGTCCCCGCGCATCACAGCACCGTGTCCAAGGTATCGAGGGAGCTCAGCGCAGCCGCATCACGCCGACACCACTGTGAGGGCTCCTCCAGGGACACTGCGCCGTCACGGTCTACGTCCATCAGCTGTGGAAACAAACCTGCCCGTCCCCGCGCATCACAGCACCGTGTCCAAGGTATCGAGGGAGCTCAGCGCAGCCGCATCACGCCGGCACCACTGTGAGAGCTCCTCCAGAGACACTGCGCCGTCACGGTCTACGTCTATCAGCTGTGGAAACAAACCTGCCTGTCCCCGCGCATCACAGCACCGTGTCCAAGGTATCGAGGGAGCTCAGCGCAGCCGCATCACGCCGGCACCACTGTGAGAGCTCCCCCAGGGACACTGCGCCGTCACGGTCTACGTCCATCAGCTGTGGAAACAAACCTGCCCGTCCCCGCGCATCACAGCACCGTATCCAAGGTACCGAGGGAGCTCAGCGCAGCCGCGTCACGCCGGCACCACTGTGAGAGCTCCTCCAGAGACACTGCGCCGTCACGGTCTACGTCCATCAGCTGTGGACACAAACACACATCCAATATTTATTTTGAGGTTGAATAAACGTGTCTTTAATCTAGTATTTCATCTTTGTCAACGGCATAGTAAGAAGTGAGGGAGCCATGCCCCAAAACTGTCAGCCTTAAACCCAGGCAACATGGCCACGTGAAATATTACGTCAATTTTACGGCATCGAAAGAAGTTGCATTACATCAATATAGACGTCAATTTTGACGTAAGGCTGTTTCAAATTAGTGCATTTTAAATGACGTGATTAGCAGACCTGGTTTTAATGTCAAGAGGGGGGCTAGAACAAGGCACAAAAAGAATGTCTTTTGAAAGAGTCTTCAGCTGACAAACTTGATAATTTGATAGGTGAAGACTCTTTGCTAAAAAATTAATCTAAATCTTAAATGTCGTCAAAATTTGAACCTCCCTTCTTTAATCATAACCATATAATTACGACATATAATTACATAAGCATGTCCTTACTTATAAATTTGAAAAGACGACTGTTGGGCTCTCGATTCTGTAATAGGTTTCCGTACCAGGTATTAGAAAACACTCACATACATACATACATACATACATACACACACACACACACACACACACACACACATACACACTCACACACACCCTCGTACGTGTTTACGTACAAGCAATTCAAACAATTGCTACCGCAAAGTAACTTCCCGCAGCACCATCAAGCTTTTATGTATGAAACTACATGTTTTTTTCCATTATAGTTTTTTATGGCCAGAATAACGTAATTTTACGTCATTTATTACAATGATGGTGATGGGCAGTGGCGTCATTGGTGCAAGAATTCACCGACCCGCCTACCCAGCGTGTGTGAGTATCATAGGCATTCCTTCCCAAAGGACCGCCAAGAGTGCAAAATCTTGAAAAGGCCTATGTACAGCAGTGAACTAACCAGTCTAATAGATGGATGGATTTATTGCAAAAAACAACACTTGGCTTAGGTAAGTGTCGTCATTTGATGACATAATTTAAGATAAAGGACGACTCACAGCGCAAGGTCACGTCATTCGGTGACGTCATTTATACGTCAAGACGAATATTAGCTCGAAATCACGTCATCTTATTACGTAATTTATAGGAAAATACGTCATAATTTAAAAGTAACTTTAAAGTGCATCCACGAATTGGTGTGTTAGAATCATCATGTTTAGGAATACAGCTTACACATTCTGGACATATCCAATTATTCTTATACTCCTGCGTAAATGCTTCAAACTTTTCCACCGTTAAACTTAGGCACTTCAAATGAAACACCTTTTCACAATAGTCTTTCGAGCACTCCATGAATAAAATCTCATAAATCTCGGCATCGCAAGCGACGCTTTTAGTTCCCATTTGTAAACTTTTAATCTTACTTTTTAATATTATCACACCCGTATACAGGGTGTCCCGTAAGTAGTGCTCCAAACGAAAATCATAGATAGCTGAGACCATGCCCTGTCAAAATAACTCAACATAGGTTTAACAAATGTCGCATGGTTTTCGAGATTTTTGAACTTTTATGAAATTTCTAGTATTTGCTACCCTTAGTTCATTTTCTTAATTTAATTAGTAAAACTGAATCAAATTTGACGTTTTTGTTATGATATATTTTGTTAACAAGTTTTTCTATAATACCTATAGCACTGTTTTTCAAAAATGGTCATAGTTTGCCAAGAACAAATTTTTGAAAGTAAAAAAAGTTACCATAAAATTGTTTCAACAGCCTTTAAAGGTCTGTGGTGTGAAAAAAAGTATGGAGACCTAAGTGCCCATCAGCTTGAAAAGTTTTATTTCTTATATCAATTGAAAAACAGAAAAAAAAATTATGAATATATTAGCAAATAAAAAGTTGTTGGTATTTTAAAACCGACGGGGAGATTTTGTGAAAAATTTCATCTTCCAAATTCAATATTTATTTAAATTGTAGGCCTTGCTTAGAAATATGAAAAACAAGACACATAATACTAAAAAAATCAACAACAACAACAACATTCATTAAAACATTTTTAAATTTCCTGCCATGAGTTTTATAAACTATACTTTTTTATATTTTATTGCAAGAACCTTATAAATAACATTAGCGGTTTCCAAGAAATAGTCAATTTTATTCCAAAAACAGCTTGAATATGGGAAATATTTTCAAGGGGTTTCTTATAGGCGAGAATAATTTCCTGCAATGAGATTGTTTCCTATACTTTAGATAATTACACATATTTTTTTAATAATTTTTAAGTAAGCCGTTTAAGAGAAATAACTTCATCAATGGGAGTAATTTTCGGATGACGCGGGAACACGCGCCTTAACTCACATGAAATATCCTATCGACGTGTTCCTTAGCCGCGCTGCTGCCCACAGGCGGCGCGGCGGCGCGCCCCAGCAGCTCGTAGATGGCCTGCACGACGCACAGCATCTCGGCGCGGGAGATGCGCCCGTCGCCGTCCGCGTCGTACAGGGAGAACACCCACGCCAGCTTCTCCTGCACCGAGCCTCGCGCCACGCGGGACAGGATCTCCAGGAACTCCTGCAAATGTTGCAGAACACGCGTCAAGGTCGGGACAAATAAGCTGACTTCCGTTCCGAATAAAACTTATGCAAGAAAACTGGAAAGAACAAAAGTAGAACGCATTCTCATTCATTCGCCTTCCGGTACCTGTCGCCTAAATGGAAAGTAAGTTAGACAAAAAAACATGATTATCATCCAGAAATATCCCCAAGAGAGTACCAATTAATACTGGATCAATCAATCATCCCCCTTTTTTAACGATGACTTTAACGTCCCAACTTGATAGCGGGTGAGCTATAAGCGTCCTTTTGGAAAAAATATCGATACGCTTAGTAATTCCTAATTCACCTTACAATACAATAACATAGTCTCTCCATGTATGTTTCTGTATTTTTTATAAAATATCATCTAGATATCACGATTTTACTTTTGGTCTCTTACATGTTACCGACTCAACCTGATTTTAAGACAAACTAGTTTTGCCCAGGCCAAACCATTCTTGAAAATTTTCAGAAAACCTTCATCGCAGAAGCCGGTAGGTTTGGTACGGTGAATCGCGGAACGTAGTGGAGAAACCGCCATACAGAACCTTCGTGGTTGTTTTTTATGACAACCCAGAAATCCTTCAGCGAAATAGACAAGAGACTAGTAATAAAAGCTCCGAAAACTAAATCAAAATTGAGGATGTTCAATTTATGAATGTTACTGCTTTAAATACTAAGTTACCGAGAACTTGTGTAATAAACTACCAACTACCGAACACTACCGAATGAAATACTGAAAATTTCGAACACTTACTACATCAAAAAGCTGACATAATACTATTTCACCAGCTGAAAATACATTTCAACGGAAACTATTGTCACCTTTTTTTGTCGTAGAACTCCGAGTGAAAATTCAAAGTTGCCTGACCATACCATGAATTCGCTCCGCTTAGCTCGGCTCCCAATAATGAATGAATGAATGAATAAACACTTTATTGCACAGACAATTAAAATAAAAACACAGAATACAGAAAAACAGAAGGCAAGGGCGGACTTATTCCTTAAAGAAATTTCTTCCAGTCAACCGATGGTATTAGGAAAATGAAAATTTTACACATTAGATACTTAATGGTTTTTGTGCGAAAAGAAAACAATTTTCTTCAAGCCTATTATTTAAATATAATACACTACATACAAATACATACATATATAAATAAATACATACATACAAACAAAGTAGCAACATTAGTGGAGTAATTCAGAGAGATGAAGGTAATAATTGTTCAGGTTACATCTAAAAGAGGACACAGAAGGAAGGTTTCTGAGGGTTTGCGGAAGTTCATTCCAAAGTCGAACTCCATTGACCGTAAATGATTTTGAGAAACGAGCAGTGGTACGCGCAGGTATCGCCAAATCGATATGATGACAAGACCGAAGCAAAATATGTATTTACATGTCAACCTACACGCTCCTCCTCGCTACGCTCGTCGTCGCTCCTATTTTTTGGCACAGCAGAACATTTTTTTTTCGTTAACTTAGTATTTCTTTCGGAAGTTCAGTAATTTATTCGGAGGTTCATTTATATTTAGATTTAGATTTAGATTTAGATTTATTTATTGATAACAAATAATGTTACATGTCAAAAATAATTAATTAATACTTACAGTATAATTGTTATAAAAAATAACTATTAAAGTACATGATAAAAATAAAAACAAATTATAATTATCAAGTTATGTCAAAAAAGATTTTTATGCTATGTAGGTACGAGTACGTACCATCATCTGTCCATAAACTCCTTGACTGTGTAAGGCGCAAACTCGACTAGCAGTCTTTTAAGTTTGCTTTTAAAACTAGTAAGTGATGGAGCGTTCGTGATCTCAGTAGGCAGCGAGTTATACACAGCTACACCGAAAACGCGAGTACATTTGTGTGTTTTATGCTATGTAGGTACGAGTACGTACCATCATCTGTCCATAAACTCCTTGACTGTGTAAGGCGCAAACTCGACTAGCAGTCTTTTAAGTTTGCTTTTAAAACTAGTAAGTGATGGAGCGTTCGTGATCTCAGTAGGCAGCGAGTTATACACAGCTACACCGAAAACGCGAGTACATTTGTGTGTTTTATGCTATGTAGGTACGAGTACGTACCATCATCTGTCCATAAACTCCTTGACTGTGTAAGGCGCAAACTCGACTAGCAGTCTTTTAAGTTTGCTTTTAAAACTAGTAAGTGATGGAGCGTTCGTGATCTCAGTAGGCAGCGAGTTATACACAGCTACACCGAAAACGCGAGTACATTTGTGTGTTTTATGCTATGTAGGTACGAGTACGTACCATCATCTGTCCATAAACTCCTTGACTGTGTAAGGCGCAAACTCGACTAGCAGTGTTTTAAGTTTGCTTTTAAAACTAGTAAGTGATGGAGCGTTCGTGATCTCAGTAGGCAGCGAGTTATACACAGCTACACCGAAAACGCGAGTACATTTGTGTGTTTTATGCTATGTAGGTACGAGTACGTACCATCATCTGTCCATAAACTCCTTGACTGTGTAAGGCGCAAACTCGACTAGCAGTCTTTTAAGTTTGCTTTTAAAACTAGTAAGTGATGGAGCGTTCGTGATCTCAGTAGGCAGCGAGTTATACACAGCTACACCGAAAACGCGAGTACATTTGTGTGTTTTATGCTATGTAGGTACGAGTACGTACCATCATCTGTCCATAAACTCCTTGACTGTGTAAGGCGCAAACTCGACTAGCAGTCTTTTAAGTTTGCTTTTAAAACTAGTAAGTGATGGAGCGTTCGTGATCTCAGTAGGCAGCGAGTTATACACAGCTACACCGAAAACGCGAGTACATTTGTGTGTTTTATGCTATGTAGGTACGAGTACGTACCATCATCTGTCCATAAACTCCTTGACTGTGTAAGGCGCAAACTCGACTAGCAGTGTTTTAAGTTTGCTTTTAAAACTAGTAAGTGATGGAGCGTTCGTGATCTCAGTAGGCAGCGAGTTATACACAGCTACACCGAAAACGCGAGTACATTTGTGTGTTTTATGCTATGTAGGTACGAGTACGTACCATCATCTGTCCATAAACTCCTTGACTGTGTAAGGCGCAAACTCGACTAGCAGTCTTTTAAGTTTGCTTTTAAAACTAGTAAGTGATGGAGCGTTCGTGATCTCAGTAGGCAGCGAGTTATACACAGCTACACCGAAAACGCGAGTACATTTGTGTGTTTTATGCTATGTAGGTACGAGTACGTACCATCATCTGTCCATAAACTCCTTGACTGTGTAAGGCGCAAACTCGACTAGCAGTCTTTTAGGTTTGCTTTTAAAACTAGTAAGTGATGGAGCGTTCGTGATCTCAGTAGGCAGCGAGTTATACACAGCTACACCGAAAACGCGAGTACATTTGTGTGTTTTCCCAAGTCGGTGGATGTGAGAAACAAGCCTGTTGGCGCCCCTTGTCGCATACCTGTGGTTATCTTTATTACATCGAAAGTCCGCTAGATTTTTGCGGACGTAAATGCAAGAGTGGTAAACGACCATTGCAGGCAGAGTCATAACTTTCTGGTCAATAAATATGGGTTTCGCCGTGACAGACTGGTCGTAGACCCGTACAATGGTACGCACCGCTCGCTTCTGCATGACAAATGCTCGTTCCCAACCAGCCGCTCGACCCCATAGTTCAGCTCCATAGCTAAGCAGCGAGTGCACCGTTGCAAAATAACACTGTCTCACTGCCTCCGGCGGCAGCACGCGCGCTACACGCCCCAGCGCAAAGCAGGCCCGACCCAGCCTGTCACAGAGTGCATCGATGTGGGTGCACCAGGTGAGCGCTCTGTCAATTTTAAATCCCACCATATTGACCGCGCCAACCTGGGACAGCTTATCGCCATTCATTGTGACGGTTATTGGTACATCCATGTGTCCCGACAAATCGAATCTTACAAAATGGGTTTTTTTCGCATTAATAGCGAGTCCGTTTGAACGGAACCATGATGCTAGTCCATTCGCGGTTTCTTGCAACTTGATTTCAAGTAAGTCATTACGACGAGCAGTCACGATAGCAGCCACATCGTCCGCGTACATCAGAACTTCCACACCGTTCAGTGAGTCGGGCAGGTCGTTCATAAGTAGACTGAAAGTCACGTTTGAGATGCAGGATCCCTGTGCAACACCCATATCCAGCCTTCTTGGTTCCGATCTAAGTGCACCCGCGGAAGCTACGACAGTCTGCTGTCTGTCCCGAATGAAGTCAGACATGAGCGCCAAGGCTGGCCCGCGCATCCCGTAGTACTCCAGCTTCATCTCAAGGAGACGATGATCACAGACATCAAAAGCCCGCGACAGATCACAGCTTAACAGAGCGACCTGCAAGCCAGCTTCACGCACACTTAGTACTATAAGTATTATTATTTAAACCAGGTGGTTGTGAGGAATTTTAGTTTGCTATTTTTTATTTATCTTGTCGGTAGATGTTACACAATTAAATTAGTACATTTTTCGGTTACTAATTTTACCGCTGCTTGTGCAGCAGTTCGGGAAGCTTTATTATTATCCTCGACAAAATAGCAAAATGTAGCTCAGAAACATGAAAAAATGTCGAAGGTGACGACTGAAAATTAACGAAAGAAAGACTACCTATACAGCTCTCTTTTCTTTTACAAATGATAAGAATTTTCTACTAAATGTGGCTAACTCACAAGTTAACTTGAGAATTAGCTTGTGACCACGACAGCCTTACGGGCAAAGGCGTCAAAACATCAGCACAATATTCAAGATTCACTTTGGAATACTCTAAATATTATTATTAGAGTGCATTACAAACCAGAAAAGATAAATTAGAAACAAATGTAAAGACAAGAATTTGAAAAAATTCCTCGGTCCAGGATTCGAACCTGCGACCTCTTGTTATGTAGACAAGCGCGCTACCGACTGCGCCACCGAGGTACTTACCTAGACCATGGAATTTTTCCACCATACTGGTCCACCGAATATTTTCTTGATAACAGGAGGCCGCAGGTTCGAATCGAATTCTCGTCTTAACATTTGTTACTAATTTATCTTTTCCAGTTTGTAATGCACGCTAATAATAATATTTACACAATATTCAAGCTTATGAGATGTTTTTTTATTATTCAACGTTATTAAGACCTATGTATATATAAGATGGGATTTATTTATACAGTCAAATTCATACTGAAGGCTCGATAAGTAGTCGATATCAAGGTTCGATTACCATTTTTGGGAAATTCGAAAATTATTTTTCCCTTTTTCCTACAAACGCAGCCCCCGCAGTCAATACTATGGAAAGCCAAAATTTCGTTTTCCAAATGTATTAATTTATTATTCGAAAATGTATTAATCCGTTATACTGATCATACTGACGAAGCCTCCAGTAAAAATTTGGCTGTACAAATAAATGACAGCTTGTATTGTTGATAATGTATGAAAACCGCGCAAGCTTACTAAAATCTTGGTAACCAACTGGACCCTATTACTAAGACTCCGCTGTCCGTCCGTCCGTCTGTCACCAGGCTGTATCTCATGAACCGTGATAGTTAGATAATTGAAATTTTCACAGATGATGTATTTCTGTTCGCGCTATAACAACAAAAATACTAAAACCAGCCAAGTGCGAGACGGACCTGCGCACTTCCTTTATAAATAATGGTACGGAACCCTTCGTGCGCGAGTCCAACTCGCACTTGGCCGGTTTTTTTCAATTTACCTAGTATGATGATAGAATTCCGGATTAAGTAAACTCTTTTGATCAAAAAGATGTTGATCGGATTTTAAAATATCCAAGTAATTTTATGACTTTTATTTGGTTGTGACGCCATTTGGTACGATTCCGTGGTATCCTAATACAAATACAAATACAAAAACATTTATTTTCTCAAAAGTACATGCAAATGCAAAAGAAAAATAAGAAATTACAGACCCAAACACAAACAAATAATCAGTACACAAAAAACAAAAATATAGGTGGGTAGCGTAAAAAATAATAATCCTGTTATCATGCGGAAGTAGTTGTACACAGTACGTAGACAGTGTAGTAAAAAAGTGGAGCTTGTACGTTTGAGCGTTGAATTAATTTCACCCGTTTAATAACAGACCCCAAACTAAGTCGAGCTTGAAACGCGGGAGTCTTAACAGAGATTTGCAAAAATTGTTACAAATGGGCTAGATGTACAAAGAAGTATACTACAAGAAATTTATCTTAAAATTAAATTGAAATCAAATACATTTTCTATTTGCAAGGCCAAATTAAATAAAATTTATCAAATGATGATGAATTAAATTATAATATGCGAGATTTTTGTCATTACCATTTCTTTTTTTTTAACATTTTAATTAGATCTTGAAATTTATTACATTTATTACAAAAGAAAAAGAATATATATATATATTTATATAATTTTATACTAAATAATACATACTCGATATGATATACAACATGTTGAAAAAGATTATTTTTATTTTTGTATTTCTAATATTTTTTCGGTAGCGTCATAGTTAAGTGTAAGTAACCATTTAGTTATTCTTTGCTTCACTTCCCAGACACTACAGCTTCTGAGATTGCAATATTTACAAGCCTGTTTGTAAATATATGGGAAAGAAAAACAACTAAATCTCTTTGCAAATTGTGTCTTGACTAAGGGAGTATTCACATTCATTCGATGTCTCCGCCCAGTTTCAACACTCTGGCTACATTCTCTTAATTCAGTTCTATGGTGGGAAAGTCCAACTCTCAGTATATATAACTGTCTCACAGAAAGGACCTGAGCTTCACCAAAAACTTCTTTTGTTGGATGCCTGAAAGGTTTCCTAAGCATAACTTTCAGGACCGATCTCTGAGCCCTCTCCAATATTATAAGAGTTGACTTTGCGCAACTACCCCACGCAGTGATGCAATAGGAAATTACTGATTGACACAAAGACAAATAGACAAGTCGTAAAACTGCTCGGTCCGCACTATTTCGTAGCAGTTTCATCACACCAATCAATCTCCGTAAACGACCTGCCACGTTTCGTACGTGCTCTTTAAAGTTAAGATTCTCATCCAACACAACTCCAAGGTACTTGACTGATGCCACCCTACCAATTGTCATGCACGAGCAGATTGATTGAGATGGAGTTTTCCATTTATTACAAATGTGGACCTTGATTTCATGTGGAAATAAGAGAGATGGACCAGAAGCAGCAGTCTTATGGAAGCAAACAAACTTGGTTTTATCAACGTTTAACGTAAGTAGGTTTCTTTGTAGCCAATCCGCTATTGAAGCTAGTCCAGCCTCTACGCACTTAATAACTTTGTCCCAGGTTCTATCCTTAAATATTACCGCGGTGTCATCAGCATAGCATATGACCTCAATGTTATCATTCAACTGGAAGAGTTCAGTTATGCTGTTGATATATATAGTGAAAAGTGTAGGACCCAGAATACTGCCCTGAGGCACGCCAAAGATCATATTTTCTTCGTCACTGACACAATCATTAAGCTTTACACATTGTGATCGACCAGACAAATAGCTATGGAACCATTCAAGGGTAGTGCCTCGTATTCCTAGAAGTTCTAGTTTCCTAAGAAGAATTTTAGTAGACACCGTATCGAATGCCTTTGCGAGATCTACAAACACGCCAACACAAGCCTGACCGGAGTCCAGTGCAGAAGAGACGCTATCCAAAAGCATTGTGACTGCGTCTTCCTTGGATTTTTTCCGTCTAAAACCATATTGACGCGGTGAGAGCAAATTATGGCACTCCAGAAAATCAACCAAGCGTTTATTGACTATTTTTTCTAGCAGCTTTGAGAATATTCCGAGTAGAGAAATTGGTCGATAGTTAGATAGGACGTTCCTTGCACCTCCTTTGTGTATTGGAACTACAAGAGCAGTTTTCCAGTCAGTTGGAAAGGTTCCAGACGATAGGCTTATATTAAATATATGTACAAGTGGTTCTACAATAAAATTACAAACATTTTTAATTACTGGATTTCTTAACCCGTCTCGTCCAGGAGCGCTTTCATTTTTGAGCTTTTTAATTAAAGTCTTAACTTCGTGCGCATCCGTGGGATAGAAAAAGAAAGAGTTGGGATTTGACATACTGAAAGATTCGCGTTGTTCGCTTACTAGTTCACTTTCAGTTTTGCCAATTTTGTCAAGTGTTTCTGTTGCTGATCCTCCTTTCAAAAATATAAATTTTGCGAAGCGTTCCGGCTTAAAATCATATTTATGGGGGTAACTTTTTACCTCGGTACAAAATGCACATCATAATATTGTTTTCCTTCTCTTGAATAAAAAGTATGCAATAAATGTGTTTTAAAGCAACTTGCGGAAATAGTTTATTAATTATAAAGTCTTCACAAAAAATTACCTACTTTAATGTATTATATTTTGTTTGAATTACATTAACAAACTCAAAAGCGTGTTTACAGTTGTAATGTAATGCAGCTATAATGTAAAACATAAAATGGAATAATTTTCATGTGATCACCTAATTATTAGCAAGCAGTTGGCGCGAATTGCTATAAAACACATTTATTGCGAACTTATTATTCAAAAGTAACGAAAACAATATTGTGATGTGCATTTTGCACCAAGATCCTCCGTTATCACCTTAACGAAATGGAACGGGCCTTTCACGAACCGAAACAGCGTTCCGATCTATTTAGAACACTAGGCCTGGGCAAAACAAGCTAGCCCTTAAGGTGATATGTGAATTTTTCAACGGTCACTGTTACTCCATGCGGAACGACCCGCAGTGCGAGAGGGACGGATTCCGGAAAAAATAGCAAAATGTCGGTTTTAAATTAATATAAAATTAACTAAAATAGTTATCAAAATTTCACATTCACAAAATTTAGATATTGTTAAAATCTATCTAATAAAATATAGTTCAGGTCTGTATGTCATTCCTATTTCGCATACTATGAAAAAAAGTGTGGAAGAAGATTTCATTTCAATAATTATTTCTATCGAGCGAAAGTTTTGCAGTCGCGTTTCTGTATTCAAGAAAACTAGAAAAAGGTACCCATATTTATATACTAATTTATCAAATTAGTGGCTTCTTCTGAAAATCAGGTAAATAACTTCAAAAAGTGCCGATTTTAGTGAGGTAGCGCCTTAATCGGGTTTGACCTCTAACAAATTCTTTCATTTGAAAGGTACTAAAGTATTGGCCAATAACTTTGGGTCTATTATTTACAGGGACGCGCATTGTGGTCATTGACCTCTCATAAACAACAAGACACACAGTCTCTAAGAAAAGTTCGTCAGAAAGTGTCCGAACGTGCGACGTGCATAGTAGCAAAAATCTTCAACCAAATTAAGACGTTATGTCGTTAACATAAGATACAATGTCAGTTGTACGAAATCGTCATTCGAATTTGTCACCCCATAGCGGTGACAAGATGCATCGCGGACACTTTTTGAGCGAGATTGTGAGTCTAGTTGTTTATGAGACGTCAATGATTGTGGTAGAAATTTATAGGAGATAAAATTCTGATTGGGATAGCGTCGAAGCAAAATGTATAGAGTTTGTGGTTTCTGATATGATAAATAAGTTGACTTTAGCTTATATAGCCAAATCCAGACTGGAGACTCTGTAAGTGGTCGCAATGTTCTTCAATGTCCCTGTGAAATACGCAAAATAAAATTAGACTTCCTATACTAATTGAGTCGAGGTTGTTTTTGAACAAGTATAGGGGCGTAAATATTTTTTTTTTGTTTCGCAAACAGGGTCATTGAGCTATGATCCTGACCACTTAGTTAGTCTCCAGTGTTTATTTGGCTATACTAGGTGAAATTAAATCAACCGACCAAATTCATACTGGAGACTCGGTTAGTCATCAGGAACAAGTTTATTAGACCCTCCAGGTGATTTTTTTTTTCCTCGTGGTTCCTCTAGAAATTGTACTTAAACTAAACTTAAACCAGAAAGGGAGCAAAAACAATCATTTTTCGAAATTGGCCAAAAGGATTACTGAACCTAGTTCTACCAAGTCTCCAGTATGAATTTGGTCGGTTGATTTAATTTCAGCCTATATAAACGAAAGTCATCCTAAAATTATATATTTTTATCTATAAGTATCTACTTTGTTTGTCTGTCTGTATGTTCCGTTTTAACTCCAAAACCACTCATCGGATTTGGATGCGATTTTTTTATCATCATTGTAGTGACCCTGGTCAACACATAAGCTACAAGGGTTGTTCATAAAAAACCGCTCAAGACAAAAACGGGGCAAAGACTGAATAAACGCGGGCGGAGCCGCGGGCAAAGGCTAGTCGACTATAAAAGTTGACCAGTAGTAACATTCACACCCGGGAGCACCTCTGTCAGCCCCTCAAGGACACGTCGTGTTGATACATTGTAATGATTCCACTCTCGATGTAGGGCGGCTGAGCGAGACGCGAGTGAAACAATTTATATTTTTGTATGTAAATTTACTCATCAAGCGTATCCCGCGGGAGCTATCGGCCTCAGCAAGTACAGCGGTCGACACGGAGTTGTGCTGCTGGAGTTACAGCCATGCAACCTCCTTTAGCGCGTCGTATTTGTGCAAAAAAATCATAGCAATTAAATCAATTGTGTCTGGTTGCTTACACATGTGAAAGATCAAGACACGGTGGTAATTAATTTTAACCTCACATGCTCATAACGATTCACGTTGATGAGACCTAGAATCACAGACCAAACATTAATGATAAATGCATAGAGTCGACTTAGGCGCTATCTCACTAAAATCGGCACTTTTTGAAGTTATTTACTTGATTTTCAGAAGAAGCCACTAATTTGATGAATTAGTATATAGATATGGGTACCTTTTTCTAGTTTTCTTGAATACAGAAACGCGATTGCGTAACTTTCGCTCGATAGAAATAATTATTGAAATGAGGTCTTCTTCTACACTTTTTTTTTCATAGTATGCGAAATAGGAATGACATATAGACCTGGACGATATTTTATTAGATAGATTTTAACAATATCTAATTTTTTTTTAGTTTTAAATTTTGATAACTATTTTAATTTATTTTATATTAACTTAAAACCGACATTTTGCATTTTTTTCCGAAATTCGTCCCTCTCGCACTGCGGGTCGTTCTGCATGAAGTAACAGTGACCGTTGAAAAATACACATATCACCTTAAAGCAATTTTAGCTCAGTGAGTTACGGGCTCTTATTAATATAAATATTGCTTGTTTCCAAATAAAACATATACGAGAGATTAGTTTAATGGCGGTTGTACACACTCGTCGAGATACCCCGAGACAGGCCGAGCGCGCGTGTGTACAGGGCGCTCTCGTCTCTTCTCGCTCTCTCGTTCTCGTCTCGGTCGCTCTCGGTGGCTTGTCGGTTTTCTTGCGTCAGTCAAAGGGTCTCGTTGGCTCTCGCGAGGTAAACGAGACCGAGCATGTACACACTCGTTCATATATTACACTATTCAGGAAGTTTTAATATGTATTTACCTGTTTCTACTGCGGTGCATGGTAATCATCCACCATCTTCTTTTTCTCCATGGTTTGAGAATATTTTTTTTATAGTAAATGTTTAAAAAATTATAATAGCTCACGGCACAAAGACAAACAGCAGCAGCTATTTCTACGTCCATTCTCGTGTAAGTCTTCAGTTCAAATGCTAGAACGAGTGTGTACAGTCATGCTCTCGACGAGAGTCTTTTCGGCCGAGGCTCTCGGCGAGAGGTTCTCGTCGAGTGTGTACAACCGGGTATGTTCCAAGCATAAGCCAGCCAAAATAACTCATTTTTATACATTTCTTCATTATAGCTTAAATGTCGCTTGGTTTTTGTATGGAAACTTGCCAACGCTATTTAATCCTTAGGTTTAGTCTGTATGTAGAAGTCATGTCATGTCATCCTAGAATGAAGCGTGCTTGCCCAGAAAGAGGAAGAGTAAAATCAGGCGGAGCGTTGTAATTAGATATGGGCCAGGAGGCAAGCCCCCCCTCCCAGAGTAACGTCTGGCCCCCCAGTAATACGGGGGTTATTGATGTAAAAATATGCTGCATCCAATTTAGGTTTTATTGTATATTTTTTTATATTCTAAAGATACATTATATTGTTAAAATTTACTTTGACTTGTAGAAAGTATACTTTATGTATCTATTTTGCAAAATATTTTCATTCGATTGATTGATTTGAGCATTATTTGTTTAGTATTTTGGTTTGTATGTGGTCTCTGTGTATGGAGGATTATCTCTACTTAGTACGATCATATACTTGTTGACGGCTTGCTACCGTTGGGTGAACAATGTTGAGATAAAGCATTGTTAACGACGTAGGCGCAATGTCGTAAACCGTATGATTTTATTTGTATTAACACGACTATTTTATAAACTGTACGTATGAAATATTGACCAATTTAAATAGAAATAGGGACACATTTTTAAAGCACTTTTATCGTTTTGTTTCGATGTGTGAGTTTATTCACTTCCTCAGTTCAATACGAAAAAATGGCTGGCAACACTATGTAGGCCTTACGGTCGCAGAATGTACAATATTTAGCGGGACGAATGCGGGGGTAGAGGGGATAGGCAGCGCGCGCGCGTGTGCTCAAGCAAGCGTCACACAGGCGAAAATACGGAAAATCCTGGTCAAAACCTAAAACTGATAAAATTTTCCATATTAGAGTCCAAATATATTATTAAAATAATTATTTCATATTTAAAATTACAAAGCATGCCTAAAATTAAATAAAAGTAAATTATTTAACAAAATTATTTATTATTTCTCAATATCAGGTTCTCTTAACAAAGGAAAAGCGGATTCAGGTAAAGGTTTTCCGTTTGTTTTTCTTGGAAGTTTTCTGAGACCTGTAATGTACGGATAAGAAGTCGCCAAAAGTCTTTGATATGTATCGGTTAAAGTTAAAACTCTTGAAAATTTTCGGGAGTAGCGTTGTCTATAAGCTCGTACATCTTTATTGCGCGCTTCTTGTGCGTCTTCAGATAGAAGACCTATAGCCGTTTCTGCCTTTTCTATTATTGCCGCACCATGAATCAAAACCTTGTGTAGGGTGGTAGGCATTTTGTACCAAGGATACAGAAAAACAAACTTCTGCGCAGTTCTGAGGCAGTATTTTTTAAATTCTGGAGTACATATTTCATAGCCACTTGAAAGTACAGACAAAATGAAATAAAAATTTTCAATCAGGTCTTTATGCACACCCGTTACTTCACTTGTTATATCTGAACGTAGTATAAGAGCCCGAGCTACATTTCCTGTTGTTGATGTGCCGCCTCCTTGTCTGGGTTTATCTACATGCAGCCCTAATCTTCTAAAAAACTCCTTTTGTATCCGTTTTTTTTTAGATTTTACGCTGTTTTTTGCTTCGGTTCCTTTAGCTTGGTATTTACAAATGCGTAATTTATAACCCACATGTAGTATACACTCCGCAAATCGTATCCACGCGTGTAAAGATGAGATCCCAAGTTGTAGAGAATTTTCACGTATTTCTTGTTTTATGCAATAATGGATTCGATTAAAGTCTTTTATGGTTAAACCACATAGATAGCATCGCTGAGCTGAGGTCGTATCCGTTACAGCATTAACCATTTTCCCATCAACCATGGTCATTTGAAGATGGTGATTGACACAAAGTGATTTTTCGTTTAATTGCACAACAGGCTTTAAACGAGCTATTTGATTTTCGACGTGTAATGTTTCTGCTTTTGACGTTTGTGTCGTTTCTTGAATAATTTGCAGTCGCAATGGTCTACAATATCGTGTTGAAGAAGGACGAGGATTTTGCCACACGATGACTTTATGTTCGGTATCTTCCTCGTTGCAAACGAGACGGATTGGTACTATTGAAGTAATGAACATATATGAATCATCATAGTCCTCATTTTGAAACCTTTGATTATACTGTGAGTGGCAGCCTGACCCGTCACATCCCCACTTAGTTATGAGGCAAAGATTATTGCGCTGATTATCTGTAAGGCTATCTATCCCTTCAGCTAGTGATAAACATAATCTTCTGGAAGTGTGATTCAATAGACTCTGTAAGGGCACTTCCGCACAAACCTCCGTTACAGATTGGTGTTCAGGATAGCAGTTACTTTTTGCTTCAGTGATTGCTTCATATTGCGGAAAAAGGTTACAATTTGCTTCCCGTGTACAAGCAACAATTAAATTGTACTGAATTTCTGTTAGTCCAGCTTCCAAAAAAAGTGACAACGCTTTATCTGCACTTATTTGCTTTTGACAGTGGTTATCTGATATTCTAGTATATTTTTCAGCTTCTTTGGGTCCGTGGATAGTAATATCTTTTAATATCTTAGAGGCTGCTTCAGCTCGATATTCCATTTGTGCAGCATATACAAGCTTTCTAGGCGAATATTTTTTTCTTATTTCCTCTGTCTTTCTCCGTTTAGAACTATCGATACTCTGAGTGAAATCCTTTGAAGGTCTACCTCCCCTTTTCAGGTGTATACACATATTTTGTGGGCATATTAAAGTAACATACACAATTTGAAATATTCCTATAACTATTTTTAAGGTTATGATCTTATAGTATTAAGGATATTATGCCTTAAAGTCTAAATATTCTTTAATTGAATAAAAACAGTTGTCTACAAGGTATTTACATGTATGGTTTTTGAAACTATTGCGCAGCTTTTCTTTAAATACATCAGGAAGTTAATTATATATATTAATGCACATAATATAACTGTTTTTTGATGTAAGAGTTAGCCTTGTGTAAGGCTGGTGTGATTTATTTTTATGTTGTGAGCGTAACGTACGTTTAGACATATCTTGTTTTTGTTGAAATAAATATTTATTATTATATACAAATAAGCACACTTCTAATAATTACAAACAAGGTAAAGGTATATTTTTTTTCTTATTTTGCGCTCTCCGGAGACGTAGTGACGTCGAAACAGCGAACAACGTTATTTCAATGTTATTTCCGCAGATATTTATATCGATAAACGTCGAGTTGCTAATTTAAAGGAAGAGTGCTATCCTTTCACGAACATCTCGCACTCCGTGTCGGCAGACGAGTGACACACTACAGCGCAACATGAGCACGAGAAATGGAATGTACGTACTTACTATTTAGGGTTTCGTTGTTTTGTGATAAGAAAAACCGGCCAAGTGCGAGTCGGACTCGCGCAATGTAGGGTTCCGTAGTTGCCCGGTACATATAAGTTGGTCTACTAATACAGACCGCGCCTAACTTCTAGTCCTATACATTAGAGGGGACCAAAAGTCTGGCGCGACCTGTACTCGTAAACCTGTAAAGCCTACTTAGCTGTGATAGTTTTTCTTTTAAATTCATTATACAGAGTGTCTCATTTAAATCGGTCAGTATGGGAAAGTCTGAAACTATAAGACATACGAAGATCTGTTCTTAGGAACCATGTCATCGATTTTAATTACAAGAAAAACTGAATTCAAACATAAAATTATAATTTAAAAAGCCAAAAAAAAACGGACGAAACAGGCTTGTAGATGGATGGATGGATGTTCCAATGCCTTATTTTTTTCTTTTCGTTTCAGTACAATCAGTAGAGCATGTGGTTTAATTTTCTGAGCGCGTCTTCAATACACTAATCCCATCCCACTTTCCACTGATATCATAAATACGAAAGTTTAGATGTTTGGATGAATGGATGGATGTTTGTTACTCTTTCCAGCCGTAACTATTGAACCGATTGGGCTGAAACTTTACACAAATAAAGTCCTAGATCTAGAATAGGACAAAAACAACTTTTTATCCCATACATCAGTTCCCATGGAAAAGCTATAAAAGAGACATACAAAATGGGAAACACAGAGGCGCGCAACATACACATTTCACCAGCTGTGTTTACTGTAGGTAACAGTCCGAATAATATTGACTGATTTTATAGGAATACACAAAAACTAATTCAACGCGGGTGAAGCCGCGGGCAAAAGCTAGTATGTCATATTATGGCGATATGCATTTGTTTTTCTAGTAGGACTCTGAACAATGTCGGTTCGCGAGGCGAGTACACTCACCTCAAAGTTGATCTTGTCTTGTTGCTTCTGCTTGATGCTGTTGAACACGAGGCGCGCGTACTGCGACGCGTCTGCACAAACAAACAGACAAACAGACAATGTGGTTGGAAGGACGATGTTCCATCACAGTCAAGAGGCTTTACACCACTGTTGCTGTGTACTTCCAGAACATTTTGGGACAAACGAAGGAAGGCGTTTCTCCATCTCCAATTTAATTTTAATCCTATCCTATCCTACTTCCTACTAATATTATAAATGCGAAAGTTTAAAAACATGTTAAGATAAGATAGAGGGTAGCTCTTATGGTAGATAACTAACCAACAAAATAACCAGAGACCTATTTTTATCTCTAAGCCTAAGGAAATATGGACTAAATCAATCCAATCCAATCCAATGAGATGTTGGTCGTAACATTATAACGATTCATATCATTACTATATGTTTATGTTATTATTTAATAAAATAAACATGTAAAATGGAAATAAGCATCTGCCATGGAAGTTGCGGGATAAATCAACACTCGGTAGAACTTGTAATAAACTTATTACTTGTCTCGGAACTATGACAAAGAGATTAAAGATTGAAGCCACCATGATTTAGTCATCTTCACCGCTTTGTTACTGCAGCACCGTCTTCACCATAAGGACACACGGGGCCCGTGCCCTGGGCCCCCATTCCCAGGGGGCCCCGAAGGACCGACAATTTCTCTCACACATTTATTCTCAAAACAGTTTTGTCGGGCACATTACACTTTTTTCACAAATCAGTAATATTATCAGAAGGTATTTACAAGGCATATACTACGCCATTATATCGATGACTGCGCCTATTCCTACTGCACTAATTAATAATATTTCCGAACGCATCCTACCTAATTTACTAAGTACAACTCACGCAATCCCTCCGATTCCAAAGTCAAGCTGCACCGTCTAAACAAGGCCTAACATAAATGTCGATGTTACCTATAATAAATGGTCATACTTAGTAAAAATTGTTATTATAATTCGCTTTTTTTACTTTCCAAAAGGGCCCCAAATTCTTGTGTGCCCAAGGGCCCCAGCCTAGTTTAAGACGGCCATATGCAGCACTCCTTAAGTAGTAAAGTTATAACAACGATCATCATTGGCGTACCTATAGGTCAATGACGATCACATTAAAAAAGAAAATATTTATTTTAGTCACATGTTTGTTTAACTACCCAGTGGTGGATCGAAGTGGTTCGATCCACATATAATTACTTTATTTTCCAAGCTTTAACTCCGAATAACGGATCAAAAGCATATAAAAATTATACAAATATTGCAGGATAATTGGTTAACTTATATTAAAAACTTTAACAAACATAAAAGAAGAAGATTAAAGAAGAAACAACAAAAATTATAAAAATACTCTAGAAAAAAAAATTCTAGAGCATAGCCCATAAGGGGCTGAAATAAATAACAATAATGCTTGCAAACAACAACATACAACAAATATACCTATATAATAAAATAGCAGATATTATAAAGCGAACACATCAATATATATTTTTATTATTATTACTTTAGGACGCACGTGTAGGATGATCAGCTGACTAAAAGTCTATGGGAAAGAGAAAAAAGTTTGCGCAAATAAAAAATAAATCGTTAGAAAGTGAAAGTGGCAATTAGCGATACTCAATCATCTCTTAAATGTTATTCACTTTTATCTTCAGGACTTTATATTTATGTCAGCGTGGTATTGTAAAACCCGATTATTTTTAATGTCACTAAGTTAATTTACAAACAATCTAACAAAAAACTACCGTAAAATTATGATCTCACTAGTGAAATTTTAAACTATCGGATTTTACGATCTTACGGTGATATATGAGCACGGACATCTAGAGAAAATTATACCGGGATACGTTTTTTTCTTCCATATTGGCACAAACTTTGTTGAACCTCCGTAAGGTAGATTAATAGGCACCTATTAAAAACAAGCTTCGAAAAGTCTAAGGGCCTACCACACACTGCGCGTTTCGTGTTCCGCGTTTACTTTCATCTATGTGATGGCTTCACTGTCCCTATTAATACAAGTACTAGGGGGCAATTCCGGAGACACAGTCAAAGTGAGATTTCCAAAATTCGAGCTAAAAATTTGAGGAGTTAGACAGATAAAACGGGTCAATTCAATTCAATTCAAATTCAAAATTCAAATTGTTTATTTGTAAAATAGATACATAAAATATACGTTTTACATGTCAAATCTAATCTGTATAAAAATAATATTTTTTGATTAACAAATATGATACTTACAGGAAATATATTAAAGAAAACTATATTTAAGTTGGGCTACAAAAGTTAAATGCATAAAATAAAAGACTTATTGGAATACGAATATTATTATGACTACACAATGCAATTAATATATAAGTTGATAAATAAACTGAATAGACCCTAAATAAATATAATGCCTAGCATAGCATACCTACATAATTCAATGAATAAATAAGTTAATAGATAAATAAACTATAAATAGATATAATGCCTAAATCCGCCCATTCGATTAATCTTGCTAAGAAGAAGGGCAAGAAACCTAGCAAGATCATGTCTTTTTTTTATCAGTATTTTTTTTCTGAATATGCCTTAATACTATTACAGTTTTTTTTAACTTATATAAAATAACACTAAACAATGTATTAAAAAAGGATAAAAATATAAAAGACAGAAGGAAATTGTGTCATGAGGAAAAAAAAAAATCTTAGTGTACCTGTCTAATGAGGTAGTATGTTAAATATGTTGTATGGAAAACATCATCCACGTCTCATATAGTTTATCACTTTTTTGATAGTCAGATTATCAACTAAGTAATAAATGCTAAGTTTAAGTTATACAATGTTCATGTCAATATGTAAAAAGAAATGTCAAAATAATAATAAAAAAACAATATAAAAATATTAGTCTGCATAAAAACAAACGATTTGAAAAACACAAATCAGTTAGAAAAGGCCAGGGTTTTTTACGGTTGAGAAGGCTACTTCGACAGACCCTTCTAGACAAGCTGTGCTACACAAAATGACAGTTATTTTTTGTGCCGACTCAAAGCGCTCCCACCGAGCGTACCGGGAATTAAAATTAACACTTGTTGCAGTAGTGACTTCATTGTCTCATCTCTAACATTAGTTCCCAGTACGCTCACGTCACTCACTGCGGCTATCAGTGCCAAAAATGTTTATAAAAATGTGTATGTAAGAAATTATCTAAAATTAGCTAATAAAGAGATCTCATATATGTACTTACTTTGTGCCGACTCAAAGCGGTCCCACCGAGCGTACCGGGAATTAAAATTAACACTTGTTGCAGTAGTGACTTCATTGTCTCATCTCTAACATTAGTTCCCAGTACGCTCACGTCACTCACTGCGGCTATCAGTGCCAAAAATGTTTATAAAAATGTGTATGTAAGAAATTATCTAAAATTAGCTAATAAAGAGATCTCATATATGTACTTACTTTGTGCCGACTCAAAGCGGTCCCACCGAGCGTACCGGGAATTAAAATTAACACTTGTTGCAGTAGTGACTTCATTGTCTCATCTCTAACATTAGTTCCCAGTACGCTCACGTCACTCACTGCGGCTATCAGTGCCAAAAATGTTTATAAAAATGTGTATGTAAGAAATTATCTAAAATTAGCTAATAAAGAGATCTCATATATGTACTTACTTTGTGCCGACTCAAAGCGGTCCCACCGAGCGTACCGGGAATTAAAATTAACACTTGTTGCAGTAGTGACTTCATTGTCTCATCTCTAACATTAGTTCCCAGTACGCTCACGTCACTCACTGCGGCTATCAGTGCCAAAAATGTTTATAAAAATGTGTATGTAAGAAATTATCTAAAATTAGCTAATAAAGAGATCTCATATATGTACTTACTTTGTGCCGACTCAAAGCGGTCCCACCGAGCGTACCGGGAATTAAAATTAACACTTGTTGCAGTAGTGACTTCATTGTCTCATCTCTAACATTAGTTCCCAGTACGCTCACGTCACTCACTGCGGCTATCAGTGCCAAAAATGTTTATAAAAATGTGTATGTAAGAAATTATCTAAAATTAGCTAATAAAGAGATCTCATATATGTACTTACTTTGTGCCGACTCAAAGCGGTCCCACCGAGCGTACCGGGAATTAAAATTAACACTTGTTGCAGTAGTGACTTCATTGTCTCATCTCTAACATTAGTTCCCAGTACGCTCACGTCACTCACTGCGGCTATCAGTGCCAAAAATGTTTATAAAAATGTGTATGTAAGAAATTATCTAAAATTAGCTAATAAAGAGATCTCATATATGTACTTACTTTGTGCCGACTCAAAGCGGTCCCACCGAGCGTACCGGGAATTAAAATTAACACTTGTTGCAGTAGTGACTTCATTGTCTCATCTCTAACATTAGTTCCCAGTACGCTCACGTCACTCACTGCGGCTATCAGTGCCAAAAATGTTTATAAAAATGTGTATGTAAGAAATTATCTAAAATTAGCTAATAAAGAGATCTCATATATGTACTTACTTTGTGCCGACTCAAAGTCGGTCCCACCGAGCGTACCGGGAATTAAAATTAACACTTGTTGCAGTAGTGACTTCATTGTCTCATCTCTAACATTAGTTCCCAGTACGCTCACGTCACTCACTGCGGCTATCAGTGCCAAAAATGTTTATAAAAATGTGTATGTAAGAAATTATCTAAAATTAGCTAATAAAGAGATCTCATATATGTACTTACTTTGTGCCGACTCAAAGCGCTCCCACCGAGCGTACCGGGAATTAAAATTAACACTTGTTGCAGTAGTGACTTCATTGTCTCATCTCTAACATTAGTTCCCAGTACGCTCACGTCACTCACTGCGGCTATCAGTGCCAAAAATGTTTATAAAAATGTGTATGTAAGAAATTATCTAAAATTAGCTAATAAAGAGATCTCATATATGTACTTACTTTGTGCTGCTTACCCTTATTTTAGCAAATAAATATTTATTATTGTTATTATTATTCTTACAAAATGGCGATAATCTAATGGCTTAAGGGTCTGTATAAGAAAAGATGCCCAACTTCAAATGAGCATATCACATTGTGTAACTTGGTTAATCGGTATAGTAAAAATAGTATAGATAGAAGACTATAGGGCTAATAGATTCATTTTAGAAAAAATGCAAAAACTTCAAGTTGGCTTAATAGAAAAAAATACGAAGTTACCTTAAAATTTCATGTTTTTCGAGTGTTAAAGGGCCTTTTTTAAATCATACAGCCTTGAAATTTGTATTAAACATAAGTTAACAAATGATTTCGTCAGATAGTCTTATAATTAAAAAAGAAAATCATCTGGGAGCAGAGTTATTAAATAAAAACGCAGGTTTTTGTGGGCGCGTGTTTCTTGGTGGTCGTAACAGCCACGGCTGAGAGCGAGCTATTTTAAACTAAAAGGAAACGTCGTAGAGTTCAGTTCCTATTAGTGCAAGATGAGGTACTCAATCTGACCTTATATGCAGCCTTATTATCAAATCGTCAATAGCCAGTCCAGCGTACTTTCTGTCAGTAAATGGCTTAGATCTCTATATACACAGACCACAGTATATTTATTTATTTATTTATATTTAAGGAAAACTTACAGCACAGTATAACTAAATTAAAAAACAGAGAAAACAAATTACGGCCAATTACAAGTTTTCACTACTAGTAACATAATAACTTAATAACACTTACGTAAAATATTAGTAATAAAATTTACTGACGGTATGAAATTTAGCTTTACACATAATCAATATAAAAAAAACAAGTTATTTTTAAACCGAGAAAAAGAAAACAGCATTAAATTAAATTAAATTAAATTCTCAAACACAACACAAAAAAATGCTAGGATACAATGATACCACAGGTAAGTATTAAATTAATACATCAAATATTAAAAAACTTAGCGCTTAGCACCATTCTTGCTCTAGCCACAGAGAGGAAGAAAATATCGAGATCATGTAATGTGTTTACATAATTTTGTACTCGCCATAGGTAACTATTTTGTCTGTAGTTTGTTCCAACAATAGGAAGAGAAAAAATGGGTATTTGACGCCGCGATCTGCTGGGGAAATAAAAGTTCAGATTGGATAGTAAATAAGGGCAGTCTACTTGACCTGAAACAACTCTTATTAAGAAGAGAATGTCAGCTATCGAGCGACGCTCTTGTAAAGGAAGTATGTGATATTCTCGACAAGATTCAAAATAATCTGTTGAATAGATTTTATTACGATAATTCATGAAACGGAAGAACCTTTGCTGTACACGCTCTAACCTATTAATGTACACATTATAAGATGGGTTCCAAACTTGTGAACAATATTCCAAGCTACTGCGTACATACGTGCAATATAAGATTTTTAGTGTTTTGTTGTTTTTAAAATTTTTTGACATACGCATAATAAAACCTAAGACTTTAGTTGCTTTTTTAACAATATTATCAATGTGCAGGTCAAAAACAAGCTTAGAATCCTGTACAACACCGAGGTCACGCACTTCAGACACTCGTTGCAAAGCATGGCCTCTCAAAGTATAGTTAAACATGATTTGTTGAAATTTCCGAGAAAAAGAGATGTAAGAACATTTCAATGGATTAAGGTCAAGTTTATTAAGTGAGCAGTAGTTGTCAAGACGGAAAAGGTCATCTTGGAGGACAAGCGCATCATCAATACTCGCTACCGACCGAAAGATCTTCATATCATCCGCAAAAATAAGAATATTAGAATTTCTAAAACATAAGTCTATATCTGAAATAAAAATGAGAAAAAGAAGAGGTCCCAGCAAGGAACCTTGTGGGACTCCACTGGGCACAGATACCCAATCAGACGTATAGTTATGCGTCACAACAGCTTGTGTTCTGTTACTAATGTAAGCAGAGAACCATCGATAGAGATCCCCACGAATTCCCGCCCTCATAAGTTTTTTTAGCAGTAAAATATGGTCAATCCTATCAAATGCTTTACTATAGTCAGTGTAAATAACATCAACTTGACCACCTCTATCCATCTTCTCAGTCACAAAGTCATTAAATACAATGAGATTCGATCCAGTAGATCTCCCTTTCAAAAACCCGTGTTGAGTGGGATTGAAAAAGTTTTTCAAGGACTGCACAATTTGTTCTTGAACAATGCCTTCAAAAACCTTGGCAATTACGCACAATTTGGAAATCGGCCGGTAATGTGTGACATCTGTTTTAGACCCTTTTTATGGACCGGGGTGATAAAAGCAGATTTCCAAATCGATGGAACCACTCCCTCACAAAGAGACCTCTTAAAGAGTAAAAGCAGAGGCAATGATAATAATTCAGCACAATTTACCAATAGAATAGAGGGAATGTGGTCCGGACCTGCAGATTTACAAATATCCAGTTTTTTTAGTCTGTTTCCAATATCAGTCAGCCGAAACTCTATTGAGCACAAATCAGCATCATTAATGGGTTCAGCTGTAGGAAACAAGATAGAGGTACCAGAGTGAGAAACGGGGTCAGGTTCTAAAAAGTTTGAATAGAAATAATTAGAAAAAAAATTGCATATACCAGCACCTGTGCCTGCAGTGTCCCCATTAAAAGTCATCACACTAGGTAAAGCATTAGTGTTTCGCCTACTCTTCACAAATGACCAGAAATTCTTAGGATTCAGCTTAATAGAATCTTCAATCGTTGCAATATAATTATTATAACACTGAGCTTCAAGAAATTTAGCTCTATTGCGCAATATGCGAAACGATAGATCATCGCACTTATTACCATAAGTTTTAAATTTGCGGAGATACTTAGCCTTCTCCTTCAACATTTTCTTCAATGCCGGGGTGAAACAAGGAGGGTGAAAAGAACGCTTGATAAGCTTTTGAGGTACATGTTCATCTCTAAGTGAATATAATAAGTCGTAGAAGAAGCTAACAGCATCATCAAGTGACCTAGAAGAGAATTCAGTTTCCCAGTTTACCT
The DNA here is from genome assembly GCA_910592155.1 of Ypsolopha scabrella. Lineage (NCBI taxonomy): Eukaryota > Metazoa > Arthropoda > Insecta > Lepidoptera > Ypsolophidae > Ypsolopha > Ypsolopha scabrella. The sequence goes on from OU342986.1 coordinate 18,736,401, forward strand.
CCCTTAACTTTCGGTTTAAAATGCAATAGTCAGCTTTGTAATAGTTAAATTTTAATCTAGGAGCCTCAACAAGCAATGAAAAGAAAGCAAAGTTAATATTAATCGTTATCGCTTTATGGTGACTTTCAGTGGTAGGTACAAGGGGATCTACTACTTCATCAACTGCTAAGCAAGCATCATTACAGAAAACGAGGTCTAAAAATCTACCATTAACATTCGGAACCGAATTAAACTGATTAAGATCGTAGGAGCTCATCTGGTCAACCAATTCCATTTCATCATCAGTATTAATGTTCGAAGGAGTTAAATAAGTATTACCTGGGCTAGGAGACCAAAAAATATTGCCAAGATTAAAATATAGTGTTGTTTTATATTCTCTGCCGCAGAGGTCAAGGAGAACGAGCGTTCAGAGAGGTGCAATTGTGTAAGATAGTCGTATTTAAATTGATTGTCATATATGGCTATTCGGCTAAGCAACATAGCCCGTTTGACAATTGAAATCGTACATTTTTGGCTGTAAAATGAATTCGATTGTCTTGTTTTGTTGTTGACAACCAAAAACGTACGATTTCAATTGTCAAACGGGCTAATTTGATTAGCCGAATAACCATTTGCAGTCGAATTTGATGACGATTGTCTTAGATAATTAATTGCACCTCCGATCACAGATTATTACAATAGTTGCTCTGATTGTATAACACGCAGAACGCGCTCTGTGTGGTTGACCCTAAAATTCAACATTTACTTTGATGAAGAACTTACACTCCGCAGCACTTACCTCCTAAAGGGAAGAATTGACAGAAAATGTGTTTGAAGGCCTCTTCGTCTACCATCCCCGTTGGGCATTCCTGGAATGAAAAGATAAGGGGAGTAAGAGGACTCCTCTCAAACAGGCATATCTAGTTGGCCCACCATCCTGACCTGACCACTCTTGGAAGAAATTAACATACTTACACACATTTGGAAGGCAGGCTGGCCAAAAAAACAACGTTACCTACTTAACCTCCTGTATATTAACAACGTTCCCCGCTTGACCCCCTGTATATAAACAACGTTCCCCGCTTGACCCCCTGTATATGAACAACGTCCCCGCTTGACCCCCTGTATATGAACAACGTTACCTACTTGAACTCCTGTATATGAACAACGCTACCTGCTTGAACCCCCGGTAGATGAGCTTGATCTCGTGCTGCGTGAAGCGTGAGGTAGCGGCGAGGGTGGCGGGGGGGTCGGGGCGGTGCCGCGGGGGGAGCACCACCGCCTCTTCCAACTCCTCTTCTAGAAAAAGGAAATGGAAGACAGCTATTAGCAATACTTGCCTAATAACCTTGTGGGTCTCGGCCTGTGCACATCTTTTCCTCTTCGGTTTACTTATAAAAGAAGGAATTCGTCCAGCGTAGGTAATAAAAGACTTTTATAGTTTTTTTTCGTGTTAAGAGAATAGGTTCCGATTGCATTGATCGCTGTTACTCCATGCGAGAGGGACAAATTCTGGAAAATTATCAAATGATGACTTTTATCACGAATTTTAATATTTAAAAAAAACTAAAGTTTGTATCAAATATCTGTTCGGATAACAGTTTAATAAAGTTTATACAGATTTTAATTAATATATAATATAATATGATTTTGCTCAAACAATGTTAAAACTCGACATGAAAACTTTTTTTGGAGTCATCTTTGATTTTTTATGATTCAATGTTGGAATGACGTCTGAAGATTCTGTTTCGATAAGAGTGTGCATTATATTCTTGACAGAAGTCCAAATTTTTTTCAAATATCTAGTATAGCTAGATTCTTCAAACAATAAAGAATAAATTATGGTTTTTTGGAACCTATCCTCTTAAGGCGGGGTTATCCAGCGAAATCTGTCCTGCTCCAACGCTTTCAATTTACATATGTTTATCCTGCTCAGCGCTTAGAAAACTCGCGGTTTCGAGATGTTTTTATTTATTATTTTGGAATTAGAGGGATAGGTTTTTAATATGACGGCCGTTTTTTATTCAATTTTTTTAGACGTTTAAGTAGAAGTTTTACTGTTCAAAACCTAACATAGCTCAAACGGAATGATATTTAGATCATAGTTCAGACCTATCTTTGCGATTTCAATGGATCGAGGAAAATGTAAGTAATCGTGTACCAAACACCCGAAATATCAAGATCAAAAAGTGAATATAACATATTTTTTATCATCACTATTTATTGGTTTAAAATTAATTTGAAAAGAGACAAAATCGGGATAACCCCCCATTAAGGGTCGATTCCTCAATTCGTAGTATTTCTTACTTGGCGAAACCCTGGGAAAAAGCTAGTAATATCGAAACCCCAAGAGCGCGAAGTACTTTTGTATATTCGTTGCTGACCTAAATACAACTTCACCGTTACTGCGTGGTACAGTTACGTAGAAACCTTACACTCCAGTTTTGAAAAGGATTTAAAAATAAATCGCCTCGAGGTATAAAAAGCCCACAACCTTTTATGCGTGACCTAAAGAAGGCAAAAGAGAATCTTGGTGCAAAATGCACGTCATAAATACTTTTATTTTGAATGAAAGGTATGCAATAAATGAGTTTTAAATCAACTCGTTGAAATTGCATAAATAGTGTAAGGTTTTCGCATGAAAATTTATGTTATTTTATGCATTACATTACAACTGTAAACACGCTTTAAAGTTTGTTCATGTACTTTGTAATCAAAATGTAATGCATACTGCTGTTATCGTCAGTTTTCGGCTTAGTGGTTATTTTATCAATTTCCTGTAGACCACTTCCAGGGATACAAATACTTTGAGTAGTTTTCGAGTTAAAACGGGACAGACAAACAAACAGATAGACAAAATTTTAAACAATTATAGTTTTGGCCCCAACACAATACTTTCATTTAAAATTTTGCATAAATAAACAATGTACAGACGTGCGTTTGTTACTTTTTAGGGTTCCGTAGTTCGATAAGAAGACGTCCACGGCTTAGCTCAGAGACTATTCCATCCATCCATCAGCCTGTTTCGTCCACTGCTGGACATAGGCCTTTCCAGGATTTCGCCACTCTTGGCGGTCCTCCTGGAAGAAATGCGCATACTCACACACGCTGGGCAGGTGGGTTGGTGAGCGCGGTGCCGAAACCCTTGCACCAGTGACGCCGCTGCCCATCACCAGTCTGTTTTGTATAAGGCCCGGCAATTGGGGATGGATATACCGCCATCCATCGGTCCCAGGCAATGGTGGGCCGCCTGGTTTTGCCTGAGAGCTGTTCTCTTACTCTCCCCCGAATAACTTCGGGAGGATTTGCGAGTAAGATGGTGGTACATCCACAGTCGAGCTTGGCATCAGCTCGTTCAAAAACATTGTGGGTGTGTGAAAACCATTTTTCGGTTAAGGGACCCGTTGGCGAAATATTAAGCTTTAAAGTGCTAATTTTTGTTAGAGTCAAGTATCCCCCCCCCCCCCTGCTGGCTAAACGATTTGTTTTTGAATAAGTATGTGAAAAAATTAACAGAAGTAGTATATATAATGAAGTTAAAAGTAAAACTATCACAGCTAAGTAGGCTTTACAGGTTTACGAGTACAGGTCGCGCCAAACTCTTAGACCCCTTTAAACACGACAATGTATGGGCCGTTCTTCGGGCGAGCAACTTCCGAGCCGACTAGAAGTTTGGCGCGATCTGTATTAGTAGACCAACTTATAAAATGTACTGGGAAACTACGGAACTCTACACTGCGCGTGGCCCGACACGCACTTGGCCGGTTTTTTTTAATATACTAGCCTTTGCCCGTGGCTCCGCCCGCGTTTATTCAATCTCTGCCCCGTTTCGGCTTGGGCGTTATTTTATTAACTAATAGTTCAGTGTTGAATAGGGTCACCACGATGATAATAAAAAAAACGCATCCAAATCCGTTGAGTGGTTCTCGAGTTAAACTTAATACGGAACATAGAGATTGACAGACATATGAGTATTTTTTTAAATTTGTTTTACGCTTTTCAGTATAATTTCGCGAAAATATTCAATGTAGAGACACGATTTAAGATCACTCAGCGAGCTATGGAGCGGGCTGTAGCGTATGATACAAATAACCACATTACGCAATAAATGAGGTCGCACGTTCAAGAGTTCGTTGACTTACTTAATTTAGACACCTAAGCGTATGATTCTATATAAACAACTAATTATCAATAAACGGGGTTCATTACCTGCAGACAAGTCTTTAATTCACTTCTCCAGCACCCTGTTACCAGAGGGCTATGCTTGGGGTATCTCTGATAGATAGAATCCGAAAAGAGGATATCCGTCGGAGATCGAAAGTAACCGACATAGCCTGCAGAATCAGTAAGTTGAAGTGGCAGTGGGCAGGCCATATTTGTCGCCGACATGATGGCCGTTGGGGCCGAAAGGCTTTAGAATGGAGACCACGTACAGCAAAGCGTAGTGTAGGTCGACCTCGTGCTCGCTGGACCGACGACCTGAAGGACGTTGCGGGGGGCGGCTGGATGAGGAGGACGGAGGACCGACATGAGTGTCGAAATTTGGGAAAGGCCGCTGTGGACGAACACGGGCTGATGGATGGATGGATGTAGAGACACAACTTTTTTACTACTTTATTATATAGTACAGGAGATAAAATAAAATAAAAAACGGCCAAGTGCGAGTCGCACTCGCGCACGAAGGGTTTTGTATCATATTATCTATAAAAAAAGCAAAAAAATCACGTTTGTTGTATGGGAGCCCCCTTTAATATTAATTTTTTTAGTATTTGTTGTTATAGCGGCAACAGAAATACATCATCTGTGAAAATTTCAACTGTCTAACTATCACGGTTCATGAGATACAGCCTGGTGACAGACGGACGGACAGCGGAGTCTTAGTAATAGGGTCCCGTTGGTTACCCTTTTAGTACAGAAGCCTAAAAATGACGTATTTTTCGCGAATTTCATTTCAATCCATTCATTTATTCATAAATCATTTTTACATTGTATTTGCATAATTGAAAAGTAATAATAATAAATAGTGTTGCCCCCTGGCCCCCCCATGATGGCTAGATAGGGGGCCCACAACGGCTATCCTTCTGGGAAGTCACCAAGCAGCAAGTCACCATCTGCCAGACTTAAATTTGTGAGAGATTTTCGAGGCAGATGTCCGTTATCTCACTCCATAGCCCTGTTATCCGGCCCATCTAGCATCCCACCCTCATAGCCCACTCCAAGTCTTCCTTCCTGGCAATAGTTTGGTAACTGTGGGGGACTGTCCGTTAGTGTATCCCAATGGTACATTGAGGGAGAGGCCTCCATGGATGCAGCCATCTCACATTTAGATTAAATGGTACTAAGGCCTCTTCAATGTTGGGTTCGGCCCCATGAATGCCTTTCAAATGACCGGGTCCCTATGGGCCCGTGACTGAAAAGTTAATAATAATAAGATTTTATTTCCCAAAAATTCAAATTAATAACATTGCATTGCTTAAACATATGATACTTAAAACTAATATTTATTTTCCTATTTTGTACATAATAATTAAAAATAACAGTAAACATTGTTATAAAATTATATAATTCAATTCAATACACATCAAATCTTATTTTATTCGCAATATTGTGCTTCTTATATTTAATTTTAATAAAGTTGATAAAGTTGAATTACTTTATTGTAGAACTGGCGCCATCTATTGTAGCACTGAAAAAGCTTATAGGCATCTGTGAATCTTATGTGAGTGCCCATGGGCTCAGGTATAATGCTAAGAAAAGCGAGCTGCTTGTATTCAAGGCAGGAAAGAAAACACACACCTCCTTGCCACACTTAATGATTCTCCTCTTCATAGGGTAACGCAGTTTAAATACCTGGGTCACTGGGTCACCGAAGATCTCAGCGACGACGTTGATATAGAACGAGAGCGCAGAGCATTGGCGGTCCGCTGCAATATGCTGGCCCGCAGGTTTGCAAGATGCACGAAACCAGTCAAAATAACGCTGTTTAAAGCATACTGTCAGTCACTTTACACGGGTGGCCTGTGGGTCAGCTATACGCAGAGGGCCTTCAATGCTCTCCGTGTGCAATATAATAATGCATTCAGGGTGATGTTGAGACTGCCCAGATTTTGTAGCGCGTCAGGCATGTTTGCGGAGGCTAGAACTGATGACTTTCATGCTCTCGTTCGTAAACGCATAGCCTCACTAAGAGATAGGGTCAATTGCAGTCTCAACAGCATCCTGAGCACTCTCAGGAATAGAGAGGACTGTCCATTGATGGGACATTGGGTATACCGCCATATGTCCGGAGCTGCAGGTTTGGGCGCTCCAAATTAAAATGATTTTAAATTGAAATTAAAATTTAAAGTAAGTATTTTGTATCTTATATTTTACATTGAATTCTAATTTATTAATTTTCATTTTTATCTTTATTATTGCCTGGATTTTCTTTTTCATGTTTTGTTTTATTGTGTTTAAATATGGACTAATTTGGTCTGAAATAAATATATTTGATTTGATTTGATTTGATTTATACATCCTTTTTATGTAATGAATTATGTGATTGTTATTTTTATAGTGTAAATTTTAATTTCAGCCATACTAATTAGATATTTTATATTTTAAAGTTAATTACTGTGATGCTTAATAATATTTTTTAATAAACGTTAATAATAATTAAACTAAAAATAAATTATACAACTAAATTTTATTTACAAAAGTTTCATTTTTTTGGCTGTTTGGGCACCCAAGATTGGGTAAAAGCCTCCTCCATAGCAGCCCAGTCTTTTCGGTTTTGGGTCAATCTTGTCCATGCTGGTCCAGCTATCGCAGTGATAAGCAATTGAAAAGTAAGTAAAACAATATTATCGTGAGTGCATTTTATTTTTTGGAACGAGTTTTTGTTTCACCAACTAAAACTAAACTGGGTGGAAATCTAGGGTTTCCATTCAAGCAGCATGAAAGCTTGCGAATCAAACTTTAAACTTTTTACCTTTTTCACTTTTCAACGCGAGCGGTGTTTTAAAATTCTGTTTGCCGCGTTGAGATGATGCGGGCAAGAATCTATGGAAAAATTATACCAGGTGACTTTTCGAACATCGCCTAAATTTTTTCAAGCGTTAGGTGTTATTCATAGAGCCCATTTTTGAAAAAAAATAGGTAGGCAAAATTTTCACCTGAACATATTTTTTTCCCAAGATTTTTCGTACAGCGTTGTCACTACACTAAGCTACGAAAGTTGAACGGAAGGCGGGTAGCCGCGTAGCGCGTAGCGCATGGTGTCTACAAACGTAGCCGCGTAGCGCGTAGCGGATGGTGTCTACAAACGAAGCCGCGTAGTAGATAACTTTGCATAGCCGTATGTTAATATTTTAGTACTGGGTGATACTTAAAGAAAAAACACGTATTTCATTATTTTCACTAAAGATTTAAATAAATAAATTTGGACGATGTTCAAAAAGTCACGTTGTATAACGGCTTTAGAAAAAAATGGTCAAGTGCGAATTCTGACTCACGTCTTTGAGGATTTAAATTAAAATTACCTACGAACTGTATCAAACAAAACTAAGTTGGTCGAGTATTCGGGTACGTAACCCTAAGCCTATATTAAAAATCGGCGTTTTTGTTATTTGACACATTATCTATAATTTATTACTAATAACTAAATTATTCTAAAATTATAATATATTAAACTAAACTTAACTTAACTTAACTAAATCATATAAACATAAAAGTTAAATTAAATAAAAGACTTTATTTAAGTCGTCGCTGTCACTGGGCAGAGTACCCAAGACACTGGCCGCATTACCTCGCTGGATAGCAAGGCTGATGCGTTGCCCGAGATAAGCTCCAGCCCTTGGGTCCCCTGAAGCATCCACCAGACGAGATGCTATTTGTTTATATAGCAGTCGAGCGTCAGGCCCCCACGGCCCAAACGTCTCGACTCCAAACGGCACAAAAATGTAGCCTTCTCCTAAAGCTGCATATTTGCGCCGCTTTTTGCGCTCCGCCGTTGCAGCAGCCACGCCAGCCGTGACAGCGGTCGACTGGATATGGGACGCAGCGAGAGTATCCACGCACGTCGCGTCCCACACCAGAGAGCGACCATTCTGCCATGGAATGAGCGTCATTCCGTCTGGCCTCTTGCCGTCGTCACGTGCGATACCGTTCGGCTCTAAAACAGCCGGCACGTTAACGGTTGCAAGGGCCCTCCGAATGACGTCATTCAGGCTGCCGTGACGGGACCAGCGGCCAGCGCTGCGCCGACAAGAGAGGCCGTGATGGCCCAACTGGTCGACGCTTGCACTACACTGACAGCGATGACTTTCATTTGTCTTTGTACCGAGGCGCAGACAGATGGCGAGGGTAAAAGTTGTTTTGTCCAGAAGAGTGCCTATGTTAGCAGAAGGAATAGCATGCAGCCAGAAACCAGATTCACGCTCACCAGTAGCAAGAAGACGAGCACGGTCTGCGAGGTTGGAAGCAGTGGCCAGAAGATTCTTCTGGGTCTGTTCGCAGAGAGGCTCGTCCCATGATTTTTGTGATTCCAAAACGATGGGCAGATCCCGACCAGGACAGGCAAGCGTCCAAGCGTTTCTGGCCTCCGTCAAGCACGACGCCTCCACGTCACCAAGTGACGGGCTTATAATATTACCGAAGAGGACGTGCGTGGTGTAAACAGAGGACAGAAAAGCCGGCAGGGCAATGCTTGAGATCTTTCGTACACCCAGTCCGCCGAAACGGACTGGAAGTGTGGCCTGGCTCCAGCTTCTGTCGTCAAATGAGCAGTTTAAAACTGTGGTGAGAGATTGACGCAAAACGGTATCTAGTGTATCAACTAAATTCGGGAACTTCCAAATTGGTGAACAACGCAGTGTGTAAGTGAGTTGAGGAACAAACAAACAATGCCGTATGACGCAGAGGGCCATGTGCGGGTTTATTTTGTTCATTCGTTCGGATGAATGTGTGAACTTGGCAACTTGATCACTTACAAACCTGGGCACTGCGTCATCCAAGATTGGGGCCCCCAGGAGGCGAAGCGATTCCTTATCCACAATCCTAATATCAGGAGCCAAAATGTTAAATTTTGAAATTATTGAATTTTTATCTTCCTGTGACAGGAGTTCCGAAACAAAGAGCTCGCATTTAGAAAAATTTAGTTCCAGGCCGAGTTCACTAAATTTATTTATGATTATTTCCAGATCGTTAAAAACTGAGGTCGCTTCGCCTCCTACGGTCCCGTCATCCAAGTACCAGATGTTGAGTTTGGACGTTAAGGACGATATAACTGGGTGGATAGCCAGGCTAAAGATCGCTGGTCCTAGTGGGTCACCCTGTTGACATCCGACTGCCGAGTTGATAAAAGTATTTTGGTATAGTAATTTTGAAGATTGATTATAACACTGAGAAACGTAGTTGTAAATTGGTGAGACATGTTCTTTAACTTGAGTCAACAGGGCTTTTCTGTCCAGGGAATTGAAGGCGTTCCGAACATCCACCTTCAGAAGGACTTCACCCGCGTTGTTATTCAGAAAAGTGCGAGTTGCGTGAACGGCCGCCTCGCAGCCCCCTGTCGTACCAAACCCCAGCTGAACCGGTTGAAATTTGGAAGCAAGGTCAGGCAGGATATGTTGACAACAGATCTTGGATACCACACGGCGGATCGTATTACCTACGGCGATTGGCCTTATGCCGCCGTCTTTTTTTTTAAGTGCAAAGAGATTTGCTCCGTATAAGATGTCCAAGATCTGTTCACACACCCTGCCCGACAGCATCAGATTCACTAGCCGCGTAATGGCGTCAAGGAGAATACGGCCGGTTTCCCCCACGGTACCACACACCAGGTCCTTATAATGCTGTGGTGTGAGACCATCGAGGCCCCCGGCCGAACCGTTTCGGAAAGACATGATCGCGGCCAGTGTCTCCTCTGCCGTTGCCTCGGGTGTTTGATCTGAAGGTCCGGGTGGATCCGGCAGCTGGATTGGTATCATTTGAGGTGGATGTTTGGACGTCAAGGCCGAGAAGGTGTCTGGTGTATCGGGAGCGATCGCATCGTCGGAGAAAAGTAGCCGAGCGGCTCCTCGAATGTCCCCGTCGTTAACCTTGGCTTCGATTTTTTTTATAATATCGTATGAGTTGTTTTGGAAATCGATTGTATTACTTAGATTTAAATTATCTGAATGCTTACAGTTATTTTTAATTTTTTGCGTTAAGGAGCCTTTTACGTCTTTGTTCCTTCTGACGTGCAGAGTCCGGTACGAAAAAGTGAGGAAGTGCTTCCAACTGTCCTCACTATTGTCATGTACGACGCTGTTAATGCATTGGGACAGAGAGGCCGCTACTGTAGTGCGAGCACCACGGGGTATCCTTTTCACTCGGGGTAAGTTACCTTTGAGATCCCCTAGAAATTGCCAAAAAGGTTTATCATGGGGAATGCCCGTGTCTCCCTGGGCAGCTGGGCTAGAATTGGTTACTTGTGAATTTAGATGCACTTTCGACCTGTGAATATTTAGGCCTCTCTGTCCCTTATATGATTTCTTACAATCCGGACACTGCACGTCATTCAACGATGACTGGCTTCCGGCTGCAGTGGACGGACCAGCTGTCTGCGACATAGATAATATGTTTTTAATATTGAGGTAAAAAATATTATACACCTTATAAATTAATTTAAAAAATAAAACTAAACACAATTAATAATAATAAGAATTCAAAATAACACTAAGAAACGAAGTATAGGAGTAAAAGGTCCTGTTAACATTAGGGTCACATTCTTACTTTTGTTACTATATTATTTAGCTATTTGAAGGGCACTTTTTAATATTGCTTCATTGTTTTATGGGTACTGGCGTTGTGTTTCATCATATTTTCTTGTTGGATCTTTGTTTGGGTGTCGTGGAAATTTTAAATCTTGTCGACGACGTCTGGAAAGCCTTTCCCTTATTTATGTCAGATAATGATTATTTATATTTTCTTTACTGTTTTAGCTTCTATTACGTGGTTCGGTGGTATTTTGTTGGGTCTTTTACATTAAAATTATATTTTGTGAAAAAATGATGACTTCCTTGTTTGACATTTGATTTGACATTTTTTGTTATTTTGATTCAGTATATGAAATATAGAGAAAATTCCAAATTTCTAACAAGTTTAGTTTTTGAGATAAGCCCCGTACATGGACGTCGGAAGATGAAACTTTAGGGGGGGCGACCGCTTTCAAATATCAACGGGATTTTATAGTTGAAAAATAAAAAAAAACCTATTTTGTGCAAACAAAACTGCCGATCGGCTTGTCTCTCGAATGTGCGCTGTAAGGCTGTTCCTTGGGACTGTTATACAGGGCTGTTCCTTGCGGCTTTGCCCTAACCCTCTATCCGCAGATAGTCCGACACTTTGGAACGGGCATCTAAGCCCAGGCTCTTTTAATCTAATCCTGTCCTCAGTCTGACACATGAGTTCTGATAAGGCTACTAAATCCAGGGTTGCCTCCTGGAACTGACTGATCACTGGGACTATCTTCTGGTCCACCATTGTCTGGGACCGATGGATGGCGGTATATCCATCCCCAATTGCCGGGGCTTAAAAAACAGACTGGTGACGAGCAGTGGCGTCACTGGTACAAGGGTTTCGGCACCCCGCTCACCAACCCGCCTGCCCAGTGTGTGTGAGTATGGGCAATGCTTCCAGAAGGATCGCCAAGAGTGGCTAAATCCTGGAAAGGCATATGTCCAGTAGGGGACGAAACAGGCTGATGGATGGATGGATGGATGGATGGATTTGTTCGGGTTTTCGAACGCAACCTGGCTCGATTTGTTCATTTGTTTGTGTATTTAGATTATGATTGTATTTGTATTGCAATGTACTTTAACCAGTTTTTACTGTCCCATTCCGTTTTCAGGGGGAACATGCCCCCTGGCACTGCCCCCCTGCCCCACCCTTTCGACGCCCATAGCTCCGTAACAAAAATTGAAAACTTTGGTGGCCCCCATTTCTTAATTTTTGGAGATAAAAATAAATAAATTATGTTTACTCTGGTCTATAAGTTCTAGACAATGACACCTAAAAGCCGGTGTGAGAAAAAAATATTTTGAATATCCTTTTCCATGTTTGAAACGCCCCCCCCCACCTCCCACCTGAAAATTTATTTTATTACATTTTTAATTCAATATTTGGATATGGTCAACATTTGACATAATACTCTTGACTCAGTAAATAGTCTGGACCAAAGTTCAATGACCCTTTCTGGAGAAATACGAATTTTGCTAATAATATTATTATTACGAAAGTCACCTTATATAAAGCCCTAAAATTCAAAGTTAAATATAATGAGATAATTGAACATGATTCATAAACCATGCCTCACGGAAAAACAATATTTTCTTGCGCTACAATTTTTCGCTTTTCCATGGATATTTTATCAGTTGATTGAATAATTTTGTGTTTACTACACTGGAAAGCAAAAAAAAATATTTGAAAAACCGGCCAAGTGCGTGTCGGGCCACGCGCAATGTAGGGTTCCGTAGTTGCCCGGTACATTTTATAAATTGGTCTACTAATACAGATCGCACCAAACTTCTAGTCACATACATTAGAGGGGATCAAAAGTTTGGCGCGACCTGTACTCATAAAACTGTAAAGCCTACATAGCTATGATAGTTTTCCTTTTAAATTCATTAAATATACTACTTCTGTGAATTTTTTCACATTTCTATAAAAACACCGTTTAGACGGCAGGCGGGGGGGACGCTCCACTCTAACTAAAATTTCACTTTAAAGCTTAATATTTCGCCAACGGATCCCTAAATCGAAAAATGGTTTTCCCATCACCACAATATTTTCAAACGACCTATCCAACGATACCCCACACTATGAGATAGACGAGAAAAAAAAATCTCCAGTTTACGTGAATGAGAGGTACCCTTAAAAATTTTTTTTTCAAGATTTTATTTTACCGTTTTGTCAGCGTAATTAATATTTATATCCATGCCAAATTACAGCTTTCTAGTACTAATAGTCTTTGAGCTAAGTCGCAGACAGACGGACAGACGGACATGGCGAAACTATAAGGGTTCCTTGTCGGACTACGGAACCCTAAAAACGATGATCAGTATACGATCTACCCTATAATTATTTTCAATTATTATGGTAGGACTTAATTAATAAATCAACCCAATATTTAGTTTGTTACTATCCAAAGCTCTTATATTAAGAGTGCTAAGAGCCAAACTACTTCGCACGACAGAAGCAAGGTAAGTTGACAAGTATGACAGGTATTATTAAGCTGTTTTCAAGTTTCCTCATAAATTCTCCTTCACGACTTGTTTGAAGATCCTTCCATAATTCATTGAGAGTTCATTGCCCTGCTGGTATTCGTCTCACCAGAAAAGTCCCCCCCCCCCCTTTTATCCGACTAGGCACGCCACCGTTTTAGAAAAAAAATTGATAATACGTTTCTCTGTTGTTTTTCGTTATAGACTAAAGTTTGAGACCTCTATAGTTTAATACAGCTATTTACAAAGTCAATATAGTCGATTCTTAAGGCTTTAATTCTATTTTTAGTGCTGTCAAAACTTAAATTTGTCTAAAGTATTATAGCTTCTGTTGATAACGATAAAGAACTATTATGGAATGAAGAAAGTTTCGTTTTGACAGCACTAAAGCTAAAATTAAAGCCTTCAGAATTGGCTTTATTATCTCGCTGAAATGTAAAATTTTGGTATACATACAGTTTAAGGCAACAAAACAACTTTGTATGTAAATCTGTTCAACAAAATCAATACTTATTCAAAATTCTGGCAAAATGGTGACTTTTAATATATCATTACCAGATGATAGAGGTCTTATACTTTGATCTGTAACGAAAAACAACCCCACATGCTAAGGTAACAGAAAAAATAATCTTTTCGGTTCTTTTTCATGTTTTACACCCCCCTAAAAATAATTTAATATTTAATTTTTAATTCAATATTCGGTATTGAGTCAACTTTCTACACAATTATATCCAAATTTCAGATCTGTAACTCATCCCGTCTGCAAGCTAGAGACCCGTGACATACCTACGGATGGACAGACAAACAGCAGAGCGACATTAAGAAGGTTTCCCTTCGGGTACGGAACCCTAAAAAAGCCATTAAAGTATAAAATCAGCGTATATTAATAGGTTCAATTATAATGTTGAGAACTGGATATCTCACTTGGTTCACAGCTTTTCACGTCCAGATTTACTTTTCTGATTTTCTATGCCACAATTATATAAATTTAATTTCTAATATAAGACTCAGTAAGTGCTCAGTAACAAGGTTCGATGACCCTTTTTGTGAAATTTGTTAATTATCCTATTCGTGTTCCTTACAAACGCAAGCCCAGCCCCGAGTCAATTACTATAGGACGACAAGATTTAATTATGCGAAATTACCGAAAAGTGTTATCGATCCGTGTTGCTGATCACTTACCAAGCCTCCAGTATGAGTTTGGCTGTATAAATAAAAGTCACCTTATGCATCTATCGCCACCGTCTAATTAAATCAGCCGCCTGGCAGTGCAGAAGAGAGACGGTAGCTTAGGTTAGAAGGTTAGGTATGGCGAGTCACGCCACTGACCGCCACACGTAACCTTCGTGGCCATTTCTTGTGACCACCCAGAAGTAAAATTTGAACCAAAAGGCTAGCCATTTGGAAGCGGCTGATTAAACCAGATGGCGGCGACATGGCCATGATATCCACTTATATGAAACGCATGTACTCGAAACAGAAACAAAGTTAATAAATAACAATGGTCATATTTCACGTCATGTCGCATGCATACAACTTTTTGCTGGAAAAGCAAAGAAGGTCAAGTTTGACTATAATAATAAAAATTTTAGCTTTGTTAAAGCTTTTTCATTGTTTTTTTTTTAGTATATATATGTATGTACACTTTTATATAAAGGCAGAAAAGGAAATTATATTTTCGAAATATATTTTCGACCCACTCTGGGTCGTTGCCAGTCGATTAAGGAACAATAGATAAATATAACCATAGATACAAACTAGACATAAAAAACGACAGACTAAGACCTATTTTCTTAACCGTCTCGTCTGAACTGCTTGTGTAAACAAATATATATACGTGTCTGTGGTTGAAATTGGGTGTTGGAAATGTCTGTCGGTCAGTGTTGTTTGTTTAGTGCGGCTCCGTAGTTGGCACTACGGCACTACGCAAATACAAGCAGTTTAAACGAGAGCAAGAAGACAAATAGGTTAAGAAAATAGCACTAAGTCTGTAATTTTTTATGTTTAGTTCATATCTATGGTTATATTTATCTATTGTTCCTTAATCGACTGGCAACGACCCCGAGTGGGTCGAAAATATATTTCGAAAATATAATTTCCTTTTCTGCCTATATATAAAAGTGTACATTTATATATTAATAATATATATATATTGATAAAAAATTTGACTTTTTATTTTTTTAGGATTCCGTACCTCAAAAGGAAAAAAACGGAACCTTTATAGGATCACTTTGCTGTCCGTCTGTCTGTCCGTACGTCCGTCCGTCTGTCTGCCAAGACCCTAGCTTTATCTCGGGAATTCGTGGAGGTATCGAGTTGAAATTAAAACTATATACCTACAGTCCCTTGAAGCTGTGAAAAAATCAAACTTCCAAGTTAACGTAAAAAAGATACGGACGTATATGCCGCAAACAAATTAATATTTGGACACTTTCAAGGGTATCAAAATTTAGAGGGTATTTTCCGTTGACCTTAGAACTATGAAATTTGGCAAGTACCTAATACCGTGTTATACTATATACTATATACCGTCTTTAACGGAACCCTCGGTGGGCGAGTCCGACTCGCACTTGTCCGGTTTTTTTTATCTTCAAACTTAAGCTTCTAACTGCATTTCCGGCAAAAAGTTCTATACACGCCACTGGCAAGGGGAGGGGGGGGGGTGTTTGTCACGTGGTGTCACGCGACAAACGTGATAGAAGGAGAGATAAAAAGTACGCAAACTATGGATTTAAATAAAACGTCACGCCCTAGTCGGAACTAACTTCCAATAACAAAACGCCGCCTCAGAAATAAGATGGCATAACTTAAAATTTATGTTCTTTTGGGAAACGGCAATTTATGTTTCAACAGCTCTGATAATTCGTCTTCTATAAAATGGTATTACCAATTATATTGGGCATGCCTAAAATCTGCTCGGCTTATAAGGTATATCTTTTTTGAATACAATTTGGTATAAATGTACATGGATATTGTTTAATAAAGTAAAATGACAAACATTTTAAAAATCAAGTCCCATCTTATACTACTTTAGTTTGATATAATTAGTCAAAGTAAGGCAGAAATCAAGTAAATTAATCAAAAAATCACGCAATTACCAATAAAATGAACTAATAAAATAAAAAATACTTAAAATTACACGCGTTTTTTGTAATAAGAAGCCACTTTTACAAATAGTTCATTTCTTTATTAAAAATGCTTCCGCATAAACAGATAATTTTTTGTCATAAAAGGACACATTTCGATATATAGAACATAAAAAGCGCGACTCAACTTTGCAAATGCAGCCACGATAACGATACTAACTGCTGGCATCAGTTTATTCTAAGCAAAAAGCGAAAATTCACAAGTGTGAAAGAGACACAAAGTCATGCTTCTCTATCGGAGATGCGCATTTACACGGGTGAGAGAGCAGTACCGGTGCGGAAATCTAAATAAAAAAATAAATAATAAATAAAAAGTAAATTATTGAAAATTTCGAATTATGCCACCATAGATCTGAGGCGGCGAAAGGTCTTACATCGATGATACATTTAAAACTGGCTATTTACGACCTTATTTATATGCTCATACGGTTCACCGTGCGGTGGTGGTGTGACCCGGCTGCGTTTATTGAAAGTATACTGTGCCAGTGCAGTACACTTTCAAGAACGAAATTAAAATATATGTCTTGAAGGTATACTCGATTTATGCGCGATACTCGAGTATAGTTTCCACCTCATCGGGAAATAAACAGGATCAGAAACTATACTAGGCTAGTATCCATTAGCATTATCAATTTGACTATTTTGAAAGTTTCAATGAAATATTGCAAGCAAGATTTGAAATTAGTTTTAGTTGTATATCGCTATAAAAACGGGAAGGCGATTTCAATGTTAGTTTTTGTATTACACCACACACAAATACTAGCCTATTATTATGATACGAGTTTGAATATAGTGTAAAAGGTGAATCTCTATTGAATTTAGGAAGCGACTTGAAATTATTAGTTAATTTTTTTAATTAGTTATCCATCTGTATAATAGACTCGGTATATTTTATAACATTACTGGACTGGTTTCACGAACCCATCAGCAAGTATCTGTTCTTGGTTATGTGATCTTAATAACATAAATAGAGATAATCTACCATACAACGAGAACATAATTGATCACATACAAAACAAATAACGCCTTTACTTAAAATGGATAAAGTGTCTGTTTATACAAGATGACTTTAATTCATGCAGCCAAATTCATACCGAAGAGTCGGGAAGTACTCAGTAACAAGGTTCGATGACACTTTTTGTGAAATTCTTAAATTATTCATTTCGTGTTCCTTACAAACGCAAGCCCAGCCCCGAGTCAATTACTATGGGACGTCAACATTTTATTTTGCGAAATTAGCAAAAAGTGTTATCGATCCGTGTTACTGATCACTTACCAAGCCTCGAGGATGAATTTGGCTAGATAAATTAAAGTCACCTAATATAAATGTCATACATATTTCTGGAGGGGGGCAGACGGTACTGTCGGGGTGCCGTGCCCCCCCCTGGTCCCCTAGTTACGCCTATGGCGATACAGATACAGCTAAATACCCAGGGGGGGATAAAACTTTCAGAAATGCTTGTAGAACGTAAAATACGTGTGGTACCTTTTTTAGGGTTCCTTACCTAATAGGTTTAAAATAAATCATTAGGGTGAATATCCGTCCTTCCTTATGCCTATAACAGTTAAATTTAGCGAATTGAAATTTAACACAAAAATATTATGTATTTGCCCAAATAAATGAAGCTATTTTACAAAAAAAAATATTTCACTCAAAATATTGTGTAAAAGAGAGCTAAAATAATGTTTTCTCCTATAAATCCAATATGGGTATTAGACTGTATGTGTGCTCTGTGGTATTAGGTATTAAAGAACATGTTGTGAAAATACACGTATTTAGAGAAATCTTTCTGAAAGTACAAGAAGTCCGTGTCCCCCCTTATCTCCGAAACTAGAGGACCAAAAAATATGAAAAAATTACGGCAGTAGTTTATTGTTATTACGAAAAGATAACGGTTGAAATCTGTGAAGAAGTTTACGTGAATTAACGGAAAAAAATGATTTTACCTGATACAAAATTTAACAACGATATTATTATTATTATTGTTTTTGTTGTAAATTTTGTGACAATTAATTGTTTTTCATCATCATAAATGGTTATAGGTAAGTTTTTAATAAGTGTTTGACATATATTTTGTGGAGTAAATGGCAAAATAGAAAATAATGTTTGACTTTTTGAAGTACAACAATTTCGGGGTGATTTGGCAGTTATATCCCTCACTAGATACGGTCCTGAATCAATATGATCAGCAAGACACGTTTAAGGCGCGTGGGCATGCCAACGTTTTAGCAAAAAATTTGATAACCCGTTTCTCTGTTGTTTTTCGTTATAGACAAAAGTTTGAGACCTCTATAGTTTAATACAGGCATTTAAAAAATCACTATCTGACTGAAATGTAAAATGTTAGTATATATAGGTACAATTTTCGAGGCAAGAAAACAACTTTGTATGTAAATCTGTCCAGCTTGATATCATTAAAACGAAATCAGTATTCAAAATTTTGGGAAAATGGTGCTTTTTAAAATATCAGTACCAGATGATAGAGGTCTTACACTTTGGCCTATAACGAAAAACAACAGAGAAACGGGTTACCAAATTGTGTACTAAAACGGTGTCATGCCCACGCGCCTTAAGAGCCCGGCCCGCGACGACGACCACTTTGATCAAAAACAATATGTTAAATATTTTTCTGGCCTTTATCGCGATGTTTTAACATACACCACTTCATATTGGCCGTCTAAATAAAGACCTAGAATTCATTTGATTAATTGTTTCTCTTTCGCGAGTTATTTTATTACTTACGAGCCCGCTCCGAATCGTCATTCATAATATCTAAGTATCAAAATAACGCGCAAAGGAGAAACAATTGGATCAAATAAGATTTTGGTCTTCATTGAGATGGTCAATATGGACTGGTGTATGTCCCTGATTTTTACAAAAACATCGCGGCAATGACAAGACCAATAATTAAAATAATGCTTCGTATCAAACAGACGAAAAATACGGAGCGGGTTTTTGAATTTTGCCGCACTTCGCGCAAAATTCCATTTTGAGAAAGACATAGAATTTCAATTTGTGTAAGTACAATTGGTGTAAGTACAATTTGTGTAACCAGAAATTAAATGCAAAATGGTGTAATGTTACCCCGACTGTATCAACCAATTACAGCAATTTGCAGCACGCTCTCACTGTGCAATGCGAAATATCGTGTTACAAGTAAGTACTATCCGGGGAAATTTCGCTGTGAAATAATAAAGTTTTATATTGAACGTAACTCTCTGACGTTAGAATACCGCGGAATCATTCTTCTAACGTCATACTACTTCAATTGTGACGGACAGAAATGTAATGACTAATTTAGTCTGTGAACGATCCGCCTTAGACAGACTTACAGACATCCACACCGTCCGATCTCATTTAAAATATATGTTACGGGTAAAGCCCGAAGTCGAGTAAAGGCAGAAAAAGTCAAAAATAGGTGCGACAACGAGCGAAGCGAGGAGGAGCGTGTTGGGTTCACATGTAAGATAAAATAAGGAGCCGAGCGAAGCGGAGCGGATCGAGGCAACCTTTGAAGTTTTGTATAACATTACCCGGGTAAACCTAGGTTTACCCTATCTTCTAGCATTACCCGTAACATATGTATATACAACGTGAAATTTAAGTCATTTTGTTAACGAAAACTGGTGATAGTACCAGTCCATATGAACACCTTTTACTATGGAGCGAACCCCGAAATCGTGAAAAAAATATCAGTTGTTCCATAGAAAAGTTAAATACCTACTCAACCCAAATGTATGAAACAGCTGTTTTTTTTTCACGATTTTAGGCTTGGCTTCATAGTAAAAGTTGTTCATATGGACGAGTACTATCACCAGTTTTCGTTAACAAAATGACTTAAATTTCACGTTGTATATTGAAAGTATCTCAGTCAGACAAATGTAATAAAAACCATCAGGGCTAAATAGGTAATATATAAGGGGTTTCGTATACAATACGGATACGGAACCCTAAAAACTTTATGGCAACAACAAAATAGCGCCTGACAAACAACTGACACCCTCTAAATGGTTACGGAACAAAATTTTTTGTAATTTGTTGTTTTAATATGTACTATAATCTCATCTTTACAACTTGCTTCTATTACCGTTTTCAAAAGAGAGCTGAAATTTAAAAAAATGCTATCGTTTCAACATCCATCTATCCATTAAATTTTTTTTATTGATTAAAGTTCCTCTAGCTATCCAGAAAAAATATCATAGTTGCCGTTCAAAACACTGAGCATTTTGAGAGGAGAAAGATTTTTGTGGTTCTTTCATTATTCGTGTCTGCGCCAAAAAATCGTATGTATGCATGTGTAAATAATAAAGATTCTAGTGATTTTTATCGATATACTTAATTTAATAACGTCCTGTAAAGCAAATACATCCAGCAGTAAGCTGCTGAGTCATAGGTGCTCTTCTTGGACAAAAGAGCACCTGGAAGCATCTGGGTGCTCTTCGTAGACTAGGCTATGTCCTATTCGCACAGGTGCTATTCCATATGGCCTAAAGGTGTATCTTTCCGATTTTCATGCCTTTAACACCATTTGCAGCTATTCACTGAATTTCGGTTTGTACCGCTAGCACTATAGTATGTTAGGATACTGGAGGCTTGGTAAGTGATCAGTGTCACGGATCGATAACACTCTTTGCAAATTTCGTAAAATAAAATCTTGACGTCCCATAGTAACTGACTTGAGTAACCTTGTTACTGAGCACTTATTGAGACTTCAGTAAGAATTTGGCTGCATAAATTAAAGTCACCTTATATTCTACGGTCCAACAATCAGAACGCGCGTTCTTCTCGACCGCTGCGGTCTGTGTATGTAGAGATTGCCCTTTAGGGCCTGTGCACGACTCTGATCCGTAAGAGCCGAGAACACAGAGCCGCGATCTACGTTTCGCGGTCACTGTAATACAGTTTAAATTTAATTAATTGAAATAGGCGTTACCTTGCGGAAGTCCATCACTAAGTTAAGGATATATGAATATAATTTGCAATATTCCGCTAAGCAATTCTTGTCGTGCTATTCAAAATGCAGACTCGTGCACCGCCCGCATAAAAACATGCAACAAGCAGGCAATACGAGCAAAGCAATCTCAAATAACAAGCAAGAAAACTTATCGACACGTGTTTCGCCTCTGGACGAGGCATCCTCGGAATGTGTTGCTAGCTCGGCTTCTCCGCAGCAACTGATGTGTTGGTCGCCCAGCCGCTCCGTAAGCAACTGATGTTGTTCGCCCGACAGCTCAGCAGCTAGTGAGCAGCGACACATCCCAAGGATGCCTCGTTCAGAGGCGAAACACGTGTCGATAAGTTTTCTTGCTTGTTATTTAAGATTGCTTTGCTTGTATTGCTTGCTTGTTGCATGTTTTTATGCGGGCGGGCGGGCGGTGCATGAGTCTGCATTTTGAATAGCACGACAAGAATTGTTTAGCGGAATATTGCAAATATATTCATATATCCATAATTTAGTTTAAATTTTTATACACACAGTCAAAGAGAACGCGCGACCCGATGGTTCAGCATAGAATGCAGAACGCGTTCTGTGCGGTCGACCCCTAATCAGAAAATCAAAAAGCTCCCGAAATTAATAATGTCAGGGGTGGTGACAAATTATATACAACCTCATTTCAAAGTAGTTAAATGTGCCCCGACCGCAGCAAACGTGCTGAAACGATAATATGACCATCGCCGCCGCCATTCAACAACATTTGTGTAGGTGACTCGCAAACAACCGCAGTTTGTTCAAATAAACTTGTTTGTGTGCTGTTGGTATATTAACTCTGTCAGGGAGGAAGACCGGTGTATATTATTGCAGTTATGTATGACTGAAGAACATTAAGCCTCGGCACCCAATTTGACCTAATTTCTTTTTTTGGCGAAGCCACAGTATAGGTAACAACAGTAGTTTAACTAGGTGGTGTCCTTGAAATCAATACCTACGGCCGCTCGGCGCCTAAACACGCGCTAGGGCTGTCAACTGACTGTTTACGTATTTGATAATGCTGTATTATTATTATAAAAGTTGTATTTAAGGTGATTACCCACGCCAACGACCTTTAGCAATCGGCCTCCCCCGCGGGGAGTTACAGGCGCTGCACCCCGCATGCCTCTGCGCAGACGCCCCGTGCCCCTCTACAAAGATCGCGAACGGTGAAATGATTCACACCTCGCGGCGCGGTGAGATAGAAATAAATTTCATTGTTTTATACGTAAACATTTAAATAACTTCAACTTTTTGAGCTCAAAAGGCTGTAACAGAAAGATTTATATTCATCCTTATATTACGCGGCGATATTTTGGTAGTTTTGAAAACAATTTAGTACTTAGTGGTAAATGAAAATATATAAAATACACACATAATGATAATAATAAATATACGAGCATGTTAGCGACTGCGTAAAATAGGTGTATTGTATTGGAAATTCTGGTTCTTGTCATAAGCCGCTAGACCCGCTAAACTCACACAAATACAAGGTAATATTAAATTAATCGACCAAATTCATACTGGAGACTCGGTGAGTGATCAGAAACGAGCTTCAATTACCCTTTTGGTGAATTTCGAAAAATAATCATTTTTATGCTTCCTTTCTGCCTAGATTAGGAATTGGTATAGGTCGTTGGGAATTGTACTTAAACTAGTCCAACCAATACGGAAGCAAAAAAAAGTATTTTTCGAATTTGGCCAAAAGGATTACTGAACCTTGTTCCTGATCACTAACCGAGTCTCCAGTATGAATTTGGTCGGTTGATTGAATTTCACCCTATATATATTATATTATTGGATAATTATTATTCATTTCGATGACATTATGTAGAGTTACCGACTGTACTCTGACAGTCTATACTATAAATTGCCATCGTATGACGTTAGCGTCAGCCGCCGGTTGCAGTTGACCATCCAACGGCTGACACTACCATCAATTGAGTCCGGTCAGTAGCGGTCGGCGCTGTTTGGCTGCGTCAGCGCGTCGACTGCAACTGCTAGCTGACGCTCGCTACCATTGATCAATGGTAGTCGACGGCTGTCGCTAACATTGTTCGGCATCTGCAGTTACGTTCGTTTGTTGGCGCCCTAAATATTTACTAAATTTCAAAGACATTACAGGTTACATGCACAGATAATTTTGAGTAGAATAGAGGGATTCAGTAGTCTTTTGTGCAGATTTTGTCGGATTATTTTCTTTGTCCTTTGTTTTCTTTTTAGATGCCCTGAAATTATATATCAATTAGACAAGGTGAAATTAAATTAACCAACCAAATTCATATTGGAGACTCGGTTAGTGATCAGAAACAAGCTTTTGGTGAAATTAGATAAATATTTTTTTTTGCTTCCTTACTGCCAGACTAGGAATTGTACTTGAAATAGTCAAACCTGTAAGGAAGCAAAAAAATATATTTTTCGAATTTGGCCAAAATGATCACTAACCGAGTCTCCAGTATGAATTTGGTCGGTTGATTTAATTTCAGCCTATATACATAGTCCGAGTCTTGATACTTGGGTAGTTTATTTAGCTATATAGGAGTAAAAATAAAATTTTGAGCAACGTGTTTTGCGTGAATTGTTGCTTATTTTTAGGGTTCCGTGAACCTGAATCTCAAGATTGAGAGGCCAGCGTTCTACCTGAGCTACTATAATATTACCAGTAGTTATTCAGATATCTACTCTACTATGGATAATTATTGTATAGGTAGATTATGTTAGGTAACATTACTGCATGCATTTTCAAAGCTTTTTTAGCCGCTTTTTTTCTTCTTTTAGTTTTTCGTACCATTTTTCCCAATTACAATATATCTAATTCGTCAAACGTCTAGTCCACGCGCGAACTCCACTGCACACTTTATCCTCTAAATAAAAATTGCCGATAGTACTCTCGGACGTACCCAAATAAAAAAAGCCTCTAAATATTTTTACAACATATGCCAACGCGCGACGACGTGGCAACGAGCGACACAGCCTCCTCGTCGGAACGCCAGTGCGTGACTGCCGCCCCTGCCCCTGCGGAGCACCTCTAAGCCGTTGACCTTGAAATCTTGCATATTTCGATATTTCTAATGGAAAATGTCACTGGATTTAATTGAGCTATGTTGAATTTAGAGTACAACAGATTCTTAATTTTTTGGCGTGTAAATATTTCCAAACGTCGTAGCAGCTTAAGAGTTAGAATGAAATAAAGCCAAAAAAACATCGTTTGGATGTTATTTCTTTTAATATGGAAGTTTTGGTTGTACGAAATAAAAATATGTTAATAATGTTTTCCGAGAGTCAATAATTCATATATATTTTTTTCAAGCCATTTGGTCCAGCCGTAAATGAGTTAGAAGCTTTAGAAAGTACCTATTTGGCAGTATTTGAAGGGATTAAGCGCCTTAAGCAACCATACAATGTACAACATACTCTGTAATTTCGTGCCATAATTTACGAAAATACGCGGGAAAGTCACAGAGACAACGTGCGTACGGAACTGCGGTGCGACTAAGACTGTCGTAAACCGAGTTGAACCATGTTTTGGGGGGGTTCGTTTCGGCCCGTTTGTATGGAGATAGAATACTATTTGTTATTTATACTATGGCAAAGCTGACAATCCTGCACTGCCGTTGTAATGAACTGAGTCTCTTTTTAACATTGTACTGAACTCAGTATCTTTTTAACATTTATGTTTTCGGTGGAATGCCATAATATAGCTAGGGATAATAAAGCCGAAACTTAGATTTTTGCAAAGTAATTCAGCTTCTGTTTATAACATTTAAGGACTATTTTGCAATGAAGCAAATTTAGTTTTGACAGCACTAAAACTAAAATTAAACCCTTCAGAATCGGCTCTTTTGTTATAAAGTTTATTTGTTGGGGTAATTTTTATTTTTGGTTGTTAGGCTTGGGGTTAAAAATAGTGTTTCATCGTTTAAATTGTAGCGAAATATACCGTTTAAAATATCTACAACTGAAAAACTTTTTTAATAATCCTAAATTGAAGCCATATTCCAAGGTTATTTTGTAAATTAATGTTATCTTTGAGGATATTAAATCAATAACTTATTTTAGTGGAAAACTACGGATGTCACCCTAATGGCGGCAAATTCAAAGAGAATTATATAAGCGTGACAAACATTTTAGTGTCGCTTGTGCGAGTAAAAAGATATAAAAATATAATTACTTTTGCAAGCTTCTTCTTTTATTTTTTAAAGATATATGTATGTATAGTAAAATTATAAATATAAACATTAAAAATAAAATTTAGCTCAAGATATATTTAGGGTCCGATCTGGACCCGGCATCATTTAGTTTTATTTTATTGGTATATATTTCACATGCCAAATGTTGTTTAAACTCAACTAATGCCGGGTCCAGATTAGACCCGAAATATATCTTGAGCAAAATTTTATTGTAAATGTTCATATTTATAATTTTATTATATCTATATAAGGTGACTTTAATTTATGCAGCCAAACTCTTACTGGGGGCTTGGTAAGTGATTAGTAACACGAATCGATGACCCTTTTTGCGAAATTCGTAAATTATTCTTTTCGTTACAAACGCGAGCCCAGCCCCGAGTCAATCACTATGGGACGTCAAGATTTCATTTTGCGAAATCGGCAAAAAGTGTTATCGATCCGTGTTACTAATCACTTACCAAGCCTCCAGTATGAGTTTGGCTATATAAATTAAAGTCACCTTATATATCTTTAAAAAATAAAAGAAAAAGCATTTTAAGAGAAATATTAAAATTCTGTTGGCGAGGTAGGAATACCGATATAAAAATCTGGTCAAGTACGAATAATACTTGCACTCCTCGGGTTCCGTATTCCGTCAGTTTCAGAAACACGTTACCAAAGGTGGGTACCGTGAAAAATGTTGTAAGAAAATTATGAATTTGTGATTCGTTTTATGTACAGGACGTTGAGATGATGTTGCGGAAGCCGGAAACTGGTGATAGTACTCGTCTATACGAACAACTTTTAATATCGAGCAATACTTCAAATTGCGAAACAAAAATCAGCTGTTCAATAAACATTGACATAATATACGAACTAACTACTCGAACAAAATATACGAAACGATAGAACTGGACAGATTTTAGACAGGCGGTTAAACTAAACATGCTTTAAAGTCGTTGTGTAGGACCAAATGTTATGCATGAAATAACACAACTTTGAAAAAGGGGCCAAAAAATATCATTGTTTCTTACATTCGCATTAAGGAGTGACGTTGTCTGGAACTCAATGAGCACAAACATTAAATCGAATAGGTATTATTTTACATTCAAAAACTAAATAAAACCGGCCAAGTGCGTGTCGGGCCACGCGCAATGTAGGGTTCCGTAGTTGCCCGGTACATATAAGTTGGTCTGCTAATACAGACCGCGCCAAACTTCTGGTCCCATACATTATAGGGGACCAGAAGTTTGGCGCGACCTGTACTCGTAAACCTGTAAAGCCTACTTAGCTGTGATAGTTTTCCTTTTAAATTCATTATATATAACACTACTTCTGTGAATTTTTTCGCATTTCTAAAAACACCGTTTAGACGGCATAATATTTCGCCAACGGATCCCTAAATCGAAAAATAGTTTTCACATCGCCACAATATTTTTAAACGACCTATCCAACGATACCCCACACTATGAGATAGACGAGAAAAAAAAATCATCTCCAGTTTACTTGTATGAGAGGTACCCTTAAAATTTTATTTTTTAAAGATTTTATTTTACCGACTAGTCGGGTGCTTAATCCCGAATTAGGGGCCCGTAATTAACGCAAACCTAATGTACAGTGGGATTAGACCCTCATCAGCAGTGTCGTTAATGTTCACATCTACGGAACCGGGCTATTCATTAATAATCACGCTTAGCGCATTATGTTCTTCATTTGTAATGAGGGTGTTGATCAAATAATCTAGGGGTCGTCAACTAAATATTATTATTAGAGTGCATTACAAACTAGAAAAGATAAATTAGAAACAAATGTAAAGACGAGAATTTGAAAAAATTCGAACCTGCGTTCTCTTGTTATCAAGACAAGCGCGCTACCGACTGCGCCACCGAGGTACTTACCTAGACCGTTGAATTTTTCCACCATACTTGTCTACTGAATATTTTGTAACTATTTGATCTAACCAGCTTGTAATGCACATACTGAACGCTCATGAGTCGTAAGCTGGTACAGTGCAGAAGGTGAGACTGTAGAATTGCGATTGTGTGCGTGCACTGACATCAATCAAAATAAAATCAAAATATTTATTTTGTAAAATAAATACATAAAGTATACTTTCTACAAGTCAAAGTTAATCTTTACAATAAATATCTTTAGAATAAAAAATGAATATGTATATACTAATAAGGGAAATACATACAAAAAATATTTAGGTTGGGCTACTAAAATGTAATTATACCCTGCATAAAATAGAGAAATATAGGAATAAAAATATTATATATAAATAATGCCTAACCATCCGCACCATTCGTTTAGTATTGCTAAGAAGAAGGGCAAGAAACTTAGCAAACATTAGCATTGTGGAAAACAACTCTTATAGCAGTGCAGGCAAGGTCTGTTTTCCACAAATCATCGTTTGACTTTTATCTTTTTCTTCTTTTGTTACGATGCATACTTTATGTTTTCATGATTTTTCAAAATAGACCTTGCCTGCACTGTTATAAGAGTTGTTTTCCACAATGTCAATGGTGTGCACGCACACAATCACAATTCTACAGTCTCACCTTCTGCACTGTTAGGTTCCGTTTGGAAACGAGTGAATTTCATTTGAAGTGATGCGAATCTCACCCTAGAGCGTTCAAAAACTGACCCGAGTTAAACCGAGGGTAACCGAACTGTTACCTGACAGTTGCTCGGAAGTGTTTTGAAACGCTTCGGAGTGATGCGAAAATCACACTGGCTAGTGCGAATTCTAACGCTGTCTAGATACCGTTAAAGTTCGCCTGGCAGTTGTCACTTCAAAACTTTAAAAATGTAATCATCATTTTTAAAGGGAAAAAAGTGAAAATTATTTTTGTGAAAGTTGCATTAGGCTCGTAAGAGAGCTCATTTATCTATAATTAATTATTTTTGTGACTACCAAAGGCAATTTCAGTTTCCCGCCCTTGAATTAGATTTGAGACTGACGTTTGTCATCCAGACCCGTTCTAAAACGTTTTTGTCACTGGAATCACTCGCAAGCGTTTTAAAACCAGATGTTCTCTCTCTTTCTTGTATATAGCTCTGTCTCTTTCTATTAAACGAGTGAAATTTCGCACTACCATCGCACGTTCTTCAGAACGGTTCCTAGATAATATTCATATCATAGAATTCGTTAAATCATAACTTGCCTAGGTCAATCGTATTTCTGTTAACACTTCGGGAGGTCGCTTGGCTACACAAATTTATTTACATTTAAACCCTAACACGCTCGTTGTCACACCTATATTTGACTTCTGGTGAAGATTTTCCATTTCATACTCTGCCGAGGCGATTCTTGATATGCCGAAGTCTTTGTAGCGACAATTACTGTTGGTGACCCCGGGTGCGTTCGTCTCACTCACTCGCACGACTTGTATTGATATCTCCGTCGCCTTTCCAAGATTTTGCCACTCTTGGCGGTCCTCCTGGAAGAAATGCCCATACTCACACACGCTGGGCAGGCGGGTTGGGGAGCGCGGTGCCGAACCCCTTGCACCGGTGACGCCGCTGTCACCAGTCTGTTTTACATAAGGCCCGGCAATCGGGGATGGATATACCGCCATCCATCGGTCCCAGGCAATGGTGGGCCGCCTGGTTTTGCCTGAGAGCTGTTCTCTTACTCTCCCCCGAATAACTTCGGGAGGATTTGCGAGGAAGATGGTGGTACCTTCACAGTCGAGCCCGAAATCAGCACTACCACCTTTAGTGGTACTCATATTGAACCATTCAACGAGATAGCCATGATATTTTCTACGGCCGTCTTATACTTATGCGGCCCAATATTTTTCCTAGAAGGATGAGCTGCAGCAGGTTATACTTTTCGTTGCGCATGATACGACCCATATGTACTGCAGTTTGTATAAACCCTAAGAAAGACAGCCCAAAACACTCCCCGTCTCAAAGAAACACAATAACTTCAATTCTCGGGAGAAGCAACTTTTGTGAGAAATTTGAAATAATTTAATTTGCCCAAGCCCAAGTTCCTTGAATGGTGAGTCTTTGAAACTTTTTAGTCCGGCTTCGTGGGGCCATTTCATTAATTTAGTGATTATTATTAGGGTCCTGAGGGAAAGTTTCTAAAACAGTCCCCTTACAGGGATTCCGTACATTCTCCTTATTGAAAACGACACGCTGAATATTTGTTGGGCGTGGTATTTACACAGACCAGTAGGTATTTACACAGACCAGTAGGTATTTACACAGACCAGTAGGTATTTACACAGACCTGTAGGTATTTACACAGACCAGTAGGTATTTACACAGACCAGTAGGTATTTACACAGACCAGTAGGTATTTACACAGACCTGTAGGTATTTACACAGACCAGTAGGTATTTACACAGACCAGTAGGTATTTACACAGACCAGTAGGTATTTACACAGACCAGTAGGTATTTACACAGACCAGTAGGTATTTACACAGACCAGTAGGTATTTACACAGACCAGTAGGTATTTACACAGACCAGTAGGTTACACAGACCTGTAGGTATTTACACAGACCAGTAGGTATTTACACAGACCAGTAGGTATTTACACAGACCAGTAGGTATTTACACAGACCAGTAGGTATTTACACAGACTAGTAGGTATTTACACAGACCAGTAGGTATTTACACAGACCAGTAGGTATTTACACAGACCAGTAGGTATTTACACAGACCAGTAGGTATTTACACAGACCAGTAGGTATTTACACAGACCAGTAGGTATTTACACAGACCAGTAGGTATTTACACAGACCAGTAGGTATTTACACAGACCAGTAGGTGTTTACACAGACCAGTACTTCTGTAGGTATTTATGATCAAATTGGTCACTGTTGAGCTTTTTTAGGGTTCCGTGCTCATAGGGTAAGTTGGAGCTCTATTAATTTCACTTTGCTGTCTATCCGTCTGTCCGTCCGTATGTCACAGGTCTCTAGCTTGCAGACGGAATGAATTACAGATCTGTTTTTTAGATATGTTACGTAAAATTTTGACCAAAAACCGGATATTCACTTAAATTATTTTTCACATTAGTCCCATACAAGAAAAACCGGTCAAGTTCGAAAAGGACTCGCGCCGCGAGGGTTATTGTAACATTTAAATAAGTTAATAGACTTAAATGACTTTGATAAATATTACAAACTTATGAAATGATTGAATATGTATAAAACTAACCTGCAAAATTAAATTGGTTAACTATTACTCGTCAACTTGTAAAGCCTACTTAGCTGTGATAGTTTTCCTTTTAACTTCGTTATTCAAGGTGAAGCTCGGTGAAGCTCGGTAAGTTATCAGTATCCCGGATCGATGACACTTTTTGCAACTTTCGCAAAATAAAATGTTGACGTCTTAGTAATCGACAACATTACAAATTAATAATTGGTACAAAACTAAAAACCATTTCGAGATATTGGCCTTCTGAGCATCATATTTTTTTCAGAATACAATTATTATCAAATACATTAATAGATTTTTTTAAAAATTCAAACGTTGGTAAACACAGGATTTTAAAAACAACTACCTTTGCTTTCAAGTTTCTTTCCGTATTAAAAAAAAACAACTGTCATGTCATTGTGACTGTTGACATTGACAGCGAACATAAACATGCCAAGTTTTTTTTTAATAATCCCTTGGCAATGAACATCGAGTTTGAAATCCTCATTTGCGACTTACGTTCTTTTAGAATGAGTCAAAAAAATAAAAATACGCATTAAAACACACAATAAACCGCAGACTTTCAATATAAATATTGAAAACAAAAGGTTACCTGAAATGAAATGATGTCGATTGAGACGGGGCTGGTCTTGCGTATGTAGATTTTTTTATAAATTTCCAAAATGTGTCATCGAACCTTGGAACTGAGCACTTATCAAGTCTTCAGTACGAATTTGGCTGCATAAATAAATTTCGCCTTGTTTAAAAGGTGACTTTTATTTATGCAGCCATATTCATACTGAAGACAAGGTAAGTGCTCAGTACCAAGGTTCGATGACCCGTTTTGGGAAATTCGAATATTATTATTTTCCCTTTACCTAACGCAAGCCTAGCCCCTAGTATTTTATTTGGCGAATTTAGAAAAAAGTATTATCGATCCGCCATACTGAGGACTTACAGTATGAATTTGGCTGAATAAATAAAAGTTACCCCATATACTACTGCTGCAAATTTTTCCACATATCCAAAAACAACCGTTTAGCTGGCAGGGTGGAGAGACTTGCCTCCAAACAAAAGTTGGCAATATTTCGCAAACGGATCCCTGAACCGAAAAATGGTTCACATACACCCGCAATATTTTTGAACGATCTATCCAATGACAACACACACTAAGAGATAAACGAAAAAAGAGCGAGTCGGACTCGCGCACGAAGGGTTCCTTACCATTATCTATGAAAACGGCAAAAAAATCATGTATGTTGTAGGTATTGGAGCAACCCTTAAGTATTCATTTTATTTTGATGTAATTATTTATTTTTAAAGTGAATAATATAACTCAATATTCTGTGAATATTTCAAGCGTCTACCTGTTGCCGTTATCAATATCGATAAAAAAAATCACGTTTGTTGTATGGGAGCCCCCATTAATGTTTATTTTATTATATTTTTTACTATTTTTTGTTATGGCAGCAACAGAAATACATAATCTGTGAAAATTTCGACTGTCTAACTATCACGGTTCATGAGATACAGCCTGGTGACAGACGGACAGCGGAGTCTGAGTAAAAGCACAGTATAGGTAACAACAGTAGTTTAACTAGGCGGTGTCCTTGAAATCAATATCTACAGCCGCTCGGCGCCTAAACACGCCCTAGGGCTGCCAACTGACTGTTTACGTATTTGATAATGCTATATTATTATTATAAAAGTTGTATTTAAGGGTCCGTATAAGGTTAGATGCCCAACTTCAAGTGAGCATATCACATTGTGTAACTTGGTTAATCGATATAGTAAAAATAATATATGGCTGATAGGCTCATCTTAGAAAAAACGCAAAATCTTTAAGTTCGCTCGATAGAAAAAAAATACGAAGTTAACTCTAAACTTCATGTTTTTTGAGTGTTAAAGGGCTTTCCTTAAATTATACAACCTCGAAATTTTTATTAAAAATAAGTTAACCAATGACATCGTAGGCTTTGTCTTAGAATATTTTAAAAATGTCATCTAGAAGCAGAGTTATTAAATAAAAACGCAGATTTTTGTGGGCATGTGTTTCTTGGTGGTTGTAACAGCCACGGCTGAGAGCGCGCTATTTTAAACTTAAAGGAAACGTCGTAGAGTTCAGTTCTGATTGATGTAATATGAGGTGCTCAATCTGACCTTATATGCAGCCTTAAGCAACCCTAGAATGCACAACAAAACACTGTAATTTCGTGCCATAATTTACGAAAATGCACGGGAACGTCACAGAGACAACGTGCGTACGTAACTGCGGTGCGACCGCGACTGTCGTAAACCGAGTTGTACCGAGTTTTGGGGGGGTTCGTTTCGACCCGTTTGTATCGAGATAGAACACTATTTGTTATTTATACTATGGTAAAGGGGTCCTAAAGGGCCTAAGAAGGGTCATCGAATCTTGTTACTGAGTACTTACCGAGCCGTCAATAAGAATTTGGCTGCATAAATTACAGTCATCTTATATAAGGGTTCCTTGTTGAAGGTAGGTAAAAATGTTTTGAAGCGACTTGTAACAAAGATACAAAAATATTATACTGTATTCTGTAGTGGTTAATACATTGAAAGGGTTTGCCGATCAAACAAGTTAAATATTAACATCCATCGAATATTGTACGTTACGGATGCTCGACAACACGAGACGAAACCCTTGTTTGGAGGCTTTCACTGAGATTGAAAAGCAATTTTACGATGGATACTTTCTGATGAATTTTATTTTATGTTTATTTTTAAAGCCAGTAAAATATTTTCTTGAAAATATTTTGATTTTTAATGTTACATACAGTTGTGCTTAAACTGAAAAATACAACAGTAATAGATGAAAGATTAATCGAACAAAGTTCCATAGACCCTATCCAAGCCTCCGCTGTCTGTCTGTCCTGTCCGTCTGTCACAGGGGTCTTCACTTAGAGTTTACATAGCTTGTGATAATATCCAGGCGTTTAGGGGGGAGGGGGTCAAGCAGATTTTCACCCAATCTCACGTGGGGGAGAGGGGGGTCCTGGCAAGTATCCGCTAGAAATAGTGTAAAATTGCGAGAAAACTGAGTTGAATTGAGCAAAGGGGAAAAATAAAGAAACACTTCTCTATTAAAATATGAATAATATACGCTAAAAAGTAGTCTTAAATAAAAATAAATAAAAAAAATCAAAAATATATCAAAATATTTATTTACACCAAAAAACATGAAACACAATATGTTTTCCAGTGGCCCCAATATAGGCAAAGCCTGACCCGTGGGTGCCGGTTTACAGTTTTCAGATGTTTTATGTATATTTTAGTTGTTCATCTGCAAGTTGCAGCGGTCACAGTAGTGTATACCTTGTAACTATAAGTTATTTATGACAATAAGAATTTGACAATCTAAACAAAATTAAAATTGGTATTTTCTTCTTTATACCACTAATACTAGCAACTTAAAATAATCTTACTAACAAGAAATAGGCTCACACATACGCGTAAATAATAAAAATAAAACAAAAATAATATATCATATATATTTATAATGTGGATTGTGGATGAATATATATATATCATCAATATTTTATTTATGAATAGTTAGAATGTCTTCGGTCTCTTTATAATCAAATCATAAATCCACTTTTAATTTTGTAGTTTGCCTCTTTGACTGTGGCATGTTTAATATCACACACTTTTACTATCTTATTGTAGATATGCGGGTTGAGGAAGGAGGCAAACCTTTGAGCAAAGGCTGTCTTAGTTATAGGTACTTTAGTGATAAAGAGTCTTCGTCTAAGCATGTCTTCGTAGTCAGGAGAATTTATGGTTATCAGATGTTGGGTGAGTGCTGCTCTGAGAATGAATAGTTGGCGAATTGTCAATATATTGCAATCTGCGTAAAGGTCAGTTGTAGGGTATCTAATATGTTTTTTGTGCAAAACCTTAAAAACTGAACGTTGTGCTCTTTCAACAGTAATTATATGAGACTTCGATGATCCTCCCCAGCAGCCTATGCAGTAGCTAAGAACAGATTGTCCAAGAGATATATAAACAAGCCGCAGAATTTCTTTAGAAGCACTATTTCTTAGTAACCTCATAATGTTTATAAGCTTTCTTGCTCGTGCAGATAAAAAAGAGATATGTTTGAGAAAAGTCAGTTTTTCATCAACAATAATTCCAATGTATTTTATGGTATCAGTTCTTTCAATTATATCACACGAGCAGGTGTTTAAAGTGCGGTCACAGGTATGTATTTTAATTGGAATATTAAACTTAGGTTCCGAGGCAGCAGTTTTGTGAAAACAAAGGTATTTGGTTTTTGCTGTATTTAGGGTAAGGAGGTTTTTAGAGAGCCAGTTTGCAACAGCAGACAGGCCGGTCATTGTTTGAGCAAATACTGATTCCCAAGAAGTGTTTTGGAGAATAATTGCAGTGTCATCAGCATAGCAGATGATCTCTGCCTTTAAAGTAGGGGGTAATACAGTGGTAATGTCGTTAATATAAATTAGGAAAAATGTGGGGCCCAAAATGCTACCTTGTGGCACTCCATACTTGATAGGCATAGGATCACTAAGAAGCTCACCGATTTTCGTTTTTTGACTTCTATCTGTCAAGTAACTGTGAAACCAGTCAAGTGCTATACCTCTTATGCCGGCATTTTCCAGTTTTTGCAGAAGAATAGGTATAAAGACTGTGTCGAATGCTTTTTCGAGGTCTAGAAAGGCACCCACACAGCAGCAACCATTATCAAGGTGTGAAGAAACAGAATTTAAAAGCAAACTGACGGCATCATCAGTTGATCTGCCTTGTCTGAAGCCGAATTGTGATGCAGAAATGTTATTAGATTCCAGGAAATTAACTAGACGGCGGTTAACGATTTTTTCAAGTAGTTTTGAGAAGATGGAGAGCAAGGAGATTGGTCTGTAATTAAATGGGTTTTTTGTTTCCTCCTTTGTGAATGGGTGTAACCGATGCAACTTTCCATGAATCTGGATATATACCTTTTATTAGACTGAGATTACAAATATGTAGCAAAGGTTTTATTAGACCACTGATAGTATATTTAGCAAAGAGATTTTTGAAACCATCAATTCCTGGTGCGCAATCATTTTGTAATAGTCGTATGTGTTCTTTGATCTCAATTTCATCAGTAGGGTGCATAAAAAATTAGTTGGACGGAGAGGAATTTGATTTGACTAAAGAGGCAAGATGAGATTCAGTTTCATTTGTTTTTGTCAAAATTTCACTGTATGATATATTTCACTGCGTATTTACACTGAAAATATGCATTCTGAACAATCTCACGTGAGATTAGAGGGAGGGGGGAGAGGGTCGAGCCAAACCTCAGAATATCTCACTAAGGGGGAGGGGGGGTCCAAAAATTGCCAAAATCACCTCACGTAATTAATGGACGCCCTCTAGCTTCTGAGAGAGACAGACAGACAAAAATTCTAAAAATTTTAGCTTTGGCCAGGGGTTGCTAACGTTACCAAATCACACTAAATATA
Organism: Ypsolopha scabrella; assembly: GCA_910592155.1. Taxonomy (NCBI): domain Eukaryota; kingdom Metazoa; phylum Arthropoda; class Insecta; order Lepidoptera; family Ypsolophidae; genus Ypsolopha; species Ypsolopha scabrella. The sequence continues at coordinate 18,772,550 of OU342986.1, forward strand.
ACTATACATAACGTTATTTTGATAATAGCGGAAACGGTAGAAAAAACCTTATCAACTAACGTTAAAACTTGCGTTTTTTTTAACGATATTTCATCCTACGTTGCCACTCTGTCTTAAAAGTTGCCATTTTGTGCATCACGTGTTGTTGTAAGGAATCGAACTATAGTCGGTGCCAGATAAACCTGGGCAAAAAGTCATTCACCTGTCTATACCAAGATACTCAAATATCTTGAACGATAGTGTCGAAATGTGTGAGCCGTATCGCCATATACAAGGCGTCATTCGAGTATCATGGTAGGGGATGTCTTTGACAAGTGGGATGAATGACTTATTGCCTATCTGGCACCGACTATACTTACGTAAACAACCAAAAAACCTTTGATAATGCTATAACACCGAAAACGGTAAGGGAAATAATATAAATAAGTGGACAAGAAAAAAAAAAAAAAAAAAAGACTATACTTACCATTTTGTTTACTTTGCCTTTACACACCATTTCAGCTCTAGTCTAAGGGTAGACCGCTTAAACTCCTACCTCATTTTATTACTGGAAAAAAGTTATTTGTAGTGAAACTAAACCATTAATATACGCCCACGGAAGTGGAAGAACTATGAAGATTGACATAACGCGCGCGGATTAGAGATGAAAAATAATACTCATAACGTTAGATAACTAACGGTAAAATTAACGTTAGATAACTAACGGTAAAATTAACGTTAGATAACTAACGGTAAAATAAAGTTAGTTTCTTATCAACGTTAAAAATTATTAGGTACCGTTAAAAAGGCACTTTAATAACGTTAATTTTAAGATAAGATAAGATAAGATAAAAGTAACTTTATTCAAAAACAACAAACATTAAATAAATCACAAACATAAAATGGTTACAAAATAGGAGGGTACATTGAGAACTTATTTAATCTAAAGTCGTTTGCAATAGAATCCAACAATCATGTAAACAAATATGGCGGACTGACATTGACAGCGTATTGTTTATGCCCATAGTGATGTCATAGTGTTCTAATTTAATTTTAATTAAATTTATTTTTCTAATTATTTTAATTTTAAGTCATAGACTATGGCCCATAGTAGGATAGGTACTAAAATAAAACTGACTAAATAGATTAAATATATAAGCCATAGACTATAAAATAAAACTGATTATATATAAAAAAAGTGTTTATTAAAACAAATTTAAATCTTCGTCTTCGTCATCATCACTATCAGAAGTGTCGCCGGTGACCGTAATTATAAATGGAACCACTGTGTCATCGCTTGCCGTGTCTAAAATGCCGTCGAGTTTTTTCATTTCTTCCTCTTCCTTTAGGACGTGACTTACGCATTTCGACCATTGTTCGGCTCCGATTCTCGCCAACCCTTCGTTCAATAAAGTTTTTATTTCCGCCATTTTAAAAGATTTGTTATTTCTCCCAACATACGACTTAACCTGTGCCCAAATGAGCTCAATTGGGTTGAGTTCGCAGTGGTAGGGAGGAAGGCGAAGCACAGTTATTCCTTTCGATGCGGCGAGCTCGTCAACGTATTTTGTAACATAATTTTTTTTATCAAATTTTGTGAGTAACTGTGCTTTTATTTCACTTGTTTCAAAAGCTATATTTTATCGTATGCTATATCAAAGCAAAGGTCGTCGTTCCAAGAAAAATATGTCCAGCCAAATCGTAAAGCAAAACAAAAGTCCAAAATGAGAATGCAAAGTCGTAGAAATCGGAAACAGAAAACGGAACACAATGCACAGCGAACCCACAGAACAGTGAATGGCTGTGAATGATAATTCTAACAAAATGGCCACCTGTCAATTTTTAAAAACTAACCATTATTTTTATGGCTTAGGATACAATCCGTTTTGGTTAATTATATTAAGCTCTTGAAAAAAAAATTTTATTGTATTCAAATAATATTAAATTAAAATAATTTATTAAATTAAAAATAAAAGATAACTTCAGATTACGAACAACACTAACTTTTCAATGACTTATAGAGTTCGATGAGTAAAAAACTAATATGACAGCTTGTCAAATACTTCGAAATTTTTACGTTGCAAATGTTTTAACAAATTTAACTTATAAATACAAGTTAAATCGTGTTGAAGATAATGTGAAAACAATGGTGCGGTCGTTGAAATCGGACTATGTTTATAATTGATCGTCAAATGTATGTGATTACGGAGTAATCGTGACAATTTGGTTTGTTTACATGATTGTTGGATTCTATTGCAAACGACTTTATACGATTATCTGGCGGTCCTCAAACTAAGACGAGCTTGATTCGTGAGGACCTTTATTAGTGTGCACATTTGTTAACTATTTTAATGGGTTGCGCCGACAATTACATATTGATGTTTGTTTTTGTGTCCCTTTTTTCCGCATTATACAATATTTGAAAAAAATATGCTGAAACAAACATACAATCGAAACCAAGTAAACTTCACTCTTAGGAAACTATAAAAATAAAAATAATTTAGAAGTTTAATTATTTTTCAAGTGGTTTATGATTAATTTGAGATAAATATTTTATTTTCTTGCAAACAATACAACGGAATAAGATAGTTACTATTAAGATATACATATATTAGATAAATAAATATGGTTATAATTTTATATAATTTCATTTTATACATACAATTTTAAATAAATGATATAACTACACAGAAGTATGAAGGATTTTTTCAGTTTCGTCGTAGTTTAGGGATAAAAGATATTTAGTGACTGATTGCTTGACGTGATATTGTGTGAGGTTTAGGATATTACAGGAGGTTTTTATTACATTATAAAGAAAAGGGAAGATAAAATGGGGAAAACGTTGGGCGAATTTTGTTTTGCAAAAGCGAGTTGGCAATTTAGGAATTCGTTTGCATGCTAAAGCTTGATTTAAGGTAAATGATTTGTGGGCTGTCAAAACAGCTTTTGAAACAAAAATCTGTCGGACACGTAAGACGCCAGTTTCCGCATATATTTTGTCAGTGGAATATCTAAATGGCTTCCTGAAGATGACTTTTAGCACTGACCGTTGTGCCCTTTCAACATCGATAAGATGTGTTTTGGCAGCACTGCCCCATATAGCAATACAGTAAGTCAGTAACGATTGAGTCAAAGCCTGATAAGTACTTATGAGTAGTTGTTTGGAAACGGAGTTTCTTAAAAGTCTCATAATATGAGCAGTTTACGCACACGCCCGGATAGTGCGGAAAGGTGTGGTGAAAATGTCAGATTTTCGTCCAAAACAAGACCCAAATAATTATTTAAGACTTCGAACTCTATTTATTGTTGGACAGTTACAATTATGATCGCTAGATGAAATCGGTTCGACACAGCTTCCTAAATGAATCCTTATTGCTGTAGATAGTGGGGGCTCAGTTGTTTTGGTGATGTGAAAGCCGAGGTACTTGGTTTTTGTCACATTAAGAGTGAGCAAGTTATCATCCAGCCAATTTGCTACGCTTGCGAGACCTGTGTTAGCTACCGCAAAAGTCTCAGCCCAGGACGAGCCATAAAAAAGAAGGGCTGTGTCCTCCGCATAACAATCTTTGACAACATGATGAACCAACTCACTTGTACTCGTTTATCAATACTTGTTTATATGTTAATCCCAACCAGTTTCGGTATTACACCATTATCAAGGGTTTTAATAACTAATTAATAACAGATTTTAATTTTTTATGGTTCATTGGTTCGACGTGCAAACAATGAAATACTCCGTTTGACAGTGATAATCCATCCACATGATTCGCATACGAAAACTTAAAACCAGTATTTTTGAAAATTCATTCCGTGGTTTGATCCACTCGTTTTCTGATTTCTACTAGTAGAATCTACGCAAGAATGACACATGGCTGACATTGAATTGACAAGTTAAAATATTTTGATGCATATTTACATTCTTTATTCATATCCATTATATTTATATCTATATCTATAATTTTTATTTTCATTTCTTATTTTGTGTATAATAAGTTCTGTTGTAAAAATCCCTTTGCTTGCTGCCAACCTATTTCGTGTATTATTTCACCACAGTATTGTTTGGCTGGAAAAAACCTCTTGAAGAGGTAAGCTCGCCTTTGAGCATATTTTTCTTTTTGTAATCTTAGTTTAAGTCTCTATGTGTATACAATAAAGGATATAATAATAATAATGATAATCGTAACCTAAAATATAAGTAAAAACAGACAACAGAAACGAAAATCAAAGGAAAAGGAAACGACAACGTGAGAACGAAAACGTCGATGAGAGACTGACATTTTAACTTTTTAATTTACTTTCCGTTCACCTTCATTCATTGAAATATTTATTATTATTTAAAATCTACGAAATATTGCTTTCCGGTTCTTATTTTTTCTGAGTAAAACGAAAACCGTTACATTGATTTCTACTGATTCAAAAATACGTAAAATCTTGATCAATCGAATTGAATTTCGCACGTGAATTGTTTTCGAGCATGAATATATGATTCACAGCGAGTGATTCAAAAATACAGCTCCTGGTTTTGGCTTCAGTACAGTACCAATAACACATTTCATTTAAAATTTCACGAAAATATTCAATGTACACGACTTTTTGCCACTTTATTATTATAGAGTAATATATAGGTATATAGAATGAACGAATGAATTAATATGAGTGCACAATGATACATTATTTGTATTTTAATAAGAATATAGTACCCCGCATTGCTGGTTTAGCCGAGTTTGGGGACTTTGTGTATTATTTCTGTGCATGTATATTATAATTGTTGTTTTAACTTACGTCTTTTGTAATGTTATTCCAAGCAACAAAGCGATTTTGTATTGTATTTGTATTACTAGTATAGATCTTTCCTGTTTCCTCCCAGAAGTGGCCTGGAAGATATTGCTGTTAGCAGTAATTGCCACCTTTGTTCATCATATACAGGCTGGTATTTATTTCGAACAGGAACATCTTCCCGGCGATTAACATTAACAAATCGTTGTTTGAAATTTTGTATAATTTGCCATCGAAGAAATTGCCGCAGACTTACTTTTTGCCCGTATTGTAATGGTAATAACAAATAAGCGCGAAAAATTGCTCGGTGGCCATTTCTTCGATGGTACATACAAAAGAGTAATCTATATTAATAATAAAGTACTCGTAGTAAAAAAGTAGTGTCTGTGCATTGAATATTTTTGCGAAATTTTAAATGTAATGGGTTACTTGATAAGAAGCCAAAACCAGGGCTTGAAATAACGTTAAAAAAAGGGTGACGTTATCACTTTCAAACTGTTATCCGTGATAAAGTTACTTACTTACCCAAAATAATGTTAAGGATCGTTGCTTTTTGTGTGATTAGGTAACGTTAGCAAGCCCTGGCCAAAACTACCATTTTTAGATTTTTTTTCTGTCTGTTCATATGTTCCGTTTTTACTCGAGAACCAATCAACGGATTTGGATGCGATTTTTTATTTTATCATCATAGTGACCCGGCCAACACATAAAGCTATAAGAAGTGTTCATAAAATACCCCCCAAGCCGAAAACAGGGCAAATATTGATAAACGCTCTTAACTCGAGAAAAACTGAACGGATTTGGATGTGATATTCTTATTGTAGTAACCTGTACAACACATAGGCTATAAGAGTTGTTCATACAATAACATCCAAGCCAAAATGAGGCAAATTTTTTTTTTCTATAAAATCATACTCGGGCCGAGCCACATGCAAAGATTAGTGAATAAATAAATAAAATAGAAAACATAATGTATAACAAAGCGCATGCTGACAATACCTATACATAATCTACAAATTGTGTTCAGGAAAGCTGAAAATCAGAATCCTACGGAAGATTTTGTAACCTACTTTTGTAGCAATGTTGATTTTGATTGCATTTAAATCCTCAAAAAGTTTATTATAGGCAGCATAAGCACGGAGCAACATGCTGCTATCAATATCAACATACTTTGTCCTTACTTTGGGTATATTAAATAATTTGGGGCGTCTAACGCCAAGGGTGGGGCATTGAAATTTAATTTTAGAGAGAAGATATGGGGAGTCTTCTAAAGTATTGATTGTATAAAAATACCAAGCCAAAAAGTTTTCACCAACTTCATATACAGAGAATTTTGATTATGCCTACACTAAGAATTCTTCGTCGTAAAGCTTTTTCAGTGCCACGTCGTAGAACCCTCTTGGTGCTACGAATTACTTACGTAGCACTGAAAGAGCACTGTAGCACTGATAGAGCACTATCCAGTAGTGAAAGAGCTCTATGTAGCAGTGAGAGAGTAATTCGTAGCACTGATAGAGTTATATAACGTAGCTTTGAGAGATCTCTATTTAGTATTGAAAGAGCTCTACGTAGCACTGAGAGAGTTATTCATAGTAATGAGAGGGTCCTACGACGTAGCACTGGAAGAGCGCTGTAGCACTGATAGAGCTCTATCCAGTAGTGAAAGAGTTATTCATAGTAATGAGAGGGTCCTACGACGTAGCACTGGAAGAGCACTGTAGCACTGATAGAGCTCTATCCAGTAGTGAAAGAGTTATTCATAGTAATGAGAGGGTCCTACGACGTAGCACTGGAAGAGCGCTGTAACACTGATAGAGCTCTATCCAGTAGTGAAAGAGTTATTCATAGTAATGAGAGGGTCCTACGACGTAGCACTGGAAGAGCGCTGTAACACTGATAGAGCTCTATCCAGTAGTGAAAGAGTTATTCATAGTAATGAGAGGGTCCTACGACGTAGCACTGGAAGAGCACTGTAGCACTGATAGAGCTCTATCCAGTAGTGAAAGAGTTATTCATAGTAATGAGAGGGTCCTACGACGTAGCACTGGAAGAGCGCTGTAACACTGATAGAGCTCTATCCAGTAGTGAAAGAGTTATTCATAGTAATGAGAGGGTCCTACGACGTAGCACTGGAAGAGCACTGTAGCACTGATAGAGCTCTATCCAGTAGTGAAAGAGTTATTCATAGTAATGAGAGGGTCCTACGACGTAGCCCTGGAAGAGCGCTGTAACACTGATAGAGCTCTATCCAGTAGTGAAAGAGTTATTCATAGTAATGAGAGGGTCCTACGACGTAGCACTGGAAGAGCGCTGTAGCACTGATAGAGCTCTATCCAGTAGTGAAAGAGTTATTCATAGTAATGAGAGGGTCCTACGACGTAGCACTGGAAGAGCGCTGTAACACTGATAGAGCTCTATCCAGTAGTGAAAGAGTTATTCATAGTAATGAGAGGGTCCTACGACGTAGCACTGGAAGAGCACTGTAGCACTGATAGAGCTCTATCCAGTAGTGAAAGAGTTATTCATAGTAATGAGAGGGTCCTACGACGTAGCACTGGAAGAGCGCTGTAACACTGATAGAGCTCTATCCAGTAGTGAAAGAGTTATTCATAGTAATGAGAGGGTCCTACGACGTAGCACTGGAAGAGCACTGTAGCACTGATAGAGCTCTATCCAGTAGTGAAAGAGTTATTCATAGTAATGAGAGGGTCCTACGACGTAGCCCTGGAAGAGCGCTGTAACACTGATAGAGCTCTATCCAGTAGTGAAAGAGTTATTCATAGTAATGAGAGGGTCCTACGACGTAGCACTGGAAGAGCGCTGTAGCACTGATAGAGCTCTATCCAGTAGTGAAAGAGTTATTCATAGTAATGAGAGGGTCCTACGACGTAGCACTGGAAGAGCACTGTAGCACTGATAGAGCTCTATCCAGTAGTGAAAGAGTTATTCATAGTAATGAGAGGGTCCTACGACGTAGCACTGGAAGAGCGCTGTAACACTGATAGAGCTCTATCCAGTAGTGAAAGAGTTATTCATAGTAATGAGAGGGTCCTACGACGTAGCACTGGAAGAGCGCTGTAACACTGATAGAGCTCTATCCAGTAGTGAAAGAGTTATTCATAGTAATGAGAGGGTCCTACGACGTAGCACTAGAAGAGCACTGTAGCACTGATAGAACTCTATCCAGTAGTGAAAGAGTTATTCATAGTAATGAGAGGGTCCTACGACGTAGCACTAGAAGAGCGCTGTAACACTGATAGAGCTCTATCCAGTAGTGAAAGAGTAATTCATAGTAATGAGAGGGTCCTACGACGTAGCACTGGAAGAGCGCTGTAACACTGATAGAGCTCTATCCAGTAGTGAAAGAGTTATTCATAGTAATGAAAGGGTCCTACGACGTAGCACTGGAAGAGCGCTGTAGCACTGATAGAGCTCTATCCAGTAGTGAAAGAGTTATTCATAGTAATGAGAGGGTCCTACGACGTAGCACTGGAAGAGCACTGTAGCACTGATAGAGCTCTATCCAGTAGTGAAAGAGTTATTCATAGTAATGAGAGGGTCCTACGACGTAGCACTGGAAGAGCGCTGTAACACTGATAGAGCTCTATCCAATAGTGAAAGAGTTATTCATAGTAATGAGAGGGTCCTACGACGTAGCACTGGAAGAGCACTGTAGCACTGATAGAGCTCTATCCAGTAGTGAAAGAGTTATTCATAGTAATGAGAGGGTCCTACGACGTAGCACTGGAAGAGCGCTGTAACACTGATAGAGCTTTATCCAGTAGTGAAAGAGTTATTCATAAAAATGAGAGGGTCCTACGACGTAGCACTGGAAGAGCGCTGTAACACTGATAGAGCTCTATCCAGTAGTGAAAGAGTTATTCATAGTAATGAGAGGGTCCTACGACGTAGCACTGGAAGAGCACTGTAGCACTGATAGAGCTCTATCCAGTAGTGAAAGAGTTATTCATAGTAATGAGAGGGTCCTACGACGTAGCACTAGAAGAGCACTGTAGCACTGATAGAGCTCTATCCAGTAGTGAAAGAGTTATTCATAGTAATGAGAGGGTCCTACGACGTAGCACTGGAAGAGCGCTGTAACACTGATAGAGCTCTATCCAGTAGTGAAAGAGTTATTCATAGTAATGAGAGGGTCCTACGACGTAGCACTGGAAGAGCGCTGTAACACTGATAGAGCTCTATCCAATAGTGAAAGAGTTATTCATAGTAATGAGAGGGTCCTACGACGTAGCACTGGAAGAGCGCTGTAGCACTGATAGAGCTCTATCCAGTAGTGAAAGAGTTATTCATAGTAATGAGAGGGTCCTACAACGTAGCACTGGAAGAGCACTGTAGCACTGATAGAGCTCTATCCAGTAGTGAAAGAGTTATTCATAGTGATGAGAGGGTCCTACGACGTAGCACTGGAAGAGCGCTGTAACACTGATAGAGCTCTATCCAATAGTGAAAGAGTTATTCATAGTAATGAGAGGGTCCTACGACGTAGCACTGGAAGAGCACTGTAGCACTGATAGAGCTCTATCCAGTAGTGAAAGAGTTATTCATAGTAATGAGAGGGTCCTACGACGTAGCACTGGAAGAGCGCTGTAACACTGATAGAGCTCTATCCAGTAGTGAAAGAGTTATTCATAGTAATGAGAGGGTCCTACGACGTAGCACTGGAAGAGCACTGTAGCACTGATAGAGCTCTATCCAGTAGTGAAAGAGTTATTCATAGTAATGAGAGGGTCCTACTACGTAGCACTGGAAGAGCGCTGTAACACTGATAGAGCTCTATCCAGTAGTGAAAGAGTTATTCATAGTAATGAGAGGGTCCTACGACGTAGCACTGGAAGAGCGCTGTAACACTGATAGAGCTCTATCCAGTAGTGAAAGAGTTATTCATAGTAATGAGAGGGTCCTACGACGTAGCACTGGAAGAGCGCTGTAACACTGATAGAGCTCTATCCAGTAGTGAAAGAGTTATTCATAGTAATGAGAGGGTCCTACGACGTAGCACTGGAAGAGCCCTGTAGCACTGATAGAGCTCTATCCAGTAGTGAAAGAGTTATTCATAGTAATGAGAGGGTCCTACGACGTAGCACTGGAAGAGCGCTGTAACACTGATAGAGCTCTATCCAGTAGTGAAAGAGTTATTCATAGTAATGAGAGGGTCCTACGACGTAGCACTGGAAGAGCACTGTAGCACTGATAGAGCTCTATCCAGTAGTGAAAGAGTTATTCATAGTAATGAGAGGGTCCTACGACGTAGCACTGGAAGAGCGCTGTAACACTGATAGAGCTCTATCCAGTTGTGAAAGAGTTATTCATAGTAATGAGAGGGTCCTACGACGTAGCACTGGAAGAGCGCTGTAACACTGATAGAGCTCTATCCAGTAGTGAAAGAGTTATTCATAGTAATGAGAGGGTCCTACGACGTAGCACTGGAAGAGCACTGTAGCACTGATAGAGCTCTATCCAGTAGTGAAAGAGTTATTCATAGTAATGAGAGGGTCCTACGACGTAGCACTGGAAGAGCGCTGTAACACTGATAGAGCTCTATCCAGTAGTGAAAGAGTTATTCATAGTAATGAGAGGGTCCTACGACAGAGGGTCAGTCTTTGTCGAGCTTCATTACGAGTCACACGTATTATCACAATTATTGTTGTCGGTTTAACTAGTCAGGGGTACTCAACCTTTTTCTTTGTTTCCACTTCTAAAAAGTGATATAAGTCATATTGTTGTAATGCAGTGCTTTACTTGCAAGGAGTCGCATGGCGATGGTGCACAGTGTGTCCATTGCCAGAATGAATTTTGCTTCGCATGTGGGAATATTACAGAGCAAGGATTTCGAAAACTAGGCTCAGATCGTAGAGCTGCATGGAAGTGCCCGCAGTGCCGAGTTTCTGTAACACCGGTTACCCAGAACGTAAAGTCTCCAGCATCACTGGACGAAATTCTACGCAAGCTAGACTCACTTACCCCACTGGTGAATGATATGCAGGAGATGAAAACGGCCATTAAGGGGATGGAAGTGAATTGTAAAAAGATGGCTGACTATGCCTTGAAGCTAGAAGGGGTCACTAAAAGGGTCGTGACCTTGGAGAGCGTCCAGGCGGAACATCATTCTTCTATTGACGTCCTAAAGCGGGAACACGCCAGCAATGATCAATGGTCGAGAATGAATAATGTCGTAATTAAAGGGATCCCGGAAAAAAAAGCGGAAAACTTATTTGACATTGTGGACAGGCTGGGCGAGCACCTCTTATGCAAAATTGATAAATCAAAAATTAATTATGTGTCACGAATCCCCGTTTTTAACTCCAAGGAAAAAACTATTTTGCTAAGCTTCGTCAACCGCTATTCAAAGGAAGACTTTATCGCAGCCGCTCGGGAAAAAAAGAAGATTACTGCCGAGGACATTGGATTCGATGACAGGGACAAGCGTATTTATGTTAATGATCATCTGTCACCGCAAAATAAAATGTTACTAAACAAAACGAAAGCTCGGGCGAATGAGAAAGGTTATAAACATGTTTGGGTTAAGTTCGCAAAAATCCAGGTTCGTAAAACTGATACCTCGCCGGCCTTCACTATAAGATCAGAAAATGATTTAAACAAACTTGCTTAAACTATCATGTATTTAGATGTTGTTTATACCACGTTTATTATCATGTAATATTCAATATTAACTTCCTTAAAATTCATAAACCCAAACACACAAACATGTTTATCTCCTCTGACTTACTATTTTTTGCACCATTTTTTGCTCAAACTTGTTTTGCCAGCGCACCTTTTGTTTTCGCCATTCGCTACACGCTGTTGCCATGCTTATCGCTCATACGGATGACATCATTCCGATTTTCTATTTGCCTTACCATTCTCGCACTTATGGTATTAAACTTAAGTTACTACAATATTATTCCTTTATTAACTTGTCATTGTGTCATAAATGATATAATAATACTTCATGTCTGCATAGCAACGGTCGTTGGACTGTTCTGCTACTGTGTTGATTTAGAAGTTGTAACTGTATTTGGTTTGAGCGTTCGTTATTATGATTATAAACTTGAATATTGTTACTATATTTTAATTCACATTGCTGTTATGAGCGTGTGTGCCCCGCGCGTTGTGTTATTTAAAATAATATTGTTTTCGCAGAGATGTCTCTGCCCTCGAAAATATTATTATGAGTTCACGTAAATTAAATATGTACACAGTATATGTTACAGTAGTGAAAGAGTTATTCATAGTAATGAGAGGGTCCTACGACGTAGCACTGGAAGAGCGCTGTAACACTGATAGAGCTCTATCCAGTAGTGAAAGAGTTATTCATAGTAATGAGAGGGTCCTACGACGTAGCACTGGAAGAGCGCTGTAACACTGATAGAGCTCTATCCAGTAGTGAAAGAGCTCTATTAGTGCTACGAAGAACTCTATCAGTGCTACGTAGGGCTCTTTCACTACTGCACAGAGCTCTCTCAGTGTTATACATAAGTTTCTGCAACACATGTCAAATTGCAGCTTAAGCATTATGTCGTCATAGATATCCCAAGTATTATTGCGTATGTCTTGTAAGTATTATTGTGTACTATTTGTTGTCATCGTGGGCGAAAGGATAGAGGTTTTCAGTTTGAAGTACATTGACTTAGCCTTAAATAAAACCTCATTTTTTTATTCTATGTCTATTTCACATGTATAGGCCTAGAGGGCCTTGCTTGTTTGATTACGAAAATGGCACTTATATAAATTCTGTTACCTTTTTTCAAATATTTTGAAATCAACGCTACACTTTTCCTATTTCTGTACCGCATGCTCATTGAATTATTCACGACCTCATAAATAAAACAAACGCACAAATTATCCCGACGTCAGGCACAAATGTCACAGTTAAGGCAAAACAGGAGTCGAAATAATCAATAATATCAAAAAGGAAAATAATCAAAATCACTTACGCATTTCGGATTCCAGTTTGAACCGACCACTAGTGACCAACAAAGAAGTCAACACGAAAAAGTTTGTGTGTTTTTTAAAAGCCGCGTTCGAAACAGGTGGTTGTTTGTAAGCGGCCAGCACTTGGTAAAGTTGAGACACGCGTTCCCGGGATAAGACTGACCTAGCCAAGGGTTGTAGGGGAAACCGCGGCTGCGTGCGTATCTACTTTACCCTGTAAAGACTTAAATCCTCAGCATTTTTCTGGATTTTAAGTCGTGTTTCCATTGTCGTTAGGTGCGTTTTGAAATGACCATGTAAATATGCGTTTGGTTATGTGATTGGATAATATTTCACAAAGCCATTTTGGACTCAAAGCGTATGCACATAGAGATTCAGTTTAAACAATTAAGTGAAAATATGAAAATTCGAAGTAAGGCAGTCATTTGTAAATGCAAAACTTTCTTTTCGCAGCTGCAAGACGATTTAAACCTTGTTACTTCGCATTTTGAGCCGAGTTTTGTTTAATATGGCGACGAAAGAAAGGCTTTTTTGAATTTAATTGTGTTTTATTAGACGAATGGGCGCCAGAAGGAAAGAGCAAAGGAAATGAGATATTCTTGTAAAGAATTTGCGGTTCCTTCAAGCTGTTTGTTACGCTTCTATAGACAAATGAAATTCGTGATGTTTTTCATAAGAATGTGTCCTCTAATATTAAAGCTGCCAACTCCACTTTTGATGTCTTTGAGTTATGATTCGTTTTTAGTTATTCCTTTGCCCAAGTCCTTTTTAGGGTTCCGTAGTCCGACAAGGAACCCTTATAATAATAATAATAATAATAATAAATTGCTTTATTTCAGGCAACAAGGCCCATAACAATAAATACCTTATACTACTAATACATATGTTTTTATACTAAAAACTAAGACTAACAAACTAAAATATCATTTTGGCACAACGTCACTGTGCCGGTCCGGTGGTGTAGATGGAAGTCTACCGCGAAAACGACGGTATACCACGCCCTTCGGCCAGAAGTCCTCCTTCATGAAGGTGGGCAGCCTGCTTGTCGGTATTCGTGCCACAAACGCTTTGAAACTTGCATTGTGGCGCGATTCCAGCGGCTCCACTCTCAACAAGAAGTTGGTCTTGTTCTGGATGTAGTCGACGATGTCCTGCGCCTTAGTGGTGTAGTGTAGGCGAGACAGGTACATCGCCGTGGTCGGCGTCGCAGCCCGCAACAGGAAGTTGGGCCCCGTTGATCCGGTGCCGCAACGGTTTTGGTTTACTCGCTTAAGGCGCCTCCTCTTCTCGACCTTGACGAAGCCATCTTCATCACGGTAATCAGTGGAGGCGTCTAATGTAACGACGGTTGGTGGTCTGTCAGACGTAGGCCGTAAAGTCGAAGCAACCGGTCGGCTCTTGACGATGGAGGCGTAATTTTTCTGAGAGAAGTTCGCCTTTTTGGCAGGTCCCGCTGGCACGTGCAGCGCTGCTAGCGGTCGCGGGGTGCGGGGGGCGGCTACAGGGGCAGCGGGGACGGTGTCACGAGGCACGCACGATCCACGTTTCGCTGACACGGCGGACGACGGTGGCGGCGGTGGCGGCGGCGGCGGCGGTGTCAACACGGCTGACTCGATACTTGACTCCGATATGTCGAGGCAAGCTCCGCGCCGCATGTTGATATGCACGTCATCAGATGACCTCAATGAACTACGCAAACTTACGACTTCCTTGCGCAGCTCCGAAACGATGGTTTCCGAGGCCTCGAGCCTTACCAGCACATCCGCGAGACTCGCCTTCAGACTGACGATGTCCTTAAGAAGGCTGGTAACATCGACGTGGTCAAAGGTGACCGGAGGAAGCTTTTTCAGCTCCTTGGCCACAAAAGTTGGCACGTCATCCGGATCAGTAGCTTTCAGGAGCGTGATGATGTCCTGCAGACTTCTCTTGGTCCCGTCGCGTCGGCGAGACACCATCTGGTCACTCATGTTGAGCGACGTGTAGAGCAGCTTCTTGGCTTCAGATATATCATCTTCACTGAAGCTAGACGAACATATCTGGATTGCGCTCACTTCATCCATTACGTCCAACTTCTGTTGCAGGAACGCAAGGAGTTCGTTAGCAATGAGCGACTGCTCCATATCACTAACAAAAGAGCGTCGGCTTACGCCGCGCTAAGCATTTAATTACATATAAATATAACACGTCTGTTTCAGCTTACGCTCACTGACTGACTCAGGTCGTTTATAGGTTCGCCATGTCCGTCTGTCCATCCGCGGCTTAGCTCAGAGACTTTTAATGCTAGAAAGCTGTAACTTGACATGAGTATATATACATATTAATCACGTTAAAAAAAATGTAAAATAAAAAAAAAAAAATTTTTTTAACACGTAAATGGGGGGATGTATTTTTTTCTCTCATCTATCCCATAGTGTTGGGTATTGCTAAATACAGGTCGTTTAAAAACATTGCGGGTGTATGAAAACCACTTTTCGATTCAGGGATCCGTTCGCGAAATATTACAAATTTTTGTTAGAGTGTAGTGCCCCCGCCCCTCCTCCCAGCTAAGCAGTTGCTTATGGATATGTGAAAAAAACCACAGAAGTAGTATATATAATGAATTTAAAAGGAAAACTATCACAGCTAAGTAGGCTTTACAGGTTTACGAGTACAGGTCGCGGCCAACTTTTAATCCCCTCTAAACACGACAATGTATGGGCCGTTCTTCTAAATGTATGGGACTAGAAATTTTGCGCGGGCTGTATTAGTAGTCCAACTTATAAAATGTACCAGGCAACTACGGAACCCGACAGGTACTTGGCTCTTTTTTATTATAATATTTTATTATATATGATATGAGAATAAATTATTTATTGTTGTATTTTATTTTCTTAAACTGGAGAAATATACGATATCAACATATAATAATAAAAATAAAATTGTAGAGTTGAAAAGTAAAATTGTATTTTAATTTATCATGAAATGAATTCCTAAAAACAATCAATCCAGTCCATTTGGTAATAATTATTATAATAACAATGTGAAAAATGTTCAGGCTTACGTATATTATACTATGAATAAAAAAATCGAACTGTTGACTGCGCTCCACTGACAAAAAACCTAAAAAAGTCGGACATACCGGACACGTTACTATTTGGCCGGACACGACCGTTAAAAACCAAACAAGTTCCGTTAACTAAAGCTGGATACCTGACAACCCTTACTATGAGTGCAGGGTAGTTAAAACTTTATTATGGATTTGACAGTCTTTAATATTCAGTATGGGGTACAGGTGGTAGAGCTGATGCCGGGCTCGACTGTGGAGGTACCACCATCTTACTATAGAGGTGGTAGAGCTGATGCCGGGCTCGACTGTGGAGGTACCACCATCTTACTATAGAGGTGGTAGAGCTGATGCCGGGCTCGACGGTGGAGGTACCACCATCTTACTATAGTGGTGGTAGAGCTGATGCCGGGCTCGACTGTGGAGGTACCACCATCTTACTATAGAGGTGGTAGAGCTGATGCCGGGCTCGACTGTGGAGGTACCACCATCTTACTATAGAGGTGGTAGAGCTGATGCCGGGCTCGACTGTGGAGGTACCACCATCTTACTATAGTGGTGGTAGAGCTGATGCCGGGCTCGACTGTGGAGGTACCACCATCTTACTATAGAGGTGGTAGAGCTGATGCCGGGCTCGACTGTGGAGGTACCACCATCTTACTATAGTGGTGGTAGAGCTGATGCCGGGCTCGACTGTGGAGGTACCACCATCTTACTATAGAGGTGGTAGAGCTGATGCCGGGCTCGACTGTGGAGGTACCACCATCTTACTATAGTGGTGGTAGAGCTGATGCCGGGCTCGACTGTGGAGGTACCACCATCTTACTATAGTGGTGGTAGAGCTGATGCCGGGCTCGACTGTGGAGGTACCACCATCTTACTATAGAGGTGGTAGAGCTGATGCCGGGCTCGACTGTGGAGGTACCACCATCTTACTATAGTGGTGGTAGAGCTGATGCCGGGCTCGACTGTGGAGGTACCACCATCTTACTATAGAGGTGGTAGAGCTGATGCCGGGCTCGACTGTGGAGGTACCACCATCTTACTATAGTGGTGGTAGAGCTGATGCCGGGCTCGACTGTGGAGGTACCACCATCTTACTATAGAGGTGGTAGAGCTGATGCCGGGCTCGACTGTGGAGGTACCACCATCTTACTATAGTGGTGGTAGAGCTGATGCCGGGCTCGACTGTGGAGGTACCACCATCTTACTATAGTGGTGGTAGAGCTGATGCCGGGCTCGACTGTGGAGGTACCACCATCTTACTATAGTGGTGGTAGAGCTGATGCCGGGCTCGACTGTGGAGGTACCACCATCTTACTATAGAGGTGGTAGAGCTGATGCCGGGCTCGACTGTGGAGGTACCACCATCTTACTATAGTGGTGGTAGAGCTGATGCCGGGCTCGACTGTGGAGGTACCACCATCTTACTATAGAGGTGGTAGAGCTGATGCCGGGCTCGACTGTGGAGGTACCACCATCTTACTATAGAGGTGGTAGAGCTGATGCCGGGCTCGACTGTGGAGGTACCACCATCTTACTATAGTGGTGGTAGAGCTGATGCCGGGCTCGACTGTGGAGGTACCACCATCTTACTATAGAGGTGGTAGAGCTGATGCCGGGCTCGACTGTGGAGGTACCACCATCTTACTATAGAGGTGGTAGAGCTGATGCCGGGCTCGACTGTGGAGGTACCACCATCTTACTATAGTGGTGGTAGAGCTGATGCCGGGCTCGACTGTGGAGGTACCACCATCTTACTATAGAGGTGGTAGAGCTGATGCCGGGCTCGACTGTGGAGGTACCACCATCTTACTATAGAGGTGGTAGAGCTGATGCCGGGCTCGACTGTGGAGGTACCACCATCTTACTCGCAAATCATCCCGAAGTTATTCGGGGAGAGTAAGAGAACAGCTCTCAGGCAAAACCAGGCGGCCCACCATTGCCTGGGACCGATGGATGGCGGTATATCCATCCCCAATTGCCGGGCCTTATATAAAACAGACTGGTGACGGGCAGCGGCGTCACTGGTGCAAGGGTTTCGGCACTGCGCTCACCAACCCGCCTGCCCAGCGTGTGTGTATTTGAAACGTATGTAAGGTGACATTTACATAGAGCGATTGATTCAACTGATGCCGGCCCCAAAGTGGGCCGAAATATATTTTGAAAATATCTTACTTATTATTTTTATTGTAGGTACCTTAAAGTATTAAACTTATCAATACAGCTAAATTCATGCCTCGATAAGTAGTATCAAGTTTCGATGTCCTTTTTTGTTTTTTTTTCTAGTTTCTACTACAGAGAGCACAAAGTTTCTTTTTAAAATTTATCAAAAAGTTTTATTGAATATTTTACCAAGCGTCCAGTATGAATTTGCCTATACTAGGTGAAATAAAATCAACCGACCAAATTCATACTGGAGACTCGATTAGTCATCAGCAACAAGGTTTAAAGACCCTCCAGATGAAATTCGAAAAAAAAATGTTTTGTCCATGCACTAGGATTTGTATTTAAACTAGTCCAACCAGTAAGGGAGCAAAAATATTTATTTTCCGAAATTGGCCAAAAGGATGACTGAACCTAGTTCTTGATCACTAACCGAGTCTCCAGTATGAATTTGGTCGGTTGATTTAATTTCACCTTATATAAGTAAATGCCACCTTGTATATTTAAACGTGGGTAGCTAGTTTCAATAAATTGTACTATACGCGTCGTTTCGGAAATAATTACGTGGTTACAATGCGTACACGAATATCGCATTCATAGATTTACTAGCCTTTGATTTTATGAGACAACTGTGAAGCAACTTTTTTACTCGACATGAAGTTAAATATAAAAAGTTACTTTGTAAAGGATCCTGCACAACAAGTATAATCAAGCTTTAAAGTTGGTGTGCAGGATCCTTTACAAAGTAATACATATAATAACACAACTTTGCAGAAAAGCCTAATTTGACTTTAAAACTGCATATAAGGTCAGATTGAGCACCGCATTTTGCATGAATCTGAACTGAACTCTACGACGTTTCCTTTAAGTACAAAATAGCGCGCTCTCAGCCGTGGCTGTTACGATCACCAAGAAACACACGCCCACAAAAATCTGCGTTTTTATTTAATAACTCTGCTTCTAGATGCAATTTTTAAAATATTCTAAGACGAGCAGACGATGTCATTTGTTAACTTATTTTTAATACAAATTACAAGGCTGTATGATTTAAGGAAGGCCCTTTAACACTCGAAAAACATTAAATTTAGAGGTAACTTCGTAATTTTTTTATATCGCGCAAACTTAAAGATTTTGCGTTTTTTCTAAGATCAGCCTATCAGCCATATAGTCTACTATCTATATTATTTTTACTATACCGATTAACCAAGTTACACAAAGTGATATGCTCATTTGAAGTTATGCATCTAGCCTTATACGGACCCTTAAACTATTTTCGCGTAAGTAGTGCTATAACAACGATTAACCACATTTATTTAAAAATAAGAAAAACAATTAATTATAATTATATTATAACATTTGGGGATCGAAGTCAGGAGCAACCAGCTTAAATACAGAAAACTATTCAAATGTAATCTGAGACCTATTCGTTTTATAAGTATTTATAATGTATTTATCTATCGTATGGTTTTTATTATTATTGTATATTATATTTAAAAAAACATAGAAAATATTTATTTATTTCAGGCACAACTTAAAGCCCAAAATTTGTTAAAGTCTCCGTCACGAGAAGTTATAAATTTTGTAAACACACATTCAAGGGTTTACAACATTTAACCGTAAAAAAAAAAGATAAAAAAATCTCCCTTACACTTTGTTAAACTTTGAATTTAAAGCGGGGGCAGCAGATGCAGTCCAATATTTTTTATTTTATTGGATCGCTTCAAAGTAATTTTACTAGTAGAACATGAAATTCGGAAAAAGTGGACTTCCGCTCCACCGTAGTAAGTATACAAACACTGAATAAATTCGGAAAAACTCATTGGTGCTGCTTGACCGGCCGGACTGTAACGTAAATTAAATAATCTACTAGTTCCTTAATAATTTTGAAAAGCTGCAGTTAATTTTGTGTAGACGGATCAATTATATTTTTAATTTGGGCACACACATAATATGGCACGCCCCACCCCCCAAAGTACCGACTGCCCACTCCCCACATAAATACTGGTGTTAATTATTACTGTTAAACCAATGTGTTATACAATTCTATTACAACACAATAGGTGGTAGAGCTGATGCCGAGCTCGACTGTGGAGGTACCACCATCTTACTCGCAAATCCTCCCGAAGTTATTCGGGGGGGAGTAAGAGAACAGCTCTCAGGCAAAACCAGGCGGCCCACCATTGCCTGGGACCAATGGATGGCGGTATATCCGTCCCCAATTGCCGGGCCTATATAAAACAGACTGGTGACGGGCAGCGGCGTCACTGGTGCAAGGGTTTCGGCACCGCGCTCACCAACCCGCCTGCCCAGCGTGTGTGAGTATGGGCATTTCTTCCAGGAGGACCGCCAAGAGTGGTGAAGTCCTGGAAAGGCCTATGTCCAGCAGTGGACGAAACAGGCTGATGGATGGATGGATTACAACACAACAATCATTTCATAAAAATAACTGATATAATATAAAACAAAACATACAATTAACAATAAGTTAAATCATAATATTAAATTTACGAGAACAAGTACATTTTACAGTAACTGATATAAAGAGATGCTTTATCCATATTAAGACGTGGTTTGTTTTGTTTATTGGTTTGTATGTAATCTCGTTGTTATGTACCTATATGATTATCTCTTTATCTTATTACGAACATTTGTTGAAGTCTCCATGAGCTGAAGCCCCCAGCTATAAATCCTAGTTACCCCAGTGGATATCTGTCTATTTACACCCTATATTACTTCTGTTCTACTCGCCCCATCCACATGCCGTGTTGCCAACTCGATACAGCGAGTGAGTGCTAAATGACATCTCAAACAGTGCTGGATCTCCAAAAATTGTGCTGAATCTATTAAGTCATGAATAGTACATTACGATACGAGAGCGATGAAAAGTTTCTCGCACGAGTTTCGTATAATATTTTATAGCACAAGTGCGGAAAATGCCGACTTTACGCAAGCACAGCGTGCGTAAAGTGGTCATTTTACGCACGGTGTGCTATAAATAATATTACAGTATTCTATCAATTGAAATTAATTTGTTTGTCATGATATAACGTAAGCAATTAAACAAATTTTTGGCAACCATGTTTTTAAAGCTATATTTCTAGGACTTATTATATGGATTACAAGTATGGGGTATGATAGCGTAGATATTCAAAAAATATTCAAAATATTCAAAAATTACTTCTAAGTAAAATTGTACCTAGAAGTGACGTCACGCGGAACTTCAGCGGGCTTTATCTTCAGCATTGTTTGTTTAATTGAAAAAAGAAAAAATACGTGTCCAATATTATCTAACTGACGGACTAATGTAAATTAGTAAGACGCTACATTAGTGACCGCCTCAACGAACGTTGCAAATACGGTTTGAATTTGCCTACTTGCCGAACTGTTTCTTATAATCGTACCACAAAGCTGGCAGCCATTAAAGCTGACAATAAATTGTCTGACGGTATCAAGTCCTTACCAAGAGTAAAGTTTTTCACTAAACTAAAGGAATACTTGATTACGATTTGTACATACAGTTTTGATGAATTTCTGGAATATTACTAAATGCATTCCATCCATCCATCAGCCTGTTTCGTCCACTGCTGGACATAGGCCTTTCCAGGACTTCATCACTCTTGGCGGTCCTCCTGGAAGAAATGCCCATACTCACACACGCTGGGCAGGCGGGTTGGTGAGCGCGGTGCCGAAACCCTTGCACCAGTGACGCAGGTGCCCATCACTAGTTTGATTTATATAAGGCCCGGGAATTGGGGATGGATATACCGCCATCCATTGGTCCCAGGCAATGGTGGGCCGCCTGGTTTTGCCTGAGAGCAGTTCTCTTACTCTCCCCCGAATAACTTCGGGAGGATTTGCGAGTAAGATGGTGGTACCTCCACAGTCGAGCCTGGCATTAGCTCTACCACCTGATAAAAATGCATTAAACTAGTTAAATGAACTTAATAATTATTAGGCATATGCTAACTCTTTCTTGAATTGATTGTCATTTAATATTTTGTTTATTAATTACTACTTAACTGACTTAATTAGTTGTATTTTATTATTATGTTATTCTTGAGTTTTATGTTTTGCTACAACCTATAGGTAAAGTTACATTGAGCCAACTATGTATTACAAATATTGTATAACAACTGATACTGACATGTAATTTTCGCAATAAATAAATTGATTGATTGATTAATTATTAATCTTCTATCACCTGCTGTTTCTTTCTCCTTTAGGCAATTTTTAAGTGCTAGATATATGAAAATGGTGGCATATCTAGCACCGAAAGTGCTAAGTTGACAACACTGTCACACAATCAGCCGTACGTCTAACACACGCCAAGAAAGAGTTAAATAAGCCGTCATCTTGAGTTACGCCGCGGGCGAACAAACATTCGCTATTATTCGGGTTCCTATTCTGTCAAGGAGCCCTAAAACCTTGAAACTACATTAGGTTTCGAGACAACCTATAAATATTCGAGAGATGTACAATGTAGTTCATTTATTCATTCATTCATTGAAAAAAAAAAGCTTAGCCTATTATACAAAAATCTTACTTCTATGGACTAACACAATATAGGTACCCAATAAACACAAAGTGAACAAACATTAATCCAAACACGTGAAAAGAAGTAAAAGATTAAGCTTATATGCCATAGTAACAACATCATGTCGACAAAAAATTCACCGCTAAAATGATAGCCAAACAAATAAATTCGGCACCCTTTGAGTAAGGAACCGCGACTTATACTTGTTGTTTTACTTTATACTATATACAACAAGGTAGGTGGTAGAGCTGATGCCGGGCTCGACTGTGGAGGTACCACCATCTTACTCGGAAATCCTCCCGAAGTTATTCGGGGGAGAGTAAGAGAACAGCTCTCAGGCAAAACCAGGCGGCCCACCATTGCCTGGGACCGATGGATGGCGGTATATCCATCCCCAATCGCCGGGCCTTACATAAAACAGACTAGTGACGGGCAGCGGCGTCACTGGTGCAAGTGTTTCGGCACCGCGCTCACCAACCCGCCCGCCCAGCGTGTGTGAGTATGGGCATTTCTTATTTCTTCCAGGGGGACCGCCAAGAGTGGCGTAATCCTGGAAAGGCCTATGTCCAGCAGTGGACGAAACAGGCTGATGGATGGATGGATGAACTTGTATGTAAGATAGATCGTGAACAAGCAATGACGCAAAACTAAATCTTTCTTCCACAAAAGCATTAGATATAGGAATACAGAAAAAATGTGTTTGTGTGATTTGTGGTATAGCACTAGACCAATCTCGTAAACCGTTTTTCAAAAAGGACTCGCATACCTGGGGTTCCGTAATTCAACAGTTTTGGGAACAGTCAGGAAAAAACTATTTAAAATCTTGCCCATAACTGTTTATGTTAACTTAAAAAAGAATTGATTGTACAACAAAAGAGAGACACAAATATTTTTGTACCGTACTCGAAATAAAACTCGAGGATGAAAAATTACATTTTGTCATTATACTATCGTGAATTTCTCAACCGTTATATTTTTCCTGTAATATTTATATGTATAATCCCAAACCACCCTGATTTTTTCAATTTTTTTCGATCCACCAGTTTCGGAGATAAGGGGGGGGGACATGTATTTTTTGTGGTTTTTCAAATATTTCTCGAAATTGGTGCCAGGTAATATAGCAAAAGTATATATTTTTATAATCAGCTCTTTAATACAATTTGATACCCATATTGTATTTTTATAAAATATATTTTTTATTTATTTTAGATCTTTTTTATATTTCTCATTTGTTATTACCTTTTTTTTAATCGCTATAGTTTTCCTGTAATTGGCCAGTCATGGCCTATGATCAGGATTTTTTTCATTTTTTTCGGTTCACCAGTTTCGGAAATAAGGGGGGGGGCATCCACTTTTTGTCGTTTTTCAAAGATTTCTCGAAATTGGTGACAGTAAATATGGTAAAAGTCTATATTTTTATAATCAACTCTTTAATATCTACAATTTGATACCCATATTGTATTTTTAAGATATTATTTTTTATTTTTCTCGCTTTTGCATTGGAAATATTTTTAACAAAGAAATCGAGGAATATGTGCATAAAAATCTAGAATGGCATTCCTGAAGACCTTAAGTCACTACCAATAAATAAATTTAAAAAGTACACTTTTCAAATGGTTGCAGGGACATTGTATCTATTCAGTAAAAGAATTTATGGATCTTACATACATAAGGCATTAGAAACCATACCATTGTAATTGTATTTAATTGTGAAATTGTAAATAATAACAAACATAATTTTAAAATATTTTCATGCTATAATACTAGCTGTATTATAATAACTTCTTGTACCCTTATCACAGCAAATAAATATTTTCTTTCTTTCTTACTACACACGTACTGCAACTTAAACTCAGTCCTATCATGCTGGGACATAAAAATTGTCGGTGTAAAGGGGGTGTACGAGCGCTGACTCTTACAGTAACAGTCTACAATCCTCCGACAACCTCCCGGTGATTTATGTCGTGATGATATTTAATCTATGTTTGAATAGCTTGGTTATTTTCCATCATAGCTGTGATTTATAGATAAGATAAGCACTATTGGTTAGCACAGACCATTGTTTCGCGAATTATATCCAAAATACCAAACTAATTGTACTCTCAGAAAACTTAGGAACCTTAATAGCTGGAAATAGAGTCCAGTTTTCTTCAGTTAAGAAAGTTCCTTTGCCTTTGTGTTGTAGTTTTGATCTTGTTTTTAGGTAAAAGGTATTCGGGGGAATAATTGTGATTTATGATCTTGATTTCGTACCTTCTGTCCACTTTTACTTTGTTCGCCTACTTCCAGTAGTTATAGAGTCACCACGAGCAAATAACATATAAAATAATGAGAAATATTGTCTCGACATTAATCCCCGGGGATGTCAGACGTGTTTTTGAAATTTTGACACTCGTACACCCGCGTTTTACCGACGATTATTACGTTCCAACGTGATGGGTGGTGTATCGTTGTACTATGCACAGAAATGAAACCACAGCTTAAGTGGGGGCTATCCCGATATTATCTCTTTGCAAATACATTTTAAACCGTGATATTAACACATAGGATTTTTATCCCGGAAAAAGCATGTCGTTAAACGGAATAACACGCGGGTGGAGCCGCGGGCAAAAGCTAGTATAATATAAAGTGAGTTAGGTATATACAGGTGTATGATGACCTACTCGGAAACTGAAACCCCTTGCTCTGCTGGTTACACTTAACCACTTCCATAGAAAAACTTTTCAATAAGCGAGAAAAAAATACTCGCTTCCCCATACTATTTTTTCATAGCTACTCGTCATTTTCTATGGGGAAGTTAACCATATTCTCGCGTTGTTTCAAAAATGTTTGTAAGGAAGTGGCTCAGTATAATCTGTAGACCATGTGGTTTATTTTTCTGAGCAGGTCATCATTACATCCGGTATAGCCAAATTCATACTGGAGACTCGGTAAGTGGTCAGGACTACGGTTCATTATCCCTGTTTGACTGTTTGCGATTGCGAAATACGAAAATTATTTTTTGTGCTCCCATAATATGTGCTCCCATAAGAACAACCTGGATTCAATTAGTATAGGAAATCTTTTTTTTGCGTATTTCCAAATAAGTGTCATTGAACCTTGGCTTGAAGACTTACCCAGTCTCCATGAATTTGGCTGTATAAACGAAAGCTACCTTATATTTTGTATACGTATTTTTATAGAAGCAATTTTTGGTCATTACCGCTATTTCTTCACTGATATGTTTTGCTTAGTATTTGAACCTTCTACCTGCCTTATTACATCAGACAAGTATTTTATAAAGATAATAATAAAAACAATATTATATTATGTTTATTTTTAACACTAGTACTTATCGACAATATAGTTGTACATATTATATAATAGGTTGGGGAAAAACGCAAATGGTATGTATGAACTTATAATAAAATCTCTTTGGCTATGTACGGTTTCGCAACCGCACATTGTTTTGCTCACGTTGCAACCTACTTTATTTACTTAGCGACAATTTATACATTTTTACTGTTTTTAAAGTAGTACGAATCCAACTGTCGATACCGACACATATAGAGAAAGAGACGTCAAACTTAACTCTGTACTTACGTCAATATAGTACCTTAACTGAGGTTGCTTCTATTCTTTCTCTTCGTGCTCCACAACTCAATAACTACAACTTCATTCAAATGTACGGAACCTTAACTATTAGCTCCTACATTTTATGGTCCTTCGAGAGTTTACTTCAGTGTTGTTTAAAGTCCTCATCTACTCAGAGAAGCGATTCGGTTTGACTGGCCTTCCACAAGCGGATCTCCCCGGTCAGATTGAGAAGGCGCACACATTGTAGATAGAATAATAAGCACACTGAGGCGCAGGAACAGCAGCACCTTTGATCCACGGACTGCGGAGTTACTTCAGAATTCTACAAGTTTCGGAGCGTGAAAACTTCAAGTTACGAGATTTGAAGAAAATCCTGAACGCGAAGACTACCGAAACTTCGTGGTCTTTGCCAAGCTTACCATCTGGCATCGTAAACTACACACGTGACAGATAATAAAAACTTTAACTAACTTCAAGGTATTTCCTTAACTGCATATTTTCTTCAGACAACTGAGAAGAAAATTAACCAACTTTACTAACTTTAGTGACTAACTTCAGTGTATCTTATTGACTACATATTTTCTTCACGCAACTGAGAAGAAAATCAACTTAAGATGGAAGCTCTTTCGCTTCAGTCAACTTGCTTCGAAAGTATTAAAACTTTATGTACCAACTATAAAAAGGACAGCGTGTCGAGAAAAAGTGAAGACTACCTAACTAAGCGGCTGGAATCGCTCGAAGACTTATGGTCTAATTTCAAGTCGCGTCACGAGGTTCTCGAGCAAAAAATTGAAGATAAAACCATCAACTACTTCCAAGACGATGTATATAACCGAACCGACATAATGTATGAAGCTACAAAAGCCGATATTATATATCTCTTGGCATCCCTACGCAAGCCAAAAGATGTGAACTTTGATCTTACTGGTATCGCGGAAGAGGGTTACAACAACAACAACAACTTAAAGCAACTGCTCAGCAAGCAAGAATGCAACTTTAAAGCTCTCGACCGAGCAATGTCGAAAATTGACATTGACACAACTAGAGATAAATGGGAACTTGAAGATCACCTTACCATCTTAAAATCAAAGTGGGACAAGATCGATAGTCTCCACTGGGAACTAGAAGCTCAACTGAACGGGTCCAACGAAACTTATTACGGCATGTTTGTCAATATTGAGGGCAAATATGACGCGATGAAGAAAGCTCTCAATGACAAGATTTGGTCTACAATTCACTACCAAAGATCAGCGCCAAGGGTAGAGGTTCCGGAGTTTTCCGGAAAGTATCAACAATGGATTTCCTTCAAAGATCTTTTTGTCGAAACTATTCATAACAACCCGACGATAAATGATGCACAGAGGATGCAGCATCTCAAAACTAAGCTGCGGGGAGAAGCGGAGAAGTTGGTGCAACACTTAACTATTAGCACCGACAACTATCACGGGTGTTGGGAAATACTAAACCAACGGTATGACAATCAACGCCTACAGTTTACTTCCTTCATGAATGCGATGCTA
This sequence comes from Ypsolopha scabrella, assembly GCA_910592155.1. Taxonomy (NCBI): domain Eukaryota; kingdom Metazoa; phylum Arthropoda; class Insecta; order Lepidoptera; family Ypsolophidae; genus Ypsolopha; species Ypsolopha scabrella. Next base: position 18,800,097 of record OU342986.1, read on the forward strand.
CAGCTTCCAGTTATCCAACAACCAGAGGCTTACAACCTCAAGAAGTTGCATGACGTCACAACTGAATGTTTGAACGGACTGTCAAACATTGGCCTAAATACATCTTCTTGGGATCCTATCATTGTGCATCTTATGGCACAAAAGCTAGACTCAAGAACTTATCAAGAATATATAAAGGAGCTTCCCGATCAAAGGGCGTTACCCAACTTACAAAATTTCCTGTATTTCTTGGAAAGCAAGTTTATGGCTTACGAAACCATAAAAAATCCAAAGAAAGTATTCGGTGAAAACCAAAAACCAACTTCATCCAGCTCAGCAGAGAAATCCCATTGGGCCAAAAAACCCAATTTTGACTTCAAGAAAGCTCAATCAAGAATTTATCATGCAACATATGGACAGTGCCCCTTTTGCAATAATGACCACGTGCTAATGCAATGTCCTAAGTTCGTTGACTTAGATCCAGTTCAACGAAATAATACAGTTGCGAAATTGCATATTTGCAAAAACTGTTTATTTAGCCACGGAAATGAACAATGTACGTCGGCTAAAACTTGCAAGGAATGTAATATGAAACATCATACGCTATTGCACAAAACTGTCAGTAAAGGGGGTCATAACAACGGAAAGGAATGGAGTAAACGACCTATACCTATTTCGAACAACCAGCAGAGCTCAAATCACCTTTCAACTGAAGATATGGGGGTCCTGCTAGCTACAGCTCAGATTCAGATAAAATCTAGCAACGGAACTTACGTCACACTTTTTTCACTGATAGACCAAGGGTCAGAAATATCTCTGGTTTCCGAGAGCGCTGCACAGCTACTGAAACTACCTAGAAAGAAACTAAATGCAACGATCTCTGGCGTGGGATCTGCAGCGGGAAACTGTAGGGGAAGCCTGGAGCTTACCTGCAAGTCTATAAACTCTGACTTCACTTTCAAAACTCAAGCATTGATTTTGAAGAAACTAACAAACAACTTACCTCACTCTACATTCGAAAAGGTCAACTGGCCGCACTTAGAAAACTTGAAACTCGCCGACCCAGACTTCAACGTCTCCCGCCCAGTGGACTTACTGCTAGGAGCGGACGTGTATTCTGAAATTATCATGGATGGAGTCCTGAAAGGAGAAAAACAATCCCCCATAGCACAGCAAACACGCTTAGGGTGGATTTTGTGTGGCAAATTTAAAACTTTAAATTGTCACGTAACTTTATTGAACTTGAACGAGCTAACTAAGTTTTGGGAAAGCGAAGATATTTCTCCAAACAAGGATGACATATCTGAAGATGATCAATGCGAAGAACATTATAAAACTACCGTCCAACGAGATCAAAAGGGAAGATATATTGTGAAAATGCCACTATGTTCCGATTTCGAACAAAAACTGGGAAAATCAAAGTCGATTGCAATTTCACAATTTCTTCAGCTTGAAAAACGACTTGAAAGAAACAAAAAACTTGCTCTGATGTACAAGGAGTTCATGAGAGAGTATTTGGAACTAGGCCATATGAAGCTGTCATCTCCTGCCACGAGCTCTGTTGAATGCTATCTGCCTCATCACGGGGTCTTAAGGCAAAGCTCAACCACAACAAAGTTAAGGGTAGTTTATAATGGAAAGCAAAAAACTACAAGTGGCAGCAGTTTAAATACCGTATTAAAAAAGGGTCCAAATCTGCAACAAGACATTCAAGCCCTTATTCTAAAGTGGAGGTCTTATAAATATGCCTTCACTGCCGACATAGAGAAGATGTACCGCTGCATATGGATATCAGAAAATCAACAATCGCTACAGAAAATTATTTGGCGAAACACACCTACAGAAAAACTACAAGAATATCAATTATGTACCGTGACTTACGGCACAAAATGCGCACCGTGGCTGGCAATGAGAACACTAAGACAACTTGCGCTAGATGACGGTGACAAATATCCAGCGCTGAAAAACGGTACAACAGCTGCTGAAGTACTTCAAAACGATTTTTACGTCGATGACCTCATTTGCGGCGCAAATTCAATGAAGATAGCGAAACATCTTCAAATGTCACTCATTAATCTACTAAAAGGAGGTGGCATGAACTTACGCAAATGGGCGAGTAACCACCCAACGCTGTTAGAAGACTTAACAGAAGATCAAATTTCAAAACAAAACGTCTTTGACTTCAAACACGAAGAATCTATGAAAACCTTGGGCTTGGGTTGGAACCCTGTTACCGATACATTTACGTTTTACTGGAATCTTACTGAAAATTCCACGGACAAACTAACGAAGAGGTTTTTACTGTCGGAAATCTCAAAACTTTATGATCCGTTAGGATGGTTATCTCCAGTGACCATCACAGCCAAACTATTATTCCAGCAAGTATGGATGAGTAAACTCGGATGGGACGAAGAAATGCCGAGCGAAATAAAAAAACAATGGCTGAAACTGAAAAAGGAACTCCCCGATGTACAAAACATCAAACTTAACAGGTGGATCGGGGGAAAACAACATATAGAACTACTTGGTTTCTGTGACGCAAGCGAAAAAGCTTATTCTTGCGTAATATATACTCGCGTCCTAGACGACAACAATCAGCCGAGCCTAACTTTACTCGCCGGCAAAACTAGGGTTGCCCCTCTTGCACAAAAAACAAGTTTACCGCGTCTTGAACTCTGTGGGGCCTTACTCCTGTCGCAACTCATGGATAAAGCAAAGAAAGCTTTCAATTCATACAATGTCTCGATACAAGCATGGTGCGACTCTCAAGTAGTCCTAGCATGGTTACAAGGAGAAACGTCAAGATGGGAAAGATATGTGGCCAATAGAGTCACAAAAATTAAGCTGAACATCCCTGCTGACAAATGGAACTATGTCAAATCAGAACTTAATCCAGCTGACTGCGCATCCAGAGGGCTGTATCCAAGCAAACTAACAAACTTCAATTTATGGTGGCAAGGTCCAGAGTTCCTGCAAAACATTGGGGGACAAGAGAAACCCAACAACTTGAAATGTTTTTACACTACAAACATTGAGAGTTCGGAAGAAACTGTGACAGCCCTAACTATCACTAAAAACAAAGACTTAATAATTGAATTGTTAAGTAAATACAGTTCATTGACTCGCGTTACGAGAGTTACAACTTGGATACTTCGGTTTATCGCAAACTTACGCGATAAGAAGAAATCCGACACCAACTACCTAACTACATGCGAACTTACTGCAGCGAAGGAGCTAATCATCAAAACTATACAACTTATTGACTTTCCACGTGAATTCAAGCAACTTAAGAAAAACGAAATTTTAATTAAGCAAAGCAGCATCTACAAATTAAACCCTTATCTGGATAAAAAGGGAATCATCAGAGTCGGTGGACGACTGAGAAACTCCAGCCTGCTATCCGAGATGAAAAATCCTATTATCTTATCTCGAAGTGGGCGACTCACTCAACTAATCATACAACAAGCGCATCTATCCACTTTACACGGAGGTGCGCGACTGACACTATCCCACATCCGACAGCGATACTGGATTGTTGGAGGGAACAGAGTTGTTAAGGCTCAACTTCGTCGCTGTGTAATATGTGAGCGATTCAAAGCGACACAAAACAGTCAATTAATGGGCGATCTGCCGCAGCTAAGAACTACCCCTTCCCGACCTTTCACTCATACTGGAGTCGATTACACGGGAAATGTAAATGTGAAGTTAAATAAGGGAAGAGGCGTGAAGACATCGAAAGCCTACATCGCTATCTTCGTGTGCATGGCTACAAAGGCGGTGCATATTGAACTAGCATCCGACCTATCTACGGAAACTTTCCTCGCTGCATTTCAAAGAATGTGTGCAAGGCGCGGCACGCCAAAACATGTGTACTCTGACTGTGGAACGAATTTTATTGGCGCCTCAAGGATGCTGCGTCAAGAATTTGAAGAGTTCAAACAACTACTAACTCCTGAATTCTTTACTGAAATTGCAAAAATGGAAGTGGAGTGGCACTTTAACGCCCCCGCGTGGCCAAACGGCGGGGGTGGGCTTTGGGAGGCTGCCGTTAAGTCAATGAAATACCATCTCAAGCGAGTGTTGGGAGAGCAAAAGCTCACTTTCGAAGACTTAACGACACTACTAGCAAAGATTGAAGCATGCATGAACTCTAGACCACTCTGCCCCATTACTGAAGATCCGGAAGAGTTCTACAATTACTTGACACCCGGTCACTTCCTTACCGGAAGCCCCACAATGACGCTGCCATTATCTGACTATAAAGATGAACGAAACTTAACTTTACGCAAAAGATGGCAACAAACAGAACACATGCTGCAACAATTTTGGAAAACCTGGTCCAATGAATACCTCACTCAGCTACAGGCTAGAAGCAAGTGGAATAAGGCGACAAAAAACATACAGAAAGATGATATTGTGTTGATCAAAGACAACAACTTGCCACCTGGAAAATGGGCCATGGGGCGAGTAATGGAACTTCACGCCGGTACCGATGGCTACGTTCGAGTTACAACTGTGAAAACACAAACTGGCGTTATAAAACGACCTATTGTCAAACTGGTGCCCCTTCCCGTGGACTCCATACCAGAGGCGCAGGACGACTCTGATGTTGGATCTAAAAACATACAACGAGAAAAAACTACTCAACAAACAACCTTAACAACTAGACGAAAGATAACGGGCAAGAAAACTTTGACTACAATGTTGGCCGTACTACTGACAATGTTTGCATTTATAACTGGATCAGACGGCTCAACAATGAAATCAAATGCTCACATTACAAACTTCGAACCTGAGCGCCCTATTTACTACGACAGAATGGGAAAACTACAGCTGATACATGATGATTGGACATTACTCATGTACTACAACTTAACTAACTACTGGGAAGGTGTCCGTCGAATCGAAGGTTACCTCAAAGGAGTCATAGACTTATGCGAAAAAACGGACCCAAGATACTGTAAAACGACCTTGGAGCAGTTACTTCACGAGGCGGAACTTCTCAAATACTACAACACTATTCTACTGACACCGCACAAACATTTATCGAAGCGGAAGAAGCGAGGTTTGGTAGACGGAGTTGGCTATCTAGCTAATAATCTGTTCGGTATTTTGGATCAACGGTTCGCAGATAAATACCAGCAAGATATTAAGGCTATCCAGACTAACGAAAACTTCTTACTGGAACTAATAAAGAATCAAACATCAATAGCGGAACTGGAAAACAATGCTTTGAAAAGAAGTGAAGAAAACATTCTGCGACAGTTTACGCTCATCGACCACTTCATGCAGCTAACTAACTCAAACTTCGCAAAGATCGAATCAGAAATGGAAATAGTGATGGCTTCAAACTATTTTAACTCCGCTTCATTTGCTGCATACCTACTGATAAACAACTTGAAAACAGTTCAGGAAATGCTCTACAATACTTTAACTAATATCTACAAAGGTCACATAGACATCCACCTGCTATCTCCAGTCGTCTTGATTAAGCAGCTGAATGAGATATCTGGAAGTCTTCCAAGAACTTTATCCTTGCCAGTTGAAGACGTCAGAGGGGATTTGAAGGAACTGTATAAGTTAATTTCCGTAAAAGCACGAGTGACAACTAACTACTTCCTCTTTGAGATCCACATTCCACTCATCTCGGATGAAAATTACAACTACTACCGAGCTATTCCACTACCTATCAAAACTGAGATGGGAGCAGCGGTGATTCAGACATACTCTAGCTACATTGCTGTCAACTTCGAGAAGAATACTTACATCTCTTTGACAGAAAATGAACTGAAGCTATGTTCGCAGCAAAAATCTGATAGCTATCTCTGTGACATGAACCTACCAGTATTCAACTTACACAACAACAAAGCGCCGTGCGAAGCAAAACTCCTAAGTCATCAAACTGCCTTACCATGTGATATGCAAAACATTCCTTGCAAGGACGCTTGGATTAAGTTACGAGCACCGAACAGCTGGCTGATAATATGCTGTGATAGATGTTCATTGCGAACAATATGCGATAAGGACATAACATCGTACACTATGAATACTTCCGGGTTAGTAACTTTAGAGCCAGGATGCGTACTCCAGTCCAAGGATTCAAGCATTTACTCTCACAATCAATACAGAAGCAAGGTGAACATAAACATGGCCAACGAACTGACTATACCTACAATAAACTCATCTATAAACAGAGCCTCCCCGGCAGGAGCACGGGGACCACAGCGAGCCGACGACGCCACCACAACCACGGCCACGGCTGGATATTATGCGCACACAAGCGGATAATATTGCCTTCGACTTTAATTAATTTCTTACAGAATTTATTTGCTTTGTACTGGCCTCTCTTTCTCTTATTTTATCTTTTTTATTATCTTTTTTGGGGTTGCCAATATGTACGGTTTCGCAACCGCACATTGTTTTGCTCACGTTGCAACCTACTTTATTTACTTAGCGACAATTTATACATTTTTACTGTTTTTAAAGTAGTACGAATCCAACTGTCGATACCGACACATATAGAGAAAGAGACGTCAAACTTAACTCTGTACTTACGTCAATATAGTACCTTAACTGAGGTTGCTTCTATTCTTTCTCTTCGTGCTCCACAACTCAATAACTACAACTTCATTCAAATGTACGGAACCTTAACTATTAGCTCCTACAGGCTATACCATTTGTATCTGGCTGGTTTTGGTATTATTAAAAAGTTTAAATTTTAAAAAGATAATTCCAAATTTAAATTAGGTAAAATATGTGGTTTTCATTCGTTTTTCTTACTGTTAAGATGAGTGAATCTAATGAAGAAATTGGATACATTTAAAAATTTTACTACAAAAAAGGTAAAAATGCAACGCAAGCCGCGAAAAATGTTGTGATGTTTATAGACCTAGTGCAGTCTGTGAGAGTAGCACAAATTTGAAATTTTGATTTCAAAGATGCACCTCGCTCTGGGCGCCCTGTTACGGATAAAATGGATGCCATTTTTGAGAGCAAGATCGGCATATCAGTAGTTACGATGTAGCTAAAGAACTGGGGATTGACCACAAAACAGTTTTGGCGCATTTGGAAAAAGCTGGGAACACAAAAAGGCTCGATATTTGGGTGCCTCATGAGCTCACTGAAAGAAACTTAATGAACCAATGAGGTTATATTTCTTATAATGTCTTTGTAATGAACCGTGTACTCATTTGTGATTCTTTATTACGACGTAATGAAACCGAACCATTTTTGAAAAACCTGATAATTGGTGATGAAAAGTGGATCACGTACGACAAGAACGTGCGAAAAGGTCGTGGTCAAAGGCTGGTCAGGCTTCACAGACTCTGGCGAAACCCGGGTTATCTCGCAACAAGGTAATGCTGTGTGTATGGTGGGATTGGAAGGGCATTATTCATTATGAGCTGTTACCGCCAGGCAGGACCATCGATTCTAAACTCTACTGCGAACAACTGATGAGATTAAAGCAAGAAGTTGAGAGAAAGCAGCCGGAATTAGTCAACAGAAGGGGTGTGGTTTTTCATCATGATAACGCTAGACCTCACACATCTTTAGCCACTCAGCAAAAATTAACAGAGTTTGGCTGGGACGTATTAATGCATCCGCCGTATAGTCCTGACCTTACACCTTCAGATTTCCACTTGTTTCGGTCTCTTCAGAATTCTTTAGGCAGTGTCAGGTTAACATCACGAGAGGACTGCCAAAACCACTTGTCGCGGTTTTTTGATCAGAAGCCCCAGAATTTCTATAGCAATGGGATCATGTCCCTACCTACAAGATGGCAGAAAGTTATCGAACAAAATGGCACCTACATACTTTAGTTAAATGTAAATAAACTTTATTAAAAAATGTTTTGAATTTTCATATAAAATGCGAAGAAACATTTTCCCCAACCTATATTATACCCAACCGGTTTCGCTATTCAGCATTCTCAAGGGCTTTACTAAAATACTTATTTAATTACATATTGAGAATCTACAAATAAAACTACGTGCAATAAAATAGCAATGGTAACGAAGTGATTAGGGGAATTCCAAATCAAATATGAACATGTTCTTTCAAATATAAACCCCAAATTGCGATACGCTTTCTTACAAATATCTATGATATGCTCTCTAAAGTTCATATCGACGGTGAAGCGGACACCTAAATCTCTGACTTCAGTGACGCGCTGCATCGGTTTTTAATTTTTTTTATAAAAGCGTTTATTCAATTTTTGCCCCGTTTCCAGCTTGTAAGTTGTTTTATGAACACCCCTTATAGCCTATGTAACCAGGGTCACTACAATGATAATAAAAAAACGCATCGAAATCCGTTGAGTGGTTCTCGAGTTATAATGGACCATACAAAGAGACAAAAATTAAAAAAATTGTGGTTTTGGCCTCAGTTATACTAATAATAATAACCCATTTCATTTAAAATTTCATGAAAATATTCAATGTACAGACACGACTCTTTTACTTCTTTGTTATTATTAGTACGTTCGTACGTACGCCTGTACGAAGTTATTTTAAAAGAGACAAAATTATGACCGTAATTTCATTAATTATTTATAACTCTTTGATCGAATCTTATTTACAAAAAAGACAATTTACCTACAAAAATGAACATTCACAGATATAATACAAGAAATAAAGATAAATTTATAACACCAAAAACTAGACTAAAAAAGACACAAAAACAAGGAAAATATATTAAGTTAGCTATGTTTAATGAAATACCTACAGCTGTTTTAAAGTTGTCGAACTTGGAGTTTAAAACGAGGGTGAAACGTTTTTTTGGAAAAAAAAACGTTTTACTCAATGAATTCTTGAATTTAAATTTAAAGGAATGTTCATTTCCTGATTAGAAATTTAAAATTATTTCTAATTATGAGATTTTTAAGTTATTTTTAATTTAAGCCATTATTTTATGTAAATTTTCATATATTATTTCATGTATGATTGTGTATGTACATTGTACATATTTTGTATTTCATGTGATATTTTTACTTATTGACAAACCTGTTATAACGTGCTCTGTTATATGGTGAATAAATATCTTATCTTATCTTATTAGTATAGATAATTGAATAGAGATGTGGTCACTAGAGCCGTTAGATGAAGTACAACATGGCGGTGAAGCTATACGGCCTCCGGGAAAACGTTCCGTTATCGGCGCATACAATTAGAACAATGTAGTTATGATATTCGTTCCAAATCCGAGAAGAGAATGATCATTTATCACAATGTGGCATATTATATTACCACTGTAACACAATCAGGCCAGCAGTTTTATTTGCCTGTGATAGAGGCGATTATTGGTTGACTCAATGGTCTGATTGTCTTGGACAGATGGTCAATAAAGTCGTTGATAAAAATGTATTAAATGTCTGGTCACACACGACGTACGAAACGCCCTCTCATCCCATCAAACGGGGAGACGGGAATTACAGAAGTTCTGTTGGTTCAAATATTTCTACTGAATACAGTAACCAGACATCCTATTGCTAAAACTTTTATCATACACGGTTTGCGATTGGTCCGCGCCACACGTGACAGGACGAATGTTGTTACAAACGAATCTTCAATGTAATAAATAATTATTTCGTTCCTTACTCAGAGAGTTCTGAATTGTTTGAGCGGCGCTACCACTTCAGCGGTTTATTTGTTATCGTTTTGTGTTTTTAGGATTGTAGGTATTGTGTGATGGTACAGAACCCTTTGTGCGCGACTCCGACTCGCACTTGGCCGATTTGGCTCATGTTTGAACTTGAAAATTCTTTTTACTTTATTTCCTCGCCTGCCAAATTACCTCCGATCAACGATACTCGAGCTACCGTCGAATAACCATTCATACATACATACATACGAGTACATACAAACGCGGATTGTTCAAGTAGACTCTGAGAACTTCGCTCGCTCGTTCAATAATCGCCTTTAACGACATTCGCAAGAGGACGCGGAATGACAATAGGCATGATGACTAAAAAAAATTATTAGTCCGTCAGTTATTTTATAAAAAAATATTGGACACCTATTTTTTCTTTTTTCAATTTAACCAAAAATTATGAAGATACCTATAGCCCGCTGAAGTTCCGCGTGACGTCACATCTAGGTACAATTTTACTTAGAAGTGACGTCATTTTCCCCCACTCCCAAACTTTGACGCGCTTTATCTTTGTTATTTTTTGTTTGATTGACAAAAGAAAAAATACATGTCCAATATTTTTTGATAATCTAAATGACGGACTAAATAGAATAATATTTTGCTTACCCTGTGTACAAGCCTATTATTATTTTTAGATGACGTTGCGACACGCCACGATCGAAGTACAGACCATTCATCATAACTTGTCCCTTGGAGTCATGTAGACATCACTGCTTGTCATATTGTTGTCAGTCAGATTTTTCAAATTTATTTGATGAAATTATGTATTATTATTGCCAAAGCCGTTGAACAATAGTGTAAAAGAGACTGTGTTGAAAGTACGCCTTTTGTGAAAGAGAAAATGCAAACAATACACCGTGATTCCTCTCAATCAGGTTCGATCTCGTATCAGTGTCATGACGGGTTAGTAAATAGAGATACCAGTTTTAAACATAAAGCTAATTTTATGGGAAAATAATATTTAGCTATTCATTTTTGCAGGTATATCGGAAAAAAGCATTCACATTAAGTAGCCCGGAAAAAATCGTCAAAAACGTAAAAAAACGGGAGCTGGACGATTTAGAACAAACGTCGTCGAGCTAGAACAAGAAATAAAACATACCGTTTTAGTACAGAGATAAATGTATAGATATTCATACCATTAGATCATACGTATTGTTTACGAAATACAAATCAATAAATAATTGATAATTTTTATTTTTTCATTCTGTAGATTTTATTTCCATTAAATAGTCGTCTAATTAATATATAAAAAAACGCAGTTAAGTAAATATTAGGAATGTGTAGTAGGGTGAATGCTACGTGAGCCATTGGTAACATTATATGCAGTGCTACCATTTCCTAAGCCACGGGACTTCTTATAGTGAATGGTCTGTAGATATACTGTGACGCAATTTTTACCCTTTCTTCTTAACAACGTTCGGAAACCTGTTTTACGCAAGAAAAACCTCCCTCGAGGCGTTTAAAGAGATATCTTTGCTATAAATTCGCACCGAAGTTATTTTCCACATAATACTCTACGCTGGTAGCACTCAAGATTGACCCATATCGCATACAATTTAAGCTACATTTTGGAATGGATCGTTGTTTCAGAAGTACGTTCCGAAATTTTACTTTTATGTAGACCTCGGACATATTCATTGTACTTGTGCATTTTTAGGGTCCCGTCGTAAAGTTTAAACCTGTTGTTAAGGCTTTACGTTTTGAGGTCTCTGAATGGACTGTAGACAGTTTATTGGGACCTTAATAGGTATCTTGGGGTAATTCTTCTTTATTGTTTTGCAGACATCTTAATCATGTATGTAACTGCTTTATTGTCAAGTTTATACTTCACTAGCCTTTGCACGCAGCTTCGCCCGCGTTCATTGAATCTTTGCCCCGTTTCCGGCTTGGGCGTTATTTTTGTGAACAACCCTTATAACTTATTTGTTTACCAGGGTAACTACGATGATATACAAAAACCGCATCCAAATCCGTTAAGTCTTTCTCGAGTTAAAACGAATTATACCTACAGACAGACTGACAGACGTGTTTGGTCTGTCTGTCTATCTGTCTGTATTAGGTTGACCAATCTTATGTCCTTTTTCATTACAAATTCTAGGATCTAGTATTAAAATACGGGACATCATAAATTTTATTTCTTCATCTAAAATTGTACTTTCGTTACAAAAACTTGACTTAAAACAACATAAGTTTGCTCCTGATAAAATAAACATAAATAAAGTCCATCGTTCCATAATGGCCCCGTATTCTTCTTTTTAGGGTTCCGTAGTCCGACAAGGAACCCTTATAGTTTCGCCATGTCCCTCTGTCCGTCTGTCCACGGCTTAGCGCAGAGACTATTAATACTAGAAAGCTGTTCTTTGGCATGGATATAAATATTGATCACGCCAACAAAATGGTAAAATAAAATCTCGAAAAAAAAATTTTTAAGGGTACTAATTATACACTTACGTGGGGACGATTTTTTTTATCGTCTATCCCATATATCGTTGGATAGGTCGTTCAAAAACATTGTTTAGCGATCCGTCGGCGAAATATTAAGCTTTAAAGTGAACATTTTAGTTAGAGTGGATCTACCCCCCCCCCCCCTGCCGGCTGAACGGTTGTTTATAGAAATGTGAAAAAATTCACAGAAGTAGTATACATAATGAATTTAAAAGGAAAACTATCACAGCTAAGTAGGCTTTACAGGTTTACGAGTACAGGTCGCGCCAAACTTTTGGCCCCCTATAATGTATGGGACCAGAAGTTTGGCGCGGTCTGTATTAGTAGACCAACTTATATGTACCGGGCAACTACGGAACCCTACATTGCGCGTGGCCCGACACGCACTTGGCCGGTTTTTAAAAACAGGATACGGCCAAAACCGGGCATCCTGTAAAACAGGACAGTTGGTCAATCCAGTATCTATGTATGTATGTTTCGTTTTTAACTCGAGGACTACTGAACTGATTTGGATGCGGTTTTTTTAATCATCAACAATAAGGGTTTAAAGTTGGTGTATATAGGTGTTGATAAATTAATGCCCAAGCCAAAAACGCGGGCGGAGCCGTGGGCAAAAGATAATAAAGGTCGCATCAAATTCAATATACGTTAATTATTTAATAAAAAACACGTAAAAAAAGTATGAGTCACATAATACAGAAAATTATTCACCGAAACACACACAAAATATCAGCCCTTAGATAAAACAAAAGGAAGATGCAGTTCCTACCTTGCTTCTCGCACTACAAATATAGGCCCAATGGGCCTGTTTCGTGTAGCTTGTCTCTCTCGCACCACTGTCGAAGCTCGTAGCTCTATCTCTGTCGTTCGGTGGCGCTTGTTTAAAATCTTTTTTAAACAAGCGCCACCGAACGAAGGTCCATTTTTCAGTTCACGATATAAATTAAGAACGTACCACATCTACCTTTTGTTATATCAATGACTAGCTTTTGCCTGCGGCTCTGCCCGCGTGTTATTCGGTTTGAAGACATGCATTTTTCCGGGATAAAAAGAAGCGTTAAGTTAGGGTATAAGCTATATCCATTCTAAATTTCATCCAAATCCGTTCAACCGTTTCAGCGTGAAAGAGTAACAAACATACACACACACACACACTCACACAAACACATACAACTTTCGCATTTATAATATTAGTAGGATAGTAGGATTGCCTTCAGGATGTACTCAGAACAAGAACAAGTAGCCGACTTAACGATCAAAAAAGTAGTAACAACAAATTATAAATAGGCCTAAATACATATTTAATTAAATTTATTTCCTTAATTAAATATGCTATACAGCTTAACTATAAAAAATAAAAACTAAATAATCCTAATACCCACTTAAATATAAAAGAAAGCAAAAAATTAAAAAAATTTTACTAAATAAATTTCTTGTTGCTGTCGCAGCAGTTTAATAAAAGCTTATTAAAAGCGGCTATAAACAAGAGAGCCGAGTGTTAATGACAACCGAGACCTTAAGTAATACCTACATTTTTGGAAATTTTGCCTTAATGAACTTGTAACTAGTTATATAGGGCCCTAGAATTCAAAGTGTTTTTTTTTTTATAGATGATAGAGTATCCCTATTAGACCACATTTAACACTTTTTGCTAATTTCGTGAAATGAAATCTTGACAGCCCATAGTAATTGAGTCGGGGCTGGGCTTGCGTTTGTAAGGAACACGAAAAGAATAATTCAAGAATTTCACAAAAAAGGTCATGGAACCTTGTTACTCAGCAATTACCGAGTCTTCAGTAAGAATTTCGCTGCACCAAATTAAAGTCACCTTATACATATAGTCATGATTCAACGACTTTGTACTGGGAAGTGAAAAAATTATGTAGCAAAAACATTTTTTTCCTTCTGGAATGTGATCAGTTAACGTTACATTGATCTACCCCAGAATTATTTTCACTTATTATTGTAAGACCTTATATTGTATCAAAGATTAGTTTCAGCGACGAATACTGCAATATGGTCCCAGATTATTACAATAGTTACTACGTAACAGATACACCACTCCCTTGTAAAACGAAATTACCTATAACTACTGTTAGAAAATACATCCAAAAATCTGTCGAAGACGCTTGACCATAGTAAAAAAAACAGACTAGTAAGCTATCTTCACAGACATGTCGCCCGCGCGGCTTATATGTGTGCGAGCCTGCACGTACGAACCACAGCACGCACACAACGACAATATCTCAGGCGGTTTCTGGCGGTGTGACCAGGGTCATAGGAAAAACAGACTAGTAAGCTATCTTCACAGAGATGTCGCCCGCGCGGCTTATATGTGTGCGAGCCTGCACGTACGAACCACAGCACGCACACAATGACAATATCTCAGGCGGTTTCTGGCGGGGACGAGGTCATGGTAAAAACAGACTAGTAAGCTATCTTCACAGAGATGTCGCCCGCGCGGCTTATATGTGTGCGAGCCTGCACGTACGAACCACAGCACGCACACAACGACAATATCTCAGGCGGTTTCTGGCGGTGTGACTAGGGTCATAGTAAAAACAGACTAGTAAGCTATCTTCACAGAGATGTCGCCCACGCGGCTTATATGTGTGCGAGCCTGCACGTACGAACCACAGCACGCACACAACGACAATATCTCAGGCGGTTTCTGGCGGTGTGACCAGGGTCATAGTAAAAACAGACTAGTAAGCTATCTTCACAGAGATGTCGCCCGCGCGGCTTATATGTGTGCGAGCCTGCACGTACGAACCACAGCACGCACACAACGACAATATCTCAGGCGGCTTCTGGCGGTGTGACTAGGGTCATAGTAAAAACAGACTAGTAAGCTATCTTCACAGAGATGTCGCCCGCGCGGCTTATATGTGTGCGAGCCTGCACGTACAAACCACAGCACGCACACAACGACAATATCTCAGGCGGTTTCTGGCGGTGTGACTAGGGTCATAGTAAAAACAGACTAGTAAGCTATCTTCACAGAGATGTCGCCCGCGCGGCTTATATGTGTGCGAGCCTGCACGTACGAACCACAGCACGCACACAACGACAATATCTCAGGCGGCTTCTGGCGGTGTGACTAGGGTCATAGTAAAAACAGACTAGTAAGCTATCTTCACAGAGATGTCGCCCGCGCGGCTTATATGTGTGCGGGCCTGCACGTACGAACCACAGCACGCACACAACGACAATATCTCAGGCGGTTTCTGGCGGTGTGACTAGGGTCATAGTAAAAACAGACTAGTAAGCTATCTTCACAGAGATGTCGCCCGCGCGGCTTATATGTGTGCGAGCCTGCACGTACGAACCACAGCACGCACACAACGACAATATCTCAGGCGGCTTCTGGCGGTGTGACTAGGGTCATAGTAAAAACAGACTAGTAAGCTATCTTCACAGAGATGTCGCCCGCGCGGCTTATATGTGTGCGAGCCTGCACGTACGAACCACAGCACGCACACAACGACAATATCTCAGGCGGCTTCTGGCGGTGTGACTAGGGTCATAGTAAAAATAGACTAGTAAGCTATCTTCACAGAGATGTCGCCCGCGCGGCTTATATGTGTGCGAGCCTGCACGTACGAACCACAGCACGCACACAACGACAATATCTCAGGCGGTTTCTGGCGGTGTGACTAGGGTCATAGTAAAAACAGACTAGTAAGCTATCTTCACAGAGATGTCGCCCGCACGGCTTATATGTGTGCGAGCCTGCACGTACGAACCACAGCACGCACACAACGACAATATCTCAGGCGGTTTCTGGCGGTGTGACCAGGGTCATAGTAAAAACAGACTAGTAAGCTATCTTCACAGAGATGTCGCCCGCGCGGCTTATATGTGTGCGAGCCTGCACGTACGAACCACAGCACGCACACAACGACAATATCTCAGGCGGCTTCTGGCGGTGTGACTAGGGTCATAGTAAAAACAGACTAGTAAGCTATCTTCACAGAGATGTCGCCCGCGCGGCTTATATGTGTGCGGGCCTGCACGTACGAACCACAGCACGCACACAACGACAATATCTCAGGCGGTTTCTGGCGGTGTGACTAGGGTCATAGTAAAAACAGACTAGTAAGCTATCTTCACAGAGATGTCGCCCGCGCGGCTTATATGTGTGCGAGCCTGCACGTACAAACCACAGCACGCACACAACGACAATATCTCAGGCGGTTTCTGGCGGTGTGACTAGGGTCATAGTAAAAACAGACTAGTAAGCTATCTTCACAGAGATGTCGCCCGCGCGGCTTATATGTGTGCGAGCCTGCACGTACGAACCACAGCACGCACACAACGACAATATCTCAGGCGGCTTCTGGCGGTGTGACTAGGGTCATAGTAAAAATAGACTAGTAAGCTATCTTCACAGAGATGTCGCCCGCACGGCTTATATGTGTGCGAGCCTGCACGTACGAACCACAGCACGCACACAACGACAATATCTCAGGCGGTTTCTGGCGGTGTGACTAGGGTCATAGTAAAAACAGACTAGTAAGCTATCTTCACAGAGATGTCGCCCGCACGGCTTATATGTGTGCGAGCCTGCACGTACGAACCACAGCACGCACACAACGACAATATCTCAGGCGGCTTCTGGCGGTGTGACTAGGGTCATAGTAAAAACAGACTAGTAAGCTATCTTCACAGAGATGTCGCCCGCGCGGCTTATATGTGTGCGAGCCTGCACGTACGAACCACAGCACGCACACAACGACAATATCTCAGGCGGCTTCTGGCGGTGTGACTAGGGTCATAGTAAAAATAGACTAGTAAGCTATCTTCACAGAGATGTCGCCCGCGCGGCTTATATGTGTGCGAGCCTGCACGTACGAACCACAGCACGCACACAACGACAATATCTCAGGCGGTTTCTGGCGGTGTGACTAGGGTCATAGTAAAAACAGACTAGTAAGCTATCTTCACAGAGATGTCGCCCGCGCGGCTTATATGTGTGCGAGCCTGCACGTACGAACCACAGCACGCACACAACGACAATATCTCTGGCGGTTTCTGGCGGTGTGACTAGGGTCATAGTTACCACCCGTATGTTTTAATCACCTTGATGTCACAGCACTTTTAAAGGAAATCGTTGTGTTAAAGTCAGACGTGAGAAGTCTGAAAGAATCCTGCGCCACAATCGATCAGGTGGACGTTCTAAAAGCAGAGGTTAATGAAATGAAGTTTGCATCTTTGAAGAATGTAGAAAATAATATGTACATAAACAAGAAACGGGGTGCCTATGTACCAGATAATGAGCGAAACCGTAGCCCAGTCAGTATTTTAAATATTTCGAATAACACCCATAAAACTAGCACACCCGAAACAGCAGAGAGTAATAACTGCCAGTTTTCGTCACCGCTGCAGAGAATGAGTATGAGCGCAGTCTCTTTCGCACGCGACGCAACCGATAACGTCAACACCGCTGATATCGTAACGCAGTCGCAAGTGAGGGCGAGTGGGACGGGCATCGACTGTTCGCTTGCGCCTACTGCTATGATACCTACATTGTCATCTGATAACCGGTTGGCTACGGAAACAAGTTCGGAGACAGCAAGCGCTAACGAACTCGCTATTACCGATGTAAACAAAACTAAAAACATGTCATTGGCAGATATTGTGCGCAAAGGTAAATGGAAACCAGTCCTCACGAATGAAGTGTGGTCTGTTATGCAGCGAAAGAGGTACAGGAATAGGTCTTCAGAGTCGGAGGCGGTACGAGGCAAAGCTTCATTCATGCCGGAGGATAAATTTAAGCCTGCAAATCTTAATATACCTTTGTTCGTGTCGAACGTTCATAAGGATACTTCAGACCATGATATTGCACAGTACGTGTTTTTGAAAACTAAAGAAAATGTTGTTTTACAGAAAATTCGCATGAGAACCGAGAAAGAGTACAATGCTTATAAAATAATGGTCTCCAATACAAAGTTAGACTTGTTCTTAAATGATGAACTTTGGCCAGCGGGTATCACATGCCGACGTTTCAGACCTTATAGAAATCCGCTAGCCAGTGATGGAATAGAGAACAGAACCTCGTCAAATAAACATGATTAATACAACCTTTGTTTCATTTAACTGTAAAAATATTAAGAGGTCTGTAGAAGATATAAAACAACTGTGCAGTTTTGCGGACATTGTTGCGTTGCAGGAGACATGGTTGCTGCCGCAAGAGCTGTCATATCTGGCAAATGTGCATGAAGATTTTGGGAGCACGGGCACATCCGCGGTCGACACAGCTGCTGGCATTCTTAGAGGCAGGCCTTTCGGAGGAGTGGCGCTGCTGTGGCGCAAGTCAGTATTTCAGTGTGTATCAGTGGTTTCATGTGCAACTCCGCGTATCGCAGCCATACGCGCTTTGGCGAATGACAGGCCTGTGCTTATTATAACAGTTTATATGCCTACGGATTGCGAAGAGAATGTGCCAGAATTCACAGACTGTCTTAGCACTATCAATGCAATAATAGATGAGAGTGATATTGAGACCGTTTTCATATTAGGAGACTTCAATGCGCACCCTGGTGAGCGTTTGTACCGCAAAATGACAGACTTTTTGACGGAACAGGATTGGACGTGTGCGGACGTTACAAATTTGCAGATAAGTTCAGACACGTTCACGTTCATTAGTGAGGCTCACGGGTGTAAGCGCTGGCTGGACCATTGCATTGTTACCAGCGCAGCCATGCAGTGTGTTATGGACGTGCACGTTCGGTATGACGTATATTGGTCTGACCATATGCCATTAGTTCTTACTTGCAATCTTAATGTCATCAAGGAAAAGACTGTAATTAATAATCCTGTATGTAATACAGTAAAATGGGGGCAGAGAAATGAAGAACAATGTAATAATTATAAGAGTATATGTAATTCAAAGTTGAAGCACATTGACTTGCCTAGTGAGTTTCAAGTATGTTGCGGCAAATACTGTAGTAAGTCATCTCACCATAATATTATAAATAAGATGTATTTACAGATTATAAATATTTTATGTTCGAGTGCAAGTGCCACCTATCAACGTGGGTACAAAGGGCGTAAAAAACCTTTGATCGGCTGGAACAAGCATGTGACCGAAGCTCACAGGAGAGCAAAGCTTGAATTTCATATGTGGGCTTTGTGTGGAAAGCCGTCTTCTGGTGCAATTTTCCATGCAATGGTTGAAGCACGTAAGGTTTTTAAGGGAAAACTCAAGTGGTGCCAAAGCCACCAAGAGCAAATAAGAATGGATTTAATAGCAAAATACCATGCAAACTCAGACTTTAAAAGTTTCTGGAAAAGCACAAACAAGCTAAACCCTAAGCCTAGCATTCCTGTGAGTGTCGACGGGATCTCCAGCCCTAAGGATATTGCCGAAATGTTTAAACGCCAGTTTGCAATTGAATCACCGTTGGGATTGGCGTGCCGGGAGCTCGATGCTGAATCCCAGAGTGCAGAACATTTAACAATCATTCTAGCAAAAGATGTCAGGTTCGCAATAAAAAAGATGACAAAAGGAAAGTCGCCTGGGCACGATGGACTCAGCGTCGAGCATCTACGACACGCTGGTACTCATTTACCTCGCGTTCTCGCACTCCTGTTTAACCTGTGTCTGAGTCATTCATACGTGCCTCCAGAGCTTATGCAGACTCTGGTGGTACCTATAGTCAAAAATAGAACCGGAGACGTATCGGACGGGACAAATTACAGGCCTATTTCCTTAGCTACCATCACAGCAAAAGTTCTTGACAGTGTGCTCAACTCTCATCTGAATAAACATGTCAAGCTTCGTGACGCCCAGTTCGGCTTCCGGCCTGGGTTGTCGACGGAGACTGCCATTCTCAGTTTAAAGCATACTGTCGGGTACTACACTGACAGGAAAACACCGGTATATGCGTGTTTTCTAGATTTGTCCAAGGCCTTTGATCTTGTCTCGTTCGACGTTCTCTGGCAGAAACTAAAAGAGACAACGCTACCATCGGAGTTAGCTTCTCTTCTGAGGTACTGGTATCTAAACCAGGAGAATCGTGTGAGGTGGGCGGGCGAGTTTTCAGAACCATATAAACCGGTGTGCGGCGTGAGGCAGGGGGGATTAAGCTCTCCTCTGCTTTTTAATCTGTACATGGATGCGCTGATCGGGGAGCTCAGCAGCACACATGTCGGCTGTTATAAAGACGGTATTTGTCTCAATAATTTAAGCTATGCGGACGACATGGTGTTGCTGGCCCCCTCGGTCGGAGCCCTCCGCCAGCTACTCGCGTTGTGTGAGTCATACGCTGCTTCCCACGGGTTGATTTATAATACTAAGAAGTCAGAGTACATGGTCTTCAGGGCTGGAAATAAGTGTCCCTCATCTGTTCTCCCTGTTATTCTTAACGGTGCACCGCTAAATCGGGTGCATCAGTATAAATACTTAGGGCATTTAGTGACAGATGATCTGAAAGACGATGTAGACATGGAGAGGGAACGCAGAGCATTGTCAGTCCGGGCAAACATGCTGGCCCGCAGGTTCTCCAGATGTACAGATGCAGTAAAAATTTCATTATTTAAAGCTTACTGCACATCATTGTACTCGGGGGCCCTGTGGTTCAGTTATACTAAAAAGGCTTACAATGCTCTGCGTATCCAGTATAATAACGCTTTTAGGGCTGTGCTGCGGCTGCCGCGTTTTTGTAGTGCGTCGGTGATGTTCGCTGAGGCACGAACCGACGGTTTCGATGCCATATGGCGAAAGAAGTCTGCCTCGCTGCTGCACAGACTCCGGGGCAGCCCCAACACCCTCCTACGTGTTATATCCGATCGGTTCGACAATCCGTTTATGTTTAAACTGATTGATCGGACAAGATCACTCTTAGTTATTAATTACTAATATAGAATAAGTGTATTGTTACTAACATAATGGATCCATGTTGTCTGATAAATAAAGATATTATTATTATTATTATAGTAAAAACAGACTAGTAAGCTATCTTCACAGAGATGTCGCCCGCGCGGCTTATATGTGTGCGAGCCTGCACGTACGAACCACAGCACGCACACAACGACAATATCTCAGGCGGTTTCTGGCGGTGTGACTAGGGTCATAGTAAAAACAGACTAGTAAGCTATCTTCACAGAGATGTCGCCCGCGCGGCTTATATGTGTGCGAGCCTGCACGTACGAACCACAGCACGCACACAACGACAATATCTCAGGCGGTTTCTGGCGGTGTGACTAGGGTCATAGTAAAAACAGACTAGTAAGCTATCTTCACAGAGATGTCGCCCGCGCGGCTTATATGTGTGCGAGCCTGCACGTACGAACCACAGCACGCACACAACGACAGTATCTCAGGCGGTTTCTGGCGGTGTGACTAGGGTCATAGTAAAAACAGACTAGTAAGCTATCTTCACAGAGATGTCGCCCGCGCGGCTTATATGTGTGCGAGCCTGCACGTACGAACCACAGCACGCACACAACGACAATATCTCAGGCGGTTTCTGGCGGTGTGACTAGGATCATAGTAAAAACAGACTAGTAAGCTATCTTCACAGAGATGTCGCCCGCGCGGCTTATATGTGTGCGAGCCTGCACGTACGAACCACAGCACGCACACAACGACAATATCTCAGGCGGTTTCTGGCGGTGTGACTAGGGTCATAGTAAAAACAGACTAGTAAGCTATCTTCACAGAGATGTCGCCCGCGCGGCTTATATGTGTGCGAGCCTGCACGTACGAACCACAGCACGCACACAACGACAATATCTCAGGCGGTTTCTGGCGGTGTGACTAGGGTCATAGTAAAAACAGACTAGTAAGCTATCTTCACAGAGATGTCGCCCGCGCGGCTTATATGTGTGCGAGCCTGCACGTACGAACCACAGCACGCACACAACGACAATATCTCTGGCGGTTTCTGGCGGTGTGACTAGGGTCATAGTAAAAACAGACTAGTAAGCTATCTTCACAGAGATGTCGCCCGCGCGGCTTATATGTGTGCGAGCCTGCACGTACGAACCACAGCACGCACACAACGACAATATCTCAGGCGGTTTCTGGCGGTGTGACTAGGGTCATAGTAAAAACAGACTAGTAAGCTATCTTCACAGAGATGTCGCCCGCGCGGCTTATATGTGTGCGAGCCTGCACGTACGAACCACAGCACGCACACAACGACAATATCTCAGGCGGTTTCTGGCGGTGTGACTAGGGTCATAGTAAAAACAGACTAGTAAGCTATCTTCACAGAGATGTCGCCCGCGCGGCTTATATGTGTGCGAGCCTGCACGTACGAACCACAGCACGCACACAACGACAATATCTCAGGCGGTTTCTGGCGGTGTGACTAGGGTCGGCAGCGCTCCGCAGTCGCGCTTACGTACGTTACTATATTTTATTTATTTATTTATTATTTATTTAGGTATTTAGTATAGTAAAGACAGTCCCCGCTATAGCTAGCATAGATGAAACTTATAGTTAAAGAAGTTTTGTCTCGACGAAGCGTTTGACCAATGGAAACATACGGAACGAGATGTCTCACACCCGCTGCTCCACGCGCGTTTTTTAAAATCTCTGTCCCGTTTTTGGTTTGGGCGTTATTTTATCAACAATATTTATAGCCTATTTATGTTAACCAGGGTAACTACGATGACAATAAAGAAAACCGCATCCAAATTCGTTGAACAAAAATTCTGAAAATAGTGGGTTTGTCTTCAGTACAACATTAATAAACCACTACAATAAAAACAAATAAAAAATGATCGCTGGACAGACACGACTTTTTACTACTTTATTATTAGATTAGATAGAGATTAGAGATAAGGTGACTTTAATCTATGCGGCCAAATTCCCACTGAAGACTCGGTAAGTGCTCAGTAATAAGGTTCGATAACCCTATTTGTGAAATTCGTAAATTATTCTTTTCATGTTCCTTACCCAGCCCCGAGTCAATTACTATGGGACGTCAACATTTTATTTTGCGAAATCAGCAGTGTTATCGATCCGTGTTACTGATCACTTACCAAGCCTGCAGTATGAGTTTGGCTGTATACATAAAAGGCACCTTAAATATAGATTGCTGTTTAATGAGAAGTTAAGTTTATTTATAACGACGCCAATTTGTTATACATTATGCCCAAAACTTTATACATTTCAATTTGCCATTCAATTAAAATCTGGCATAAGATTTTGAACATTAATACCACCGAACTAAGGTCTAAATTAGCAATTCTGTAGAATATTAAGAGCATTCCTTACGCTGAATTATCTAACTAAAGTTAAACTTGAAGGATTTAAAAGCTTAAGTAACAACTTCTTGCTTATTCTAAGTTCAAGTTTGCAATTCAAGTTTCAGCGGTTATCTAACGTCCATTTTAGTTTCAACAAATAAACTGGTTAAGTGCGAGTCGGACTCACTACACCGTATAAAATACAAACGTATTCCACGAGCATTTATTTATGAACCAACTAACTTTACACTTATGTTCTATTAAGTAAGCTCCATGTATCCAAAGGATCCAATAAAGTTGAACTTTAATTTCTTTTTGAATAAAATCTCTGTAGTTTTCTGTATTTTTAGGGTTCCTTACATCAAAAGGAAAAAAACGGAACCCTTATAGTATCACTTTGTTGTCCGTCTGTCCGTCCGTCTGTCAAGACCCTTTATCTTGGGAACGCGTAAAGTTATCGAGTTGAAATAAAAACCATGTACAGCCTCTTGAAGCTGTGAAAAAATCAAACTTCTAAGTTAACGTTAAGAAAGATACGAACGTTTATGCCTCAAAAAACGTATATTTCGACACTCTCAAGGGAATCAAAATTTATAGGATATTTCTCGTTGACCTAGAACTATGAAATTTGGCAAGTAATACCGTCTAATACTACAAGTATATTTTATCTTAAATATAACTATAAATATAATCTTAAAACTATACATTTGTTATTAAATTATTAAAAAATCATCGAGGTTAAGCAACGGTATAATTTTACGGGTGAACAAATCTTTATGTAGATTTTTTTAAACTTTTACTAATTTATACGGAACCCTCGGTGGGCGAGTCCAAATCGCACTTGTCCGTGGAAAAAAAAGGGACGCAGTATATGGAAAGTGGAACGCAGACCGTCCGTAGAATGCGGGACGCAGTATGTGGAAAGTGGAATGCAGACCGTAGAATGCGGGACGCAGTATATGGAAAGTGGAACGCAGAACGTCCGTAGAATGCGGGACGCGGTATATGGAAAGTGGAACGCAGACCGTCCGTAGAATGCGGGACGCAGTATATGGAAAGTGGAACGCAGACCGTCCGTAGAATGCGGGACGCAGAATGTGAAACGCGGAACGCAGAACACGGCTCTGTACGGTCAGTCCCTGAAAAAAAATTCCCTCTTTATTATTAATGAAGTAAGAGTATCTGACTCTTTAAGCTCAGGGTCTACATAAAGATCTACGTGCTCGTCTGCGACAGTTTTGGGAATGTACAATATTTGGTAGTAGGTACCTACCTAGTTAATTGTACTCTTGCATTAAAGCTAAAGCGAGTACTGTATACTTACACTTGCTGACGGTCAAGGCAAACACTGTGAGGTAAACCTGCATGCACTAAAAGCGAGTACTGTATACTTACACTTGCTGACGGTCAAGGCAAACACTGTGCGGTAAACCTGCATGCACTAAAAGCGAGTACTGTATACTTACACTTGCTGACGGTCAAGGCAAACACTGTGAGGTAAACCTGCATGCACTAAAAGCGAGTACTGTATACTTACACTTGCTGACGGTCAAGGCAAACACTGTGCGGTAAACCTGCATGCACTAAAAGCGAGTACTGTATACTTACACTTGCTGACGGTCAAGGCAAACACTGTGAGGTAAACCTGCATGCACTAAAAGCGAGTACTGTATACTTACACTTGCTGACGGTCAAGGCAAACACTGTGAGGTAAACCTGCATGCACTAAAAGCGAGTACTGTATACTTACACTTGCTGATGGTCAAGGCAAAAACTGTGAGGTAAACCTGCATGCACTAAAAGCGAGTACTGTATACTTACACTTGCTGACGGTCAAGGCAAACACTGTGAGGTAAACCTGCATGCACTAAAAGCGAGTACTGTATACTTACACTTGCGGACGGTCAAGGCAAACACTGTGCGGTAAACCTGCATGCACTAAAAGCGAGTACTGTATACTTACACTTGCTGACGGTCAAGGCAAACACTGTGAGGTAAACCTGCATGCACCAAAAGCGAGTACTGTATACTTACACTTGCTGACGGTCAAGGCAAACACTGTGCGGTAAACCTGCATGCACTAAAAGCGAGTACTGTATACTTACACTTGCTGACGGTCAAGGCAAACACTGTGAGGTAAACCTGCATGCACCAAAAGCGAGTACTGTATACTTACACTTGCTGACGGTCAAGGCAAACACTGTGAGGTAAACCTGCATGCACTAAAAGCGAGTACTGTATACTTACACTTGCTGATGGTCAAGGCAAACACTGTGAGGTAAACCTGCATGCACTGAAAAGCTTGTGCTTGTACCCATTATCACGTTGGGACGTAAAAATCGTCGGTAAAAGGAGGTGTACGAATGTCGACTATTCTACAGTCCACTCTCGGAAATATCACTACCACCCTTCGGCGAATTTTCATTTTTTTTCAAACTTTTATTTATCGATATGTGTTTCCTAACAATCTCTTTCAACTTGGGCCACCCCTTTCGACTCAAGGGATCATTTTTCACCCAATAGCCGTTGCGGAACGGGCATTAATCATGGCCGAAACAAAAACCTTTCAACAGCATTGTGTTACCATCAGTGAACGAGACGAAACTACTTGCGGTTGTCGGCACTTGTTGAATTATCCTCATGTCTGAAGAAAGCACTTGTACTGTTTCATAGGTTATCTTTATTTCCGATTAGTTTCGCCTGAACGGTTACATGTACATCACACAATTATTATCGTATCATTTAGGTGGTAGAGCTGATGCCGGGCTCGACTGTGGAGGTACCACCATCTTACTCGCAAATCCTCCCGAAGTTATTCGGGGGAGAGTAAGAGGACAGCTCTCAGGCAAAACCAGGCGGCCCACCATTGCCTGGGATGGATGGATGGCGGTATATCCATCCCTAATTGCCAGGCCTTATAGACTAGTGACAGGCAGCGGCGTCACTGGTGCAAGGGTTTCAGCACCGCGCTCACCAACCCGCCTGCCCAGCGTGTGTGGAAATCCTGGAAAGACCTATGTCCAGCACCGGGCGAAACAGGCTGATGGATGGATGATGGATTATCACCCTGTTGTTACATACATAAACAGCTATTATCTAACCTCATATTGTATAATCCTCTTGGTTAATGGTTTTATTCTGGGCAATATCTGACAGCAGTGGTCGAACAACTAAAATTATGAAAAATTTCACAACAGCAAAATCAAGAAAAGCTTACGACAAATTTCAGAAAGTTTATATGGATTGAAAAATTAATTTGATAACTATTGTATGAGTTTAGATAAAGTAGTGTATGAAACTGTACATAACTAGGTAATAACCTCTTTATGTACCAGTTTCATACACTACTATTGTGACATACGTGTATTATATTATTGTCATCTTGTTGTTACACACATAAACAGCTTTTCTATATGCTTCAAAACTGTTGTCAATGTCAACTTTACTTAAACTAGTGTTTCATATTAATTTGATAACTATTGTATGAGTTTAGATAAAGTAGTGTATGAAACTGTACATAACTAGGTAATAACCTCTTTATGTACCAGTTTCATACACTACTATTGTGACATACGTGTATTATATTATTGTCATCTTGTTGTTACACACATAAACAGCTTTTCTATATGCTTCAAAACTGTTGTCAATGTCAACTTTACCTAAACTAGTGTTTCATATTAATTTGATAACTATTGTATGAGTTTAGATAAAGTAGTGTATGAAACTGTACATAACTAGGTAATAACCTCTTTATGTACCAGTTTCATACACTACTATTGTGACATACGTGTATTATATTATTGTCATCTTGTTGTTACACACATAAACAGCTTTTCTATATGCTTCAAAACTGTTGTCAATGTCAACTTTACCTAAACTAGTGTTTCATATTAATTTGATAACTATTGTATGAGTTTAGATAAAGTAGTGTATGAAACTGTACATAACTAGGTAATAACCTCTTTATGTACCAGTTTCATAAACTACTATTGTGACATACGTGTATTATATTATTGTCATCTTGTTGTTACACACATAAACAGCTTTTCTATATGCTTCAAAACTGTTGTCAATGTCAACTTTACCTAAACTAGTGTTTCATATTAATTTGATAACTATTGTATGAGTTTAGATAAAGTAGTGTATGAAACTGTACATAACTAGGTAATAACCTCTTTATGTACCAGTTTCATAAACTACTATTGTGACATACGTGTATTATATTATTGTCATCTTGTTGTTACACACATAAACAGCTTTTCTATATGCTTCAAAACTGTTGTCAATGTCAACTTTACCTAAACTAGTGTTTCATATTTATTTATTTGTTATTTATTCAAAAAAAGTTACACTGTCTTTTCTTCTATACCATAGATATACTTGACAGAAATGAGCTACGAAGGCATCCAACTGAAAGCAGCTTATTTCCGTCAAGTTGGCAAGTTGCGCGCAAGAAAAATAAAGAATGCCCGCCTAAAGTTAATTTGGAGGATTTATTGTTTGTTTTTTTCTTTAATTACGTTTCGTTTATTTACTCACACTATGCATTGAAAAACGTAGTATGATACACGTGAGGAGGGGCAATAACTTAGCAATAACTAGTCTGACTCGCAGTTGACCGGTTTTTTGTTGATATTATTTATAATAAAAGTTTAAATTTGTGTTCATATGATCCTACTCCGCGGGCCGCAAGTTGACCCCTGCCGAGCCGCTGGTTCGCCGCCCTACACTAAAGCGTGTATTTGTGCCCGACAGGTAAAAGCTCGAACCACGTCCGAATATTAACTATTCTCAAACAATTAGTTTTAACATTGTGTGAAATGGTCCTCCATATCCCTAAG
Source organism: Ypsolopha scabrella (assembly GCA_910592155.1). Classification (NCBI taxonomy): domain Eukaryota; kingdom Metazoa; phylum Arthropoda; class Insecta; order Lepidoptera; family Ypsolophidae; genus Ypsolopha; species Ypsolopha scabrella. The sequence goes on from OU342986.1 coordinate 18,828,215, forward strand.
AAAATATCCATCCTAATTGCTATACTGCCCTCGTCGTTGGTCAGGCCGGGCCGGTCGAATAACTGTAACTGTTCTCTATACGGGTGTAAATGCAAAGTCAAGAATCCCTTTAGGGTATGAAAGTATACACGATTCTGATGTCATTACGAGAAAAAACAATATACCTTGAATTTTCACCATAAATTCCATCATTTTTCTAAGCTATGGCTACGCAGCTCACCGGCCTCCCCACACACCTAATTGCACCCCGCAACCCGCACCCCTCATCCGAGTGGCCAGCGACCGTGAGGGTGTCCACGCGATTAGTGTATTTTGAGTAAAGAAAATCGTCTTATTATGAGGTACTGGTACTTTATTTAGAGATCCCAGTATTTAAAATAATATCTTTACCGATCATACTAACACATCCTTAAAGGATTCTTGCCTTTGCTTTTACACCCGGTACATATAAGGTGACTTTAATTTATACAGAAAAACTCTTATTGAAGACTCGGTAAGTGCTCAGTAACAAGGTTCGATGACCCTTTTTGTGAAATTTGTAAATTATTATTTTCGTGTTCCTTACAAACGCAAGCCCAGCCCCGAGTCAATTACTATGGGCTGTTAAGATTTCATTTCACGAAATTAGCAAAAAGTGTTATCGATCCGTGTGATCACTTACCAAGCATCCAGTATGAGTTTGGCTGCATAAATTGACGTCATCATATATATTACTCTTTTTCAACCTTATTGTTTGAATTAATATTGAAAAATACAAAATATAAATTTAATACTCGATTTATTCCGGCCTACGCTATGAGGCCGTTATCAATCGAATGAAACTCTATCAATAACTATACATAATAATATAATACAGCTGTAACGAATTCGAAACTGTGCATGTAATATTTTTTGAAAAGAGTAATTGCTGTGTACTTTTTTAACGCTACAGAGGCCAAAACAACATTTTGGAATTTTAGTCTGTAGGTAAAGCACATGACTTAAAAACTACTAAACGGATTTTAATGGAACTTTCACTGTTTTATAGCGTAGTATCCTTGAAGTGCAATAGGCTTTAAATAATCACAATACCTTATCCAGAACAAAAGTTGTCGCTTGGACCATAGTTTAATTGAAACTCTTACCGGACAGGGGTCAAGTAATATGGTTAGTTTAAATCGATGATCCTTGGTCCCTTTGCAGAGAAAGCATGGACGGTGTATGGTTTTTAAATAAAAATATAGGTTGAAATTCAATCATCCGACCAAATTCATACTGGAGACTCGTAGGGCGGATACAGGGAGGGGGGGACGCTTTGCGTCACGCTTTTAAGAACATTTGCAGCATTTTGTTATAGTCCACTCCTATACCTATTTGGCCTTTGTGCCCCCCCCCCCCCAAATAAATCCTGGATCCGCCTTTGGGAGACTCTGTTAGTTATTAGTAACTAGGTTCAGTAATCCTTTTGGCTAAATTCGAAAATATATTTTTTTGCTCCCGTACTTTGGACTAGTTTAAGTACAATTCCTAGCCCAGTCAGTAAAGCAAGAAATGTATGTTTATCGAATTTCATAAAATGGGTAATTAAATCTTGTTACTGATCACTGACAGAGTGTCCAGTATAAATTTGGTAGGTTGATTGAATTTCACCTAGTTTATATAAAAAATGAAATGAAATGAATACTTTATTTCTGCAATATAGGTACATAAATACACTTGTCGCACGTTAGGATTTATTAAATAAGTAATAAAAATAATTTAATTTAAAACAGAAAATACAATATAGTAAAATAGGTTTTAGGTTTGCTTATATTTAATAAGTAAATACACGTACATGAACTAAAATAAAGGTATATTTAATGTATACAATTATGTATATACGATATGATAATAATAATAGGTACCCATATATTAAATACAAATACGTTACATATATAAATACATGCCTAACTCCGCCCATTCGATTAGTGTTGATAAGAAGAATGGGCAAGAAACTTAGCAAGATCATTTCTTTTTTTTCAATCTTCAATATTTATATCCAACAGTGTTTCAGTAAAGAGATAGAAAGTACAGGACAAGAGAAAGTCGGATAATCAGCCCAACAGTTGAGTTAAATAATATTAAAATAAAACGAAATTAATGGATTATATCTTTATCCTGATAGATAAGATGACAGTGTTTTCAATTTGTTGAATATAAATGTTTGTGAAAAGACATGATCTTGCTAAGTTTCTTGCCCTTCTTCTTAGCAAGATTAATCGAATGGGCGGATTTAGGCATTATATCTATTTCAAGTTTATTTATCTATTAACTTATTTATTCATTGCATTGTGTAGTTATAATAATACTCTTATTCCAATAAGTCTTTATTTTATGCATGTGTATAACTTTAGTAGCCCAACTTAAATATAGTTTTTTTTTTATATTTCCCGTAAGTATCATATTTGTTTCATTTTAAAATATTATTTTTATACAGATTAGATTTGACATGTAAAACGTATACTTTATGTATCTATTTTACAAATAAACATTTTGAATCTTTGAATATTTGTGAAATTCTATAGACTTAATTAAATTAAGACCAATCATGCCTGCGAAAAATAATGAAAGTGAAAGTGAGGTCTAGTGATGTTCCGTTTTGCTGATAATACAATCTCTTCTGTCATTGAAATATTTAGAATTGATGGCTAATTTCAATAAAAATCTCCTTGTTGAAAATCAATTGCCAACCTTCGTGTACAAACGTTTTAAAATATTATTTGTCACTCTTCTTTTGTTTGCAACAATGGACGTCTCGCGGAAAGCTTTCCGTGATATGATTTTATATGATTTGAAACCAGGGTTCTCTCTCAAGGAATCTCAAGAAAAAGAGAATGCCATGATGTCGTACCAAATGGCGTCACAACCAAATAAATGTTCTTACGGCCTTACCCCTGGTGCACGATAATCTTAGTGAGCGATTCTGAACTTCAGTTTGTTGTCAGAAAGTCTACATTGGAACGCTCGCTTCGCAAAATCAGTGAATTTTAGAGGTTTTTCTGTATTTTACGAAAAAGTAATTGATCTAGGAAATTTTTCACCTGACATCGGAAAATAAACCACGTTTTCTTGTTATGGCAGTAATTCGTTTAGGCATAAAACCAAATAATAACTTAAAAAGGCATAATTTTCAAAAATAAAATCTATCGAGCGAAATGTGTCCAATTAGGTAACCGATCTGACAACAGAAAGACAAAGACAGGTCTGAAAAAACACGTGCCAAGTTTTACATTGATCAGATAAGTAGTTGATTCAGCATATTAAAACAAAAACCGTTGAAAGACCCAATACAAGCCCTTAAGTCGCATAAACAATATTTCTGAAGGACATTTGATTTTGACACTCTAGGCATCTTGTATCAAATAGTATTTTGTAGTATTATCCGCTTATCAATTTAATCCTGTACTGTGGAATAGTGCCAACTTGACTCTCAACAAAAACAACCTCCTTAACGTTCATCAGTCAGGTTTTCGCCCTGGCCATAGTACCGTTACGGCTTTGGTGGAAATTACTGACGATATACGAAAAGGGATGGATTGTGGGAAACTAACAGTTCTAACCCTACTTGATTTCTCAAACGCATTCAACACAGCTGACTTTGACATCCTACTAGGACTGCTTGTTTCTCTTAACATATCTCCTACGGTGATTGGCTGGTTTCGTAGTTATCTACTAGGACGTCGGCAACGCATCCGCATTGATGATATTTTTTCTGACTGGTGCGACACTACTGCCGGCGTTCCTCAAGGTGGCGTCTTATCTCCTCTACTTTTCGCTATCTTTATTAATAATATTTCTCAGTTTATATCTTCTTCCTACCACCTTTACGCAGATGATCTCCAAATCTACACGCAAGCCAAATTGGAAGATCTTTCACAAGCCATAATCACAACCAATGTCAATCTATCTAGAATATCTATGTGGAGTAGCAAATATGGCTTAAAAATTAATCCCAACAAGACCCAAGTTATCATTATGGGTAGTTCTTGATTCACAGCCAGGATTGACTGGCAACTGCTACCTGATATTATATTTGAAGGGACACTAATTCCATACAGTAGCAAAGTGAAAAACCTAGGTCTCCTGTTAGATAGTTGCTTGTCTTGGGATCCACAAATAAATGAAGTTTGCAGGAAATTGTTTGCGGCAGCAGGATCTTTGAGAAGGCTTCGGAATTTCCTTCCGACTGCTACTAAAATTGCGCTTGCACATTCTCTATTACTACCCGTTCTCGATTATGCCGATGTCTGCTACCTTGACGTTACTGAGGTTCAGCTTGATAAACTCGAACGTCTTCAAAATTTCTGTATTAGGTTTATTTTTGGTCTTCGTAAATTCGATCACATATCTAAATTCCGCTCTCGATTAAATTGGCTTCCCATTCGTCGTCGCCGTAATGCTCATATCCTGTCTCTCTTGTATTCTGTGTTGAATAATCCTTCAACTCCCTCTTACCTTAAAACTCGGTTTCGATATCTTCATGGTACTCATGACCGCATTTTACGGTCCTCTGAGAATCTGCTTCTTACCACGCCGATGCATTCATCGTCTTTCTTTAATAATTCGTTCTCAGTCCAAGCTGTTCGATTGTGGAATGATCTTCCTTTACTTATTAGAAGAGCCTCTTCCCTGCCTGTCTTCAAGAGACTAGTCAAACATCATTACCTTTCACTCTGATTACATAAATATTATTTCTCTCTAAGTATATATATTATTATTAGCATGTAAATTACCATTCATAACGATATATATTTACCAATATGTATGTATATATCTATTAATATACATTTATATATCTTTCAATATATTTATATATATATTACCTATACACAAATTTAGTACACCACCATATGAGTTATCCTCTTGACCAGTTTCTTCCACCCAAAGGTTGTCTGGAAGAGATCGCTTTAAGCGATAAGGCCGCCTGTTTGTATTTACCCAATATGTTACATTAAGTGTTACATTATTTTTTGTTTCCTTTTTTTTTGGTGTACAAATAAAGCTGTATTGTTGTTGTTGTTGTTGACGAAATAGATGATATTTAATGGTATATTACTAAACATTCATTCATTCATTCATTCGTTCAATAATAAAATAAACACAATAATGACTCCACTGCACTCTCTCATCGTAAAATGCCACCAGATTCTCAACTCTAGTAATAACTTAAGACAGAAGGTGCCTTAAGTAGGGACTGAATAAATTAACCGACTTGGATTTACATGGATCTCGCAACTTTTTACGGTAGAAGAACTAAGTTGTGAGACTTTGTTTTTTTTACAAGTTTTGCTTTTGATGGCATCTTTATAAACTAGTAGAAAAGTCGTATCGGTCCTCCTGTAAGAAATGCCCATACTCACTTTCAACTCGAGAATCACTCAACGGATTTGGATGCGGTTTTCTTTATTATCATCGTAGTGACTCTAACCAACATGTAGGCTATAAATACGGATGTTCATAAAGTGACGCCGAAGCCGAAAACGGGGCAGAGATTCAACAAACGCGGACGAAGCCGCGGGTAAAGCTAGTTGATAACAATTGACTTCCCCTCGGTATGGGCGGTACCATTCACTATTTAGTTTTGTTACAAGAAGAGGGTAGCTGTGTAAACTTTCTATGTTATTTTAAGGCTGATTTTGGCCGGGATAGTTTCCACTTTATGTGGGTAAAAACTAATTGTTATTTCGTATACATAGAGACGCGTTCACTGCATAGACGTACAAAAACGAATTGTTGTTGGAAGTGACTACGGTACCGCCAGCGGTCCCTTGATTTTTCAAAATCATTGAAATGTAAGTCATATTTACCTGTTGGAATATCTTCCTTAGCATGAACTAATAAAGTTCAATTTGCAATGTACAGGGAAGCGGTCCTTTAATTTTATATATTACTAGCTTTTGCCCGCGGCTCCGCCCGCGTTTTATTCGGTTTAACGACATGCTTTTTTCTGGGATAAAAAGTAGCCTATGTGTTAAGTTAGGTTATAGACTATATCCATTCCAAATTTCATCCAAATTTGTCAAGCCGTTTAAGCGCGAAATAGTAACAAACATACCCACACACACACACAACCTTTCGCATTTATAATATTAGTGTGATTGAACCGTAAGTCATCGGAAAGTGCTCCGAAAACATTTTTTTCTGCACATCGTGAATTCTGTTATGACTACAAAGGTCGCCTCGCTCTGCCCCGCTTCGCTCGGCTCCCTAATATGTACTTACTTATCAACCTATCTACCTTCGCTCGTCGTCGCAACCTATCCGAATAAAATTAAAACTAAAGAAGCCGCTAACGGCTATCTAGTCACTTTCATTATTATTTCGTACGCAGAGACGCGTTCACTTCATAGACATACAAAAAAAGGCGGACCGAGTCACCACTAAGCATAGCATAACCGAAGCATAGCAATGGCGACGGTTTACAAGTGTGTGAGTAGACTTTCTATGGAAAATACAAATTAACTTATAATATACAGGGTGTAAATAGAGTGCGACCATTAAATAAAACCACTTACAATGAAACAACAACTATTCGAAATAAAACCTCGCGCAAATCTTTAGAGAAAAAGATATTCAACTGTAACTTAAAGGTTTTATCTCGTAGGAGGAAGGTCTATTTTAGAACGCTGCACCGGAACAGCGGTTTCATGGACGACGCTCTCTCTAAACTCGCCCGTATGTCGGTGCGTTAGGGTTCACGCATTTTTGTTTGGAACTCAATTATTTCCCAAACTAAGGGTGGCCGCGGGTATGACTCTAGGGAGATGTGGTTCAGTAGGGTCGGTAGAATATGTGGTTTCATTTAAGGCGCTATGTAAAAAATATACGGATGATTTGTTTCTGTGTATTTCATGAAGTAAACGGAAAATTGAAATGAATTTTTGGTATATGCATTTTGACTATATAATCTAGGGTTTAGATTTTGGAAAACACGTTTGGGTAAATTTTCCTCGATAGAAAAAATTAATGAAATGAGGTCTTCAAACACACTTTTTCTCTTCGTTTGACGGATAGGGATCATGTATAGAACTCAAACATATTTTATTAGGTGGGTTTTAACTATATTAAAAAAATATATATTTATTGGTATTTCACAGCACATGTAACGGGATAGAATATATATAGGTACATAGAACAATGACAGTGCCAATAACGGAATTACACAAATATGAAAATCAAATATAATAGGATTAATTGAAGACAGGACTTTACTATAGAAAACACTTAGATATATTAAAAGAAAAAGAAAACAAAATTATACATAAATTATACAGACATAAAAACACTAATTGATATAATAATAATTCCTCTGTTTGTGTGTGATTGATTTATGTGTGCGTGTAAGATGTTGAAAGAGTGTGTTAAGTTGTGTGCATGCGGAAAATTTTAAAGTTGGATGAAAAAATAAATATATATATATAAATATAAGTTGTTTGCATGAAAATATTTAAATCAATATCTAATATTTAAATAAAATATAATAATTAATATTTTATAAAATTAAAAAACTAACTTTTTTCTCTTTTGCGCTGAATCTGCCTCTCTCGCACTACGTGTTTTTTCGCTTGGAGTGAGAGTGACAAAAATGAAATTTACATAGCCCCTTAATGGTCGCACTCTATTTACACCCGGTATACAGGTTGAAAATGAACCCGCTAGCTTTATTGAAACAAAACACAAACCGTAAAAAATATCTTTTTTGGTTATTAAATTGCGAATGAATGGCCAACCTACGCGGTGGGGCATGTGACTGACAATAGACCGTACATATTCCCGGTGGTAAATAATGCACATAGGCTATGTACACATAGGTTTCGTAGAGCGTAGTCTCTGTCACCGGAGTATTAGTGCTTCTTTTGACGGTCGATATCTTTTTTAAATTATGAATCATGACAAAAGTAACAAACATATATTATACTAGCTTTTGCCCGCGGCTCCGCCCTCGTGTTATTCGGTTTAACGACATGCTTTTTTCCGGGATAAAAGTAACCTATGCATTAAATTAGGGTATAAGCTATATCCATTCTAAAATTCATCCAAATCCGTCCAGCCGCTTCAGCATACACACACACAAACTTTCGCATTTATAATATTAGTAGGATGGGATTTTTAATTTCGAACATGGAACAGTTTCCTTTGTTAGAGAGTTTGGAGAGTTCATTCCCAACCTGTATATGGCCCTACAACAAATCGAGGGTGAAATTGTTTTCCCGTAAGTAAGTTCCGACAGAGAGCACAAACAGTATATTTCGTTCCGTCATTAGCAGCGCGGGGTTCCGTTACTGAGCTGTTTGCCCCGTTTGTTTGACGAAGGAGAAATTAATCCTCAACAAATAACAACGCGGATTCTGCTGTTTACTTTGTCCTGTTATACGGATTTTTGCGGAATTAAGTAGTTTTTGTTTGCCTGAGTTATAGCTAATAGTTTACTTGATATAGGCATAATTGTTGGGTTCCGTGCTAGAAGGGTTCCAAACGGGACCCTATGGCTAAGCCTCCGCTGTCTGTCTGTCACAGGGGTCTACAGCTTCAGCCGTAGTAGGAGATAGTTTAAATTTTCACAAAGTAAATATCACCATCGCCGCTACCACGACAAATAACAAAACTGTAAAAAAATTAAACCCAATGGGAGTCCCCATGCAATAAAAAGTACAAAAGTAACCTTTATGGTGAGATTCTGTTGTCCGTTCGTATGTCACAGCCTCTTATCTAAGACTTGAAATTTTCCGCAAAAATAGCATTCACTTGTCATGTAACAAAAAATAAATAAAAATTTGAAATCGTTCAAAATATTTCCAATACAAAAGTGAAAAAAATAAAAAATAAATTCTTAAAATTACAATATTGGTATCAAATTGTAAAATTTGAAGACTTGATTATAAAAATATATAATTTACTATATTAACGGGCAGTGATTTCGAGAAATCTTTGAAAAACTTTATGTCCTCCCCTTATTTCCGAAACTGGCGAACCAAAAAATATGAAAAAAGTAACGATTATAGGTACAAAACTGGCCAATTACAGGAAGAATATAGTTAAAAAAAAGTTGATGAAACAACAACTATTCGAAATAAAACCTCGCGCAAATCTTTAGAGAAAAAGATATTCAACTGTAACTTAAAGGTTTTATCTCGTAGGAGGAAGGTCTATTTTAGAACGCTGCACCGGAACAGCGGTTTCATGGACGACGCTCTCTCTAAACTCGCCCGTATGTCGGTGCGTTAGGGTTCACGCATTTTTGTTTGGAACTCAATTATTTCCCAAACTAAGGGTGGCCGCGGGTATGACTCTAGGGAGATGTGGTTCAGTAGGGTCGGTAGAATATGTGGTTTCATTTAAGGCGCTATGTAAAAAATATACGGATGATTTGTTTCTGTGTATTTCATGAAGTAAACGGAAAATTGAAATGAATTTTTGGTATATGCATTTTGACTATATAATCTAGGGTTTAGATTTTGGAAAACACGTTTGGGTAAATTTTCCTCGATAGAAAAAATTAATGAAATGAGGTCTTCAAACACACTTTTTCTCTTCGTTTGACGGATAGGGATCATGTATAGAACTCAAACATATTTTATTAGGTGGGTTTTAACTATATTAAAAAAATATATATTTATTGGTATTTCACAGCACATGTAACGGGATAGAATATATATAGGTACATAGAACAATGACAGTGCCAATAACGGAATTACACAAATATGAAAATCAAATATAATAGGATTAATTGAAGACAGGACTTTACTATAGAAAACACTTAGATATATTAAAAGAAAAAGAAAACAAAATTATACATAAATTATACAGACATAAAAACACTAATTGATATAATAATAATTCCTCTGTTTGTGTGTGATTGATTTATGTGTGCGTGTAAGATGTTGAAAGAGTGTGTTAAGTTGTGTGCATGCGGAAAATTTTAAAGTTGGATGAAAAAATAAATATATATATATAAATATAAGTTGTTTGCATGAAAATATTTAAATCAATATCTAATATTTAAATAAAATATAATAATTAATATTTTATAAAATTAAAAAACTAACTTTTTTCTCTTTTGCGCTGAATCTGCCTCTCTCGCACTACGTGTTTTTTCGCTTGGAGTGAGAGTGACAAAAATGAAATTTACATAGCCCCTTAATGGTCGCACTCTATTTACACCCGGTATACAGGTTGAAAATGAACCCGCTAGCTTTATTGAAACAAAACACAAACCGTAAAAAATATCTTTTTTGGTTATTAAATTGCGAATGAATGGCCAACCTACGCGGTGGGGCATGTGACTGACAATAGACCGTACATATTCCCGGTGGTAAATAATGCACATAGGCTATGTACACATAGGTTTCGTAGAGCGTAGTCTCTGTCACCGGAGTATTAGTGCTTCTTTTGACGGTCGATATCTTTTTTAAATTATGAATCATGACAAAAGTAACAAACATATATTATACTAGTTTTTGCCCGCGGCTCCGCCCTCGTGTTATTCGGTTTAACGACATGCTTTTTTCCGGGATAAAAGTAACCTATGCATTAAATTAGGGTATAAGCTATATCCATTCTAAAATTCATCCAAATCCGTCCAGCCGCTTCAGCATACACACACACAAACTTTCGCATTTATAATATTAGTAGGATAGGATTTTTAATTTCGAACATGGAACAGTTTCCTTTGTTAGAGAGTTTGGAGAGTTCATTTCCAACCTGTATATGGCCCTACAACAAATCGAGGGTGAAATTGTTTTCCCGTAAGTAAGTTCCGACAGAGAGCACAAACAGTATATTTCGTTCCGTCATTAGCAGCGCGGGGTTCCGTTACTGAGCTGTTTGCCCCGTTTGTTTGACGAAGGAGAAATTAATCCTCAACAAATAACAACGCGGATTCTGCTGTTTACTTTGTCCTGATAAACGGATTTTTGCGGAATTAAGTAGTTTTTGTTTGCCTGAGTTATAGCTAATAGTTTACTTGATATAGGCATAATTGCTGTGTTCCGTGCTAGAAGGCTAAGCCTCCGCTGTCTGTCTGTCTGTTCGTCCGTCTGTCACAGGGGTCTACAGCTTCAGCCGTAGTAGGAGATAGTTTAAATTTTCACAAAGTAAATATCACCATCGCCGCTACCACGACAAATAACAAAACTGTAAAAAAATTAAACCCAATGGGAGTCCCCATGCAATAAAAAGTACAAAAGTAACCTTTATGGTGAGATTCTGTTGTCCGTTCGTATGTCACAGCCTCTTATCTAAGACTTGAAATTTTCCGCAAAAATAGCATTCACTTGTCATGTAACAAAAAATAAATAAAAATTTGAAATCGTTCAAAATATTTCCAATACAAAAGTGAAAAAAATAAAAAATAAATTCTTAAAATTACAATATTGGTATCAAATTGTAGAATTTAAAGACTTCATTATAAAAATATATAATTAACTATATTAACGGGCACTGATTTCGAGAAATCTTTGAAAAACTGTATGTCCTCCCCTTATTTCCGAAACTGGCGAACCAAAAAATATGAAAAAAGTAACGATTATAGGTACAAAACTGGCCAATTACAGGAAGAATATAGTTAAAAAAAAGTTGATGACAAATAAGAAATATAAAAAAAATGAAAAAAAAATTTTTTGTATAAAAATACAGTATGTGTACTCGACTCGGCTCGACTGTGGAGGTACCACCATCTTACTTGCAAATCCTCTTGAAGTTATTCGGGGGAGAGAAAGAGAACAGCTCTCAGGCAAAACCAGGCGGCCCACCATTGCCTGGGACCGATGAATGGCGGTATATCCAACCCCAATTGCCGAGCCTTATATAAAACAGACTGGTGACGAGCAGTGACGTCACTGGTGCGAGGGTTTCGACACCGCGCTCACCAACCCGCCTGCCCAGCGTGTGTGAGTATGGGCATTTCTTCCAGGAGGACCGCCAAGAGTGGCGAAATCCTGGAAAGGCCTATGTCCAACAGTGGACAAAACAGGCTGATGGTTGGATGGATGGATGTGTATCAAATTGTAAATATTAAGGAGCTGATGGTAAACATGTAAACTTTTACTATATTTACTGGCACTGATTTCTAGAAATCTTTGAAAAACCACAAAAAAATGCATGTGCCCCTCCCCCTTATTTCCGAAAATGTAAAGATTACAGGAAAAACATAGCGGTTGAGAAATTCACGATACTAAAATGACAAAATTCAGTTTTGTATCCACGAGTTTTATTTAGAGTACCTTCTTCCTGCCTGTTCCCAAGACTGTCGAATTACGGAACCCTAGGTATGCGAGTCTGACTCGCACTTGACCGGATTTTTTTAGGTTGGGAATTTATGACCACCTCTCTAGTCTAGTGGTTAGTATTCGACTAATATGGAGGTCGCGGGTTTGAATCTCGGCGGGCAGTTTCTGTCCGGTCCGCATGCTGCGAAACGCACGTCAAGCTGTCGGTCCGTTTGTGCCCGGAGTACGGCGTGGCTATAGGGTTCACCACCCATCACGTCGGGACGTAATAATCGTCGGTGAAACGTGGGTGTACGAGTGTAGACTTGGATATACATCTATATATTTCTTATACATATAAGGTGACTTTAATTTATACAGCCAAACTCATGTAGCCTTGGTAAGTGATGATTAGTAACACGGATCGATAACACTTTTTGACAATTTCATAAAATAAAATGTTGACGTCCCATAGTAATTGACTCGGGGCTGGGCTTGCGTTTGTAAGGAACACGAAAAGAATAATTTACGAATTTCACAAAAAGTGTCATCGAACCATGTTACTGCACACTTACGGAGTCTTCAGTAAGAATTTGGCTGCATAAAGTCACCTTAGTAAGCATTTGAGCATGTGTTCTGTGAACATTTCAACTGTCTATTTTTTTCTGCTTATTATTAAGGCCCCATGATACCTCAATTCGCAGTCCTGCTCTAACGCTTCTGCTTTTTAACTGTCTATCCTACTCTAATCAGATGCCGTGCACGCAAAAACATCAGTTATTTGGAAATCGCGGCTACACTGATGGTTTTTTCATTTTTATGTTACAGTCTGCAGCTGCTTTATACTAATATCAGTTATATTGTGCAAAGTTTCAGATCTAATTTCAAGTATTCATTGAATGCTATTGGTTTATTGTACGGTTTGGAGGAAACTTTGTAATTTTTAATGGAATCAGGTTTTCACAACAGCATGGACATAGCATTAGTCCTCAAGTTTATCATATATCAATTTCAGAGTGATTGTTGCAGTATTTGTTGGTATAAAGCAGGATCATGCGAAGCGAAGTGACGTATTGATGTAGACACCACGACAGACGCACGGACAGCAGAGACTCAGTAAAATGGTCCCGTTTGGCACCTTCGAGTACGGAACCCTAAAAATCGACGCACTGTAGATTTAAAAATTGTATTTTCCCAGATTAATGAGAGTCAACAAATTTCCAGTCAAACGCGATCTTTATGCCACATAAACCAGACTCGGTGCCTCCGAAACAGTCCCGCTAGTTAAAGGATTATGGTTCTTATTCCTATACAGATAAAGGGTCTTCCTAGTTGGTGCCAGTTCTAATTCCAGGAGAATGTATGCAGTTCGCAGCGCGATCCGACACGGGATGTGCTATTTAGATTTTTGCTTCAAATTTATAAAGGCTCCTAAAATTTAAAGCGAAATGAATTTAGGAGATGATTGATTTTCGCTAATAGACCACTTTCCACCGAAGGTGACTTTCGTTTATATAAGGTGACTTTTATTTATGCAGCCAAACTCATACTGGAGGCTTGGTAAGTGATCAGTAACACGGATCAATAACACTTTTTGCTAATTTCGCAAAATAAAATCTTGACGTCCCGTAGTAATTGACTCGGGGCTGGGGTTGCGTTTGTAAGGGACACGAAAAGAATAATTCACGAATTTCATAAGAAGGGTCATCGAACCTTGTTACTGTGTACTTACCGAGTCTTCAGTAAGAATTTGGCTGGATAAATTAAAGTCACCTTATATAGGCTCCTAAAATTCAAAGCGAAAATAATTTATGAGATGATTGAGTATTGCTAACAGAACACTTTCCTTAGAAAATATAAGATGACTTTCGTTTACATTACCAAATTCATACTGGAGACTCAGTAAGTGATTAAGACTAAATTTCAATTACCTTTTCTGTGAAATATTACAATGTAGATTTTCCATACTATTGAGTCAAGGTTGTTCTTGCACCAGTATTAGAGACACCAACAATATTTTCACAAAAAGGTTCATGGAACTGAGCACTTACCAAGTCTTCAGTGTGGGTTTGGCTGCATAAATTAATGTCACCTTGTTTGTATTCTTCACAATGCTTGGGACTGTCATATCTGTACCTCAGAGGTAGACAATTAGTAAGTCTGCTTTTTGAGAATTTCTTTTTTGTACATCAATGAGATCGCAAGAACGAGCTATACAAGATGGTATATTGCATTAAGTCCAATAGTTATTAGTTTAAAAGATAGCACATTTGAAAATCTCCTGTGAAATTTCCATTTCGGCGCTTACAATTGTCTACCTCTAAAGTACAGATATAGTATACCAAAGATGCATTCGAGGGTGTGTGTATACTACGCCGCCGCCCGCGCCGCGCCGACGCGACGCGATCCAAGCCTGTATCACACGCTCAAAGGTTTTCAGTTTTAGTATTATGCCATTTTCATTTGTCAATCAATCACGTCTAAGTGCCCGCTAGAACTGATCCGGACACAAAACATAAATCTAACCACTTACCAAAGACACGGCGTTCAGAAATAACTACGGTTACGTTAACTTTGCCAATGATGTTTAAGAAATATAAATACAACGTGAAATTCAAGTCATTTTGTTAACGAAAACTGGTGATAGTACTCGTCCATATGAACAACTTTTACTATGGGGCCAACCCTGACATCGTGAAAAAAAATCAGCTGTTTCATACTCGACCGAAATGTATAAAACAGCTGATATTTATTTCAAGATTTTAGAGTTGGCTTCGTAGTAAAAGTTGTTCATATGGACGAGTACTATCACCAGTTTTCGTTAACAAAATGACTTAAATTTCACGTTGTATACAATTGGTTAACGAAAACTGCGGGCTTTTTATGTAACTTAGTGTCGGTTGCCATCTGGTCGCTAAACAATAAAATCATTGATAAAAACTGAAATTTTAAAATTGCCTTCAGTGTATACACAAAGGTGACTCAAAAAGCAAACGAGGCACAGTCAGCAAGGTTCCCGCCTCACCACCTTAAGGGCCAGTTTAGTGTGCAGTGGCTCGCAGCAACTTCCGCTAGGTCCCACCCTGCTAGTGTTTGTCTACCAATAGTCTGACTAAAGTGACCGGTGGACTCTGATGGACCCAAAAATTACATAAAAAGTGTCTCTCATAAACTCTTATTGGAAAAAAAAACAAAAGGCGTGGCTAGCTGAAATCACCACATCCAAGCAATAAGGTTTTGAAACTGGATAGGCGGGAGCCTTGGTGATGGTACATCTGGGTACCTACCATAGTAGAGCATATCGAGCTTTGACAGCTCGATATACCACTGTCTGTCCCTCTTTAGGTAGATCAACAGAGTGAGACAGAGCACTGTATCAAGCGCAATCGAGCTCGACATGGTTTGATATACTAGGTATCCAGGATAGTGTAGCTAATGGAAAGCAGGCTCAGCCTACCCATTGATATAACAAAAGATAGATACGGTACGTTTTTACATCAACTGAAAAATGGATCTGTTTTTTAAACAAGCGTCACCAAACGACAAACGATAGAGCGACAAGCGTCGACAGTGGCGCGAGCGCGTACCGCATCTTCTTTTTGTTTTATCTAAGAGCCTACCAGTTTTTTTAGTAATATGTTGAACGCCGGTACGCCCCGTGTCGTGTCCCTCTCTCGACGCGACGGACGTGTATCGAGTAGACATTTGACTCATGTCACCAGTTTCCGGCTCGTCAGTAATATGTTGAACGCCGGTACGCCCCGTGTCGTGTCCCTCTCTCGACGCGACGGACGTGTATAGAGTAGTCATTTGACTCATGTCACCAGTTTCCGGCTCGTCAGTAATATGTTGAACGCCGGTACGCCCCGTGTCGTGTCCCTCTCTCGACGCGACGGACGTGTATCGAGTAGTCATTTGACTCATGTCACCAGTTTCCGGCTCGTCAGTAATATGTTGAACGCCGGTACGCCCCGTGTCGTGTCCCTCTCTCGACGCGACGGACGTGTATCGAGTAGTCATTTGACTCATGTCACCAGTTTCCGGCTCGTCAGTAATATGTTGAACGCCGGTACGCCCCGTGTCGTGTCCCTCTCTCGACGCGACGGACGTGTATCGAGTAGTCATTTGACTCATGTCACCAGTTTCCGGCTCGTCAGTAATATGTTGAACGCCGGTACGCCCCGTGTCGTGTCCTTCTCTCGACGCGACGGACGTGTATCGAGTAGTCATTTGACTCATGTCACCAGTTTCCGGCTCGTCAGTAATATGTTGAACGCCGGTACGCCCCGTGTCGTGTCCCTCTCTCGACGCGACGGACGTGTATCGAGTAGACATTTGACTCATGTCACCAGTTTCCGGCTCGTCAGTAATATGTTGAACGCCGGTACGCCCCGTGTCGTGTCCCTCTCTCGACGCGACGGACGTGTATCGAGTAGACATTTGACTCATGTCACCAGTTTCCGGCTCGTCAGTAATATGTTGAACGCCGGTACGCCCCGTGTCGTGTCCCTCTCTCGACGCGACGGACGTGTATCGAGTAGACATTTGACTCATGTCACCAGTTTCCGGCTCGTCAGTAATATGTTGAACGCCGGTACGCCCCGTGTCGTGTCCCTCTCTCGACGCGACGGACGTGTATCGAGTAGTCATTTGACTCATGTCACCAGTTTCCGGCTCGTCAGTAATATGTTGAACGCCGGTACGCCCCGTGTCGTGTCCCTCTCTCGACGCGACGGACGTGTATCGAGTAGACATTTGACTCATGTCACCAGTTTCCGGCTCGTCAGTAATATGTTGAACGCCGGTACGCCCCGTGTCGTGTCCCTCTCTCGACGCGACGGACGTGTATCGAGTAGACATTTGACTCATTTCACCAGTTTCCGGCTCGTCAGTAATATGTTGAACGCCGGTACGCCCCGTGTCGTGTCCCTCTCTCGACGCGACGGACGTGTATCGAGTAGACATTTGACTCATGTCACCAGTTTCCGGCTCGTCAGTAATATGTTGAACGCCGGTACGCCCCGTGTCGTGTCCCTCTCTCGACGCGACGGACGTGTATCGAGTAGACATTGATGGACGACGCCGAGGCACAGTGTACCGCTCACTCAGTGGGCTTGTCACACGACGAGAATATTAATTTGAAACTCTTAATTTTGACAAACATATAGTTTAAATATAACATAAGTTACTAGTCTCCGTTCACGGCGAATAAATCTGTCTATCCTTATAATGGGAGTGGGCTGGTCAAAAAACTCGCTATACAGGTTTTTGTATGATTTTACAAGTTTTATATACAGCAATATATAAAATTTTATCAGAATACAATATTTTAAGCGTAAAATCGTGGTATAAAATGTTTACTTTTGGTCTAAAATATAATTTACAGTATTTAAATCTCTATTTAGGGATTACTTTGAGATTTTTTATGGCCGAATGAAGTTGGTCATTTTGGGTAATTAATACTAATGAATGATGCTATCCTGTAGATCTATTTCTCAGTTATACTTATTATATACAAAGTGCTCTAAAAATATCTGCCACGGCTGCAATGGGAGAGTGTATTATGTACATAGATTACAATAGTAACGATATTTTATTGATCCAACGTCAAACATCTTTTTATACAAAAAAATCTCCGTATAAGTTAGAATTGATTTGCTTCTATGAAACCTTCCCGTAGTAACACAAAACAGTTGGAAAGAGATGGCAATTATTTTCATTGATAAAACGACACATCGCGCGTAGTTTGTGAACCACGTTATGCCGAATAAAGTAAATATTTATTTATTTACTTTATTTTCTCAAATTTAGATGACCATTCCGGGGTACGAAATTTCTTCACTATTGTAATCTACATACACAATACCATCTCCCATTGCAGCCGTGGCAGATATTTTTAAAGCACCTTGTATAAGGTGACTTTAATTTATGAAGCCAACTTCTTACTGAAGACTCGGTAAGGCTGAGTAACAAGGTTCGATGATTCGTTTTGTGAAATTTGTAAATTATTCTTTTCGTGTTCTTTACAAACGTAAACCTAACCCCGAGTCAATTACTATGGGACGACAAGATTTCATTTTGCAAAATTAGCAAAAAGTGTTATCGATCCGTGTTACTGATCATTTACCAGTACGAGATTGGCTGTATAAATTAAAGTCACCTAATAAGTTTTTTTTTTGGGAGTTTTAGGTTGGGGAAAAACTCTTTTCGCAAAAAGTATGTATGAACTTATAATAAAGTCTCTTTGGCTATACCATTTGTATATAGCTGGTTTTGGTATTCCCAAAAAGTTTAAATTTTAAAAAATATAATTTCAAATTCAAGTTATGTAAAATGTGTGATTTTCATTTGTTTTTCTTACTGTTAAGATGAGTGAATCTAATGAAGAAATTTCATACATTTTAAAATTTTACAAATGAAACGCAAGCCGCGAAAAAAATTTGTGATGTTTATGGACATGCAGTGTCTGTGAGAGTAGCACAAATTTGGTTTAAGTGTTTTCAATCCGGAAATTTTGATGTCAAAGATGCACCTCGCTCTGGGCGCCCTGTTACGGATAAAATGGATGCCATTTTTGAAAAAGTGGAGCAAGATCGGCGTATCAGTAGTTACGATGTAGCTGAAGAACTGGGGATTGAACACAAAACAGTTTTGGCGCATTTGTTAAAAGCTGGGTACACAAAAAAGCTCAATATTTGGGTGCCTCATGAGCTCACTGAAAGAAACTCAATGAACCGTGTACTCATTTCTGATTCTTTATGACGGCGTAATGAAACCGAACCATTTTTGAAAACTCTGATAACTGGTGATGAAAAGTGGGTCACGTACGACAAGAACGTGCGAAAAAGGTCGTGGTCAAAAGCTGGTCAGGCTTCACAGACTCTGGCAAAACCCGGGTTATCTCGCAACAAGGTTATGCTGTGTGTATGGTGGGATTGGAAGGGAATTATTCATTATGAGCTGTTACCGCCAGGCAGGATCATCGATTCTGAACTCTACTGCGAACAATTGATGAGATTAAAGCAAGAAATTGAGAGAAAGCGGCCGGAATTAGTCAACAGAAGGGGTGTGGTTTTCCATCATGATAACGCTAGACCTCACACATCTTTAGCCACTCAGCAAAAATTAAGAGAGTTTGGCTGGGACGTATTAATGCATCCGCCGTATAGTCCTGACCTTGCACCTTCAGATTTCCACTTGTTTCGGTCTCTTCAGAATTCTTTAGGCAGTGTCACGGTTAACATAACATCAAAAATGTTTTGAATTTTCATATAAAATGTGAAGAAACTTTTTCCCCAACCTAAAAAAATGCAAATAAAAAAGTTTTTGACATCAAAATTCCCGGATTGAAAACGCTTAAACCAAATTTGTGCTACTCTCACAGACACTGCACTAGGTCCATAAACATCACAAATTTTTTTGGCGGCTTGCGTTGCATTTTTACCTTTTTGTAGTAAAATTTTAAAATGTATCGAATTTCTTCATTAGATTCCCTCGTCTTAACAGAAAGAAAAACGAATGAAAATCACACATTTTACCTAATTTGAATTTGGAATTATCTTTTTTAAAATTTAAACTTTTTAATAATACCAAAACCAGCCAGATAGAAATGGTATAGCCATAGAGATTTTATTATAAGTTCTTACATACTATTTGCGAAAAGAGTTTTTCCCCAACCTATTAAATTTTCAATCTGGAAGTTTGAAAGAAACCCGCCTTAGTTAAGAACTAAATGTCTTTGGAGGCTCCTATTGCTACGATCACCTGCACACCTAGCTCCCTACTTGCAATAAGAACTGGCGATAAGTACCTAGTCTGTCATTATCATGTCGTTAAATTGACGCTGGGAAATACTTAAAAATTTAAAATAATGTCACGGCTTCGCCCACGCCTTGTTTTTTAAATTGACACTCTTGTCATAAGTAACGCCAGTATGCAACAGTTTCATAATAAAAAAAAAACTTTTTTCTACTTTTTGCTGTTGTCTGTCCTTTTGCGTGTCGCTGGTGGCTGGCCAGATCTCACGGCATCTTACTTTCATAGTGGATGTCAGTGTGCGCGGGCTAATCGTTCAGAACTTAGACCATTTAACACGGGACCTGGCAAAGCGCGACTCTAAGTACTGAAATTATTCTGCCGTTTTCCACGGGAGGGGAGGTAAACACGCACAGCACACATTTACTCATTCACGCACACTCCTGCGAACAATTGATATGTCACACTAAATCTAAAGCTGCAACACAAACACAAAACGCGCACACAAGCAAACTTATATGAACAAATTGTTCATGTACTTCAGCAGAGAGGGATGTGTTTAATTATAGTAATCGACGCGTATTGAACAAATAGCAACATTATTAATTTTGTAAATAAAAAAGTAAACAAAACACGACCAAGTGAAAAGAAAATCCACTATATTCATAATAACACTGTTTTTGGGAAAATAATAAAGTAATGGAACGCCGTACGAAAAACCGTGAAACACAATAGGTTAGGATTTGAGTGATGAGTAGCACTTTGCCCGTGGCTTCACTCGCGGGAATATATCGTATAATTAGGGTTGCCGTATGTGACTATCACGTCCCGTATTTGTCCCGTTTTCAAAAATTTTGATAAAATATGGAAATGGGCCATAGCTGAGAAAGGACGGAGGAACGAAACAGGTTGTCAGTAGGGAATCTATATTAATTGTCATTATTATTTTAAAATTATATAACTTCCATTATTATTATTATATTATGATTTAACTGTCTATTCTCCAGATTTGTAATATTTTGTAAAAATCATAAGAAATAATGATAACGTCCAAAATCTAATTTATATTTCGCTGTGCATGCTTTTGGGTAATTGAATGCATTTTGGGCATCGAAAGTGTTAAAACGTCCCGTATTAGTTACTATAAGTTATGGCAACCCTAATAATGCATCTCCAGCACACAGGTACGTATCCAGACTTTTGTTTCGGGGGGGGCATTCATTTATTTATTTATTTGATAGGAGAAAAAACAGAAATAGATACATGTTTGACAATAACAATGGTGATAACATTAGTTTAAGTATATCTATTCCCTTAACATTCTCACAAATTACATAAAGAGATAAAAATGAAGCAGATGAAGAAGATAAATGGTTTATGACAATATTGGCTTTAAACCCAAAGCCAAAAATACAGACTAAGCAAAAAACCTACAGCATGCACATGCAAACTTAAAATAAAAAGTCATTAAAACTAAAAATTAATAAAGAAAGAGATACATTTTATATTTACCTAAGAATAAGACATATATTTCTGTTTTACCCTATTTCTTTTGTTTTATTTCCTTTCCTTCATTGAAACAACAGTGTGAATTGTGGAAGGAACCTGTGTAATTACTGTACTATATATTAATAATATAAAATACAAATACAAAATAACTTATTTTGTATAACTTGATTATACATTTTTAATTAGGTTTTGGAATCCCCTTTTAAGTAAAAAATAATAATAAAATGTCTCAGGAGGCTCCGCTCTTCCATAACTTACATAATATAACTAAGTACACGATTAAAGCTATCGTATAGTAAATATAATTGTTGAATGAAAATAAAATTTAAACAAATAAAGTTTAATTAAATGTTGCTATTGTATAAAATTAAGGTCTGCGCGAGTGTACGTAGGTGAGTATAATGTTTATGATTATGATTGTGAGAAAAAATTAGTACCAAGTTTTAGTACTTTTTTTCACTGTAACGTACTTTAACGTACTTTACAGTGGTTATGAATAAACATAGAATAAACATATAAACGTTCCCGGTCCCGTGTATGTCACGCCACGGGGGGGAATTAATCCCATCAAACCACACCCCCTGGATACGTACTTGCCAGCTTAGCTAACATGGACGAAAATAATGCAGAAGTTTTATCTCTGTAAGTAACGTTTCTCCAATGGAAACGCATGAAAGCTTTATCACGTGATCAACGCCTGGACACAACGAATCGTCCTGCGTGTTTGCCTACGTAGAACATCATAGAAAACATCGCTAAAATCATGTATTGACAATATTTAAAGTTTCGAGCTCAGTGCAAAGTGCATAACATAAGCTTTTTTACCTTATTTTAAAATAAAATGTATGAAATAAAATAGTTTCATCTTATTTTGCGACTATTGTTGAATAATTATCAGAGGTTTTTAGCAGAGTTGCGTCATTTTATGCATTACGTTGTAAATGAATAGGTATACAAACTTAAAAGTGTGTTTTAAGTTTGTATGCCCATTCATTTACAACGTAATACATAAAATTACAAAATTTTGGTAGAAAAGCCTAATTGACACTAAACAATGGTCGCGAAATGCCATATATCACATTTATTTAGTACTTTTTATGCAATAGTAAGAAAAACAATCATAAGTTGTGCATTTTGCACCGAGCTCGAAACGTTCCCACCTAAATGATCCATTAAACTCTATGTATTCAAAAAGTCTATTTATAGTGTTCTAGTTATGTTGGTAAATTATTACTTTTTAAATAATTTAATATAAGTAGTTTTCTCATTTTTCCCTATAAGTCAGTGAGTTGGCTTAGAAATAATAAATCGCCATTTTGTCGCGTCCGCCATGTTGGATTTAGAATGACGTCACTTAGCTTATAGAATTGAGCAAAACTAAACTGCAAATTCATTTTGAAAAATAATAACTATATTACCAAGATCTCGAAACTGCCCTTATATTTTGAAAACCGAGAACTTCCTGTATTTAAGTTTTAAAATGATGTTGCTACATTCTCATACAGAAACCAAAATATAGTAAAAAAATGGGTTCCGTACTCAGATACTGCCAAATTGTTTATCAGGGGTACAATTTTAGCGCTTTGTTGTCGTCGCCATAGAATCTATATTGTTGTTATTTACCATGTTTTTTGAGTTCCGTACTCTCATTGTGTGGTGGTACGGACTCGCACTTGGCCAAATTATTATGTATTTCCATTAGAAACCTCCTTCCTAGCTTGTACCACGCAATATTCAACTCTAATCATATTCAGTACTTAGAAATCAGTTTCCGGAGTGTTCAGTTTAATCGAACGCCATCTAGCGGCGAACTAATGAATGATCAGAACGTAGTTAAGTGAAGTTCAAACGCGCTTTCCACGGGCACTTTCAGCGCTATAGTTTTGTTAGTTCAAAGTTTGACCAAGAGATGGCGTCATTGCAGCCTCAAACAAAATTCTAAGTAATTAATTAATGTCTTATCCGATTTTTGTCTCTTTTTAGGGTTCCGTAGACCGATAAGGAACCCTTATAGTTTCGCCATGTCCGTCTAAAAAAAAGCTGTATTGGTATGGATATAAATATTAATCACGCCGACAAAATGGTAAAATAATATCTTAAAAATTTTTTTTTAAGGGTACCTCTCATACACGTAAACTGGGGATGTTTTTTTTTCACGTCTATCCCATAGTGTGGCGTATCGTTGGATTGGTAGTTTAAAAACATTGTGGATGTGTGAAAGCCATTTTTCGATTTAGGGATCCGGCGAAATTTTAAGCTTTAAAGTGAAAATTTTTGTTACAGTGGAGCGCTCCCCCACCCTGCAAATTCCAGAAGAAGAAAAATTTTTTTGCGCGATTAATTTGTTCACTTCTGAGTACAAAGTGTTGAAACACTGCTGACTTAATTTCTATGGAAACGTAAAAAAAAAGTACGCACAAAAATTATTTTTTTTCGGTGGAATGTGCTCTATTAGGGATACTCTATCATCTGTAAAAAAAATTCACTTTGAATTGTAGGACCCTATATACTGAATTTAAAAGGAAAACTATCACAGCTAAGTAGGCTTTACAGGTATACGAGTACAGGTCGCGCCAATCTTTTGGCTTTCTCTAATGTATGGGACCAGAAGTTTGGCGCGGTCTGTATTAGTAGACCAACTTATAAAATGTAGCGGGCAACTACGGAACCCTACGTTTTTTTTGTCTCTGTCTTCGGTTGCAGAGCAGTGGGGTATCTCGCCTTAAGAGAAAGAAGTGAGATATTTACCTGTGGGCGGGTTGAATCTTCTCTTGACGTACTGCAGGAACTTCTCTTTGACGCCGCGCCTCTTGCAGCCTTCCTCTGCCATCTGTAATAGACGGAACTCTTGCTGATCTTTGCTCATACAAACGATGACAGATACAAAGTGAGTCCATCCATCCATCCACCAGCCTGTTTCTTCCACTGCTGGACATAGGCCTTTCCAGAATTTCGCCACTCTTGGCGGTCCTCCTGGGAGATACGCCCATACTCACACACGCTGGGCAGGCGGGGTGGTGAGCGCGGTGCCGAAACCCTTGCACCAGTGACGCCGCTGCCCGTCACCAGTCTGTTTTATATAAGGCCCGGCAATTGGGGATGGATATACCGACATCCATCGGTCCCAGGCAATGGTGGGCCGCCTGGTTTTGCCTGAGAGCTGTTCTCTTAAGTTAACATTCGGCAAGACGCTGTCGCCGCCCGGCCGCCGCCGCCGAACGTGACTGCTGGGCAGCGCCGCCGTAAACATTCGGATAGGCGCGACCGGGCGGCGACTGCCGACTGCCACGTGCGCTAGTGAAAACTAAAATCTATGGGTTGTGTTGTGTTTCATACCTACTGTTCATGTAAACGAATAAAAATAGGTTCTCTTACTAGTTTTGTTCATCTTTTTCGCATTATACTCCCATATGTTATCTCTTACAACATTGTCTTTATAAGCTTTCAGTCGAGAATCATAAAGCGCTGTATGTTTATCAATAAGCTCCACTAAATACTCGTCGTTTTCTTCATTAAAAGACGCCATTTTCCTGACCGCAGCGAGCGAGCAGCGCTGCCATACTGGAGCGGCTCGGCGGCGACTTCAACGGACTTCTTCACGGACGACGCTCTCTCTAAACTCGCCCGTATGTCGGTGCGTTAGGGTTCACCCATTTTTGTTTGGAACACAATTATTTCCTAAACTAAGGGTGTCCGCGGGTATGATTCTTGGGAAAAGTGGTTCAGTAGGGTCAGTAGAATATGTGGTTTCATTTAATGGTCGCACTCTATTTACACCCGGTATATTGAACTGTATTAATTAAAAAATAGCATTATCCAATATTTTCTTGATTCGCCGCTCTACTCGGACGCGCATTTGCTCAGATATGTTTATCTCTTTCGTTGTGCGATGGACATATCCCCGACCTACATTAGCAACTCGATTTGTGTCGGTACAAATATCGACGGTAAAGGCATTGAAATAACGTTTATATCATCGCGCACGGCAAAGTGGCTGTTACGACGATCGCTGCGTCTCCAAATAGCACAAAATAGGCGAAAATTGTAATTTTCACATGGACGTAATTATTCATTTGAAAATTTCATTTATCAAACTAATCTTATTAATTAATCTTATCAAATTCTCTAACCATTCGTGTTCTGCTCGAAAATAAATAACGTCAATTTGAGATGTAGATCCATGAAATCAGTAAATATTTCTAACTTCAGTCATTATTTCGAAAGCAAATATCTTAAGGTATTCAAAAGTTTGAAAATAATTGATTAGTGAAAGTGCACGACAATTTATTGGAGATAAGTGCAGTATTTATTTTTTATTTTTATGTCTATATACAAACGAGTTAAAAGAAAGCAAGAAAGGACTACGCACAGGATTTTGCTGGGGGACCCGCTTTAACAATCTACCATAACGAATAGGTGCATGCAGCCATAAACGAGGCAATAAATTATCATCCCTTTTAAAACGGGGTCGGTTTGAAGCTTGGTCGTGTTGTGTGGCGTAAAGTAGGTCATGAATCACGAGTGTGTTACGTGAACACTATTAAAATCGAGAAAAAGGTTTAGTTCTAGAACATTAATTTTGTTACATAAATCATAAATAATCATAACTTAGCAAAAGAAAGCTCAAGCGAGAAGGCGGGTTGCTTAATCGCGATAAAAAATTGTAGAATATTGAGAAATACTGTTTTTGTTCAATTTACAATTGTAATTTTCGCAAAGAAAAGAAAGTGGTACATAATCGTTTATTAGGATTATAAATAAACCGCTTTTGAGACAAGGCTTCCTATATTGCAGAGTTTTTTCATAAATAATTAAATATCCTGAGTTAACTACTGATAACTATCCTGAGTCAACTACTGATGACTATCCTGAGTCAACTACTGATGACTATCTTGAGTCAACTACTGATAACTATCCT
The DNA here is from genome assembly GCA_910592155.1 of Ypsolopha scabrella. Taxonomy (NCBI): domain Eukaryota; kingdom Metazoa; phylum Arthropoda; class Insecta; order Lepidoptera; family Ypsolophidae; genus Ypsolopha; species Ypsolopha scabrella. The sequence continues at coordinate 18,854,621 of OU342986.1, forward strand.
GAGTCAACTACTGATGACTATCTTGAGTCAACTACTGATAACTATCCTGAGTCAACTACTGATGACTATCTTGAGTCAACTACTGATAACTATCCTGAGTCAACTATTGATGACTATCTTGAGTCAACTACTGATAACTATCCTGAGTTAACTACTGATGACTATCCTGAGTCAACTACTGATAACTATCCTGAGTCAACTATTGATGACTATCTTGAGTCAACTACTGATAACTATCCTGAGTCAACTATTGATGACTATCTTGAGTCAACTACTGATAACTATCCTGAGTTAACTACTGATGACTATCCTGAGTCAACTACTGATAACTATCCTGAGTTAACTACTGATGACTATCCTGAGTCAACTACTGATAACTATCCTGAGTTAACTACATCCTGAGTGAACATAAAACTTAAATATGTTTTTTCAAAATCTTTGCGGAACTGACTTTTATTTCAAAAGCAACTTGAGTTATGAGTTTAAAATAATTTCTTAGAGTAAGAAAACATAGTTTATTAAAAGCTGCATGGAAAATAATGTAATTTTAACTTAATAAAAAGATTTCCGTTAGGTCATTCTGAATCATTTGTAAGTTCGAAGGGTGCACGTGATTTAGAACTTGAAATCTGCAGGAAATTGACTGAATAAATCGTAAAATACGTAAACCCTACGCAGATTAACTTTTGTTCTTGGTAGGACATCGCGACGTCTCAAAGCCTATGTTACTCAAGCTATACTAACACAGTGGAAACCCATTGACGTCTCTTAAACAACTAGACTCACAATCTCGCTCAAAAAGTGTCCGCGATGCATCTTGTCACTGCTATGGGTGACAAATTCGAATGACGATTTCGTACAACTGACATTGCATCTTATGTTAACAACATAACGTCTTAATTTGATTGAAGCATTTTTGTTACTATGCACGTCGCACGTTCGGACGTTTTCTGACGAACTTTTCTTTTCTTTGTCTAGTTGTTTATGAGAGGTCAATAAAAAACCCGCTGCTTTTTCGTTTAAGTAAATTGTATTGAAGAAGTTGGATGTCGATTCCTTCTAAAAAATATCGATTCCGAAACGTGGTGAAAAAATCGATCCAACAAAAATTGGTACAGAAGAGATCGATTCCTGATAATCGATCCAAAATCGGAACAGAAATTCACACAATTAGCGTTAATCAATTTTTATTTTTGTTAGTAATCTGGGCAAAAATTCAAAAGCGTTAATTTTTCCTGAGATTCTTGTAAGTTAAGTTAATCGTTTTCTCATAAATAAAACATTGATTAAAATATTTGTTAATTTTATCGCTAAAGTAGCTTAAAAGGCACATACATAAAACAAATAAATTAAAAAAAAAAATTCGGTTAATATTATGTCAATATTATGTAACAATATTTCTACGTCTCAATTACCCACTCCAATTTCCTATCTTTAAATGCAAGGTTCTTCATGAATTATAATTTTGAATTTTGAAATCAAATACTTGCCGGAAACTTAATTAAAATGTAGGTACTCTTTTTAATTTTAATTTTCCATGAAACCGCAAAAAAATTCGTGTCCACGATTCTGCGGTTGTATTCAAAGATCGAATCGCTTCGAAATAATCGATCTTAAATCGATTTTCTTGGCCCCGATTAATCGATCTTTGTTTAAATCGATTTAAAATCGACATCCCTAGTTCGCTCCGGATAGCAAGACATTTGAACCGGTCTCGAGATTGCGTCTTCTGATGGAATGGTGTCAATCTCCGTTTGAACATGATTTTATTTATATCGGAAAGTTTCTGACGCTCGCACCAAAAACATATTTCCACGCGGGGCAAGCCCGGGGGGGGAGGGGGCACACAGTTAAACTAGCTCCAATTTTTATGATTCCGTAGGCAACAAGGAACCCTTATTTTTTCGCCTCGTCCGTCGGTCTCTGTCTGTCTGTCTATGCGCGGCTTAAGTGAGAGACTCTTAGGCTGAGATTCAGGGTGTATTTTGAGTCCGAACTCAAGAGGAACTCAATCTTACAAACGTCACTCTAGTATGAGATCACGTCGCTTTTTGACGTTTGTAAGATTGAGATCGGACTCAAAATGCACTCTGAATCTCAGCCCTAGTACCAGAAATCTGTTATTTGGCATGAGTAGAGTATACATATTAATAACGTCGACAAAGTGATTCAAAGATTCAAAATGTTTATTTGTAAAATAGATAGATACATAAAGTTACGTTTTACATGTCAAATCTAATCTGTATAAAAATAATATTTTATAATGAAACAAATATGATACTTACGGGAAATATATAAAAAAAAAATATTTAAGTTGGGCTACTAAAGTTATACACATGCATAAAATAAAGACTTATTAGAATAATAATATTATTATATATAATGCAGATAATAAATAAGTTGATAAATAAACTGAATAGACCATAAATAAATATAATGCCTAACCAAATATACATGGTGTAAATGCAAAGTCAAGAAAAATACATGTATCCAACTGGATAAAAAATCGTTCGACTTTACCCAACGTACCTTGCTCTACGGATCACATTGAACAGTTTTCCTAAAGAAACACTCGCCCAAATGAAAAATTTACTATGTATATTTACTGAAAAAAAGAAGACATGACTTGCTAAGTTTCTTGCCCTTCTTCTTAGCAAGACAAATCGAATGGGTGGAGTTAGGCATGTATTTATATACGTCTCGTATGTAGGGCATTAGTATTTAGGATATGGGTAACTTACATTATCATATAGCGTATATACAGGGTGTAAATGCAAAGTCAAGAATCCCTTTAGGGTATGAAAGTATACACCATTCTGGTGTCATTACGAGAAAAAAAAATATAAGTACCTTGAATTTTCACCATAAATTCCATCATTTTTCTAAGCTATGGCTACGCAGCTCACCGGCCTCCCCACACACCTAATTGCACCCCGCACCCCTCATCCGAGTGGCCAGCGACCAGTGAGGGTCTCCACGCGATTAGTGTATTTTGAGTAAAGAAAATCGTCTTATTATGAGGTACTGGTACTTTATTTAGAGATTCCAGTATTTAAAATAATATCTTTACCGATCATACAAACACACCTTATAGGATTCTTGACTTTGCTTTTACACCCGGTATAACGTGACTTAATTGCACCCCGCAACCCGCACCCCTCATCCGAGTGGCCAGCGACCAGTGAGGGTCTCCACGCGATTAGTGTATTTTGAGTAAAGAAAATCGTCTTATTATGAGGTACTGGTACTTTATTTAGAGATTCCAGTATTTAAAATAATATCTTTACCGATCATACAAACACACCTTATAGGATTCTTGACTTTGCTTTTACACCCGGTATAACGTGACTTAATTGCACCCCGCAACCCGCACCCCTCATCCGAGTGGCCAGCGACCAGTGAGGGTCTCCACGCGATTAGTGTATTTTGAGTAAAGAAAATCGTCTTATTATGAGGTACTGGTACTTTATTTAGAGATTCCAGTATTTAAAATAATATCTTTACCGATCATACTAACACACTCTTAAAGGATTCTTGCCTTTGCTTTTACACCCGGTATATTATGCCGTGATTTTTTTCACATATCCAAAAACAACCGTCTGGCTGGCAGGGGGGAATATTTTACTCTAAAAAAAAATTGCACTTTAAAGCTTAATATTTCGCCAACGGATCCCTAAATCGAAAAATGGTTTTCACATACCTGCAATATTGTTGAAAGACCTATCTATCGATACCCCACAACATAGGGTAGACGTGAAAAAAAATCATTCCCACTTTACGCGTAGGGGAAGTACTTATATGTATATAACGAAATTAAAAGAAAAACTATCATAACTAAGTAGGCTTTACAAGTTAACGAGTAATAGTTGACCAACTTAATTTTGCAGTTATGTTTCATACATTTCATAAGTTTGTCATTTTTATTCGAATCTAAGTTTAAATTTGAATGCTACGGAACCCTCAGGCGCGAGTCCCACTCGCACTTGGCTGGTTTTTGTATAAGATTAGTGTGTCCGTTTTATGACGGACTTCGAATAAGGCACAGACTACAGACTTACTAAGGTGGAGCGAAATTCCACTTTTTCAAATTTCATGTTGTAACAGTAGAATTACATTGAAGCGATCTGCAAGTAGATCAAAAAAAATAAAAAAATATATTGGAATGCATTTTCTGCCCGCACATTGGTTCAAAGTTTTACAAAATGTATGGAAGAAAAAAGTTTTTTTTTTGTTTAATTTCAATTGGTTTTTTGTTGGTTTCGGGAATCGGGACGAAGATTCTCTGAACGCGGGCGAAGCTGCGGGCAAAAGCTAGTACAAAATATGTTACGCAGTCGGTAACGTGTATCCTGAACAAAGCTCATGGTAACGGAAACGGATGTATGTAGCCCGGCCTTAAGGGGCTATCTCGATAAAAATGGCACTTTGTGTAGTTGTATACCGCTTTTCAGATGAAGCCACTAATTTGATAAATCAGTATACAGGGTGTAATCATGACGTGCTCATTAAATTAAACCACATGCTCTACTTGATCATCCTGAACCACTTCCAGAGAAAAACTTTTGAAAAAACGCGAAATGAATATTCATTTCTCCATACAAATTTTGAATACCCCCTTGTCATTTTCTATGGGAAGTTTTAATTTTTATTCGCGTTTTTTCAATAGTTTTTCTCTGGAAGTGGTTCAGGATGATCAGTAGAGCATGTGGTTTAATTTAATGAGCACGTCATGATTACAGCCTGTATAAATTTTGGAACTTTTTCTAGTTTTGTTCAGTACAGAAACGCGATTGTAGAACTTTCGCTCGATAGCAATAATAATTGAAATGAGGTCTTCTTCTACACTTTTTTTTCATAGTATGACTAATCGGAATGACATACAGACCTGAACGATATTTTATTAGATAGATTTTAGCGATATCTAAATTTTCTCAGTTGGAAATTTTGATAGCTATTTTAGTTATTTTTATATTAATTTAAAACCGACATGTTGCAATATTTTTCGGAATCCGTCCCTCTCGCACTGCGGCTCGTTCCGCTTGGAGTAACAGTGACCTTTGCACGCGTGTCATATCCTCTTAGTCCACACGTTCCTCTCGTGAGGTTTTTAATTCTGTAAATGTCAAGTGCTTCTGAAAGACCCGCCTTTTCCGTGTTCTCCATCGAGTTGGAGCACCTTGCCTATAGCTAAGTAGGGGATGTGATGCCCTCGCAAAATGCTCGGCTTGCGATTAAATCAGCGTCCGCACAATTTTACATTCTAGAAAATACAGTATAATTACTATAGTAGTTCGCCTCGAACTGTGAACTCGCGCTTGACCGATTTGACTCATGTTTCAAAATTATTTTTACCTTATTTACTCGCCTGCTAAATTTCATGACAATCCGATCAACGATACTCGAGTTATCGTCGAACAAACATACATACACACATACAAACGCCGGATTGTTCTAGGAGACTCAGAGAACTTCGATCGCTCGTTCAATTAGGGGGTTGTATTGGGTCTTTCAACGGTTTTTGTTTTAATATGCTGAGTCAACTACTTATATGATCAATGTAAATCTTGGACACGTGTTTTTGCAGTCCTTTGTCTTTCCGTTGTCAAGTCGGTTACCTAATAGTCTAAGAGCTAGCGACCAAATCGGTCATGTGGCTTCAGCTGTATTGAAACTCCGTTAGCTACTTCCCTGAACAACCTTTTCTCATAATCTCCGTGCTGGCAGGCCGCGGGCGGTGGGTGCGGGTGTAGTGGGATGGGGAAAAAAAAGAAAAAAAATGTGGGCTCAGCGGCTTTAATTTTTTTTCAAACAGTGGCTCTGTACTCCCTGTGCACCCAAATTTTTTTTTAAATCGATCGGGTGGTTGGAAGGGGTTGCCAGCGTTAATTAAAAGTACCAAAATAATAATAATTTTCATGTGGGCTCAGCTGTATTGGCTTTTTTTCTGACGAGAGATTAATTAATATGTGAGCCCCAAAAAATAGCCATGCAAAAATATCGGTGGGAAGATATCGAAAAAAAATGTTGAAATCGTTGGATTTCGTTCGAAAATAAGCTGAGGAGAAAGCAAAAGCGGTCGGGGAGGGAATGTCAGCCGGCGAACGCGTCAGCGCGCTCACGGCGCGTCGATTTTGTTCGGCTAACAGACAGACAGCTCATTTTCGAACGAAATCAAACGATTACAACAATTTTTTTCGATACCTTCCCAATTTGGTCCCTAGCTCTCCGTCCATAATCAGACACATTTCGCTCGATAGATTTTATTTTTGAAAATGATGCCTTTTTAAGTTATTATTTCGTTTTATGTCTAAACGGCTTGAGTTTTATGTCTGAAATTACTGCTATAACAAAAAACATGTTTTTTTTTCCGATGTCAGGTGGAAAAACTCCTACATCGAATATTTTTTCATAAAATCCAGAAAAACCTCTAAAATTCACTGATTTTGCGTACCGCCAGCGCGCGAAGAGAGCGTTCTAATGTAGACTTTCTGACAACATACTGAAGTTCAAAATCGCTCCGTAAGATTATCGTGCACCAGGGGTTTTAAAACTATGTAATTTGGCCTTAAACATTGATTAGTTTCCGTACCTTGACAATGAAAAAGCTTTGCTGTCCGTCGATCTGTCTGTCCGTTTGTCAAGACTCTTTCTCTCGGGCCCCGTTAGAGTGTCAAGTTGAAACTAATATCTCCTACAGAAATCTGCGGCCGTATATTGCTGTTAAAAATCAGGCTTCTCCCTTAACGCAATAGTAAAGTCGGCATTTTCCGCACTAGTGCTATAAAACTCATGCGAGAAACTTATTCTCAACTCGTGTGATTGCAGCACTCACCTTCGGCTCGTGCCGCAAACTCACACTAGTCAGAAAACGTTTCATCGCTCTCGTATCGTATAATATTTTATAGCACTAGTGCGGAAAATGCCGACTTTACGCAAGCGCAGCGTGCGTAAAGCGGTCATTTTACGCACGGTGTGCTATAAAAAAAGTTATTGCTCTTTACGTGATCAAATCCATACTTGGCTCAGCATGAACACCTAAAGGGAACTTCCAGGTGACTTAGAATTAGGTACATGTGTTGGGAAAATCTGAAAATTACCTACAATTTATTATTGAAGAAGAAATAGATTACAAACTTCATCAGAAGGCTAAGGAGTTGCCATCGAATGACTTTACTACCGCGTGAATCGAGTAAGCTGGGTTTCCAGCGCATGTTTTGTCCTACACACTACACCAAAACGTCTACACAGTATATTGTTCCGCTACATATTTGTGTTTATAAGCCCCGTGTCTCCTGCATGCTTATCAGTAAAAATGTGTAGGGAAACAATGTTTTGTGTACACGTTTTTGTTTAGTACAAAACACGCGCTGGAAACCCGGCTTGACTCGATTCACGCGGTAGTAAAGTCATTCGATGGCAACTCGCACTTAGCATGCAGCTCATTTAGATACACAGAATTCAATAGTCTCAAGTTAAGTTGGACATCCATAACTGCTTGTGTTTTAAACGGTATCTGCGGAAACTTCACGGCATCAGTCCTAATCGCACTTGACCAGTTATTTTTCCTGGCTACGCTCTCTTTTATCCTGTTAACACCTGATCTCAACATCAGCGATTTATTGTTATACAAATCTTAAAACTTCTTCCAGGAAATTTTGGCAAGATTGCAACGTTTTCAAACATATTTTTTGTTCATATTAATCTAGATTACATTTTTTGATTTTATCTAAAACATTAAGAGCACATTCGGCTACACTTTTGGTTAAAAAAAAGTAAAATTTACGTTTTTAGGGTTCCGTACCTCAGAAGGAAAAAAGGAACCCTTAGTGGATCACTTTGTTGTCCGTCTGTCCGTTTATCTCAAGAACGCGTGGAGGTATTGAGTTGAAATTAAAACCATATACTCAAGTCCACGGTTCCTTGAAGCTGTAAAAAAATAAAACTTATGAGTTAACTTGAAAAAAAGCCGTTTATGCCGCAAAAAACATGTATTTCGACACTCTCAAGGGAATCAAAATTTATAGGGTACTTCCCGTTGACCTAGAACTATGAAATTTGGCAAGTAATACCGACTAATACTACAAGTATAGGAAAAAATCTTAAAACTATACATTTGTAATTAAATCATAATAAATCACCGAGGTTAAGCAACAGTATGCGCGGTCATAATTGTACGGGTGACCAAATCTTATTATAGATATTTTTTTACTTTTAATAATGTGTACGGAACCCTCGGTGGGTGAGTCCAACTTGCACTTGTCCGGTTTTTTATTTTTATGCTAAGGTACGGGTCTCAAAGAAGGTAGGTGGAACTGTTCGTAATTTGGAAAATTATGAGCCAGCACCAAAATCCGACAAAATAACCAATAAACCGAGAATTACCGGCACAGAGTAAAGAGCTGTGCTCACGGTGGAGCCAATTTCATCCTGAAAACTGTAAGTGGATAGTTACTGCGGCAGTCCACGGGTTTAAGTACCTGCTTACCTAATTAAGTACTTAGAGAAAATGTGGGCGCTGCAGATAGGCGCCTCACCCGAAGTCTGACTTTAAGTTGCTACTTACTCGCTCGGATGCTGTCTGCACGGGTTGGTTTGTTTTTACACGACTGACCTCAAAAAGGGAGTGTATTGTTTTCAGGGTTCGTGTGGGTACTCGTATTTTTCGCCATAACTAGTCACAGAGGTGACGACCGTCACGCCTAGGCCGAATCATAAAAAAAACAAATTATTGTTAGTTGATATATTATAAACCTACTGATCTTTGGAAAGCTAGGAAGATAAGCAACAAAAAAATACATAAAAAGAAAATATTATAATAATATTAAAAAAAGTTGTGGATTGTAATTCTAGACCCAAATTTTCTTTTTTTTTAATATATGCATAGAATTTTTTTTTTATTATCCTGTACTTTTTTTTACAATATTATAAAATTTTAATAGACATATACCTATATATATAGCATACATACATATATTTATATATATAACTTATATAAATTTTCTTGTAGGAAATTTAATCTAGTTTTAGAAAAAGAAACCGCATTAGTATTTGACGACTAGTTCCGGAGATATAGCCAAAAACAAAATTAGCGGGAAAATTTGCAAATTTGCAAAAATTCGCAATAACCTGCACCGATTTTGAAGTGTGTGGTATCGTTAGAATTCTTATAGCATCCTTAGTGGAATAGGCTATAAGTAGGTACAAAAAAGCATAAAATAAATAATAAAAAATATTAAATACATGACTGCCGGAATAGATATTTAATTCTGATTTCAGTGCAGTCGGGGGACTATTACGTTGGGATAGGTGTTGTTTTGTACGTCCCCCGACTGCACTGAAATCAGAATTAAATATCTATTCTGGTAGTCGTGTTTTTTATTATTTTTTATTATTTATTTTGATTGGAGTGATGGCAAGACAAAGTTGTTATATAAGGTGACCTTTTTTTTTTTTTTTATTTACAGCTTAACTCATACTGGAGGCTTGGTAAGTGATCAGAAACATTGATCGATACCACTTTTTGCTAATTTAGCAAAATAAAATCTTGACGTCTCATAGTAATTGCCTCGGGGCTGGGCTTGCGTTTGTAGGGAACACGAAGAGAATAATTTACGAATTACATTTATATAATTGCGGTATAGAAAAAAAAGCATATCTGGACGTGAGGAGCTCTGAACCGGGATTCGAACCCGGGACCTCTCGCTTACCGGGCGGTTGCTCTACCAACTGAGCTATCCAGTTCTCAACATGACCTGCGAATTTACGCTTGTGCTTCCCCATACCGCAACGATATGTATAGGTACTCACTTAGTAGTGAGCCTCTTGGCGCCTAGAGGACGCTAGTGTATTCAAGACAAGTCTGAGACTATTATTTGCTCTACCGTCACCTGTTACAGCATCGGGTAGTTAAGAATACACATTCTTTCCTTCCTGTACAATGTTATTCATAATCCCCTCTACCCTAATTATTTGAAACATAGATTTGTCCTACGCACTGAACGCAGCAACAGAGCGCTTCGGTCTTGTCATCATATCGATCTGGCGATACCTGCGCACACCACTGATCGTTTCTCAAAATCATTTACGGTCAATGCAGTTCGACTTTGGGATGAACTTCCGCAAACCCTCAGAAACCTTCCTTCTGTGTCCTCTTTTAGATGTAACCTGAACAATTATTACCTTTCATCTCTCTGAATTACTCCACTGACTATCCCACTTTGTTTGTATGTATGTATTTATTTATATATGTATGTATTTGTATGTATTATATATTTAATCTATTTAGTCAGTTTTATTTTAGTACCTATCCTACTATGGGCCATAGTCTATGACTTAAAATTAAAATAATTAGAAAAATAAATTTAATTAAAATTAAATTAGAACACTATGACATCACTATGGGCATAAACAATACGCTGTCAATGTCAGTCCGCCATATTTGTTTACATGATTGTTGGATTCTATTGCAAACGACGTGTATTATATTTAAGTAATAGGCTTGAAGAAAATTCTTTTTTTTTTTGCACAAAGTACCTAATGTGTAAAATTTCATTTTCCTAATACCATCGGTTGACTGGAAGAATAAGTCCGCCCTTGCCTTCTGTTTTTCTGTATTCTGTGTTTTTATTTTAATTTTCTGTGCAATAAAGTGTTTATTCATTCATTACTCCTATCGAAACATGATAAATTTCTATGTTCTTAAACACTTGGCGATTTATCCATCGCAAGGAGATAACAAATTAAATTTACCTATATCATTGCGGTATAGAAAACCAGAAAGTAAATCTGGACGTGAGAAGCCCCGAACCCAGGACCTCTCGCTTACCGGGCGGTTGTTCTGTAACAATTCACGAATTTCACAAAAAGTGTCATCGAACCTTGTTATTGAGCACTTACCGAGTTTTCAGTAAGAATTTGGCTGCATACATTAAAGTCACTTATATACGTGTTGATGAGTCAATATGGGAAAAATCTAAACTAACAATAAGAGGAAGAGAAATTCGCTCCAAGGATTTTTGTCATTGATTTTCGGAGGATAGTACATTGTTCATCGAAGAAAGAAAAGGTCTGAGCTGAGAGTCGCACTTTCTCCCGAAAGATACATAGTGCTATATACTACACCTGCGAGGAAAATTACAGACAAAATCTTTAAGTTCATATTAAAATTGTTGAGTTGATGCTCGTGATTGTTGGCACTTGGTGGAACTTTTGAAACATTTTTTGTTTGATAAACACTTGTACTTGTCCACTTATTTATATTATTTCCCTTACCGGTTTCGCTGTTAAAGCATTATTAAACAAAAAATGTTAAAACTGTTACTGTTATTCAAACTCAATGTTGTCTGAGATTAACATCCCTCCGATTTCCTTTTCAGAAACGGTGTCAGTTTTTTAAATTCCATAATATTTATGTCTTTTCTTGCCAATATAGTACTTTTTAACAAAGAATACAAAGGCTGAGATTCAGAGTGCATTTTGAGTCCGAACTCAAGAGGAACTCAATCTTACAAACGTCACTCTAATTTTATTTGGTTTAGTGGTCTGTTTTGATTTAGTTTTGCAGTAAATAATGTAGATTCTTCTTTAATTTCATACATTTACATAATTTGTTTTATTTTTTCTAGAATTGTATAATTTATGTTGTTTTAAGATGTATGTATAGGTATATAATGTATAATTAACTACTTAAATAATAAATAATTTAACTTGGTCGGTTGTTAGAACCAAATGGAACTAATTTGACATTACGGATTGTACACATGTTCCAAAACGAAAAAAGTATGTTTATGGATGTCCTTTTCTAGCATATTTTTTATTGGAAGGAGCGAGAAAAACATACAAAGTTTAACGAACAAAACATAAACATTTCTACATAAAAGTGAATGTTATATTTTGAACCAAAACGGCTAAAGTTCGGTGAATTTCTGCGTGATAGTGAAGCGAAGTGGAGTCAATGAATTATATTTTAAAATTCCACTGAAGCGATCCGATAATATCTTCATGTTGCGGGCGGGCGGGCACGCCGGGCGGGCGGCGGAGTGGGGCGGGCGGCAGCCGTTGACAAGGCATAAAATATGACCAGCGCTCTCAGTGCGGCAGATTTTATTTAAGTTACCGCGTACGAATACAAATATGGGCTTGAAATTTTTACGTAAAAGAACCGGAAGCTTTCGTATCCCTTTGTTTTTCGACCTATATATTGGTTGGGGAAAAACTCTTTTCGCAAATAGTATGTATGAACTTATAATAAAATCTCTTTGGCTATACCATTTGTATCTGGCTGGTTTTGGTATTATTAAAAAGTTTAAATTTTAAAAAGATAATTCCAAATTCAAATTAGGTAAAATATGTGGTTTTCGTTTGTTTTTCTTACTGTTAAGATGAGTGAATGAGTACATTCGTACTGAAGAAATTCGATACATTTTAAAATTTTACTACAAAAAAGGTAAAAATGCAACGCAATCCGCGAAAAAAATTTGTGATGTTTATAGACCTAGTGCAGTGTCTGTGAGAGTAGCACAAATTTGGTTTAAGCGTTTTCAATCCGGAAATTTTGATGTCAAAGATGCACCTCGCTCTGGGCGCCCTGTTACGGATAAAATGGATGCCATTTTTGAAAAAGTGGAGCAAGATCGGCGTATCAGTAGTTACGATGTAGCTGAAGAACTGCGGATTGACCACAAAACAGTTTTAGCGCATTTGAAAAAATCTGGGTACACAAAAAAGCTCGATATTTGGGTGCCTCATGAGCTCACTGAAAGAAACTAAATGAACCGTGTACTCATTTGTGATTCTTTATTACGACGTAATGAAACCTAACCATTTTTGAAAAATCTGATAACTGGTGATGAAAAATGGATCACGTACGACAAGAACGTGCGAAAAAGTCGTAGTCAAATGCTGGTCAGGCTTCACAACAGACTGGCAAAACCCGGGTTATCTCGCAACAAGGTAATGCTGTGTGTGTGGTGGGATTGGAAGGGCATTATTCATTATGAGCTGTTACCGCCAGGCAGGACCATCGATTCTGAACTCTACTGTGAACAACTGATGAGATTAAAGCAAGAAGTTGAGAGAAAGCGGCCGGAATTAGTCAACAGAAGGGATGTGGTTTTTCATTATGATAACGCTAGACCTCACACATCTTTAGCCACTCAGCAAAAATTAAGAGAGTTTGGCTGGGACGTATTAATGCATCCGCCGTATAGTCCTGACCTTGCACCTTCAGATTTCCACTTGTTTCGGTCTCTTCAGAATTCTTTAGGCAGTGTCAGGTTAACATCACGAGAGGACTGCCAAAACCACTTGTCGCGGTTTTTTTATCAGAAGCCCCAGAATTTCTATAGCAATGGGATCATGTCCCTACCTACAAGATGGCAGAAAGTTATCGAACAAAATGGCACCTACATACTTTAGTTGAATGTAAATGAACTTTACTTAAACTTTAAATAAATTTTTTCCCCAACCTATTATTGTATACTACCACAAATACGGTCATATATTTGAATACTGACAACAGCGAACAGTCATTTTGTTTTGCTGTACAAGGTTAAATAATAATAGTTAGCGAAACTCAAAACACAGGTAGTACTGGTCTATATGAATAACTTTTTCTATCGGGGCTAAGCGAAATTCGCAACATTTTTCACTCACTCTCATACAAATTGAGCACATCAGCACCAGACTGAGAATTCTTTATAGTCTCCATAGAACAAGTTATTCATATAGAGGAGTATTAGTATACATGTTCTGAGTTTCTCCAACTATTATTATTTGATACTCTTATATGCCTTTGTCCTTCGTTTCGACCAGCCGGACGCTTTTAATTAAACATAATGTAAGAAAAACTTGTCATGCCTTTGTGCATTAAACAATTTTGTAAGATAACATACCGTTATTTTTTGAAAGGTCCGAAACGACTCTGAGGTAAGACAATGAATATACTTGTACCAGTACTGTACCAGTTGTCCCTTACCAAGCAGAAAGTTTACCAAATGGCAGTGCAGGTTTTTAATGAACTGCTCGGGGATTTAAAAGAGCTACATTAGACCCTATTCAAAAAAGGCTTCATGTTTGACATGAAACAAATCAAATATTTTGTTTAATTTTTTACTGACATTAAAATATTACAAGCATTATGTGTAAATTTTGTTAATATTATAATAATTATTTATACTTTGAAATTTATACGCTTGAAGGAGCAGATTTTTGTTGGTCACGACATATTTTGTATAATCTTAATTTTGTACCAAAAATCTGAAAAATTTATGTTTTATGATTCGAATTTTTATTTTTTCTTTAAAAAACTATATGTACGTGAAAAGATCGGACTCGACAAAAATGAACAAAAATAAGTGGCTGTTCAGCCATCTTTCAAAGAATTTTCGGAAAATTCTATGATCAAATCAAATCAAATCAAAATATTTATTTTTGCAAAATAGATACATTAAGTATACTTTCTACAAGTCAAAGTTAATTTTAACAATATAATATATCTTTAGAATATAAAAAATATATATAATAATACGGGAAATAAAATATACACCTGCATAAATAAATGATAGTCGTAAGTTTTTAAATAAATAAATAAATAAAAAATAAATAAAATAGAGGAATCTAGAAATAAAGATATAAAAATATTATATATACATAATGCAATGAAGAAATAAGTTCATAAATAAAAAAGGGAAATACATACAAAAAATATTAAGGTTGGGCTACTAAAATGTAATAAAGTTATACACTTGCATAAAATATAGAAATATGGGAATAAAAATATTATATATACATAATGCCTATATGATAATTATATTTGTGGCGGGGATAAAAGCAGATGCTTATTTAATGAAACCTTATGTTCCTAGCTACAGAGGCGGTTTTGATATGTCTGATCTTTCCCCTTATTTTTAAATTAAATGATTTATCTTTCAACAGGCGTAAAACAGCGATAAAATAATAGAAAAATACATGTAAACATATTTATGAACAATTTTACAGAACTTTGTAAGAAAAATAAGTTTAGGTTAAGTTGCTAACATGTATCCAACTGGATAAAAAATCGTTCGACTTTACCCAACGTACCTTGCTCTACGGATCACACTGAACAGATTTCCTAAAGAAACACTCGCCCAAATGAAAAATTTACTATGTATATTTAATGAAAAAAAGAAGACATGACTTGCTAAGTTTCTTGCCCTTCTTCTTAGCAAGACAAATCGAATGGGTGGAGTTAGGCATGTATTTATATACGTCTCGTATGTAGGGCATTAGTATTTAGGATATGAATAACTATCATTATTATCATATACCTATAGCGTATATATATTATTGTATACATTAAATATACCTTTAATATAGCATTGTACGTGTTTAACTTATTAAATACTAGCTTTTGCCCGCGGCTCCGCCCGCGTGTTATTCGGTTTAACGACATGATTTTTCCGGGATAAAAAGTAACCTATGTGTTAAGTTGGGATGTAAGCTATATCCATTCTAAATTTCATCCAAATCCGTCCAGCCGTTTCAGCGTGAAAGAGTAACAAACACACACACATACACACACACAAACTTTCGCATTTATAATATTAGTGTGATGAGATAACATAGCCTTGTCTTATTTCCCCACAAACGATTTAAGACTGCGCTTATTAGACACCTGATGTACATATGAATTAACAAAGCCTTATCTTATATTATCACAAACGATGATTACCGCGCTAATTAGACACCTATTGATTTATCCTACAGGAACCATGCATTTTTCCGGGATAAAAAGTAGGCCATGTGTTAAGTTAGGATACTCGTATAAGCAATATCCATTTTAAATTTCATCTAAATCCGTTCAGCCGATTCAGCGTGAAAGAGTACATAACAAACATACAAACACACACACATATGCACAAACTTTCGCATTTATAATATTAGTAGGATACATACATATAAGCAAGCCGTAACCTTATGTAATATACTGTATTTTCCTCTTTTAAATTCAATTATGAAATAAATCGTAACGTGCGATAAGTATATTTTTGTACCTACGTTGCAAAATAAAGTATTAATTTATTCTATTCCGCGGAAAGCATTTTTTTTATTTGCTAGGTTATAATGTCCTCGGGAACATTGCTCATGTGATTTCTTTATAAAATACCAGTACATTTACACCTACCATCCGTCAGCCCAGTTCGTCCACTGGAAATAGGCCTTCCCAAGATCGCGCCACTCTTGGCGTCCGGTACATTTCTACTTAATTTCGTGGAAACAGCGCTCTCAAGTAAAGAAGTAATTATATGTAAGCGCAAGCAATTTAAAAGTTGCGAGAAACAAATCCCTAGTGTCGTCTCGCTCTAACTTGTAGTGTGTTACTTATGGGACTTGCGACAGGTAAACTTATCTCTAGGACTCCTCTGGGGATGCTTCCTTGCCGCAGTTAGTGCGGGAGACAAGGGCGAATAGTCATTGTTATAATAGATATGTATGTATCAGTACGAGAGACTTCTTCCGTCATTTAATCTGGAGATCTCTGGTTCAAATTCCGTAGGATCACTTTTTGTCATCAGTGTAGTCAAGAAAACAATCTTATAACTCTAAAATCGTTTTTCTTAAACAACTGTTTCAACTTACTGCTTTTGATTTTGTTGAAATACAGGGTAGGATGCAAAATGTTAATACGCCTGTGTTGTTACAAATAGCAAAACACATAATGATGTTCCACTTGAAAGCGGTTAGTCAAGGCGCTATCTTTCTTCTTTGAATGTGTTTTTTTCTTTTTGTTATAGTATTTTTATTTTCAAAAGGGTTTATCAGTGATTGTGGAGGCCGGTACTTATATTTAATTATTATTATAGCAATAGGCAAGCATCTCACAACCATAGCTGGGCGGTGATCGCGGTCGGTCCGCACACGCAACACGCTTCCGCCTGCCCGTGTGTGAGGGCCGCCCGCGATCCACATACATACTTACAAAAAAGAGACAATAATTGAGTGCTTGCCTAATAAGACTTTACACTAATTTTTTTTTACATGATATAGCAATTTACAATAAAAAGTTGGCATCTAGCAATAACAATAGGTAGCAATGGTAACTCAATTAGTAATAACAAGGAAATAAATAAACTGTTAAATCTTACAATAAATAACGTTCTAATTTCTATATTAGAATGTCATTGCTTATAGTATATAATCACAGTCACCACTACTGGCAAAATATTTCTTAAGAGATGACATGACATGAAGTTTTTTTGTTGTAGGTAAGTTTGTGTAATATCATCATCCACTTCATTTAATATACTTGGTAGAAGATACTCACAGGTTCTTCGTCCATATACGTTATTAAACTCGGGTAAATTATATTTCTTTGTACTGCTTTTAGAGAAAGACTCCAGGTATCTACTTTCAAGCTCTGTACATTTATATTTTAGGTATCTAAAGTAATTACATGGTCTATATTCCCAAAAGTCTCGTGTTATTTCATCAGTTCTTTGCAGGTAATTCGAATGGGGATATTATTTTGGAATCCAAATACGAGCTCAGCCCACAAACTATCTACCAACTATAAAGGTTGTGTAAGTTAAAATATCTATCCTTCCCGCAGGCGGATACAACAACACTTTTATCAAAAAATCTGGGTCTTCTTATAAAACTTCGTGGTTATTGTTTGTTATGACCACCCAGAAATATGATTTAAACCAAAATACTAGCCATTTAGTTAAGTGACTGATTTAACTAAATGCCGACGACAGCTATATACTGAAGACCCATGGTTCCGTATCTACGAGCGCACATAAATCTCTACGATGTGCTACACAAGCTCTACGTCGTAGCTTTACCGTAATAGCTCTACGTGTTTATTACGACGGAGAGGCGCTACGCTATTGCGTCTCGGGTTATCACAGGGACAGAGAATAGATCCAGAGGGGTAGTGTAGCTAGCATTCTGGACACCCACCGGGAGCAGTAGTAGAGCGAGCTTTCTACTTAAACACCGTGAAATTTAAGTAGACATGGGTAGTAAAAAATGAGATTTTAAAACAGTAGAACTCACATAATACAACAGATAGGGTTCTAAAAAAACATGTTATAAATGAGGCTTTTTCCAAGACGACAACAAAGCCGAATGCGTGATAGAGACAAGTTTGCAGCATCGAAAAAAATTGCCAAGTGAGGACAGTTTTTCAGTTCAATTGGATCAAGAGTTTCGACTTCAGGGTCGTATTTGGGGTAGTAAGGAGGTAAAATTGAGTTTAAATCTTACCACCAACCACTCTGAAACTGTAAGAGATGCGGGGTAAAGGAGTAATCTCTAGGAAATTGTATATGCTTAATTTTGTTTTCAGCCACTTTTCACCATAGGGGTTGCTAGGTAGGGGCCAGGGGGCACGCCCTCCCCCCCCCTTCCCAGAGTGTGTATGTTTTATCCAATTTAAGGCGTTATTTCCTTGTGTGGGATCTTGTATGGAGAATTATCCCTATCTCGAGTATACTAGAACTATCCAGCGTTTGTATGTATGAATGTATGTACGACGATAACTCGAGTATCGTTGATCGGAATGTCATGAAATTTGGCAGGCGAGTAAATAGGCAAATAGAATTTTCAAGTTCGAACATGAGCCAAATCGGTCAAGTGCGAATCGGGCGAGCGCGGGTTCACAGTTCGGGGCGAACTACTAGTTATATTACGATCATATAATTGAGAACAGATACTTGTTGATGGTTTTGGAGCTGGGGGCCTGCCCCCCGCCCCCCGGTCCAAATCCTAGTTACGACAATGCTTTTCACACACGTGGAACTCAATTATTTCCTAAACTAAGGGTATGATTCTTGGGTTCAGTAGGGTCGGTAGAATATGAGGTTTCATTTAATGGTCGCACTCTATTTACACCCGGTATACACGTGTGACTGTTTGTATCCATAACAAAAAAAAAAAAAACTCGGCGTGATGGGTGGCCAGCCCTAGTTATACTTCGGCTACATATATGAACTCACAGCTTTTACATGCTTTCCGAAGCACGCAAATTGAACACAAAGGTGACCATACGGATATTGAACCGGTGTCCTCCAGATTGGTCTGTTACTTGAACTACTACACCACAGGGGCGATCTCTTTCTTGGGTTTAAAGTTTGTTGTATTGTTGCAAAATATAACTTGGTAATATACATTTTACAAAACAAATCTTAATACCGCGATGTTGATTGGCGCAAAACTGAAAACTTTGAGGGTACACGTAAATTAGTTTATTATTTTGCTAAATATAGTTGATGCTTGTGATTATTGGCACTTGGTGGAAATTAATACACATTATGTTTATTTATAACTCATGTACTTATCCACAATATATATTAATATATATATATTATATCGAGGATAAGTACATGAGTTATAAATAAACATAATGTATTTTGCTAAACCTTGCTTTGTCATCTCAACCAGTTCATCCAACTTATTTGAGTAAACAAATATTTTTCAATGCAAGTGCTCGTAAAGACCTATTGTATATGCTTCAAAACTGTTGTCAAAGTCAACTTTACCCATAGAAATAGAACTATTTCCATGACTTCACCACACTTTCTTTATTTTAATTTTTTTATATATCGAAAAAGAAATTGCCAGTCTTTTCTGTTCAAATGAGCTACGAAAGGTTCAGACTGAAAGCAACTTATTTACGTGAAGTTGACAAATTGCGTGCAAAGGAAAAGAATGCCTTCCTAAAGTTCATTTAGGGTATTTATTGTTTGATTGTTTCTTTAATAACGTTTCGTTTATTTACTCACATTATGCATTGAAATACACGTCGTCAAGGGCAATAACTTACTCGTAACGTTTAAAAAACACGCTTCAAATCGACCTCGTAAGCTGTTTACCGTACTTATAGCATAAACTAGTCAACTTTGCTAGTAATTAAAGTCATAAAGATATTCAAACAAAACTTGGGCTATTACTATCATCTAATTACATCATTTATATATAATATTTTTTTTCCTCGATTTCTCTATTTTATGTATGTATTTCCCTTATTAGTATATACATATTGTTTTTTTATTCTAAAGATATTTATTGTAAATATTAACTTTGACTTGTAGAAAGTGTACTTTATGTATCTATTTTACAAAATAAATATTGTGATTTGATTTGATTGACTTAATAAATTTTGGCTATTTTCCAAATAGCAAAACTAGTTAAACAGTATATTTTTTTCAGTGAGTGCGGGCGACGCTAAAGTGAGGAAGTGGGTTCCAGTAACCAGGTGGTAATATAATTGTTTGACTGAACGGAGAAGACAGACCGTGGTGAGGTGACGCAGCCTGGACGCGGTCCCACTGCGGCAGCGATGAGCCTCTTTAATATTTAAATAACCTTGTTGAATAAAGAATAACCTGCTTTCTGAGGAAAAGAGATTTTGTGCCGTTTGTTATGAATAAATTCATTTACATTTTCAAGAGACGGTGTAGCTGGGGGGCCAACTATAACGCGGCAAAGTTTAAAAAAACAGCTAAGTGTGAAACCAGAAGACGACGGCTCCTTTTTAGGGCTCCGTACCACAAGAGAAAAAAACGAAGCCCTTATTTACAGGATCACGTCCGTCCGTCCGTCCGTCTGTCTGTCAAGACCATTTATCGCGGGAACGCGTGGAGGTATCGAGTTGAAATTAATACCATATACCTACTCAGGTCTACAGTCCCTTGTAACTCTGAAAATATCAAACTTCTAAGTTAGCGTGAAAAAAAGATACGGCTGTTTATGCCGCATAAAACATATTTTATGTTTGAGAGTGTCGAAACATAAAATATGTTTTATATGGGAATCAGAATTTATAGGGTATTTCCCGTTGA
Source organism: Ypsolopha scabrella (assembly GCA_910592155.1). Taxonomy (NCBI): domain Eukaryota; kingdom Metazoa; phylum Arthropoda; class Insecta; order Lepidoptera; family Ypsolophidae; genus Ypsolopha; species Ypsolopha scabrella. The sequence continues at coordinate 18,875,446 of OU342986.1, forward strand.
CCCTAGAACTATGAAAATTTGTAAAACCGTCTTATACTTAAAGTACGTATAGGGAAAAATCTGAAAATTATATATTTGGATTTAAATCACGTTTTTAATAAATTATTTTTTTATCCTACTAATATTATAAATGCGAAAGCTTGTAAGTGTGCGTGTGTGTGTGTGTGTGCGTGTGTGTGTGCGTGTGTGTGTGTGTGCGTGTGTGTGTGTGTGTGCGTGTGTGTGTGTGTGTGCGTGTGTGTGTGTGTGTGTGTATGTTTGTTACTCTTTCACGCTGAAACGGCTGGACAGATTTGGATGAAATTTAGAATGGACTAGCTTATACCCCAACTTAACACATAGGTTACTTTTTATCCCGGAAAAAAGCATGTCGTTAAATCGAATAACACGCGGGCGGAGCCGCGGGCAAAAGCTATTGATTAAATAAAAAAAAGTTCATAAATTTCATAAAATATTTATAATATGTAACGTATAAATTTGTACGGAACACTCGGTGGACGAGTCCGACTCGATGGATTTTTTAAGTATAACCCCCCCCCCCCCCCCTTATTTATATTTATAATTTAATATTCGGTTTTGGGTCAACCATCCATCCATGAGCCTGATTCACCCACTGCTGGACGTAGACCAAGATTTCGCTACTCTTGGCGGTCCTCCTGAAAGAAATGCCCATACTCACACACAGTGGGCTGGCGGGTTGGTGAGCTCGGTGCCGAAACCCTTGCACCAGTGACGCCGCTGCCCGTCACCAGTCTGTTTTATATAAGGCCCGGCAATTGGGGATGGATATACCGCCATCCGTCGGTCCCAGGCAATGGTGGGCCGCCTGGTTTTGCCTGAGAGCTGTCCTCTTACTCTCCCCCGAATAACTTCGGGAGGATTTGCAAGTAAGGTGGTGGTACCTCCACAGTCGAGCCCGGCATCAGCTCTACCACCTAGAGTCTCAACTTTTCGGGTAAACAGTGTACAGAAAATATCCAAATTTCATGTCTGTAACTCAGACGATTGAAATTTTCCCGATATATTAGGAATAGAGACAATCTTTCAGGAAATCAAGAAAAAATAAGATTCTACAGCAATTTATAAAAGCTAATAATTGTAAATAAATATTGTATTTATTAAATTACATAGTGTATGTGACACAAACTGATCGCACATAAAACATTTACGAAAATTTCTTAAATTATCAGCAGGATTTTGTCCGGAATAGACGTTACTCGATCTGATAACATTACCCGCGACGTACGGACGGACTGACGGACAGCCAGGACACCGTTTACTTTTTGGGTACGTACGAAAACTTAAAAACTAGTCAGCATCTCAGTCCACCCCTGTGTAGTGTTAAGTTTAATATCTTCCCGTTTTAAATTAAATCATGTAATAAATGTGTTAGGTACACTTTATTTTATTTGTTTATTCTCCACAAAAAATAATTTAAGTAATAATATAAGGTGACATTTATTTATACAGCCATATTCATACTGAAGACTCGCTATGAAGGTTTGATGACCCGTTATTATTTTCCCTTTACCTACAAGCGCAAACTTATAGTCTACTATGGGAGATGAATATTATATTTTGCTACATTTGCAAAGAGTGTTATCGATCCGTCATACTGATCACTTAGCAAGCCTACCGTCTAAATTTGACTGTATAAATAAATGTCTAATTCTAATTCTAATTCTCGTTGTTACAGTAAACAGTGTACCTATCGCACTGACCTGCTCCCGATGCTGCGAGCGTGAAGATCTGCCGCCGCTCTTCTGTCCCGCCATCACGCCGTACATGCTCCTACAGGTTAACACGTTCACTGCCGCTCACAGGTTAACACGTTCACTGCCGCACTCGCTCTGTCGGACACGGACACATGACAGCGGAACGCGCGATAACCAACCTTACTCGATTAACTAAACTCAAAAAATATAAACACCTAATTCGATAAATAAGAATACTTTTACAATGCACCTCTAAATAATCATTCACAAATAAATTACTCCAATACTACACTCACGCCGCCTTGACACACACAACTATTTGCTCCAAGGTTGATGGTGCCCTATAGTATGGACCTAAAAGTCTAGTATAGGGTACTAATAAGCTATGCACATCTTGTCAGAATTAATTAACTGTAAATAAGTTATTGTGTAATCTTATAAAGATGTTTTTATGTTTGCATGTATTTCATCAATAAATGTTTTTATGTTTATATAAAAAAAAACAAAATATATTTATTTACCAATAACAATAGAACATTTACAATTGATAAAGTGAGTTGAGTACATAATATAAATTAGCAATAATGCGACAAGTTGTAAAGGCGATCTTTACAACGGACCCTAGAAAAAGCAGAGCTTGAAACACTGGGCCCAGAATACCATTAGCTATAGCGAGTTCTAATTTAGATTAATTAGTACTCGGTTGATATGAGGAAATTTTAATCAAACATTACATTAAAATTAATTATAAATGAAAATTAAATTACATAAAGAATTTACAAAACAAGGAAAAGTCAATAAAATAATCGACAACATTTCATTTTAGATAACCATTTGTTTTTAATACATATAAGGTCCTACAATAATAAGTGAAAATAATTTTAGGGTAGATCATGTATCGTTAACTGATCGCAATCAAGAAAAAAATTTTTTTCGTTAAAATAATTTTTTCATTTCCCAGTACAAAGTGGTTCAATCAGCTGACTAAATTTATATGGAAAGGTGAAAAAAAAGTTCGTGCAAAAAATTTTCTTTTTGGTGGATAGTGGTCTATTAGGGATTCCCTATCATGTCTTAATTTTTTTTCACTTTGAATTGTAGGACCTTATATATTGAAAGGCTGCGTAAAAAAGAAGCTATTGTATTTTTTATTTTGTTTTATTATACGTTTTTCCTGCATAATTTTATGTTTTCTTATTCACTCATTCTAAAAAGACGTAACTCGCATCTGAGGATTTCAAAAGTCGATGTTCATTGCCAATCGATTATTAAAAAAAAGCTTGGCATGTTTATGTCCACTGTCACATGATATGACGTTGATTTTTTTTAAACAAAATGATCTTAAAAGCAAAGGAAATTGTTTTTAAAATCCTGTGTTTACCACGATTAAATTCTGAAAAAAACATATGAAGCGCAGAAGGCCCATATCTCGAAATGGTGTTTAGTTTTGCGCCAATTATTAATTTGTAATGTTGTCGATTACCTAATGTTGGCCTTATTATAACTGTGAATATGGTAGATGATCGTGGTGTGTGTGAGTTTGTGTATGTTTATTCAAAGACTAGCTTTTGTTCGCGTTTATTCTATCTTTGCCCCGTGTTCAGCTTGGGTGTTATTTTATTAACATGCCCATAGCCTATGTGTTGACCAGTGGCACTACTATAATAATAAAAAAAAACGCATCCAAATCTGTTAAATGGTTTTCGAGTTAAAACGGAACATACAGACAGAAAAAAATTCAAAAAAATTTGGTTCTGGCCTCGTTAAGATATTAACAACCCATTTCATTTAAAATTTCGCGAAAAAATTCAATGTACAGACGAGTTTTTAACCACTTTATTATTATTAGTGTAGATTACCTACATATAATATTAGATGCAAACATTATATACTATGTTATTGCGGGCAGTTTTAAAACAAACACATTTTTTTTTTAGATGAAGCATTGTGGAGTAAATGTAAACTAGATTATATAAAATATATACTAAACGAGATAGAGAAATACGGTCAAAGGGCTGTAACTAAAACTGTATTTGTTTTTTGACAGTATGGATAATAATATGATCTATTGTTTTTTATTTCTTTAGTAATTTAAAAAATTACCTAAAAGCTATATATGATATAACTTAATAATAATATAAAACTAACATAAATTATATAAAAACTAAACTATTTATAATAAATAAAAAATGATTGCCAAATCGCCGCCGTCGCGTCGGTCGCTGGGAAGGGTTCCCAATAGGCTGGCTGGCTGTATGGCCAGGATTATTGTTTGGCCGAAATAGGCCCCAGTATAGACCTTCGTCTAAATTTCTTTATTAAACTGATTTGTAAGTTTTTTTTAGAAAATGTCTTACTTTTAGTGGGGAATAGAAGCAGCTAATTTTGCTAATTAATAAAGTAAGCCATAACGTCTGTGCTATGTCCGTTTTCCAAAACATTTGAGGCATATACACTCAGAGGCACAATTAACCGCCCACTCGGCTGAAGTAGCATAACTTTGTTTACAATAACTGAATGCTTAAGATGTTGAATGACAATTTGTTAAGTGGGTAGTTAATGATAAATTAGGACAATTTATGACCCTTTTTTAAAGATACCCTCAAGTGTGAGTCTCTTTTATTGAGTTCAGTCGAATGTTGATTTTCGAACTGATTGTTTTACGCGTACATAAAGTATTGCCTTTGAAGTTTTTAGGTACATTTCTTAGTTCTTAAGGTACGTCAGAGTTTGTCAGTTGCTTTTTACCCAGTAAAATGCCATTGGATGCAGCTGGTGCAGCTAGAGCGGTGGCGCTTTCAGATGCTGGGTATAGCCAGCGTCGCATGGGCCGTATGATGGGATATCCTCGAACTACGATACGTGATGCCATCCGACGATACAGAGAAACTGGATCTTACACGAGGAGACCGGGACAAGGTCGTGTGAGGTGCACTTCTGCAAGAGATGACCGCTTCATCGTTTCCAACATTCTAAGAAATCGCTTCACTACGGCTCCCGAAGCTCGTAATCGCCTATTTGAGGTACGAAATGTAAGCGTTAGCCTTAGAACGATAAGAAGAAGGCTTGCAGAGCGTAATTTGACTGGATTCCGGCCAGCTCGAGTTCCAGCGTTGACCACAGAGCACCGGAGAGCTAGACTTCGATTTGCTCAACAATACCGAAACTGGACCATAGAGCAATGGAAGAACGTTCTCTTCTCTGATGAGTCGAGAGTCGCTTTAAGAGGTCCCGATGGACGCCAGCGCGTGTACCGACGCCCCGGTGAAAGGTTTGCACAGTGAGCTGTTGTCGAAACAGAGGGCTATCAAGGTGGCTCAGTAATGGTATGGGGTGGTATTTCTTATGAGGCTCGTACAGGGTTGGTTGTGCTTGAAAGAGGCAGCGTAAATGCTCAGAGGTATGTGGTAGAGGTCTTAGAACCTCATGTCATCCCTTTTGCCCCATTTATTGGAGAAGATTTTCTTTTAATGCACGACAATGCTCGTGCGCACGTTGCTAGAGTGGTTACGGAATACCTTGATGCCGTGGGTAGAGCACGATTACCATGGCCAGCTCGCAGCCCGGACCTAAACCCTATCGAACACGTTTGGGACAATCTTAAAAGGCGAGTACGAAGTCGGGTTCCGGTTCCAACCTCCATTAATGAGTTAAAAATTGCTGTGGTCGAGGAATGGGAGAATATACCGCAGTCAGATATTCAAGACATAATGGATGGTCTTCCTAATCGACTGGAGGAGGTCATAAGAGCCAGAGGAGGCAATACTCATTATTGAAATTTAGGTTTTCAATGTCAACAAAAAGTTTTAGATTGTTTATCATCACATTTGTTTTTGTAATTATTGGTAATTTAAAACTTTTTTCATAATAAAAAAATTAAAGCAATAGCAAATTTTATTTTAATTTTTTTTCATCTGAAATTATCTAATGTAAAATGCCGCCAAGAAAAAAAAACATAGCATAATGAATTTTTGAAGTTACGTCGGAAAATTTAAGTGGGCGGTTAATTGTGCCTCTGAGTGTATTATATAATTTGTTTGGAGCTTTATTTTGTTATTAAAGTTGACTCAACTGATGACGGTTCGATTTAAAATATTTGTTTTTCATTGTTTCATTGTTTTTATAATTATTATGAACTATCCCAAATAAAAAAATAAACATTATTCATAAATTAAAAGATAAAAACGGAGATCCCCATTGATTAGCTCCAAAAAGCCTTAGACCAGACCTAGCTCCGAAACTTTAATTTTGAATCCTTAAAACTTCCATTATAAAGACCCATTCTCACAAGCACTTCGGAATTTGACTGTAACGACTTACAGAACTGTAAGACCAGCTTGACTAAGTCATTAAACGAGAACGCAACTGTGGAATACCAGTGCCGGATTTACGCCTAGGCCCACAAGGCCCGAGCCCAGGGGCCCTGCCAGCTTAGGGGCCCTACCTACCAGTGGCGAAGGAACAACATAACGGCTTGTTTAGGAAATGGCATCCATGTTACATTTTTTATTGCGTGCTCTGCGCTTTGTCAAACATTTCTATAAATCTCAATACGACAAATACACTTGTCTGACATGGAGTTGCAAAGTACAAAAAAAAACATGGTTTCCTTGGTTGCTTTTCTGAGTAAGGTGATTTTTTTGTCCGGCTTCCCTTTTTAAAATGTTCACCCTTCGCCACTGCTACCTACATAGTTACCCCGACTAGGTAGCTTGCCTGCTTGTAAGGTGGACAAAGTTACAGAAAAAAAAATGATTTCAAAAGTTATAGAAACATACGAGCATATCGTACGCCACATATAAAGACCGTTGACGATCACTGTAGTAACATACATAGCATAGATTTATTATTTCTGATGTTAATTTTTAATAAATTGAGTTTGAGTTTTTTAATAATTTAAGAATTTTATTTGCAAAATTTCAAAAATAGCTTCGTGGTGGGGGGCCCCAAATGTCAAATGCCTTGGGGCCCTGGGTCTTTAAGTTCGGGCCTGTGAAAGAGAAATTAAAACTTAATGCTCTCGGCGCCTGTAGGCGGTACAAGTTGAATAACAAAACTGAAACAATTTACGAAGATTATGTTTTTATTGCGAAATCCATCGCCTCTAAATATTATTATTTTTAATTATATTGAAATATTCTTGTCTTTACATTTGTTTCTAATATATATTTTCTAGTTTGTAATGCACTCTAATAATAATATTTAGAGTATTCCAAAGCGATGGATTTCGCAATAAAAACATAATCTTAGTTAATGAGAACTGTGAATTGTAGCGACGACAGCGCCATTTGTTTCTTAAGAACAAATCGTGAAATCACATAACGCCCTCGTGAGCGTTCAGTATGTGCATTACAAGCTAGTTAGATCAAATAGTAACAAGATATTCGGTGGACAAGTATAGTGGAAAAATTCAACGGTCTAGGACCTCGGTGGCGCAATTGGCAGCGCGCTTGTCTTAATAACAAGAGATCGCAGGTTCGAATCCTAGCCCGAGGAATTTTTTCAAATTTATGTCTTTTACATTCGTTTCTAAATTATCTTTTCTGGTCTGTAATGCACTCTAATAATATTATTGAAACAGTTTAAGTTCGAGAACATTACTCATATTTGCCGCACGACGGGCCCGGCACTCTCAAAACGATTCGGTGTATCGTTTATCGTTCGAGCATACTGAAACAAATAGGTTCCTATCAGGAGTATACCTATACTTGCGACTGCCGGCACTTAGTGAAACATGGAAAGCATCTTGATGAAACAACGATGAACAGTGTACAAGTGTTTTTCATCAAGATCCTATCAAGAGGCTTGTTTGTCAATTTTGGGTATATTAAACTAACTTATTTGTTGTTTCCAATATTTTTATGGTCAAGTTAGTACAGGAAACTGACATCTTGTTGCGCTCATATGGTGTTAAGATATCGTTTACGGTTAACAAGATTTCGATCAATTAACAGTTTTTTTTTCAGTGCATACTGATTTCTGAATGGTTAAGTATACGACCGGACAATAATCGATCGAATTTTTCCACTTCGTAGGAGGGGAACATAAAGTATATCTGAAGGGTGCAGGGAAAGACCAAGGAATGTCACATTTTTTCAATTATGTGTTTTTTATTTTTAAAACATTTTTTTTCTATTAAAGTCTCGTTTCCAATCACTAAAAACTGAATTACAATAAGGGATGGCAATCAGAAGTAGGTTTTTCGATTGGCCTGAATGTGAAACAAACGGGAAGACGATTTTTCATTGTACTGAAAGTGAACCAATCACAAATTCTATATATTTTTTTTATTTTGATAGTAATAAATTAGTGAAAATATAAAAAAATACATTTCATATTAAGTACAAATTTATTTAAGTATGTAAACTCTCAATCGTATTTCTAGTATCATTAAAAATATGTATTTTCTTTAACTGATGACGGCCTCATAGAAGAGGCCGAAATATTTTGAAAATTGTATTTTTATTTAATTTTTCTTCTATCTAGTAATATTTAAAGAAAATAAAAGGCTAAACATAGCAATTATATCTTTACTTATATAAAAATATGTATGCACTTTCAAAGGTTTACATTAGTTTCTCTCGAAATGTACTGAGATGGACATTGCCTGTTCTTTCCCCGCGCCCTTCATATATTGGTGGGAAGGCTTAAGGCGAGGTTATCTAGAGAAAACTGTCCTGCTCCAACGCTTTCATTTTACACATGTTTATCCTGCTCGGAAGCGGACCGCTCAGAAAACTCGCGGTTTCGAGGTGTTTTTATTTATTATTTTGGAATTAGAGGGATGGGTTTTTAATATGACGGCCGTTCTATATCACATATTTACGACGTTTATTTTAGTGTAACTTTTATTGTTCAAAACTTAATACAGCCCAAATAAAATTATATTTAGATCATAGTTGAGACCTCTCTTTGCGATTTGATATGCGTGTAAGCAATTGTGTAGGTACCGAATGGCCGAAATATCAAGATCGGTTATCGGTTGAAAATGAATTTGGAAAGGGACAAAATGGGATAGCCCCTCTTAACGCCACCGGTTCAAATCCTACCAGTCTATAAATCACCAATAAAATTAAATATATTTATTTATGTAATACATACCTATATATGTTCATTATACATAGGTACACGTATTAACAAGTCAGCACAAAGCAATTAAAATACTAATAAATGATTGGCCATCTCACATTTCATGGTAGGGTCTGAAAAAAAATTGTCGCTGTCTGCGTAGGGAACATTAAAACGGTATGCCATCTTATTATAAAAAAGAATGTGAATTACACATCGCGTGAAATTCACGAGTTACAGCGCCACGAGCTTGTCTGACCCTATAAGCCAAACTAAAATGACCTCTATATTCAAGAAGCGACAGTCCTCGTCACCGGGTCAGATAAGTTTGCTGCACTATACAGCGCCACGAGCTTGTCTGACCCTATAAGCCAAACTAAAATGACCTCTATATTCAAGAAGCGACAGTCCTCGTCACCGGGTCAGATAAGTTTGCTGCACTATACAGCGCCACGAGCTTGTCTGACCCTATAAGCCAAACTAAAATGACCTCTATATTCAAGAAGCGACAGTCCTCGTCACCGGGTCAGATAAGTTTGCTGCACTATACAGCGCCACGAGCTTGTCTGACCCTATAAGCCAAACTAAAATGACCTCTATATTCAAGAAGCGACAGTCCTCGTCACCGGGTCAGATAAGTTTGCTGCACTATACAGCGCCACGAGCTTGTCTGACCCTATAAGCCAAACTAAAATGACCTCTATATTCAAGAAGCGACAGTCCTCGTCACCGGGTCAGATAAGTTTGCTGCACTATACAGCGCCACGAGCTTGTCTGACCCTATAAGCCAAACTAAAATGACCTCTATATTCAAGAAGCGACAGTCCTCGTCACCGGGTCAGATAAGTTTGCTGCACTATACAGCGCCACGAGCTTGTCTGACCCTATAAGCCAAACTAAAATGACCTCTATATTCAAGAAGCGACAGTCCTCGTCACCGGGTCAGATAAGTTTGCTGCACTATACAGCGCCACGAGCTTGTCTGACCCTATAAGCCAAACTAAAATGACCTCTATATTCAAGAAGCGACAGTCCTCGTCACCGGATCAGATAAGTTTGCTGCACTATACAGCGCCACGAGCTTGTCTGACCCTATAAGCCAAACTAAAATGACCTCTATATTCAAGAAGCGACAGTCCTCGTCACCGGGTCAGATAAGTTTGCTGCACTATACAGCGCCACGAGCTTGTCTGACCCTATAAGCCAAACTAAAATGACCTCTATATTCAAGAAGCGACAGTCCTCGTCACCGGGTCAGATAAGTTTGCTGCACTATACGACGAATTGATTATTTTTTTTAAAACGCCTGTTATAATTTTGTCGGCAATAATTTGTTGTTGTAATGTATTAATAAGGTGGTATATAGGTATAAATATTATAGGTGGTAGAGCTGATGCCGGCTCGACTGTGGAGGTACCACCATCTTACTCGCAAATCCTCCCGAAGTTATTCGGGGGAGAGTAAGAGAACAGCTCTCAGGCAAAACCAGGCGGCCCACCATTGCCTGGGACCGATGGATGGCGGTTTATCCATCCCCAATTGCCAGGCCTTATGTAAAACAGACTGGTGACGGGCAGCGGCGTCACTAGTGCAATGGTTTCGGCACCGCGCTCACCAACCCGCCTGCCCAGCGTGTGTGAGTACGGGCATTTCTTCCAAGAATGGCTAAATCCCGGAAAGGCCTATGTCCAGCAGTGCACGAAACAGGCTGATGGATGGATAGATGTAAAGTATTGCTCTTATATTTATTAATGCAATTAGTAAAAGTATGTTCGGATGAAAAAGTAACAACACGTGTCACATACAGCCTTTCGTCGGAGATAATATTCGATTTCCCTACTATAGTGAGTGCCTTAAGAAAACTAAGAGCAATACTTTACAACACAACATTATTGCCGGCAACATTTTAAAAGGCGCCCCAACTAGTATACTCCACGCGATGCGCAATTGATATTTTTGTAATAAGAAGATAGCATACCATGCTATCTATTTTTGTTAAAATAAATTGCGGAAATTAACGACATTGAAAGAAAAAAAAAACTGAAAAACAAAATGAAATTTCTCTCGGTTGTAACTTAAATCTTAAGATAATGTAATTAATAAACCTTTTAAGTAGCTAAAGAAAAAGCTATTGACATTTGAAAAATATCAAGATATTTAAAATTTTTCACTTTTGGGACCGTAAAAATGTCCAAATTTGAGTTTTTTTATCCTCCGTAACTAGAAAGAATTGGTACGAGGGAGTTTTACTCTTGCACTCAAAACACATCGACCTATAACTTCAGTTAGAAATGTCCGATTTGAAGGGTTTTTAAAACACTGTGGATCGTCAGGTGTATGTGCTTTCCGACATTGGGGGCAGTAGTTAAGTTTTATTGGCAAATATCCGAACAGAGCTGGTACACTGAAGCAACCTGTTGCAGCGGTATATCACAACGTTCAAGAAGCGGAGTATTGTTTTCCGATATTTCAACGGGTCTCTGTTACGACACAACGTTCGCTGATTCAGTAATAATCACTAATACACTGAAGGCTTAAATTGTAGTTTTGGTGCTGTCAAAACTAAATTCTCTTCATTCCAAAATAGTTCTTTAGTGTTAACAACAGAAGCTATATTACTTTAGGAAATTTCAAGTTTCGACAGCACTGAAACTAGAATTAAAGCCTTCAGAATACAATACATTAAAGTTACATTTGTAAAGGCAGTTCCACCGAGAGTTACTGAAATAGCATCCACTGAAAATGGATTAATTCTTATGTGGCACGAGCAAAAATAATTCTGAAAAAAAACTAATGTTGCCAATAAAGCTATAATCTTTGTAATATACTATGTATTTTTTTTCTACGGTTATGTATCTGAATTTATTACGCAAAATCATGTTTATTCTGGGTAATCAGAGGGCTGGCGCTTATCTCGGCTAGAGAATAGTCTGGCCATCCAGAGAGGTAACGTAGCCAGCATTCTGGGTATCCTACCGAGGGGCAGCGATCTGGACCCATTTTTTCATCTATAGCTTTTAGTTTTATTTAGGTATATTTTAGATTATTATTTATTTGTAAGTATTTAGTTTATTTAAGTTTTTATTATAAGATGTATATTAGAAGATGATAACATTAAATATTCTGGATTAAAAAAAATTGCAATATTTTATCACTCGTCAACTTGTAAAGCCTACTTAGCTGTGATAGCTTTAACGTCGATATAAATAAGGTGACTTTAATTTATGCAGACAATTCTTACTGAAGACTCGATAAGTACTCAGTAATAATGTTCGATGACCCTTTTTGTGTTACATATTAGTAAATTATTCTTTTCGTGTTCCTTAGATACAAACGCAAGCCCAGACCCGAGTCAATTACTATGGGACGTCAAGATTTTATTTTGCGAAATTAGCAAAGTGTTATCGATCCGTGGTTCTGTTCACTTACTAAGCCTTCAGTATGAGTTTGGCTACATAAATTAAGTCACGTTATACCGGGTGTAAAAGCAAAGTCAAGAATCCTATAAGGTGTGTTTGTATGATCGGTAAAGATATTATTTTAAATACTGGAATCTCTAAATAAAGTACCAGTACCTCATAATAAGACGATTTTCTTTACTCAAAATACACTAATCGCGTGGACACCCTCACTGGTCGCTGGCCACTCGGATGAGGGGTGCGGGTTGCGGGGTGCAATTAGGTGTGTGGGGAGGCCGGTGAGCTGCGTAGCCATAGCTTAGAAAAATGATGGAATTTATGGTGAAAATTCAAGGTATATTGTTTTTTCTCGTAATGACATCAGAATCGTGTATACTTTCATACCCTAAAGGGATTCTTGACTTTGCATTTACACCCTGTATATTACTGCCGTAAATTTTTTCACATATGCAAAAACAACTGTTTGGTTGGCAGGAGGGGCACTTGACTTATATAAGGTCAGATTGAGCACCTCATTTTGCATCAATCAGAACTGAACTCTACGACGTTTCCTTTTAGTTTAAAATAGCGCGCTCTCAGCTGTGGCTGTTACGACCACCAAGAAACACGCGCCCACCAAAACCTGCGTTTTTATTTAATAACTCTGCTTCTAGATACAAAATTTGAAAGATTCTAAGACGAGCTGACGATGTCATTAGTTAACATATTTTTAATACAAATTTCAAGGCTGTATGATTTTTTTCAAGCCATTTGGTCCAGCTGTAAACGAGGTAGAAGCTTTAGAAAGTACCTATTTGGCAGTATTTGAAGAATTTGGAGGTAACTAACTTCGTATTTTTTTATCGAGCGAAGTTAAAGATGAATCTATCAGTCCTATCAATGTATAGTCCAATGTCTAGTCCTAGATATGCAGTAAAAAGTTAAAACCCACGTATTCTAGTTAACACTTTGAGCAACTTGTCCAAGGAAACATTCCCGCGCAAATAATTAGTTTGGGTAATATTTGTATTTCAAACAAATATGCGTGAATCTTAACGCACCAAGATACGGGCGTGTATTGAGACAAGCGTCTTCCGTTCTAAAATAGACCTTCGTCCTACGAAATAGGATGTATTCGTCTCGAAGTTAAGGTTGAATATCTACTTCCCTGAAGATTTGTGCAGGAATGTTTCTTGGGAAAAGTTGCTCAATATGATTAGTTCAGTATGTGGCTACAATAAAGTGCTTTCTATTTCATCAACATAAATTGACACAAAACACTTTAAACTAAAATATAAAGTTTTAACTATAAATTATAATATAGATCTTAAAATAACAGAAATTAAATAATCCTAAAGAAAACACAAACCGGCATACACACACTAATCATAAAAAAGTTAGGTATGTGGCTACATTAAAGATCGCTCTCCATGTACAGCAGAGATCACATCAAGCTATACACTTACAGTACGAAATTAGCCTCTACAGTGCTAGATACAAGATAGGTACAAAGTCCAAACTGTCTAACTTGACTAGGTCTCCACTGTACAAACGGTAGTTCAGAGATTTTGTCTAAAAATGTTTTATAATAAATAAATTATAAATTGTTTTAAGTAGGCCCAAGAGTGAGAACGTAAGAATTCAATTATCAAACCCAGCAACTAAGGTTCAATTTGAAAAGTTATACCTGCGCTAAAGTTATAACTCTAAATACTTACCCAAAGGGAAAAGCGGAACCCTATTAATGTCATTTTGACATCTATCCGTCCGTATCTCACTCTGTCATTTGTCCGTCCGTATGTCACTCTGTTATCTGTCCGTCCGCATGTCACGGTCCTTAGCTCGTAGACGAAATGAGTAACAGATATAAAATTCGGATATTTTATGTAGAATGTTGACCTAAAACCGAAATATTTGTATTTTCTTAAAATCTGGAATGTTGTTAATTTGTGGGTCCCACGAAATAAATGAATTGTCTATACATATACGTTGTGTCTGAGCCTTGGACTCCACGGGGTGCAATGAAAAACAGCGCTGTTAGTCAAATGGGACCCTATTACTAAGCCTTCGTTGTCTGTCTGTCTGTCTGTCCGTCTGTCGCCAAGCTGTATCTAATGAACCGTGATAGTTAGACAGTTAGAAAATTCACAGATGATGTATTTCTGTTGCTGCTATAACAACAAATACTAAAACCGACCAAGTGCGAGTCGGACCTGCACACTCCCATACAACAGACATGATTTTTTTTCCGTTTTTATAGATAATGGTACGGAACCCTTCGTGCGCGAGTCCGTCTCGCACTTGGCCAGTTTTTAAAGTTTAATTAACTTATATGTGTATTATTATATTTGTATATAAATAAATTTATCAAAGGGTAATTGTAAGTGGCAGCATGATTATTGTAAAGTTTTTTCTTTTTGGCAATAAAATTATTATCTTTCTGTCTTCTTTAATTGCCATAAAATTGCAGAATTCGATTGGTTGAAGATCGTAAATTATTCCGACATGAAATTTAAATTGTAATTTTGATCATGCTTATAAATAAATAATAAATATATTACAAAATATCCCGGTAAACTGACCACATTTAACGAGTTGTAGGAGATTGATTACTACAAAAAAACAGCATATTATTTGTGAGTACAATAAAATAAATGTGTATAAGCTTTTATAGCTTATTTTTTATTATTTTTGTTTATTATAATATAGTGTATAGTATACACAAAAGAAAAAAAACAAGATATATTTCGGGCCCTACTCGGACTGGCATCAGTTATCAATCAGTTACTCATCCTAACCCCTATCCTTTTCCTAGTTTCTAAAAAGTTTATATTTTAAGAAAGTAGGTAGACTTCTTTTTTTCATCTCTTTTTAATACTCATTGTCACCATGTTGTTTTTATTTGGCATCATTTCATTGTAATCATGTCATTATTATATCAACTGATACCATATATATTTCGGGCCCTACTCGGACTGGCATCAGTTATCAATCAGTTACTCATCCTAACCCCTATCCTTTTCCTAGTTTCTAAAAAGTTTATATTTTAAGAAAGTAGGTAGACTTCTTTTTTTCATCTCTTTTTAATACTCATTGTCACCATGTTGTTTTTATTTGGCATCATTTCATTGTAATCATGTCATTATTATATCAACTGATACCGTATATATTTCGGGCCCTACTCGGACTGGCATCAGTTATCAATCAGTTACTCATCCTAACCCCTATCCTTTTCCTAGTTTCTAAAAAGTTTATATTTTAAGAAAGTAGGTAGACTTCTTTTTTTCATCTCTTTTTAATACTCATTGTCACCATGTTGTTTTTATTTGGCATATTTCATTGTAATCGTGTCATTATTATATCAACTGATACCGTATATATTTCGGGCCCTACTCGGACTGGCATCAGTTATCAATCAGTTACTCATCCTAACCCCTATCCTTTTCCTAGTTTCTAAAAAGTTTATATTTTAAGAAAGTAGGTAGACTTCTTTTTTTCATCTCTTTTTAATACTCATTGTCACCATGTTGTTTTTATTTGGCATCATTTCATTGTAATCATGTCATTATTATATCAACTGATACCGTATATATTTCGGGCCCTACTCGGACTGGCATCAGTTATCAATCAGTTACTCATCCTAACCCCTATCCTTTTCCTAGTTTCTAAAAAGTTTATATTTTAAGAAAGTAGGTAGACTTCTTTTTTTCATCTCTTTTTAATACTCATTGTCACCATGTTGTTTTTATTTGGCATCATTTCATTGTAATCATGTCATTATTATATCAACTGATACCGTATATATTTCGGGCCCTACTCGGACTGGCATCAGTTATCAATCAGTTACTCATCCTAACCCCTATCCTTTTCCTAGTTTCTAAAAAGTTTATATTTTAAGAAAGTAGGTAGACTTCTTTTTTTCATCTCTTTTTAATACTCATTGTCACCATGTTGTTTTTATTTGGCATATTTCATTGTAATCATGTCATTATTATATCAACTGATACCGTATATATTTCGGGCCCTACTCGGACTGGCATCAGTTATCAATCAGTTACTCATCCTAACCCCTATCCTTTTCCTAGTTTCTAAAAAGTTTATATTTTAAGAAAGTAGGTAGACTTCTTTTTTTCATCTCTTTTTAATACTCATTGTCACCATGTTGTTTTTATTTGGCATCATTTCATTGTAATCATGTCATTATTATATCAACTGATACCGTATATATTTCGGGCCCTACTCGGACTGGCATCAGTTATCAATCAGTTACTCATCCTAACCCCTATCCTTTTCCTAGTTTCTAAAAAGTTTATATTTTAAGAAAGTAGGTAGACTTCTTTTTTTCATCTCTTTTTAATACTCATTGTCACCATGTTGTTTTTATTTGGCATATTTCATTGTAATCATGTCATTATTATATCAACTGATACCGTATATATTTCGGGCCCTACTCGGACTGGCATCAGTTATCAATCAGTTACTCATCCTAACCCCTATCCTTTTCCTAGTTTCTAAAAAGTTTATATTTTAAGAAAGTAGGTAGACTTCTTTTTTTCATCTCTTTTTAATACTCATTGTCACCATGTTGTTTTTATTTGGCATATTTCATTGTAATCATGTCATTATTATATCAACTGATACCGTATATATTTCGGGCCCTACTCGGACTGGCATCAGTTATCAATCAGTTACTCATCCTAACCCCTATCCTTTTCCTAGTTTCTAAAAAGTTTATATTTTAAGAAAGTAGGTAGACTTCTTTTTTTCATCTCTTTTTAATACTCATTGTCACCATGTTGTTTTTATTTGGCATCATTTCATTGTAATCATGTCATTATTATATCAACTGATACCGTATATATTTCGGGCCCTACTCGGACTGGCATCAGTTATCAATCAGTTACTCATCCTAACCCCTATCCTTTTCCTAGTTTCTAAAAAGTTTATATTTTAAGAAAGTAGGTAGACTTCTTTTTTTCATCTCTTTTTAATACTCATTGTCACCATGTTGTTTTTATTTGGCATATTTCATTGTAATCATGTCATTATTATATCAACTGATACCGTATATATTTCGGGCCCTACTCGGACTGGCATCAGTTATCAATCAGTTACTCATCCTAACCCCTATCCTTTTCCTTGTTTCTAAAAAGTTTATATTTTAAGAAAGGAGGTAGACTTCTTTTTTTCATCTCTTTTTAATACTCATTGTCACCATGTTGTTTTTATTTGGCATATTTCATTGTAATCATGTCATTATTATATCAACTGATACCGTATATATTTCGGGCCCTACTCGGACTGGCATCAGTTATCAATCAGTTACTCATCCTAACCCCTATCCTTTTCCTAGTTTCTAAAAAGTTTATATTTTAAGAAAGTAGGTAGACTTCTTTTTTTCATCTCTTTTTAATACTCATTGTCACCATGTTGTTTTTATTTGGCATATTTCATTGTAATCATGTCATTATTATATCAACTGATACCGTATATATTTCGGGCCCTACTCGGACTGGCATCAGTTATCAATCAGTTACTCATCCTAACCCCTATCCTTTTCCTAGTTTCTAAAAAGTTTATATTTTAAGAAAGTAGGTAGACTTCTTTTTTTCATCTCTTTTTAATACTCATTGTCACCATGTTGTTTTTATTTGGCATCATTTCATTGTAATCATGTCATTATTATATCAACTGATACCATATATATTTCGGGCCCTACTCGGACTGGCATCAGTTATCAATCAGTTACTCATCCTAACCCCTATCCTTTTCCTAGTTTCTAAAAAGTTTATATTTTAAGAAAGTAGGTAGACTTCTTTTTTTCATCTCTTTTTAATACTCATTGTCACCATGTTGTTTTTATTTGGCATATTTCATTGTAATCATGTCATTATTATATCAACTGATACCGTATATATTTCGGGCCCTACTCGGACTGGCATCAGTTATCAATCAGTTACTCATCCTAACCCCTATCCTTTTCCTAGTTTCTAAAAAGTTTATATTTTAAGAAAGTAGGTAGACTTCTTTTTTTCATCTCTTTTTAATACTCATTGTCACCATGTTGTTTTTATTTGGCATATTTCATTGTAATCATGTCATTATTATATCAACTGATGCAGTATATATTTTTTCTTATATTGGAGGAACTAATGTGCGGAGACACATTATAGGAAGCCAGATAAAACGGCTTTGATTTGATTTGATATTTTTTCTTTTGTGTATACAGGGTGTCTCATTTAAATCGGTCAGTATGGGAAAGTCTGAAACTATAAGACATACGAAGATCTGTTCTAAGGAACCATGTCATCGATTTTAATAACAAGAAAAACTGCATTATACATTTAAATAAAACCTGTACTCAGTTCGGGAATCGAACCCGGTTGTTTTGAAAACATGATGTCTCAAATGAATAAAATGCATTGTTTTCACATACTTTAATTTATTTTAGTAGGTGTTCGAAGTGACCACCGTTTTTTTCAATACAATTTTCAACACGTTTAGGTAACGATCTTACAAAACACCCACTAAAATAAATTAAAGCATGTGAAAACAATGCATTTTATTCATTTGAGACGTCATGTCATATATATATATAATACATTAACTAATTACATATATATATATACATATATATATTTCTCAATATATTTTATAAATATTATTTTGACATGTCTAAGTGTATGAAATACCAAAAGATAAATAAATAAACTGAAACTGTAATTAAGATGATAATTAATCACTGTAAATTTAAGATTACTCGCATGAAAACGTGAAATAGCTCTCACCCACAACCCCAAGTTACTGCTTGTACGGACTACGCACGGGCCAACATTATTTAATCTCTAGGAAACAACGATCCCGCACTAGAATTCAAACGAGTAGTTCAATGTTCACAAAAATCTGCACTATTATTGTCTAAACTCCTTGGTACCCGATATTATTTTAAGTTTGTAAGGTTGGTAATAGTTCGCGCGCTTTTCCCGCGTCCCTCTGTTCTCTAAGGAGGTTCTATACATACTGCCACAGAATGTATCTATGTAAGTCTATGCAGTATTTCTGAACTTCTGGCCAAATTCGCTTTGCCGTTCATGTGAGCTCTTTTGTAAGGGAATACGGTTTATTTTCGTTTGATGCCCCAGCTATTGTGTTGGGATATGTAATATTATGTTTTTAGAGAACGAAATCCTTTTTTGTCATTTCTGGAAACAAGAATCTGTAATGAGGGTAATGGTTAGGATTTAAATAAATATAAATTTATCGTCACGACATGAATCCCCGAGGGGGTGTCAGAGGTGTTCCGGGTGTGAAATGCAGGTTACATTCCAAACTTGGCACACCCGCGTTTCATCGACGATTTTTACGTCCCAACGTGATTAAATAAACACAATATGCGAAATAAAAATTTTTCATACGTAAGAATTAAACGTTAACTTTTTTCTGACGTCAGTACATTAAATAGATAACTTCTATTATGTATGTTATTTACAGGAGCGACCCGCAAGCAAGGCGCACCGTTTCTCTCTCACTAAATTTATAGAAAAAACGGCACGAAAACCAGGAATAAATACATTATCGTCACTTCTAGGTTCCTTCTTCATCTTTGGAGGTCCCATCCATCCATCCATCCATCCATCCATCAGCCTGTTTCGTCCACTGCTGGACAAAGGCCTTTCCAGGATTTCACCACTCCTGGAAGATATGCCCATACTCACACACGCTGGGCAGGCGGGTCTGTGAGCGCGGTGCCGAAAACCTTGCACCAGTGACGCCGCTGCCCGTCACCAGTCTGTTTTACATAAGGCCCGGCAATTGGGGATGGATATACCGCCATCCATCGGTCCCAGGCAATGGTGGGCCGCCTGGTTTTGCCTGAGAGCTGTTCTCTTACTCTCCCCCGAATAACTTCGGGAGGATTTGCGAGTAAGATGGTGGTACCTCCACAGTCGAGCCCGGCATCAGCTCTACCACCTCTATAGTAAGATGGTGGTACCTCCACAGTCGAGCCCGGCATCAGCTCTACCACCTTTTTTTTGGAGGTCAGTAGAAGGCTAAGTTGCTTGCGATCCGTTGTTTTATCCTACAGGTAAGTCTCTGAAGCTTTTTAGTCATGTCGACTCTTTGTCATTTATAAATTTGTGATGTTTGAATAAAACTTAAAAAGGAAATATGTTAGAATAATACTGTTAGAATATCTATGGGAAATATTCCTACAAGGTTACATTAATTTATGCAGCCAAATTCATACTAAAGACTCGGTAAGTGCTCAGTATAATGGTTCGATGATTGCATTTTTTATTTCTTAAAAAAAATTGTGTGTCTCCTACAAACGCAAGCCCAGCCTCGTGTCAATTACTAAATTTTTATGAAATTAGCAAAAGTTTGATGTTGATCACTTTCCATGGACACCTTTCCGGTATGAATTTGGCTGCATAAATTAATGTCACCTTACATACTCACGCTCTTGGTATGGCTGGTGTGTCCGTCAGTACGTCTGGTCTGTCTGTCAGTACGTCTGTTATAGCAGTCAGTACGTCTGTTATAGCTGTCAGTACAACTAGTGTGTCCGTCAGTACGTCCGTTATAGCAGTCAGTACAACTGGTCTGTCCGTCAGTACGTCTGTTATAGCTGTCAGTACGCCTGGTGTGTCCGTCAGTACGTCCGTTATAGCAGTCAGTACAGCTGGTGTGTCCGTCAGTACGTCCGTTATAGCAGTCAGTACAACTGGTGTGTCCGTCAGTACGTCTGTTATAGCAGTCAGTACAACTGGTGTGTCAGTCAGTACGTCTGTTATAGCTGTCAGTACGCCTGGTGTGTCCGTCAGTACGTCCGTTATAGCAGTCAGTACAGCTGGTGTGTCCGTCAGTACGTCTGTTATAGCAGTCAGTACAACTGGTGTGTCCGTCAGTACGTCTGTTATAGCAGTCAGTACGTCTGTTATAGCAGTCAGTACGTCTGTTATAGCAGTCAGTACGTCTGTTATAGCAGTCAGTACGTCTGTTATAGCAGTCAGTACGTCTGTTATAGCAGTCAGTACGTCTGTTATAGCTGTCAGTACAACTGGTTTGGCCGTCAGTACGTCTGTTATAGCAGTCAGTACGTCTGTTATAGCAGTCAGTACGTCTGTTATAGCAGTCAGTACGTCTGTTATAGCAGTCAGTAGAACTGGTGTGTCCGTCAGTACGTCTGTTATAGCAGTCAGTACAACTGGTCTGTCCGTCAGTACGTCTGTTATAGCTGTCAGTACAACTGGTGTGTCCGTCAGTACGTCTGTAATAGCAGTCAGTACAACTGTTGTGTCCGTCAGTACGTCTGTTATAACTGTCAGTACAACTGGTCTGTCCGTCAGTACGTCTGTTATAGCAGTCAGTACAACTGGTGTGTCAGTCAGTACGTCTGTAGCTGTCAGTACAACTGGTGTGTCCGTCAGTACGTCTGTTATAGCTGTCCGTACGCCTGGTGTGTCCGTCAGTACGTCTGTTATAGCTGTCAGTACGCCTGGTGTGTCCGTCAGTACGTCTGTTATAGCTGTCAGTACAACTGGTGTGTCCGTCAGTACGTCCGTTATAGCAGTCAGTACAGCTGGTGTGTCCGTCAGTACGTCTGTTATAGCAGTCAGTACAACTGGTGTGTCCGTCAGTACGTCTGTTATAGCAGTCAGTACGTCTGTTATAGCAGTCAGTACGTCTGTTATAGCAGTCAGTACGTCTGTTATAGCTGTCAGTACAACTGGTTTGTCCGTCAGTACGTCTGTTATAGCAGTCAGTACGTCTGTTATAGCTGTCAGTACAACTGGTGTGTCCGTCAGTACGTCTGTAATAGCAGTCAGTACAACTGTTGTGTCCGTCAGTACGTCTGTTATAACTGTCAGTACAACTGGTCTGTCCGTCAGTACGTCTGTTATAGCAGTCAGTACAACTGGTGTGTCAGTCAGTACGTCTGTAGCTGTCAGTACAACTGGTGTGTCCGTCAGTACGTCTGTTATAGCTGTCCGTACGCCTGGTGTGTCCGTCAGTACGTCTGTTATAGCTGTCAGTACGCCTGGTGTGTCCGTCAGTACGTCTGTTATAGCTGTCAGTACAACTAGTGTGTCCGTCAGTACGTCCGTTATAGCAGTCAGTACAGCTGGTGTGTCCGTCAGTACGTCTGTTATAGCAGTCAGTACAGCTGGTGTGTCCGTCAGTACGTCTGTTATAGCAGTCAGTACAACTGGTGTGTCCGTCAGTACGTCTGTTATAGCTGTCCGTACGCCTGGTGTGTCCGTCAGTACGTCTGTTATAGCTGTCAGTACGCCTGGTGTGTCCGTCAGTACGTCTGTTATAGCTGTCAGTACAACTGGCGTGTCCGTCAATACGTCCGTTATAGCAGTCAGTACAGCTGGTGTGTCCGTCAGTACGTCTGTTATAGCAGTCAGTACAGCTGGTGTGTCCGTCAGTACGTCTGTTATAGCAGTCAGTACAACTGGTGTGTCCGTCAGTACGTCTGTTATAGCAGTCAGTACGTCTGTTATAGCAGTCAGTACGTCTGTTATAGCAGTCAGTACGTCTGTTATAGCAGTAAGTACGTCTGTTATAGCAGTCAGTACGTCTGTTATAGCAGTCAGTACGTCTGTTATAGCAGTCAGTACGTCTGTTATAGCTGTCAGTACAACTGGTTTGTCCGTCAGTACGTCTGTTATAGCAGTCAGTACGTCTGTTATAGCTGTCAGTACAACTGGTGTGTCCGTCAGTACGTCTGTTATAGCTGTCAGTACAGCTGGTGTGTCCGTCAGTACGTCTGTTATAGCAGTCAGTACAACTGGTGTGTCCGTCAGTACGTCTGTTATAGCAGTCAGTCCGTCTGTTATAGCAGTCAGTACGTCTGTTATAGCAGTCAGTACGTCTGTTATAGCAGTCAGTACGTCTGTTATAGCAGTCAGTACGTCTGTTATAGCTGTCAGTACAACTGGTGTGTCCGTCAGTACGTCTGTTATAGCTGTCAGTACAGCTGGTGTGTCCGTCAGTACGTCTGTTATAGCAGTCAGTACAACTGGTGTGTCCGTCAGTACGTCTGTTATAGCAGTCAGTACGTCTGTTATAGCAGTCAGTACGTCTGTTATAGCAGTCAGTACGTCTGTTATAGCAGTCAGTACGTCTGTTATAGCAGTCAGTACGTCTGTTATAGCAGTCAGTACGTCTGTTATAGCAGTCAGTACGTCTGTTATAGCAGTCAGTACGTCTGTTATAGCTGTCAGTACAACTGGTTTGTCCGTCAGTACGTCTGTTATAGCAGTCAGTACGTCTGTTATAGCAGTCAGTACGTCTGTTATAGCAGTCAGTACGTCTGTTATAGCAGTCAGTACGTCTGTTATAGCAGTCAGTACGTCTGTTATAGCAGTCAGTACGTCTGTTATAGCTGTCAGTACAACTGGTTTGTCCGTCAGTACGTCTGTTATAGCAGTCAGTACGTCTGTTATAGCTGTCAGTACGTCTGTATAGCAGTCAGTACGTCTGTTATAGCAGTCAGTACGTCTGTTATAGCAGTCAGTACGTCTGTTATAGCAGTCAGTACGTCTGTTATAGCTGTCAGTACAAATGGTTTGTCCGTCAGTACGTCTGTTATAGCAGTCAGTACGTCTGTTATAGCAGTCAGTACGTCTGTTATAGCAGTCAGTACGTCTGTTATAGCAGTCAGTACGTCTGTTATAGCAGTCAGTACGTCTGTTATAGCTGTCAGTACGTCTGTTATAGCAGTCAGTACGTCTGTTATAGCAGTCAGTACGTCTGTTATAGCTGTCAGTACAACTGGTTTGTCCGTCAGTACGTCTGTTATAGCAGTCAGTACGTCTGTTATAGCTGTCAGTACGTCTGTTATAGCAGTCAGTACGTCTGTTATAGCAGTCAGTACGTCTGTTATAGCTGTCAGTACAACTGGTTTGTCCGTCAGTACGTCTGTTATAGCAGTCAGTACGTCTGTTATAGCTGTCAGTACGTCTGTTATAGCAGTCAGTACGTCTGTTATAGCAGTCAGTACGTCTGTTATAGCTGTCAGTACAACTGGTTTGTCCGTCAGTACGTCTGTTATAGCAGTCAGTACGTCTGTTATAGCAGTCAGTACGTCTGTTATAGCAGTCAGTACGTCTGTTATAGCAGTCAGTACGTCTGTTATAGCAGTCAGTACGTCTGTTATAGCTGTCAGTACAACTGGTTTGTCCGTCAGTACGTCTGTTATAGCAGTCAGTACGTCTGTTATAGCAGTCAGTACGTCTGTTATAGCTGTCAGTACGTCTGTTATAGCAGTCAGTACGTCTGTTATAGCTGTCAGTACAACTGGTTTGTCCGTCAGTACGTCTGTTATAGCAGTCAGTACGTCTGTTATAGCTGTCAGTACAACTGGTTTGTCCGTCAGTACGTCTGTTATAGCAGTCAGTACGTCTGTTATAGCAGTCAGTACGTCTGTTATAGCAGTCAGTACGTCTGTTATAGCTGTCAGTACAACTGGTTTGTCCGTCAGTACGTCTGTTATAGCAGTCAGTACGTCTGTTATAGCAGTCAGTACGTCTGTTATAGCTGTCAGTACAACTGGTTTGTCCGTCAGTACGTCTGTTATAGCAGTCAGTACGTCTGTTATAGCTGTCAGTACGTCTGTTATAGCAGTCAGTACGTCTGTTATAGCAGTCAGTACGTCTGTTATAGCTGTCAGTACAACTGGTTTGTCCGTCAGTACGTCTGTTATAGCAGTCAGTACGTCTGTTATAGCTGTCAGTACGTCTGTTATAGCAGTCAGTACGTCTGTTATAGCAGTCAGTACGTCTGTTATAGCTGTCAGTACAACTGGTTTGTCCGTCAGTACGTCTGTTATAGCAGTCAGTACGTCTGTTATAGCAGTCAGTACGTCTGTTATAGCAGTCAGTACGTCTGTTATAGCAGTCAGTACGTCTGTTATAGCAGTCAGTACGTCTGTTATAGCTGTCAGTACAACTGGTTTGTCCGTCAGTACGTCTGTTATAGCAGTCAGTACGTCTGTTATAGCTGTCAGTACGTCTGTTATAGCAGTCAGTACGTCTGTTATAGCTGTCAGTACAACTGGTTTGTCCGTCAGTACGTCTGTTATAGCAGTCAGTACGTCTGTTATAGCTGTCAGTACAACTGGTTTGTCCGTCAGTACGTCTGTTATAGCAGTCAGTACGTCTGTTATAGCAGTCAGTACGTCTGTTATAGCAGTCAGTACGTCTGTTATAGCTGTCAGTACAACTGGTTTGTCCGTCAGTACGTCTGTTATAGCAGTCAGTACGTCTGTTATAGCTGTCAGTACGTCTGTTATAGCAGTCAGTACGTCTGTTATAGCTGTCAGTACAACTGGTTTGTCCGTCAGTACGTCTGTTATAGCAGTCAGTACGTCTGTTATAGCTGTCAGTACAACTGGTGTGTCCGTCAGTACGTCTGTTATAGCAGTCAGTACGTCTGTTATAGCAGTCAGTACAACTGGTGTGTCCGTCAGTACGTCTGTTATAGCAGTCAGTACGTCTGTTATAGCTGTCAGTACAACTGGTTTGTCCGTCAGTACGTCTGTTATAGCAGTCAGTACGTCTGTTATAGCTGTCAGTACAACTGGTGTGTCCGTCAGTACGTCTGTTATAGCAGTCAGTACGGCTGGTGTGTCCATCAGTACGACTGGTGTGGCCGTCAATTCGTCTTGACAGACATTCTTCTACAAAGTTTTCTATTATTCGCACCAACTTGTATAATTATTAGCATAACCCTACGCTAAATGTACCAAACGAGAACCTATTACTAAACCTTCGCTGCCGGTCTGTCTGTCCATCTGTAATATGTAGAAAGTTGAAAATTATATTCTTTATTGTACACATAAAAATGGTTTCATTTTGTGCATTTTCAAAGTTCAAGGTATATTGTAATATAATAATAAGCATTAATATATACATAATGTAATACACAAATACTAATACATATTTAACTTACCCATTTACTATGACAACGACTGGTACCTAGTGCTAACTTTTTCTTGAAGAGACTGACGAAAAAAACTTAGTCTATAACTAAAAACAACAGAGAAACGGGTTATCAAATTTTGTACTAAAACGGTGGCGTGCCTATGCGCCTTAAGTTAATAATTAAGTTCCGAGAGTAATTAAATATGATTGAGTTGCATTAGTTTTATTTGGGTCGCAATTATAAATATAAACGGTAGGAAGTGGCCCAAAGGTTCCTAGTTAGTAAATATCAATTATCATGGTTTCACTTGTCAAACGGCTAATTCGAATTGTCTAAGGGGTTCATAAAGTCATAACGATGAGATGATCATATGATCGATATTTTAGACGATGAGTGAATGATTTGATACGAATTGACAGATAGTTCGTATTGTTTAAGTTCATCACGAATGTCAAATGATAGCCATGACTCGCGGGTCATGACAATGGTATAAAATTCAGTGTTTTGGATTGATTTGGATTAAAATTTCGGAAAAATATCTTTTATTTGGTCATTACAATTGAGATATTTTTACAAATTAGTAGGCTGTGATTGACATTTTGAATTAAGTAATAATTAGTAGGTATACATCGATGAATAAGTAGGTATAGGTACCTATACGTGGGACGCACTATAAGTTTCCGGAATGAATATGAAAAAATACTATTAAAGGTACAAAATTAATTTATTGTTTTTCAAAATAATCTCCCTTGGCGTCTATGCACTTTTTCATTCGATCAAACCAGTTTTGAAAACTTTTGTGCCACTCCCCTGTGGTGACCTCTGAAACGTGTTTTTCATACTCCTCGACAGCCTCTTCTGGTGATGAAAATCGTTGACCGCGTAATTGGTTCTTAATTTTTGGGAACAGAAAAAAGTCACAAGGTGCCAGGTCGGGACTGTATGCAGGATGACTCATGAGTTCTACATTTTTCGTCTTCAAAAAGTCGTTTGTCTGTCTGGCCGTGTGAGAACTAGCATTGTCGTGGTGCAGGATGATACGGCGGCGTTTACGGTTATTTTTACGGAGTTCGTCAATAACTTCCGGCAAACAAATGGTCGTGTACCAGTCACTATTCACGGTACGACGATTCTCTAAAGCAACAGTAGCCACGTGTCCAGTTTTATTAAAAAAAATAGCAATCATCCGCTTAGATGCACTTTTCACGCGCGCCACTTTGGTTGGTTTCGGCTCATCTTGAAAGACCCATACGCTCGATTGCTGCTTTGTTTTGGGATCGTAGCAATAAATCCATGTTTCGTCACCTTTTACTATGTCCCACACCAAATTTGACGCACTTTCGTTGAATCTGGTAAGCATGGCACTGCACCAAGTGACGCGGTCCGTTTTTTGAGCCTCGGTCAAGTTGTGTGGGATCCACCGCGAGCACAGCTTTCTCACACCCAAATGTTTGTGTAGGATTGATTGTATTTGACTCATGCCTATTTCTAAGGATGCGCGAATTTCATGGTAGGTCACATGCCTGTCTGTTTCAATCATACGGCGCACAGCATCGATGTTTTTGTTGGTCACAGCGGTGGACGGCCGACCATCGCGAGATTCGTCACTGAGATCGATACGACCACGCTTGAATTCTGCAAACCAGCTATAAACAATCGTCTTGCATGGTGCTTCATTGCCAAAAGCTGTTTCAAGCCGAGCGATGCTCTGTTGAGCTGTCAAATTACACTTAAAATCGTAGAAAATCATACTACGAAAGTTTTCCCGAGTTAAATCCATGTTGATGCAGACACACAATTTTTTAAATGGCGCCACAAGGTAAAAACAAAAGACAGTCAGATGAAACAAACTGCATTCTACAGCCAAAGAGTTCTATTTTCAAATGTTGCAATAAATTTTTAAATATTGTTTATGTAAGTGGCCAGTTCCGGAAACTTTTAGTGTTACCTATGTAAAATAACAGATAAAGTAGATAAATAAATGGAAGTGACTAAAGGGCTACTAGCGGTCCTTTGATTGTTAATATTATTGAACTGTGAGTCATTATTTAGCTGTTGGAATATCTTCCTGAGCACTAACTAATAAAGTTAATTTGCAATGTTCAGTTCGGAAAGGGAAGTGGTCCTTTAATTTTACAAATTATTGTGCCGTAAGTTATCGGAAAATGTTTTTCTCTGCATATCGTGAATTCTGTTAAGACTATGGGGGTCGCTTCGCTCCGCTCCGCTTCGCTCGGCTCCCTAGTATGTACTTACATGTCAACCTAACCGCGCCTCTTCGCTTCGCTCGTCGTCGCAACCTATTCCTAGCGGTCGAATAAAATTAAAACTAAGGAAGCCGCTAACGGCTATTTAGTCACTTTCTAAATAAATTAAGATTGAGATGAAAGCTGGCTGTAGGAGCCATTTGTACTGTAAAGAAACTCATTTTTGTATGCAGAATTGATGTAGAATGTAGGTACTTTATGTTTTTATTATTGTTTTAGGCATTCAGTGTAACCTACCCAAAGAATCGAAGAAATAAAAAATGCATTTATATTTACACAGGTTTTTATTCAACAAAGCAATTCGTTATGTTGTCTAGTGGTTTGAGTATTCAACTATTAACCCGGAGGTCACAGGTTCAAATCCTGTATTAGCACATTTGTGTTCGGCCTATGTGCTTCATATCATAAGGCAAGTTTGTGCTCCAAGTATGGTGAAAGGGCTTACTTACTCCTCACCACGCTGAGACATAAACAATGATTGGTGAAGCGTGGCTGTACGAGTGTGAACTAGGAGTTGCATTTTACAGCCATGTATATGTCGCAGTCGCAGGCATCTAGTTAAATTCAGTGACTTAACTAAATTACTACACTTTTGGTTTAAATGGTGGTCTTAAAAAAATAACCACAAAGGTTACGTATGGCGGTCACGCCACTACGTGGCGCGACTCTCCATACCTATCCTTCTAACCTTAGTCACTGCCTCTCTTCTGCCTGATTTAACCAAATGCCTGTGACATATATATAAATGTATATTAAAAACCCATAAAATAAATAAAAGAACATAAAGTCACAATATGAATCCCTGAGAGAGTGTCAGAGGTGTTCTTAAGTGTGAACTGTGAAATGCAAGTCGCAGTCTACACTTGATACACCCACTTTCCGAATGTGTTGGTAGTGAGCCCTTCCACCATACTTCAACCTGAACCAACAGCTTAACATGCCTTCTGAAACATGCGAACCAAACACAAATTAATGTGCACTGCGGCGAGTGACCACAAACTCCTGTTTAGCATGTAAGCACTCTACTAGTCTGCGTGTGGCCAATCATTTTATATTTTTCTACACACAGCCAATCACTAGAATAAAGGGATAAGAGTATAACCTGTGGAGAGAAGCTTTGCTTGTTGACCGCAGCGACAATCTCTCGAAATTTGTTCAACCAGTGCCTGTCACGAAGAGGCTCTGTCCCTTCGCATAGACTGGCTTGAATGTTGGTTTATTCTACCTCTGTCAGTACCTCGGGTTTGTTACTGGATGTCTGTATCTTGCTTGCGCATTCTGACCTTATTAGTCCATAGCAAAACTGAAAATTTACGATAAAAATTAGTAAGTACATATATACTGGTACATTAATTACTTTCTTAGATTCCACTTAGCAAATTTTACACTACTTAGGTACTTACCTACGGTTTTCAATGCTTGTGCTGTTATCTGCCAGTAGTTGGAACTCTTCACATCAAGCAACCTCTCACTAATTCTGTATTAGTTTCTGGGAGACCTAGTACCCACGGTGTTTTCAGTTCATATTAAAGGTGGATAATTTTAAACATAATGTTGTGTAGCCAATCCACGCTAGATGGCGTTGTTCCATGTTTTTTTTATCTGGCTACCCTGAAGTTTATGTCAAAGTGTTACGTTCTGGCTCACGCAACTCGAGATCTCGAGTTCAAGTACACGTGATTATTATTTTGTATAGAATTCTAGAATTTGTGCAGTTTCCTTTTCTTATTTAAATAAATGTTGTCTATTTTGTCTGAATTTAACTTTCTATCTAGTCCAATCATCAAGACCTTTTGATGGGAAATACATTTTCTGCATGTTTAATGTTAGATGTTGACAGACATGCTGGGCAGACATGGGGAACGTATTTTCGCCGTCCGTTTCGTTCACCTTAAATTTGAAAACCTAACCTAAGGTAGTTTCGTGATAATTTATTCGTTTAGTGTGATTCAAAGTGGATAATATAACTACGACTTGGCTACTTCCGGACTCTGATCGATCTGATTATCTTGTTTGACACCCGCTATACTTATTGGACATAGATTTGCTTCGTGTTTGACCCTGATCTATACTGTTTGGAGCGTAGATAGAGGATAAAATAGATGTGTCAATGGAATAATAATAAAAGAAGAGAAAGAGATGCAGTCATTTGAAATCACTTATGCGTAAGCGAGAGGCATCTTCAAATTTTGTCCCCTTCTTGCGTATACGATTTTGCTTGTTTGCCACAATTCAAGTTGTGGCAGACAAACTGTTGAACGAGAAATTCGAGTTGGACTTTTTGTGTTTCTGGGCTTTACGTGTTTAATACTTGTGTTTCTGTGAAGTGCCGTGAAGTTAAACAACTGTCGCAAGATGGTGAATTGCAGTATTTTAGGCTGCGAAAGCCGCAGTGAGCGAAAAGAGAGCAACATAACCTTTCATTCGTAAGTGCTCATTTTTTGTGATTATATAATGTTTGAAGTTATGGTAGCAAATGAAATGACAAGTTTGCTATGCATCACGTCTTCTGGTTACCTTTCCACTGCTAATTTTAGAGTAATTTAGGAAAATGATTTGCTCGTTTTTCGTATCAAGTTATGTAGGGCACGCTAAAGCATACATCTGCAGTATGGTTTCTGACAATTCAATTTAGTTGGGTTATTGGGACTTTAGTGTTACCATGAGGGAAACATTTATTTTACCCATTAAGTTGGGTAAATAATATACTGTCATACATATTTCAAAAATATGAATAAATTTATATTTAACTCTTCTTGAGCCTTCTTATTTATTTTGTAGCAATAAGTATGAAAGAAATGACATTTATTTTAGTATATTCAATATATTTCGGCCCACTGTATGGGACCGTCATCAGTCGAATAGAACATAATATTTACAAGTTAATAAATAAAAAAGGAATAAAAATTGTAAAAGTGACACTTGTTAAGAGATTTGTAAACTTTTTCTAAATAAATAAGTTTCATTTATCGGATGATTTTTGTAGTGGTATTTCTAATGTTTTAATTACTGCTCTTCTTGCATAATATAACTAGCCTACTATCACCAACAACATTTATTGTGCAAGAAGAGGAGTAATTAAAACATTAGAAACACCACTACAAAAATCATCCGATAAATGAAACTTATTTATTTAGAAACAGTTTACAAATCTCTTAACAAGTGTTATTTTTACAATATATATATTTTTTATTTATTTATTTACTAGTCAATATGATGTTCTATTCGACTGATGATGCCCCATACAGTGGGCCGAAATATATCAAATATAATAAAATAAATGCTATTTCATTCGTACTTATTGCTACAAAATAAATATTTCAAAGTAAAATATTTAATAAAAAAATAATACTTCAGTAATCCTGTTGCTACTTTTGCCAGCAAAAATACTATGTTATTTTATATACACAACACAAATGGTGCTAGATAATGTTTTTTCATTGTTTGTTTAGAAATGGCAAACCTATATTCTTACAGATACCCAGCTGATCTGCGTAACGTGTGGATCAGAGCTGCAGGTCATACGGATTGGCAACCTACAAAATATTTGTTCCAAGCACTTTGAGAGGCATCGTTTTACAATAACGAACTGCCGGACTATTATCACGAAAGGATCACTTCCAAACAGTTTTTACCAGTAAGTGTTAACATTTTCTGAGACTGCAGCACCTTAATTATGAAATAAGAAACGGAACCTTGACATTGATTTGCTTATTTTCAGACTTTTGTAGAGACTGCGTCATCGTTACCTTAGTCTACTGAGCTTCCAAGTAATAGTGCCCATGCTTTTTCTGGGATGACCAGTTCAGTTGCAGTTTTGGTGAGTTGGATGACTTGTTACTGAATTACGTAAATTATTAATTTATAGGTGTTCATTAAATAATAGTGTGCTCTTATTTTTACCCTGGAGTACAGATTACCCCACATTAGCTAACCTGACTCCTAAAGTATAATATAAATCTATTTATTATTTAAAATAATTTTGAAACAGAATAAGGCCCCTAGCAGGAAAAAATATATAATAATTGAGTCAATCGAGTCTGTCTAAAGCGTTTTTAGCACAGATCTGCGACACAGACTCGTTGAAAGCCATCAAATTTTGTTTTATTTAGTTGGACAAAGTAAATAAAAATTTATAATTGCTTAACTGGTAAATATAAAAATGGTTCCTTTGAGTATTTTTTTTTAATATTTATACCTCCAGGACCCTTAAAAATTATTCGTACTGTTTGTACGTCATAATGAGATTATAAATTCCAATGTTTTATAATAACACTAGGATTACGTCACTATGTGTGATTGTAATTCACAGTTTTGACAGTAACTCTGACACATGTACAAATTTGAATATGTGGAAGCTTGTGTATACATTATATTATAATGATCATGTATGATTATAAATTGTATTTGTTTTTTTTTCAGAGACAACAATGTATGGATGTCGTCGATGCTACCTTATCCTTGCCTTCTGCTCCAAGCAACAGTCGAAATAAATCTTGGTTTATATTTATCTATATATATATCTCTCTATCTAGCTCTATTTTCTGGGTGGTAGAGCTAATGCCGGGCTCGACTGTGGAAGTGCCACCATCTTACACGGAAATCCTCCCGAAGTTATTCGGGGGAGAGTAAGAGAACAGCTCTCTGGCAAAACCGATACATTCATCCATGGCGCTACATCCATCCGCAATCGCCGGGCCTTATATAAAACAGACTGGTGACGGGCAGCGGCGTCACTGGTGCAAGGGTTTCGGCACCGCGCTCACCAACCCGCCTGCCCAGCGTGTGTGAGTATGGGCATTTCTTCCAGGAGGACCGCCAAGAGTGGCGAAATCCTGGAAAGGCCTATGTCCAACAGTGGACGAAACAGGCTGATGGATGGATGGATATATAGGGTGAAATTTAATCAACAGACCAAATTCATACTAGAGACTTGGTTGGTGATCAAGAACTAGGTTCAGTTATCCTTTTGGCCAATTTCGAAAAATATTTTTTTTGCTCCCGTACTGGTTGGACTAGTTTAAGTACAATTCCTAGTGCAGGTTCTAGGGGAAAAAATTTTTTTTTTTCGAATTTAACCTGGAGTGTCATTAAACCTTGTTCCTGATGACTAACCGATTATTCAGTATGAATTTGGTCGGTTGATTTAATTTCACCTAGTATATCTTGGTTTTTTGTGAGAATAATTCAATCTTGTAAAAAAATTATTTTTTTAAATCTCGACTTCAGTACAAATATCTATAGCTTCATCATATGATTTATACTTAAACTAATTGTTTTTCAAGACTTCTCACATTTGTCCGATTTTTTAAATCGCTATAGTTTTTCTGAAATTTACGTTTAATAACCTTTAATCCTAAGCCATATAAATATTTTTTATATTTTTAGATCACCTACTTTGGAGATACGGGGGAGACATTAATTTTATATGGGTTTTCAAGGATTTCTCTAAAGCTGTACAATTAATTATAGCATTACTATCTATATATTTTTTCCTTCTTCCTTTCAATATCTTTAATTTTACAAATGATTTTACTACAGGATTCATTGACATTACAAACCATGGACCTCGGGTCTAGTATAGAAAAAACCAAAAAAGTTTCCTTAGTGAAGTGTCAAAATATTAAGAAACAAAACATTTTAATTTGAATCGTATGTTATTGCTGCACGGCTTAATTTTGATTGACGTGTGATTGACACTCTTTTTAATTTTCAATGGTTTTGACTCTCTTTTGGTTCGGACACTTTTGAACACAGACTCGATGTCTATTTGGTAGGGTTATTTTTTTGGCACTGTATACTGAGAGATAAGATGATGTTGCAGAAGTCGGAAACTAACAGTGGTAATCGTTCATACAAACAACTTTAAATTAAGAAACTTTAAAGGATTTTTTTTTAATGAATAATCGTTGTTTTTTTGCCGAGTATTACTATCGACAGTTTCCAGTGTCCGACCCAACATTTTAACATATATATCTTTGTATTGTGACAATATTTTGAGCAATTTCTATTTTTCCAATTTTTTGCTCCTTAGTCTGGAGTTAACGCTATTTTTGTGCTAAGTCTTTCCTTTAAACCGTTCATAATTATGAGGCTGTAACTGTGACTTTGTGTAATTTACTTTAGTAATCGTATATAGCAATGAAAAGTCTTCCTTCTAACTACATTCTTGCAAGCGATGTAAACACATCAAATGTACCCAGTTATAATGCAGGGAGTCCCTGATCAACAACATGGTTTTGTAAAGGGTCGATCCACAACGTCAAACCTCGCAGTATTTGTCAGTGATACTCTTAATGGTATGAATACACAGGGCCGGGTTGACGTGATTTACACTGATTTTGAAAAGGCTTTCGATCGTGTGGATCACTTTATCCTGCTCCGTAAACTACAAGAACTAGGTATTCAAGGGGACTTGTTTCGCTGGATGAAATCCTATGTAACAAACCGTAGGCAGGCTGTGGTTGTGGGTGGGAACAAGTCTGACTTCATTTCTATTCCCTCTGGCGTTCCACAGGGTTCGTTATTAGGTCCACTGCTTTACGTTGCTTATTTGTATGACATAGCTGAATGCTTTCAGCACTCTAAATACTTGCTTTATGCGGACGATAAGAAGATTTATTTTAACATCAAAAATATCACTGACTGTCACCATCTCCAGGATGACTTAAAAAGACTGTGTGAATTTTATGATAGAAACTTAATTAGTGTAAATATTGACAAATGTGTTCAGATTTCCTTCACCAGAAACCCAAATCCCATTAATTTCACATACAACCTAAATGGTGTAAACTTAATTAAAACTAACAAAGTTAAAGATCTAGGCATTGTCCTAGACTCTAAATTAACCTTCTCTGTACATATTGAATCGATTGTCAACAAAGCCCTTAAGAATTTGGGATTTGTCATCCGTGTAAGTAGGCCTTTCACAGACTCGACATGTATTAAAATCTTATATTACGCCTATGTTCGTAGCGTGCTAGAATATTGCAGTCCTGTCTGGAGTCCGCAATACGCTAAATATGACAGTGATATTGAACGTATACAACGGAAGTTCTTAAAGCATCTAAACTATCGTTCACAGACAAAGTGTAGGGACTATGAGGAGTCCTGCGTTCGCCACGGTGTGTTACCACTGCGTGACAGACGTATCATCTCTGACATGTCATTACTGCATGATGTGTGTTCAGGTGCACTTGACTGTCCAGCTTTGGTAACAGAGATGTTACGTCTGTCAGCCCCGTTCACCCGGACTCGACATACCAAGTTATTTGCCACCCCTCTCTCGCGCACTAACTACATGTCGAGTTGTGTCTGCCGCCGGCTTCCTACAACGTATAATAAGCGCTTCGCGGATTTAGATCTGTTCTGTACAAGTAAAATTACGTTTAAACGCAACGTATTCCAGCAGATAAAGGACCTAATGTAAACTACTATATTAAATGAACATTTCTTTTATGTTTAATATTCAATATTATTATATTTTATAATTAATTAGAATAGAATAAATAAATTATTCCATGTAAACCCACCTTTATCCAAACTCTTAACCTGTTTATTAAAGCCACACGATGAGACACACACACACTCACACACATATATAGGTACATGCACACTAATCACTCGACACACACAACCCTTTAGTTTTTAATACGGAGTCTTGCTTGCGTCTTTTTATTTAAATTTATTCAGTAGTTATAGTTATGTTCCTCGTCTTTTAAAATATATTGTTAGCGTAATGAAATCCGTCATTGGCACTATTTCTTGATGTTATTTTTATGTTATCTTTAAAACTGTACTTGCTGTGGATTTTTGTTTATAAATAAAATAAAAAAAAATAAAATAAATAACTTTGCCTGAAGATGTTTTAAACGAAACCGGTCGCTAACAGGAGAAATAAACACTTTGGAACTAGGACAAGTAAGACTTTTTATAGCTATAATGGAGTTCCATCAATCAAATCTATTAATTATTTTAATTCAGGATTCAGTAAATAAAGCAATTATTATTAAATTATGTTTTTTTTCGGATCACATGTTTTGATCGTGGATTTTGTAGTTCATAGTAATTTATGTTATCTTGTGACTAGTTGTGACTATACACTAGCTTTTGCCGGCGGCTTTGCTCGAGTTCGCTTTGTGGTTATTTTATCAACATCTTTATAGCTTAAATCACCAGGGTCACAAAATCAAAATCAAAATATTTATTTTGTAAAATAGATACATAGAGTATATTTTCTACAAGTCAAAGTTAATCTTTACAATACATATCTTTAGAATATAAAAAATATATACTCATAAGGGAAATACATACAAGAAATATCATATAAACATTAAAAATATTAATATAATCAAAATAATTAATTATTAATTTAATTAATGAAAATATTAAGGTCACAATGATGATAATAAAGAAAACATAAAGTCTTCAGCTTGGCGGATATTTCATCAACACACCTTATAACCTACATTTTGACCAGAGCCACTACGATGATAATAAAGAAAACCGCATCCAAATCAGTAAAATACAGAATTTTTTACTACTTTAATATTAACATAAATAGGTTGACATAATGATGCCTACGGCAGTACCATCTAAATTATAATGTTCATAGGAGTCTACGCCACTATTCTGCAAAGGTCGTATTTTTCTTAGCTTTCTATACAATCCATGACAGATATTGCGAGTCCAGTCGGTCGGCTATAGATTTCTATACGCATAGTAGGTACAGTATCTGAGGCATATTTGTAATTTCATTTGTCAGAGAAAAAATACATTTGGGGAGTTTAGCTTTCATGTTGGCAACCCAGAGTAACTATCTCCGTCTAAATCTGGCTCAAAAGGACAAGGATCCAGGGCCGTAAAACAATTAACAAAAAAAAAAAAATCTCCGTCTCAAACGTATACGCGTAGACAGAGAATAAGATAGACGAGTCACTCGCGTATACGTTTGAGACGGAGATAGTTACTCTGGGTTGCCAACATGAAACCTAAACTCCCCAAATGTATTTTATCTCTGACAAATGAAATTACAAATCTGCCTCAGATACTGTACCTACTATGCGTATAGAAATCTATAGCCGACCGACTGGACTCTCAATATCTGTCATGGATTGTATAGAAAACTAAGAAAAATACGACCTTTGCAGAATAGTGGCGAAGTCTCCTATGCACATTATAATTAAGATGGTACTACCGTAGGTACCTAAGTCGTCATTATGTCAACGTATTTATGTTAACATTAAAGTATTAAAAAATTCGTGTGTGTCATTGAATATTGTAGCGAAATTTTTAAATGTATTTTACGGATTTGGATGCGGTTTTCTTTATTATCATCGTAGTGGCTCTGGTCAAAATGTAGCCTTTACGGTGTGTTGATGAAATATCCGCCAAGCTGAAGACTGTCGAAGACTGAAGACTTTATGTTTTCTTTATTATCATCATTGTGACCTTAATATTTTTAATATTTATATAATATATTTTGTACGTATTTCCCTTATTAGTATATATTTTTTTATATTCTGAAGATATATATTGTACAGATTAACTTTGACTTGTAGAAAATATACTCTATGTATCTATTTTACAAAATAAATATTTTGATTTTGTGACCCTGGTCATTTAAGCTATAAAGATGTTGATAAAATAACCACAAAGCGAAAAGTCTCGTTTAATTGAAAGATACTTCCCCTCGAGCAACGACGCGGCCAAAAGCTAGTGTATAGTCACAACTAGTCACAAGATAACATAAATTACTAAGAACTACAAAATCCACGATCAAAACATGTGATCCGAAAAAAAAACATAATTTAATAATAATTGCTTTATTTACTGAATCCTGGCTTAAAATAATTAATAGATTTGATTGATGGAACTCCATTATAGCAATAAAAAGTCTTACTTGTCCTAGTTCCAAAGTGTTTATTTCTCCTGTTAGCGACCGGTTTCGTTTAAAACATCTTCAGGCGAAGTTATTTATACATTTGATGTGTTTACATCGGTTGCAAGAATGTAGTTAGAAGGAAGACTTTTCATTGCTATATACGATTACTAAAGTAAATGACACAATGTCACAGCCTCATAATTTATGAACGGTTTAAAGGAAAGACTTAGCACAAAAATAGCGTTAACTCCACATTAATAAGGAGCAAAAAATTGGAAAAATAGAAATTGCTCAAAATTTTGTCACAATACAAAGATATAGTATATACCTATATATGTTAAAATGATAAGTCGGACACTGGAAGCTGCCGATAGTAATACTCGGGAAAAAAACAACGATCATTCATTTAAAAAAATCCTTCAAAGTTTCTTAATTTAAAGTTGTTTGTGTGAACGATTACCACCGTTAGTTTCCGACTTCTGCAACATCATCTTATCACTCATATATCAGCCAAAAAATAATCCTGTCATTGACGTACCACTAAATGGACATCGAGTCTGTGTTCAAAAGTGTCCGAACCAAAAGAGAGTCAAAACCATTGAAAATTAAAAAGGGTGTCAATCACACGTCAATCAAAATTAAGCCGTGCAGTAATAAACATACGATTCAAATTGAAATGTTTTGTTTCTTAATATTTTGACACTTCACTAAGGACACTTTTTTGGTAAATTTTATACTAGACCCGAGGTCCATGGTTTGTAATGTCAATGAATCCTGTATTAAAATCTTTTGTAAAATTAATGATATTAAAAGGAAGAAGGAAAAAATATATAGATAGTAATGCTATAATTAATTGTACAGCTTTAGAGAAATCTTTGAAATCCCATATAAAATTAATGTCTTCCTTTGTTGTGATAAAAAAACTTGTAATGTCTTCCCCGTATCTCCAAAATAGGTTAACCAAAAATTAAAAAAAATAATAATAAGACTTAGGATTGGGAATGTTTTAATTACTGCTCTTCTTGCACAATATATGTTGGTGATAGTAGGCTAGTTATATAATGCAAGAAGAGCAGTAATTAAAACATTAGGAATACCACTACAAAAATCATCCGATAAATGCAACTTATTTGTTAAAATTTACAAATCTCTTAACAAGTGTCACTTTTACAATTTTTTATGACTTTTTTTTTGTCAATATGATGTTCTATTCGACTGATGACGGTCCCATACAGTGGGCCGAAATATATTGAATATAATAAAAGTTATTTCTTTCATACTTATTGCTACAAAATAAATAAGAAGGCTCAAGAAGAGTTAAATATATATTTATTCATATTTTTGAAATATGTACGACTGTATATCATTTACCCAACTTAATGGGTAAAATAAATTTTTCCCTCATGGTAACACTAAAGTCCCAATAACCCGACTAAATTGAATTGTCAGAAACCATACTGCAGATGTATGCTTTAGCGTGCCCTACATAACTTGATACGAATAATACGAAAAACGAGCAAATTATTTTCCTAAATTACTCGAAAATTAGCAGTGGAAAGGTAACCAGAAGACGTGTTGCATAGTAAACTTGTCATTTCATTTGCTACCATAACTTTGAACAATATACATATAATCACAAAAAATGAGCACTTACGAATGAAAGGTTATGTTGCTCTCTTTTCGCTCACTGCGGCTTTTGCAGCCTAAAATACTGTAATTCACCATCATGCAACAAATGTTTCACTTCATGGCACTTCACAGAAACACAAGTATTAAACACGTAAAGCCCAGAAACACAAAAAGTCCAACTCGAATTTCTCGTTCAACAGTTTGTCTGCCACAACTAGAATTGTGGCAAACAAGCAAAATCGTATACGCAAGAAAGGGACAAAATTTGAAGATGCCTCTCGCTTACGCATAAGTGATTTCAAATGACTGCATCTCTTTCTATTCTTGTATTATTATTCCATTGACACATCTATTCTATCCTCTATCTACGCGTATACGCGAGTGACTCGTCTACAGCGTTGCCATTTGTACGGCAATTGCCGTATTGTACGGCAATCGGGCTATAAAATTATTAAATGTACGGCATACGGCAGAGTAGTCATTACCGTACGCAAAAATACGGCAATTCGGCAATGAATGGGCGTTCTTCTTTTACCTTGTGTAAAATTTTAATGATGACTCTGCCTGACATATG
The DNA here is from genome assembly GCA_910592155.1 of Ypsolopha scabrella. Classification (NCBI taxonomy): domain Eukaryota; kingdom Metazoa; phylum Arthropoda; class Insecta; order Lepidoptera; family Ypsolophidae; genus Ypsolopha; species Ypsolopha scabrella. The sequence goes on from OU342986.1 coordinate 18,915,915, forward strand.
ACATACCTGCTTTATCAATAGAGGCAAAGAAAATATTTGCACAATTCCAAACAAGCCAAAAAACTAACTACTAGTTAGCCATCACAACAAGGTCAATGGCCAAGACTTTATTACCATGTGATATAGGCGATTCTTGGTTGGCTCATTGGTCTATTTGTCTTGGACTTGAATTTGGGACATGGACAATAATGCTATCTAGTGGAAAACTGAGAACTAACAGTCATATACTAAAAATTTATATTTTAAGTACTAAATTCTAAAGTAATATTTGCTATCTCGTTCTGATGCATAAGAATAAAATTTTAAGTGTAACTTTTCCATTTTTGCTTCGTTTTTCGATTCGTTTATTCGTTCGTGTATCGTGTGTTGAGTGCGAGAGGTTGTAAAAAAAATTTAAATAGTTTGCCGCGGCTAAAATATTGGCCGAGCAGTGCATTCGCAGAAAGCCATAAACTTACCACCGCAATGATAAAAAAAAATCAAAAACCCTCAGCTGAGTACGAAAATGGTGATAGGAAATTAATTATTATGTTGAAAAAAAAATTTTTTTGGAATAAATTTCTATGTACGGCAATTTTTGTTAAAATACGGCAATTTTGTCAGTGGAATACGGCAACCCAAAATATGACCAGCGGCAACACTGCTCGTCTATCTTATTCTCTGTCAAAAAAAAATGTGTCTGTCTAAATGAAGATGTGGCCTAAAGGTCGACGTAACCAGGCTATAAAATACAAAAAAAAAAAAAAAAAAATTATTATTCTCTGTCTACGGTTTGGAGTTTGCGTTTGTCACCCGTTTAGAGCGATAAAATGCCTGTGTCTGTGGATAAAAAGTGTTGTGTACCAAGCTGTGGTAAAACTCGTAAGTATATATTTTTGCAGTAATCAACTCTGACAGTGATAGGTTAGGTTCCAAAGCTATGCTGGTGTACTCTTAGTTTGGTGTGTTCTTGGGGTTAACTCTATAAGACGTTTAGAGTTAGCCCTCAGGGTTGAGAGTTGGCACACTTATAAAAAAAACTCGACAATAAAGGAGTGACTGTATTGGCAACTCGAGTAAAATAAAGAAGGCAGCCCAGTTTTATTTATTACTAGCCTTGGCCCGCGGCTCCGTCCGCGTTTATTCAACCTTTGTCCCGTTTTCGGCTTGGGCTTTATTTTATGAATACCCCTTGTAGTCTATGTGTTGACCTGAAGAAAACTGCATCCAAATCCGTTGTGTGGTTCTTGAGTTATAAAAGCATTTGCTTAATTTTTGCCCAGTTTTCGGCTTGTGGGCGTTATTTTATGAATAACCTTTATAGTCTATGTGTTGACCAGGGTAACTACAATGATTCTTACCAAAAAAATACACATCCAAATCCGTTCTGTGGTTCTCGAGTTAAAACGGAACATACTCGCAGACAGACGAAAATTCTGAATTTTGTGGTTTTGGCCTCAGTACAATACCAATAACCCATTTCATTTAAAATTTCGCGAAAATATTCAATGTACAGACATGACTTTTTTACTACTTTATTATTAGTTAGATAGGTAGTTAGGTTTCAAATACCTCTGATTTTTTTGTTGTCCATTATAACAGACATTGTATATATTTCAGGATCATATGGCACAATACTCCATGGTTTCCCAGATCCAGATAAGGATCCAGAGAGATTTCGCTCCTGGCTATATGCAATTGGTAGTGATAATTTAGCTCTGGACAACAAAAAAAATAAGAAAGTACAGCAAAGTATGCCATACTCATTTTGAGTCACGGTATTACACTTCCAGCAAAATGTTATCCAATATTGCAATTCCAACTTTACATCTGCCAGGTATGTTTTTATTTAATACTTACCAATAATATATAATATTATATAGGGTTACATAAAAACAATTGGCGAAACTCAAACCAGAGGTAGTGTTCATGTATAGAAACAAGACTGTGGAATTAGTTTTTGAAAATTCTAAAAGTCAATATTTATTTTAAAGTTTTCCCGGACGAGATACACCCAAACATTGTGTTGCCTAGACAGAAGACAACCAGCCCCCTTATCGTCTAACTTCAAATTTAAAATAAAACAAAGCAATATTGTCTAAAACGATTACGCGCGAAAACAACAAAAAGAAAAGTCCGCGACGACGTGCGGGCGGTATTATCAAAGACCCCCGCTGTCCGTGGATCCAAGTTGCCGCCGCACGTACTAACGTGTTTCACAGACTGTTCCCGGCGGGGAATCCCCACAAGCCGAATTACCGCGATGCCCCCCGCCCCGCGGCCCCACCGCGTCCGTCGCCGCCGTCAGTAACCGCGCAAACGCATCAACGCAATATTGTGTGTGTCTGTAATCGTAAGTCAAAAGTGACAAAAAGCAACATGCCGTATGCCTACACCAACTCGGAGTTCTTTGATATGGTGATGTGTTACATGGCTAGTGGCTTCGTGCTGGACTTTGCTCGGGAGCTGTACCAACGTCTGCACCCTCACGGTAGCGTGCCTACTCGCGCCACAGTGCTCGGCGCAACCCAGAGGTTGCGGGATTACGGTGTTTTTCGGCGCCCTAATTACGATGGCGGCCGACCTCGTCATAGGCACCTGGAGGATGAAGTCCTCGAATTCTTTGAGATGTTCCCGGAAGCAAGTACTAACGATGGAGCGAAGGAGTTCGGTGTTAGCCAATTTTATTGTTGGCACCTGCTGCGAGAGGGCGGGCAACACCCATATCATTTCACAAGGGTACAAGAACTACTTGAGCGTGACTACGGGCACCGGATTGTGTTTTGTGAGTGGTTGTTGCAGAACCGCAACCGAAACATCTTTTGGACTGACGAGTCCACATTCACGCGGGTCGGACTGTTTAACCAACATAACGCACATGTGTGGTCGCCTCACAACCCTCACGCAATCCGAGTGGATCACGTGCAGTACCGTGTTTCCGTGAACGTATGGGCTGGCATCGTGAACGGTCACATCATGGGGCCTCTGTTCCCGGAGAGGCTGAATAGTGCTACATATCTCGAGCTGCTCGAGCATGTGGGGGACCTTCTGGACGAGTTACCACTAGATGTACATCGTGGCGGCGGTCTCTTCTATCAGCACGATGGAGCACCCGCTCACTTCGCGCTAGCAGTGCGCCACTATCTCAATGAGAAGTACGGGCAGAGATGGATAGGAAATGGAGGTCCGGTTCCTTGGCCTCCACGTTCACCAGACCTTACACCGTTGGACTTCTTTTTGTGGGGACGTGTGAAAGATTTGGTGTACACAGACAATTTTCTTTCTGTGAGAACTGTGGCGCTACTAAAAGCCAAAATAATAAGTGCGTTTGACGTAGTGCGACAGGATCGAGAAACACTTCGAAGGGTGCAGTCTAACATACTGAGACGTGCTAACCTGTGCATTCAGTACAATGGACGGCACTTTCAACAGCATTTGTAAAAAGGTAAATAATTTGATTCTCATCACTGTACTTTCCGCTTATTTAGTTATCGTGCCAAACGCTAGCAATATGTTCGGCACGCACACACATTTCTATTCGAACTTTGTGTTATTTTAGCAAAACGATGAACCCTGAATTCCACCTAAACTTCATCAAAACAACTTTTTTTGCTGTTAATAAATTTAATAATTAGGGCAAGCAAATGAAAATGTGTTGTATTAAATGATATTACGGTGATAGGCAATAATATTTCAAAACGAAATAATTAGGTACCTACCTAAAATACTAGCATAACGACCGTCCATAGTCGGTTATTATTAAGGTGTGAGCGTGTCCTTGAAAGCGGGATTTCATTCAACCGGCCTGAATCGTCTAACGTGAACATCTATCGCTATCGCTTGTCGTGTCAATCGCTTTTCAAATGATGTGTGATGCCATTTATAGCTAATCATGATACGTTTGAAAGCGATAGCGATAAATGTTGAAGTTAGACGATAAGGGGGCTAGTTGTCTCCTGTCTAGGCGACACAATCAGCTGTGTTGGGTGTGTCTCGTCTGGAAAAACTTTAAAATTAAATATTGACTTTTAGAATTTTCAAAAACTAATTCCACAGTCTTGTTTCTATACATGAACACTACCTCTGGTTTGAGTTTCGCCAATTGTTTTTATGTAACCCTATATATAAATAAAAAAGCATTAAGTAATAGCTTTAAGTATTAACCCCCTTGTGATTGTCGTCATCCGAATGTAAAGATGATGTTAGATATATTTAATACTTGCAGTATTAAATATTATTACCAAACAATAACTAAAAACTTGTATACATGTATAGTTGAGATGATAATACAATTTTACAATTACATAGTTAGTTGGTTAATAATTTTATAGTTTTGTTCCTAATCATGTAAGAAATAACGTTACTAGAATTCTATGTTAAAACAAACAACTTCGACTCTGAAGTTGTTCCAATATTTAGCATGTAACAAATACTCTTGAGTCCTTTGTGATGTGATATTCCCGCTTTTTATTCCAGGGATTTCTGTTGGAAGAGAACCACTGAAGAATATCACCAATATTGAGACTAGTGTCCAAGAAATTGAGAAAATTACGCCACCGGAGATGGGGCCATCAACTTCTAAAGGTTTTATTTTATTATTATTAACATAAGCTACATACTCCTATTCTCAGGATTTGGTTATGAAACCACAGTCAAATTCGTGGATTGGTTCTCCAGTTAAATGGAACATACATATCTACGTAGTATTCAATGTAAAGACACAACTTTCTTACTACTTTATTATTCACATAGATAGTAAAGCCGATTTTGAAGGTTTTAATTTTAAGCAAAGAAATTTACTAAAAAAAAAAATTAAGTGACATCACAATGTTTTGCTATTCTGAAGGTTACACCAACTAAAATTAGCAAGTCTTTTATATGCTCTTAAATCAAACTAAATTATTTAAATTCAATCAAATGACAGCTCTAAAATGTGCCTTGAAATTACCAAAACACGTTTAAATCACTAAGTTGAGTAAATTATTACTAAAATTTTAGTTCGACGTTTATAAAATTGTGACTTGAAAATGGCTCTTCGTTTAAACCATACTTAAGTTTAATTTTATGTATGTCAAACTATAACTAAAGCCTTCAAAATCGCCTTTATTACATCTGAATTATTGTACAAACAGTTAATAAAAGTTTTCAAACAACTTTGGCTCTGTTGCAATGTTTCACATTTAATTGATATTCTGAGCCCTTGTGATGTGACATTCCTGCTTTTAATTCCAGGGATTTCTGTTGAAAGAGAACCAATGAAGAATATCACCAATATTCAGACTGGTGTCCAAGGAATTGAAAAAATTGAACCACAGGATATGGGGCCATCAACAAAGGTTTTATTTTATTTTACCAAAGGACCTTTGCCTAACAAACTGCAATTTCCATTTGGAATAATTAGATCAAAATTATTGTACAAAAAGTTTTGAAATAGTTCTTAAAGTTTCCAAAAAACTTTGACTCAGAATTAGTTCCAATGTTTTGCATGTAATTAATTATAATAGGCACTATCATTATTCTATAATTGAGTCTGCTTTACCACCGACGAGTAATACTATGGCACAGTGTAATGTAGTAACTAACTGTGACCAACAAAATCGCGTGTGAATAATAGTTTCAGTAAATACCTATATGTATGTATTAACACTTTTTGTAATACAATTTCAGGTCGACGCAGCAGGAAACTCTTGTCAAAAGTTCATGCAAGTGAAATTGGTCTTCTCAAACGACAAGTTAAACAACTCCGGGAGACAGAGGACATTGATGATGCCTTGAGATTAAAGAAGGCCCTGAAAATTTCGGAAAACATTACCTTTCAAAATACTTTAAAAAGTTCACTTCCTTAGCTTTGATTTTCATTATGATGCAATTTCGGGAAGCACATAAAAATAAAATGGGACGACGATACACAAAAACAGAAAAGATTATGGCATTGTCTCTTTATAAACCAGGACCTAAGGCATATAGATGGTTCAGTAAATTTGTCGTTTTGCCATCACCAGTAACATTAAGTAGAATGATCTCAAGAGCAGCACTGAAGCCAGGAATAAATGAGAATTTATTTCTTCAATTACAGAAAAGAGTCAAGAAAATGAATGACATGGATAAGTTGTGTGTTTTGCTCTTTGATGAGATGGCGATCGCACCACATTTTGATTATAACAAGAAAACTGACACCGTTACAGGATTTGTCAACAATGGAAAAAAAACGGAGAAGGTGATTGCTGATCACGCCTTGGTGTTTATGATTCGAGGAGTGTGTAGAAATTATAAACAAGTACTTGCCTATACATTTTGCTCTGGAAGCACAAAAAGGAGGAATTAGCGACACAAATTGTAGAAATAATAAGAAAATTGCATGCAATTGGTTTCAAAGTCTTGGCTACGATTTGCGATCAAGGGGCCTCAAATATCAGCGCAATCATATGATTAACCAGACAAGACAAAAATACTTGCACAGAAACATCGAACACAAAAAAAAAATTTGAGGTAGACAACGAAGAAATTGTTCCTTTGTATGACCCGCCCCATTTAATCAAAGGCATAAGAAACAACTTACGAAATAAAGTTCTGAAATGTAAAATTAATGATTGTGAAAAGAAAGCCAAATGGGACCACATTTTAAAATTATTCAATGAAAACCCTGCGTACAAAGGCGTAAGATTGTTGCCAAAACTGACTGAAGAACATGTAATACCAAAAAAAATTAAGAAAATGAAAGTTAAATGTGCCACACGGGTGTTCAGCAGATCTGTTGCTATAAACATGGGATACTTAGCTGGTAAGCATTCCAATTCATATCTCACACCTCTGTGATTTTGATTTTTTCAGTTCTAATTTATTTTCTTAAACAAATATAACCGTACCTCGGTGCCGCTGTTGGTAGGTTGCTTGTGATACCAAGAGATGGTAGGTCCTAATCCTGGACAGAGGAATTTTTTCAAATTCTTGTGTTTGTAATGAAATTTTTTGATAACCCCTTTGATGACCCACTATCATAGACATCTTTTAATATTATTCACTATGTATAACCCGAAGCAATAGCATAGTATACTGTGCGAGTGAGAGGGGATGATGATGGGCGCCATTTTGGAAATATTTCTTTATTGCTCCGGGTTATATTTCAATTGTCCGAATTACTTTTTAATTTCTAAACCACAGCATTCGGTCATAAACGTCAAATCTTAGCTTGTGCCGTTTTGCTCTAGGAGTTGGTTCAGAACACTATACAGTCGATTAAATTGGAACACATATTTTATATATTTTAGAATTTTACGTATTCTGTAAAATTAATTCTGAATGTTTTTATTTGCAGATAAAGGAATACTTGATGAAGAGTGCAAACAGACTGCGGACATTATTCTTTTCTTTGACGAATTATTTGATTCCGTCAACGGAAATGACCCAAATTAAAAAAAAACAGGCAAGCTTCTGCTAGGACCCTTGACACCGAATACGCCTCACCACAGAGTATGGCTGGAAGCTAAAACGATACTAAGTACCATGAAATATGTTACAAAACAAGGAAAAACAGGTGTTGTGCCATCAATCACAAATTGGTTATGTACTATTGAGAACTTACAATTATTATTAATAAACAATTTTAGTAGCAGTCATTCACCTGGGTCAAATTGCGAAGTCGATAGGTGTTACAATTTTAAGAGCCTGAAAAATATTTTTTTCGACGTTAATGTGAATTCAAGCGATGCTCCTTCGGAAATTGATTTTAATGATATTGGTGACCACGTACTGACTGGAATCGAGAATAAATTAAAAAGTCCAAAAATTATGGTCCAAATTGAATACGTGGCGGGGTTTATTTTGAGAAAAACTAAACAAAATATCTGTAAAAAATGTGAGATGTGCGAGAAATCATTGTTTAATGAAAAAAAAGATAATTTGTCGATAGTAATGCGAGAATTCATAACGAATAAAAGGTGTCTGACGTACCCCGCCTTTCCATTAATTTAATCGTTTTCAGACATACAGGATGTGGTCACTCACATTTTGAGAAAGAATTGTGCCCGATTAAATATTAAAAATTATATAAAAACTGTATTAGCTTTCCAATGTAATTTTGATTATGTAAAATGTAACAAACATAAAGTAGATGTCATTCAATATATACAAGATACATCAGTAAATTTCTTTCTGTATAATTGGTGCAAAGATATCAATAAATTGTTGAATGGCAGAAGGAAAGATTATGATCTAGAAGATGAGATGCAGAAAATGGCTTTCTTATATTGCCAAAAAAGAAGGAAATAAAATTGAATACCATTACAATAAAGTATTTTATTTATGTTATGTACATATTGAAAAATAACAACAAATTATTTTTCATTGTTGTAGGAAACCATGATTAGTTCACTTTAAATTCCTGCAGTCACTTTCCTTACTCAAAGAAATGTAAGGGTGGCATGCATAGATTTAGTTTATACTACTGTTGTAATATTAAGACAGTAGTATATACTAAATCTATGGAGGCATGAGTTTAAAGTGAACTTTAATTATGGTTTCCTGCATCTCTTGGTGAGAGCCCCGTTGAACTCTGAACTATAGATTATAGAGATATATACTCAGCGTCAAAAAAATCGCACCTTTTAAAAAATGTGCTTCAAACAAATTTTATTCTTATTTGAAACCAATTTCGCGGGATTTTTTAGGTATCAATTGAAAGGTAATAAAACAGACTATTTAAATAATGAAAAAAAAAGTGTTTTTCAATACAAGGGCATAAAAAAATACAGGTTGATTGGGAAAGAAAAATCATCTTTATTTACGCTCTACAACAAAAGAATTAATTATTCAGAAAAAATCACAAAATCATTCTTATAAGTAATCTAAAACCTAGTGTTACCTCCTCTTGCCCTGATAACAGCTTCCATTCGATCTCTCATAGACCTAACCAATTTCAGGACTTGATCTTGTGGCATGCTGTCCCATTCCGAAATTACGGCCTCTTGCAGGTCCTGGAGGGTGGTAGGAGCAGGATCTCGTGACCTAACTTGCCGTTTCAGTTCATCCCAAAGGTGCTCTATCGGGTTCAGGTCTGGACTTCTCGCCGGCCACTGCATGATAGGGATCCCAACCTCTTGAAGGTAGTCACGTACAATAAACGCGGTGTGGGAGCGAGCGTTGTCGTGCATCAAAGTAAACCCATGGCCGACGAAACCAGCATATGGGACCACATTCTCTTCCAGGACTTCTGTGATGTACCGGTGAGCAGTCAGCGACCCTTGCCCACGAGCACCTCCAGTCCGGGAAACGCATACAAGGTCAGTTTTGCCGTCGCAAGATATGCCGCCCCAAAACATGCAGGAGCCACCCCCGTATTCCACAGTTTCTTGAATACAGGCTTATGCGAATCGCTCCGCCTGCCTCCTGTACACTCTTTTTCGCCTGTCATTACAGAAAAGGCACACCCTCGTCTCATCTGAGAAGAGAACTGTTCGCCATTGGTCTAGCGTCCAATCGACGTGATCGCGGGCAAACTGCAAGCGGGATCTACGATGCTCTACAGTCAATCTTGGGCCTGTAGCAGCTCCATGGGCGGCTATTTTCTTCTCTGTTAATCTTCTTCTAATCGTAGAGTCACTTGCAGTTGTCCCGCGAACTGCTTGGAGTTCCTGTCTTATCTCAACAGCATTGGAGAACCGATTTCTCAAGCTCGTCGACACTATGAAGCGGTCATCCCTTTCAGATGTGCAGCGTCGTCTCCCAGATCCATGTCTTCGGACAAAGCCACCAGTGTCCCGGAATCGCTGGACTACTCTTCGAACAGCAAAACGGCTTAGGTTGAGTTGCCGGGCAATATCACACTGCCGCACCCTTCGGCGCAGCAGTGCAAAAACTTGTGCAGCTTCTTCAGGAGTAGTATCCATGTTGAGGGTAGTATTTTTTACTTGTGCGCTTAACGTATGTCACCTTCAAAGTTTGGATAGTGAATGACCTACATTTGACGTGTAATTACCTTTTTATACCCCTTTTATGTAGCGCAACTAGCGACCGTTTGAACGCGTATTTGAGCAATACTTTTCTTAATACCACGATATTCGAGAGATTTTTATCGTTTATAAAATGAAACGATTGTTTATTTCAAGGTCGTTTAATGCCCTTTCAATTGATACCAAATAGTTCTCTCATATTTGGTTTCAAATAGGAATTAAAATGTTTTGAAGTAAATTTTTCAAAAGGTGCGATTTTTTTGACGCCGAGTGTATATTAAAATCGTAATTCCGCCAATCCCCGTTCGAGGCGCTTTGAGTGATTACTCTATCTCCGTAATAATATTTTATACTCTATGCCTCATACTATCCCCCTTTCAACCCCAAATTAGCTACGAAACGAAACGTAGAATTATTCTGCCAAAAACTAACACGCGTCCCAAACCCACAATAACTTCGAAAACTTTTATATGAAATACTAACTTAAAACAATACTGCGGAACTCCACTTTTGAAGACGTGTACTTGACGAATATATAAGACTGAATGAATCCCTCCATAAAATATTGTAGGTGCTTATATACCAATTGAATCGACGACAAACACGACACAGACGACAAACACGACACAAACGACAAAGCCGACACAAACGACAAAGCCGACAAACACGACATAAACGACAAAGCCGACATACACGACACGCCTCAACTTCCTATTTAAAGCCCAACCTAATGTGCATTGAGATAAAGTCTAATTTCTATTAGCTTTGAACCACGACACCGACGTAATAACCTTGCACGCAGGTGTCAAGTGTTCTGTTGTCATGTACTGTACCGATCTTGAACAATGAATCTAATGCGTTTCAATACAAGGTTCATATTACTTGTGACTATTAATAATTTGTATCTGTTTGAGGTTTTTCCTGCTACTTCTTTCTTATTCCAACATGCTACATTTGGAAATAAGGATTAGATATTCTGAAAGTGTTTCAGGTATGATAACGTCGTCCTTGATGTAAATTTACGATAAATTTCAAGTTAATTAGTATCTTTATGGTTTAAAGCTTATTAGAATACCATTGTGAATAAAAACTATGCTGTTTCATCCCGTGAATTTCTCTTAACCCTTTGAATTATTCAGGCAAGAAAGACAATAATTGTCATCGAACATTTAAAACTTATCAATATACATGTATGTAATAATGTAGTAAAATGCAACCCTTTTTTACAAGATAGGCTTGTGGTTACATAAATTATGCTCTCGCCCATCATCACAACTTATTTGTGAATCGTAACGAAGACCGCAAAGACTATATCTCTAAAACTACTGTACGGATTTTCATGTAGTTTCCACAGCTGTACAGAGCTTAATTTTGAATAGAATAATAACTTTATTTCATTAAAATCAGATCTCGGAAAAAAAAGTTATCGTCATTTAAAGATTTTTGGAATTTACTTTCCCACTGGTAGTAATTAGAAGTTATGATACGGGATCTCCTCAACGGACACAGAGTTCGAGTTTGGACGTATTTGATTGGTGTTTATTAGCGCTTTGGTAAGACATGGTGACCGTTGCACATAGTCGTTCAAAAAATCATATTCTTTTGTTTTCCTTATTTCCACGAAAATCTCTTCGGCGCGGGCGGAGCCGCGGGCAAAAGTTAGTTTATTATAAGAATAAATATTATGTAGCTGAAGACGCTGCGTGGAGTCGCCTCTTGTGTCTGCTTAATGCTCCACCAACGCTACTCCAGTACTCGCACATGTCACATTTATATGGCTTCTCTCCCGTGTGTTTTCTCATAATATGTGTCTTCACATTACCGCTGCCGCTACTTACATAGTCGCAGAAGTTACATTTATATGGCTTCTCCCCCGTGTGTTTTCTCATATGTCTGTTCACAGCAAAGCTAGTGCTACTTGCATAGTCGCAAAAGTTACATTTATATGGCTTCTCTCCCGTGTGTTTTCTCATATGTGTCTTCAAATTACCGCTGATGCTACTTACAAAGTCGCAGAAGTTACATTTATATGGCTTCTCTCCCGTGTGTATTCTCATATGTTTCTTCACAGTACCGCTGCTGATACTTACATAGTCGCAGAAGTCACATTTATATGGCTTCTCTCCCATGTGTTTTCTCATATGTTCCTTCAACTGACCGTCCCGGATACTCGCATAGTCGCACAAGTCACATTTATATGGCTTCTCTCCCGTGTGCGTCTGGACGTGCTGCATTAAACTTTTGTTTCTACTAAATCTGTACGTACACGAATTACATTTAAAACGTCGTTTCTCATCGTGGAGTCTTGAATGTTTTTCTAATGCTTGAACTGTACCACCTTTGTAGTTACAAGTTTGACATGTGATATTTACTGCTGAAACTCTGTAATGAATGGACATTGTTAAGTATATAAGGAATGCATGGAAAGGAATGTCAATCACACACGGAGTACGAGCTGAGACTAACTGTTTATTCAGTACTCTTCGAGTACCCCATGTTTCCTACCTACATAATTATCGACATCTTCCTTCTTTAAACAAATAAGAAGAAAGAAGAGGTTAGGAATTATACAATAAGAATTCGGTACATTAAATACAAATTATTGATAACATTTTAACATCAATAAATGAACAATGCATGTGTTATAAATAAAAATAGTGAACAAAATTTAAAACATGCAAAATTTTTATTCTTACTATTATTAACAATTAATTTAATAACACTTTTCATTATCATGTTTGATTTAGTTGATCTAAACCATGATACAATCAATAAATAAATTAAAATTTATTCTAATATGTACAAAACATGCATTTTGACATGCATGCATGCCCTTTATTCTAATACTATAAAATAAAATTATAACGAGGTACCGTGCTGATCTCACTTCGATTCATCACGGAGAATGATGCGGATGAGATGTGATCACGGAGTAAGCCCACCGATCAGGCGGCCTCACTGTCCTGCCATAACGAGTGACGTAAATATTAGAAGGACTGGCTGCCCGACACTGGACACGGGGACTGCGGGACTCTGTAGGAGAAGCTAACGTACCCGGGACGACTATATCGTCATAGATCGAGTGTTGGTTGCATGGCGGTGAGTCATGCCGGCGCTCTGAATCCGGTCTCAGATGTCTGCGGTTCCGTACTATTGTACCGCCAGAGCTCAATTTAATGGAGTAAGATCGCGGACGCAGCATCTTCAATATGAAACCATTTTCCCACTTGTTATTTAGCCATGCTTTAACTTTTTGACCATTATTTAATTTAGGAAGATCCTTAGCATTTTTATCGTAGTATTTCTTTTGAACTTTACGTCGTTTTTCTATATTTTTACTAACATTATTTTGTATTTTGGGTTGTAATAATACCGGAGAACACGGCACGACACTACGCAACTTCCTATTGTTCAGAAGTTCCGTTGGAGATGCCAACCTAGTATCTATGGGTGTATTGAGGTATTCTAAAAGTGCTAATCTAAAGTCTGTATGATCGTAAGTAGTCTTTTTTAGGATATTCTTTATGGTTTGAATAGCTCTTTCGACCTGACCATTAGACTGCGCATATCTTGGAGAAGAAGTGATATGCCGAAACTTCCACTCGTTTGCAAAAATTTTAAATATGTCTGAACTAAACTCTGGACCACAGTCAGATACGAAAAAATCAGGAATGCCTTGCCTACTAAATATTATTTTTAGTTCCTTAATAACGCAGTCTGAAGTTATAGATTTCATTTTTATTACCTCTATAAACTTACTGAAATAATCAATCACTAAAAGAAATTGTTGACCTGAGAAGTGAAAAATATCAGCAGCAACTTTAGACCACGCTCTGTCTGGTATTTCATGTTGAATTAGCGTTTCCTTGCTGTTCGCCTTTTTGTATGTCAAACAAGCCTGACAATGAGAAATCATGTCCTCTAATTGAGAATTCATATTTGGCCAGTACATGATTTCTCGTGCCCGTAATTTACACTTTTCTAATCCCAAATGACCAATGTGAATTTTTTGTAATAGTTCTCGTCGCATACATTTAGGTATTATTATACGGTCACCTTTCCACACTAAGCCATAAGATACCGTTAACTCATCTCTTGCATCCCAGTAACATCTCAACAAACTATCTACCTGATCTTTGTGCTCTGGCCATCCTTTTCTAATAACTTTCATTAGTGATTTCATTTCTTGATCGCCTTGTGAACATTTTTGTATAAGTAAAAAATGTGAGTCGGTGAGCGGGTTGCTACTGGCTATCGCACATATCTGCGCTTGCGCTTCCAGGTGGTCGCGTGGCTCAATGTAGCCCGGATTGCCGTTATCAGCACAAGCGCGCGACAGTGTGTCCGCCACGTACATATATTTACCCGGCTTGTAAACAAGTTTGAATGTATAAGGTTGCAGTCTCATGAGCATTCTTTGTAGTCGCGGAGGTGCGCTATTTATCGGTTTCTTTATTATGCTAATTAGGGGCTTGTGATCCGTTTCTATTATGATATCAGTTCGACCGTATAAATACGAATAAAACTTTTCACAAGCAAACACACACGCATATAACTCTTTTTCTATTTGTGCATATGCTTGTTCTGTTTTTGTTAGTGATTTAGAAGCATAACTTACAGGGTGACCATCTTGTAGGAGACAAGCACCCATACCGTTTTTTGATGAATCTACAGATAGTGTGATTTCTTTATCTAGACTGTAGAACTTAAGCGTGGGGGGGCTAATTAAACATTGTTTAAGGTGTTCAAAACTATGTTTATGTCTTTCGTCCCAATGCCATTCCACTTCTTTTTTTAACAGCTCACGTAGGCTTTGTGTCTTTTCTGATAGATTGGGTATGAAACTACCTAAATATGTAATGAGGCCTAAAAACCTTTCTAAATCTTTTATATTTTTTGGTTCTGGCATATTTTTTATAGCTGATGTGTGCGATTCATCAGGTAATATACCATGTTCACTTATCTTGTGACCTAGATATTTTATCTCTCTCAATCCTACCGACTGCGCCATGTTAAGTATATAAGGAATGCATGGAAAGGAATGTCAATCACACACGGAGTACGAGCTGAGACTAACTGTTTATTCAGTACTCTTCGAGTACCCCATGTTTCCTACCTACATAATTATCGACAGACATATGCTGCTGCAATTTCACTTTCGTGTTAAAATTTAACTTACAATGATCACAGATAAAACTTAACCAAACTTTTTTCTGGTCCGGTATTTTAAGCCCAGTTTTATTTATGACTTTATCTTTCTTTGAACATTTTTCTTCATTCTCCTTTGTGGTCTGTTGTTTTGGAATACAATCTGTGACTTTGTGAAGAGCTTCGACACGCAGCTCATCTCCTATTGCTTTAATCCGACTATTATTTGTGCCATCACAAATTGTAACTGGAGAACCTGTGAAAATACAACACTTATAAACACAATTTATGTGATTTATTGCACTTAAGGTAATACAGTGACATACGTGGGTCCCGTTATAAGTGTTTAAAGTCGCCGTCAATAGAAATTGTGGACTATGTAAACAAACCGTTTTCTCAATTTTTCTCAAGCTTCTGTCACGGAGTCTTACTGAACATTATTCCAAATCATGAAGCATCAAGTCCCACCTGCCACACCTGTCCCACATTCGCTGTATTTCATCATGAAATATTCAATAATCACCAGTTAATTACGGAAAATCATAGAATCAATAGTCAATTCTGTAATGCGTCGAGATTGCTATCATATTTTTTTCTCATCGAATCATTGTCTTTGAAAATTAGTGATGTACGAATCTATTTGAATATAAACCTATTTTATTCGTGATGCTATTTTATTCCGTCATTTTTTTTTGACAGCGTTACTTTATAATCTTTGACATAAACGTGTGTGTGATTCTATCGAGAGCTGTGTGATCTTCCAGCGTTGCTCTAAAATCTTTTGTGTTTTCGATATTCTAACGACTTGGCTTCTCTTACTGATTTTATCGTCATAGTAATGGACAATGCCCCATATCATTCGCGTCAAATCGAAAAGGCGCCCAACATGAGTTGGCGGAAGGAGGCTATCCAAAACTGGTTGCGCGAAAAAGAAATCAAATTTCAAGAAACCGAAATCAAAGCGAATCTCATCGCTAAAGTAGACAAGCAAAAATATAAAAAAATGTATGTAGATGAGTTGGCGGCATCGAAAAATGTGAGTTTTGCGCCTTCCACCATATCATTGCGATCTTAACCCGATAGAGTTGATATGAGCGCAAGTAAAAGGTTACGGTTACGGAAGGAACAACAAAACATTCAAAATGGACGATGTGAAGATTTTGTTGGACCAAGGTTTGGCGCGGATCGGGCCAGAACAGTGGGCGAAATGTGTAGCTCATGTCCTAAAAGTAGAAGAAAAAATGAAAGAACTGGATGGGATAATAGATACGGCCACCGACGCTGTGACGGAACCATTTGTAATTAACGTGGGCGATTTGACTAGGGATTCATCAGAATATTTTAGCGATGAATCAAATAAAGAAAATTAATTAAGCACCTAACATATTTTAATCACATACTTACCCATCTCTAGATAGTTCACCTATTCATAGACAAAGACAACATGGCGCTTTGTTTACATAGTCCACAAATTCTATTGACGGCGACTATAGAACTGGCCGGTTACGTTGAAAATGAAAAATTCATTTAAAGAGTTGAATTGAATTTAATTAATTTGAAATGTACAAGCTATATATACTCCCACATTAGGCATTATATTTATGCATAGTTTGTAGATACTTAACTAGGCCAACCGTAGATAAGTTTATTAGTTTAAGTGTAAAATAACAGTATTCTCAAACAGCAGCCGTTGAGTTTGGATCAGTCTGCATTACATACCTACATATACTGTACACACACTACATGCAGCACTAAACTAAAATTAAAGCCTTCTGAATCGGCTTTATTGAATTAATTTGTCTTTTATTTTTTCAAATTGGTTGCAATTTGAAAAGTCCTTGTAGCACCTCAAAATGAATTTAACTAAAATTGTCGGCCGATGATTTATTAAGATTTTCGTTATGATCTTATTCAACAACAAAGTTGCGATTGTCATTTAATGATGAAGCCCCATCCCGTGCCACTGTTGACAACTGGTTTAATGAGTTGAAGCGTGGGCGTAGCAATCCCAATGATGATCTGCGTGAGGGACGTCCTTCAACAGCGACTACAGTGCTGTGCGACGAATGATACAGGCTGATAAGAGAGTAACCTACCAGCAGATTCGGGCAAGCTTAGGCGTTGGTGTGAGTCAAGTACAAAGAATATTACATGGACATTTAGGCATCAGGAAGCTTTGTACCAGATGGATTCCCCAATTTGACCGAAGATCAAAAACGCCTTTGCATGGATTGTTGCCACGAAATGTTAGACAAGTTCAACGGAGGTGACTCGAATGGTGCATTTGACATCGTCAAATCAAATCAAATCAAAATATTTAGTTTGCAAAATAGAAACATAAAGTATACTTTCTACAGGTCAAAGTAAATACTTACAAAAACAACAGAATATGGAAAAAAAAACAATGCGGGATTTTGTATGTATTTACACACAAAAGTAGTTTATGCTACAAGTGCGTAATGAAGGCAATAGCTTATACGAGGAACAATTTGATACACGAGCGATAAGCGAGTGTTTTAAACGTTACGACTAAGTTATTGCCCTTACGCACGTTACTACGATTTTCAATGCATAGTGTGAGTAATAAATAAAGCGTAATTAAAGAAACAAACAAACAATAAATACCCCAAATGAACTTTGGACGGGCGTTCTTTTTCATTGCACGCAAGTTGCCGACTTGACGGAAATAAGCTGCTTTCAGTTTGATGATTTCGAAGGCTGCTTTCAGTCATACACAACATAAATTTGACTCCAACAGCTTATCTCAATAACGTAAACAACATTGGCTGCCAGAAATTGTCTATTCTTTATACGGGTTGACTTTCAAACCAACCCCGATAATTTTAATCAAGTTTCATCTGAATTTTCAATTTGTAAAGTTACTACCTACTCAAAACGTCGCGTCGTCTAAACAGTTTTCATTTCGTCAAATTGAACGCAGCCTACGAACGCATCAAACTGAAACCAGCTCATCTCCGTCAAGTCTAACAATGTCTTTGATCTATGGTACACAAGATAAGACTGGCAACTTCTCTGTCCTTCACTATCTCCAAGTCTAACGATATACACCTACCTGATGACATGATGTTGGCCGGTAGAGTGTCAGTGGGCAGTCTGTGGAGGATCACCCGCCACCACGCTACTTGTTCCTTCATTATCTCATAGTCTAACGATATACACCTACCTGATGACATGATGTTGGCCGGTAGAGTGTCAGTGGGCAGTCTGTGGAGGATCACCCACCACCACGCTACTTGTTCCTTCATTATCTCATAGTCTAACGATATACACCTACCTGATGACATGATGTTGGCCGGTAGAGTGTCAGTGGGCAGTCTGTGGAGGATCACCCGCCACGACGCTACTTGTTCCTTCCTTATCTCATAGTCTAACGATATACACCTACCTGATGACATGATGTTGGCCGGTAGAGTGTCAGTGGGCAGTCTATGGAGGATCACCCGCCACCACGCTACTTGTTCCTTCATTATCTCATAGTCTAACGATATACACCTACCTGATGACATGATGTTGGCCGGTAGAGTGTCAGTGGGCAGTCTGTGGAGGATCACCCGCCACCACGCTACTTGTTCCTTCATTATCTCATAGTCTAACGATATACACCTACCTGATGACATGATGTTGGCCGGTAGAGTGTCAGTGGGCAGTCTGTGGAGGATCACCCGCCACCACGCTACTTGTTCCTTCATTATCTCATAGTCTAACGATATACACCTACCTGATGACATGATGTTGGCCGGTAGAGTGTCAGTGGGCAGTCTATGGAGGATCACCCGCCACCACGCTACTTGTTCCTTCATTATCTCATAGTCTAACGATATACACCTACCTGATGACATGATGTTGGCCGGTAGAGTGTCAGTGGGCAGTCTGTGGAGGATCACCCGCCACCACGCTACTTGTTCCTTCACTATCTCCAAGTCTAACGATATACACCTACCTGATGACATGATGTTGGCCGGTAGAGTGTCAGTGGGCAGTCTGTGGAGGATCACCCGCCACGACGCTACTTGTTCCTTCATTATCTCATAGTCTAACGATATACACCTACCTGATGACATGATGTTGGCCGGTAGAGTGTCAGTGGGCAGTCTGTGGAGGATCACCCGCCACGACGCTACTTGTTCCATCCTTATCTCATAGTCTAACGATATACACCTACCTGATGACATGATGTTGGCCGGTAGAGTGTCAGTGGGCAGTCTATGGAGGATCACCCGCCACCACGCTACTTGTTCCTTCATTATCTCATAGTCTAACGATATACACCTACCTGATGACATGATGTTGGCCGGTAGAGTGTCAGTGGGCAGTCTGTGGAGGATCACCCGCCACCACGCTACTTGTTCCTTCATTATCTCATAGTCTAACGATATACACCTACCTGATGACATGATGTTGGCCGGTAGAGTGTCAGTGGGCAGTCTGTGGAGGATCACCCGCCACCACGCTACTTGTTCCTTCATTATCTCATAGTCTAACGATATACACCTACCTGATGACATGATGTTGGCCGGTAGAGTGTCAGTGGGCAGTCTGTGGAGGATCACCCGCCACCACGCTACTTGTTCCTTCATTATCTCATAGTCTAACGATATACACCTACCTGATGACATGATGTTGGCCGGTAGAGTGTCAGTGGGCAGTCTGTGGAGGATCACCCGCCACCACGCTACTTGTTCCTTCATTATCTCATAGTCTAACGATATACACCTACCTGATGACATGATGTTGGCCGGTAGAGTGTCAGTGGGCAGTCTATGGAGGATCACCCGCCACCACGCTACTTGTTCCTTCATTATCTCATAGTCTAACGATATACACCTACCTGATGACATGATGTTGGCCGGTAGAGTGTCAGTGGGCAGTCTGTGGAGGATCACCCGCCACCACGCTACTTGTTCCTTCATTATTTCATAGTCTACCGATGTGCAAGAGTCTTCTCTATTGTCACTGTTATTTACTTCCCAATTTTCATTGTTAGGAATATTGTTAACTTCATTCTGAAATTAAGAAGTGTATTTATTTATTAAATTTATATCAAATTAAATTTATATCACTGCGGTATAGAAAATCAGAAAAGTAAATCTGGACGTGAGGAGCTCTGAACCGGGATTCGAACCCGGGACCTCTCGCTTACCGGGCGGTTGCTCTACCAACTGACATGATGTTGGCCGGTAGAGTGTCAGTTTATTGTTTATACAAATACAAAATACAAAAATATTTATTTCACACACATGGTAACATTTACAAAAAATTCAGTAGCTCCCAGACTAGACGATGGGTAGTCTGTTCCGTGGGTGCTGGTAGGTTGGATTAATCAAAAGTTTTGTCTTATATTTGGACAAGTGATAAATGTGTTATTTGTGAATAAGGTGATTAAGATCTATAACCTTAAAACTTATTTTAACCTAAGCCTAAAACAAAAAAGAACAAAAGCATTTTTAGGGTCTTAATCTAAATATCTAATAAGGACTCAACGCTACTAAAGAAAATAAATAGTTACCTATATAGAAAGAATATGTATAAATTAAGCGAGTGTTTATATATAATGGAATAGATAGTATTGAAATAAGTAATGAGTATGTATGAGTAATATATATATATACATATATAAGAGCATTATTTACTATTGATATATAGAAAATAAGAGAATATTCAAGTGTATGATATCTGTTCTCCAAATATACCTAATATATTTTCAGTATCGACATAATTTAAGTTAAGAAGCCATTTTTCAATTTTTCGTTTTGCTTCATGTACGGAAGCCAGTTTTAAATTGCATTCTTTAGCGACAATATTGTAGATATGAGGATGTAGGTAGGGAGGAAATCTTTGTGCGAATTTAGTTTTTGTCGCTGTTATTGTTGTCCTAAATACTCTTCTTCGAAGCAATTTATCGTATTCGGGAGAGTTAATAATTTTTCTGTGTTGGATTAGTGCTGCTCTAAGGATAAAAAGTTTTCTGGTAGTGAAGACACCGCATTCTCTGTAGAGAGTTTCTGTGGGATAATCGATAGGTTTTTTAAACATTACTTTTAGAATTGACCTTTGCGCTCTTTCAATTGTGATAATATGTGTTTTAGATGAACCACCCCAGCAGCTTATACAGTAATTCAGAACGGATTGACAAAGAGTAATATATACGAGTCTTAAGGTTTCTTTTGAGGCACTATTACGTAGTAGTCTCATGACGTGGATGAGTTTTCTTGCCCTACCGGCAAGGAAAGATATATGTTTATTGAAGTTGACTTTCTCGTCGAGGAAAATACCTAGATATTTTATAGCATCGGTTCTTTGAATAATGTCGCAGGAACATGTGCAGGTGGATCGATCACAGGAATGTATTTTGATTGGGATGTTACAAATTGGTTCTGAAGCTGCAGTTTTGTGGAAACATAAGTATTTGGTTTTGGTTGTGTTTAGTGTAAGAAGATTTCTAAAAAGCCAGTTAGCGATTTCAGAAAGACCGTTAGTTGTTCGATTAAAAACAGAAAGCCAGGTGGTATCGTTAAAGATAATCGCAGTATCGTCGGCGTAACACACAATTTCTGCGTTTAAAGATGGAGATAAAGCATTGTTAATGTCATTTATGTAGATGATGAAAAGAGTTGGGCCTAAAATGCTGCCCTGTGGTACACCAAATTTCACATTTGAAGGATCACTGAGAATGTCACTAATTTTAGTAATCTGAACTCTGTCCGACAAATAACTGCGGAAGAACATACAAAGTAGGTTTGAGATATAGCCCTGTAATCGGCAAACACCGCTAGTTAGTATTAGGGCATTCACCCAGGTATACCCGGTTCCAAAATACCCGGGTATACCCGGTTCCTCGAGGGTATCTGTAGAACCGGTTCCGAAAGAAGTTTCCGGTTCTGAAAAATAACAGAATTTGTTTATATTTTGCATTAAAAGCATAGTTCAAATCACGCGGTCGTGAGCCGTAAAAAGGTAATTAAGGATCTCGGTGCTCGGTGCGATCCTTTGTTTGTTACCCCTTTAACAAGTTGGCAACGTCGTCGCTCGACTTATATACCACATGTTCTCGTCACGCGCACACCCGCGTCGCCTGCCCCCCACATACCACTCCGTTTTGCCGCCGCGGGCCTCAAGTAACTACTCCAGTAACGTGATTACGTGATCTTACTAACAAGAAAGTAATGCATCAAAGAAAACTGGTAAATTAAAAAATTCTAAGATATTTTTTTTCATTTTATGCTCGTTATAATGTCTTGTCCTTTCGGTTTATCTGTACTTTACTTGATTATAATAGAATTTACAGTTTTATTAGTCGAAACCGGGTAGAACCGGGTACCCGGTTCCAACTGCATCTCAGAACCGGGTATAAGAATCTGGAACCGGAACCGGTTCTGCATGCCCTAGTTAGTATAGAGACAGTATCGCTCGATAGTCGATACTACTACTACTATCTAGGTCGATAAAACTTTATACTGTGCCGTTGGATTCCAAGAGGGTGCCGATGTTGAAATTGGGATAATTAGTTTAATGAGACATTTGATCGTGTACAAAATTCTAAAAGAATCATTTTTGGTTTCCGGAACGGTCGCGGTCGGTATTCACGAAACGCGATACAGCCACGCGGCGGCCGCTAGGAGGCGCTGCGTGCACAAATATTGATGATAGCACATTTTACTAAAAGGAAACATTCCTTTATTTTCACAACTGAGTAAAATTGCATTCAAGGATTTCTGATAAATCACCTGCTCTAGCCGGGATTCGAAACGGTCAAGCGTAAAGAAAAATTATGACCTTGTATTTTGAGGATCAATTTCTTCCACATAGTATCATTTAATTTAAATTAATGGAACACCATTAAATTTAAAATTAATTTATAACAATACCACATTCAAAACGTATGTTTTCTCAAACGTTTGTTTTTGAAAGTTCAGAGTGAGAGAGGGTTTATATTAGGGATGCAACGATACCGATGCCATAATCGTAAACCGCAGGTTATCGTTATTTTTGACGATGATCGGTATCGTAAAACGTATTACGATTTATAACGATTCTTAAAACTAGTATGATGTAATTTTTTTCGTGAAAAGGAATGCAAAACAGCATGGATGTTTGCGCTGGCAACACTAATGTCAGCCATTTTTCATATTTTGACGTTTGACACTGACATTGACAACAATTAATTTGTGATATTTGTTTTTCGCGCGAGTAAGGTTGTTGTGTAGTATTTATATTTTTTTACGTCTTGGTGTGATTTTTAATAGAAAACCATGCCAAAAAGGCACGAACACAGTGAGATATGGAAGTATTTTTCTAAAGGCCCACCAAATATACAGAATAAAGCTGTTTGTAACTACTGCAAAACTGAAATTTCGCGAGGTGGCCAAAATGCTGTATCCAAAGGTTTTACTACCACTAACATGTGGACACATATGCGACGTTCTCATTCTAATGAACTGAAGGAACAAAACACGGAATCTGAACAAAACGATGGACCCTCTTCTGCTAAAAAACAAAGCACTATAAACATTTTGTTCGAAAAACAATCTCAGAAGTACTTTGATTCGGAAGATCAAAGAGCTATTCAAATAACTAAGTTAATTGCTGAATAAATCTGCTTAAACATGGAACCTTTGGATCAAGTGAATAAAACTGGTTTCCGGAGACTATTGGAAACACTGTGCCCCAGATACAAAGTCGTTTCCCGAACTCACCTGACCTAACAAGTTATTCTAAGTATGTATGATGCTGTTAAGACCAAAATTAAAGCTATATTGATGGATATCCCATTCATTTGTTTAACAAGTGATATTTAGAGCAGTAGTTCACCATCTAATATGAATGATTTTATAAGTATCACTGCACATGGCTTAAATACAGAGTTTGAAACGAAGTCCTTCTGTTCAGAAGTGTTTCCGTTTGAAGGTGAAAACCACACGAGTGAAAGTATTGCCCACAATATACTCATGATTTTATTAGATTGGCAAATTCTGGATAGAGTGAAAACAATTGCAACAGATAATGCAAGAAATATGACAAATGCAATAGTAAATGAGCTGAACTTACTGTCCCAACATACTAAATATCAACACATAGGCTGCAATGCACATAAATTACAATTAGTAATAAAAGATGGCCCGTTTGAACGAGCTTCAATCAAGGAACTGATAGAAACAGCAAGAAAAATAGTTGGCCATTTCAGTCATTCAACTACTTCCATGAAGCTGTGAAAAGAGGAACAGAGAAGGTTTAATTTGCATAGTCACGTACTGATCCAAGATGTAACAACACGATGGGATTCAACTTTCCAGATGCTTCTAAGGCTAAGTGAACAAAAAGTTGCAATACAAGCTGTATTACCTAAAGTCAACTGTCAAGATGACTTAAGCAGTCTACAATGGAGTAAAATAAACAGCATTGTTGAGATTTTACAGTACTTTGAGGAAGCAACCAAAACACTGAGCAAAGCAGATGTTACTCTTTCGGTTGTAATTCCATTGGTCAACAGCATTTGCCAGGTCCCAATAAACACAACAAATGATAATACCTTACCAGAGTCAGTTCGTGGGCTAGCAGAAGATCTTTTGACTGAAATGGGAGCTTGCTATGGTGACATAGAGAACAATACAATATTTGCCTCGGCTACTATTTTGGATCCTAGTTTTTAAACATTCACATGCTGTTGAACATGTTAAAGAGAAATTAAAAGAAGAAATGCAGTCGGTTGCTTCTACCACATCATGCATAAATGAAATTCAAACGAACACTGGACCATCTACTTCAAAAAAAAATATATGGAATGTTTGTCAACAGATAATATCAGACAAGGAGTTTGAGGAACCTCTATCAAACTTTTCAATTTCATCAAGTGAGTTTTCTTTATGTGTTTAGAATTTTAGATACTACTGATTTACTTATTTATTATTTAGGTATAGGTAGTACTAACCTGAAGGAACTTAGAATAATACAATACTTACTAAGTACTACTTAGTTTAGTTATCAAATATTATTTCTAATTTTAATTAAATAAAATAATGTGCCTACATAATATTGATTTTTATTTATTTTTTGTTTCAGATCACAACTACACGGATGAAATTAATACTTATTTAAATGCACCCAATGCAGAGATGGTGGATACAACAAACTATTCAAGCTATTGGAAAAAAATACAGTATTTCCGAATTTGAAAAAATTGGCTCATAAATATTTGTCCATCAAGCCAGCTACCGTAGATTCAGAAAGATTGTTTTCTACAGCTGGTTTGATCCATACGGATATACGAAATAGACTCAAACCTGATAATTTAAAAATGTTATGTTTTCTAAACAAGAATTTAAAAGAAGTTGAATTTAATTATGTTACATAAAGGTGGTAAATTGTCTAAAATTTAAATAAATGTTGATTTTACTCAATTATCTTGATTTATTAGATGTAAATAAAAAAATCGTAATTCGTTCGTTATCGCATTCGTTATCGTATTCGCTATTACGATGTATTCGTCATTCGTATCGGTATCGTAATAGACATATCGTTGCATCCCTAGTTTATATGACTGTGCGAGAGCTTCGAGTTTTGCGACTTTGTTGTCCGTCTGTCTGTCTTTCAAGACCCTTTTTCACAGGCCCCGTTAGAGATATCAAGTTGAAACTAATACCTTTCTCCATAAAAATATCCTCAAAAAAGTAAGTTTTTAACGTTATCATGTCCCCTACCCCCGAAACTAGAAGACCGAAAAATATATAAAAAGTCATGATAATTGATTATGTATTTAATTAAATTAAATTAAAATTATTTATTTCTCAACAAAAAGATACAAACCTTAAAGAAACTGGCTCCCAAAAAGTTTAAACTGAGATTCAGGAGCCAGTTTCTCCTCTTATTTACAAATGTTAGCGTTAGCGTAATAATTATTTACTAAATTTACAGAAATGTGGTTAGTATACATTTTAGGTTTAATTTACTTTTCTATTATATTTTTTATTTCACGTATAAAACTATTAGACAATAAACTGTCTAATATCATATTCTAATAATTTATCTGATATTATAGATAAGAACAAACAAAAGAAGAAAGGAGAGTGTATGAGTGTGAGGGTGAGTATATGTGTGAGTAGCATGTGTGTGTAGTGTATAAACGTAGGGTGAAGATGAATGTGTGGTGTGTGTGAAGACGTGTATTTGTGTATTTAAACTAATAATATACCTATAATATATAATCTCGCCATATCTACTTTTTTATGTGGAATACTAGTGGGTCGAGCAAATCTTCGGTCTCCTGGTATGTTAAATTTTGGATCCAGTCCTTGATGGCAATTTTACATCGTCGTTGAGGAAAAGGGTAAATGTGAATTTCTCTGTTTATCTTGTTGTAGAGGCGTCCACACAAGCTCGCATAGTGGCGATTTGCTAATGCTGTTTTAAAATTTGAATTTTGCAGACATGGTCATTGCGGCGCTTTTCTGTTATCAAGTTCAGATCATAGGCTAAAGAAGCATGTTTTCGCAAAGCAACTTGAAGTACAAGTCAATCAACCTCGCCATCTATGACTTTCTACACAAAACTATAACTACCAAGGATAAAAAATATACCGTTACCGCTCTCTTCATGGATATGACGAAAGCAATTGATTTTGTTGATCACCAACTGTTGATCAGAAAACTCGAATGTTATGGTGTAAGAGGTAATTTTTTTTGTTTTGTTTTTCAAAGGTCTTTATTTCAAATATAACATAGCTTATTGATAGTTTACAACCCAGTGTACATTAATCCTAGGCTAAACAGACGTAATATAAAAACACGTTAACAGACTATACTAGTCTACTATAACTTATGAAAATGATGAGTATATTAATTAACGGAAGACATGAACATTGAATTAAAATAAAAAAACCTAATATAAATGTATATGTAAATGTAAAAATGTATACTCGTAACACAAAGGATTATGTGCACTTTAGTTAGTGTACATTTTTGACCTCAACATTGAAATATGTAAAAAAGAAATATATATATTAATTTATATATAATACTAGCTAAGAAATGCTAGTTCTGAAAAGCAAAACACATTTTTTAGATAGTAAACATTAAATGATAACCACTAAATACATATAACACGAATTAATCTACCTAATTACTTTAATTGTTAAAGTAGGGGGTAGCATTAAATTAATTTCTAACAATGCTCGCCGAGTGCCAAGATAACGACAAGCAAGACAGCAGCGTGAGCGAGCCCCTGGACCTAGCGGTAGCGATGAATCCGCGCGTGACGTCAGTCACCGGACCGGCCACCATCGCCTAGCAGGTAGTGATGTGGTAGCCTTGTAATGTATCGATATCGATTATTTGACTCATGCGGTCGTGTTTTACCTATAGTGGAAATTAAATAATTTGGATGATTGTAATTTGTGATTAGGAAGAATTTTTTCGCAAGTTTTAGAATAAAATCAAATAATCTAGGAAACTTGGTTTTATCATGCAATTTAAACAAATTCGTGCGGAAAGGCGTATTATACGCAATTTTTAGAGCTCTGTTTTGAATTACTTGTAATTTATTATGGTTAGTGATTGAGGTATTGCTCCATACAGGACATCCATAGGTAATACACGGCCTGATCAATGTTTTGTATATATTCAGTTTCGTACAAATGCTCAAAGCAGAACGCCTATTAAGCAGGGGGGTTAAGGCTTTGAAAGCTTTCATTCCTTTGATACGTAGGTTTGAGATATGGTCGTTCCAGTTCAATTTTTGATCTAAGACCAATCCAAGGTATTTCACCGATCTGCTCCAGGGAATGCAGTGACCATCAATTTTCAAAGTTCTCATGGGCATTTGCCTCCCACGAGTAAAAAGGATAGCCTCTGTTTTAGTACTGTTCAACTTAAGCTTCCACTTAGTAAAATATGCCGATAGACCATCGATAGCAAGTTGCAATCTGTCAATTATGAGATCAATATCTATTGAAGATGTTAAACAAGCTGTATCATCTGCAAAACATGCCAAACTAGTTCTTGTTTGTTTGGGAATATCATTTAAATACAAGAGGAATAAATATGGTCCTAAAATTGATCCCTGTGGGACTCCAGCAGGGACAGAGCGTGATTCGGATGCAACATCACCAATTTGCACGTTAAAACTGCGACTCGAAAGATAAGAATCGATCATCTTGACTAAGTGTATAGGAACTTGGCTTAAGACAAGCTTGTGTATGAGCCCTTTGTGCCAGACGGTGTCAAAGGCCTTTTCTATATCTAACAAAAACATGCCTGTTGATTGTCTTAAATTCATTTTGTGCGCAGTATTTTCAGAGACTCTTGCAAGTTGCTGAACTGTGGAATGTGCATTTCGAAACCCAAATTGTTCATCGATTAATTTATGGCCTGTTGCTTTATGTAGACGAGAATTAATTATTTTTTCAAAAAGTTTACCTAATGAGGGGAGTAAACTGATTGGACGGTAGCTAGAAGGGATGGCCTCGTTTTTACCGGGCTTTTTAATAGCAATTACCTTTGCTGTTTTCCATGCAGAAGGAAAATAAGCTAGGGCTAAGCAGGAGTTAAAAATCTTGGTAATTAATACTATAGCTTTTTGTGGAAGATTTTTTAATAAACAGTTGACCACATTATCTAAACCTGGGGCTTTACGTAGATTAAGTTTACGAATGTGATGCCATATTTCTTTAGGATGAACAGGATTATGGAGGGTTCCAGGTTGGAAGTTTTCAAGAAGCGGTATTGACTGGGAAACTTCGGTGTCAGTTTTATCGTTTTGCCAGTGGTTTGTTAGGTTCATATTGTCATAAAACGCAGACGCTAGTTCATTGCACTTGTCACTGGGAGTAGATGTTTTAGAGCCATTAGCACGCAAAAGAGGCGGAACTACGGAGGTGGAATGAGTAGCTTTCATGGTCTTAGCGAGACGCCATAAATCAGACCTAGGATTTTCAACTTTTTTAAGTTTGTCGCTCCATATTTTATCATTATGATGTTTAATATTTGTATTTATATTTTTATTTAGGTACTTTATTTGCGTACGTCAGCATTTGCGAGTATCAACATTTGTTTCGTGTTGATCATATCTCCGAAGGCGGTTTCTAAAATTAAGGAGTCGTTTTATTTTGCGGGGTAAGGATTTTGGCTTATGTGAAACTGTAGTTACTGGTACAACGGCATCCCTAGCAAGTAGCATGCTAGACGTAAGATTTTCAATGGCAACATCAATCTCTTCAATTGACTTAAAAACTGTGGAAGAAAGGTCAATACAACCATTAAGGATCGAACGATAGCGGTTCCAATCAGCTTTAGCGTAGTTGTGACGTTTAATCACTTTACGTTTAA
This sequence comes from Ypsolopha scabrella, assembly GCA_910592155.1. Classification (NCBI taxonomy): domain Eukaryota; kingdom Metazoa; phylum Arthropoda; class Insecta; order Lepidoptera; family Ypsolophidae; genus Ypsolopha; species Ypsolopha scabrella. The sequence continues at coordinate 18,945,325 of OU342986.1, forward strand.
AGTTAGCGATTGTCCTAAAAAACACAGGTAAGTGATTAGAAGAGAGTGCAGGAATTGTTTGGATACTTGGGTCGTCGATATTATGAATATTCTGGGCTAAAATAAGATCAGGTAATGATTGAGTGAGATTTTCACGATAATGAACTAAGGTTGGACTAGATGGAGAATGAATAGTATAATCACGGTTAAGCATGTGATTAAAAAGAAGATTTCCATTGGTATTTCTAACGCCAGGGAACCAATGCTCATGTTTGGCGTTAAAGAGGTAAGAGGTAATTGATTAAGTCGTATTTGAACAACAGACAGCAAAAAACACAAATTGATCGAATGTTCGCTCTAAAACGTATTTGAACGCACATTGCATGTGTCAGATATTTTATTTTATTGATATGGCAACACGAGTTGTAAAAATTTGTGTCATGGTCGGACTTCCGGGAATTGTCAAAAATCTTGTGTCACGGACATAGTGTGTTTTAATTCAATCAGAATTGAAAAAGGAGTTGTGTTCAATATTTCAAGGAAATAAGCGGTTAAAGTAACGAAATAATCCAATTAATCAGTATTAATTGCGATCCGGAACGTGTGCGCGAAAAGTTTCGAAAATTATTAACCAGTGGAAGGTGATGGAAAACGATTCTCATTAACACGCAGCGGAAATCGTGGTAGCTTTCTCGGGTTGGGCTAGCCTGAAGGGTAGAGGTTGAGTTTAGGAAGCTATTTCTGCAAACTGCTGGCTGGGCTGGTAGTTTGCCGAACATCTCCGTGCCGAAGACGACGAAGGTCAACGACAAGAACGCTGACTTCCCAGGAATCAGGGGTGAGTCTGGTGACCCAGATCCAGTTCGGAAGACCCGTCCAGGACGAGAAAAGGAACTTTAACGTGAGTGATTAACTCATTTATCCGTGCAACGGAATTTAGTATATAAGACCCCCTTGTGTGGAAAGCCCCTTTCTGACAGAATTTAGTCTTTGTACAATATCGATGGGTCCAGCACGCGAAAACTAAATCACAGCTGTCGAGAGGGGGGGTTTATCATACAGAATGTGTCAACAAACTAAGACAGTTAAATCGTACTTATCAGATACTAGGCAATTACATCATGGAGTCCCTCAAGGAAGCGTATTAGGACCATTACTTTTTTTGGCCTACATTAATAACCTTCCAAAATCGACTTCTTTCCCCATGATTTTATTTGCTGACGACAGCACGGTTATATTTTGTAGCAAAACTAACCAAGAATCAGCAATAAATGACACCTTAAGATGTATAATTGAATGGTTACAATGTAATCATTTAAAAATTAATTTAAATAAAACTAAAATTATGCAATTTCAACAGAGACTATCACCTATTTCACTTGACATCTCATACTTAAGTACAAAAATTGATAATACCGAGATAACTAAATTCCTAGGTTTACATATTGACTCAAAATTATCTTGGAAACCACATATTGACCACATTTGTAAGAAGCTTTATCAATTTTCATACGCATTGTACATGCTGTCGAAGGTTGTTAACAAAAAAGCAGTTCTCAACGCCTACTTTGGGTATGTCGACTCAATGATTAGGTACGGTGTGATATTCTGGGCTAATTCAACTGACAGAGAAAAAGCTTTTAGAGCACAGAAGAGATGTGTAAGAGCGATAGAACAACCTCGGAAAACAGATCACTGCAAGGCTCATTTTATACAGCTAAAAATTTTAACCTTACCCTCCTTATACATTTATGAGCTAGCAGTATTTGTTAAAACTAATAAACACTTGTTTGTAAATTTTAAAAGTATAAGGCATCAAAATATTGTAGCGTCTAATCCCTCAAAAACCGGCCTCTTAAAAAAAAGTGTTCTGGGTATGGCTCCTAAGATCTATAATAAATTGCCAGCTGCTCTTCGTGACATTAACTGCATTAACATTTTTAAATCAACTTTGATAAATTTGTTATCACAAAAAGCATATTATACCCTTAATGAGTTTTTAGAAGATAGGTAGCACGACCGATTTATGATTTTATAAAAATTCTGTGAAAATGTGACATTTCAAATAATCGTTTTTTGTAACTTTAATTTAGTTTTATTTGTATTTCTACTGTGTATATTAATTTTAAGAAACAATAATATTTGTATGCCACTAAGGCACAACATAGCTGGACATCTCAATCTGTAAATATCATATAAGACCTATGTTGAACAAATAAATGATTTGATTGATTGATTGATTGATTTTAATATCTGATCGTTTATGAAGTGTTTACGCGTGCTTTTCAATAAGTATGAATATGACTTTTCAAGGTCGAGTAAGTTACTGGTCAGTATGGAATTTTGTGGGTCTTTACACAGTTGTAGTTTTAGTTTGCAAATTTGACGTTTGTTCTCTTACGTCGTCGTTCACCCAGGTACTTTCATGTTTTTTTTATTTTTATTTTACAGGACATTTTTAAATCGGAAAGTGAATATTATAGAAATGTATAATAACGTGTAATACTCAATATTAACATTTGGGCAGTGTGATTTACTGAGTAACTTCTGCCAGTCATAAAGCTCTAAACTTAGTGAGAAATCATAAATTTCATTTTGCGAAAATGAACGTTTTGCTATTACGTTATTTCTTATTTTGCTTGTGCTTATGTTAAAGACACAGATTACAGCAGAGTGGTCAGACACGTACCATTGCATTTTTTCAACTTTTTGTTGTCAGGTTTCGGAATGTTGGTGTAGACATGGTCGAGGCATGTTTTTGACTTTTTGTTATTCTAGTGGCGAATTTAACTAAAGATTTTAATCCAAACTGTTTTAGTTTCCTAATTAGTTTATTTGTATTCGGGCATTTTATTAGTAAATCAATATTAATATCGCGTAATATTATTACTTTGTAATTGCTGATAGCGTGCAAGTTTAGTAGAGCATTTAATTTGGAGAAGAATAAAGTATAGTCACCAGTTTCTTTACCTTTAGGAGGTCTATAAATACACGCCACCATCAGGTCCAAACCAAGACACTCAGTGGCAGTTCAGCGAATTCTTTACGTTCGATGGTGAGCATGGCTTGCTTTACGTAGATGCAGCCACCTCCTCCTCCGCGGGTCGGCCTGCAGTAGCTGGCGGCCAGCTTGTAGTTAGCTATGCGCAACTCGTCAGGCAACTCGTCGGGGTGGAGAAAGAGCTCGGTCACGCAGAGTACATCAATGTTATTGTGCACTTGTAGCTTGTAGTAGTCAGGACGTGATTAGCGGATTCATTTGATAGGCGAGTCGGAGCGGCATCAATACGGTTGATTGCAGTGTTTCTTTGCGGTGATGGGTAGATTTGGGCTGCGGGCACCGGTTTTCGAGCTCGTGTTGTTGCGTTGTTCGTGAGTCCGGCCCCGCTGTACACGGGGTCGGGTTGGAAACCACTCTACGAACTTTACACCTGGTGGCCACATTGCGGGATCAGTCAGTTTACTGAACATTGTTTCTGGAATTCCGATTAAAAAGGAAGCTTTTTCTACAGTGTAGTCGTTTGATGTCGCTAACTTCTTTAAGTAGTTAATAATTGTATCAGTCGTCGTTTCAGGCTTGAACGACCAGGCCTGTATGTACCTTAATTCCATTACTGTCTGTACGGGCAATATGTCTGCACCGCACATTTATATCACATCATCATTTTACTGCATAAGTTTTTACAATAAATCAGTGTTTCAACAACTCTCAACTCGGACGGTTTCCTTTATCACTCTCACGAGTAAGCCCCGATTGTATCAATATCAATAAATATTGGGACAACCCCAACATTTTTTTGGTCCTTCGAGAATTTTTTGATCTGTAGTGCGGTTTGATCGAAGACTTATCATTTGAATTAAATGTTTATCAATCACGGAACAGTGATTCAGTGTTGGAAACCTTTGTGAATTAACGGTGCTACACTAGGACAAGTGCAGTTCTTTTTCATCATTATCAGTGTGTGGACCTGAAGGTTCAGGCCAAGCAGGCTCAACTAATATCACCAGCAACCTGTGGGCCAAGGGCTCATAGGATCACCAAACCACGAGTTAAGCAGGCTCGTCTATCAGCTACTCGGCCTCTCGTGGGTTGAGCTTTGCAGTCTGTGACTTCGTGAGTCGCAGGGCTCGCAGCAGCAGCGGCAGCAGTAGAGGAGGCAGATCGCGGCTTACCTGTGCGGTCACAAGCTATCAGCAGCACGATCTTCGAGTTGCAAGTAAGATTGTTCCTTAATTACCATAACAGATGTCTTAATCAAGGATCAAACTGAGCTTCGGGAGAAAATCAAAACGTTGAAGACGAATTTTGGTAATGACTCTAAGAGCATGAAAACTCCTGAATACATAAAAACGAAGCTTCAGCAACTTGATGACCTTATTACTATATATCAATCAAATAATGACCTTTTACAAGTGTATAAAAACACAAATCGCGAATACTTTACGGAAAATATATACGAGAATGTATTTACATCTTGTAAAATGTTACACTAGTCGATTACAAAATATGGGCAAGAAAATAAATCAGTGAATGAGGATAAGGCTACGCAATCCAGTGGTTTGGTGATCGAATATCATTCACAACAAACTTTCGTGCTTTTAGCAGACTGGTTAGGAGCATAAGGTTAGATGAGATCTCGTATAAATGGGAAGACGAACTTAAGAGTATTCAGCTCAGACGGAAGGAGATCGATGAGTTACATCTGAAGATTGACAACATTCTTCAAGGAGATGATGACTCGTATGAAGATGAATTTGAAAATGTTGAACAAACGTACCGAGATATCAAAAGAAAATTAAATCAAAAAATCAGCTCCACTGTGCGTCAAGAGCAATCAACCCAAAAATTAGAGGTACCTAAATTTTATGGGGAATATACAGAATCGCCAACTTTTCAAGATATATTCGATGAAGCTATTCATAGCAATAACACTCTTACCAAGGCACAAAAAATGCAGCATTTAAAGAGTAAGGTGAAGGGACAAGCGGGACGTCTTATCAAACATCTGCATACATCAGCAGATAACTATGACTCAGCGTGGGAGATCTTAAAGCAGAGATATTCCAATCGCCAAGTTCTTTTCACGAACAACATTGAAACATTTATCAATCAACCGAGCATCCAAAAACAATCAGCGTTCGAGCTTAAAAATCTTCATGATACAACGATGGAATGTATTCATGCAATACATAATTTAGGAGTGGACACTAGCACATGGGACCCACTTCTAGTCCATTTGTTAACCAAGAAATTGGACACGAAACATACAGCGAGTATAAGGAAGCGGGTGAGAAACCTCGTGATCTGCAATCATTCAGCGAGTTTATGAGCTTCCTTGAACTAAAGTTTACCGGTCTGGAACCTGTTCATCAAGCTGTCCAGGAGAAGGAAAGAGCATCGTCATCATCTACATTGCCTAAAAAGCAACCTCATCATATTAACCCTAATAAGTTAATAACGCAAACAAGGGGTTTTCAAATTATCATAACAAATCTAACAAGCCTTTCTATCAAGCAAATATAGGTAACACGCGCAAATGTCCATTGTGCAATCATGAACACGAGCTCTACAGGTGCAAACAATTTATAGAATTGACACCGGAGAACAAATTGAGGGCGATTACAAAACACAGATGTTTGCGTAAACTGTCTTTATAAGCATTTTGACAACGCATGCACTTCGGTGAAACGTTGCAAAGAGTACCAAGGCGCACACAATACAATTTTGCACGATTTTTTGCATTAAACACCTATCAATTTCAAAGACAAATTTGATACCGCCCCGCCGCCACCTTTGGATAACACAAAGTATCAATAAAAACGACACAATGTAAATCACGTTTCGGGCGAAGGCGAAGAAATTTTATTGACAACTTAGATGCTAAATGTGCGGGCCGCGGATGGCACCTACGTCACTTTAAAGGCCCTTTGCTACCAAGGGAGTCAAATTTCGATTATCACTCAGGCCGCCGCGCAGATGTTAGGTTTAAAGCGACGTCCTCATCACGCATCAGTATCGGGCATTGGTACGGGAGCCAGACCAAGCAAGGGTTTGGTAATCATGGAAAGTCGATCAATTTACGAAGATTATCATTTTACTACGTAGGCTCTAGTACTATCAAAAGTTATCAATAACAATTTACCCACAATGAGCATTAATAAACAAACATGGTCATACCTTCAAAATATCAAATTAGCAGACCCACAGTACAATATCTCGAAGCCAAATGACATACTGTTGGATGCGAGCGTTTACTCGGATATTATTATGAGTGGACTTATTAAGGCTCCAGCACATGCTCCAATAGTTATCAATAACAATTTACCCACAATGAGCATTAATAAACAAACATGGTCATACCTTCAAAATATCAAATTAGCAGACCCACAGTACAATATCTCGAAGCCAAATGACATACTGTTGAATGCGAGCGTTTACTCGGATATTATTATGAGTGGACTTATTAAGGGTCCAGCACATGCTCCAATAGTTATCAATAACAATTTACCCACAATGAGCATTAATAAACAAACATGGTCATACCTTCAAAATATCAAATTAGCAGACCCACAGTACAATATCTCGAAGCCAAATGACATACTGTTGAATGCGAGCGTTTACTCGGATATTATTATGAGTGGACTTATTAAGGGTCCAGCACATGCTCCAATAGTTATCAATAACAATTTACCCACAATGAGCATTAATAAACAAACATGGTCATACCTTCAAAATATCAAATTAGCAGACCCACAGTACAATATCTCGAAGCCAAATGACATACTGTTGAATGCGAGCGTTTACTCGGATATTATTATGAGTGGACTTATTAAGGGTCCAGCACATGCTCCAATAGTTATCAATAACAATTTACCCACAATGAGCATTAATAAACAAACATGGTCATACCTTCAAAATATCAAATTAGCAGACCCACAGTACAATATCTCGAAGCCAAATGACATACTGTTGAATGCGAGCGTTTACTCGGATATTATTATGAGTGGACTTATTAAGGCTCCAGCACATGCTCCAATAGTTATCAATAACAATTTACCCACAATGAGCATTAATAAACAAACATGGTCATACCTTCAAAATATCAAATTAGCAGACCCACAGTACAATATCTCGAAGCCAAATGACATACTGTTGAATGCGAGCGTTTACTCGGATATTATTATGAGTGGACTTATTAAGGCTCCAGCACATGCTCCAATAGTTATCAATAACAATTTACCCACAATGAGCATTAATAAACAAACATGGTCATACCTTCAAAATATCAAATTAGCAGACCCACAGTACAATATCTCGAAGCCAAATGACATACTGTTGAATGCGAGCGTTTACTCGGATATTATTATGAGTGGACTTATTAAGGCTCCAGCACATGCTCCAATAGTTATCAATAACAATTTACCCACAATGAGCATTAATAAACAAACATGGTCATACCTTCAAAATATCAAATTAGCAGACCCACAGTACAATATCTCGAAGCCAAATGACATACTGTTGAATGCGAGCGTTTACTCGGATATTATTATGAGTGGACTTATTAAGGCTCCAGCACATGCTCCAATAGTTATCAATAACAATTTACCCACAATGAGCATTAATAAACAAACATGGTCATACCTTCAAAATATCAAATTAGCAGACCCACAGTACAATATCTCGAAGCCAAATGACATACTGTTGAATGCGAGCGTTTACTCGGATATTATTATGAGTGGACTTATTAAGGCTCCAGCACATGCTCCAATAGTTATCAATAACAATTTACCCACAATGAGCATTAATAAACAAACATGGTCATACCTTCAAAATATCAAATTAGCAGACCCACAGTACAATATCTCGAAGCCAAATGACATACTGTTGAATGCGAGCGTTTACTCGGATATTATTATGAGTGGACTTATTAAGGCTCCAGCACATGCTCGAATAGTTATCAATAACAATTTACCCACAATGAGCATTAATAAACAAACATGGTCATACCTTCAAAATATCAAATTAGCAGACCCACAGTACAATATCTCGAAGCCAAATGACATACTGTTGAAGCGAGCGTTTACTCGGATATTATTATGAGTGGACTTATTAAGGGTCCAGCACATGCTCCAAAAGTTATCAATAACAATTTACCCACAATGAGCATTAATAAACAAACATGGTCATACCTTCAAAATATCAAATTAGCAGACCCACAGTACAATATCTCGAAGCCAAATGACATACTGTTGAATGCGAGCGTTTACTCGGATATTATTATGAGTGGACTTATTAAGGCTCCAGCACATGCTCCAATAGTTATCAATAACAATTTACCCACAATGAGCATTAATAAACAAACATGGTCATACCTTCAAAATATCAAATTAGCAGACCCACAGTACAATATCTCGAAGCCAAATGACATACTGTTGAATGCGAGCGTTTACTCGGATATTATTATGAGTGGACTTATTAAGGGTCCAGCACATGCTCCAATAGTTATCAATAACAATTTACCCACAATGAGCATTAATAAACAAACATGGTCATACCTTCAAAATATCAAATTAGCAGACCCACAGTACAATATCTCGAAGCCAAATGACATACTGTTGGATGCGAGCGTTTACTCGGATATTATTATGAGTGGACTTATTAAGGCTCCAGCACATGCTCCAAAAGTTATCAATAACAATTTACCCACAATGAGCATTAATAAACAAACATGGTCATACCTTCAAAATATCAAATTAGCAGACCCACAGTACAATATCTCGAAGCCAAATGACATACTGTTGGATGCGAGCGTTTACTCGGATATTATTATGAGTGGACTTATTAAGGCTCCAGCACATGCTCCAATAGCACAGCAAACTAAACTTGGATGGATCTTATCTGGAAATGTTATTATTAAAGATTTAGCACAGATATCAAGATTCTGGGAGATGGAGCATGTCGGGAGCACCTCATCTGTGATGATTGAGCAGGAAATATACTGTAAAGTTTTTTATCAAGCAACCACAAGACGATTGGATATGAAATCGGGTTACCAATGAAGCCAGGCTTTGAAAAGCATCTAGGGTCATCAAAACCGAAAGCGATTGCGCAACTCAAGCAATTAGAGCATAAAATGACAAAAAATCAAGCATTTTCCGACTCATACAAGGCATTTTTAGACGAATATGGAAAATTGAACTTACAGGGAGATTTGCAAAAACTTATTTTGACCTGGAGGACGTACAAGTATGTTATCACTGCGGATGCGGAAAAATATTTCTGTCAAATTATCATACGTGAGTCAGATCAACCCTTACAGAGCATTGTTTGGAGACCTTCACCGCAAGTACCTATCGAAGAATATCGATTGACAACTATCACTTACGGTACAAAGGCACTCTTAAACAATTAGCCAAAGATGATGGAGATATGTACCCATTAGCAGCGCATGCCTTGGAAAACTCATTTTATATGGACGAACTGCTTGGTGGGCATAATTTACTAGATCAAACAAAACAACTTCAGCAGCAGCTGATTGATATCCTTAAAGGGGCAGGTATAAACCTACGCAAGAGGTCAAGTAACAGCCCTGATCTTATCAAGGATTAGCAAGTGATCAGCTGGACAGTCACTTACGATTTTAAATGTGCAGAAACAAGGAAGACGTTGGGCCTGAGATGGAATCCGTCATCAGATACATTTACATTTCAAAACAGAATGGAATATGAAACGAGATATTCGATCCCCTAGGATGGTTATCACCACTATCAATTAGAGCAAAACTACTGTTCCAAAAAGCATGGGCATCAGGAATATCATGGGATGACGAAGTTTCAACTGAAAACATGAAAGAGTGGGATCAATTACGAAACGATTCAGTATTTTCAATAAAGAGACATTATGGAAATACTAGTCAACCATATCAGTTACACGGCTTCTGTGATGCGACGCCAAAATGCTACGCTTGCACTATCTTTGTAATAACACGGAATAATAAAGGCGAGCTTACATCAAGACTAGTGGCGGCGAAAACAAGATTAGCGCCACTTAAGAAACAAGTATCACGGGCGAACAACATCAGTTGCTGCGGAGAAGCCGGGCTAGCAACACATCCCGAGGATGCCTCGTTCAGAGGCGAAACACGTGTCGATAAGTTTTCTTGCTTGTTATTTAAGATTGTTGATTGTATTGCTTGCTTGTTGCATGTTTTTATGCGGGCGGGTGCGCGGTGCACGAGTCTGCATTTTGAATAGCACGACAAGAATTGTTTAGCGGAATATTGCAAATTATATTCATATATCCTTTACAAGTATCACTGCCGAGACTTGAGCTTTGCAGTGCACATCTGTTGTAGAGGCGCTACCTATGGAACAATGACCATGGACTGACGCTGTATGATCGGTTAGCGGGTTTTTATTTTTCGAAATAAGTGGACTGTAAAAGCGGGATACAAAATAACGATTTAATCATATAAATTAAGAATGCGTTAGCTCAGTCGTTCAGGGGATGCAAGGAAACTGTCCTGCCTTTAGATATAGGTGATAAGAGTAGCAGAACAGAAGTAAAAGGGACTCACCTACACCAAGGTCACCAGCCAACGATCATCAGCACAAAGCGTCCTTTGTAATTCACTCCTCAGAGGATCCAAAATCTTCTATAACACTGACGGCAGGCTATCCCCGTATAAAACTGACACTGGAGACACGATTTGCACTTGAAAGATTATTATTTATAGTTTTTATATTTTTTATTGCGGAGACGCAACCATTGCGTCAAAAGTTCATTGCGGAAGTAATTAGCACAACACGCCAATCTAACGGCGTCATCTTCTCTCTCGCTCGGCGCTTGGTGAATAATGCGTGAGTGGGAAAAGGAAAGGAATATTAGGAGCTGAAATACTGAGCGTAACCACATCCTATACCGCGGATTTGAATTTTTAAAGAAAATGGCGTAAACAGACGCTATGATCGTCTTAGGTTGGTTACAGGATGATGTCTCTAGATGAAAGCAATTTGTGGCCAACAGAGTGGAGAATATTACACAAATCATTCCAGCATCAAACTGGCGTCACGTTAGGTCAGAAAAAAATCCAGCTGACTGTGCCACAACATGGCTGACTACGAAACAATTATCAGAGCATTCTCTGTGGTGGCAAGGGCCAGATTGGCTAGTCAACGATGAGCCTATTCCGGATATCAAGTACCCAGAAACCACAATAGAGAGCAAAAAACAGAAGGCTGTTGTTGCCGTCGCAACAAAACAAACAGAAGTATCATCTGGTGAAATCGAGAAGACGGAATTATCAATCATTAAACAGCTCATGTGTGATTGCAGCTCTATTACATTTGTCGCAAAAGTAATTTCTTGTATGACACGGTTTATTACAAGCGTTGCCGATAAGCAAAATGCAGCGAAAGCAAAACCGTCGCGGGCTACAGAAATAAACAACGCGCTCAATTTAATTATAAAACATTATCAATTTGACGAGTTTGAAGAAGATATAAATAGTATTATGAAAAAGGGGCGTGTTCAGACAAAAAGCAATTTAGCATGCCTAAATCCGTTCCTAGATGAACAAGGGATTTTGAGAGTGGGCGGCCGGCTTAAGCACTCAAATGCAGCCAAACACCCAATCATTTTATCAAGCCATAGTCGACTGACCGAGTTGATTATTAGGCAAGCGCACATGACGACTCTACACGGAGGTCCAAAACTTACGCTCGCCTATACCAGAGATAAATGTTGGATTATAAGCGGTATCCGTACAGTTAAAAGGCAACTAAGACAATGCGTAATATGTCGACGAGCTAGCAGCGACAAAACTCGGCAACAAATCATGGCTGATCTGCCACAGCCAAGAGTCACACCATCAAGGCCATTTGCACATTGTGGTGTCCATTTCACGGGGCATGTGTACTTGAAAACCAACAAAGGACGAGGGATTAGAACAACAAAAGGATACGTTGCTGTTTTCGTATGTCTGACCACGAAGGCCATACATTTAGAACTCGTATCTGATCTCAGCACTCCTGCGTTCTTAGCGGCATTTCACAGATTCCGTGCACGCAGGGCTACGCCACAGCACATGTAATCAGATATCGGCACAAATTTTGTGGGATGCAGTCGAGTACTTAAGGCAGAGTATCAAGAAATCAAGCAAAGTCTAAATATAGACCTATACAACAAAATTGAAGAGATGAACATAGTTTGGCACTTCAATTGTCCAGCTCACAGTAACGCTGGTGGAATATGGGAATCAGCAGTAAAGAGCCTGAAGCGACATTTGAAGCGAGTTTTAGGCGAACAAAAACTGACTTTTGAAGAATTTACAACTCTTCTTTGTTAAATTGAGGCTTGCCTCAATTCAAGACTGTTATGCGCATTAACGGAGAGTATGTACAGATGACGATTGCCTCACACCTGGGCATTTTGTGGTGGGTGGATCATTATTATCGAGACCGCAAACCAACACAGAATCAATAAATTTGGGAAAAAGATGGCAACAAGCAGTTCTGTAAAAGTTGGTCATCTGAGTATCTACAGCAACTGCAGACTAGATCCAAGTGGAGAACACCACAGTGAAATATCTGCAGATGGACGATGTGGTAGTGATTAAGGATGACAACATGGCTCCGGGCAAATTGATCCAGGAAAGGATGGATTTGTCAGGGTAGTCACTTTAAAGACTCAGGGCAGCATTTTGAAACGCCCAGTCAACAAGTTAATACTGCTTCCTGTAAACGAGTCAGGTGAAGCACAACAACAGCAAGCAGTTAGTCAATTTGATGTTCAGTCTTCATCAGCAATGCCTCAAGCACCACAGCGATCTACTATTCCCTCTACCAGGTGCATACGCACTAAGAAGAAGTTTATCAACATTTTTGGCACAATGTTATTATTAATTATGACATTTTTAACACCAAGTCAAATCAAATCAAATCAAATCAAAATATTTATTTTTGCAAAATAGATACATTAAGTATACTTTCTACGAGTCAAAGTTAATTTACACAATATAATATGTCTTTAGAATATAAAAAAAATATATATATAATAATACGGGAAATAAAATATACACCTGCATTAATAAATGATAGTCGTAAGTTAAATAAATAAAAAATAAATAAAATAGGGGAATCTAGGAATAAAAATATTATATATACATAATACAATGAAGAAATAATAAAAACGGGAAATACATACAAAAAATATTAAGGGTGGGCTACTAAAATGTAATAAAGTTATACACTTGCATAAAATATAGAAATATAGGAATAAAAATATTGTATATACATAATGCCTAACCATCCGCACCATTCGATTAGTATTGCTAAGAAGAAGGGCAAGAAACTTAGCAAACATTCCTTTTTTCAAAATAAAACATATGATACAAAATCATATACATACCTACTCAAGTAAAGGCATAAAAAAATATAAGACTGCGGGAATTAGTAACGAGAAAAAAAAATATCTTAGTCAACCCGTCTCATATTGTCTATTACCTTTAACAAAGTAAGTTTACATATTAATTAATTTTAAGCCTTTAGAGGAATCGTACAGTATTAAAATATGCTAATTATTAATTACAATATTGAATAAGATTATTATTATTTATTACACCATGCTTCATTGTCATCCAAATAATCATTGATTTTATAATAAGCTTTCTTAAGTAGTCCCTGCTTAATATATAGTTTAAACTTATTTTCAGGCAAACTAAGGACCTCCTCTGGAAGCTTATTGTAAAATCTTATACCATGTCCTACAAAAGAGGTACCTACTTTGGCAAGTCTTAATTTTGGAAAAGCTAGTTTATGTTTGTTTCTGGTTTCAACAGAGTGGTGCACACCAAGCCTCGGGAAATTATCAATTTTTTTTCTGACATATCTAATAACTTGATAAATAAATTCACATGGGACCGTAAATATATTAATTTCTTTGAACTTTTCTCTTAATGAATCTCGGTACTTCATGTTATAAATAGACCGAATTGCTCTCTTTTGCAAGACTAAAGACTGCTTCTATATCCGCGGCTCTACCCCACAACATTATGCCATATGACATAATGCTGTGAAAATAACTGAAATATACTAATCTAGCAGTATCTTCATCAGTAATCTGCCTTATGCGTCTAACAGCGTATGCGGCTGAACTAAGTCTACCACAGAGAGCTTCTATGTGGGGACCCCACTGAAGACGAGAGTCTATAGTAATACCTAAAAACTTAGTTTCGTTAACTAACTCCAGCTTGGACCCCTGCAAAAATAAACTGACATCTACTTGAATTACATTTGGTAAAGTAAACTTTATACATTTCGTCTATTTGCATTTAGAACTAAATTATTTGCAGTGAACCAATCAAGAATCAGAGAGAGGGTTGAATTCGCGTCATCAAGTATATCATTATGTCGATTCACTTTAAAAATAAGTGACGTGTCATCTGCGAATAGAACTATCTCAGATAAGTCTCTAACTAAGTAAGGAAGGTCATTTATGTATATTAAAAACAATAGGGGCCCCAATATGGAGCCCTGCGGAACACCCATTTTGACTAATGCTCCAGATGACTTTACTCCATTAATGTCTACCTTTTGAAATCGGTCACTAAGGTATGACTTAAATAACGCCAAAGATTTACCCTTAACTCCATAGTGATCTAATTTACATAAAAGTGTTTCATGATTAACGCAATCAAAAGCTTTTGAGAGGTCACAAAATACACCGAACGCATCCTGCTTTGCTTCCCAAGCGTCAAATATGTGCTTGACTAAAGCAACTCCTGCATCAGTGGTTGACCTCCCTTTAGTGAATCCATATTGTTCACTGTGAAACAACTTATTTAAGTTAAAATGAGATAACAATTGATTAAAAACAATTTTTTCGAAAATCTTACTAAATACTGGTAAAACTGAGACCGGTCTATAGTTGGAAGGGTCTTCATTGTCGCCTGATTCAAAAAGAGGGATCAATTTACTCAACTTCATTAAATCAGGAAAGACACCATCATCTACACATTTATTAAAGATTAAAGCTAAATATGGAGCTATTAAATCAATGATACAGCTAACAACTTTAACAGACAGGCCCCCTAAGTCCTCGGTTTTTTTAAAGTTAAGAGATTTAAATGCTTTAATGACAGTTTGTGAATTAATATGCTTTAATGACAGTTTGTGAATTAATATGCTTTAACGCAAATACAGAATGGCACTGAGGCACGTGATCACTCAAAAGATCCTGTGCAAGTCTTGGACTTGAATTTAAGCCTTTAGTTGTCAAGGAAAGAATGTCAGTAAAGAATTGTTCAAAGGCCTTCGCAACTTCTTTATCTCCTGTAAAAACTTCATTGTTAATGTTCAATTTTAGTTCATTATTCCGTTTGTTACTCTTCCCAGTTTCAGTATTTATGATTTTCCATACTGCTTTTACTTTGTTATCGGCCATTTTAAGTTTTTTATTCAGAAATATACTTTTTGCTTTTAAACACACTAATTTGAAAGTACGTGAGTATATTTTCAAATGTTCAATAAATTCAATATTATTATTGTAGGATTTTATGTCGTACAATTCGTATAAATGATTTCGGCTTTTGTAAATACCTGGCGTTGCCCAGTCACTAAAAGTGATTTTATTACTGCTAGAAACTTTCCGCAATGTAAACGTATTTTCAAATTCTTTGGAAACTATGTTAAACAGGTCTGCAAAGAGAGCATTTGGATCATCTTGGAGAAGATTAAAATGTGGTAATTTAAGTTCTAAGTTTGCTTGGAAACATTCCAGTCTGTGAGTTGTAACAGGCCTGTAAAATGCTTTTTTGGGCAATTGTTTCACACTTTGTATGAAAGTTACAGTTTGGCCACTGTGATCAGACTGCAAGCGGTTAATAACTTTATTGTCTGAGTAGTCACAATCACAGAATATATTATCAAGACAAGTTGCTGTATTTTGGGTAATTCTAGTTGGTTCTAAGAACACATTAGACAAATTAAATGATTTGAATAACTGAATTAATTTCGTGGTCATAACCGACTTTTCAAGTATATCTACGTTAAAATCTCCACAGACGATAATTTTTTTCTTCGTATCAAATAATAACTTTAGCACTTCTTCCATTGTTTTTTCAAAAATATTGTAATCTTGTCCCGAGGGTCGGTAGACACAAAGAATTATATATTTACTCATTTCTATACAAGCCAATTCTACTTGGTGTTCAACAGAAAGTTTTACAATGTCTTTTCTTTCTTTTGACTTTATATTATTCTTGACTAGAATCATAGAACCACCTTTTTCTATAGTTAATCTGTTATAGCAGCTAAGGACACTAAAATTATTAACATTAAATTGCATATTATGTTCCGGTAAATGGTGCTCAGTTAAACACAAAATATCTGTTTTTGATTCCTCTAGGAACAACTCTATTGAAAGTATTATGCAACAAGATCATATTGCATCATATAATACCACCTCTTTCATGATGTATTTTGATAAAATATCAAACCTTCAATTTAGAAGAGATAAATGGAAGCTAGTTGTATATTACAATATGTCTACGTATTGGCAAGGCATTAGAATCTTATTTAAATAAATATGACATATTAGTTGACGAACAAAAGGGATTCCGAAAGAAAAGGACAATAAACTTAGCGATATATGACTTTCTTAATAACATTATGCCTAGTGTGGACAAACTTAAACCAAATTGTGCTGTATACATGGACTTAACCAAAGCCTTTGACTTCGTAAATCACAAAATCCTTCTACAAAAGCTCGATTCATACGGAATAAGAGGTAATGTTCTCCGACTAATAGAGTCATATCTTAGCCATAGAAAACAACAGACAGAGATATCTAGAATCTGTCCAATAACTAAAAATGAAATAAAGTATTTATCTGACGAGAGAGAAGTGACATGCGGTGTACCCCAAGGCAGCGTTCTTGGGCCACTACTTTTTTTATTATACATTAATGACTTACCAAAAAATGTTCATCATCCAATGGTGCTATTTGCTGACGACAGCACAGTCACAATTAAAAGCAACACTACCGAAAATTTCGAAAATGACATTAATAACACTTTAAAAGAAATAATAGACTGGCTTAACAATAATAAACTAATTGTAAATCTAGAAAAAACCAAAACAATGAATTTCTATCAACGCGTCAATAAAACGCCAAATATAAATGTTGTATATAAACAACAACGAATTGAAAATGTCTCAACTACCAAATTTCTTGGATTACTAATTGACAATAAGCTAACGTGGAAGGCTCAGGCAGCAAAAATATGTGAAAGACTTGGACAATCAGCATATCTTTTATATAAACTCTCCCAAATCGTCAACAATGACGTCGTTTTAACAGCCTATCACGGCCTTGTTGCATCAGTTCTACGATATGGTATTATTTTCTGGGGGAATTCCACAATGAGGGAAACCATATTCAAAGCACAAAAGAGATGTGTTAGATCAATGTGTGGTCTGACACGACGACAGAGCTGTGAACCTTACTTCAAGTCTCTAAAAATACTTACTGTACCATCGCTATACATATTCGAAGTGGCTGTGTTTGTAAAGACTAACCCCTCGCTCTTTGTTAAACTTTCCGAAGTTAAACTTACAGATGTTAGACAACAATTTAGGCATCACTTGTGTATAAGGGAATCAAAAACTGCTCTAATGAAAAAAAGTATCTATTGTATGGCACCTAAAATTTATAATAAAATCCCCAATGACATAAAAGATTTAAAATTAGTACAATTTAAACATAAATTATTCTTTATGTTAATTCAAAAATGTTATTATAGCATCGACAAATTTTTAAATGACAATATTTTGACTGTAATTTAATTTTTTATTACTTTATGATCTTTATTTATATTACTTTGTCACACTGTATGAATAATTATAAATGTAATTAAATTAATATTTGTATGCCGTAAGGCAGATCATGGCGCTCTTATAAAATATTACTAACAACTATTTGTACCTAACATTTATACCCATGTTCACAAATAAATATTTCTGATTCTGATTCTGATACAGTTAGAACATGAAATCAGCGAGATTGAACATTACAACACTTTACTCAGGGCCCATTCAAGAAGAAAGCGGGGCCTCATTAATGGTAAATCTCCATACGTCTATGGACAGAACATTATGCTCCTTAGATAAGCCCATACATGATATGAAATTCAGACAGTCACTCTGTGATGTATCAACCTGTACATCGGAGTTGTTACCTACATGCAAAGTGAGATGGGTCAAGTTGCACTATCATTATCAATGACTTTACTCATGCTGTGAGCAATGCAGCGTCCGCATTTTTGCCCATCTGTTGTGAATGTTCACTTTAAAGGGCAATGGCAATATAACAATAGGTCAAGGTTGCACAATCAAAACAAATACATTCGCAATATATGCACAGAACAATTTTCTGAGTAATCTTTATGTACAACAGAATATCAAGATCCCAGAGATATAAATTTTGAACAAAATTATCAATTCAAGTATTGGTACAGAGAACAACAGCTCACTGCAAGATAGCAAAGAAGATATTTGGGAGCAGTTAAAGTTAAAAATAGACTACCTAAAGGAACAGTCTAATCAGGAATTATCAGTTTACGATAAGCATCACTACACGCTTATTTATGTGGTCGTATTTATCATACTAGCTGCGGGATCACTTGCAATTTGCTGGAAGATCAAAAAGGGCGCTAAGTCCCTGCCACAGCATCGCTCAACGGCACTGCCTGAGATGAACGTAGCACCAGACGAAATTAACCGTGTTAACAGTGGATTGGAACCAAAATTACAAGTGATAAGAGAAAATAAGGCTACCTCGCCTATAGTGAGTCGTTCTAAGATTTTTGAACTCTGACTTTTCATTTAGTTTTATCTTTGTTTTAATAACTTTCCAATGCTATCACCTTTTATCATTCATTATTTTTTTGGTTTTTTGTATTTTATCATCTAGTGTGCCTGTTCCTGTGATAATAATCTGTCGTTTACGATTTGTACGGTTATGTCTTTTTGTCACACTTGTCCATCCATCATCAACCTGCTCAGCTACGATCGTGGATACAGGTGGTGGCGTTTTGTCGTATATTTTTCGTGATTGTGAAGTTATAAAAATGGACAGAGCTCCAATCGGTACGTGTTTTGTGGCTGATGCGCACACACACACACACATTTCACTATATATTTAGCTTAACTCAGTTGCCGTTACTTAAAGCGATAAAAAGGCCAAAATTATGAAGAAACTGAAAACATAAACAAACATTTGTTACCTGGCTCTCGAGTTGCAAGGAAACAAATAGACAGACATACAGAGATTACTTACCTCGAGTGGATCATTCTCCATCTTGACACCCAAAGTCTCTGTCACATCTTCCGTCCCAGTTTCTTCATATTTTGGCACTATGTCTAAATTGTCTGTTATATCTTCTGTCCCAGTTTCTTCATATATTGGCGCTATGTCTAAATTGTCTGTTA
The DNA here is from genome assembly GCA_910592155.1 of Ypsolopha scabrella. NCBI lineage: Eukaryota > Metazoa > Arthropoda > Insecta > Lepidoptera > Ypsolophidae > Ypsolopha > Ypsolopha scabrella. The sequence goes on from OU342986.1 coordinate 18,964,792, forward strand.
TATTTTCTGTTCCAGTTTCTTCATATTTTGGCACTATGTCTAAATTGTCTGTTATATCTTCTGTCCCAGTTTCTTCATATATTGGCGCTATGTCTAAATTGTCTGTTATATCTTCTGTCTCAGTTTCTCCATATATTGGCGCTATGTCTAAATTGTCTGTTATATCTCCTGTCACAGTTTCTTCATGTATTGCCCCTGTTAATAGTAGTATAGTGTCAGCCACGTCTTCTGTTTCAGTGTCTGTCACGTCTTCAGTCTTAATTTCTTCGTATATTAGCCCTGCGTCAATAGTGTCTGCAATGTCTTCAGATTGAGTTTCTTCATATTGTGGACCTGCGTATAGTATTTCTATATGTGATTTGTATAGCTTTGATGTTGTGGCTGGTAAGGTCTGCAATATAATACAAGATTAAGTTTTTTAGCGTTCTGCACTCATAAATGATAAAAAGGATGGCATGAATTGTCTGCCATCTTTTTGTCAGAGCCACTTTTCTCCAAACGAATAAAGCTATTAAGTAAAGGATATATGTATATAATTTGCAATATTCCGCTAAACAATTCTTGTCGTGCTATTCAAAATGCAGACTCGTGCACCGCCCGCCCGCCCGCATAAAAACATGCAACAAGCAAGCGATACAAGCAAAGCAATCTTAAATAACAAGCAAGAAAACTTATCGACACGTGTTTCGCCTCTGAACGAGGCATCCTCGGGATGTGTTGCTAGCCCGGCTTCTCCGCAGCAACTGATGTGTTGCTCGCCCAGCCGCTCCGCAGCAACTGATGTTGTTCGCCCGACAGCTCAGCAGCTAGTGACGAGCCGCCGACCAAAACTCGCCTTTTATACACCGGCCTGACTAGTTGTTTGGTGGGGAAAATGGGGAGACGAAAACATGCGTAACAGTGGGGTAGTGGTAAAGTTAGTTTGTTCGTTTAGTAAATCAGGGTTATTCTTGTTTTTTAGTATTTCTAATTGTTCTAACACACACATTCTTAAACCTTAGAACAATTAGAAATACTAAAAAACAAGAATAACCCTGATTTACTAAACGAACAAACTAACTTTACCACTACCCCACTGTTACGCATGTTTTCGTCTCCCCATTTTCCCCACCAAACAACTAGTCAGGCCGGTGTATAAAAGGCGAGTTTTGGTCGGCGGCTCGTCACTAGCTGCTGAGCTGTCGGGCGAACAACATCAGTTGCTGCGGAGCGGCTGGGCGAGCAACACATCAGTTGCTGCGGAGAATCTGGGCTAGCAACACATCCCGAGGATGCCTCGTTCAGAGGCGAAACACGTGTCGATAAGTTTTCTTGCTTGTTATTTAAGATTGCTTTGCTTGTATCGCTTGCTTGTTGCATGTTTTTATGCGGGCGGGCGGGCGGTGCACGAGTCTGCATTTTGAATAGCACGACAAGAATTGTTTAGCGGAATATTGCAAATTATATTCATATATCCTTTACTTAGTGATGGACTTCCGCAAGGTAACGCCTATTTCAATTAATCATAATAAAGCTATTGTTTATAGATCGTTGTGATGAAAACACTTGTACGTCTCCACATATTATATTTACAATTTACTCTGCCCAACCGGTTTCCCTATACGAGTATAAGCTTTATGAATGAACAAACATGGATTATGTTAGAAACAATGTTGACATTGCTACGTGTACATACAGTAAAAGACACACACACACACATACACCCAGCAATATAAACATTAAAACATATCTATTTAAGACTATCCTTTGCCCACGGCTCCGCCCGCGTTTATTCAATCTCTGCCCGTTTTCAGCTTGAGCGTTATTTTATGAACATATAATAGGCTATAGCCTAAATGTTGACCAGCACTAGTGATCGCTATCCTGCTGTCAGTGTCGGAATCTGACGAAAGTGTTAATTGATCAACGGGTCAGGCTAGTAAAATAAAAAAACAAGTTACAAGTTTTTGGATTTTGAGGTTATTTAGGTACCTTGGATAAATTTTTATTCCAAATCTGTTTAAGTACCTACTACATATTTTCGACTGAACATTCACCAGTGGGGTCTCTTACCGAACATAACAAAAGATATACCTATAGCACGGGAGTGACCGTCAGCTGTCAAGATTAATGGTACCGAAAACAGCAAACCAACAAAGTACCTACTTACCTAAAACTTAAACACACAGAATATAACACCTCTTCACTACAGGTGTGACTGACAACCCTTATGTATAGGGTACTTACACGAGGAAGACATAGTGGAACATGTGCTGCTTCACTGTGCTGCCACCGGTGATAAGTATGAGACATAAAGCAGGGATCGCAACAAGGTCTTAGGTCAGCAAGCTGAAGCCGTTCAGCCCTATGTCAAGGAGATGTCCTCGCAGGGCTGGCCTACCAGTACGAATTTAGAAGAATATCTAAGATTACAAATTAGCCTACTGCTTTGGCGCTGAAGGATATAATAAAACTATGCTACGGTCCCGGAGTTGCCATACCTAACTTAATCTACAGGCTCAGTTAAAGATTTCTGGGTGGACGTGATTTTTTTCCTTTGTTTATGTAATATACCATTGAAAATGTTAAAACGGAACTAAAATTTATAATAAACACAAAAATCCTTCATGGTGTTTCTATTTCCTTAAGTAGGACCATGGCTAGCAACAATAGTAGTGAGATGATGGGTCTAATTATATTGGTGCATTGTAATAAAGTTATACTTACACTTTGGTCGGGGGGAGTTGTATCGAAGTGTATCCCTTACCTACATCTAACCTGCCCCCGCACCCCCCCCGCAAATATACCTCAGAAGAAGTAGCGACTGTTGTTTTGTTCTGAAGGACTTTCAGATTTATAAATTATCGTTGTGAGGTGCCTTACATATTAATTGCAATATTAATTAGGTTTATTTTTTTTTACCTTAACTTCAGTAAGATATTAAAATTTCATTTAAACGATTCATGTTGTTTTTGAATTCAATATTAAATTTGTTACCTTGTAAGTATCTTTTATATTTTTAAGGCAGGCAGAGCCATGGGCACATCTAGTAAATATTAAACTTGTAAAATTGTACCTGTCTAGGTATTTTTGTATTTAAAGCAAATACAATGATTAATGGTTTGTTGTAAATAGCACTCTCAATGCTCAATTGGTTTGCTGTCAGAACTTCCTCAGAGAGCTAAGCTCAAGGTTGTATTTCTTCAAATAAAGCAAGGGGTTGGGAGATCAACACTATACCCCTTTAATAATATTAGTTTATTTACTACCTTTGCAGCATTATTGGCTTACCGGTAGGACTAAAACATATAAAAAAGTGACTTTATTCAAAAACAACAAACGTTAAATAAATCACAAACATAAAATGGTTACAAAATAGGTGGGTAAATTGAGAACTTATTTAATCTATACGATTATCTGGCGGTCCTCAAACTAAGACGAGCTTGATTCGTGAGGACCTTTATTAGTGTGCACATTTGTTAACTATTATAATGAGTTGCGCCGACAATTACCTATACATATTGATGTTTGTTTTTGTGTCCCTTTTTTCCGCATTATACAATATTTGAAAAAAATATGCTGAAACAAACATACAATCGAAACCAAGTAAACTTCACTCTTAGGAAACTATAAAAATAAAAATAATTTAGAAGTTTAATTATTTTTCAAGTGGTTTATGATTAATTTGAGATAAATATTTTATTTTCTTGCAAACAATACAACGGAATAAGATAATTACCTACTATTAACATATACATATATTAGATAAATAAATATGGTTATAATTTTATATAATTTCATTTTATACATACAATTTTAAATAAATGATATAACTACACAGAAGTATGAAGGAGTTTTTCAGTTTCGTCGTAGTTCAGGGATAAAAGATATTTAGTGACTGATTGCTTGACCTGATATTGTGTGAGGTTTAGGATATTACAGGAGGTTTTTATTACATTATAAAGAAAAGGGAAGATAAAATGGGGAAAACGTTGGGCGAATTTTGTTTTGCAAAAGCGAGTTGGCAATTTAGGAATTCGTTTGCATGCTAAAGCTTGATTTAAGGTAAATGATTTGTGGGCTGTCAAAACAGCTTTTAAAACAAAAATCTGTCGGACACGTAAGACGCCAGTTTCCGCATATATTTTGTCAGTGGAATATCTAAATGGCTTCCCGAACATGACTTTTAGCACTGACCGTTGTGCCCTTTCAACATCGATAAGATGTGTTTTGGCAGCACTGCCCCATATAGCAATACAGTAAGTCAGTAACGATTGAGTCAAAGCCTGATAAGTACTTATGAGTAGTTGTTTGGAAACGGAGTTTCTTAAAAGTCTCATAATAAGAGCAGTTTTACGCACACGCCCGGATAGTGCGGAAAGGTGTGGTGAAAATGTCAGATTTTCGTCCAAAACAAGGCCCAAATATTTAAGACTTCGAACTCTATTTATTGTTGGACAGTTACAATTATGATCGCTAGATGAAATCGGTTCGACACAGCTTCCTAAATGAATCCTTATTGCTGTAGATAGTGGGGGCTCAGTTGCTTTGGTGATGTGAAAGCCGAGGTACTTGGTTTTTGTCACATTATGAGTGAGCAGGTTATCATCCAGCCAATTTGCTACGCTTGCGAGACCTGTGTTAGCTACCGCAAAAGTCTCAGCCCAGGACAAGCCATAAAAAAGAAGGGCTGTGTCGTCCGCATAACAGATGGATTTTGAGTTTAACAAAGGCAGCTTTAGTAAGTCGTTTATGTAAATCGTGAATAAGGTAGGACCCAAAATACTGCCTTGTGGAACTCCAAAATTGATGGCAAAAGAATCGCTAACTCGGGAGTCAATCTTTACACACTGCCTCCGTCCCGACAGATAACTTTTAAACCAGTCCAAAGCAATACCTCTTATACCAATGGCTTCTAGTTTTCTGAGCAGAATAGGAACGGAGACAGTGTCAAATGCCTTTGCCAGGTCCAAAAATACGCCAATGCACTTGTTTCCACCATCCAGCTGAGAAGAGACATAATTGACCAGAAGTGTTACAGCGTCCTCAGTCGACCTATTGTTCCGAAAACCGAATTGTTTCTCCGATAGCAGGCCATGAGCTTCCAGATAATTTACTAAGCGGCAGTTGACTAGTCTTTCCAGTAATTTTGAAAAGACGCAAAGAAGGGAAATTGGCCTATAATTTCCTGGAATATTTTTCGGCCCAGCCTTATGTATAGGGGTCACAATGGATAATTTCCACGGTTCTGGGAAAACACCGGAAGAAAGGCTTAGGTTAAAGATGTGCGTTAGAGGATCAACAAGAATATCGATTAGGTCTTTAACAAAAGAGTTTTTTATGCCGTCGGGGCCCGGAGCACAATCGTTTTTGAGAAGTTTTATGTTTCTTCCTACCTCTTGGCAATCTGTGGGATGAAGAAATAATGAATTTAAATGGTCTGAGGTAATTTTTATGCGAGAGGCAAGATCCTCTTCTGTAATATCGAACCTTTTTAAAATATCTGAGGCCAGAGTTTGACCCATATTAGCAAAAAAGTAGTTGGTATCGTTAAGTCGTTGGCCGAGTACAATTAGTACAATACTATGCAGGACACTCTATATCTATACCTAGATAGCGTTCCAAATCACTTTTTCAAGATTAAAATATTGCTCACTGTCAGATAAAAGTAGCTCGATGCTGGTTCCAAAACCTAAAAGTAGATGTTTTTTAACCAGCATTGAGCTATTTTTTTCTGACAGCGAGCAATATTTTAATTTTGAAAAGTGATTTGGAACGCTACCCTATTTGGCATTTGTGCCCCCCCCCCCAAAAATAAATCCTGGATCCGCTCTTGAATGCTTGGTACAGGTATCTAACCTTTTAAGAATAAGTAACAGATAAAAGTCATCATTTTGTAAAATAAAATTTTAATAATAAGTAAATCTAGAAACTTTCCCTTTTGTATTACCTACCTACCTATTTACTGCTGTTGATTGATGAACACATGAAAAAATCATCAAATTTATATGATAAATAGCAGTAGTACAAACAAAATTCACTTGAAATCATAGTAGTGTTTTCACACATATTTCAGCTTAACTGCTGGATTATGAAATTAGGAAAGGTACTAGAACACACCTGTGATTATTCAGTTCCACCTAGAAACCAAATAAAACTTACTAATACTGGGAAAAGGGTGGAAAAAACTCGCAATTATATTTAGTAATATTTTAGGGCGCACCTAAATAGGTGTGCCCTAAAATTCTCTAAAATTAGAGCTGTCAAACTCTAAATTGTTGCTTCAGAATACCAAAAAACCTAAGTTGAATGCTTTAGAGCTGTCATCGTAAAAGTGTCGTAAATTTAGGAACAATCTTAATTTAACGTTCGTAAACGCCAGCTTCAGAATACCAAAAAATTTTAGGTCACTCTAACTCATTTTAGAGCACTTTTTATAAATGTCAGATTAGGACATGTTGCTTCAGAATAAGTCTTATATATCTAGTATAAAAGCCTGCTTACATAGCTATATTATCATGTCGTTTGAAGTTAGTAACAGTAATATTAACTTAAGTTACAGCAACTTGTTTTTATGAAAGTTACTTCGGTATTAGTCGTTCCTAATCATATGACCACAACTGTATAAAAAAAATATTATTATATTATAATGAAAGATCATAAATTCGTAACATATAAATATAACTAAACCATATTTATTTAAAAAAATTAACTCCATACTTTTAATGAAAATTCTTACCGTACAATAAACCTCGTTTAGCGGCATCTGAGATGACTTGATCTGTAGATAGAGCTAATAATAAGAGAAGCTTGTCAAAGTTTTTGTGCAGAGGTTCATTGTTGAGCTGATAGATGGCGCTAATAGTAGCTTCCCAACTTTTTTGTGCCATAATGTTTTTAGGGTTCTGTACCCGCTACATGTGATGGTACGGAACTCTTCGTTAGCGAATACCACTCGAACCTGGCCAAATTCTTCGTTTTACTACAAAGTATGTCCTACAATCTGACTTACGTCCGTTACTGTCTCTAAGTAAGAGCCATAACAAATACCGTTCAAAATAATGCAACTTTTTCGAGGTTCCTTGCATGGGGAAAATTTCAACTTTCTACCTATTATAGTTGAAGCTGTAGACTCCTGTGACAGACGGACAGACAGTGGAGGTTCAGTAATAGGTTCCCGTTTGGCACCCTTCGGGTATGGAACAAGCAGACTTCGTGCTTGTGCTGGGTGACATGTGTTACCAGTTGTTATAACAAAATGTATAGCAACGTCACCTGTGTAGAAGCCTCCAGATAGGTGTTCAGTACTCGCACGCACTGTTGTGACGTAGATATAAACCGATGCACGTTCTTCAGTTTGGTGCTGCACTCCCAACATATTTGAAGAGCCTGCTTTCTTAGCAAACATTGGAGGTACTGAAAACAGTAAGACTTTGTTAAGGAATTCCGTGTGTTCCTAACTCGACAGTAGCTCACAAATACACGGGGAGCGAGGTGGTGCGCGAGGAGCGAGGTGGCGCGCGGGGAGCGAGGTGGCGCGCGGGGAGCGAGGTGGCGCGCGGGGAGCGAGGTGGCGCGCGGGGAGCGAGGTGGCGCGCGGAGAGCGAGGTGGCGCGCGGGGAGCGAGGTGGCGCGCGGGGAGCGAGGTGGCGCGCGGGGTACGAGGTGTGCGCGGGGAGCGAGGTGGCGCGCGGAGAGCGAAGTGTGCGCGGGGAGCGAGGTAGCGCACGGGGAGTGAGGTGGCGCGCGGAAATCGAGGTGGCGCGCAGGGTGCGAGGTGGCGCGCGGAAATCGAGGTGGCGCGCGGGGTGCGAGGTGTGCGCGGGGAGCGAGGTGGCACGCGGGGAGCGAGGTGGCGCGCGGGGAGCGAGGTGGCGCGCGGGGAGCGAGGTGGCGCGCGGGGAGCGAGGTGGCGCGCGGGGAGCGAGGTGGCGCGCGGAGAGCGAGGTGGCGCGCGGGGTGCGAGGTGTGCGCGGGGTGCGAGGTGTGCGCGGGGAGCGAGGTGGCACGCGGGGAGCGAGGTGGCACGCGGGGTGCGAGGTGGCGCGCGGGGTGCGAGGTGTGCGCGGGGAGCGAGGTGTGCGCGGGGTGCGAGGTGTGCGCGGGGAGCGAGGTGGCACGCGGGGAGCGAGGTGGCGCGCAGGGGATGTTTTTTCATTATCTATGTTTCTGTATTTAATATACATGCAACATCCAGGCTACAGTAAATAAGCCACTAAAATGTCATTGTAAGACGCTCAGCAAAAAAATTGGCACCATCTTAGTCTAATTTATATTCTTTTTTGTTTTAATTTATACTACAATCTGAATAAATTTAAAACTTATATTTATTACCATCTGTGAGTAAGAGCCAGAGCAAATAATGTTAAAATAATGCCATTTTTTCGAGGTTTCTTGTATAGGGACCCCATAATACCTCAATTTGCAGTCCTGCTCTAACACTTCGGCTTTTTAACTGTCTACTCTAATCAGATGCCGTGCAAGCAAAAACATCAGTTATTTTGAAATCGTTTCTATGGAACAGTCTGCAGCTGCTTTATACTAATATCAGTTAATCTGTTATATTATGCAAAGTTTCAGATCTAATTTCAAGTATTCATTGTTTATTGTACGGTTTGGAGGTAACTTTGTAATTTTTTTCTATTAAGAAAATTTCATGGAATCAAGTTTTCACAACAATATGGACATAGCATTAGTCCTCAACTTTATCATTTATCAATTTCAGAGTGATTATTGCAGTATTTGTTGGTATAAAACAGGATCATGCAAAGTGAAGTAAGGTATTATACACCCTTATTAATTATAAAGTCCACAGGCCAATGGAAAGTTAATGCAAAGTGATCACTGCCAAATCCGGGACTGACCTTTAACTATCGTACTAGACGCACAATTTGGAACTAACAGAACACTGAAGACTTTCCTAACAGACAAGAAGTACAGAATATCTGTGGAGGGATCGGCTAAGCCCAGCCAAAAGATAATCAACTTCTACCACAGAAGGCTCAAAATCAAAGGATGGTGGTGGTTGTAGCTACATCTTACCTGAACTGGGCCTGAGTAATTCATCTCTCAGTTGAACAAAAACTGTCTTTTACACTGAGACTGCAGGCATACTTCAAGCGGCTAGAGTAGCAGCAGAAGCATTGTGAACGAACAAACCTTGTGATATTGAAGAAATCACAACAGATAGTGCTGCATCCTTATCAGCATTAAACAAACCAGTGAGCAGATCTAAGATCACATCAGACTCTCACAAGGAACTTCAAGATATCTCAAATGTATGTAGTCACAACACAGGAAATGAACAAGCAGACTTGTTAGCTAAACTAGCATCCACAAGCAAGGGAAACACAGAGAAGTTGGGGCGTCCCCCTCCCCCAGCTCACCATTTACCATTAGTACTAAATACTTTCCCCACAAAACAAGCCAGTGTTGAAGTTTTTTGGTTATTTTGTGACTGTAGGTACATCAGAGATTTTCATTCGTGGTGTCACTACTACCTAGGTACCTATAGGAAGAGAGAAGGGATGAAGAAACCTTACCATAGAAAAGTGCAAAATAGTGAAAGTTTACCTCTAATTCATCGTCTTCGGAAGTATTTAAGCAAAAATCGACAATTTTCCAATACTTTTCGTCGACTAAGGTCAGGTTTCTGTCGTTAGACAAACAAAATGCACAAATGGTAGTCATCATCGTATTTTCGGCAGAGGTTTTGATTTTAATTTTAGAAGTCTACAAACCACAAACACTATTTTCTATCAGATAACTATGTTTGCGTTTATACAGAACACAACACACACCGCAGACCCATTGTATTTGAAGTTTTTTTTTTTTTTTTTTTAATGCTGAGTATGGTTTAAAGGCTCTGGATACATTGTCATTTTAAGACGATAACTGGAAAAAACTGTAAAGTCTTGTCTAATCTTAAGTCTGTATTTATAATTCGCGCTTAAATGATGAACTTTTATGGCGAACAATATTGATTATGAATTGACCTATAAGCTCGACAATAATGATCTGACAAAGAGGACGTTGCTTCTGCGTTCCATGAATGATGATGGAAGATAGATGCACAGACATCCAATATATGGTCTGTGGATAGATGTTCCATTAATTATAGCAACACCGAACTTAAATATCATCAGAAATGAATAAAGTGAAGTGTACTAAATGAAGATGTGGCCTAAAGGTCGATGTAACCAGGCCATAAAATACAAAAAAAAAAAAAAAAAAATCATCAGAAATGATAGATGTTCCGTCACTTCTAGCAACACCGAACTTAAATGTCATCAGATGGCATAGTGATGTGATTTGATCATACATTTTGAATATCGACATTTCGTTTTTTTTTTATTACAACATTTTAATATGCTAAGTAATAAATGTATCGATAGAATTTAAATAGTGTTTGGATCATTTAATAAAGAAATATCGAAATCAAGGTAAGAAATAAAACAAGTCACATTTTTTATTATTTTTTAATAAAAAATTAAGAACCGTCATCATACTTCAATTATGAATTTATGAACCTTTACTTGGAAAACGATTTTGGATAGGCATTTGGATTTTGGCAGGAAAAGCAGAATTAACATTTAACTACTGTCGCGGAGTGCCATAAACAACATTTATTGGCGTAACTAAGATTTGTAGCTTATCAAATAAACTTATGATATAGGCTTAATAAATAACGCCATAAAATGTTTGTTAAATACTGCCTTGAATAACATAAAGCGTTATTTAAGTATACTCGTATTTAGTACCTAACTACAACACATGCGTAAAACAGCTCTTTGAAATTTCCACTCTTGGCCTTTTATGCCCGTTGTATTTTCAAAAATGCGTTTTGTTATAATTTTTAACTATATCGATACGTCATCATTCGTCGTACATTTAACAATATCGAAATTTCAATGTCATATTATCAATAATACCAGCGGGTCTACCACGTGATTCGATGATCATCGTAATGGGCTTCGTTTTGACAGTTGAAGCCCATTAATGAACTTCGTCGTACCGCGTAAAATAATGGTGATGGTCTTCAAGCCCATGTCAATTGAGTGAATGATTTTCATACATATTTGACGTTTGAACACCATTATTGGTATTGCGTAACAAAAAAACAAAAAAAACGAACTTCATGACCATTTTGACGGGCGGGCTAAATGCCATGCAGACTAGGATCGATCAGCTGACATTATATAGCTGACGTCTATGGCTATTTTCAATGCACTTTTTGTTTACATTACCACTGACATTTTGTTTATTGTTTACGTTGTGTTGTCATGGGCAACCGGCATAAGCCTAACGTTTATTGCTATTTGCAAGTCATTTTAGGTTAGGTATCTAAGTACGAAAATTTTCGTTTTGAGGATTGTAGGTAAGTAGTTGTGATTACGTGATTGGTGAAATTAAGATTTGTGTAGGTACTTACTTATTGAACGTCTACTCTAATCAATCATGGCGTGCGTGGTATTATGATCACTTCAACTTAATTAAACTGGATGACAGTAAAAAAGGAAATCATAATACGCAGGTACGTAATATTCGTCGGTGAAAAGCGGCTATACCAAGTGGGGACTGTGACTTGCGGCTCCTTGTTTACACATTATAAATAATAAAATAATTTGTGGCAAGTAAAAGAAAAACAGACATTTCATATAGAAGTATTGATAATGAATTATTGTGCCTTCTTCCTTTAATCGGGCTGAGGACTGGCACTGTGCACAGTGGTGGAGTTACGCAATCACTCATCATTCTTTCTTCAGTTCTTTTCATCATCTCATGCAAACCGAAAAATAATAAGTAACCAAAGCCAATAACAGGGCAGTGACAGCATGTTAGAAGGAAAAAACACCAAATATAATTAATTATTACTAAGTAGCAGTTAGGTGGTAGAGCTAATGCCGGGCTCGACTGTGGAGGTACCACCATCTTACTCGGAAATCCTCCCGAAGTTATTCGGGGGAGAGTAAGAGGACAGCTCTCAGGCAAAAAACCAGGCGACCCACCATTGCCTGGGACCGATGGATGGCGGCGGTATATCCATCCCCAATTGCCGAACCTTATATAAAACAGACTGGTGACGGGCAGCGGCGTCACTGGTGCAAGGGTTTCGGCACCGCGCTCACCAACCCGCCTTCCCAGCGTGTGTGAGTATGGGCATTTCTTCCAGGAGGACCGCCCCAGAGTGGCGAAATCCTGGAAAGCCCTATGTCCAGCCGTGGACGAAACAGGCTGATGGATGGATGGAAGTAGCAGACCAAACTTATGGAATAAATAGCGTGGCAAGTTTCCATACAAAAAATAAGCTACGAAGAAACTTATTAAAATGGGTTGTCTTGGCTGGCATATGCTTGGGACATATTTTTTATTTCCTTAACTAATCTCTAGTCTATATTTTGTTTGGAAACAAGCAATACTTATATTTAAAAGAGCCCGAAGTTCACTGAGCTAAAATTGCCACCCGTCGACTCTATGCGTTTATTATTAGGGCTGCTACTATATGATATGTCTGTGTAAACGTATGATGTTAACTGGAACGCAGCATGCAAAAACTCCATATCCATAAAACCTGTTATTGTATTAGTAGGTAATTAAAATTAACCAACTTATATTTGGAAAAACTATTAGTAAGTAATGGCACAGGATCTTATGAACAACAAGATACAACAAGGAAAGCAGTTCCTTCTGAAGGGAAAATGATAAGCTAGACCACACGATACAGCTGCAGATACAATTTTGTTCAACAAATGCAAATTCTTGAAGCTGGAAAAATATGAAGTATTATGAATTTATGAATTACAATAAGCTTGCAATAATAAAAATTTATAGTCTTACATGTATGTACATGTATTACCTACATGTATTATCAGGGTCGGTCTGGCCTCAGGACATACCGGGACTTTTCCCGGTGGGCCGGTCCGGGGTGGCGCACGGTGGGACCCGGAGCCGGACTCCAGCTCCATTGTCCCTTCGTTTTTATACAGAGTCAAGCCGTGATATGATTATTTTATTTCTTTGAAATGAAATGACAGTTCAACGGTAGGATGTGCAAAAATACGTGAACTTTTTCAGTATGTACTGCGAAATTATAATGTGGAGAAAATGTAACATTTAACCAAAATAATATAATTTGTAGAATTGAAATAAAATAATATCCTTGAAAAAAAATGTCAGCTTTGATGATCAATCACTCATGGGTTCATCAACTTCATCATCAGTGCCGAATAGTGACAGATTTGTCAAATAAAATTCTAAGGTTTCATTTATAAGACAGTTGAAAATAGATTCAGCTAACAGTTCAGACAACTAAATCAGCTACCATTTCATATTTTGGAGAAGCTAATTGTTCAATAAACTTTTATAAACATCAGTAAGTAGGTACCACATAAAATGCAAAAATTTGATTATTATTATTTTACTTGATGGGCTTAAGTCCATAAGTAATCAATTCATTTGTACTATTATGCAAACGGTACTTTTGAATCCCAATCCAATCGTGGAACAATAATACATTTAGAATATACATAATTGGACCTGAGGCAAATAATTTCTTTTATTTCTTTAGAATGGTTTACACACTACCTAGGTACATGTATCCATGTTGCACTTAAAGGATGTAGAATGCACCTAGCTGGCTGCATGGTTGCCTCTTTTCTGTTGACTTCTAAAATAGGTAACATAAAATTTTGTGTAGTTTAAAAAAGGCGGCAGAAAAAAAATCTTTTTCAATGTAAAAGCCCAGTTTGCTGGCATGCACCAAATTTTTCTCCACCGTTATCTACACAACTCAACAATTTCGAAATGTGCTCAACCTAACATAGTGGTGAGGGCAGGGCCCCGACTTAAAGTTAAAACTTGCTCCTGTGGAAAATGTAAGTATGAAATGAAAAACGCTGCACACGCGACGAAGAAAATACGAGAAATCCAAGAATATCCATCACATATTGTACGCCTGTCTCCCAGAGGGGGGGTAAGACTGAGAATGCAGATTTCCATCTGCTACGATCCTGACCTGACACAACTCTTCCAGATCCATCAATCTAATCATACAAGCTTTTCTAATTTGGGTACCTATAGAAATCAAAAATTGGTTTTATGCTTAGAGGAAGAGGACCAACAATAATTAATGTAGTCTAAACGCTCTAAGGTTTCAAGTTGTCGCGTTGTACGCGAGTCGCTATCCGACCAATTGGTAAGTGTCAAGTATCATGACATAATTTTTTGACTGGCTACTCTGGCTTCCGCTTGTCATAACCATTGTGTTGGTACCTTTCTTGGGAATAATCAAGATGGCGCAAAAAGACGAGGCGGCGCAAAAGAAGTGCGGGGTTTTGTGCTCTATTGCGAGGAGCAGCAAAGGCCAGGACATGGTTGCCAGCTGCTACGGGTGAGTGCTCATACTAATATGTATCTAATTAGTTAGACCGTTGCTTTGCAATCCATGAGATGTGAAGGGATGAGTGGACTAAGCGAATAGTGAGTCTCTTATATATTACAAAATGGCGTATCATTACGTCTGGTATTGGGCAGTAGAACATTCAGATGACAACTGGTGGTTAACCCGTGAGCGTAGACCCACCAGGCTTGTCGGGATGTTCACCCAAGAGCGCGACGCGAGCTGAGCGCGCTAACGGTCGACTATGATGATGGAGCAACCGAGGCAGGACTATGGGGAAGGTGGAGGTCCTCGTGGAGGGAAACCCCCTTCACGTCCGGGATGGGACAGGCAATAGGTAACTCATGCGGAGTTCCTAAGAGGTCCCTAGGCAGCTAATGATATGATGAGATGATAGCCCAGCTGCTGTGCACGAGAGGGGGAGGTAGCGCGATGCAGAGACCCTCAGCAACCCCTGCACAGTGTAGGGCTATGACAGTCCACTAGCCAGCCTACAAACCGGAGCAGTAGTCGACCGTTAAGGATCTGTAGTACAGATCCATAATAAGAATAAGACAAAGACAAAATAGACATTTAGTCACGCACGGTCGACTCATCCTTTCTGTCGAATAATATTTATACTTTGTTGCCCATGTTCATTCTGTAGTAAACCCAAGGCATTTCGATCATGCTACAGAAGGCGCGACAAAAATGGTGGAGGAGCTGGGATTTGATCAGGGAAGCCAGATTCGTTCTGGTTCCTCTCTGTTCAGATTCACATGATTAATTTTGCATGTAATTTTGTTCTGTCTACTCTGAAATTAGGATACATTATTGTGTTCTATTAAAATTTTCTTTCCTTTGTTTTACGTTACTGCCCAGTGTGCGTACGCGCATTATAATCTGTGATTTCTTATTTTATTTTTTTATTTGGGTGGCAACACTGAGAAGCCGCAAGCCATTGGAAAAGGAAAGGCAGGTTGTCTATGATAAATGTTGTCCCTTGATATTTTTCGATTATTACCGGTTTTTTATTTTATACCGCGTTCAGTTTGGTCGCCCGCTCATCGTGTCAAATTCAACGCGTGCAAAAGAGATGTCATGATCGCCGGGCGTCGGCGGGCGACTGAACGCAGCTCAGCTTTAAACAAATTTATTGAAGTTTTAAAAATTTCCGGATTTTTTTTTCCTTTTTTTTTTGACTTCCATCTCCGAACTGGGCCGGGTTCCGAATGGAAGTGACAGCACTAAAAGTACCATGAAACTACTTACGCCGTACGGCCATCAGTGATTCGGAATGACGATAGACGCGATGTAATCGATTATGTCTTGAATCGGAACGCACTACTGTTTGTTTTGACATGAAAGAAAACTCCGGCCGGTGTTGGTATTACTTTCACCTCGTACTGAGAAAATATTATACTTGTGTGTTGAAATATTTGCTTGTGAATAACTAAAACCGTGTTTAGTGCAATTGTTTGGGGGCTTTAGTGTACTCGTATTTGTGACGTTGTTGGTTATACCATACGTGGTTGTCGAAGTGATTTACTTCCAAAATAAAGTTAGTTGACGTCAATATGGAGCAGATTCTACTTAGAAGAGTTGAGCTGAGAAAGGAACGCCTCTCCAGCTTCGTCAACACAACGACACAGCTGTATGAGCAGGCGAAATTGGACAGCGAAAAGGTAGCATTTTCATTACGTCAGCTGAAAGACTTGGTTAAAAAATTTGATGATGAAATCAAACATTATACCACAACCTCACGGGAACCCCAGCCTGACGTAATAAATTCTGCACTGGAAGCTCAGTTGGCAGCTGAAGATCTCATAAACAAGATCGAGTTTTCTGTCCAGACTCAGCAATCAAGCCATCACGAACATGACAAGGCCACGAGGTTACCGAAGCTCGAATTACCAAAGTACAATGGAGATAGACTAAAGTGGAGTGAGTTTTGGGACCGTTTTCGAGCCAACATACACCATCGAGATCTAGCAAAAGCTGACAAATTGTCATACCTGCTCAGCTGTCTTGAAGGTACTGCTCTAGATGCTGTCTCAGGATTGACTACAACGGATGCCAACTACACCATTGCAATTGAGACTCTGCAGGACAGATTTGGCTCTGATGACATTTTAATAGATGCGCACTACACTGCACTCAATGGCCTCTCATGTGCGGACTACAAAAGTGGGAGTTGTAGGTCGACTTTAGACACCATTGAACGACATCTCAAGGTTTTGGAGAAGCTTGGAGAACCGGCAGATGGAAATCACTTTCGGGCAATCATACTTAGCAAGTTTCCTGATAAAGTGGTACAGGAACATCACTTGAGGGACAGTGGAAATTCAATGGCAGCTATCAGAAAGAACTTGCACCGCATCATCACAGCGATGGAAAAGTCGACATCAGCTCCATCCACAGTTGAAGTGATATCACCTATACCAGGTTCTTCCGGAAGTACCACTGAAGCTCTGCAAGTGAGAGTGGAACCAAAGCGACAGCAGCCAAATCGAAAGAGAAATGCTGATAACTACATCAGAGTACCACCGACAAAGAAGCCCAGACGCAGTTGCATCTTCTGTAAGCGAATTAACCATTCAAGCTCTGAATGTAGGACTGTAAGGACAGTAGAAGCAAGGAAGGAGAAGCTTTCTGGTCGCTGTCTGCGTTGCCTGAATCAGAACCATAGAACGGAAGATTGTAAGAAGCAGGTGACCTGTTACCAGTGCAAGGGGGATCATATGAAACTTTTGTGTCCGAATATTGATAAAGGTGAGCTATCTTCCTTAACAAAAGATGCCATAGAAACTGTGTGTGAGATTTCTCATGGTCATACCTTTTTACAGACTGCCGTGGCAAAAATCATAAGCCCCGAAAGTAACAAGAGTCAAAATTGCAGACTCCTTCTGGACAGTGGCAGCCAACGTAGTTATATTTCATCAAGGTTAGCTAACGAACTGGGCCTGTCAATAGAAAAGGATGATCTGCTGCTAATTTATACATTTGGAGCCTCCAGCCCTACAGAAACATCAAGTCCATCCACAGAAATTATATTAGAAACTAAGCGTGGTATCATCAGGCCAATGCAGGTTAATGTTGTTCCTCACATTACAGACAGGGTGTCAGTAGCAAACCTGAAGGTTGACAGCGTGGACATACTTGCTGATGATGACACGACTGGGGATGGTATTGACCTACTTGTTGGGAATGATTTCTACTGCTCCTTCATAAGAGATGACAAAACTCAGATTGGCACAAACTTATACTTAATGGACACCGACTTTGGCTGGGTGTTGTCTGGCAATATAATACAGAAAGAAACGCCTAATATTCTATCCATCACTACTTACTGTCAATGTCATATACCAAGCTGTCCATACTTCACGGAACCAGATCTACCATTAAGGAGCATTGACATGAAATTTCTATGGTCACTGGAAAGTATTGGTATCACTGATTCACCCAAGGCTACATGGCAAGAGGAAGCAGTACATCATTTTAATGAGACAGTTCAGTATCGCGATGGACGATATGAGGTTAGATGGCCCTGGATCCAGTACCCACCTGATCTCCCATCTAACTTTGGACTTGCTCTTGGACGACTCAAAAGTTTGATAAAAAGAATGGATAAAGAGTCTTGTGATGAATATGTTAGCATACTGAAGGAACAGCTAGAGCTAGGAATCATAGAAGTAGTCGATCAGTATTCCAGCCAGACCAGTGGTCTGATTCACTATCTTCCTCATCATATAGTGAAACAGAAAGGAAAGAAAGGAAGACTGGTCTATGATGCCTCGGCCAAGATAACAGGACAGAAGTGTCTCAATGAGTGTCTTTATAGTGGACCATCCATGCTGGAAGACCTGACAGCATTATTACTCAAGTTTCGCACCAAGAAAATAGGCCTGACGGCAGATGTAGAAAAGGCCTTCCTGCAAGTTGGATTTCAGAGTGAGGAACGGGACGTGACAAGATTCCTTTGGGTTAAAGATCTGGACCAAGATCCAACTCCAGATAATCTACTGCATCTGCGATTCTGTAGAGTACCTTTTGGTGTGATATCAAGCCCATTCTTACTCACTGCTACTATCAGACATCATATGTCCCAAACCGATGGAAACTTGATGAAGGTGATTGCTGACAAATGCTATGTCGACAACTTGGTGACGGGAGCTGACTCGGTCGAGGATGCCAAAGAAACATTTCAGAAAGCAAGAACCTCATTTCAACAGCTAGCTATGAATATCAGGGATTGGGTCTCCAACAGCAGACAGTTTATGGAGTTGATACCCGATGAATACAAGGCCAAACAAACTGATAAAGTGAAAGTCCTTGGTTTATTATGGGATGTTGAAAAGGACACTCTGAAACTGAAAACTACTGACGAGCATTTTAGCCAACAAACTCTGTCAAGCACCAAAAGGAAGTTTCTTCGCGCTCTAGCTCGAGTCTACGACCCTTGTGGATTTATTCGCTTAGTCCACTCATCCCTTCACATCTCATGGATTGCAAAGCAACGGTCTAACTAATTAGATACATATTAGTATGAGCACTCACCCGTAGCAGCTGGCAACCATGTCCTGGCCTTTGCTGCTCCTCGCAATAGAGCACAAAACCCCGCACTTCTTTTGCGCCGCCTCGTCTTTTTGCGCCATCTTGATTATTCCCAAGAAAGGTACCAACACAATGGTTATGACAAGCGGAAGCCAGAGTAGCCAGTCAAAAAATTATGTCATGATACTTGACACTTACCAATTGGTCGGATAGCGACTCGCGTACAACGCGACACTCCCAAAGGCGAAGACGGTCACTCAAGCAGGGCGAGTAGGTGACGCGTCCACTCTCGGATCTTCTCCCTGGCTTGAACCGCAGCGTCCCTTCGGTTTCTGGTGTTCACCTCAATTGGTTGCTGTGGCTCATCTGAAGTTGTGAATTCTTCCAACTCTGGTGTTCTACTATTAGTTGGAGGGCTTGGCTCGCTGTGGGATTCATCATATTTTTATTTTCAACTTCGAGGATAGAGTCTATTTCCATTGGAGAAGTATGCTCACTAATAGTGTTTATATCTCTGTGAGACTGCAGATCTCCATCCTGTTCTGGCATGTGCCTCGACTTAAATTCCAAATCAAGGTCTAGGTCCAAGAAGCGAACAGGGACGTCTACCATTGGAACGTCAGTTTGTTCCAAACCTTGTTCGGTATCTTGCTCAGGTTGTACCTGTTCGTCTGAATCTACCTCCAGAGGATAGAGATGCCCAATGGAACGTGTGAGTATAGAGCCATCCACATTGATCTTTGCAACTCTACATTTACCATCTGCCCCCCCAATCAAGGACTCAATTTTCCCAACTTTCCAGTTGTCGCGGTTTTTATAGTCAGACTTGACTTGCACGACTTCACCTACTCGAGGTTCATGATCGGATCTAATTCTTGGCTGTTTAGGTGCATGTTTGGATCTCTCTCTCAAACTCGCGAGATATTGTCCCACAAACATCTGTTTGAAGGCCTCTAGAATTTTCAGTCCCTTTTTCCAACTTTCGATCAGGTCAGTCTTTGTAGTTGTTCCTTCGTAAGGTAATTTTTTGGAGGAAGGTTCGACTATTAGGCATTTTCCCAAGCTAAGGAAATCCGCTGGTCTCAATATGTGGATTATCTCTGTGCCTACTCGTGTTAGTGGTCTGGAGTTTACTACTGCTTCAACTTCCTTCATCACTGTAAGCAATTTGCTGTCGTTCAGTAGATGTTTCTCTAAAGTTCGTTTTAGACAGTGCTTGACTAATGCAACCAGACGTTCGTAAAATCCCCCATGCCAAGGGGCCAGCTGTGGAATAAATTTCCATTGTATTTTCCTTTCGATACAGTATGGCTTTACCATCAATTCAGAGGTCAGCTTGAAATGGGTAGCATTATCTGAGTATATGCGTTGTGGTACTCCTCTGGTCGCCATGAATCTTCGAACAGCTAGGAGGGATTCTTCAGCCGTCAAATCTTTAACAATTTCTAAGTGGATAGCGCGAACTGTTAAGCACGTAAACAAAGCCACCCACCTCTTTTCTCTTCCAGTCGCTGAAGCCACGTACAGAGGGCCAAAATAATCAAGACCACTGAATGCAAAGGGATAGCTGTAGTTTACTCTCTCTCGCGGCAGGGCTGGCGTAGGTGGTAGCTTATAGGGGCCACCACCATGTTTCACACATTGACGGCATCTTCTGAGTACCTTCTGCACTTGGGCTTTTCCTTGCGGTATCCAGTATCGCTCCCTGACGATAGCTAAGGTGTGTGCAGTGCCTACGTGATAGTTTTTTTCATGTGTGTCGTGTATAACTCTATTCGTGAACTCGCAATCTTTTGGCAACAGCACTGGATACTTCATGTCGTAACTCCAGGTGGTATTTGCCATACGGCCTTTGCACCGGAGTACTCCATCGACGTCCAAGAATAAATCCAAATTCCTTCCCAAGTGTGTTCTCTTGCCCATTACTTCATCAAGAAAGTATTGTCTTTGAAGTTTTTTTATTTCAGTTGTTGTCTCATCAAGTGTGTTATAGCTGTCTTGGACAATTATATCTGATTCGCTACTTTCCAAAGCGTCATCAAACTGCTCGACATCCATCTCTCCTGGATGCTCGTCCAGGGCCTCCCCAACTGAAAGGAAGGTCTTGTGCGCATCGTAGTGGCGATTAGAAGGCCAACGAGACTCATGTTCTTTCAAAAATTCTGGACCATTGTACCAGAGCTCTTGTTTTTGTTCCCAGAGCTCGGGCCTCGTCGCAATATCAGCAGGGTTAGACTTAGTGTGAATGTAACACATTTCTGTTTTTTTGGTGATTACGCTTGATCTCGTTGACTCTATTTGCTATAAACGGTGGGAGAAGCTTGTTGGATCTCATCCATCCAAGAACAACCAGGCTGTCTGTCCACAAATACATCTTCTGAATTGGTAAGTCTATGTTGTTACTAGTGTATTTTAGTAACCTGCTCCCTATCAGGTACCCTAATAGCTCTAGCTTGGGTATTTTGAGATCGGTCTTATCTTCTGTCCTTGATATGTGTGATTTTGCCATTACAAATGACACCGCTGTTTCACCATGTCCTTGTGCCTTTAAATAGACTACGGCTGCATATGCGTTCATCGACGCGTCAGTGAAGCAGTGTAGTTCATATATGGTTTTTTGATCAGGTGATTTGATTCCGATGTACCTCTGAAGTTCCACACCTGATACAGCCGTTAACTGTTCTAAAATTTTCTCTACTGACTTGCCACCAGGCTTGTCGGGATGTTCACCCAAGAGCGCGACGCGAGCTGAGCGCGCTAACGGTCGACTATGATGATGGAGCAACCGAGGCAGGACTATGGGGAAGGTGGAGGTCCTCGTGGAGGGAAACCCCCTTCACGTCCGGGATGGGACAGGCAATAGGTAACTCATGCGGAGTTCCTAAGAGGTCCCTAGGCAGCTAATGATATGATGAGATGATAGCCCAGCTGCTGTGCACGAGAGGGGGAGGTAGCGCGATGCAGAGACCCTCAGCAACCCCTGCACAGTGTAGGGCTATGACAGTCCACTAGCCAGCCTACAAACCGGAGCAGTAGTCGACCGTTAAGGATCTGTAGTACAGATCCATAATAAGAATAAGACAAAGACAAAATAGACATTTAGTCACGCACGGTCGACTCATCCTTTCTGTCGAATAATATTTATACTTTGTTGCCCATGTTCATTCTGTAGTAAACCCAAGGCATTTCGATCATGCTACAGAAGGCGCGACACAAGTGAAATCACGAAAATAAAAAATACATACTGTTTTTCAACTATCAAAACAAACGAAGTAAATAAATAGGGATGTATATACATTATATCGTCTCGATATATCGAGAAATTCTCGACGAGATTAGATCGATAATATGTCATTGAAATTTCGATGTTTTTAAATGTACGACGAATGATGTAGCGATATAGTTGAAAATTATAACAAAATGCATTTTTGAAAATACAACGGGCATAAAAGCCAAGGAGTAGAAATTTTAAAGAGCTGTTTTACGCATGTGTTGTAGCTATTCTAAAGGTAGTTCAAGTCAAAAAGATTTATTACATTTGCTAAAAAATAATTTTAATGTTAAAAATCTGGGAACATTGGTTAACTGTCTTGGTATGCGAGTAGCTAGAGATAGATCTAAGTTTATTCTTAAGCTAGATCAGTCGGAATAAATCAGAAAATTATTATTACCGTTTGGTATGGAAAAGTATAAATCAGTTTTTACCCCAATGCCTATAAATTTTAAACTCTTAGAAACAGAGCAAATGAAAATAATTGTAACAATTTTGAATATAGGGAACTTATTGGGTCCCTCATGTACTTATCTGTCTGTACTAGACCAGACATTTATGCATGTAGCCAGCTCAGCCAATTTAATAACAAGTTCAGCCTTTGTCACTGGCAAGCAGCCAAGCGTATACTGCGTTATCTAGCGGGCACAATTGATAACCCTTTATTGTTTATAAAAAGTGGAAATTTGTCTTTAAACGCTTATGCGGATGCTGACTGGGCTAACGACCCTAAAGACCGAAAATCTTATACCGGATTTGTGGTTAAGCTTGGGCAAAATACCGTCAATTGGGAATCGCGCAAACAGCGTTGTGTTGCGCTGTCTAGCACAGAAGTAGAGTACCTTGCAATTACAGATGTTTGTAGGGATATTTGTTTCATAAGAAGCTTTTTATTTGAAATAATAAATATTAAACCGAATATTATAATATTTAATGACAATCAAAGTGCACATAAGCTTCTTAAACAAAGACAGTATTCACACAAACGTACAAAACATATTGATCTAAGATATCACTTTGTCAAAGATCTAGTTAAAGATAATGTTATTTCAGTGGAATATCTCTCCACTCAGGATATGATAACAGATGTCCTTATAAAACCTTTGAGCTTTGTTAAATTCTAAGTTTTTGAAAGGGATGAATGTTGTATAATATTTATTTAGAAATTGTTTTATACTTTGGTGCATGTAATGTACTTTCATATTCTTAATAATGTAGAGATTTGTGAACTCTGTGCATGTAGAGTACTTAAATATAAGCATCTGCATGTAGAGCTTGTAAATGTAGAATCTATTAAGATTTGTTTCTCTACCTAGTGTTTCATAAGGGGAAGTGTTGTTCCTTTAATCTATGGCCCAATATAATGTATGGCACACTAGGTTTATAATGATACTCTATGTTATATCTTGTCTTTTGACAGTGACAGATGTCACTCTCTCTTCTCTGTTCGTTCGTCCTTGTATCGTCCGGTCCCTTTACAACCAAATCCAATGTTTACTGTTATACTTTTAATTAATTATTTGAATAATCACAAATGTTAATGCCCATTTATTATAACAATAAATGCTGAGTGCATTAAACCTGTAAGAGGCATTTTATATTTCTGACTTCTGCTGCACCCATCACCATTCCACGAGGTTCGATCTTCTGCCGTGCTGTCGGTCCAATCCAGCCCTGACCTGACAGGCTGCTGGCCACTTACTACTCTGCCAACTCTTCGTGGCTCGTCGAGTTTCTTCAACAGTTTGATCCTCACAAGAGAACTGATCTCAGTTGATTTTACTAACAATTTTACCTAACCAAACCCAAGGACCTTAAGGTCCGTGCCCACACTGAATCGAAGGAAGTATTATTATTTCCATAGAATGCTAGACTGAGAACAGTGGTTGATAAAATTCATACTATCTTAAGTATGCAGTACCTACTTGTGTAAGTAGCTTTATTATTAAGATCTAAGAGATTATTACATTGAACACAAGTTATTGTTCTCACTCCGGAAAACTGGGTTGAGGAGAATTCATAAAATTTCGCTAACCTAGTGTTTGGCTTTAAACATCTACTCAGTTATCATGATGACGATGGAAGGATCAGGCATGAAGGATAATTTAATGATTAAACGAACTTACCTGTAAGTGATGTTCGATCATAATTATCTGAATGCCTGATCCTTCCATGGTCATCCGAACCCACCCATATTATATAGTCATATATTATATTACCCAGGATTGTATGCGGACAGCATAAATCTTCCCTATTATGGTAGGTTAGAGAAATTTATTAGGGATCTCTATAACTTTAAACGAATGAGTATACACATAGAGTAACACGTAGGGTGGCCAGTATAGAGAAAGCTTGTTGGATACTATAGACAAGGTAAACTTCTTGTAATCCTGTGTATAGCCTCCCAGTGTGTATGGACTCCATACCATAGACACAGACAACTAAAAAGAGAACTTCCTCGGCTGGCGTCTCGGAGGAAATAGAACCGGAGACGGCATACACAGGCGTTCCCCTCTGCCAAAGGTATAAGATAAAGAATCCAGTGCATTATATAAAACTAGTTTCACCGCCATTTTGCAACAAACCTTTTCCTGACGTCAAAGCGAACAGAGCTCCGATAAAAATGCCATTTTGTGCAGTTTTTTGGTGTAAAAACAAATCGAATACGTCAAACTTACAAAAAGATGGCATTACTTTTCACATTTAAGTATAGTTTTGAGTATTTTTATTGTTTTTAGTACGAAAATTCTTATTTTTAAACAAATAAAATTTGAATTTGGCGCCGTAGTCTCACGATGCCCGGCAAGCCAAGTAATTTATGAGTCGCACTCCCCACGAGACTACATAAATAATGTTGACAGCTGCTATAAAATACTTTCCCCGAAAATTTACTTATGTTTAAATTAGATACCACCTCTTTAAATTCTATGGAACTTATGTTATTTAATCACGAAGTACCTGTTAAATAAATGTTGAAAATTTTCTCATATGCCAAAGCGTTTCATTGTTTTATCGGGATACTGCTGCAAATTCTACTGTACTAAGAGATATAAATACAATTTTGTTTAAATTATACTATAGCTTAATATAAAAAAAACTAAATATTCTGGTTAAACTAGCATTAAAAATATACGTGACCAAAGTTGATCGCGATACACAAAATAAATACCAACAAACGGTTAAAAACCACATTGAAAACGCTGGCAACAATAGTCTCGCTAATGCACAGTTAAAAATTAGTCTCGCGGGAGTCACCGAATTTGCACTTAAGGTGTTCCATAACTATCGACAACCAGGTTATCGATAATTTTCTAACAGCGATATTTATTAATAAAATTTTCGTTTTTTATTAGTATGATCTGTTTTATAATTGATTGTTTTGAATTATAAAACACTCCGTAATTTGTAGATGTCTCCAACTTCGTGACTGCTGAAATTACTTGTCTCAGTGGACAATTTTTATGATTAAGTTAGCCTTTTGTCATAATTAAGAAATTAAATCTGCTGTTAAAATGAAAAGGAAATACCAATATGACAAATATGTTTAGAGCAGCTTTTTGTTACGTTACAAGAAAATTTAGTAGTAGAAAACTACTGTGCAACTGTACTGGCTACCCAGGACTTACTTTCTCACGATATTATGTGTAGTTGCTACCTCAAAATACCATAGGCGATTTAATTTAACCTGCTTCAGTCTTCTATTAGACAAACCTTGTTTTTAAGTAAAGGATATATGAATATAATTTGCAATATTCCGCTAAACAATTCTTGTCGTGCTATTCAAAATGCAGACTCGTGCACCGCCCGCCCGCCCGCATAAAAACATGCAACAAGCAAGCGATACAAGCAAAGCAATCTTAAATAACAAGCAAGAAAACTTATCGACACGTGTTTCGCCTCTGAACGAGGCATCCTCGGGATGTGTTGCTAGCCCGGCTTCTCCGCAGCAACTGATGTGTTGCTCGCCCAGCCGCTCCGCAGCAACTGATGTTGTTCGCCCGACAGCTCAGCAGCTAGTGACGAGCCGCCGACCAAAACTCGCCTTTTATACACCGGCCTGACTAGTTGTTTGGTGGGGAAAATGGGGAGACGAAAACATGCGTAACAGTGGGGTAGTGGTAAAGTTAGTTTGTTCGTTTAGTAAATCAGGGTTATTCTTGTTTTTTAGTATTTCTAATTGTTCTAACACACACATTCTTAAACCTTTTTTACAAATATGTTTTACTTCAAATGAATGGTTATCAGGCAAACTATGATATCGAGTTGAAACTAATACCTCTTACAGAGGTCTATGCCCTCACGGTGCTAAAAGATACAGATGTAAAATGTGATTCATTTATAATATGTTCATCCAAACAGCCTTTGAGATGTGTGAGTTGGTGATCCCTCCGCCTTGTTTGAAACTTCTCCATAAATGCATTCTACCCTTAATTTAAAAAAAACAAGCTTGATAAACTAATTAAGAAACTATGTAAATGTAAAGTGTGATTCAGGTATATGTTCATCTAAACAGCCTTTGAGATGTGTGATTTGGTGACGTCTCCGTCTTGTTTGAAACTTCTCCATAAACACACTCTACCCTTAATAAAAAAAAACAAGTTTGATAAACTAATTAAGAAACTATGTAAATGTAAAGTGTGATTCAGGTATATGTTCATCTAAACAGCCTTTGAGATGTGTGATTTGGTGACGTCTCCGTCTTGTTTGAAACTTCTCCATAAATACACTCTACCCTTAATAAAAAAAAAACAAGTTTGATAAACTAATTAAGAAACTATGTAAATGTAAAGTGTGATTCAGGTATGTTTTCATCCAAATCTGAGATCCAAACCACCTTTGAGATGTGTGATTTGGTGACTCCTCCACCTCAGTTTAGACAGTTGAGACGCCATTTGTTTGTTTCTAGGTCTTTAACTAGTAGGTAACCAATAATGATCTGTGGTTTATTAAATGCTTAGCCAACAAATGAGTAATAAAATGAGCCAATTCCTTGAATAATATTGAGTTGAGGTCAGGAGTGGCTGAGCTATTTTTATTGTCATGTTAAAATTGACGCGCAATTTGAGATGGACGTTGGTATGCTATGGAATACCATAAGCCACGTCTAGACTTCCAGAAGAATAAATGATTCCTTGTACTGTTTTCTTTCCAGCAACGGCTATGTTGAGTTGGAGATATCAGCACTGGTGTTGAGCTGAACTGTGCTGATGCACCGTCTGTTACCCCAGTGATGTGGCGCTCAATGTTCTGGTGTGGCACCCGTGTGCGCTGTTGTGGGGGCGTTGCCATCTGCTCTGGTGCATTAAGATAAGCTTCACGTCGTGTATTTGTTCATATGTGGTAACATGTACACTAACTTGGTCTCTATCCAGAGACATGCGTTACGTTTACTAATTGTGAGTTTTATTCCATAAAACCTACCTGAAAAGTTAATGCGTACAGTGGTAGTCCCAATTATTAAAAACAAAACGGGAGACACTTCTGACTTGGCCAACTATAGACCAATATCTCTAGCTTCTGTAATCGCTAAGGTTCTGGACAGTCTGCTTGATAGACATTTGAATAAGCATATTTTTCTTAATGATGCGCAGTTCGGATTTCGTTCAGGTCTCTCCACGGAGAATGCTATCTTTTGTCTCAAGCGGACTGTCGAGTACTATACAGCCAGGAATACCCCCGTGTTTGCATGCTTTTTAGATCTCTCTAAAGCATTTGATCTTGTATCGTATGATGTGTTATGGGACAAACTAAGAAGAGAGACCACTGTACCAGACGAGATAATATGTCTCTTTAAACATTGGTATAACAACCAGAAAAACAAAGTTATGTGGGGAGGAGCCTTCTCGGATGAATATGGGTTGGAATGCGGGGTCAGGCAGGGTGGGTTATCCTCTCCCCGTCTTTTTAACCTGTATATCAATAAGCTACTCGATGAGCTCAGCGGCACCAACGTCGGCTGTCATGTAGACGGAGTCAGCGTCAATAACATAAGCTACGCTGACGATATGGTGCTGCTGAGTCCATCGGTAGGCGCGTTGAGGAGGCTTCTTTCCATATGCCAATCGTATGTTGAGGCGCATGGCCTTAAGTACAACGCAAAAAAGAGCGAGTTTTTAGTATTCAAGGCAGGGTCTAAAACTTATCATATTGTGCCTGAAGTCAAACTCAGCGGTACCTCGTTGTCCAGGGTCAAGCACTTCAAATACTTGGGGCACTGGGTTCGAGAGGACCTCAGTGATTGTATGGATATAGAGAGGGAGCGCAGGTCGCTGGCTGTCCGATGTAATATGCTTGCCCGCAGATTTGCACGGTGTACGAATCAGGTAAAGGTGACGCTCTTCAAAGCATATTGCCAGTCCTTTTACACGTGCAGTCTTTGGGTGGACTACACGCAGCGGGCATACAGCGACCTGCGTGTCCAGTATAATAATGCTTTCAGGATGCTGTTGGGGTTACCGCGATATTGCAGCGCCTCTGTCATGTTCGCGGAAGCACACACAGATGGTTTCGCGGCAATCATGCGAAAGCGCTGTGCGTCGTTGCTCAGTCGAACTCGGGCCAGCCCCAATAGTGTCCTGAAGGTATTATCTGACAGGTGGGACTCGCCCCTTCTTAAAAAGTGGATAGAGCTCCACAAGTCAATTTAATTCTAATTCAACTTTTACTCGCCTGATCTCTTACTAACACTAGTTTATAAGTTATATTGTATTACTAATACTTTATGGATCCTGTCCGAAATAAATGATTTTATTATTATTATTATTATTATAAAAGCATTGTATTGTTGGCTGTCGCTGTAGACACATATGAACTGGTATAATAATCTGAATAACTCGTGGATAAATGTTCACAGATCGAGTTACGCGCATGCGTTGGACGCCGGGTGGTGTGCAGGTGGGCAGAGGTGCTCTTCTGGAAAACTCGTTTGCGAACTGTCACCTGTCGAGCTAGCTAGTATAGCGTTGGATACCAGATGGGGACGGCGGACTACGGGACGATCCTATTTGCAGCAGGCTGTGGGATGTCCACCGAGTGGATCTCGTGGTTGTTACTTGAGCCTGGTAAGGCATGTTTACCGAGTGGATCTCGTGATTGTTACTTGAGCCTGGTAAGGCATGTTTATGGAGTGGATCTCGTAGATGTTACAAATGCCTGGTAAGGCATGTTTATAAAGTGGATCTCGTGGGTGTTACTTGAGCCTGGTAAGGAATGTTTACCGAGTGGATCTCGTGGTTGTTACTTAAGCTTAGTAAGGCATGGTTGACGACTGGAAATTAATGCAATTTCTGACAATTACTTAGGCTGGTTTAACTCAGTTGATGATATTATCTTGTGTCTCATTGTGTCTGCTGAAAGTATTTTTTTTTTTACTTGGCCTACATAATATTGAATGTGACATGTGGTGATTCATGAGCTTATCTCTTATCTATTTTGAGTGACGTCTTTGACCTGGATTAAGTTGGTATCTGGTATAGAGATCCCATAGGTATTTATGTGTTTATCTTTGATTTAGCTGTCAATCAACTACTGCGGAGTATGTCCTGATGGAGACTACAAGGAGAACGAGGACGTTCTCCCGTCGGGAGAGGCCGTGTAAGTCTACTCGAGGGAAAGAGGGATAGCATAAAGGCTATATGTTTCGCTCTGCAATCCGGCAGCTTGTTGGATACTATAGACAAGGTAAACTTCTTTTAATCCTGTGTATAGCCTCCCAGTGTGTATGGACTCCATACCATAGACAAAGATAAGTAAAAAGAGAACTTCCTCGGCTGGCGTGGTTGTTGAAGGATTTGTTTTTGCTTTTCGATTGTTTTTGTCAGAGATTTTCCGATTTGTGAGTGCTTTTGGAATTCAATTTATAAAAGTAATGTAAACGAAAAATGCATTGAGAATAGCCATAAACGTCAGTGTCAGTGTCAGCTGATTGATCCCAGTCTGCATGGCATTTAGCCCGCCCGTAAAAACTATGTACATATAGTGCAGCAAACTTATCTGACCCGGTGACGAGGACTGTCGCTTCTTGAATATAGAGGTCATTTTAGTTTGGCTTATAGGGTCAGACAAGCTCGTGGCGCTGTACCTACATTACACAACACACACAAATTGACTTTGAAGTTTTTTTTTAATGCTGAGTATGGTTTAAAGGCTCTGGACACATTGTCTTTTTAAGCCGGGAACTAGAAAAAACTGTAAAAAGTGTTGTCTAGTCTTAAGTCTGTACTTTTAATTCGCGCTGAAATGGTAAACTTTTATGGCGAACAATATTGATCATGAATTGACCTATAAGCTCGACGATAATGATCTGTCAAAGGCTGAGATTCAGAGTGCATTTTGAGTCCGAACTCAATCTTACAAACGTTAAAAAGCAACGTGATCCCATACAAGAGTGACGTTTGTAAGATTGAGTTCAGACTCAAAATGCACTCTGAATCTCAGCCAAAGAGGACGTTGCTTCTGCGTTCCATGAATGAATGATGATGATAGATGCACAGACATCCAATTTAAGGTCTGTAGATATATGTTCCATTATTTATAGCAGCACCGAACTTAAATGAGAGATGATAGAGACTTTTTGGCGGGCTTTTGAAAAGTTAGGACGCGATTTTTGATTAAATTTTTTCAAAAGTTATTTTCGAGCTAAAAACTTGCTAGAGAGGAACAAAAATGGATGGAAACGAGGGAGGCGGGGATAACCCGCCTACCTCCAACAAGCGTTCTCGCATTGAGGGTGGTGGAACTGATTTAAACTGCGGCATTGGCGGCGGTGGTGAGCGTATTGACTCTAACTCGTACTTACCATATTTTAAACCTAATTATAAAAGACTTTACCCGGAGAACTCCTCCAAAACAGACTTTAAAGTGTTTGTTGAGCATGTAGACCACAAGGACAGGTTGGGAAATAAAAGTCCCATATACCTAAACCATATATTTTCTAATGAAGTAAAGGGTGTGATGGCAATTCAAAGACTGAACTCAAATAAAATTGCTGTATTATTTAAACAGTATAACACGGCAAATAACTTCCTAAATAACACGGCTTTTCTACAGAAGTATAATTTAAAAGCATATATACCAGCTGCACAGATTGAAAAAACAGGAATTATTCGGTTTGTCCCAGCAAATATATCAAACAAGGACCTATACACAAAATTGACCTCCATTTATGAAATAATTGCAATAAGAAGATTCACGAAGAAAGTAGGACAGGAACGTGTTCCCTTGCAAACTGTTAGCATTACTTTTTTGTCTAATGTATTACCAGACGATGTGCAATATGACTTATTCTCTTATAGAGTATTTGAATACATCCCACCCCTACAGCAGTGTTTTAAATGTTTTAAATTCAATCACTCAGCTAAGATATGCAATGGCAAGCAAAGGTGTTCAATCTGTTCAGGCGAACACTTATTTAAGGAATGTGACAAGCCAAATGAAATCTGCTGCGTTAATTGCAGTGGACCTCATCTGGCCATATCCAAACTATGTCCAATTAAGATAAAGAAATTAACGGAAAAGAAAAGTAAAATTACATATGCAAGTGTAGCACAATCAAAAAAACCTGATACTGACTTCCCTCCTCTGTCATTGCCAAGACAACACCCTCTACAATCTGTAAATAAATATGTAAATAAATCTGTAAATAAGCCTGTAAATAGCAAGCCTGATTCACAGGCTCCGAACAAGGATGTCCGCCCTGCAGCTGCGGACATCAAAGCCCAGATCATCTGTAATGATGATGTACTAATGGCCCTAGTACGAACATTAGTAGATTTGGGTAATAAAAAAGATGCAGCTCCACTAACTACAGCAACTATTAAAGATATATTGATCAAAAATCTATCCCCATAATGGATTTAAGTCCCCTCAGAACATCCCAGCTACGCATTGCACAATTTAATATTCAGAGTGCCAATAGTAAAAAGCCATTATTAATAAATTTTTTGCAAAAACAGAATATTGATATTTGTTTACTAAATGAAACTTGGTTTAAGAAACATCACACTTTTAAAATACCAGGTTATAATATCTATAATAAAAATTCCAAAAATGATCATAATGGTGTAGCTATATTAGTTAAACCAGAATTAAAATACAGCATTCTAAACACATCCTTTTATGAGGACATTCAAACTGTAGCGATATCATTATCTTCCAATAATGGGAAATTAACTATACTATGTGTGTACTGTCCTCCTTCCGGAGGACACATAAGAATGAATAGGCTGCGGAACATCATTCAAGATCTCCCTAAGCCTATTTTTGTGAGTGGTGACTTTAATGCCCATCATATTGCATTTGGTTGCCTGTCAACGAAAGGTCGAGGTCAGGATTTATATGACGTAATAGATGACTGTGATTTATGCATTTTAAATGATGGCAGTTTCACGACTGTAAACTATCCCACACGTAACCCTTCCGCTATTGATGTAAGTTTTGTCAGTGCATGCTTGGCCCCATTATGTGAATGGTCTGTACATGACGACCCTATGGGTAGTTATCATTATCCCACAATAACAAAAATATCCCTTTGCATTGATAAATACCAAATAAACCCTCCTATTGACAAATTTTTATATAATAGAGCCAACTGGGAAAAATATCATGAACTATCTGAAGCCATATTCAATGACATCACAGTAAATGTGGATGACCCTCTCGCTTCTTATACGGAATTCTGTAACCGTCTTGATACCCTTAAGCAGATGGCTATTCCTAGATTTTCTAAATCTAGTCACTTTGCGAGCAGACCTCCAGCACCTTGGTGGAATGAGGTCTGTGAACAAAGTGTAATAGCATCCTACAATGCACTAAAATTGTACAGAAATGATCCGACAATGGACAACTACATAAACTATAAGAGATTAGATGCTTTAAAAAAGAGAACAATTTCAGAGCAAAAGAAAACTGGATGGAATAAGTTATGCGATAGCTTTAATAGAACAACTCCCATAAGTAAGATCTGGAATATGATTAAAAGGTTTAAGGGTGTTAAAACAGTTAACAGATCTTACAGAGATGAGTTTGTTGAACCTCTTTTAGACAAGCTTTCAAATAATAGTAACTTAGCAGACACAAGTAATTTGAATAATTATTTTGATACTAATAATAATAATCAAAATTCCAAGTTTTTGTTAGATCCATTTACATGGAATGAATTCCAAATAAGTTTAAATTCTAGACGTAACACAAGCCCAGGTTTAGATGATTTTCCTTACATTGTAATCAAAAAACTCCATGAATCTGTTCAAAGACTGTTTCTTGATATTCTTAATGCTCTATGGCATGCTCAATTAATTCC
The DNA here is from genome assembly GCA_910592155.1 of Ypsolopha scabrella. Lineage (NCBI taxonomy): Eukaryota > Metazoa > Arthropoda > Insecta > Lepidoptera > Ypsolophidae > Ypsolopha > Ypsolopha scabrella. The sequence goes on from OU342986.1 coordinate 18,998,272, forward strand.
TGAATCTTGGAAAACACAATGTGTTATCCCAATACTTAAACCAGATAAATCACCAGAGGAAGCGAGTTCCTACCGCCCTATATCATTATCTTCATGCTTAGGAAAATTATTTGAAAGCATGATTAAAATAAGATTGGACTGGTATGTAGAAGCTAATAACATCATTCCGCATGTTCAGTATGGGTTTCGTAGAGGGCGTAGTTGCACTGACAGTTTCATATCTCTGATCTCAGACCTGAAAAATGCAAATAATTCAAAGTCAAACACCGTATGTGTATTCTTGGATGTTCAGGGAGCTTTTGATAGTGTCGATCCTGGTATACTAGTCAAAGTTATGTCTGACGTGGGTATACCTGGACAACTGTGTAAGTGGATTTATAATTTTTTAAATAGTAGAACCCTCTATGTCAAACATAATAACACTTTACACGGACCAAAAACTGCATCAAAAGGAACAATGCAAGGTGCATCACTTTCATCATTGCTATATAATCTATATACTTGTGAAATATGTAAATATGTAAATATAAAGGATGTTAATTTTTTACAATTTGCAGATGATATTGTATTATATACTAGTAACAAAAATTTTCAATCTGCCATAGTCAACATAAATAAAGCCCTTAATCAGTTAAGTCTTTACTATGATGGTAGGTTAAATTTAAAGATTAATGCTTCCAAAAGCAGTGCTATGATTTTTGGGGAAGATGACTTAACCAGAGATATTGTATATTGCGGAGAATCCATAAAGAGAGTAAGAACAAAAAAGTTCTTAGGAATCATTATTGATGACAGACTGACTTTTGAGAAGCATATCAAATATATTTCAGAGAATGCTTTGAAAGCAATCAACATACTCAGATGTCTTGCTGGTGTATCCTGGGGAGCAGATCCCAAAATACTATCCATTTTATATAAATCTATAGTGAGAAGCCATTTCGATTACAGTGCCTTAGCATATATTAATAGTCCACATGGGAAAAAATTAGATGTTTTGCAGAATAAGGCTTTGAGAATTATTTCTGGTGCTATGTGCTCGACTCCCATTAGGGCCATGGAAGTTGAGACTAAAATAATGCCATTAATATTGAGACGTATCCTACTAGCTAAAAGATATTGCCTAAGATTACTGTACTCTGATAATAAACAGATCATTAAAAAAATTTTACCTTACCGAATTAATATGTCCGGTCCATTAGCAACTGGTGAGTCTCTTCTCATAGGTAACTCTCCAATGTTGTTCCACATTTACCTGGAAACTGAAAAAAAATGTCATACAATTATAAAACAGCACCCATGGCCTTGCTATTCCTCTTCGTACCAAAGTATAACACATCCAATTAAAATAGTTGATTCAATCACTAACAATTCCGATATGTTGCAATTTCTTTCAGAAAATGACTATTATACATTATACACAGATGGGAGTAAAGGTGAGGGTTATGTGCGCTGTGCTGTGTATGATCCTCAAATAAAGTTTTCTCAAAGCTTTATTCTACAAGATGTTAGTACAATATTCACTGCAGAAGCTTATGCGGTCTATCAAGCTCTCATGCGAATCAGAAATGTAAATAATTGTAAATACTTTTTAATTGTAACTGATTCTTTAAGTTTAATTCAGGGCATAACAAATTTGAAAATTCACTACAAAACTAATTTTATCTTGTATATTATAAAAGAATTGATATTTAATTATTATAAAAAAGAAATAAACGTTTCCTTTATGTGGGTACCTTCTCATAGGGGTATTACTGGAAACGAAATGGCAGATAAAGCTGCATACGAAGGAATAAATGCACTAGATATTTCTAATGTTATGCATGTTCCTTTTACTGATTATCTTTATTCTTTCAAACTAGCTATAAGTACGCTATGGGAAGACTTATGGAAGAAGGACCAAGAGACTAAAGGAAGATGGTATGGGACCATACAAAACAACTTACCAATAAGACCATGGTATGACGATGTAAAAGAAGCCAGCCGTGACTTTATTACTACCATAAATAGACTTCGTTTTGGCCATAACACGACACCATCACACCTAGCAAGACTTCGAATAATACAAAGTAACGTCTGCACATTTTGTGGAGCTCATGAAGCCAATGCTCAACATTTAATATTTAACTGCCAAAACTTTCTCATTGACAGATTAGTGCTTGCAAGTGAATTAAGTGAAGTGTTGCAAAATGATGGTTTATTATCATCCAGCCCGCCGCCGCCACTTGAACAATTGCTGAAAGTATTTAAATGTTTTAAACCAATATATAAATACATTAAAAATACAATACAAAAAATATAATTACAACTAAACAAGTGTAATAAATAAAGTGAAGTGTACTAAATGAAGATGTGGCCTAAAGGTCGATGTAACCAGGCCATAAAATACAAAAAAAAAAAAAAAAGAAAGAGATGATAGATGTTTCCATTATTTATAGCAACACCGATCATAGATGTCATCAGATGGCATAGTGATGTGACTTGATCATACATTTTGAATATCGACATTTCGTTTTTTTTGTAACAACATTTTAATATGGTAAGTAATAAATGTATCGATATAATTTAAATAGTGTTCGGGTCATTTAATAAAGAAATATCAAAATCAAGGTAAGAAATAAAACAAGTCACATTTTTTAATATTTTTAAAGAAAAGATTAAGACCGCCATTATGCTTAAATTATAAATTTATGAACCTTTACTTGGAAACTGATTTTGGATATGTTTCATTATTAAGCAAGCTATTTAAGTTATTGTGCAGGAAAAGCATAATTTACATTATACTATTGTCGCGGAGTGCCATAACATAAACAACATTTATTGGCGTAACTAAGATTTGTAGCTTATGAAATAGGCTTAATAAATAACGCCATAAAATGCTTGTTAAATACTGCCTTGAATAACACAAAGCGTTATTCAAGTGAATTTATTACCTAACTATAGTATCTTTCATATCAGAAGCCCCGGCTGACACTTCTAAGAACTGAGCTTTAGTGAAGAGACACTTTGAATCGACACTATATTCTACCGATATTCGATTATTATTACAAACAGATTAGAATCGAATCAAAACATCTAATATTGGAAACTATTGAGATATGGAGTTCAAAGATCTTATCAGGCTAACAGTGCCTCAGAAAGAACACAGCGTACTCACATAATACTAATTACATAATTATGTGGTGTATGGCAACGTCATCTAAAAAGAATATTGTCACTCTAAATCTTCTCATGGATGTCGTAAAAGGCAATAAGTTTTCTTGGATTTGACAGCAAGAAGGCAGTTTGGAACAGATCCCTTCGATGAACCCGCGTGACAAATAATCAACCTTTCCCCTTTACCACTGGGTACTTTTTTGAAGAGTGTGGAGTGTCATCTGTCCGTATTTGACCAACAGTGTGATTCGCGTTTAGCCAGGTCTCATCTAAAAATATGACATTGCTCCAATTATTGATAGACTTTGCTGCGCGTAGGAAATTGCATCTAGCTAGTGCTATGTCTCCTCGTTTTATTTATTTATTTATTTCATGGAAAAGACACAGAAGTAAACTATACATAGAGACATTAAAGTATAAACAAATGGTTAGTTTAATTTACTTCCTCTACGCTTTCCTCAAATATGTTATTTTTGTAGGGAGTAATTCGGTGACATTTCTAAGCCATTCTCTGATAATGTTAAAAAATAAAAATAATGTTGTTTTCAAAGCAATGGAATTAAATTAAATTAGAAACTAAGATAAGCGTTCATACACACGGTTACACACATTCATGCAATCTAACATATTACCATCCATACACACACACACACACACACATGCCTTTTAATTTGATATTATATTTGTGTAGTTACACAATTTCTTACAATTTCTCGTTTTTGGTGTCTAAAATTTGCCTAACTTCCTTTTTAAATTTGATTTTACTATTATTAAACTCGACAGTCTGCGTTACTCTGTGAAGTAGGTACTGAGAATAAAGTCATAGATCGTGTAGAGTGGGTTGGCGCTTTAAAGTTAATTTGCTCAAGAAGAGTAGGGCAGTCATATTCATTGTTCAATATATTGTAAAGGGTATTTGCGTCTAATAAGAGTCTTCTGTCACAAAGTCTTTGTAGGTTATAGAGTTTAAGCAGGTCGGCATAGTGTCCTCGGGATCGAGTCAGTCCAAAATGGAGGGCTTTAACAAATTTCTTTTGGATCATCTCCACCCTTTCCGAATAAACTGCGTAGTATGGATTCCATGTTATAGATGCATAGTCAAGTACTGAGCGTATTAATGATTGATAGAGAGATAAGTATGTTGATGCTTTCTTAAAAGGTTTGGCGATTCTCAGGACAAATCCCAGCATTTGATAGGCTTTAGTGTAAATTTTATCTATGTGCTTGTCAAATATTAACTTTTCGTCAAAAGTCATGCCAAGATCGCGAATGTTATTTACTTTAGTTAAGTCTTCGCCACCGATGTTATAGGTATGTTCTATTTTGTTAAGGTTTCTAGTAAACGATATTTGTTTGCACTTGTCATACGCGAGCTGCAATTTGTTCCTTGTACAAAATTCCTTAAATCTATTCAAATCCTCTTGAATGAGGATACAATCTTGTTGCGATTTGACTTTCTTGTAGATTTTTAAATCATCAGCGAACATAATAATGTTAGAGTTCTGAAAGCATTGCTCTATTTCGTTGATAAAGAAAAGATATTGGAGAGGTCCTAGAATAGAACCCTGGACGACTCCAGACGAGACTATACTTTTACTTGATGAATACCCGTTAATAGTGATAATTTGATACCGGTTTCTGATGTAAGAGGCAAACCATTTAAGAAGGTTGCCCTTGATTCCATTATAAGCAAGTTTTTTCAGTAGTAGAGCATGATCGACCTTGTCAAAGGCTTTGCGAAAGTCCTTATAGATTGCATGGACTTCTGTTCTTTTATCTAATGCTTCAAATAGATATTCTGAATATGATAGCAAGTTAGTTATAACGGATTTCTTCTTCATAAAACCATGTTGGTTTTGACTTATTTGGGACTGGACTATAGGATACAATGCATTATGTACAAGTGATTCGAATAGTTTCGGTAATGTTGAGAGATTTGATATGGGTCTGTAATTAGGGATTTTGGCTCTAGGGCCAGATTTGTGGATAGGGGTTACATTGGCAAGTTTCCATCTATCTGGAAACGTTCCTTCTTCTAAACATTTGTTGAATATTATAAAACGGGGATGGCTGATTTCTTTACATGTATTCTTAAGGAATAGAGCACTTATTTTGTCAGGACCGGGACCCTTTGTTATGTCTAGATGTTTTAATGCTTCTTCTATTTTATATTTTGCTATGTGTAAAGAGACTATATTTTCGGCTTGTTCGTTAGTAGGAAGGTTGTCAAGATGGAGACTATCGATGGTAGTCGATTGGTTCAAAAACGGATGAGAAGAAAGTGCTGAACATTTCTGCAATTTCATGGGGATTTTTAGATGTTTGATCACCAAGTGTCATAGTGTTAGGGTAGCCAGAGTCATTTTTCTTTTATGATGACACATATTGCCAAAAATGTTTAACGTTTTTGGGAATGGCAGCTTCTGTATCAGCGATATAGTTATCTAGGCATTTTGCCAGAAGTAGTTTAAAACGGGCTCGCAGCAATGAAAACTCCGTATAATCAGAAAGTAATTGATATATTTTCCATCTATGCCAAAGATTTTTCTTACGGTTTAGCGTATTTTTGAGTGCAGGGGAAAACCAAGCTGGATATTTTGCAGATTTGGATTTTTTAAGGGGTACTTCTTGATCTATGATTTCGTAAATTATGTCATAAAATGAGTCTAACGAGTCGGAAGCCTTTGACCATTTTAGCTTAGTGTCCCTGTCTATATTTAAGATTTTGGTGCGAATAATGTCGTAGTCAGCCTTATTGAATTTGTATTTTGAGACGTTTTTGAAATTAATATTTTTTTGTACCGAGTGTTCCAGGTTAAACTCAATACTAGGGTGATGTGATCCTGATCGAGATATGTCAACTTGGGATCGGACACAAATACATGGGGTATTACTAAGAACTAAGTCAAGCACACGTTGATTTTTGTTAAAACAGTTGTTGTACTGGTTGAGTTTAATGAGGGTCATAGTGTTTATAAGTATTTTATGTATCTCCGAAATAGGTTGTCATGGTAGTAATATTATGTCATTATTATTCGGAGTCCACTCAATATCTGGGATGTTGATGTCTCCAAGAACGCAGTAGGTAAAGTCAGGGTAATTTAAATATATTCTTTGTATTTTCCCAAGTAGGTTTTCATAGCTACTAGTTTTCGACTTGGGTGGTATATAATTTACAGAGATCAGCAAGGTTAAGTTTTGTACAGTAGGTATTGTAATTATTATATCTTCATGTAAGGGGTCTTCTAAATCATAGCGCCGAGTCGCCGGTATACTCTTTTTGATGGCAATAAATATACCACCTCCATCCAACTTTTTAGTTTTAGATAAATCACGATCTCTACGAAAAACAGTGTATCTGTCGTCCACCAACTCTGAATCGTACACTCCAGGTCTCAACCATGACTCTGTAATTACAATTATATCATAATTTGTATTTAATATACCCATTCGGAGGTCAGCCAATTTGGAACGCAAGCCACCACAATTTTGATAGTAAATACTTAGTTTATTGAAAGTGTTGAATTTTATTTGTGAGTGGGTATTTTAATTTAAATGTATTAGTTGTGGTTTCAGTTTGTTTGCTTTCCAGACTGCCAACAGAAAGGTTAGTAACAAAAAATATGGGTTTAAATATTTTAAATTGCTTAGTTAGATTATAGGTTGTTAAATAGGCTGATGCATAAGGAAATAACATGACAATTGTATTGAAAAATTCAATTAAAATGAATACAAACGTTAACAAAGACAATAACCGTAATATTAATATATTATACATAGTTCTAGTCACATTTTGGCTATGTCCATGTTGTTACGGATTGTGAGAACACGGGTGTCGTCGCTTTTTCGTGCAAGAATTGTCGAGTTCTTGATCCAAACAAATTTATAATTCTTCTCTATCTTAGCTTTACGAGTTTCTGCATATAGGATTTTGTTTTTTAGGATTAGATGCTCATTCATGTATATTTTCTGGTCGGCACGTACGTGACTGTCAGACTGGCTACTGCCACTTCTGGTACCACTAACGACTGCTTTTTGAAGTTGGCTGACGGTAAAACCACTGGCGGCTGCGAGGATATCATTGCGAGCGTGTCTAGTAGTTAGCTGTAGGATAATGTTCTTTGGCCGATCCGATTTAGCACTGTGTGCGACTCTATGCACGTCTTTTATCTGGTTAGGAGATATTGGTAGCCCTATGACTGTCCCGATGGTTTCCACGACATGGAACAGATTTTCTCCTTTTGTTTCAGGAACATTTTGGATTTCTATGTTACAATTACGAGATCTTTGCTCCAAATCTTCGATATGGTTTTGTAGAGAATTAAGATCGCTTCGGAGCGAGTTGTTTTCGGACGAAAGTTTGTCGTTGGTTTTTTCCAGTGCTGTTATGGTAGTTTCCACCATCGTGAACCTTGCTTCCCATGATGCCACAGTGTCAGTAAGTTTTTCCAGTGCTGTTATGGTAGTTTCCACCATCGTGAACCTTGCTTCCCATGATGCCACAGTGTCAGTAAGCTTAGTCCATTTGTTATTGATGTCTGTACGCAGGTTCTCTATCATGGATTTTAGTGTATCGAAATTTTTGTTCATGAGTCCTATAATGTTATTTGCGTCGAGGTTAACAATTGAAGACATCAATTCGCTGCCCTTATTCAGGACTATAGGGCTGTTAACTTTTTCTTGGGTTTTGGTAGATTTACATAAAGGGCATTTCCACTTTCCTCTGTTCATAGGTAATATCTTCTTGTAATCTGCTTCAAGCAACCCAACACACGTATAGTGGAACGTATTCGAGCACCCCATACATTTTAATAGTTCTTCTGCCTTAACAGACTTCTTGCAATCGATGCAGTTCATGTTTGTGAAAACGCCCCCGAGATGAAAAAGGCCCTCTAGATTTAGGACTGGGAACTAATCTAATTACGCTATGGAACTGCGCGTGAGTGTGTGGCTGCAAGCTACTTGGTTGTTACAGTTGCGCTTCTAGTGATTCTAGTGATTATTGGAGATGGCGTTAGTCGTCCCTTCTCAGAAAGTTTGGTAAAGGGTGAAGTCGTTAGTCTACCCACTATTTACTTAATATTTTTGTGTATAAAACACAAATCTTACAAATTAAGCTCTATTAAGTAATAATTTTCAGATGCAGATTGAGTGTATCATAATCTCTATTACTCACGGTTGATCTATTGTCAGTTTTCTCTGTGACTATTGTTTGCTGTGGGTTTGTTTACATGCGGGTTGTATACTGCATTTTGCACAAGTATTGGCCCTATTTCCTATCTAAGGGTCTTCCACACACTTACACTGGTAATATCACTGGATAAGCTGTTGGGAGGTTACAGCAGAATGAATTGGTTTTATTTTAAATGTTTGTTTACGTACAAACTGCAAGATTTTATTTTACTGGTTTAGACACTAGTACACGTCTATATGCTTTGCAAACACTATATAACACTCATTAGTACTATATTGAAGCACTGAATATACTCCTACTATGTTAGAAGAGTTTAAACATTTAATAATTAGGCAAAAATTTTTAATCTGGCTTAGAATAGTATTAATGCTCTAAGCGCCACCTAGCGAAAAAAATCTTTCTTTTATCTTTTATTTTGTAATTAAAGCCAATGTTTCTCAATGCTCTCCATAAGGAAGTCGTGCTGCCGTGAAATAATCCGGCTTCTCGTAAAGTATGCATTAATTTATGGAGAGTTGAAAGTTGGTTCCTGCTGTAGTAACCATAAATATGGGGTCTAATGGCATCAGCATCGAAACTGTCTACTTGTGTAACGATTGTCCTTTTAACCCTCTTCTTTGTCGGCGATTTTAATATGTTCTCCTCGGTGGTTTCTTTTCCAAATTTTTCCTTGCAAATACGGGAGACCGTTTTTCCGCTGAGACCAAGAGCAGCAGATACTCGTTCACACACTTGGGATAGTGGCAACAACGGTCCGTTATTAAGCGATTCCCGCTCGAAATATTCTCGTAGACGCACAACAAACTCATGCGCTTGTCTATGCAGAAAACGCTTTTTAATGGTATTTACCATTTTAGTAACAAAATAAATACAAGAAATAACGATTTCACTCAAATAATTTTAAAATACAAGTCAGGCTCACAGCTTTCGAACTATTTCAAAATTGAAAACTATAATGATTAAAAGTTTCTTACCATGAAAAACTTCCACGGATTAAGTCATTTTCGTATTTATTCATTGATACATTAAGTACTTGTACAGAAGCATTCTTTTGTGAAAAGAAATACTCTGTTAAGTTGCAGATTTAACGAGTCAGGTGTCAACATGACAATCATACCATAAATATTTTCATGAAAGAAAGAATGCGGCCTGCATATCTATCTATCTCAAATACATACTAAAAACTGAGTAAATGTGCTAATTAGTGATAGACGGAAGGACAAAGACAGTCATCGTCGGCTTCGTAAAAGGGTATCATCGGCTCCGTTTGGGTACAGAACCCTATAAATGAAATGGCTGAAATGAGTCTCGTTACTTATGCGTCGTTTTGTCATAAACGTTTACTCGCCATATCGATTGATCGGCTGCTTACCGATTAAATGAACGATTCTTCGCCTCTTCACTATGAAAAAATAGGCCTAGTACATAACGGTGAAATAAAATTATGTATCAATATGTTATTTAAAAACCTAAGGATTTGTGAACGCAATAAATTGGTTGTAATTTGATTGTAATAATAAAACAATTTTGTAATGTTGTGTATTAGATTAAGACTTTAAAAGTATTATTTGGAACTGAAAAACCATACACATAGTTGTATCATGCATGTCGGTAATTTACAATGAACATACACCCTTACTTTCTATAGATGTGTCAGCCGGGACTTCTTAGCTGAAAGATACTATACAACACATGCGTAAAACAGCTCTTTAAAATTTCCACTCCTTGGCCTTTTAGGCCCGTTGTATTTTCAAAAATGGATTTAGTTATAATTTTCAACTATATCGATACATCATTCGTCGTACATTTAAAAATATCGAAATTTCAATGTCGTATTATCGATAATACCATGTTCTCGTCGAGAACTTCTCGATATATCGAGTCGATATAATGTACACACATCCCTATTTATTTACTTCATTTGTTTTGATAGTTTGAAAAACAGTATTTTTTATTTTTGTGATTTCACTTGAAACCTTAGAGCATGTAGACCAGACTACATTAATTATTGTTGATCCTCTTTTTCTTAGTATACAACCAAAATTAGTCTTACCCCAAGCTCTGGAAGACAGGCGTACATTATGTGAATGTGATGGATATTCTAAGATTTCCCGTATTTTCTTCGTCGCGTGTGCAGCGTTTTTTATTTCTTACTTACAGTATGTAGGTACTACATTTTCCATAGGAGCACTCGTAAGCTCTTATCAGCTTTTATTTCATCAATGAATTCTTTAAGTATTTTTAAAAATCACATAACGTCGCCTTAGTGTGAAAACCTCGGATGGCCAAATTATACGAAAGTAATTTTATTATTCCATTAGAAAGATAATCTCGTATTCCATAATTTATGTATGATATATGCCTTATTCTACCTTGTTTTTCACAAACATTGAAGTGAACCTTTGACTGGTAGCTTTCGGCTAGCGCAACAGCGCCACCGCAGATGAACTATTAGTCTGCGACCGATATCTGCGCCGTGCGCATCGATTAACCTTGGTGTGATCGCAATTTGTGAAACATAAACCTAGCAGTGCCAACCATTTCGTCAGACCTTGGAGAAGCTTCAACCCAACCCCAGCTGGTGGAGTCATACTGGAGATATTCAAGGTGAGTGATTGACATTGTGGAATTTGGCGTAGACTCATTACAACCCTAAATCATTCCGGTATTACTATTCTTAACAAATATCTTTAATTTAGAGTAGTTATCGAACAATTTCCATTTGATTTTGATGCATTTCTGTGAGAAGTAGCGCCATCTATTGATATGTTGGAAAATCTCATATTGATTCGTACCGCTCAGTTTGGTGAGAAAGAGGCAGTTTTTTGTTCCTCCTATACAATTAATCATAACACCCTTACAAGGTTTTCACTCTAAGACGACGATAAGTGTCTTACTAGGTACCTACTCACCTACTTTCATTTCCAAGTTTTAACTTTAAGTCTGGGCCCTGCCCTCACCACTACGTTGGGTTGAGCACACATTGAAATTGTTGAGTGGTGTAGATAACGGTGGAGAAAGATTTGGTGCAAGCCAGCAAACTAAGCTTTTCATTGAGAAGATTTTTTTTCTGCCGCCTTTTGTAAACTACACAAAATTTAATATTATTTTAGAAGTCAACAAAAAAGAGGCAATCATGCAGCCAGCCAGGTGCATTCTACACCCTTTAAATGCAACATGGATACATGTAGTGTGTAAACCATTCGAAAGAAATTATTTGCCTCAGGTGCAATTATGTATACTCTGAATGTATTAAGTATTGTTCCACGATTGGTAAAAGTACCGTTTGCGTAATAGTACAAATGAATTGATTACTTAGGAACTTAAGCATATCAAGTAAATTAAGTATTAATCAAGTTTTTGCGTTTTATGCGGTACCTACTTACTGATGTTAAATAAAATTCCAAGATTTAATTTATAAAACAGTTGAAAATAGATTCAGCTAACAGTTCAGACAACTAAATCAGCTACCATTTCATATTTTGGAGAAGCAATACTATTGTTCAATAAAATTTTATAACTTTATAAAAGTTTATTTATAAACTTATAAAAGTTTAATTTTATAAGTTTATAAAGGTTTATTTATAAAAGTTTCTTGATCAATAGTATTGCTTCTCCAAAATATGAAATGGTAGCTGATTTAGTTGTCTGAACTGTTAGCTGAATCTATTTTCAACTGTTTTATAAATTAAATCTTAAAATTTTATTTGACAAATCTGTCACTATTGGGCACTGATGATGAAGTTGATGAACCCATGAGTGATTGATCATCAAAACAAATGGCAATGGCAAGCTGACATTTTTTTTAAGGATATCATACATTTATGAAAACATAAACAACTTATAAAATGTACCGGGCAACTTCGGAACCCTACCCGACACGCACTTGGCCTGTTTTTTCTCAAGGGCCGTGGTAAATTATTCCATATTTGTGCACTTCGGTATGGCAAACATCCTCGGAATCCTGCAAGTTTATGTTTAGGAGTGTACAGTAGGTTTTGATCCTTTGATCGTGTTCTAAAATAATTAATCAAAAATTGTAGCTTTTCAAAGAGATAATTAGGACACTGTTTCCAAGTAACTTTTTGGATTACGCAAGCCAAATGCAACTCCCTTCTAGCTTCCATGTTTAAAGTTTTATGTGCGCCTGGGAAAAGATTGTAATTTTTTCTGACTCAAAGAGTGCGTTACAACATTTGGCTCGGTGCACCTCGAATAGTCGAGGTATTCCGATAGCCTACGATGTATTAGATACTATTCTAAAATATAAGTCTAAAAATAAAATTATTGTTTTGCAGTGGATCCCATCTCATGTCGGAATTAGGGGAAACGAAGAGGTTGATTTGTTGGCCAAACTTGCTACTACTGATGGCATACTCGTGATATGTACTTCACTCTTTTCAGACATGTTACACATAGTAAGAGATCTATGCTATTGCCAGTGGAAGGAGTAGTTTGACAAGAGATCCTTGGAAAAGGGAATTTGGTACAGAACCATTCAATGTAGCCCTCTTCCTTTGCCTTGGTTCGAAAATTATATTGTTAATAGGAGTGATGTAGTTCTTACTTTTAGACTTCGTTCCGGACATATTCCATTAAATAAATTTGCTTACATGATGCGCAAGTCAGATACACCAAACTGTACTGAATGTGGTGTAGTGGAAGATGTCTATCACATTTTGATGGAGTGTGTGCGGAACGAGGTTCAAAGAAGACAAATAAATTACGACTCAATATTCGAACTGGGTGGATGTAACAGTGCTTTGGCTTGCCCGTATTCGGACGAGGCTAAGGTGCTGATTAAGTTAGTTAAGATCGGGATTAAAGTAAGAAGTGTTGTTGTTTAGTTCAGTTTGTATATGTGTACAATTAGGGTGACATGGTCTCTACGTGACCAAATCCTTTAAAGTAAGAAGTGTTGTTGTTTAGTTCAGTTTGTATATGTGTACAATTAGGGTGACATGGTCACGACGTGACCAAATCCTTTAAAGTAAGAAGTGTTGTTGTTTAGTTCAGTTTGTATATGTGTACAATTAGGGTGACATGGTCACGACGTGACCAAATCCTTTAAAGTAAGAAGTGTTGTTGTTTAGTTCAGTTTGTATATGTGTACAATTAGGGTGACATGGTCTCTACGTGACCAAATCCTTTAAAGTAAGAAGTGTTGTTGTTTAGTTCAGTTTGTATATGTGTACAATTAGGGTGACATGGTCACTACGTGACCAAACCCTTTAAAGTAAGAAGTGTTGTTGTTTAGTTCAGTTTGTATATGTGTACAATTAGGGTGACATGGTCTCTACGTGACCAAATCCTTTAAAGTAAGAAGTGTTGTTGTTTAGTTAAGTTTGTATATGTGTACAATTAGGGTGACATGGTCACTACGTGACCAAACCCTTTAAAGTAAGAAGTGTTGTTGTTTAGTTCAGTTTGTATATGTGTACAATTAGGGTGACATGGTCTCTACGTGACCAAATCCTTTAAAGTAAGAAGTGTTGTTGTTTAGTTAAGTTTGTATATGTGTACAATTAGGGTGACATGGTCTCTACGTGACCAAATCCTTTAAAGTAAGAAGTGTTGTTGTTTAGTTAAGTTTGTATATGTGTACAATTAGGGTGACATGGTCACTACGTGACCAAACCCTTTAAAGTAAGAAGTGTTGTTGTTTAGTTCAGTTTGTATATGTGTACAATTAGGGTGACATGGTCACTACGTGACCAAATCCTTTAAAGTAAGAAGTGTTGTTGTTTAGTTAAGTTTGTATATGTGTACAATTAGGGTGACATGGTCTCTACGTGACCAAATCCTTTAAAGTAAGAAGTGTTGTTGTTTAGTTAAGTTTGTATATGTGTACAATTAGGGTGACATGGTCACTACGTGACCAAACCCTTTAAAGTAAGAAGTGTTGTTGTTTAGTTCAGTTTGTATATGTGTACAATTAGGGTGACATGGTCACTACGTGACCAAACCCTTTAAAGTAAGAAGTGTTGTTGTTTAGTTCAGTTTGTATATGTGTACAATTAGGGTGACATGGTCTCTACGTGACCAAATCCTTTAAAGTAAGAAGTGTTGTTGTTTAGTTAAGTTTGTATATGTGTACAATTAGGGTGACATGGTCACTACGTGACCAAATCCTTTAAAGTAAGAAGTGTTGTTGTTTAGTTAAGTTTGTATATGTGTACAATTAGGGTGACATGGTCTCTACGTGACCAAATCCTTTAAAGTAAGAAGTGTTGTTGTTTAGTTAAGTTTGTATATGTGTACAATTAGGGTGACATGGTCACTACGTGACCAAACCCTTTAAAGTAAGAAGTGTTGTTGTTTAGTTCAGTTTGTATATGTGTACAATTAGGGTGACATGGTCACTACGTGACCAAACCCTTTAAAGTAAGAAGTGTTGTTGTTTAGTTCAGTTTGTATATGTGTACAATTAGGGTGACATGGTCACTACGTGACCAAACCCTTTAAAGTAAGAAGTGTTGTTGTTTAGTTAAGTTTGTATATGTGTACAATTAGGGTGACATGGTCACTACGTGACCAAACCCTTTAAAGTAAGAAGTGTTGTTGTTTAGTTCAGTTTGTATATGTGTACAATTAGGGTGACATGGTCACTACGTGACCAAACCCTTTAAAGTAAGAAGTGTTGTTGTTTAGTTCAGTTTGTATATGTGTACAATTAGGGTGACATGGTCACTACGTGACCAAACCCTTTAAAGTAAGAAGTGTTGTTGTTTAGTTCAGTTTGTATATGTGTACAATTAGGGTGACATGGTCACTACGTGACCAAACCCTTTAAAGTAAGAAGTGTTGTTGTTTAGTTAAGTTTGTATATGTGTACAATTAGGGTGACATGGTCACGACGTGACCAAACCCTTTAAAGTAAGAAGTGTTGTTGTTTAGTTCAGTTTGTATATGTGTACAATTAGGGTGACATGGTCACTACGTGACCAAACCCTTTAAAGTAAGAAGTGTTGTTGTTTAGTTCAGTTTGTATATGTGTACAATTAGGGTGACATGGTCACTACGTGACCAAATCCTTTAAAGTAAGAAGTGTTGTTGTTTAGTTCAGTTTGTATATGTGTACAATTAGGGTGACATGGTCTCTACGTGACCAAATCCTTTAAAGTAAGAAGTGTTGTTGTTTAGTTCAGTTTGTATATGTGTACAATTAGGGTGACATGGTCACTACGTGACCAAATCCTTTAAAGTAAGAAGTGTTGTTGTTTAGTTCAGTTTGTATATGTGTACAATTAGGGTGACATGGTCACGACGTGACCAAACCCTTTAAAGTAAGAAGTGTTGTTGTTTAGTTAAGTTTGTATATGTGTACAATTAGGGTGACATGGTCTCTACGTGACCAAATCCTTTAAAGTAAGAAGTGTTGTTGTTTAGTTCAGTTTGTATATGTGTACAATTAGGGTGACATGGTCTCTACGTGACCAAATCCTTTAAAGTAAGAAGTGTTGTTGTTTAGTTCAGTTTGTATATGTGTACAATTAGGGTGACATGGTCTCTACGTGACCAAATCCTTTAAAGTAAGAAGTGTTGTTGTTTAGTTCAGTTTGTATATGTGTACAATTAGGGTGACATGGTCTCTACGTGACCAAATCCTTTAAAGTAAGAAGTGTTGTTGTTTAGTTCAGTTTGTATATGTGTACAATTAGGGTGACATGGTCTCTACGTGACCAAATCCTTTAAAGTAAGAAGTGTTGTTGTTTAGTTCAGTTTGTATATGTGTACAATTAGGGTGACATGGTCTCTACGTGACCAAATCCTTTAAAGTAAGAAGTGTTGTTGTTTAGTTAAGTTTGTATATGTGTACAATTAGGGTGACATGGTCTCTACGTGACCAAATCCTTTAAAGTAAGAAGTGTTGTTGTTTAGTTCAGTTTGTATATGTGTACAATTAGGGTGACATGGTCTCTACGTGACCAAATCCTTTAAAGTAAGAAGTGTTGTTGTTTAGTTCAGTTTGTATATGTGTACAATTAGGGTGACATGGTCTCTACGTGACCAAATCCTTTAAAGTAAGAAGTGTTGTTGTTTAGTTCAGTTTGTATATGTGTACAATTAGGGTGACATGGTCTCTACGTGACCAAATCCTTTAAAGTAAGAAGTGTTGTTGTTTAGTTAAGTTTGTATATGTGTACAATTAGGGTGACATGGTCTCTACGTGACCAAATCCTTTAAAGTAAGAAGTGTTGTTGTTTAGTTCAGTTTGTGTATGTGTACAATTAGGGTGACATGGTCTCTACGTGACCAAACCCTTTAAATAAAGATTTAAAAAAAAAGTTTTATGTGCGTTTAGTTAAGGAGTGACGTGAGCGCGCTTCGGTATTTTATAACAGAACCGCGCACACGCATTCTGAACTCTCTGTATAGCATTTACTGTTTTCCTACATATGCGATAACCATAAACCGCACTGCAATAGTTAAATGGGAGTGCGTTACGCCAGCGGCATGTTGGCGCTCTTCAAGATTTCAGCTTGACAGATAATTAGAGCGTCATCTCGTGTAATTGTGCCCGAAATAAAAAATTAGTGCTTCCAGCCGATCCAAATATATTCACGAAAAACAGATTCCGCTGGAGAAACGTTACCCCAGCGGCATGTTTTTTATCCTGTGGTCGTAGCTAAATAAAAATTAGCTGCTTAGGTAAATATAATTAGTGCCTGATTGTGCCCCAAAAACAAAATTAGTGCGTCCAGAGGTTTCAGAGTTATTCAAGATGCCGCTGGGGTAACGTTTAGCCAATTGATGTATTCTTAAACGGCATGACATGATGCCATTTTTTTTCCAAGCTGCGTCTTAATTGGTTCCTAATTTGTGCAAACTTATTTTTTCTATAATCGACGCCGTTGGTAAATTATGTTTTTTTTTCAAAAACCCTAAAATCGGTCCTTGCGCTTCAATGAGAATACATAGAAACTTACCAATTATGGTGGTTTGTACCTTTTATCAATTCAAAGCACCTTGTGAAATTAGATGTTCCTATTTCAACTCCTTACAGAGTTATTCCATTTTTATTAAAATCTGGCTACTCTGTTATTATTAAGTGACGGTATATTTGATTCTACTAATAATATAATTAGTACTTTTATTACATTATTTATCCTAAACACTTCAGCTGAAAAAACTGCTAACTACTGAAACTTAAGGAAATAACAACAGGAAAGCAAATCAGTCGATTAACCAACCAAATTCAAATGACTGCATAAAAGCGGCCGTACCATACATGGTGCCAACCTTCTTAAATTGGTAGTTCTATAATTCAGTTTTGATTCGTACCGGTGCGTACTAATGGTTTAAACAACTATTAATTTACTTTTATATAAATATGATACGTTATTATCAGTGATAGGATATTCAAATGCTTTTTGCCCCAAAGTACTAACATTCAATTGTGTGGAATGGACTTTTGTAAGTATAGGAATATAAATAAGTATTTTATTTTGTAATTTGTATTAATAACTTACTTGATGAAACATTATAATTTGATCAAATTTGATAGGTACTTACATAAATCATGGTGACTAGGGTCTGATGGTGGGACTGGAAGGTTGAAATGAGAACTCCTCAGCGAACAACAGGAGACCTCTCGAGTTTAGACTATTTGATCGGTCTTGATGAGTATTTTTGTAAACCATGATGATTAGTCAATATGAGACTGAAACTTAAGCTCTTCATCTTTTTACCGTACTCGAAATGAAACTCGTGGAAGAAAAATTTTATTTTGTCATTTTGTCATCGTGAATTTCTCACCCACTTCGAAATCGGTGCCAGTAAATATAGTAAAAGTATATAAGTATATATTTATAATCAGCTCCTTAATATCTACGATTTGATACCCATATTGTATTTTTGTAAAATATATGTTTTATTAATTTTTTTGAATATTGTTCATTTGATATCAACTTTTTTTTTATCGCTATATTTTTTCTGTAAATGTATTTTTAATAATTTATTTTTTATTTTCCTCACTTTTGTGTTGGAAATATTTTGAACAATTTTTTTTGTACCGTTTTATGTAGGCAAGTGAATGCTATTTTCGTGGAACATTTCAAGTTTTTATCTTTAACGGTGCTACGGAACCCTAAAAATGTCTAGAAACCGTAATCGAAGAAATGGGCAATCCTTTTCTAAAAAATTGAAAAGATTTATACAATATCGATCCCAAAAAGATCACTCCACGAGAAACAGTTCACACTAAAATTAATATTAAAGAGAATAGTGAAAAACAGTATTTACAATATTGCGTGGAAAGATTGCAAAGTTATGAAAAAAGTTTGCATGATCTTATTAGACTAAATAAATACACTTTGTTTATGACTCTATTATGAGTAATAAAAAAGCTGACTCAAAGCTGAAGGCATAGAACGGAAATACCTAAACTAGAGCCAACGAGAGATGGCACCTATGACGTTTAAATGCCTACCAAGTTTAATAATTGTTTATGGGTAAGTGTCACTAAAATAATCTAATACTTCATTGTTGCTGGCAGCGAAAAGTGACGTACTACTCGTTTTGGTCATCATTTTTCGATTTTATAAAGACTTTATAGCAAAAGTTTCTAATTTTTTTAAAACTCAAGGGATCATGAGGAATGTTAGTGGCTGAATTATAATCAATAAATAACGGGTTCTATTCTCCTTAATCGCACGGCTCCGTCTGTTTACAAACTAAGTATACTTCATTTTCAATTTCAACAGTAAAAGCGAAGAACTGACAAAAATTTTAAACGAATAATTTTTTTTAATTTTATGTCTTAATAATTGCGTAACCTATCCGTTGCACGTACTTTTATTCAAAATAAACAATTCTATATAGAAAAAACTTTAAAAATACTAGTGAAAATCTAAGCTCCATGGCGCGTACTTTTATTCCTAGTTACATGAATTTATGTCTCGTGCGAAACAATAACGTCAACAGCTGACAAGTTTAAAAATTTTCAAGTAAAGTATATCATTAAGCAATTAAAAAGATATCTGTGGCATTACGGCTGGCCGATAAATTCTGAAATTAAAGCCTAAAAATAAAACGTACTCCTCAAAACTCTAATTTCCATGGTAGGACCATTCCACGTCTATTAGATAAGCACGTAAAGGTTCTAGACCCCCGCCCCCCTTGATCCTGTTCGAACAGTCGGCGCGAGCGCGTATTGCGAGTTGGACGTGTGTTCCGTTGCAGAATTTTCCCGCCAAATCGGTAAGTACCTGATTCTCCGACACATGGTCATGATTGCTTATAATTTCTATGGCTCAACATCCTGGCATATTTTAAAATATAATAGAACAGTGATTTTTTTAGCGAAAAACTCGGAGTTCCTTTTTACATGATTCAGTTCATAGTTAAATTTGATTACTTATGATCCCGCTACAAATTTTCGAAGTCAATTTTCTAATTTCCATGTTACTAATTTCTGTGGGTTTCCGTGGCTTTTTATGGCCATGGAAATTATGGACTGCCACAGAAATTATGATTTTTAGAATTCAACGATTTTAAATAACATTTTTTTTTTGTAGATATCACCAATATGGCAAAAACTAAAAAGAAACAGACACGCGACGAAAGGTTGCGAAAAAAAAGGTTGGCCGAACAAAAAAGAAGAGAAAAGATTAGAAATAATCCAGAGTTATATGAAGAGTTTAAAGAAAATGACAGAAAAAGATATTATATTAAAAAACAGCAAAAAAAAGTTCTTCCTATAAGTGAAATGACTTCAAGACGACAAAGAATACAAAGAAAACGAAATAGGGATAACTTTAAAAAATATTACCTCCGAAAGAAACAAAAGAAAATCCTCCTTGAACGAATTCAACAACAAAGTCCCCCACAATCAGATAATGAGACACCGGCACCATCACCAGCTCGACCCTTGATGCAAAACTTGGCCACCCCATCTACTGCGCCGCCATCGTCGTCGCCAGGTAGCAGCATTGTGTCTTCAGCTCAATTATCAACTGGAAACCACGCTGCCACAGCGGCACTATCGTCGTCAGGTAATAAAATTATGCCTTTAAGGTATTTTGCTCCTACAACTTCTCAATCCGGCAAAGATAATTTAAGAAAATATAGATATAAAAAACAAAAACAAATTATTGATCTCCAGAAACAAATAAAAGAGTTAAAACGAATAAAGGAAGCATACAGACAAAAAGCTAGGAGACTTGAAAAGACTTATTTTACCAGTGCTGATAGAACAAATAAAATTTCATCACCGCGAGCACAATCGAAAGCTTTTACCAAAAATGTGATAAGTAATATTAGAACAGACGTTACAAACTTTTACGAAGATGATGAAAACAGCAGACTTTGTCCGGGCAAGAAAGAAACAATCACTCGCAATAAAATTAAAAAACAAAAAAGATATTTGAATGATTCGAGGCAAAATCTTCATAAGAAATTTTTGAAAACACATAATTATTCAATTCACTATTCAACTTTTTGTAAAATGCGTCCGTTTTGGGTTGTTACACCAAGAATTACTGACAGAGATACTTGCCAATGCAAAAAACACGCTAATGTGGAACTTTTAATCAACTCTCTGAAACGAAATAAAATTATAAATGAGAGTAATGGCACTCAACTATTGAATAGTTTGTGCTGTACGGAAGATAGTATTCCATGCCTGCAGAGAGAATGCCGTAATTGTAAAGACAAAGTTGTATCATATTTGGAGTTTGATGATTCTCAAAATATTACTTATTGGTTTTGGCAAATTAAGATAAAAAGTTTTAATAATGATGGCAATGAACAAAGAGCAAGGATAACTGAAAAGGTTTCCACAAATACGAATCCAAGAACAGTAATAAATGAGCTGGAAAAGCTACTTCCTGATTTTATGAACCATTGTGCCAATAATCTCAATCGAAGCTGTGCCAAAGGGTTCTTTAAAAACAATCTTGACAAAGACGAATGTGTCATACATATAGATTATAGTGAAAATTATAATACCAAGTATGCTTCAGAAATTCAATCGATTCACTTTGGTGGCAGTAGGCAGCAAATTACAATTCATACAGCTGTACTTTATTATTACAACCACAAAGGCAAATCTATAAAGCAGAGTTTTAGTACATTAAGTGAATCTCTGCGACACGACGCTGCAGCAGTGTGGGCACACCTTGTTCCATTGTTAAGACATCTGGAAAAGTTTGCACCACAAGTAAAAACTATCCACTTCATTTCTGACTCACCATCTTCACAGTACAGAAATAGAAAAATATTTTACATTGTACCAAAGTTACGATGGTACCTTAATGTATTAAAACATGTTACATGGAATTATTGCGAAAGTGGTCACGGAAAAGGAGCACCGGATGGAGTTGGAGCCACCACAAAAAGAACAGCTGACCAACGAGTTGCTTATGGAGGCGACATAACGGATATTCATTCTCTGTTAAAACGTTTGAGGGATAATGTATCTGTTATAATTGTAGAAGTAGTTGAAGAGTACGACATTGCAGAAAAAGATTTGTTAATTGGAGATGACGTTCCATCATTCCCTGGCTCAATGAAAGTTCATCAGGTGGTCTGGAATATAGTAAACGAAAACAAATTTGCCATGCGCACATTATCTTGCACCAAACCAAACTGTTTGTACAATGCAACAGTATGTCAACATGGCAAACACCTTGGCTTCTATAAGCTCAAAAGTGAAAGTGGCAACATCCAAGAAGTGAACAACCCTGAACATGAGGTTTTGATCCATAATAATGAACCGCTAAAACACTCATCCCTTACAGCAAATACTAAAGTCAACCCAAATAAACAAATTGAAGTTTTATCAGACATTGTGATTAAAGAAGCTGAAGATCAGATTGGTGAAAACTTTGACTTTGAGGATTTAATTGATGCTCAAATTGTTGGTTGTAAAGAAACTATACCTGTAGTTAGCCTTCATAGATCTTTTGCCTTCACTGCAGATTCGTGGTCCGATTTACCTGAAGAATTAAGAAGTGGTGCCAGCGCTCCTGATTCTTATGTGTCGGACACAAACATGGAATGTTCATCAGATCCCTTAGCTCTATCAGGTGATGCTATCGTTTCCAATTCCCATGTGCCCGATAAGTATAATTATATGAAAAGTTCAACAGATCCTTTAAGTGCACAAGATGACAATGTCGCTCCTGAATCTCATGTGTCGGACAAAAATAATGACATGAAAATATCAGCGGAACCTAAAAGTCTACCAAGTTTATCTTTAACCTACAAAGTGGGTTCTTGGGTGATAGTAAAATACTATACAAAAAGACAGGAAAAAAAATTCATTGGTCAAATTTTAAACATAGAAAAGAGATTTGTGAGAAAAAATAAAGGTACAAGCAACGTATTTAGTTTTCCAGACATTATCGATGAAGACATTATACATATAACAGCAATAGTTAAATCCTTAAATGAACCTCAAATAAACCGAAGAGATCAATTGATCTTTGAAGATTATGGAAACATTATAATTGAGTAAAATAAGTTCCATTATCAGAATCAGTTGATCGATTTTACATTGCCGGTACATTTGCAATCTTAATCATCTAGGGTTATGTTATTTTTGTTAGTAAGTAAACAAAAAGACTGTTAATTTAGGAAATAAGTAAGTAATTTTGATAAGCCAGCAACATACTAAAAGTAAGACTGTTAATTTGAGAAGTAAGTTAGTAAGCTTTGATAAGACAGCAACATACTAATTTAAAAGTATAAGTTTTTTTTTTCTTTGTTATTGTTACTAGTATTTCTACAAATATTATACGTTCTTCTACTTGATATTTAAAACTTTGATACTCTTTTAATCTTGGAACCTTTATGATTGTTTATGGAAATCATTGTTTATTCCTCAAAGGATCTCATTTAATTTAAGTGTGTACGTATAATAAAGTACCCCAAATTAGTGTTTATTATTGATATTACGTCCAATTACTTGACGTAAAAACTTAGACTATTGGATCTTGGAACTATTTATGAGTGTTTATGAAAAACACTGTTTATTCCTCAAAAGATCTCATTCAATTTAAGTGTATAGTATAAGTATAAAGTAGCTCAGTTTAATGATTAACATTATTACTAGAAATATAATACGTCCAATTACTTCATGTTAAGAACTTTAAGGATTGTTAAAAAAAAACATAGTCTATAATTATCTCAAAGGATCTCATTAAATTTTAAGTCAAATTTAATTTTTATTGTTCTTACAATAAATATATACGTTAAATTACTTAATTACTCTGTACCTTTCATGATTCCTTATGAAAAACATCTTTTATTTACGAAATTGTAATCTTATATAACTGGTGATTTCTGTTGATTTTTTGGGATGGTTAAATTTATCGATTTAAAATATGCATGCAAAATAAAATCAATACTTATAAAAAAACAGTTGTTTTATTTTAAGAATGCTAATTTCCTTGGCATTATAAAATTTCTATGGACGTGAATTCTAAGTTCTCTGGCTTATGTCAAATTTCCATGGTCAACAAAATATTCAACTGCTCATAACTTTCGAGTTATCCATTGTGAGACTGTGCCTCCTATTTCATTTTTGTTAGTTTTTCTTCTACTTCATCAGAAGTATTAAATACATTTAAAATATATTTAAAATTATTTTGCCATGGAAATTATATGAATAATAGCAAATTCGGAGAATTACCCGTATATCTTTTTATGATAAAAAAATTGTAAACCACTTTTCTAGATTTTATGGCTGCTTTGTTAATGTAAGCAAATGCACATTTGCCATTTGTATTATTATGATGCATGTTGTATGACGTGTCAAATAAATCGATATTTTATTTACTCATATCGCTAGTCGCACTTGATTTTTATTTTTGCCGAAATTAAAATGCACCCCATCACTAAACGCAGCTGTCATAGGTGCCATCTCTCGTTGGCTCTTCTATAGTGTATAAAAAGCAAACTTAATTTTGTAGTTGTCATTTCATTTCACGAATGCGAAGGATAAGGAAAGATATTATTATGTTTTATTTTATTTATTTGCTTACGTTAATGAAATTAGTTTTGTTTATTTCAAAGTTAAATTTTGTCCCTTAAAATGTCATTTAAATAATTATAATTATGCAGGTCGAGAGAACTGACCCCGCCGCTGCGCGACTATTCATATTTTTTTCTCAACAAAATATTTTACTATTAAGTTTACATTATTTTTTTTAAAAGACCATTAATTAAATGGGCTTTCTAATGAGATTTACATAAATCGTAGTAGGTACTCGCCGTTGATGGTTTTGCCTTTTTAAAGATGATCAATAAAAAATATCCCATGCGCATGCACATCCCAAAATACTGACGCCATGATCTTGCCAGCAGATGGAACTGACTTTGCCCTCTTTGGAGCTGATTCTCCATTGTTTCGACTGGTCTTCCGTCTCAAGGGTGAAGTGGTGGACCCGTGTTTTGTCCATCGATACATAGGTAACACTAAAAGTTTCCGGAACTGGCCACTTACATAAACAATATTTAAAAATTTATTGCAACATTTGAAAATAGAACTCTTTGGCTGTAGAATGCAGTTTGTTTCATCTGACTGTCTTTTGTTTTTACCTTGTGGCGCCATTTAAAAAATTGTGTGTCTGCATCAACATGGATTTAACTCGGGAAAATTTTCGTAGTATGATTTTCTACGATTTTAAGTGTAATTTGACAGCTCAACAGAGCATCGCTCGGCTTGAAACAGCTTTTGGCAATGAAGCACCATGCAAGACGACTGTTTATAGCTGGTTTGCAGAATTCAAGCGTGGTCGTATCAATCTCAGTGACGAATCTCGCGATGGTCGGCCGTCCACCGCTGTGACCAACAAAAACATCGATGCTGTGCGCCGTATGATTGAAACAGACAGGCATGTGACCTACCATGAAATTCGCGCATCCTTAGAAATAGGCATGAGTCAAATACAATCAATCCTACACAAACATTTGGGTGTGAGAAAGCTGTGCTCGCGGTGGATCCCACACAACTTGACCGAGGCTCAAAAAACGGACCGCGTCACTTGGTGCAGTGCCATGCTTACCAGATTCAACGAAGGTGCGTCAAATTTGGTGTGGGACATAGTAACAGGTGACGAAACATGGATTTATTGCTACGATCCCAAAACAAAGCAGCAATCGAGCGTATGGGTCTTTCAAGATGAGCCGAAACCAACCAAAGTGGCGCGCGTGAAAAGTGCATCTAAGCGGATGATTGCTTCTTTTTTTAATAAAACTGGACACGTGGCTACTGTTGCTTTAGAGAATCGTCGTACCGTGAATAGTGACTGGTACACGACCATTTGTTTGCCGGAAGTTATTGACGAACTCCGTAAAAATAACCGTAAACGCCGTATCATCCTGCACCACGACAATGCTAGTTCTCACACGGCCAGACAGACAAACGACTTTTTGAAGACGAAAAATGTAGAACTCATGAGTCATCCTGCATACAGTCCCGACCTGGCACCTTGTGACTTTTTTCTGTTCCCAAAAATTAAGAACCAGTTACGCGGTCAACGATTTTCATCACCAGAAGAGGCTGTCGAGGAGTATGAAAAACACGTTTCAGAGGTCACCACAGGGGAGTGGCACAAAAGTTTTCAAAACTGGTTTGATCGAATGAAAAAGTGCATAGACGCCAAGGGAGATTATTTTGAAAAACGACAAATTAATTTTGTACCTTTAATAGTATTTTTTCATATTCATTCCGGAAACTTATAGTGCGTCCCACGTATGAGTCGTCGTAAAAATTGTTGAAATGTAAGTATGCCTTATAATGTTATAACGTTGCATAGGTTTGCATCTGGTATTATTATAAAGATAATACCTGGCAACATCTCACTCTTTTAGACGAGACAAAATATTATAGCTCTTTGTTTCACTCTCTCTGTCTTCCTGTCAAAATGTCGGATACACCGACTAGCTGTATTTCTTTTATATCCATTTTAATCAATAAAGTGCATGTACATTTTATGTGAATATATTATTGCTGCTGTCAGCGCCGCCACTTCGTAACCGCTCCATGCAATCGATCCACGCTACCTCTAACAGGTTATGGGCCCAGCAGCCATATCTTCCAGTTGTTGGAACAACGGAGCGGGTTACAATTGTTGGCTCGTGATTTCGGCGAAGCTTATCTTGTGAGGAGTGCATCCGTGGCGTTACCTCGTTGAGGGGAAGCAGCTGAGATAATCACCCCGAGAAAATGGATGGAAATGGCGATGGTGGCGATGCCGATGGAGTGCCTCGAGGTGGCGTGGGAATTAACTCCCGCTCACCGGCCTCGGCACCACCCATGTACGCAGCCGCTGCTTTAGAGAAATTGGAGGGACTTACAAACTACAATGCGTGGAAATTCGGTATGAAGATGCAGCTTAAACTCGAAGGGTTGTGGGATGTTGTTGACGGCAACGTTGTGGATGCTGTGTGCGACGAACGTGCGCTAGCGCGTATCTGCTTGTGCGTCAAGCCATCTCTTTATCAATATGTCAGAAATGTCCAGACTGCCAAAGCAGCGTGGAAGAAACTGTCTGATGTCTTCGAGGACAAGGGCTTATACAGAAGAGTTCTACTGTTACGGCAACTTCATAAGGCTGAATATAACCAGCATAACAACATGACATCATATATTGAAAATATTATGACACTGGTCCAGCAGCTAGCAGACATCGGCAAGATGATAGATGATGCGGAAGTTGCTGAATTATTGTTAAGCGGTCTGCCCCAGGAGTTTGACTCGCTCGTGTCAAATTTAGAAACAGTGTGTATTACCTCAGGATTGAGCAGCGAGATAGTGCGCACCCGTTTATTGCAAGAGGAACTAAGGAAAAGTGAGAATGGTACATCATCAAATTCAGCACTTGTTACTAAGCGAATTTTGAAAAAGGTCACTTGTCACTACTGTGGAAAGATAGGTCACATTAAATCAAAATGTTTCAAGCTGAAAAAGGACAAAAAGAATAATGATGGTGAAAAGACTTTAATGGTTTCTGCATTAATTGCGCACCTGAAGCATGAGTGGTATGTGGACTCAGGATGTTCAGCGCACATGTGCAACGATATAGAGAGTTTATCAAACTTCAAAGACATTAAGTCTGATAGTACTATTGCAATAGCAAATAATGATAAATTAAGCTGTATGGGTGTTGGTGATTGTTGCGGCACACAGCAGCGACTAGAAAACTGGTTCCTTCGCCCCCGGGCCGCGGGTCGCGGGGAAGGCGCCCGGCTCAACGGTCATTACGCATTGGAGCTTGTATCGAAAAGTCTAATTGTACTTATTTATTGTAAAATCACTTAATACACCATATCAAGAGGATCGCCGCAGTTTTATTTACATATTCATTCGGATCCTCAACAAGTTTGGCGACCGTGACAGGACTCATCAGCAATCCACAAGCCACCATACGAAAATCGCTGGGAAAATAAAGCAACGCACGGAATGTCGGACATCATCGGATCGTTGGAACAAAGGAAGTACCGTTCCCATCCATTTTCTTCTTAAATCCCAAATTCCTGTGTTACATTTTAGCTTGTGTTGACGGTGTTGGTGAAGCCTCAAGTGTTAAGTGTTTTTTAATTTTGCAACAAAAGTCGAAACAAATAAGCAAATAGCTGGGTGCAAAGTTCACTCGCGTCATTTGCCCCGTCATTTGCTTTGTGTTTTAGATTCTGTTTACATGAACATAGCATCTATGTATCAACATAAATCATTAGCTACAAGCCTAAATAAAAACTACTTAATAAATTTAAAGAAAAGGTTTAACAACATCTTATACGTAAATTTAGTTATTTTGTAATAACAAAGCCTGCATACGTTTTGTTCTGAGAGTAAAGTAGATATTTGATTTACTAATTTTTGGCATATGTTTATCACTAAGCCGTACAAATTCCATACAATCTCATTTAATTACTTAATAGCAAAATAATACAAAACAAGCAACAGTTTTAAACACTTAGTCAACTAGATTTGCCAACAAATTTCAGGATTTGGTGGTGAGCAGGCTGTGGAAAACAAAAATGCGACGTTGATCATCACCGCAATTGGCATCAGCAAGTGCATCAAGACCGGTTTGTTATCACCGTTGGACGCAAACTGTAAGCATTCTTTATTCTGTGTTCATGGAGATGTTCATAATTTAATCGTTTTATTTTAATATCGTTGTTCGCACCTACGTACTATGGCCGATTTAAAATCATTAATTAAACAAAGGGGGGCCATGAAGGGTCGCTTAACCCGATTTGGTAACTACTTGACCCCATTGTTAAAGATAGACCATGATAAATTCACAAAGGCGGAATGTAATCAATTATGTTTAAAAATAGGTAACATGCAGGACATGTTTACGTCATTTGATCAACTACAAACACAAATTGAAACGAGTGACGATTCTGAGGTGCAATTAGATGAAAGAGACTCTTTCGAAAACGAGTATTTTTCTTTGATAGCTCAAGCTCAGGAGTTAAGCGAGTCATTGACACGATTATATAATAATGTGGAGGAAAACCAATCACAAACCAAACCTACAAATAGAAACAATGTTCAACTCCCCGCTATGCGGTTGTCTTCCTTTGACGGTTTAAGTGAAAACTGGCTCGAATTTCGTGATACTTTTCTGTCTGTAATTCATAAAAACGATTCGATTGATGATATAAATAAGTTTCAATACTTGTTATCGTGCTTATCAGGGCCGGCCAGAGCAGCTATTCAGTCAATTAATGTGTGCGGAAGCAATTATAAAATCGCATGGACTTCACTTTGCGATAGATTTAATGATAAAAGTATTTTGATTCATCATCATTTGAGAGCTTTATTTTCAATTGAAGCTTTTTCAAAGGAGTCAGCTGACAACCTGTGCAACTTAGTCGACACCGTTAAGAAACATCTTCATGCACTTAACCAAATGGGTGAATCTACACATAATTGGGATACTCTTATCATTTTTATGGCATCATCAAAATTAGATTCCGCTACTTCTGGAAGATGGGAGGAATATAAAAACGGTCTGCAAAACTCACCTTCACTGACAGAATTTTATAATTTCCTTACTAAAAGGGCGATTGTTCTAAAGACAGTTAATGCAAACGCCAGATCTGATAATAATCATCTACATACTAAACTCGATAGGCGTCATAGTCTTCCAACTGCTAAATCTTTTCATTCATCTCAAGATCTTTCAGCAGGTGCACGTGTGCAATCACAATGTGCATTCTGTAAACAATCGCATAAATTATATGAATGTCAAAAATTCAAGTCATTGTCGGTGGATGAAAGATTCCAAAAGGTTAATTTATTGAAGCTTTGTTCTAACTGTCTTCGAGGAGGCCTTCAATCATACCAATGTCGACTCGGTGGCTGCCGCCTCTGCAAAAGAAAACATAACACTATTTTACATAAACAATTTAAACAACAAAGTACAGATATTCCGGAACGAGCTTCTTCTGTTTTTGTTCAACAATGTGAACCAAGTACCCATGTGCACGATTTGCCTGCATCTTTACCTGTACCTGTACAGGCAACATCTAATAAAATACCTTCTGTTAATATGTCTGCTGTATCTTCCGGCGATGTTCTTCTGTCTACGGCCTTGGTTGAAGTTACAAACAATGACAAAAAATACATTTTGAGATGTTTATTGGACAATGCTAGCCAGTCATCTTTTGTCACTCAGTCAGCAGTAGATAAGATTCAATGTAAAATATCTACAAACGAATATCGCTGTATAACAGGTTTGAACAATAGCAAAACAAACGTCAGCGATTCTTGCAATCTTACATTAAAGTCTTTAGCAACTTCCTTTAGTATTCCTGTTAAATGTTTTGTGGTGCCTATTATTACTGATAAACTGCCACAAATGGAAATAAAAAATAAATTTCAGATCCCCAACAACATTTTTCTGGCTGACCCAGAGTTCCATCATCCTGCCGATATTGATCTACTTCTCGGAGCAGACATCTTCTGGGATCTCATTTCAACGGGTCAAGTCAAACTAGGGTGTAACAATCCCGTGTTACAAAATACTCATTTAGGATGGATTGTGGCTGGCCCAACAAGTGGTAGCTATGACTCTAGGTATTTACATTGCCATTTTTCTTCTGAAATAAAAACGCAGCTTTCCAAATTCTGGGAGCTCGAAGAGTTGCCTGTATCTAAACCTAAACTATCTGTAGAAGATAACGTCTGTGAAGTTTTATTTGAACAAACCACGCTACGCCAACCAAATGGTCAATTTTGCGTCTCTATACCTTTCAAAGAGTCACCAGACGTTTTAGGTGACTCATACACTATAGCCAAAAGGCGTTTTCTAAATCTCGAACGTAAATTGAATCTCAATCCTCAATTAAAACAAAGTTATGTAAACTTCATAAAAGAATATGGGGATTTAGGTCATCTTACAGCCATTCCCCAACCAACTTTTGGGTGCTACTTACCCCATCACGCCATATTACGTGAAAAAAGCGAAACAACAAAGTTACGTGTGATTTTCGATGGGTCAAGCAAGACAACGTCTGGGAAATCGTACAATGACATACAATACGTCGGTCCTGTCGTACAGGACGACTTGCTGGCGATTCTCCTTAGATTTCGGCAACATCGTTATGTAATATCAGGTGACATACAAAAAATGTATAGATGTATAGCTGTCGATCCTAGTCAGAGACATCTTCAGTTGATATTGTGGAGAGATGACGTCACTCAGTCAATTTGTGTTCTACAATTAAACACAGTCACTTATGGCACATCTTCAGCCCCTTATTTAGCTACACGTTGCTTATTAGAGCTTTCGAAAGAATGCACTGATATTGATATTGCTGATATTATAAAACACGACTTCTATGTTGACGATTTTTTGAGTGGCGCATCTACTATAGAAGAATTAGCCTACCTTTGCAAGTCTGTTAAAGAGACATTGGAATCTGCTCGTTTTCCAATGCATAAATTCCGTACGAATGCACCAGAAATATTTGATAACTTTGTAGATGCTAATACTCCGAAGGATCTCGATGTAACATCGCAATCAAATCTATTAGGTTTAGTATGGAATCCTGCATCTGATGTTTTACACTTTCCTTCTCAGGTAGAGGATGTGTCGAAAATAACAAAGCGTACAATCTTATCGAATTCCGCAAAAATCTTTGATCCGCTGGGCTTATTAAGTGCATCTACTATCATTCCTAAAATCTTATTACAAAAGCTGTGGCAAACCAAATTGGAATGGGATGATCCAGTGCCGAATGAAATTAAATGCAAATGGATTAAATTTATAGAAAACGTAAAACAAATTTCATTGATAGAAGTACCTAGATTTTCCTTGTGTGACTCACCACAACAGATTGAACTTCATTCATTCTCGGATGCCTCTCAGTCAGCCTATGCCGGTTTAATTTATACACGCACAATTGATGATCGCGGAAAAATCAATGTCATTTTGTTATGTGCAAAAGCTAAGGTTGCGCCAATTAAACCGGTTACTATCCCGCGTCTCGAGTTATTAGGTGCATTATTGGCCGCGCGATTGAGTGCAAAAGTATTGTCTTCTTTTCGTTGTAAAATCAATAAAGTATATCATTGGACCGATTCATCAGTTGTCCTAGGTTGGCTTAAGACGGATCCTCAAAAGTTAAAAACTTTTGTATCCAACAGAATTGGTGAGATCCAGGAACTGTCTCCAGATGGTGTCTGGAGACATGTTGCAGGCGATCAAAACCCAGCCGACCTAGCTTCTAGAGGTATTGACCCTCACAAACTACGCGATGCAGTAATTTGGTGGAAGGGTCCCTCTTTTTTATTAGATGATCAGTCTCAATGGCCACAAATGCATCATCGCAGTGCTGAACTTCCAGAGATAAAATCACATTTTAATAGTGAAGTTGCATTAAGTCATAAAACAAATAAAAGCGAATCATTAAAACTGATAAATTTCAACGACTATTCGAACTTAGGTCCCTTAACAAGAAAGGTTGCATATATTCTTAGGTTTATTTACAATCTCAGAAACTCAACATCCAAAATGACTGAGCACCTATCAGTGAGGGAATATAATGATTCTCTTAACTACTTAATAAGACAATCTCAATTTGAATCTTTCTTTAATAACGAAATAAAATTGTTAAAAGATAAAAAAAAAATACCAAATAAATCTCGTCTGATTGCATTGTCTCCATTCATCGATGAGAACGGTCTGCTGCGTGTCGGTGGCCGGCTCCAAAATTCATCTGAAACATACGATAAAAAGCACCCAATACTATTAGACAGCAAACATAGATTTACACTTCTTCTTTTTGAACAAGAACATTTGAAAAATTTACATGGTGGACCTCAATTCTTATTGAGCTCTATAAGACAAAGATTCTGGCCTATAAATGGCAGAAAATTAGCTAGAAAGGTTGTTGATAACTGTAAAAAATGTAGAATTATGAAAGGTCAAACTATAAACCCTTTAATGGGAAACTTACCTTCGTCTCGTGTCACTCCTAATCTTCCATTTGAAGTCTGCGGAACTGATATGGCTGGTCCTTTCTACATCACCGATCGTAAGGGACGCGGTTGTAAAATCACAAAATGTTACTTATGTCTCTTCGTTTGTTTTAGTACTAAAGCTATCCATCTAGAAGTAGCTAGTGATTTGACAACCGACGTTTTCCTTTTATGCCTTAGAAGGTTCATATCACGCCGTGGAAAGCCACTGGAGATGTTTTGTGATAACGGTCTTAACTTCGTTGGTGCGAATAACGAAATAGGTATATTTATTAAAACAAAGAATAAAGACATAGCTTCATTTGCGGCTGGCGAGGGTATCAAGTTTACGTTTTCCCCGGCCTACTCACCAAATTTTGGAGGTATTTGGGAAGCAGGCGTTAAATCTGCAAAGCATCATATACTACGTACCTTAGGAAACACTCATATGACATTTGAGGAGTTATCAACATTGTTTTCTCAAGTTGAAGCAATCCTGAACTCCAGACCCTTGACCCCATTATCGTCGAATCCCTGTGACCTTGAACCTCTCACTCCTGGGCACTTCTTGATCGGCAGAGCACTCACATCGATACCGTCCCCTTCTATGCTAGACATCAACCCGAACAGACTCAGCAGATACCAATACATTGAACAAGTGAGGCAGCAATTTTGGAATCGGTGGCAGAGTGAATTCCTGTCCGAACTACAACAACGGACGAAGTGGCGAGTCAATCAAGAAGGACTACAGGTTAACGATTTGGTAGTCATAAAAGATCCAAATCTGCCTTGTATGAATTGGAAATTAGGAAGGATCCAAAAATTGTATCCGGGAGCTGATCAGATTTCCAGAGTAGCAGACGTTTACACAACTAAAGGCATTTATCGGCGTGCTATTAACAAGCTGTGTCCACTGCCGAAACCTACGCAACTAAGCCCTCACCAGTACGAGGCAGCTGCTTCGGAGGATCCTCGAAGCCCTACGTCTTCGAGGGCCGGGGATGATGTTGCGGCACACAGCAGCGACTAGAAAACTGGTTCCTTCGCCCCCGGGCCGCGGGTCGCGGGGAAGGCGCCCGGCTCAACGGTCATTACGCATTGGAGCTTGTATCGAAAAGTCTAATTGTACTTATTTATTGTAAAATCACTTAATACACCATATCAAGAGGATCGCCGCAGTTTTATTTACATATTCATTCGGATCCTCAACAGTGATATCAATATTAACTTAGATAATAATGAGGTAAGACAAGTTTCAAATGTCATGTTTGTCCCCCAATTATCTACTAACCTACTCTCAGTTAGTAAAATGACTCAAAAAGGCTTTAGTATTTTATTTGATAGGAAGGGCTGTTTTATATTTGACAAATGTAAAATAACTGGCAATGTTGTTGCATCTGCTAATAATGTAAATGGAATTTACAAGTTAAATGGGTCTGTGTGTAAGTTAAGCATGTCTTCGCACAATGAGATGCATTCTATGACCCTGCATGATAGGCAGGATTCCATGAGTGCTGCAGTTGCTGTCTCTTCTGTACCAGTTGATACATTGCATCGGAGATTAGGACACTTAAATCTAAAAGGTATGTGTACTCTAAGAGGTGGTGGTGCAAATGGTGTTATGTTTCAGGAACCTGAAGCTGGATCCACCCTAAAGGATTGCATTCCCTGCCTGGAAGGGAAGTTGAGCGCCCAACCGTTCCCTAAAGGAGAAACGAAGCGATCCAATAAGCCACTGGAGTTAATTCACTCTGATGTTTTTGGACCTGTGCAGGAGAGTAGCTGGGGTGGTGCGAAATACCTGGTCACGTTTACAGATGACTGTACAAGGAAGACCTTTGGATATTTACTCAAGTATAAATCAGAGGTAATGTGCTGTTTTATTAACTTTAAAACTTTAGTAGAGAAGCAGATGAACTTGCCAATTAAATGCTTACGTTCAGACAATGGCGGTGAATACTGCAATGATGGGTTTTCTGGATTCTTAAAGAAGGAGGGGATAGTTCATCAGACTACTATTCCATACTGCTCTCAGCAAAATGGTGTGGCAGAACGTCTAAATAGGACGCTAATTGAGAACGCGAGGTGCATGTTACAGGCATCTGGTCTCTGTAAGCGCTTTTGGGGAGAGGCTGTAGCAACGGCTATTTATTTTAAAAATAGGTGCCCCACAGCTGCTTTGTCAGGACAAATTCCTGAGGAGGCTTGGACCAGGTCAAAAATTGACCTTAGTCACCTTCGTGTTTTTGGATGTATCGCTTATTCTCTCATACCAAAACAAAAACGTCAAAAACTTGATGCTAAATCAGAGGTTTATATATTTGTTGGCTATAGTGAAACCTCTAAGGGCTATAGATTAGCGTTGCCTTCGGATCCTAGAAAAGTAATCTTGTCTCGGAATGTGCATTTTATTGAAAATAAATTTTATCAAGATATTGGATTTCATAAAAATTCTAATGCTGAAATTGAATTTAATTCTTGTAATTTGAATAATAATGAATTGAATTCCAATAATGATAATGAATCAATTTTATGTGATAATTGTAATGAATTGAATTTTACTAAAGATGACATAATTAATGATAATTTAAATTGTAGTAGTGAAATAAAATTAAATGTTGGCTCTCTGACATCTTCAGACTCATCTGATGACTGCTGCATCAGGAGTGAGGATGAGGTCGACTCTGCTGAGTCACCAGCGTGCTCGGCGCGCGACGATCGCGTGACGCCCGCATGTGAGGAGACAGCTGGAGGAGAGGTGGTGACGAGTCCCGTTACACCCGTCACCACTAGCGGCCGTCCTATGCGTTCTACACGCTTAATGCCCCCTACAAGGTAAAGTCGTTTGCAATAGAATCCAACAATCATGTAAACAAATATGGCGGACTGACATTGACAGCGTATTGTTTATGCCCATAGTGATGTCATAGTGTTCTAATTTAATTTTAATTAAATTTATTTTTCTAATTATTTTAATTTTAAGTCATAGACTATGGCCCATAGTAGGATAGGTACTAAAATAAAACTGACTAAATAGATTAAATATATAAGCCATAGACTATAAAATAAAACTGATTATATATAAAAAAAGTGTTTATTAAAACAAATTTAAATCTTCGTCTTCGTCATCATCACTATCAGAAGTGTCGCCGGTGACCGTAATTATAAATGGAACCACTGTGTCATCGCTTGCCGTGTCTAAAATGCCGTCGAGCTTTTTCGTTTCTTCCTCTTCCTTTAGGACGTGACTTACGCATTTCGACCATTGTTCATATTAAAGTGCGTCTAATAGATTTCCGTTGTAGGTAATAGATCTAAATCATTCTTACCTCCTGATTACTCCTTGAGAAAAAATACCAATCGTATGCTATATCAAAGTCCGTGATGCCGTGCAAAGGTCGTCGTTCCAAGAAAAATATGTCCAGCCAAATCGTAAAGCAAAACAAAAGTCCAAAATGAGAATGCAAAGTCGTAGAAATCGGAAACAGAAAACGGAAACAGAAAACACTAATGCACAGCGAACCCACAGAACAGTGAATGACTGTGAATGACAATTCTAACAAAATGGCCACCTGTCAATTTTTCAAAACTAACCATTATTTTTATGGCTTAGGATACAATCCGTTTTGGTTAATTATATTAAGCTCTTGAAAAAAAATTTTTATTGTATTCAAATAATATTAAATTAAAATAA
Source organism: Ypsolopha scabrella (assembly GCA_910592155.1). Lineage (NCBI taxonomy): Eukaryota > Metazoa > Arthropoda > Insecta > Lepidoptera > Ypsolophidae > Ypsolopha > Ypsolopha scabrella. Next base: position 19,034,740 of record OU342986.1, read on the forward strand.
TTTATTAAATTAAAAATAAAAGATAACTTCAGATTACGAACAACACTAACTTTTCAATGACTTATAGAGTTCGATGAGTAAAAAACTAAGATGACAGCTTGTCAAATACTTCGAAATTTTTACGTTGCAAATGTTTTAACAAATTTAACTTATAAATACAAGTTAAATCGTGTTGAAGATAATGTGAAAACAATGGTGCGTTCGTTGAAATCAGACTATGTTCATAATTGATCGTCAAATGTATGTGATTACGGAGTAATCGTGACAATTTGGTTTGTTTACATGATTGTTGGATTCTATTGCAAACGACTTTATAGTGATTTTATTATGTTAACGCAGAAAGGGATATTGTTGGATGAACCACAAACATATGATGAGGCGATATCATGCACAAATAATGATAAATGGAAGGCTGCGATGCAGTGTGAGTATGACTCATTGGTTGCGAATCAAGTATGGAAACTGGTGGACAAGCCAGCTAATCAAAATGTTATCAAGTGTAAATGGGTTTATAAAATTAAACGCGACGCTTCTGGTAATTTTGATAAACATAAAGCGCGACTAGTAGCGAAGGGCTTTACACAAAAGCTAGGCGTTGACTACAACGAAACTTTTTCCCCTGTAGTCCGCCATTCCACTATGAGGATACTGTTTTCAATCGCTACAGAGCTAGATTTATGCATTGATCATATAGATGTAACAACTGCATTTCTTAACAGTAATCTCGATGAAACGATCTATATGGAGCAGCCTGTAGGCTTTGTAAGTGTAGATAGCAATAAAGTATGTTTATTGTTGAAGAGCATATATGGCTTAAAACAGGCAAGTAGGGCCTGGAATTGTAAGGTACATGCTTTGTTATGCAACAATAATTTTGTTCAGAGTAAATGTGAACCATGCGTATATGTTAAAAAGTCAAAAGATGATCTTACTATTATAGCTCTATATGTAGACGACTTTTATATATTTTATAGTAAGAATAGTTTGAATAAAGTGCAATTATCGTGTTTACTTGAGAAAGAATTTAATTTTAAAAATCTTGGATCTTTAAAAAGTTGTTTAGGCATAAATATAAGTAGGAATCATGAGAATGGTGTTTTAAAACTTGACCAAGCTGAATATATTAAGAAGTTGCTTATTAAGTTTGGCATGACTGATTGTAAAACGGTTTCAACACCAATGGTACAAAATAATAAATTAATCATACCTGAGACAGATAGTTTGGATGATAGTACATATAATTACAGAGAACTAATGGGTTCTTTAATTTATCTAGCTGTGTGCACACGTCCAGATATTGGGTATGCTTGTAGTCAATTAAGTCAATTCAATAACAACTTTGACAAGAATCATTGGCAAGCGGCTAAACGTATTTTACGTTATTTAGCGGGAACTCTAAATTACAGTTTATGTTTTTATAAATCTGGCAATTTTAATGTAACTGCTTATACAGATGCCGACTGGGGTAATGATGTCACAGACAGGAAGTCCTATACAGAATTCTTGATCAAGCTAGGTAAGAATACTATTAGCTGGGAATCACGCAAGCAGCGATGTGTGGCTTTATCAAGTACCGAAGCCGAGTATTTGGCTATAAGCGATGTATGTAAGGATGTTTGTTTTATTAAAAATTTTCTGTCTGAAATTGTGACTTCCAACATAAAGATAATGATATACAATGATAATCAGAGTGCACAAAAATTGTTGGAGGTCAAACAATATTCGCATAAAAGAACCAAACATATAGATCTAAGGTATCACCATGTAAAAGATCTTATTCAAAAAGGTGTAATTTCCGTGAGATATTTATGTACCCAAGAGATGATAGCTGATGTACTTACGAAGCCACTTGGTAGAATTAAGCATAATAATTTTATATCCCACATGAACTTAACTTGTTAAATGTTGTATTTAATTTTGTGAACAAGTTGATATTTTATTTTTACAGTTGACATGTAAAGTTTTTTTTATGTAGAGTCATGCTTAGTGTAAAGATTCTATGTAGAGTGATTGTATACGATGTAATTAATTGTACATTATAGAGCATGGGCTAAGTTTTTTTTAAATATTTAGTCGCATGGAAAGGTTTGTTTTGTGTAAATTGATTCTGTAACAATATTTGTTTTACTATGTGTCATGTATGATTCTATCATTTGTAAAGCCAAGAGTTACCAAAGTTTCGTAATGATCTTGGCATTATAAGGCATAAGGGGAAGTGTTGAAATGTAAGTATGCCTTATAATGTTGCATAGGTTTGCATCTGGTATTATTATAAAGATAATACCTGGCAACATCTCACTCTTTTAGACGAGACAAAATATTATAGCTCTTTGTTTCACTCTCTCTGTCTTTCTGTCAAAATGTCGGATACACCGACTAGCTGTATTTCTTTTATATCCATTTTAATCAATAAAGTGCATGTACATTTTATGTGAATATATTATTGCTGCTGTCAGCGCCGCCACTTCGTAACCGCTCCATGCAATCGATCCACGCTACCTCTAACAAAAATGACGATATTTTCCAAACTCTGGATTGAAACATGTTCACGACGACGCTGCTTTTGTTCAATGGTGAGCAATCGCGGCACCCATTTTAAGCACAGCTCTCTCATTTTCAATTTTTCAGTCAATATGCGATGTACATATAGCACTTTTTGAAATGCCTACCATGTCTGCTAACTCGCGTACTTTTAGTCTACGCTACGGTCACCCAAGACAAATTTTTGGATTTCACTTCATTTGGCCGACCGCTGTGATGTTCATCTAGGCAGCTCGTGCAAACTCTTTTCAACTCAGCGACCCAATATTTTACTGTTGTAAATGAAGGAGCAGACTCTCCCAAAGTAGAATCCGGCACGACTTGGACTAACACCTTTATTTTTAAATGAAAGTGTTGTATCTCTATTAATGGCTGTGAAACAAAAGCAACAGAACGTAACTTCTTGTTTTTTCAAATTAATTTGCCCTAGGATTCGAACTTTGCCAGTATTGCCATCTATGTATATGCTAGGTTGGCTATTTTTGGGACCACCTACGTACACTGGCTGATAATGTAGCAAGAATTTGTAAAAACTTGGATACATTTCAGTATCACAAGAAGTGAAGGCGGAATGTTTGGAGTCCTTTGCCATTTGAACATCCATAATCTGTACTCGTTTACGACTGCTGAAGGTAAAGTTCCGTCTATTGATACATTTCAGTATCACAAGAAGTGAAGGCGGAATGTTTGGAGTCCTTTGCCATTTGAACATCCATAATCTGTACTCGTTCACGACTGCTGAAGTTAGAGTACCGTCTATTGATAGTTCATATTCCTCCGCAATTAATTGGAAAACATACAGTTACCCAAAATAATAATAAAAACCGGACAAGTGCGAGTCGGCCTCGCCCACCGAGGGTTCTGTACACATTTACCTCGATGTTTAATTACGTACTTTAGATAAATATTACATTTCTATGATTTAATTACAAATGTATCGTTTACAGATTTTCCCTCATAACTACTTCATCATCATCATCATAAATACTTTATTGCACAAAAAAATAAGTACAAAAAGGCGGACTTAATGCATAAAGCATTTTCTACCAGTCAACCCACAGATGGTACAAGATAAATAGGTAGGTGGGCGTGCAAGAAGAGTAAAAACTTAAAAATTACAAATTAAATGAAGATACTACTCTAAATTAATAACTATAGATAACAATACCTAAAAAAAAATATGTAAATACATAAATAAAGACAAGTTTTAATAAGTATATTGTAAATAAATACATAAAAACGTAAAGTCATTGATGCTACATTTCTATATAAACTAGTAAACAACGAACTAGATTGTCCACACCTGCTTGAATTATTATTTTTTCAAATACCGCGCCCCTCCTCTCGTTGCAGTTCGTTAAGATTTCACATTAGTAGGAGTCGAACGAACTATAATAAAAACCGATTTTTCTCTCGCTCTCCGGCATTATATAACAAAATGTTGGGAGACATCGACATCTTCCTTGAAAGTAAAAACTGTTTTAAAGCCAAAGCAAATAAAATACTACGTAAGTGACTTTTAATTATTTCTCGTGCTTGTATATGTATAATATGCATCTGGAACTTTGTATGTAATGTATTTGTTAACAAACCATGTAAGCTCCAGTGTTTATTCTAAAAATGTGTGTTATTTTATAAGGGTTCTTTAGGTCTGTTTATATTAATGTTTTCTCTATTGTTTTCTTTTTAATATGTAATGACCGTTTGTAACCTAAATAAATAAATAAATAAATAAATAAATAAATAAATAAAAAAATACATACCATGACTGCAAAAAATAATAAGAATTAAAGAAGTTCATATTTGTGTGTTTTTGGAGAGGTAGTGTCTGTGCACAGAATACTTAAAGGAGTTACGGGAGGGGGGGGGGGGCTTTTCTGACATCGTCGGGAAGTTCGTTCCAGAGACGAACAGCAACTACACTAAAAGAATTGGATACTAATCCGGAATGATGCAAAGGAATCGAGAGAAGAAGGTTATTTGAGGATCTGAGCATTCTATCGTGATTGTCAGACAAGAGATGTATCATTGACTTGAGGTATGAGGGGGTATTTGGATCGGTAATTATACTTTAAAGAAGGCAAACAATTCTTAGGTTTCTACGGTCGCGAATAGGAAGCCAGTTGAGTTTTGCACGAAACTCTGAAACGTGGTCATATTTCCTCAATCCAAATATGAAACGGATGCAGGTGTTAAGCAAGCGTTCCAGTTTATTGAGATGCTCTTCTTTAGCATCCAAATAACAGGTATCAGCGTAGTTAATAATAGGGATGAGAAGGGAATTGGCGATAGAGATTTTCGTTGAAATAGGTAATACGTTTTTCAGACTTAAAAGAGAACGGAGAGAGGCATAAAATTTTCGAGAAACTTTTTCGATTTGAGCATCCCAATTTAAATCCTGATCTATAACTAAACCTAAATCATTAACGGTAGAAGAGAAGCTGATACCGCAATCGTTATATTTCAACTGTGGCAGCGTGTCAAAGTCAATTTTTGTAATTTGTCGTGAACTTCCGACAATGATAGCCTGACACTTGTTTGGGTTTGACGATAGGGCAAGCAGATGGCGAAACGTCCAAGTTTGAGGTTTTGCGGCCTCTTAATGAAAAAACGGCTATAAAGCGGTTTGCGGATGGTTTGTCTGACCAGCTACTTAGCACTGTTATCGCGTCACGGCAGTTTGATTCGCTACCAGAAGCTATTAGGACAGCAATAGACGAACAATCTATGTCCACCCAGCCTCAGAACCAAACTATGCATTTTGGGTCTACCAAACCGTACCAGCATAAACGCTATGATAATCGCGGTTTCCGTGGCCGAAGAAATTACTCGAATAGGAATTTCAATCAAGACAATAACACAGGTCAACAAACTTCCTTTAAAAGTGCAGGTTTTCGAGGTACATACAAGAATGGCCAGCGTCAGCAAACACGCCGCGGCGGCTACTCACGTTTCCAGCGTATTCAGCATAACGTGTCAGAACACGACGGTCGGGAAAGGCTTCGAAATAATAATGAGCGTTTAGAGTTTTTTCGTGCCTAAACAGAGCAATCATTATATTTATAGTTTTAATAACTTTTGCGTTATTACTTGCCAGTAAGGACTGGTGACAAGTTAAATTTATTGGTTGACACTGGAGCTAGTTTATGCGTATTAAAGTATGAATGGTTATTAAAAAATAGGGAATTATTGAATTTAATTCAAGAGGATAAGTTAGTAATTAAAGGAATAAGTGGTAATTTAGAGTCTGTTGGCTATATTAATTTAGATATTATTATTAAGAATGTGGTTTTTAAACAAAAGTTCTACATTTTCAAGAACTTATCTTGCACCGCAGAGGGGATACTTGGGCAAGATTTTTTCACGCGATATTACGCGATGTTGAATTATAAAGATGGTACTTTGAGTTTGGAAAACCAAGACCAGTCTATTGTTGTACAAGTATGTGGAAACTTGTTTACAATTCCGCCACGATGCGAAATGATTCAACACATCCCGACGATATTAGTTAGTGATTGCGTCATTTTAGCAAAGGAAATTTATAAGGGAGTGTACACAGCGGGTGTCATTTCGAAACCACAGAATGGACTTATTCCAGTTAGGATTTTAAATACCACAGATAATTCAATTAAGGTAGATATTTCGGATTTAGAAGTCATTAGCTTGAATCACTTTGATGTTTGCAAGTTTGACAAGGATAGTATTACATCTAATAGAGTCCGAACTTTGCTAAATTTACTTGATTTGCATTCTTATTTAAATAAAGAGGAGCAAAAGAGCATTGAGAACGTGTGTGCTAAATATGCCGATGTTTTTCATTTGCCAGGAGATACGCTTTCCACAAGTAATTTAATTAAACATTCTATTAAATTGAAAGAAAACACGTCTTCAGTGTACGTGAAGCCTTATAGATTGCCAAATGCATTAAAAGGTGAAGTTCAAAAGCAGATCGATGAAATGCTTAGGAATGACATTATTGAGGAGACCACTTCTGAATGGTCCAGTCCTGTTCTTTTAGTTCCCAAAAAGACTGATAGGTCAGGAGACAAGAAATGGAGACTTGTCGTGGATTATCGTCAACTTAACAACAGAATACAAGACGATAAATTCCCTTTACCCAATATTACAGAGATTTTGGACTCATTATCGAATAGTATATACTTTTCAAAGCTAGATCTTAGTCAAAGTTACTATCAGTTATCCTTTGAAGAGCAATCTAGAAAGTACACAGCATTTACAACGGATAAACAATACCAGATGAAACGATGTCCGATGGGTTTAAAGACATCTCCGAGTGCTTTTTCTCGTCTAATGACAATTGCAATGTCTGGTTTAAACTATAAAGCTTGTTTTATATACTTAGATGACTGTATTATAGTAGGAAACTGCCTAGAAACACACAATAAAAACCTTATGACTATTTTAGAACGCTTACGTAAAGTTAACTTAAAGTTAAACCCTCTGAAATGTGAGTTTCTGCGTAAGGAAATCGTTTATTTAGGTCATAAAATAACTTCAGAAGGGATTTTTCCCGACCCAACTAAAGTAGAATCCTTGCAAAACTACCCTACTCCACAGAATACTGACGATGTCAAAAGATTTGTAGCGTTTGCAAATTATTATAGGCGTTTTATACCAAAGTTCGCAGAGATAGCCCACCCTATGAATGCATTATGTAAGTTGAGAAGACGGTCAAGCTTATTAAAAAGTTCCATAGTGAGGTCGGGATAGCATACATCCGCATAATCTAAGATGGGGAGCAACAATGAATTAACAAGAGTAACTTTAGCAGAGTATGGCAGAAACTTTTGCATGCGTTTAAGAGCATGCAAAGATGCAAATATTTTTTTGCTGCTTTCAGACACAACGTTACAGTGTGATTTGACGAAGTATGTCGAAGCATATCCATTAGAAAGAAAGGATACTGTTTCCGTAGCTAGGTTATTTGTAAATAATTTTATTTTAAGATATGGTATCCCGAAAGAAATTATAACTGACATGGGGACAGAGTTCATGTCGTCAGTTTTTTCGGAAATTTGTAACTTATTAAATATTACTAAACTACATTCAACCGCGTATCACCATGAAACTCTAGGATCGTTAGAGAACACTCATAAGCATCTAGGAGCTTATCTTAGGATACAGTGCAATAGCAACAAAACTGACTGGAGCAGTTGGCTTCCATTTTGGTGTTTTTCTTATAACAGCGCGGTTCACACTGAGACAAAATACACGCCATTCGAGTTAGTGTTTGGAAAAGTCTGTAACTTACCGAGCAATTTACAGAACCCAGTCGTAGAACCATTGTATAATCCCGACTCTTATCCTTTGGAACTCAAATACAGGCTTCAAAGAGCACAACTTGAAGCTAGAAATAATTTATTAATGAGCAAGGAATTACGAAAGGTACATTTTGATAAAAATGCGAATCCTGTGAAGTATAAGAGTGGTGATTTAGTTTTAATTAGAAACCAAGTGGGTGATAAGCTAGATACAATTTATTTAGGTCCTTTTATAGTTATACAGGATCTGGAACCGAATGTCAAAATTTTAAGGGATGGTAAAGAGTATATTACCCATAAAAATAATACAAAATTATTTGTTAAATGAAATATTTAAGTCTGTTAAATGTGTTAACGTTTTAAGAAATTAATTATGTCTATAAGAAAATTCTATTTTGATAAAAATGTGAACCAAGTAGTATGCCTCACATTTTTTTTGCAGTACCCCGGGAATGAAGGGACTTTTAAGGGGGAGATGAAGTGTAGTAACAACGAAGAAACGTTGTTTTATAATATTACTGCGACATGCAGCTATTGACTGCAATATTGTGACGCACGCTGCTTGAGTTATTATAAAACCGATTGATGTACATTTTTGGACGGTCACTCTATTTTGGCATCGAAATAATAAACATGTCAACTTAACACTTCGTTTAAATCATCACTCCCGTCTACAACCCTTGGCGCTAACCAAAGTTATTTGAATTGAAAATAACAGAGGGGAGAGAATGCTACCCTGAAGAACACCAGCATCCAAATCACACCAATCGGACAGGGTCTGATCACAGCGAATGGCCTGCCGGCGTCCTCGAAGATAGGAAGTGAACCAGTTTAAAGCAGGGAGAGATATATTCAAACGGTTAAGGGAAGCAAGTAGGAGGTCGTGATAGACAGCGTTGAAAGCATTACTAAAATCTACTAGAACCAGTGCAGTTACCATTCCCTTCTCCATTCCTAATCTTATGTCCTCAGTCACTTTAAGGAGCGTTGTGGTTGTGCTATGACCAGTTCTAAAGCCAGACTGATACGGGTTTAAAAGATTACTCGTCGATAGGTAATATGTGAGCTGACGATGAACAAGGGATTCGATGACTTTGGACAGAAATCGGACGGTACTGAGTTGGAAGTTGAGGGTCATGAACTTTTGCAAGAGGATTTACATGCGCCATGCGCCACATGTCGGGAAATATACCCGAAGTAAGGGAGAAATTGACAATGTGAGTGATTGGAGGAAGAAGGACATCAAGCAAATGAGTAATCATAATGCGGCCTATGTCATCGCAGCCAACGGCTTTTGATTTTAGGGATAGTATTATTTTTTTGACGTCTTCCCTGCAAACTGGTGAGAAATTAAAAGGTTCAGTATTTGGGGAAGGTAAACCATGTAAAAAACGCAAAGTTTCTGTTTTGGTAGTTGAAGAAAGGGGAGGAACAGTGGCAAAAAATTGATTAAGGGTATTTAAGTCCAAAGAAATCTCCTTATGATTTGTACATTTCCCCACACCGAGAGACTTGAGAAACTTCCAGATACCTGCTGGCGAGGATAATTCCAACTGTTCGGCGATATATCGGCGTCTGGTGGTTTTACAGAATTGGTTACAACGATTTCTCGCAACTTTATAAGCAGACCAATTTACATCTGACCGATCCTTCTTGTATTTTCGAAAAGCACGATCTCCAATGCCATGGCTTTGCGAATACGATCATTGATCCAAGGTGTAGGCCGATGTTTCATTGTGACAGGGCGGAGGGGAGCGTGTTTATTGAACAATAACAAAATATTATTGCAGAGAAAAAAACCTTATCGTCTACATTATCAAAATCTTGCATATCACTCCACGGTATAGCCGCTGCATCAGATCGCAGTTTATCCGAATCCATCCTTGCAAAATTCCGCTGAAGTCGTGTTACCGGTTTGACCTTGGGCCTACGTAGTCGGTAAGAACAAAAAATTAAATCATGGTGTGAGAACGCAGGAGCAAGATATTGACCGTGATCCGCGATAAAGCTGTCATCAGATGTTAAGATAAGATCCAGCAATGTATGTCAGTATCATTATTATGGTGAGTGGCCGATAAAGGAAGGATCTTTAAATTAACTGAGTGAACAAGAGCTACTTGTAGTATAAGACGGTATTACTTGCCAAATTTCATAGTTATAGGTCAACGGAAAATACCATATGAATCTCGATTCCTTTGAGTGTGTCGAAACATAGATACGTTTTATGCGGCATAAACGGTTGTATCTTTTTTTGCGTTAACTTAGAAGTTTGATTTTTCACAGCTTAAAGGGACTGTAAACTTGAGTACATGGTTTTAATTTCAACTCGATACCTCCACGCGTTCCTGAGATAAAGGGTCTTGACAGACAGACGGACGGACAGACAGACTGTCAACTTTACTTAAATCAATAAGAAGAGACTTATTTTCCAATTAATTAACACAGTTTATTTTCCTAACACAATGAGGAATATTAACAATAGCAATCATATAACACTGCCAATATACTCGAAACATACTTATTATCAGAGGATATTTTCATAAGTATAAGCTCACATTTTACCGTGGTCCGTTGGGAAAATTTAGCGTGGTCCGATGCATGCAACTCGCAACGGACCACGTGAGTCGATGGGAATAAGCCGCCTGCGCCATCGGGTGATTAGATACGGGGATAATTAAAAAAATAAGTGTAATTTTAGATAAAGGGTTTCCGCCAAATCCCATACAAAAAAACCCCAGTCCCGGCGCGAAAGAATTGTATCTCAGATTTTAGATAATTATTAGCAGAAACAATATCAAGGGTCACTATTTCCTGATTCGGTGGCTAACGTGGTTATTTTGCCCAGAGAAGTTTCATAGGCACTACATGCAAACATGACAGTTTTTAGGAAAAGCCCTTGTTGAATACTGAGAAACGATAATGAATTAATTGAAATAGGCGTTACCTTGCGGAAGTCCATCACTAAGTAAAGGATATATGAATATAATTTGCAATATTCCCGACAGCTCAGCACTAGCACTAGCTGCTGAGCTGTCGGGCGAACAACATCAGTTGCTGCGGAGAAGCCGAGCTAGCAACACATCCCGAGGATGCCTCGTTCAGGGGCGAAACACGTGTCGATAAGTTTTCTTGCTTGTTATTTAAGATTGCTTTGCTTGTATCGCTTGCTTGTTGCATGTTTTTATGCGGGCGGGCGGGCGGTGCACGAGTCTGCATTTTGAATAGCACGACAAGAATTGTTTAGCGGAATATTGCAAATTATATTCATATATCCTTTACTTAACGATAATGAAGACCTATTGTAATAGTTTATTAGAGAAAGGTTAAACACTGGTTACTAAATGCGGCAGGTATGCGCATATTCTTTTCCTTATAAAGATAACTACAAAATGTATATAATTTGATGCAGGCTATACATATCAGTGTGTACGCATATGTGCCTATTATATTCAATTTTTTGCAATTACCCACACGTTTGCGTTGTTAATGAGTGAATTAATACAGTAACATGAAGTTTTTCAAAAAAATGCCATATGTATAGGTACATTATTGTACATATGTGATAATGTGTTTATATCATGTGTTTTATTCATTTTTTGCCAATTCAACGTCAGTTAAAACAGTAAAATGAAGTTTTTCCTAAAAAATGTCATATTTGCATGTAGCGCCTATGAAACTTCTCTGGGCAAAAAAAAACATGTTAGCCACTGAATCAGGAGATAACGACACCTGATATTGTTTCTACTAATAATTATCTAAAATCTGAGATACAATTCTTTTGCGCCGGGACTGGGGCAATTTTGGCGGATACCCTTTAGCGTGTACAAAAAAAGGTAAAGTTCCCCCCCCTGGACCCGCCACTGCCAATCGGTTCAGTAGTTGCGGCGTGAAAGAGTAACAAACATTCATCCATCCATCCAAACTTTAGCATTTATAATATTACTAGCTTTTGCCCGCGGCTCCGTCCGCGTCTGAGAGATTTTCGTGGAAATAAGGAAAACAAAAGAATATGGTTCTTTGAACGACAATATGCAACGGTCACCGTGTTTTACCAAAGTGCTAATAAAGACCAATCAAATAAGCCCAAACTCGAAGGGTCTGCTGTTTTCCGTTGAGGAGATCCCGTACCCATCTTCCAGTCCCATCATCAGACCCTGGTCACCATGTTTTATCAAAGTGCTAATAAAGACCAATCAAATAAGCCCAAACTCGAAGTCTCTGCTGTTGTCCGTTGAAGAGATCCCGTGCCCATCTTCCAGTCCCACCATCAGACCCTGGTCACCTTTTTTTTACAAAAGAAAGAAAATATTTATTTTGAATATAATATAAGAAAATAAAAAGTGAAAACAAATTTTACCAGTCGGGGTTTGAACCCGCGACGATCGGCTACGCTACGGCGGCGGCGAACCTTCCATGTTTCACTTAAATTCTCACTGCGCTTTTGTCATGATATGTACATACCTAGCCTTCCAGTCCCATCATCAGACTCTGGTCACCATGTTTTATCAAAGTGCTAATAAAGACCAATCAAATAATCCCAAACTCGAAGGGTCTGCTGTTTTCCGTTGAGGAGATCCCGTACCCATCTTCCAGTCCCATCATCAGACCCTGGTCACCATGTTTTATCAAAGTGCTAATAAAGACCAATCAAATAAGCCCAAACTCGAAGTCTCTGCTGTTGTCCGTTGAAGAGATCCCGTGCCCATCTTCCAGTCCCACCATCAGACCCTGGTCACCTTTTTTTTACAAAAGAAAGAAAATATTTATTTTGAATATAATATAAGAAAATAAAAAGTGAAAACAAATTTTACCAGTCGGGGTTTGAACCCGCGACGATCGGCTACGCTACGGCGGCGGCGAACCTTCCATGTTTCACTTAAATTCTCACTGCGCTTTTGTCATGATATGTACATACCTAGCCTAAAACCTTCCCGAAGAAATGCTTTATCTTTCAGTGAAAACTGCATCAAAACCCAAAGAGTGGTTCTCAAGTTTTTTTCATGTATGGGACCCCTCCTGTATGTTTATTTAATTCATTTTTTTGTTCAATATTCGGTTTTGGTTACATTTTACACCACAAATCCACATTTTCAGATCTGTGGGTAACTCATTCCATCTGCAAGGAGACCCGTGACATACGGACGGACAGACGGCGTCGCGGAACCCTTAAAACGTTACATAGTACCTAGTAATGTAATAACACAAATATTTTGTGATTATAATAACAGACACAACACGAAATACCTATTTAATTTTAGTCACTAATATGGCTTGACGGCTAAGGCAAATCTATATTTCAGTTTCCGTATTGAACTCAAAGTCAAATAAGACACTACTTATTATTTTTATATTTAAACTAGCTTTTGCCTGCGACTTCGTTCGCGTGGGTTTCGAATATAAATTGGAATCAGACTTCCCATAGATTTATTTAGCCTTTGCCGTTTGCGTCTATTCAATCTTTGCCCCTTCTGCGGCTTGGGCGTTATTTTATGAACACCCATTGTAGTCTATGTGTTGACCAGGGTAACCACAATGATAATAAATAAAACTACATTCAAATCTGTTGTAGCATTATTTTATGAACACACCCTATAGTCGATTTGTTAAGAAAGGTGACTACAATGATAATTAAGGAAGCCGCATTCAAATCCTTGATGAGTTCTCGAGTTATAAAAGCGTTTATTCAACCTTTGCTCGGTTTCCGACTTGGGCGTTACTTTATGAACACCCCTTATAGCCTATGTGTTGACGGCGATTATAATAAAAAAAACCGCATCCAAATCCATATAGACAGACAAAAATTCTAAAAATTATAGTTTCGGCCTCAGTACAGTACCAATAACCCATTTCATTTAAAATTTCGCGAAAATATTAAATGTACAGACACGACTTTTTTACTACTTTATTATTAGTATAAGTATAGATAACTATTATTAAAGTTGGATTAGTAGGAAAATACGAATACTATAATAAGTTATTTTTAGAGTGAGCGAATGCTGTGCGCTGCTCTGCGACGCTGTGAAGCGCACAGCATTCGAAAATTTCAACTTTGTACCGACTAGGTTGAGGCTGTAGACTCCTGTGACAGACGGACAGACATACAGTGGAGGCTTAGTAATAGGGTCCCATTTAGCAGCCTTCAGGTACGGAACCCTAAAAATATTAAATGTACAGACACGACTACTTAACTAATCAATACTTATAATAAAACAGTAGAAACCGCTGTGTCTGTACATTGAAGAAAAGTAATAGAAATAGAAAGAGAAGAGTAATAGAACACAAATCAATGATTTTTAGAATTCTTTTCTGTCTGTTTGTTAGCGCACATCTCTAAAACTACTGAACGGATTTTCATGTAGTTTTCACAGCTGTACAGAGCTTAATTTTGAATAGAATAATAACTTTATTTCATTAAAATCAGATCTCGGAAAAAAAAGTTATCGTCATTTAAAGATTTTTGGAATTTACTTTCCCACTGGTAGTAATTAGAAGTTATGATACGGGATCTCCTCAACGGACACAGAGTTCGAGTTTGGACGTATTTGATTGGTGTTTATTAGCGCTTTGGTAAGACATGGTGACCGTTGCACATAGTCGTTCAAAAAATCATAATTCTTTTGTTTTCCTTATTTCCACGAAAATCTCTTCGGCGCGGGCGGAGCCGCGGACAAAAGTTAGTTTATTATAAGAATAAATATTATGTAGCTGAAGACGCTGCGTGGAGTCGCCTCTTGTGTCTGCTTAATGCTCCACCAACGCTACTCCAGTACTCGCACATGTCACATTTATATGGCTTCTCTCCCGTGTGTTTTCTCATGTGTCTTCACATTACCGCTGCTGATACTTGCATAGTCGCAGAAGTCACATTTATATGGCTTCTCTTATGTGTTTTCTCATAATATGTGTCTTCACAACACCGCTAGTGCTACTTACATAGTCGCAGAAGTCACATTTATATGGCTTCTCTCCCGTGTGTTTTCTCATAATATGTGTCTTCACAACACCGCTAGTGCTACTTACATAGTCGCAGAAGTCACATTTATATGGCTTCTCTCCCGTGTGTTTTCTCATATGTGTCTTCACATCACCGCTAGTGCTACTTACATAGTCGCAGAAGTCACATTTATATGGCTTCTCTCCCGTGTGTTTTCTCATAATATGTGTCTTCACATCACCGCTAGTGCTACTTACATAGTCGCAGAAGTCACATTTATATGGCTTCTCTCCCGTGTGTTTTCTCATAATATGTGTCTTCACATTACTGCTAATGCTACTTACATAGTCGCAGAAGTCACATTTATATGGCTTCTCTCCCGTGTGTTTTCTTATAATATGTGTCTTCACATCACCGCTAGTGCTACTTACATAGTCGCAGAAGTCACATTTATATGGCTTCTCTCCCGTGTGTTTTCTCATAATATGTGTCTTCACATCATCGCTAGTGCTACTTACATAGTCGCAGAAGTTACATTTATATGGCTTCTCTCCCGTGTGTTTTCTCATATGTTCCTTCAAATGACCGTCCCGGATACTCGCATAGTCGCACAAGTCACATTTATATGGCTTCTCTCCCGTGTGCGTCTGGGCGTGCTGCATTAAACTATCGTTGCTACTAAATCTAAACGTACACGAATTACATTTAAAACGTCTTTTCTCATCGTGGAGTCTTGAATGTTTTTCTAATGCTTGAATTGTACCACCTTTGTAGTTACAAGTTTGACATGTGATATTTACTGCTGAAACTCTGTAATGAATGGACATATGCTGCTGCAATTTCACTTTCGTGTTAAAATTTAACTTACAATGATCACAGATAAAACTTAACCAAACTTTTTTCTGGTCCGGTATTTTAAGCCCAGTTTTATTTATGACTTTATCTTTCTTTGAACATTTTTCTTCATTCTCCTTTGTGGTCTGTTGTTTTGGAATACAATCTGTGACTTTGTGAAGAGCTTCGACACGCAGCTCATCTCCTATTGCTTTAATCCGACTATTATTTGTGCCATCACATATTGTAACTGGAGAACCTGTGAAAATACAACAGTTATAAACACAATTTATGTGATTTATTGCACTTAAGGCAATACTGTGACATACGTGGGTCCCGTTATAAGTGTTTAGAACTGGCCGGTTACATTGACAATGAAAAATTCATTTAAAGAGTTGAATTAAATTAAATTAATTTGAAATGTACAAGCTATATATACTCCCACATTAGGCATTATATTTATTGTAGATACTTAACTAGGCCAACCGTAGATAAGTTTATTAGTTTAAGTGTAAAATAACAGTATTCTCAAACAGCAGCCGTTGAGTTTGGATCAGTCTGCATTACATACCTACATATACTGTACACACACTACATGCAGCACTAAACTAAAATTAAAGCCTTCTGAATCGGCTTTATTGAATTAATTTGTCTTTTATTTTTTCAAATTGGTTGCAATTTGAAAAGTCCTTGTAGCACCTCAAAATGAATTTAACTAAAATTGTCGGCCGATGATTTATTAAGATTTTCGTTGTGATCTTATTCAACAACAAAGTTGCGATTGTCATTTAATGATGAAGCCCCATCCCGTGCCACTGTTGACAACTGGTTTAATGAGTTGAAGCGTGGGCGTAGCAATCCCAATGATGATCTGCGTGAGGGACGTCCTTCAACAGCGACTACAGTGCTGTGCGACGAATGATACAGGCTGATAAGAGAGTAACCTACCAGCAGATTCGGGCAAGCTTAGGCGTTGGTGTGAGTCAAGTACAAAGAATATTACATGGACATTTAGGCATCAGGAAGCTTTGTACCAGATGGATTCCCCAATTTGACCGAAGATCAAAAACGCCTTTGCATGGCTTGTTGCCAAAAAATGTTAGACAAGTTCAACGGAGGTGACTCGAATGGTGTATTTGACATCGTCAAATCAAATCAAATCAAAATATTTAGTTTGCAAAATAGAAACATAAAGTATACTTTCTACAGGTCAAAGTAAATACTTACAAAAACAACAGAACATGGAAAAAAAACAATGCGGGATTTGGTATGTATTTACACACAAAAGTAGCTTATGCTACAAGTGCGTAATGAAGGCAATAGCTTATACGAGGAACAATTTGAAACACGAGCGATAAGCGAGTGTTTTAAACGTTACGACTAAGTTATTGCCCTTACGCACGTTACTACGATTTTCAATGCATAGTGTGAGTAATAAATAAAGCGTAATTAAAGAAACAAACAAACAATAAATACCCCAAATGAACTTTGGACGGGCATTCTTTTTCATTGCACGCAAGTTGCCGACTTGACGGAAATAAGCTGCTTTCAGTTTGATGATTTCGAAGGCTGCTTTCAGTCATACACAACATAAATTTGACTCCAACAGCTTATCTCAATAACGTAAACAACATTGGCTGCCAGAAATTGTCTATTCTTTATACGGGTTGACTTTCAAACCAACCCCGATAATTTTAAAGGTTATTACGAAACGTTAGTAGAACACACTTTAAATGTAAAAACAATTGAATAAATTATACACAAATTCTTGTACTTTTATTCCACATATATTTATTTTTATTCTAACTTAGGCTACCGGTTTCGTATTACACATCATCGGGCCAACAAATCATTAATTATTTAACATGACAGAAAGAAAACATTTTTAACAAGCAAATATAAAATAAACAGAGGTGAATCACCACAGCTTTGTGGTGATTTTTATATTTGCTTGTTAAAAATGTTTTCTTTCTGTCATGTTAAATAATTAATGATTTGTTGGCCCGATGATGTGTAATACGAAACCGGTAGCCTAAGTTAGAATAAAAATAAATATATGTGGAATAAAAGTACAAGAATTTGTGTATAATTTATTCAAGATGATATTCCACCAAGAACCATCAATCGAATCCATCCAATATATGTAAAAACAATTAAAATTAAAAGTCAAAATATTATAAAAAAATGTTACTTTTAAATAAAATTTATGGTTATCCTAGCCTAATCTCATACGGAAAAAGTTGAAAATAGTTCAAAATAGTGGGATCAATAATAAAAATAACTTCGCGCGATCTAATTATCTCATCTCTTCGGGTGACCATGATTTCCTTGGATTTTACGAAAATCTTCAAAGGGCTCTAACTTTAAAAAATAATTATGAATATGATTTTGAATTGTTTTAAATTCCTCTACAAAATACTAAATTATCGGGGTTAGGTTAAAAGACAAAGGAAGACCGATCGATAAAAATGATTTTTTTTTAATAATGTATAGAGAATGCAAGTGTTTAGTATTATTTTGCGAATTCGCACACTAAAACTTTTTGTCTTTTGGCATTATCATCAAAAATTTCTTATTCATATTAAGGGTAAATGAGGCTACCTATTAAGACGTTTATTTTAACCAGATTCCAGTAACCTGCTTGTAACCTATATATTATCAAAAGAAATTAAAAAGTAAAAAACTGGCCTAGTGCGAGTCGGACTCGCGCACGAACGGTTCCGTACCATTATCTATAAAAACGGCAAAAAAAACATGCGGGTCTGACTCGCACTTGTCCGGTTTTAGTATTTGTTGTTATCTGTGAAATTTTCAACTGACTAACTATCACGGTTAATGAGATACAGCCTGGTGACGGACGGACGGACGGACAGCGGAGTCTAAGTAATAGGGTTCCGTTGGTTACCCTTTGGGTACGGAACCCTAAAACTCAGGCTCGAATTGGTTTATTAAGTTTCATCTGAATTTTCAATTTGTAAAGTTACTACCTACTCAAAACGTCGTCTAAACAGTTTTCATTTCGTCAAATTGAACGCAGCCTACGAACGCATCAAACTAAAACCAGCTCATCTCCGTCAAGTCTAACAATGTCTTTGATCTATGGTACACAAGATAAGACTGGCAACTTCTCTGTCCTTCACTATCTCCAAGTCTAACGATATACACCTACCTGATGACATGATGTTGGCCGGTAGAGTGTCAGTGGGCAGTCTGTGGAGGATCACCCGCCACCACGCTACTTGTTCCTTCATTATCTCATAGTCTAACGATATACACCTACCTGATGGCATGATGTTGGCCGGTAGAGTGTCAGTGGGCAGTCTGTGGAGGATCACCCACCACCACGCTACTTGTTCCTTCATTATCTTATAGTCTAACGATATACACCTACCTGATGACATGATGTTGGCCGGTAGAGTGTCAGTGGGCAGTCTGTGGAGGATCACCCGCCACCACGCTACTTGTTCCTTCATTATCTCATAGTCTAACGATATACACCTACCTGATGGCATGATGTTGGCCGGTAGAGTGTCAGTGGGCAGTCTGTGGAGGATCACCCACCACCACGCTACTTGTTCCTTCATTATCTTATAGTCTAACGATATACACCTACCTGATGACATGATGTTGGCCGGTAGAGTGTCAGTGGGCAGTCTGTGGAGGATCACCCGCCACCACGCTACTTGTTCCTTCATTATCTCATAGTCTAACGATATACACCTACCTGATGACATGATGTTGGCCGGTAGAGTGTCAGTGGGTAGTCTGTGGAGGATCACCCACCACCACGCTACTTGTTCCTTCATTATCTTATAGTCTAACGATATACACCTACCTGATGACATGATGTTGGCCGGTAGAGTGTCAGTGGGCAGTCTGTGGAGGATCACCCGCCACCACGCTACTTGTTCCTTCATTATCTCATAGTCTAACGATATACACTTACCTGATGACATGATGTTGGCCGGTAGAGTGTCAGTGGGCAGTCTGTGGAGGATCACCCGCCACCACGCTACTTGTTCCTTCATTATCTCATAGTCTAACGATATACACCTACCTGATGACATGATGTTGGCCGGTAGAGTGTCAGTGGGCAGTCTGTGGAGGATCACCCGCCACCACGCTACTTGTTCCTTCATTATCTCATAGTCTAACGATATACACCTACCTGATGACATGATGTTGGCCGGTAGAGTGTCAGTGGGCAGTCTGTGGGGGATCACCCGCCACCACGCTACTTGTTCCTTCATTATTTCATAGTCTACCGATGTGCAAGAGTCTTCTCTATTGTCACTGTTATTTACTTCCCAATTTTCATTGTTAGGAATATTGTTAACTTCATTCTGAAATTAAGAAGTGTATTTATTTATTTATTGTTTTGCCAAGGACATACAAAGTAGGTTTGAGATATAGCCCTGTAATCGGCAAACACCGCTAGTTAGTATTAGGGCATCCACCCAGGTATACCCGGTTCCAAAATACCCGGGTATACCCGGTTCCTCGAGGGTATCTGTAGAACCGGTTCCGAAAGAAGTTTCCGGTTCTGAAAAATAACAGAATTTGTTTATATTTTGCATTAAAAGCATAGTTCAAATCACGCGGTCGTGAGCCGTAAAAAGGTAATTAAGGATCTCGGTGCTCGGTGCGATCCTTTGTTTGTTACCCCTTTAACAAGTTGGCAACGTCGTCGCTCGACTTATATACCACATGTTCTCGTCACGCGCACACCCGCGTCGCCTGCCCCCCACATACCACTCCGTTTTGCCGCCGCGGGCCTCAAATAACTACTCCAGTAACGTGATTACGTGATCTTACTAACAAGAAAGTAATGCATCAAAGAAAACTGGTAAATTAAAAAATTCTAAGATATTTTTTTTCATTTTATGCTCGTTATAATGTCTTGTCCTTTCGGTTTATCTGTACTTTACTTGATTATAATAGAATTTACAGTTTTATTAGTAGAAACCGGGTAGAACCGGGTACCCGGTTCCAACTGCATCTCAGAACTGGGTATAAGAATCTGGAACCGGAACCGGTTCTGCATGCCCTAGTTAGTATAGAGACAGTATCGCTCGATAGTCGATACTACTACTACTATCTAGGTCGATAAAACTTTATACTGTGCCGTTGGATTCCAAGAGGGTGCCGATGTTGAAATTGGGATAATTAGTTTAATGAGACATTTGATCGTGTACAAAATTCTAAAAGAATCATTTTTGGTTTCCGGAACGGTCGCGGTCGGTATTCACGAAACGCGATACAGCCACGCGGCGGCCGCTAGGAGGCGCTGCGTGCACAAATATTGATGATAGCACATTTTACTAAAAGGAAACATTCCTTTATTTTCACAACTGAGTAAAATTGCATTCAAGGATTTCTGATAAATCACCTGCTCTAGCCGGGATTCGAAACGGTCAAGCGTAAAGAAAAATTATGACCTTGTATTTTGAGGATCAATTTCTTCCACATAGTATCATTTAATTTAAATTAATGGAACACCATTAAATTTAAAATTAATTTATAACAATACCACATCCAAAACGTATGTTTTCTCAAACGTTTGTTTTTGAAAGTTCAGAGTGAGAGAGGGTTTATATTAGGGATGCAACGATACCGATGCCATAATCGTAAACCGCAGGTTATCGTTATTTTTGACGATGATCGGTATCGTAAAACGTATTACGATTTATAACGATTCTTAAAACTAGTATGATGTAATTTTTTTCGTGAAAAGGAATGCAAAACATCATGGATGTTTGCGCTGGCAACACTAATGTCAGCCATCTTTCATATTATGACGTTTGACACTGACATTGACAACAATTACATAATTTGTGATATTTGTTTTTCGCTCGAGTAAGGTTGTTGTGTAGTATTTATATTTTTTTACGTCTTGGTGTGATTTTTAATAGAAAACCATGCCAAAAAGGCACGAACACAGTGAGATATGGAAGTATTTTTCTAAAGGCCCACCAAATATACAGAATAAAGCTGTTTGTAACTACTGCAAAACTGAAATTTCGCGAGGTGGCCAAAATGCTGTATCCAAAGGTTTTACTACCACTAACATGTGGACACATATGCGACGTTCTCATTCTAATGAACTGAAGGAACAAAACACGGAATCTGAACAAAGCGATGGACCCTCTTCTGCTAAAAAACAAAGCACTATAAACATTTTGTTCGAAAAACAATCTCAGAAGTACTTTGATTCGGAAGATCAAAGAGCTATTCAAATAACTAAGTTAATTGCTGAATAAATCTGCTTAAACGTGGAACCTTTGGATCGAGCGAATAAAACTGGTTTCCGGAGACTATTGGAAACACTGTGCCCCAGATACAAAGTCGTTTCCCGAACTCACCTGACCTAACAAGTTATTTTAAGTATGTATGATGCTGTTAAGACCAAAATTAAAGCTATATTGATGGATATCCCATTCATTTGTTTAACAAGTGATATTTAGAGCAGTAGTTCACCATCTAATATGGATGATTTTATAAGTATCACTGCACATGGCTTAAATACAGAGTTTGAAACGAAGTCCTTCTGTTTAGAAGTATTTCCGTTTGAAGGTGAAAACCACACGAGTGAAAGTATTGCCCACAATATACTCATGATTTTATTAGATTGGCAAATTCTGGATAGAGTGAAAACAATTGCAACAGATAATGCAAGAAATATGACAAATGCAATAGTAAATGAGCTGAACTTACTGTCCCAACATACTAAATATCAACACATAGGCTGCAATGCACATAAATTACAATTAGTAATAAAAGATGGCCCGTTTGAACGAGCTTCAATCAAGGAACTTATAGAAACAGCAAGAAAAATAGTTGGCCATTTCAGTAATTCAACTACTTCCATGAAGCTGTGAAAAGAGGAACAGAGAAGGTTTAATTTGCATAGTCACGTACTGATCCAAGATGAAACAACACGATGGGATTCAACTTTCCAGATGCTTCTAAGGCTAAGTGAACAAAAAGTTGCAATAAAAGCTGTATTACCTAAAGTCAACTGTCAAGATGACTTAAGCAGTCTACAATGGAGTAAAATAAACAGCATTGTTGAGATTTTACAGTACTTTGAGGAAGCAACCAAAACACTGAGCAAAGCAGATGTTACTCTTTCGGTTGTAATTCCATTGGTCAACAGCATTTGCCAGGTCCTAATAAACACAACTAATGATAATACCTTACCAGAGTCAGTTCGTGGGCTAGCAGAAGATCTTTTGACTGAAATGAGAGCTTGTTATGGTGACATAGAGAACAATACAATATATGCCTCGGCTACTATTTTGGATCCTAGTTTTTAAACATTCACATGCTGTTGAACATGTTAAAGAGAGATTAAAAGAAGAAATGCAGTCGGTTGCTTCTACCACATCATGCATAAATGAAATTCAAACGAACCCTGGACCATCTACTTCAAAAAAAATATATGGAATGTTTGTCAACAGATAATATCAGACAAGGAGTTTGAGGAACCCCTATCAAACTTTTCAATTTCATCAAGTGAGTTTTCTTTGTGTTTAGAATTTTAGATACTACTGATTTACTTATTTATTATTTAGGTATAGGTAGTACTAACCTGAAGGAACTTAGAATAATACAATACTTACTAAGTACTACTTAGTTTAGTTATCAAATATTATTTCTAATTTTAATGAAATAAAATAATGGGCCTACATAATATTGATTTTTATTTATTTTTTGTTTCAGATCACAACTACACGGATGAAATTAATACTTATTTAAATGCACCCAATGCAGAGATGGTGGATACAACAAACTATTCAAGCTATTGGAAAAAAATACAGTATTTCCGAATTTGAAAAAATTGGCTCATAAATATTTGTCCATCAAGCCAGCTACCGTAGATTCAGAAAGATTGTTTTCTACAGCTGGTTTGATCCATACGGATATACGAAATAGACTAAAACCTGATAATTTAAAAATGTTATGTTTTCTAAACAAGAATTTAAAAGAAGTTGAATTTAATCATGTTACATAAAGGTGGTAAATTGTTTAAAATTTAAATAAATGTTGATTTTACTCAATTGTCTTGATTTATTAGATGTAAATAAAAAAATCGTAATTCGTTCGTTATCGCATTCGTTATCGTATTCGCTATTACGATGTATTCGTCATTCGTATCGGTATCGTAATAGACATTATAATTATATAATCATATATTATCGTTGCATCCCTAGTTTATATGACTGTGCGAGAGCTTCGAGTTTTGCGATGTTTAGGGTTCAAATAGGAACCCTTATACGACCACTTTGTTGTCCGTCTGTCTGTCTTTCAAGACCCTTTTTCACAGGCCCCGTTAGAGATATCAAGTTGAAACTAATACCTTTCTCCATAAAAATATCCTCAAAAAAGTAAGTTTTTAACGTTATCATGTCCCTTACCCCCGAAACTAGAAGACCGAAAAATATATAAAAAGTCATGATAATTGATTATGTATTTAATTAAATTAAATTAGAATTATTTATTTCTCAACAAAAAGATACAAACCTTAAAGAAACTGGCTCCCAAAAAGTTAAAACTGAGATTCAGGAGCCAGTTTCTCCTCTTATTTACAAATGTTAGCGTTAGCGTAATAATTATTTACTAAATTTACAGAAATGTGGTTAGTATACATTTTAGGTTTAATTTACTTTTCTATTATATTTTTTATTTCACGTATAAAACTATTAGACAATAAACTGTCTAATATCATATTCTAATAATTTATCTGATATTATAGATAAGAACAAACAAAAGAAGAAAGGAGAGTGTATGAGTGTGAGGGTGAGTATATGTGTGAGTAGCATGTGTGTGTAGTGTATAAACGTAGGGTGAAGATGAATGTGTGGTGTGTGTGAAGACGTGTATTTGTGTATTTAAACTAATAATATAATATATAATCTCGCCATATCTACTTTTTTATGTGGAAGACTAGTGGGTCGAGCAAATCTTCGGTCTCCTGGTATGTTAAATTTTGGATCCAGTCCTTGATGGCAATTTTACATCGTCGTTGAGGAAGAGGGTAAATATGAATTTCTCTGTTTATCTTGTTGTAGAGGCGTCCACACAAGCTCGCATAGTGGCGATTTGCTAATGCTGTTTTAAACAATTGAATTTTGCAGACAAGGTCATTGCGGCGCTTTTCTTTTATCAAGTTCAGATCATAGGCTAAAGAAGCATGTTTTCGCAAAGCAACTTGAAGTACAAGTCAATCAACCTCGCCATCTATGACTTTCTACACAAAACTATAACTACCAAGGATAAAAAATATACCGTTACCGCTCTCTTCATGGATATGACGAAAGCATTTGATTTTGTTGATCACCAACTGTTGATCAGAAAACTCGAATGTTATGGTATAAGAGGTAATTGATTAAGTCGTATTTGAACAACAGACAGCAAAAAACACAAATTGATCGAATGTGTTCGCTCTAAAACGTATTTGAACGCACATTGTATGTGTCAGATATTTTATTTTATTGATATGGCAACACGAGTTGTAAAAAATTGTGTCATGGTCGGACTTCCGGGAATTGTCAAAAATCTTGTGTCACGGACATAGTGTGTTTTAATTCAATCAGAATTGAAAAAGGAGTTGTGTTCAATATTTCAAGGAAATAAGCGGTTAAAGTAACGAAATAATCCAATTAATCAGTATTAATTGCGATCCGGAACGTGTGCGCGAAAAGTTTCGAAAATTATTAACCAGTGGAAGGTGATGGAAAACGATTCTCATTAACACGCAGCGGAAATCGTGGTAGCTTTCTCGGGTTGGGTTAGCCTGAAGGGTAGAGGTTGAGTTTAGGAAGCTAATTACTGCAAACTGCTGGCTGGGCTGGTAGTTTGCCGAACATCTCCGTGCCGAAGACGACGAAGGTCAACGACAAGAACGCTGACTTCCCAGGAATCAGGGGTGGGTCTGGTGACCCAGATGCAGTTCGGAAGACCCGTCCAGGACGAGAAAAGGAACTTTAACGCGAGTGATTAACTCATTTATCCGTGCAACGGAATTTAGTATATAAGACCCCCTTGTGTGGAAAGCCCCTTTCTGACAGAATTTAGTCTTTGTACAATATCGATGGGTCCAGCACGCGAAAACTAAATCACAGCTGTCGAGGGGGGGGTTTATCATACAGAATGTGTCAACAAACTAAGACAGTTAAATCGTACTTATCAGATACTAGGCAATTACATCATGGAGTCCCTCAAGGAAGCGTATTAGGACCATTACTTTTTTTGGCCTACATTAATGACCTTCCAAAATCGACTTCTTTCCCCATGATTTTATTTGCTGACGACAGCACGGTTATATTTTGTAGCAAAACTAACCAAGAATCAGCAATAAATGACACCTTAAGATGTATAATTGAATGGTTACAACGTAATCATTTAAAAATTAATTTAAATAAAACTAAAATTATGCAATTTCAACAGAGACTATCACCTATTTCACTTGACATCTCATACTTAAGTACAAAAATTGATAATACCGAGATAACTAAATTCCTAGGTTTACATATTGACTCAAAATTATCTTGGAAACCACATATTGACCACATTTGTAAGAAGCTTTATCAATTTTCATCGAAGGTTGTTAACAAAAAAGCAGTTCTCAACGCCTACTTTGGGTATGTCGACTCAATGATTAGGTACGGTGTGATATTCTGGGCTAATTCAACTGACAGAGAAAAAGCTTTTAGAGCACAGAAGAGATGTGTAAGAGCGATAGAACAACCTCGGAAAACAGATCACTGCAAGGCTCATTTTATACAGCTAAAAATTTTAACCTTACCCTCCTTATACATTTATGAGCTAGCAGTATTTGTTAAAACTAATAAACACTTGTTTGTAAATTTTAAAAGTATAAGGCATCAAAATATGATAGCGTCTAATCCCTCAAAAACCGGCCTCTTAAAAATGTGTTCTGGGTATGGCTCCTAAGATCTATAATAAATTGCCAGCTGCTCTTCGTGACATTAACTGCATTAACATTTTTAAATCAACTTTGATAAATTTGTTATCACAAAAAGCATATTATACCCTTAATGAGTTTTTAGAAGATAGGTAGCACGACCGATTTATGATTTTATAAAAATTCTGTGAAATTGTGACATTTCAAATAATCGTTTTTTGTAACTTTAATTTAGTTTTATTTGTATTTCTACTGTGTATATTAATTTTAAGAAACAATAATATTTGTATGCCACTAAGGCACAACATAGCTGGACATCTCAATCTGTAAATATCATATAAGACCTATGTTGAACAAATAAATGATTTGATTGATTGATTGATTGATTTTAATATCTGATCGTTTATGAAGTGTTTACGCGTGCTTTTCAATAAGTATGAATATGACTTTTCAAGGTCGAGTAAGTTACTGGTCAGTATGGAATTTTGTGGGTCTTTACACAGTTGTAGTTTTAGTTTGCAAATTTGACGTTTGTTCTCTTACGTCGTCGTTCACCCAGGTACTTTCATGTTTTTTTTATTTTTATTTTACAGGACATTTTTAAATCGGAAAGTGAATATTATAGAAATGTATAATAACGTGTAATACTCAATATTAACATTTGGGCAGTGTGATTTACTGAGTAACTTCTGCCAGTCATAAAGCTCTAAACTTAGTGAGAAATCATAAATTTCATTTTGCGAAAATGAACGTTTTGCTATTACGTTATTTCTTATTTTGCTTGTGCTTATGTTAAAGACACAGATTACAGCAGAGTGGTCAGACACGTACCATTGCATTTTTTCAACTTTTTGTTGTCAGGTTTCGGAATGTTGGTGTAGACATGGTCGAGGCATGTTTTTGAGTTTTTTGTTATTCTAGTGGCGAATTTAACTAAAGATTTTAATCCAAACTGTTTTAGTTTACTAATTAGTTTATTTGTATTCGGGCATTTTATTAGTAAATCAATATTAATATCGCGTAATATTATTACTTTGTAATTGCTGATAGCAATAGTAAAAAGAAGAATAAAGAATAAAGTATAGTAAAATATAAAATAAAATAAAAAAAAATATTTATTGACCATAATACATTTACATAAAACAATGAGTATCCAACTCCTATAAAAGTATAAACTGTAAGCTAGGAGTCAGTACATTCCCATAATTTCAGTTTTTAAATATATTATCTAGCCAAAAGGTACAAAAAAAAAGGTGCAATACATTGTTTTTTTTCCCCAACTAAGGGTTATTACGTGGGACGCACTATAAGTTTCCGGAATGAATATGAAAAAATACTATTAAAGGTACAAAATTAATTTATTGTTTTTCAAAATAATCTCCCTTGGCGTCTATGCACTTTTTCATTCGATCAAACCAGTTTTGAAAACTTTTGTGCCACTCCCCTGTGGTGACCTCTGAAACGTGTTTTTCATACTCCTCGACAGCCTCTTCTGGTGATGAAAATCGTTGACCGCGTAATTGGTTCTTAATTTTTGGGAACAGAAAAAAGTCACAAGGTGCCAGGTCGGGACTGTATGCAGGATGACTCATGAGTTCTACATTTTTCGTCTTCAAAAAGTCGTTTGTCTGTCTGGCCGTGTGAGAACTAGCATTGTCGTGGTGCAGGATGATACGGCGTTTACGGTTATTTTTACGGAGTTCGTCAATAACTTCCGGCAAACAAATGGTCGTGTACCAGTCACTATTCACGGTACGACGATTCTCTAAAGCAACAGTAGCCACGTGTCCAGTTTTATTAAAAAAAGAAGCAATCATCCGCTTAGATGCACTTTTCACGCGCGCCACTTTGGTTGGTTTCGGCTCATCTTGAAAGACCCATACGCTCGATTGCTGCTTTGTTTTGGGATCGTAGCAATAAATCCATGTTTCGTCACCTGTTACTATTGTCCCACACCAAATTTGACGCACCTTCGTTGAATCTGGTAAGCATGGCACTGCACCAAGTGACGCGGTCCGTTTTTTGAGCCTCGGTCAAGTTGTGTGGGATCCACCGCGAGCACAGCTTTCTCACACCCAAATGTTTGTGTAGGATTGATTGTATTTGACTCATGCCTATTTCTAAGGATGCGCGAATTTCATGGTAGGTCACATGTCTGTCTGTTTCAATCATACGGCGCACAGCATCGATGTTTTTGTTGGTCACAGCGGTGGACGGCCGACCATCGCGAGATTCGTCACTGAGATTGATACGACCACGCTTGAATTCTGCAAACCAGCTATAAACAGTCGTCTTGCATGGTGCTTCATTGCCAAAAGTTGTTTCAAGCCGAGCGATGCTCTGTTGAGCTGTCAAATTACACTTAAAATCGTAGAAAATCATACTACGAAAATTTTCCCGAGTTAAATCCATGTTGATGCAGACACACAATTTTTTAAATGGCGCCACAAGGTAAAAACAAAAGACAGTCAGATGAAACAAACTGCATTCTACAGCCAAAGAGTTCTATTTTCAAATGTTGCAATAAATTTTTAAATATTGTTTATGTAAGTGGCCAGTTCCGGAAACTTTTAGTGTTACCTATGTATTATAGCTATACATGATTTAAGACCAGTAGTACATAATTATTAATTGTAATAATAACTGTGAAATTATCTTTTGTTGTTTTAAATTAAAAAGATAAATAAAAGAGCAAAGCTAAGATTTACAACATTTAAAGTAGATAAGGTTTGTTTACGTTTAGTTACATTAATTGGTAGTAGTGTTTGTAAATGTTAGAATATAACTTATAATATTATTAGTCTAAACAAAGTTAAAAGAGGTTGTACTTATACTGTATGTGAGAGGTGTGGGTGGGTATTGAGTGTGTTGCGAGTGATATTATGAGATCGGTTGAGTGTATGTGAGAGTGAAAGAGAGTGCGTGTGTGTGAAGGCTATTTGTGTCTGAATAGTTGGTTTAACAAGCCAATTAATAATCTACAACAGTTTTTCCAGTAGTCACCAGTTTCTTTACCTTTAGGAGGTCTATAAATACACGCCACAATCAGGTCCAAACCAAGACACTCAGTGGCAGTTCAGCGAATTCTTTACGTTCGATGGTGAGCATGGCTTGCTTTACGTAGATGCAGCCACCTCCTCCTCCGCGGATCGGCCTGCAGTAGCTGGCGGCCAGCTTGTAGTTTCAAAACTGTTAAAAGTTCCTCATATGTGAGTATTTGCGACCCTATAACGCGGTATAGATGAAGTTTAATACTCTTGATATTGGATTCCCATATCCCCCCAATGGGGGGAACGAGGGGGTAGCATATGCCACTCAATACGGTGATCAGTAAGAAGTTCGTTTATCTGGGACTTAGCTCCCACAAAATTCGTTCCATTATCGGAATACATATGTGATACGGGACCACGCCTGGAAATAAAACGTTTAAAGGCAGAAATGAAAGCTTCAGATGACAGATCAATAGCTAGTTCTATATGAACAGCTTTAGTTACTAAGCAGATAAACAAGCAAATGTACGCTTTCTGGCTTTTTTGACCACGACGTCTACACAGAGTTATATTTATAGCTCCGGAATAGTCGACACCCGTATGGACGAATGCTTTGGTTCCTTGTACGCGGTAAGACGGTAAATCTGCCATTTTTGTATTAAGGTGAGACGGTGAATTTTTAAAACAAGCGTTGCAAGCATGAACTCGCTGTCGTATCACATTCCGTGAAGCTAAAATCCAATATTTTTGGCGAAGCAAAGAGCTCAAGACATTTGCCCCAGTGTGACAATGAAGGCGATGAAAATGATCAATTAAAAGATGAGTAATATGATCATGTTTTGGTAGCAACGCGGGATGTTTAGCTTCATATGGTAAGTTACTATTAGAAAGTCTACCTCCTACTCTAATTATTTCGTGATCATCAATAAAGAGATCAAGTTTACTGAGCGGTGCGGAAATAACTTTATTAGTTTTTAAGTTATGAGTTAATTGAGAAAAATGAACGCTCTGGACGTCGCGGATTAAATATCTTTCGGCTTTGTTGAGTTGGGAAGCGGGCAGTCCATTATTACGAGGTAAGATTTTAGCAAATTTTAGAATATATGCTATAATGCGGAGGATTTTATTCCAGGAAGAATGTTTCTGAGCGAGGTCATAAAGTAAACCAGCAACTGCAGGGGGGTAATTCCGGAGAATCAATCGAATCGAGATTTCTAGAACTCGATCTAAAAACTTATGGAGTTCGACTGATAAAATGGGTTTTCACGATCGAGAAAGCTAATCGATAGACTGAGAATATTCTGAGTCTGTCTAATTACCCTTCTCGATCGTAAAAACCCATTTTATCAGTCGAACTCCATAAGTTTTTAGATCGAGTTCTAGAAATCTCGATTCGATTGATTCTCCGGAATTACCCCCCTGTATTGGAACCGGAACAAACGAGCATTTTGCTTTTATATTCGGGTAAGGTTTCACATGTCTCTGGAATGAACTGTGAGATCGGCCAGCTTGACACTGGAGCGCAAAGCCAAGGAGGGCCATGCCACCATAGCGGATGAGACAATAACTGATCAGGTAAAAGACCTCGCGAGAGACAGTCACTGGGATTCTCTATGCCACTGACGTGATAGAAATGACACGGATCGAGGTTTTCTTGGCATTTTGCGACGCGGTTACTGACGTAAATATCCCATCGATGCGGTAAAGAATTAATCCAGGATAGCGCTATTTTCGAATCTGAAAATGCGAATATATTATCGATTTTAGTACGAACGCTCGTGTCGTTAATTAGACGAACAGGTTTTGACATTAGTACTGCGGCGCACAATTCAAGTCTTGCTAGGGAAACCACCTTTACAGGAGCCACTTTGGATTTGGCGCATATTAAATTTACATGCACGTTTCCCTCGCTGTCAGTCACGTGAAGATACACAACACAACCGTACGCCTTCATGCTAGCATCCGCGAACGCAACAATATTGGTGCAACAATTTTTGTGTACACCTAAGTGACGCGGAATCGTACATGCGGAAAGTAGAGGCAATTGCTCATTAAATTTTTGAAATAAAGAAAGTATATTAACGGGCAAGGAATCGTCCCACCCGACTTTAAGTAACCACAGCTCTTTTATTAAGAGTTTTGCGAATAGTATGACTGGAGCAGCAAACCCAAGTACGTCCCATAAGCGAGCGATACTTGAAAGAATTGTTCGCTTTGTGAAGGTTTCATTTATCGGGGAAGCAGAAAATGTAAAAATATCTTCAGCGGGTAGCCATTTAAGGCCTAAAATCTTCATATTTTCATTATCTGAAAATTCAATTGCGGCGCGATTTGACTGCGGTACAGATTCTACTAACTCAGGCGAGTTACTAGCCCATTTCGTTAAATGAAAACCACCAGCATTGAATAGTTCAATGAGTTCACGTGACAGAGATTTTCCTTCATCTACTGTCGGGACGGAAGTTGTCAAATCGTCCATATATAATTCATGAGATGCCACATTCGCAGCACGCGGCAAATTATCACGTTCGTCAGCCGCTAGCTGTCGCACAGTGCGCATAGCTAAAAACGTACTGCATTTTAAACCGAACGCGACTCGATTAAACCGGAATTCTCGCATAGGTTGCGAGGGATCAAAGCGAAATAAAATCTTTTGATATTTGCGGTGCTCCGGCGTTATAAGAATTCTGAGATACATCTGTTTTATATCGGCAGCTATCGCTATTTCGAATAAGCGAAAATTAAGTAAAAGAATAAAAATATCCGCTTGTAGATTCTACCCAGTGTGAAGGACCTCGTTTAACGAAACACCGTTATGACATTTAGCACTGGCGTCCATTAGCATACGAACTTTTGTAGTCTTTTTATCATGTCGAACGACGGGATGATGTGGAGTAAAATAGCCTTGTGCATAGTCCTCGCTGTCAGGCGGTACCTCGGAGAGATAATCATTATCTAGGTAGTCCTGTACCACCTCATTATAACTTGCTCTCAACTCTGGGTCTTGGAGTTTGCGCTCCAATGAAAGCAGTCGGCGAACAGCTACGAAGCGAGAGTCACCCAATTCGGACGGATCGCGGCAAAACGGTAAAGCGGTGCAGTATCGACCAGTAGAATCACGCGATACAGTAGAGTTATAAATCTCTCCACATTGACTTTCCTCAGGACTAATGAACCCTTTGGAAGGCATTTCCTCCATTTCCCAAAACTTTGTCAAAGTTTTATCAAGACAAAGGTCATCGAAACGATCACCCATACCCACGTGATCAGAACACGTATAGAAGGTAGCCGTATTTATTTTTTGAAATTCGAAAGCGGTATTATTTTTATTATTATTGGAAGCGGTGATGGGAGCGTCTCCCATTAGGATATAACCAAATACAGTTTCAATAGCAGACGGTGCGGGGGGAGCGACAACGCTGCCGCCTAGTAACAAGTGCGGAAACAGCTGAGCGCCGAGTATCAACTCGACCTCACCACGAATGTGCCAAAGCGGATCCGCAAGCGGTAAATCCACCAAATGCTGCACAACAGTCGTGTCAACATATTCGGAAGGCATGCGGTCGGTTATGGTATCAACAACCAAAGCGGTAATATTATAAGAATATTTTTTATCTTTAGCGGCAACGAGCAGTTGAACGTATCCACAAACCGTCTGTGAAGCGGACCCGATGCCCTTAATAAACGAATACGAGAGACAAATCAGGTTTAATTTCAGCCGTTCACAACATGCCGACGTAATTACGTTATTTTGACTAGTGTTGTCAATTAAACATCTCACAGAAACATTTTGTTTATCCTTATTTGAAACGTTTACTTGGGCGGTTGAAAGCAGTACAGTAGTATTGGGCGAGTTTGCACCGTGAAACTGAGTATCGACCGAACGCGCGTGAGCGCATAACGACGCCTGTAAGTGCGAATGAGATGACGACATTTCTGTGGGACCGACGCACAGTGGCAGGTAATTTACGTTTCATATACATAGAATACAAATTACGGTTATAGAACAAAAAAAAAATGCAAGGTTGTTACAACCAACTTGTTGTTCAAAAAACATGGGGAACTTTTTCTCCTCACGCACAGTGATTCGAAATTAAAAATTAAATGGTTTTTTTTTGTATGGAACAAATCACGTTATGCCATTTTTTTCACGATTAGTTCAAACTGTCAAACTTCCATTGATTACTAGGTATAGCAGGACCCAAGGTGAGCAAGATGAACTACAGCACGCGCACATCGACTTGCACGTTTGGCCGCTACATATATTTAAACTTTCCAAATTTGCACTGCATTTTTAACTGAAAATGTATATATTTCTAGATGAATTGGGGTGGAGTTGCAACAAGTAAGTGTTAACTTGTAACTTTATGATGAAACCATCCTTCCCAAGCACTTTGATTCGAAATTACGAAAAAAAAAGTTTTTGTTTTTAAAGAACAATCATGTTATCTCATTTTTTTACGACTCGTTCAAACTGTCAAGCTTCCATTGATTTCTATGTATAGTGGGACCCAAGGTGAGCAATATGAACTATTGCACGCGCGCATCGACTTGCACGTTTGGCCGCTACATATATTTAAACTTTCGAAATTTGCACTGCAATATGTTACTGGAAATGTATATGTATATTTCTAGGTAAATTAGGGTGGGGTTGCATAAAATAAGTGTTAACTTGTAACTTTATGATGAAACTGTCCTTCCCAAACACTGTGGTTCGAAATTACGAAAAAAAAAGTTTTTGTTTTCAAAGAACAAATCACGTTATGTCATTTTTTTCACGACCAGTTCAAACTGGTAAAATGGATGGTTCAAAGCAATTTTCAAACAAACTTGTGAGAACCAATAACGATGACACAGAAGTATTATAATTACGTTTTGTTACTATTTTATACAAGTTTCACTAAATTTAAACCGCAAATAATCAGTTTTTCTACAAACAAAATGATTTACAATCTAATTTTGCTATTTCAAAATTTTGTTATCCAATGTATGAGAGTTTTAGTATAAATTTTAATGTATATCTATATCATTTCCAGAAGCCTTGTGCTCGGTGCCTGGATAACTTTGGGGTTCCTAATATTCCATATTGTGATAGTTCATCTTCAAGTATTCCAAGACATACCAAAGAATGATGATCTTCGGCAATTTTGGTATGAAAAATTTTTATTTACCTAACATTATGCCGTTACACATACCGTTTTATACTCACGCCAGTGGGGTAGGCAGCGACCATAGACCTGCATCTGCTACGACCCTGACACACCTTTTCGCTTTTATATTCATCAGTTGAGTCATACAAGGTCTGCTGCTCTTGGCCCTTCTTTAGTATGTCACCAATTTGGTTGGCATTGGTGTCGATTCAGTGTAACATGACTTAACTCTTTTGAAAGGGCATTCTGTCTTTTTCCTTCTGTATTGAAATGACAAGGATAGGGCCTTTAAAATAAGGTAAGTCTTGTCAAATAAGTCATGTTACACCAAATAGACACTATTATGTCTTTCAAGGGAGGCCCGGTCGAGCTTTACCTTCCATTACCATATTATTTTAGCCAGGGTTTGAAATTATCAAGAAAAATATGCCCCTTGATAGTTGTTGCGATAATTATCATGATATCCATCAGCCTGTTTCGTCCACTACTGGACATAGGCCTTTCCAGGATTTCGCCACTCTTGGCGGTCCTCCTGGAAGAAATGCCCATACTCACACACGCTGGGCAGGCGGGTTGGTGAGCGCGGTGCCGAAACCCTTGCACCAGTGACGCCGCTGCCCATCACCAGTCTGATTTATATAAGTCCCGGCAATTGGGGATGGATATACCGCCATCCATCGGTCCCAGGCAATGGTGGGCCGCCTGGCCTTTTGCCTGAGAGCTGTCCTCTTACTCTCCCCAGAATAACTTCGGGAGGATTTCCGAGTAAGATGGTGGTACCTCCACAGTCGAGCCCGGCATTAGATCTACCACCTATTATGTGATAATTATCACATAATTATCAAACAGATGTAAGCCTAGCAATATTTTTTAACTGGTATTACATTGCTCGTTGGGTATTATGTATCAACATATACGTTAGAAGCAAGTATTTTAGTAAATAAATTATACACATTTTACAATCAAGGTAATCTGCGATAAATTAAGCAGTGGCAAATATTTTCGATGAACCTATATTTATCTTGATAATTATCTTAATTATTATCATTAATTATCACTTCGAACCCTGATTTTAGCCCTATAAAATACAGTTTTAGCCAACCAAAGATGTTCCAAGAATGTGCAACTACAACATTGTCTGTAACTTGACCCACTCAAACTCTCATACATTGGATAAAAAAAATTTGAAATAGCAAAATTAGATTGTAAAACATTTTGTTTGTAGAAAAACTGATTATTTGCGGTTTAAATTTAATGAAACTTGTATAAAATAGTAACAAAACGTAATTCTGTGTCATCGTTATTGGTTCCCACAAATTTGTATGAAAATTGCTTTGAACCATCCACTTTACCAGTTTGAACTGGTCGTGAAAAAAATGACATAACGTGATTTGTTCTTTGAAAACAAAAACTTTTTTTTTTCGTAATTTCGAACCACATTGTTTGGGAAGGACGGTTTCATCATAAAGTTACAAGTTAACACTTATTTTATGCAACCCCACCCTAATTTACCTAGGAATATACATATACATTTTCAGTAACATATTGCAGTGCAAATTTCGAAAGTTTAAATATATGTAGCGGCCAAACGTGCAAGTCGATGCGCGCGTGCAATAGTTCATATTGCTCACCTTGGGTCCCACTATACATAGAAATCAATGGAAGCTTGACAGTTAGTACGAGTCTTAAAAAAAATGAGATAACGTGATTGTTCTTTAAAAACAAAACTTTTTTTTTCGTGATTTCGAATCAAAGTGCTTGGAAAGGATGGTTTCATCATAAAGTTACAAGTTAACACTTACTTGTTGCAACTCCACCCCAATTCATCTAGAAATATATACATTTTCAGTTAAAAATGCAGTGCAAATTTGGAAAGTTTAAATATATGTAGCGGCCAAACGTGCAAGTCGATGCGCGCGTGCTGTAGTTCATCTTGCTCACCTTGGGTCCTGCTATACCTAGTAATCAATTGAAGTTTGACAGTTTGAACTAATCGTGAAAAAAATGGCATAACGTGATTTGTTCCATACAAAAAAAAACTATTTAATTTTTAATTTCGAATCACTGTGCGTGAGGAGAAAAAGTTCCCCATGTTTTTTGAACAACAAGTTGGTTGTAACAACCTTGCATTTTTTTTTTGTTCAAAAACCGTAATTTGTATTCTATGTATATGAAACGTAAATTACCTGCCACTGTGCGACGGCGGCGGCGCCGGCGGCGGCAGCAGGCAACGACTAAGGGGCCGCGCAATACGCGGGAACCGGTGCGCGTGGTACGGGTTGTTGCGTATGTACCCCCCTATTATTGTTATTTTCCAAATGCAACAACGTATGATGTGTCTTTTTACAAGATTTGCAAGTGTACGTAGAATTGCACTGCGAAACTGTATGCGACAAACTTAGACAGTTCACACATCCTCGATTCGATTTAACGAAATCGAAACGACCTTTAGCGGGAAGCGATTTGAACGCAGGACATTTATATAACTGCTGATGATCAGACTTATTACACATTAAACAATGTGCAACACCTTTGCCATCACTTGTTAGAAACGTTTGTGATGGGTAAGCATTGCGCGAGCGGGTAGGTTTCACAGTACTATTAAGGTGTGGTTCCACCGATGCGGAAGTGCGGTTTGATTGAGATGACGACGGAACGGTTCTCTCTAATATAACTGCTGATGATCAGACTTATTACACATTAAACAATGTGCAACACCTTTGCCATCACTTGTTAGAAACGTTTGTGATGGGTAAGCATTGCGCGAGCGGGTAGGTTTCACAGTACTATTAAGGTGTGGTTCCACCGATGCGGAAGTGCGGTTTGATTGAGATGACGACGGAACGGTTCTCTCTAATATAACTGCTGATGATCAGACTTATTACACATTAAACAATGTGCAACACCTTTGCCATCACTTGTTAGAAACGTTTGTGATGGGTAAGCATTGCGCGAGCGGGTAGGTTTCACAGTACTATTAAGGTGTGGTTCCACCGATGCGGAAGTGCGGTTTGATTGAGATGACGACGGAACGGTTCTCTCTAACGACCTTTGGCGGGAAGCGATTTGAACGCAGGACATTTATATAACTGCTGATGATCAGACTTATTACACATTAAACAATGTGCAACACCTTTGCCATCACTTGTTAGAAACGTTTGTGATGGGTAAGCATTGCGCGAGCGGGTAGGTTTCACAGTACTATTAAGGTGTGGTTCCACCGATGCGGAAGCGCGGTTTGATTGAGATGACGACGGAACGGTTCTCTCTAATATAACTGCTGATGATCAGACTTATTACACATTAAACAATGTGCAACACCTTTGCCATCACTTGTTAGAAACGTTTGTGATGGGTAAGCATTGCGCGAGCGGGTAGGTTTCACAGTACTATTAATGTGTGGTTCCACCGATGCGGAAGTGCGGTTTGATTGAGATGACGACGGAACGGTTCTCTCTAATATAACTGCTGATGATCAGACTTATTACACATTAAACAATGTGCAACACCTTTGCCATCACTTGTTAGAAACGTTTGTGATGGGTAAGCATTGCGCGAGCGGGTAGGTTTCACAGTACTATTAATGTGTGGTTCCACCGATGCGGAAGTGCGGTTTGATTGAGATGACGACGGAACGGTTCTCTCTAATATAACTGCTGATGATCAGACTTATTACACATTAAACAATGTGCAACACCTTTGCCATCACTTGTTAGAAACGTTTGTGATGGGTAAGCATTGCGCGAGCGGGTAGGTTTCACAGTACTATTAAGGTGTGGTTCCACCGATGCGGAAGCGCGGTTTGATTGAGATGACGACGGAACGGTTCTCTCTAATATAACTGCTGATGATCAGACTTATTACACATTAAACAATGTGCAACACCTTTGCCATCACTTGTTAGAAACGTTTGTGATGGGTAAGCATTGCGCGAGCGGGTAGGTTTCACAGTACTATTAATGTGTGGTTCCACCGATGCGGAAGTGCGGTTTGATTGAGATGACGACGGAACGGTTCTCTCTAATATAACTGCTGATGATCAGACTTATTACACATTAAACAATGTGCAACACCTTTGCCATCACTTGTTAGAAACGTTTGTGATGGGTAAGCATTGCGCGAGCGGGTAGGTTTCACAGTACTATTAAGGTGTGGTTCCACCGATGCGGAAGCGCGGTTTGATTGAGATGACGACGGAACGGTTCTCTCTAATATAACTGCTGATGATCAGACTTATTACACATTAAACAATGTGCAACACCTTTGCCATCACTTGTTAGAAACGTTTGTGATGGGTAAGCATTGCGCGAGCGGAAAGGTTTCACAGTACTATTAAGGTGTGGTTCCACCGATGCGGAAGTGCGGTTTGATTGAGATGACGACGGAACGGTTCTCTCTAATATAACTGCTGATGATCAGACTTATTACACATTAAACAATGTGCAACACCTTTGCCATCACTTGTTAGAAACGTTTGTGATGGGTAAGCATTGCGCGAGCGGGTAGGTTTCACAGTACTATTAAGGTGTGGTTCCACCGATGCGGAAGTGCGGTTTGATTGAGATGACGACGGAACGGTACTCTCTAATATAACTGCTGATGATCAGACTTATTACACATTAAACAATGTGCAACACCTTTGCCATCACTTGTTAGAAACGTTTGTGATGGGTAAGCATTGCGCGAGCGGGTAGGTTTCACAGTACTATTAAGGTGTGGTTCCACCGATGCGGAAGTGCGGTTTGATTGAGATGACGACGGAACGGTTCTCTCTAATATAACTGCTGATGATCAGACTTATTACACATTAAACAATGTGCAACACCTTTGCCATCACTTGTTAGAAACGTTTGTGATGGGTAAGCATTGCGCGAGCGGGTAGGTTTCACAGTACTATTAAGGTGTGGTTCCACCGATGCGGAAGTGCGGTTTGATTGAGATGACGACGGAACGGTTCTCTCTAATATTTTTACTTGACTTTTAATGAAGTCGATGAAATCCTTATAGGAAGGAATCTCTTTATCTCTGACAAATGTTTCAAAGGCATGTGCGGTAGCTGCGTCAATTTTACGCATTGCCATATTTAATAAAATGAAATCTTTCAATTTGTTAAATTTTAATAGTTCCAACGCTGAAACTGCGGCGTCAAACGTTTCAACAAAAGAATTTAAAAAAGCGGAATTATTTATCGCGGGTTTAATATTGAAAAAGATAGACATGTAATGACACCCTAAAGCTGGTTTATCCTGGTACTTTTTTACCAAGCTTTCCCAAATAGAAAGATAATTTTCGCCTGACGGAATGATGCCTGCTATTATATTCAGTGCGGGACCGGTCAATTTTCCGGTTAAATACTGAATTCTTTGAGCATCAGATGAAGATGAATTTAAATGTATGTTTGCTTTAAACGATTCATAAAATATGGGCCAGTTATCAATTCTTCCATCAAACGAAGCGATATTAATCGGCGGCAGTTTGACCAGTGGAGGCGCGCCTTTATCGCAAGTGTGTGATTTTTGTTGTGAAGAATTCTCTTTAATACGATGACGTAATCTTTGTATTCTAGCATAAATATCTTCAAATGAATTGAGGGCCTGATAATTAGGCACAAACTTTGGGTTCTCCTCAAAACCTAGCTCATTAATAGTGTCTAGATTTGAAATGAGTTCTTTACGTATGACATCTAATGTTTCGGTATCAGCCATGAATGTTTCCGCGGAACGAAGATCTGTGCTTGTTATTGGTAATTTTTGAGCTACATCATGAAGATTATTCACTCGAGAAAATATAGTATTGTTTTTAGCTTGTAATAATGCTATTATAGCGGCCATGATAACGAAATAACAAATAAAACGTACTAAGTACCGTTTCTAATGTAAATGAGTAAGTAAGTAAACAATAGCAGTATGCGGTTATAAATAACTAATTTCGTAGGTAGGTATACGCGAAACTAGTACGTATAGCTCACCAATACGGATTATTATGTAGATCACGATAGATTTAGCTAGCATAGGTACCCAGGTAAAGTAGGAGACAGTAGATTGTAAGTACGGAAAGTAACCAGAGGTAGATAGTATTGAATGCGGTATGTTTTCACTACGATTTTCGTGTGAAAAGAATAAAAGGTAACTTAAGTATTTATTAATAATGCGGTATTGCGGTAAGAAAACAATATTCGATTTCGATAAGAATTATCCCAACCTGCGGCGCGGAATGCACGATCGGCATGTAAACATGTAGGGTAGTTACAAATAAACTGACGAGTGCAAAAACGTATCATCAAATGAGAAAATAGCAGATTGATTACGTGTAAACTATCAGAGATTAACACCAAATTAAATTACAGAAACGTGGTAAATTATCCGACTCGAAGTCAGACCAAAAATGTATGAGCGGTTAGCGGGTTTTTATTTTTCGAAATAAGTGGACTGTAAAAGCGGGATACAAATAACGATTTAATCATATAAATTAAGAATGCGTTAGCTCAGTCGTTCAGGGGATGCAAGGAAACTGTCCTGCCTTTAGATATAGGTGATAAGAGTAGCAGAACAGAAGTGAAAAAGGACTCACCCACACCAAGGTCACCAGCCAACGATCATCAGCACAAAGCGTCCTTTGTAATTCACTCCTCAGAGGATCCAAAATCTTCTATAACACTGCCGGCAGGCTATCCCCATATAAAACTGACACTGGAGACACTATTTGCACTTGAAAGATTATTATTTATAGTTTTTTATATTTTTTATTGCGGAGACGCAGCCATTGCGTCAAAGTTCAATGCGGAAAGTAAAAACACAACACGCCAATCTAACGGCGTCATCTTCTCTCTCACTCGGCGCTTGGTGAATAATGCGTGAGTGGGAAAAGGAAAGGAATATTAGGAGCTGAAATACTGAGCGTAACAACATCCTATACCGCGGATTTGAATTTTTAAAGAAAATGGCGTAAACAGACGCTATGATCGTCTTAGGTTGGTTACAGGATGATGTCTCTAGATGAAAGCAATTTGTGGCCAACAGAGTGGAGAATATTACACAAATCATTCCAGCATCAAACTGGCGTCACGTTAGGTCAGAAAAAAATCCAGCTGACTGTGCCACAACATGGCTGACTACGAAACAATTATCAGAGCATTCTCTGTGGTGGCAAGGGCCAGATTGGCTAGTCAACGATGAGCCTATTCCGGATATCAAGTACCCAGAAACCACAATAGAGAGCAAAAAACAGAAGGCTGTTGTTGCCGTCGCAACAAAACAAACAGAAGTATCATCTGGTGAAATCGAGAAGACGGAATTATCAATCATTAAACAGCTCATGTGTGATTACAGCTCTATTACATTAGTCGCAAAAGTAATTTCTTGTATGACACGGTTTATTACAAGCGTTGCCGATAAGCAAAATGCAGCGAAAGCAAAACCGTCGCGGGCTACAGAAATAAACAACGCGCTCAATTTAATTATAAAACATTATCAATTTGACGAGTTTGAAGAAGATATAAATAGTATTATGAAAAAGGGGCGTGTTCAGACAAAAAGCAATTTAGCATGCCTAAATCCGTTCCTAGATGAACAAGGGATTTTGAGAGTGGGCGGCCGGCTTAAGCACTCAAATGCAGCCAAACACCCAATCATTTTATCAAGCCATAGTCGACTGACCGAGTTGATTATTAGGCAAGCGCACATGACGACTCTACACGGAGGTCCAAAACTTACGCTCGCCTATACCAGAGATAAATGTTGGATTATAAGCGGTATCCGTACAGTTAAAAGGCAACTAAGACAATGCGTAATATGTCGACGAGCTAGCAGCGACAAAACTCGGCAACAAATCATGGCTGATCTGCCACAGCCAAGAGTCACACCATCAAGGCCATTTGCACATTGTGGTGTCCATTTCACGGGGCATGTGTACTTGAAAACCAACAAAGGACGAGGGATTAGAACAACAAAAGGATACGTTGCTGTTTTCGTATGTCTGACCACGAAGGCCATACATTTAGAACTCGTATCTGATCTCAGCACTCCTGCGTTCTTACCATGTATTAAGATATCGGCACAAATTTTGTGGGATGCAGTCGAGTACTTAAGGCAGAGTATCAAGAAATCAAGCAAAGTCTAAATATAGGTATAGACCTATACAACAAAATTGAAGAGATGAACATAGTTTGGCACTTCAATTGTCCAGCTCACAGTAACGCTGGTGGAATATGGGAATCAGCAGTAAAGAGCCTGAAGCGACATTTGAAGCGAGTTTTAGGCGAACAAAAACTGAC
Organism: Ypsolopha scabrella; assembly: GCA_910592155.1. Classification (NCBI taxonomy): domain Eukaryota; kingdom Metazoa; phylum Arthropoda; class Insecta; order Lepidoptera; family Ypsolophidae; genus Ypsolopha; species Ypsolopha scabrella. Next base: position 19,077,670 of record OU342986.1, read on the forward strand.
TTTTGAAGAATTTACAACTCTTCTTTGTTAAATTGAGGCTTGCCTCAATTCAAGACTGTTATGCGCATTAACGGAGAGTATGTACAGATGACGATTGCCTCACACCTGGGCATTTTGTGGTGGGTGGATCATTATTATCGAGACCGCAAACCAACACAGAATCAATAAATTTGGGAAAAAGATGGCAACAAGCAGTTCTGTAAAAGTTGGTCATCTGAGTATCCACAGCAACTGCAGACTAGATCCAAGTGGAGAACACCACAGTGAAATATCTGCAGATGGACGATGTGGTAGTGATTAAGGATGACAACATGGCTCCGGGCAAATTGATCCAGGAAAGGATGGATTTGTCAGGGTAGTCACTTTAAAGACTCAGGGCAGCATTTTGAAACGCCCAGTCAACAAGTTAATACTGCTTCCTGTAAACGAGTCAGGTGAAGCACAACAACAGCAAGCAGTTAGTCAATTTGATGTTCAGTCTTCATCAGCAATGCCTCAAGCACCACAGCGATCTACTATTCCCTCTACCAGGTGCATACGCACTAAGAAGAAGTTTATCAACATTTTTGGCACAATGTTATTATTAATTATGACATTTTTAACACCAAGTATGCAACAAGATCATATTGCATCATATAATACCACCTCTTTCATGATGTATTTTGATAAAATATCAAACCTTCAATTTAGAAGAGATAAATGGAAGCTAGTCGTATATTACAATATGTCTACGTATTGGCAAGGCATTCGGGACATCAAGCAATACGTAAATCACATCAACAAATTTAGCACTGCAAGCAACTCTCAATACGAAAGTGTCACGCTACAGTTAGAACATGAAATCAGCGAGATTGAACATTACAACACTTTACTCGGGGCTCATTCAAGAAGAAAGCGGGGCCTCATTAATGGTAAATCTCCATACGTCTATGGACAGAACATTATGCTCCTTAGATAAGCCCATACATGATATGAAATTCAGACAGTCACTCTGTGATGTATCAACCTGTACATCGGAGTTGTTACCTACATGCAAAGTGAGATGGGTCAAGTTGCACTATCATTATCAATGACTTTACTCATGCTGTGAGCAATGCAGCGTCCGCATTTTTGCCCATCTGTTGTGAATGTTCACTTTAAAGGGCAATGGCATTATAACAATAGGTCAAGGTTGCACAATCAAAACAAATACATTCGCAATATATGCACAGAACAATTTTCTGAGTAATCTTTATGTACAATAGAATATCAAGATCCCAGAGATATAAATTTTGAACAAAATTATCAATTCAAGTATTGGTACAGAGAACAACAGCTCACTGCAAGATAGCAAAGAAGATATTTGGGAGCAGTTAAAGTTAAAAATAGACTACCTAAAGGAACAGTCTAATCAGGAATTATCAGTTCACGATAAGCATCACTACACGCTTATTTATGTGGTCGTATTTATCATACTAGCTGCGGGATCACTTGCAATTTGCTGGAAGATCAAAAAGGGCGCTAAGTCCCTGCCACAGCATCGCTCAACGGCACTGCCTGAGATGAACGTAGCACCAGACGAAATTAACCGTGTTAACAGTGGATTGGAACCAAAATTACAAGTGATAAGAGAAAATAAGGCTACCTCGCCTATAGTGAGTCGTTCTAAGATTTTTGAACTCTGACTTTTCATTTAGTTTTATCTTTGTTTTAATAACTTTTCAATGCTATCACCTTTTATCATTCATTATATTTTTGGTTTTTTGTATTTTATCATCTAGTGTGCCTGTTCCTGTGATAATAATCTGTCGTTTACGATTTGTACGGTTTTGTCTTTTTGTCACACTTGTCCATCCATCATCAACCTGCTCAGCTACGATCGTGGATACAGGTGGTGGTGTTTTGTCGTATATTTTTCGTGATTGTGAAGTTATAAAAATGGACAGAGCTCCAATCGGTACGTGTTTTGTGGCTGATGCGCACACACACACACACATTTCACTTTATATTTAGCTTAACTCAGTTGCCGTTACTTAAAGCGATAAAAAGGCCTAAATTATGAAGAAACTGAAAACATAAACAAACATTTGTTACCTGGCTCTCGAGTTGCAAGGAAACAAATAGACAGACATACAGAGATTACTTACCTCGAGTGGATCATTCTCCATCTTGACACCCAAAGTCTCTGTCACATCTTCCGTCCCAGTTTCTTCATATTTTGGCACTATGTCTAAATTGTCTGTTATATTTTCTGTCCCAGTTTCTTCATATTTTGGCGCTATGTCTAAATTGTCTGTTATATCTTCTGTCCCAGTTTCTTCATATATTGGCGCTATGTCTAAATTGTCTGTTATATCTTCTGTCTCAGTTTCTCCATATATTGGCGCTATGTCTAAATTGTCTGTTATATCTTCTGTCCCAGTTTCTTCATGTATTGCCCCTGTTAATAGTAGTATAGTGTCAGCCACGTCTTCTGTTTCAGTGTCTGTCACGTGTTCTGTCTTAATTTCTTCATATATTAGCCCTGCGTCAATAGTGTCTGCATTGTCTTCAGATTGAGTTTCTTCATATTGTGGACCTGCGTATAGTATTTCTATATGTGATTTGTATAGCTTTGATGTTGTGGCTGGTAAGGTCTGCAATATAATACAAGATTAAGTTTTTTAGCGTTCTGCACTCAAAAATGATAAAAAGGATGGCATGAATTGTCTGCCATCTTTTTGTCAGAGCCACTTTTCTCGAAAGGAATAAAGGTATTGTTTATAGATCGTTGTGATGAAAACACTTGTACGTCTCCACATATTATATTTACAATTTACTCTGCCCAACCGGTTTCCCTATACGAGTATAAGCTTTATGAATGAACAAACATGGATTATGTTAGAAACAATGTTGACATTGCTACGTGTACATACAGTAAATGACACACACACACACATACACCCAGCAATATAAACATTAAAACATATCTATTTAAGACTATCCTTTGCCCACGGCTCCGCCCGCGTTTATTCAATCTCTGCCCGTTTTCAGCTTGAGCGTTATTTTATGAACATATAATAGGCTATAGCCTAAATGTTGACCAGCACTAGTGATCGCTATCCTGCTGTCAGTGTCGGAATCTGACGAAAGTGTTAATTGATGAACGGGTCAGGCTAGTAAAATAAAAAAACAAGTTACAAGTTTTTGGATTTTGAGGTTATTTAGGTACCTTGGATAAATTTTTATTCCAAATCTGTTTAAGTACCTACTACATATTTTCGACTCAACATTCACCAGTGGGGTCTCTTACCGAACATAACAAAAGATATACCTATAGCACGGAGTGACCGTCAGCTGTCAAGATTAATGGTACCGAAAACAGCAAACCAACAAAGTACCTACTTACCTAAAACTTAAACACACAGAATATAACACCTCTTCACTACAGGTGTGACTGACAACCCCTATCTATGGGTGCTTAAACGAGGAAGACACAGTGGAACATGTGCTGCTTCACTGTGCTGCCACCGGTGATAAGTATGAGACATAAAGCAGGGATCGCAACAAGGTCTTAGGTCAGCAAGCTGAAGCCGTTCAGCCCTATGTCAAGGAGATGTCCTCGCAGGGCTGGCCTACCAGTACGAATTTAGAAGAATATCTAAGATTACAAATTAGCCTACCGCTTTGTTTAAGTATGTAATATATCATTGAAAATGTTAAAACGGAACTAAAATTTAAAATAAACACAAAAATCCTTCATGGTGTTTCTATTTCCTTAAGTAGGACCATGGCTAGCAACAATAGTAGTGAGATGATGGGTCTAATTATATTGGTGCATTGTAATAAAGTTATACTTACACTTTGGTCGGGGGGAGTTGTATCGAAGTGTATCCCTTACCTACATCTAACCTGCCCCCGCACCCCCCCGCAAATATACCTCAGAAGAAGTAGCGACTGTTGTTTTGTTCTGAAGGACTTTCAGATTTATAAATTATCGTTTTGAGGTGCCTTACATATTAATTGCAATATTAATTAGGTTTATTTTTTTTACCTTAACTTCAGTAAGATATTAAAATTTCATTTAAACGATTCATGTTGTTTTTGAATTCAATATTAAATTTGTTACCTTGTAAGTATCTTTTATATTTTTAAGGCAGGCAGAGCCATGGGCACATCTAGTAAATATTAAACTTGTAAAATTGTACCTGTCTAGGTATTTTTGTATTTAAATGATTAATGGTTTGTTGTAAATAGCACTCTCAATGCTCAATTGGTTTGCTGTCAGAACTTCCTCAGAGAGCTAAGCTCAAGGTTGTATTTCTTCAAATAAAGCAAGGAGTTGGGAGATCAACACTATACCACTTTAATAATATTAGTTTATTTTCGTGTCATACTATTTATTACCTTTGCAGCATTATTGGCTTACCGGTAGGACTAAAACATATAGTCCAATACTATGCAGGACACTCTATATCTATACCTAGATAGCGTTCCAAATCACTTTTTCAAGATTAAAATATTGCTCACTGTCAGATAAAAGTAGCTCGATGCTGGTTCCAAAACCTAAAAGTAAATGTTTTTTAATCAGCATTGTACGGACTTTGTCCACACATTTTATTATCTTGACACAATTGATATTTCCTTATAACATAGTTAACTTAAGTCAAGGTTGCTTATGCGGCATTCGCTGGTATTGAGGCCAATTTCTAGTGCTATACGGAAGACGAAGTCCAAAGAATACTGCCAGCGACACATAATTAAGCAAGGTCTAAATTCATGTACAAAAGTCAGTTGGTTTCGTGCCGCTCACGAACATTAACATAACAATTTATTAATAACATAACATTTATATTATATTAAACAATATTATTAACAAAACAATAATTCTTTCCACTATTATCCTGCCAAGACATCTGGACTCGTGGTAGCGTTCGGCCGTCGCGTGCGGATCACGAGTACTTTCTGTAAGGGTGAGCTAGTCCGATATTAGCCCCTACCCTTCCATATGGTCCTTCGAGAGAAAATACAATCAGTGATTTGGTGAAACAGTGCGAACAGTAACATTATGTGAACAGTAAACATTAACATTTAATAAAATATAACATACATTTTTAAAAGTGAAAAAGCATTTGATAAGATATAACAATAATTTTTAACTGTGAATTATAGAGCAGTGAAGGAGGAGCAGTATTGCCTGAGTTTGAGTTTTGCCTCAGCAAGGTCTCGGCGCTTCTGAAAGCGCTTAAAGCTGGTAGCAGATCCCGGTGAGCCAGTTCCTATTTTTTGCTTTACACCATCCGTTGTAATAAACATGGCCAACTTGAAAGATCTACTTTTAGAGCAAGCCAACATACTGGATAGGATGAACTCGATCCATGACAATTTCAAAAAAGATCCTTTGTCTAGGAAAACAGCGGAATATCTGCAAATTAGATTGGAACGCCTCGAGTTAGCCTGGGAGAAGTTTGATTTTAATAATAGCAAAATACTTACACTTCCCGCGAAGAAGGAAGAAGAAGAATATTTTGTTCAAAACATATACAAGAAGGTCATGGAGTTATACAGCAAAACCAAAACATTGATATCGGAGAGCTCCAAAAAAATGATACCGGCACAGATTCCTGAACAGCAAAGCAGAGCAGAACGGGTAGACGGAGAAAGCGAAAATGAAGGCAACATAAAGTTAACGGACTTGTTAAACAAACAAAGATCTAATGTGAGAGCTTTTGAAAGGGTCATACAAACCCTTGATTTAGATCAACTATCCGAAAAATGGCAATTAGTCGACAAACTCGGAAAAATAACCCAACGCTGGGAAAATGTGGACCTGGTGTTTTGGGAGTTGGATAACATGATGGATGGAACGGAGATACAGGCATATGCGGATAATTATAGCAGGTTAGAAGATATGTTCGAAAAAGCTAAGAGCGAAATTAACAAGAAAATTTGGGGTCAGAGCTATCAAGAAGAATCTGTCCCAAAAACAAATCTGCCATATTTCTACGGAGATTACGAACACTGGCCAACATTTAAAGACCTCTTTCTTGAAGCAATCCACCGCAATACGTTCATCCCCACTGTGCAAAAAATGCAACATTTAAAATCGAAATTAAGAGGCGAGGCAGAGCGTCTGGTGAGTAGTTTGAACACAAGTGCTGACAATTATGAAATTTGTTGGTTGTAATTTACAAGGGAGATACGACAACCCAAGACTTCTTTTGACGTACCACATTAACATTTTGTTAAATCAACCAAGTATACAAATTCCTACAGCAGCAAAGATTAAAAGTATGCATGACATCACAATGGAATGCTTGGAAGCCATTGCTAATTTAACCAACATTGGAAACTGGGATCCGTTAATTGTGCATATACTCCTGCAAAAACTTTCGCCTGAAATCATCAACGCGTACATGGAATCAGTAGAAAATCCGAAAGAAATTCCTATATTGAATGGGCTTTTGTCATATCTAGAAACTAAATTCGTATCATTGGAGTCAAGTAATATGCAAGGAAAATCGGAGCAGAACAAAAACAGTAAATTCGCGAAACCTTACAACATACCTAGCAATGCGAATCCCCTTAACAAGAAACATTTTAAAACATATCAAAATAAGCTGGACTACAACCAAAAAGAAAGAAAACCATTAGCATATTTCAATTCCGTTAATAGCAGCGGTCCTATGACAAGTGGGCCTGGACCTTCCATAACATGCCCTAACTGTAAAACTTCAGGTCATGGTCTTTATGGCTGTTATCAATTTTTATACGCAACACCAGAAAATCGGCTGAAAATCGCTAATAGGCTGAAAGTATGTAAAAATTGTTTATTTAGTCATGGCCTAGATAATCAATGCACTTCAACAAAAAATTGCAAGATGTGCAATAAACATCACAACACTTTATTGCATGACGCACTCAATAATGAGGGCGAACATCAAGGAAACAAGTACCAAGGGCATGGAAAAGGAGGTCAGAACTGGCGCACACATGTAGGAAGTAATAGCCAAAGTGAAGTTTTACTTGCGACGGTACAATTGAGGGTCCAATCAAGAGATGGATCTTATATAAATCTTCGCGGAATTTGTGACCAAGGTTCGCAGGTTAACCTGTTGTGCGAGGATGCAGCACAACGTCTTCAACTGCAACGCAATAAAATGAACGCAGTAGTAACTGGAATCGGAGCTCAACCTACTAACAGGTGCAAAGGAATGGTGCAGCTATCGTGCAAAGCTCTTCATAACAACTTTACATTTAACATGGAAGCTTTAGTAATGAATACGTTAACAAGTAAATTACCAGTAAACAGTATAAGTACAGAATCGTTCGAACATTTCAAGCAAATAGAGCTTTGCAACATTCAGCAGCCTACCTTTAATATGAAAAATAGCCGAGTTCCGTGTGAGATAGACATGATAACACATGCAGCCATATCTTCATGTACCTACAGCAAAAACCGCTGTAAGAATAAATGGGTTAGCTTACAACAACCAAACACCTGTATGTATTTCTGCTGCGATGATTGTCTTTTAAGAGTAATATGCCAGGACCACATAAATTCCAAATCCGCTCACGCAGCAGGAATCGTACGAGCGAACCAAGGATGTGTGATAAAACACGGAGAAGCCACTTTATACACTAACGGAATTTACAAAAACAATGTTTATATCAACTCGGAAATTCAAATGCCGAAGGCTTATTTAGAAGACATCAACAATTTAACAAATATTAATCCACCACCATTGGAAGCAATTAACCAAGGAAATACAGGAGAGTTTGAAAGGATGCAGAAACTCCTTGATCAAATGAAGGAGCAAAGTAAAGGAGAAACATGTCAGGCCACGACTTCCATCAATATATTGTTTCATATGGGGCTTTATTTGGAGTAGCGAGCCTAGCGGCAGTGGCAACATGGATGTGCATAAAGTGGAGAAGGTATAAGACCAGACCAAAACAACAAGAAATACAAATGTGCACTCTACCACAAAGACCGAAACCCGTACAGTACGAGATCAAATCGATACCGAATGACACGGATAAGCCTCGGTGTAGTGTAGTGCGCGATCAGAAAACATTATTGTTAAAAATTAAGGACCTCTCAACTGGTACTGATGGTGATAAAGTGAAGTGACAGTGTTACATAAATTACTTATTTTAAGGACAATTAACTTTATATGGACAAAACATTAGTTAAGACAATTGTTTTAAGTTTCCTAGCTTAGGTTATTATTTTATAATTTTATTTCGTACATTACGTTACAGTTTAACATAATTAATTACTTTAGCTTAATTCATAATTAATTAAATTTGTAGTTAACCAGAGTTTGTTGTTATGTCGTTGGTAGGATGTAAATACTTCATCTTACATTTATTTTTCAGTTTTATTTTTTTATTTATTTTTTGTTGTTGGCAGCATGTACGGACTTTGTCCACACATTTTATTATCTCGACACAATTGATATTTCCTTATAACATAGTTAACTTAAGTCAAGGTTGCTTATGCGGCATTCGCTGGTATTGAGGCCAATTTCTAGTGCTATACGGAAGACGAAGTTCAAAGAATACTGCCAGCGACACATAATTAAGCAAGGTCTAAATTCATGTACAAAAGTCAGTTGGTTTCGTGCCGCTCACGAACATTAACATAACAATTTATTAATAACATAACATTTATATTATATTAAACAATATTATTAACAAAACAATAATTCTTTCCACTACTATCCTGCCAAGACATCTGGACTCGTGGTAGCGTTCGGCCGTCGCGTGCGGATCACGAGTACTTTCTGTAAGAGTGAGCTAGTCCGATATTAGCCCCTACCCTTCAAAGCATTGAGCTATTTTTTTCTGACAGCGAGCAATATTTTAATCTTGAAAAGTGATTTGGAACGCTACCCTATTTGGCATTTGTGCCCCCCCCAAAAATAAATCCTGGATCCGCTCTTGAATGCTTGGTACAGGTATCTAACCTTTTAAGAATAAGTAACAGATAAAAGTCATCATTTTGTAAAATAAAATTTTAATAATAAGTAAATCTAGAAACTTTCCCTTTTGTATTACCTACCTACCTATTTACTGCTGTTGATTGATGAACACATGAAAAAATCATCAAATTTATATGATAAATAGCAGTAGTACAAACAAAATTCACTTGAAATCATAGCAGTGTTTTCACACATATTTCAGCTTAACTGCTGGATTATGAAATTAGGTAAGGTACTAGAACACACTTGTGATTATTCAGTTCCACCTAGAAACCAAATAAAACTTACTAATACTGGGAAAAGGGTGGAAAAAACTCGAAATTATACTTAGTAATATTTTAGGGCGCACCTAAATAGGTGTGCCCTAAAATTCTCTAAAATTAGAGCTGTCAAACTCTAAATTGTTGCTTCAGAATACCAAAAAACCTAAGTTGAATGCTTTAGAGCTGTCATCGTAAAAGTGTCGTAAATTTAGTAACAATCTTAATTTGACGTTCGTAAACGCCAGCTTCAGAATACCAAAAAATTTTAGGTCACTCTAACTCATTTTAGAGCACTTTTTATAAATGTCAGATTAGGACATGTTGCTTCAGAATAAGTCTTATATATCTAGTATAAAAGCCTGCTTACATAGCTATATTATCATGTCGTTTGAAGGTAGTAACAGTAATATTAACTTAAGTTACAGCAACTTGTTTTTATGAAAGTTACTTCGGTATTAGTCGTTCCTAATCATATGACCACAACTGTATAAAAAAAATATTATTATATTATAATGAAAGATCATTAATTCATAACATATAAATATAACTAAACCATATTTATTTAAAAAAATTAACTCCATACTTTTAATGAAAATTCATACCGTACAATAAACCTCGTTTAGCGGCATCTGAGATGACTTGATCTCTAGATAGCGCTAATAATAAGAGATGCTTGTCAAAGTTTTTGTGCAGAGGTTCATTGGTGAGCTGATAGATGGCGCTAAAAGTGGCTTCCCAACTTTTTTGTGCCATAATGTTTTTAGGGTTCTGTACCCGCTACATGTGATGGTACGGAACTCTTGGTTAGCGAATACCACTCGAACCTGGCCAAATTCTTCGTTTTACTACAAAGTATGTCCTACAATCTGACTTACGTCCGTTACTGTCTTTAAGTAAGAGCCATAATTAATACCGTTCAAAATAATGCAACTTTTTCGAGGTTCCTTGCATGGGGAAAATTTCAACTTTCTACCTATTATGGTTGAAGCTGTAGACTCCTGTGACAGACGGACAGACAGTGGAGGCTCAGTAATAGGTTCCCGTTTGGCACCCTTCGGGTATGGAACAAGCAGACTTCGTGCTTGTGCTGGGTGACATGTGTTACCAGTTGTTATAACAAAATGTATAGCAACGTCACCTGTGTAGAAGCCTCCAGATAGGTGTTCAGTACTCGCACGCACTGTTGTGACGTAGATATAAACCGATGCACGTTCTTCAGTTTGGTGCTGCACTCCCAACATATTTGAAGAGCCTGCTTTCTTAGCAAACATTGGAGGTACTGAAAACAGTAAGACTTTGTTAAGGAATTCCGTGTGTTCCTAACTCGACAGTAGCTCACAAATACACGGGGAGCGAGGTGGCGCGCGGGGAGCGAGGTGGCGCGCGGGGAGCGAGGTGGCGCGCGGAGAGCGAGGTGGTGTGCGGGGAGCGAGGTGGCGCGCGGGGAGCGAGGTGGCGCGCGGGGAGCGAGGTGGCGCGCGGGGAGCGAGGTGGCGCGCGGGGTGCGAGGTGGCGCGCGGGGAGCGAGGTGGCGCGCGGGGAGCGAGGTGGCGCGCGGAGAGCGAGGTGGTGTGCGGGGAGCGAAGTGGCGCGCGGGGTGCGAGGTGGCGCGCGGGGAGCGAGGTGGCGCGCGGGGAGCGAGGTGGCGCGCGGGGAGCGAGGAGGCGCGCGGGGAGCGAGGTGGCGCGCGGGGAGCGAGGTGGCGCGCGGGGAGCGAGGTGGAGCGCGGGGAGCGAGGTGGCGCGCGGGGAGCGAGGTGGCGCGCGGGGAGCGAGGTGGCGCGCGGGGAGAGAGGTGGCGCGCGGGGTGCGAGGTGGCGCGCGGGGAGCGAGGTGGCGCGCGGGGAGCGAGGTGGCGCGCGGGGAGCGAGGTGGCGCACGGGGAGGGAGGTGGCGCGCGGGGAGCGAGGTGGCGCGCGGGGAGCGAGGTGGCGCGCTGGGTGCGAGGTGGCGCGCGGGGAGCGAGGTGGCGCACGGGGAGCGAGGTGGCGCGCGGGGAGCGAGGTGGCGCGCGGGGAGCGAGGTGGCGCGCGGGGTGCGAGGTGGCGCGCGGGGAGCGAGGTGGCGCGCGGGGAGCGAGGTGGCGCGCGGGGAGCGAGGTGGCGCGCGGGGAGCGAGGTGGCACGCGGGGTGCGAGGTGTGCGCGGGGAGCGAGGTGGCGCGCAGGGGATTTTGTATTTGTATTTATTTATTTAAGGAAAAAAAATGACATATGCATTCGTGTTTAAAAAGGAGCACTCGTGTTTGGGCCGACAGGGACGAATGTATCGACTGTGATAGCCCTAATGAGCCAAAGGCCTGTTACAGGACCATCAACTTTGATGCGACACTTTAATGACTATAAGGTCATAGAGAGTAAGAGAGGGTTGGACGAGAAAAAAAAAAACACTACATGAATGATAAAAAAGAAAAGAAAACAATTGTATGCTATAACAGCCTCATGCAAATTTACAAGTAATATTATTAAGTACTTATATAAGTATGTAATGTATTTTTGTATCTAGTTATATGATTATATTAATATGTATATGTATATGTATATAAATTATAAATAATTTTAGTAATAATATATCAATTACACATGTATATAAATTAGTTAGGGTAACCGCACCTAAAATTCTTTTGTTTTTTTTTCTTTTTTTTTGTTTTTTTTTTTTGTTTTTTGTTTTGCCTACACAGCGTTTTCAATTGAGCAGTTTATGCCAGAGATCTCCAATTTCATCTTCACTTAACTCTAATAAATATTCTTTTAACTTTTTATTTAAAACTGATTTACGTTTTAAGAAAGGTTCTGTGTCAGTATCAATATAGTTGGAGACACTATCAGGTAATAGATGGTACAGACGAGGCGCAATAGAGTAAAAATTTTTTCGACCGAAGAGGGTTGATTTAAAAGGTGCTATGTATTTTCGCCTTGTATCTATTCGAGACTTTCTATTCAAAATCAACAAAGAAAAGTCTTGGAGATGTTTAGACATATATACAGCTGTTTGCCAGATAAAAATCTTTCTGGGGCCCAAGACTTTGCATAGTTTAAAGATTTCACTAGAGGGAAATCTGCGGGGTTTGCGTTTAATAATTTTCAAGTTTTGCTTATGTGCTATTATTAACTTATTCATGATGTTTTTTCATTATCTATGTTTCTGTATTTAATGTGAGAGTCAGACTTGCTCACAAAGGGTTCTGTACCACTTCAAAATACGGATAGAGAACCCTAAAAACATTATGGTAAACAATAACAATATACATGCAACATTCAGGCTACAATAAATAAGCCACTAAAATGTCATTGTAAGACGCTCAGCAAAAAAATTGGCACCATCTTAGCCTAATTTATATTCTTTTTTGTTTTAATTTATACTACAATCTGAATAAATTAAAACTTATATTTATTACCATCTGTGAGTAAGAGCCAGAGCAAATAATGTTAAAATAATGCCATTTTTTCGAGGTTTCTTGTATAGGGACCCCATAATACCTCAATTTGCAGTCCTGCTCTAACACTTCGGCTTTTTAACTGTCTATCCTACTCTAATCAGATGCCGTGCAAGCAAAAACATCAGTTATTTTGAAATCGTTTCTATGGAACAGTCTGCAGCTGCTTTATACTAATATCAGTTAATCTGTTATATTATGCAAAGTTTCAGATCTAATTTCAAGTATTCATTGTTTATTGTACGGTTTGGAGGTAACTTTGTAATTTTTTTCTATTAAGAAAATTTCATGGAATCCAGTTTTCACAACAATATGGACATAGCATTAGTCCTCAACTTTATCATTTATCAATTTCAGAGTGATTATTGCAGTATTTGTTGGTATAAAACAGGATCATGCAAAGCGAAGTAAGGTATTATACACCCTTATTAATTATAAAGTCCACAGGCCAATGGAAAGTTAATGCAAAGTGATCACTGCCAAATCCGGAACTGAGCTTTAACTATCATACTAGAACTAACAGAACACTGAGGACTTTCCTAACAGACAAGAAGTACAGAATATCTGTGGAGGGATCGGCTAAGCCTAGCCAAAAGATAATCAACTTCTACCACAGAAGGCTCAAAATCAAAGGATGGCGGCGGTTGTAGCTACATCTTACCTGAACTGGGCCTGAGTAAATCATCTCTCAGTTGAACAAAAACTGTCTTTTACACTGAGACTGCAGGCATATTTCAAGCGGCTAGAGTAGCAGCAGAAGCATTGTGAACGAACAAACCTTGTGATATTGAAGAAATCACAACAGATAGTGCTGCATCCTTATCAGCATTAAACAAACCAGTGAGCAGATCTAAGATCACATCAGACTCTCACAAGGAACTTCAAGATATCTCAAATGTATGTAGTCACAACACAGGAAATGAACAAGCAGACTTTTTAGCTAAACTAGCATCCACAAGCAAGGGAAACACAAGGAAGTTATGGCGTCCCCCTCCCCCAGCTCACCATTTACCATTAGTACTAAATACCTTCCCCACAAAACAAGCCCGTGTTGAAGATTTTTGGTTATTTTGTGACTGTAGGTACATCAGAGATTTTCATTCGTGGTGTCACTACTACCTAGGTACCTATAGGAAGAGAGAAGGGATGAAGGTCAGAGTGTCGATAAGGGGGCACGATACCGGAAGAAACCTTACCATAGAAAAGTGCAAAATAGTGAAAGTTTACCTCTAATTCATCGTCTTCGGAAGTATTTAACCAGAAATCGACAATTTTCCAATATTTTTCGTCGACTAAGGTCAGGTTTCTGTCGTTAGACAAACAAAATGCACAAATGGTAGTCATCATCGTATTTTCGGCAGAGGTTTTGATTTTAATTTTAGAAGTCTACAAAGCCACAAATACTATTTTCTATCAGTGTTGCCAGTGCCTTGTCCACAAAAGTAACCTAAGACTGTTCGAAAAGTAACATTTTCACAAGAAAAGTAACGCTTTTTTATTATTTTCGTATTTTAATACAATATGCACAGTTTAAATTTTATTTAGTACTTTCACATTTACATATATCCCTAACTATCTCAGCATTTTCTTAGTGGTTAACTTTATTCGTTGGGTGTAATCCTGCAAAAAAAATGGTGCAATAAAAACAATAAAGTTATTTTTACTTATATGATCATTGAAGAAGAAATTAATGAGGCTTTAAATAAACTGAATGAAAATTTAATAATAACTGGCCACTGCTTAGATATTATTAGTCCTTACATATTTATTTAATATTTATACCTACACCAAAATTATTTATAAGATAATAGAGAAGAGAATAGAGTATACACCTATACCGGGTGTAAATAAAGTGCGACGATTAAATGAAACCATATACTCTAGTGGTCATACTAAACAACTATCTGAATAAAAATACCCGCGCAAATCTTCAGAGAAGCAGATATTCAACTGTAACTTAAAGACTTTATTTCGTAGGAAGAAGGTCTATTTTTGAACGCTGCATCGTAACAGCTGTTTTACGGAAGACGCTGTTTCAAAAAACACCCTTACGTGTCGGTGCGTTAGTTAGAATTCACGCTTTTATGTTTGAAACTCAAATATTTCCTAAATTAATAGTTAGCGCGGGTTTGTTGCTTGGGAAAGTGGTTCAGTATGATCCGTAGAATATGTAACTGTTATTTTTTCCCATTATTTTTCTCCGTAAGTACTACCTACTTATGAGAAACGGAGGAAATCGAGTTTTATTACAAAATAAGAACAGAAGATCGTTTTTGGTAACTGTACTATAAAATATGACTGAAATTCTTTCATGGTAACAATTTAAAAATATTTACAAGTCCACTGAAATATTTACTACTTTGTAACTTGTTACGAGAAAAGAGAAAATTTTCTTCTTTTGTAACCGGTTCCAAATACAGTTACTTAAGCGGCCGAAATGAGAAAATTGCCACGCCGCGCCTTGCCGATCTGTCAGTCAGTCAGTCATTTCCATCATTCATTGTGGCAACAATATGTACACGTTCATCTCGCTCTTTCTGTTTGCTCATCCTAGCCGTGCGATAGTGAAAGATATTAAATTCTAGCTTTGGTTTACTTGCAATGCTCAATTGCCAACGTTAGGAAATGCACGAGACCGTAGAGATATTGACTTATGACAGTTCTTCTGAACACGACACTTGCTTGCGTTCCGTTTCATCTTGATTTAAAATTCAACTTTTAAGCATTTGTTAAAAATTAGAAAATTACTCCCTAAAGTAACGTAAAAGTAACGTTTTTAGCCATGTAACGTAAAGGGGTCAAAAAGTAACGTAAAACGTTACAAAAGTAACGTTCTGGCAACACTGTTTTCTATGTAGATAACCAGGGCAGGTCGATGTAACCAGGCCATAAAATACACAAAAAAAAAAAAAAAAAGATAACCAGGGCGGGCTTTTGAAACGTAAAGGCGGAATTGTTAAAAGTTTTTTCAGAAAATATTTTTCTGCTGTCAAACTGTAAAATTTTAAGTTGATAAGTGTAAATAAAAATTGTACAGTGCATAGAGTTTTTGTAAAAATGAAAGAGCCTACGGGGGCTGAGCCCCCTGGGCAAGATTCTTCTTCAACCCCTACGGGAACAAAGCGTGGTAGAGGTGATGATGCTTATCTTCAAGGTGCTCAGAACTCTCAAGATAATGAAGTTTTCTACAAACCATACAATAAACCAGGTTATAAACGTATTTTCCCTGAGAATCAGGTGAGTACTGAATACATTGTTTATGTCGAAAGTACCAATGAAGGTGAGAGACTAGGGAACAAGAACCCAGACATGATTTGTACCTTATTCAAAAATGAAATTAAGGGCGTGGTGGGTATTAAAAGAGTCAACGCAAATAAATTGGGCATTACGTTTTCACAAAATATTCATGCCAACAATTTTCTGTGCAATGAGAACTTTTTGAAAAAATATAATTACAAGGCGTACATACCAGCTAGGTCAGTGGAAATCATCGGCGTTCTGAGGTTCGTGCCAACGAATATCAGCAACGAGGAGTTATTTAAAAAACTCTCATCTCTGTACGAGATCATAAATATCAGACGTTTTACCCATAAGGTGAATGGCACAATAGTGCCATATGGATCTGTAAGTGTTACATTTCTATCTCAACAATTACCGGACTTTGTATACCTTGATCTATATAGATTCAAGGTCTTTGAGTATGTTGCTCCATTATTGCAATGTTACAAATGTTTTAAATTCAATCATGGAGCTAAATTTTGCAAATCAACCCAAAAATGTTCAGTGTGTGCCGGAGAACACCATTTCTCTACATGTGATAAGGAGGCAATTATAAAGTGCATCAATTGTCAGGGCCCTCACCTGGCAATTTCTAGAGATTGCCCTATCAAAAAAATTAAAATAGAAGAAAAATATAACAAAAAGAACTATGCTCAAGTAACTGCCTCCTTAAAAAATAATGGAAACCTCCATCCTTCTAATTATAGCACCAATTTTCCAAAGTTGACAATGACAAAAGAAATAAATAAGACAAAAAAAATGTTTGAAAATGATGTAATTAATAAAAACTCTATTCAAACCACTGAGTATGTAAAAGTTCAGACTGTAGACAGACCGTCTACCGTTCAGACAAACAAAAATACAAAAACTGAAATAAAGAAAAATGAAACATTAAACACAAAAGACTTGGCAGAAATAATTTTGAAAAATGAAGATATTATAACAATTTTGGTAAAAACTTTAGTTCAGCTGGGTAATTCAAGTGATGCTGAACCAATAACATTTAATAGCATAAAAGAAGTTCTGAAAAAATCTCTTGTGTTTAACCATGGATAAACAACATATTAGAATATCACAATATAACATTGAAGGCGCATTAAATAAAAAACCCCTACTAATTAATTACCTTATTGATAATGATATAGATATTTGTTTGTTAAATGAGACGTGGCTGAGAGAAACACATATTTTCAAAATTCCTAATTATGACTTTATAAATCAAAATGGAGCAGATGGACGATGTGGAGTAGGTATTTTAATTAAAAGTCAATTTAAATATACAGTTGTTTCAACTCCTTATTACGACTTTATGCAATCTGTAGCTATAATATTATCAACTAATGTTGGTAATTTAACAATATTATGCACTTATAGTCCACCTCCCGATGATAATCATCGTCGACGGTTTCAGGGTAGAAGATTAAAACAAATAATAAATAATTTACCAAAACCATTAATGCTATCAGGTGACCTCAATGCTCATCATATTGCATTTGGATGCCTTACAACAAAGACTAGAGGCAACGATGTCTATAATATTTTAGATGAATCAGACTTATGTATTCTAAACACTGGTACACCGACCACAGTAGGCAGTCCAACAAAAAATCCTTCTGCTATTGATATTGCTTGTGTTAGCCCTTCTGTGGCTCCTCTTTGCGACTGGAGAGTGCATGATGATGCAATGGGTAGCTATCACTATCCAACAATTATTGATATCCACACCTCAGTAGAAAAATATGAAATAGGGAGTCCAACGGAACGTTTTATTTATAATAAGGCTGATTGGTCATTATATACATCTGCAACAGAAAAAATATTAAGTAAATATACAATAGATTATGCTAACCCTTTAAAAAGTTACAATGAATTTTGCGAAGGTATAAATCAAATTAAAAATATTACTATACCAAAATTAAAAAAAACCACACAATATGTTTTAAAAAAACAGGTCCCCTGGTGGGATAATGAGTGTTCAGATGCCGTTAAAAAAAGCAAAGATGCATTAAATTTCTCCAGAAAAGATGCAACAATGGCAAATTATATTAACTATAAAAAACTAGATGCCCTAAAAAAAAACTGCTCAAAGAAAAGAAAAAAAATGGCTGGACTAAGTTATGCGAATCCTTTAATAGATATACTCCAGTTAGCGTTATATGGAATTATATTAGAAGGTTTAAACGTGTTTCTTTACCTAAAAACCCTAAGAATGATGAATGGATTCCTTCATTCATCGACAAGTATGCTCCATCCTCTCCATCTGAAAAATACATAGACGAAATAGCTTTGAATGATATTTTTTGTAAACAAGGAAATGAAAAATGTGCTTTTCTCTCTAAACCATTTACTATAGAAGAATTTTTAAACGCAATTAAATCTAGAAAAGACACAACACCTGGATTAGACGATATTCCATACAAACTAATTCGAAGTATGCACATAAATGCACAAAAAGTACTCTTAAAAATTTACAATTTGCTATGGGACACAAACTGCATACCAGAATCTTGGAAAACACAATGTATTATACCAATATTAAAACCAGGTAAACTAGCAACCGATTTTAATTCTTATAGACCAATTTCATTATCCTCTTGTGTAGGTAAACTTTCTGAATTTATGCTTAAAACTAGATTAGACCACTATATAGAATGTAACAAAATATTACCAGATCAACAGTTTGGGTTCCGAAAAGGACGAAGTGCAACAGAAAGTTTCACATCTCTTATTACTGACATCAAAAATTCCTTTCATAGTCACTCAGCTACAGTCTGTGTATTTTTAGATGTGCAAGGTGCTTTTGATAATGTTAACCCTTCAATCCTGACCCAGATAATGTCAGAAGTAGGTATACCGGGACATGTCTGTAAATGGGTGTTTAAATTCTTATATGATAGAATCATGTATGTAAAATTTAATAACATCCTACATGGACCTGGACAAGTGTATAAAGGATGCATGCAAGGAGCTACCATTTCTCCATTATTGTATAACTTATACACTTGTCAAATCAATAAATATCTGACTGAGAGAAATATTAAATTCTTACAATTTGCTGATGACTTGTTAATATACACTGTAAATAAAAATGTAAATATAGCAGTAAATAGTCTCAATAAGGCACTTATACAGCTTCATAATTATTATGAAAATAAATTAAAACTAAATATTAGTGCTGACAAAAGTAGTGTAATGATATTTAGCAAGAAATATGATGAAAGCAACTACTCTGTAAAATATGCTAATAATTCTTTACCATGGATGATTGAAAAGAAATTTCTGGGTATTTGGCTGGATCAAAAGTTATCTTTTAATGCTCACATAAACTATATTATTAAAAATGCCAGCAGAGGACTCAATGTGCTGCGATCGCTGGCCGGAGTGCATTGGGGCTCAGACCCAAAAATTTTATCAATGTTATACAAAAGTATAGTGCGTAGTCACTTTGACTATAGCTCACTGGCATACATGAATGCGAGTCTCACATTGCTACGCAAATTGGAAGTTATACAAAACAAAGCACTACGAATTATAACTGGAGCGATGTGCTCAACACCCATAAATGTTATGCAATGTGAGACATGCATACCACCACTGCATTTCAGACGCATATACATTGCTGAAAGATTTTGTTTAAAAATGATATCATCAGACAATAGATGTGTTTTAGATAGAGTTCTTCCACAAAAAAATCTTGAAATAAGTGATTTAGGATCCTATGTAAATAGCAATCAACTTTTATCTGGACATGTACCAGAGCTAATTAGAATAATAATTCACTTACAACAATCTCATGCTGCAAATATCTATATAGATAGCATGTGGCCATTATACAAGGTAGATTTCAACAGCCTTGTAAATAAAATAGCTATACTTAGACAAGGTATTTATAATCAAAATGATCTACTAAAATTCCTAGATGAAAATCATCTATATTCACTCTATACTGATGGTTCCAAAACCAATAATAATGTTACTTCAGCATTCTATGACCCTCAACTTAAGATTACAAAATGTTTCAAAATTGATACTAAATGTAGTATTTTTACAGCTGAATGCTATGCTATCTACAAAGCTCTTCTTCATGTAAATAGTCTAAATATAACTAATATAATAATCTTCTCAGATTCACTATCTGTATTATTAGCATTAGAAAATAATTGTTTTCGATACAATCTCAATTACTTAATATTTAATATTAGAAATTTAGTTAATACTTTAAATATGAATGGTACGGCAGTGCAATTTATGTGGGTACCCTCTCATAAGGGTATCACTGGAAATGAAATTGCTGATCAAGCCACCAGAAATCCTTATGATGAAGACCATTCCACAGACCTGAAGATACCATTCACTGACCTACATGTACACTTGTCGCAGAACCTAAAATTATTATGGTGTGAGTACTGGAAAGAAACATGCAAAGAAAAAGGAAAATGGTATTTTAAGATCCAAGGAAACCCGCCCGCCCAACCTTGGTACAATAGAGATAAAGCGGCTAATTGCAGAAAATATATAACTACAATTAACAGAATGAGATTTTGTCACTGCAAAACCCGTACTCACCTGAAAAGACTTAACCTGGCTGAAGATTCGAAATGTATTTATTGTGGACAAGAAGAAGCAGACCTTGAGCATTTGATATTCAAATGTCAACAATTTGGTGTTAACAGATTAGTGTTAGCTTCTGAAATACAAGAAATAGATTGTGATGCACCAAAAGAACTGCAAAAACTATTGTCTGACAAAAGATTTTATCAACCTCTATACAAATACATTTTAAATACTATAGAAAACCTATAAAAGTGAAAAAAAAAATCTGTATAAATGGGAAAAAAATAATATCAGACTGGCTCAAAAGGACACCGAATCCAGGGCCGGAAAACACATTAAAAAAAAAAAAATGTAGATAACCATGTGTGCGTTTAAGAACTATGTACATACACAACACAACACACACCGCACACCCATTGAATTTGAAGTTTTTTTTTAATGCTGAGTATGGTTTAAAGGCTCTGGATACATTGTCTTTTTAAGACGATAACTGGAAAAAACTGTAAAGTCTTGTCTAATCTTAAGTCTGTATTTATAATTCGCGCTTAAATGATGAAATTTTATGGCGAACAATATTGATTATGAATTGACCTATAAGCTCGACGATAATGATCTGACAAAGAGGACGTTGCTTCTGCGTTCCATGAATGATGATGGACAGACATCAAATATGTGGTCTGTGGATAGATGTTCCATTAATTATAGCAACACCGAACTTAAATGTCATCAGATGGCATAGTGATGTAAATTGATCATACATTTTGAATATCGACATTTCATTTTTTTTATTACAACATTTTAATATGCTAAGTAATAAATGTATCGATATAATTTAATTAGTGTTCGGATCATTTAATAAAGAAATATCCAAATCAAGGTAAGAAATAAAACAAGTCACATTTTCTATTATTTTTTAATAAAAAATTAAGAACCGTCATCATGCTTCAATTATGAATTTATGAACCTTTACTTGGAAACCGATTTTGGATAGGCATTTGGATTTTGGCAGGAAAAGCAGAATTAACATTAAACTATTGTCGCGGAGTGCCATAAACAACATTTATTGGCGTAACTAAGATTTGTAGCTTATCAAATAAACTTATGATATAGGCTTAATAAATAACGCCGTAAAATGTTTGTTAAATACTGCTTTGAATAACATAAAGCGTTATTTAAGTATACTCGTATTTAGTACCTAACTACAACACATGCGTAAAACAGCTCTTTGAAATTTCCACTCTTGGCCTTTTATGCCCGTTGTATTTTCAAAAATGCATTTTGTTATAATTTTTTGTTAAGATTATATTAATATCGGTTTATACCCTTCACTAGATTTCTTGGCTGTATGCGCGTTGTGTCCGTTGCCAGTTGCCTGCTACTCTGTTTTTATTTTACTTCTTCAATAAAATATGGTGGCCACTGCTTGTGTTTCAAAAGTTCTCTCGTTTTATTTATTTATCAAGTGACCTATCTCATCATCAGCGTTACCACGTACTGCCGCATACTCTGCTAATAGGTTTTGGGACCAGGTTTTGAAGAAATCTATACAAGAAAAGAATCGGCGTAAATTTCTATACGTTTGGTGATCGAAATTTGAAGAAATTGTTCGTGACCTGCCAAGATGGCCGGCGATGGAATTTCACCGGGTGAAGAAGTTAACAATGATAACGTCACACCGACGGGTGTCCTTATTACGAACAATGGTCATGGTGGTGCGGCTTCTAGGCTACCGGTCTCTGCAGGCAATGGCGGCGGAAGCGTGCACATCGAGAAACTTGTTGGAATTTCTAATTATAGCACGTGGAAATTTACCATGAAGATGGCTTTAACACTGGATGGGCTTTGGGGAGCCGTTCAGGGCACGGATCTATTGCACGATGAAAAGGCATTGGCTCGCGTATGTTTGGGGCTACATCCGTCTTTGTATCAATACGTCAGGAACGCGACTTCGGCTAAGGAAGCGTGGACTAAGCTAGCTGAAACTTTCGAAGACAAAAGTCTGTACCGGCGAGTGTTGTTATTAAGACAATTACATAAAGTAGATTACAAACAGTACAGCAACATGAGTGAATACATTGATACAGTGATGACTTTGGTTCAGCAGCTGTCTGATATCGGAAAGAATATTGAAGATGGTGAAGTGGCGGAAATCTTGCTCAGCGGCCTGCCTGATACGTTTGATGTACTTGTATCGAATCTGGAAACTGCATGTTTTAGCGGAGGCATCACAAGTGATCTAGTCGGGTCTCGTCTTCTTCAAGAAGAGTATAGGAGAAACAACAGTGAGTTGGGTGTGAATGCTGCATACGTAACTAGGAGTAGTTCTTACAATGGTGTTTCTAAAATAGTGTGTCACTATTGCAAAAAACCCGGACACATTAAGGCCAAATGTTTCAAGTTAAAACGGGACAAAAGACTAAGCAAAAGTGATAAACGTGAACGTGAAGAACAGACTCTCATTGTGTCGGCTACTGCACTAACTGCTTCGACGAGTGACTGGATAATTGATTCTGGATGCACGGCTCATATTATGTGCAATGACAAAGGACTATTTACAGACTTTAAACATTGTTTAAGTAGTGTAGCGATTGCTAATAGTTCAAAACTAAAGTGTACAGGAACAGGTAATATTCAACTGTCATTTATTAATGAAGCCTTTACTGCTAAAGATGTCATGCTTGTACCAGATCTGTGTGCCAATTTGTTATCAGTTCGAAGGCTAGTAGAACAAGGAATTCATGTGTCCTTTGATGATTGGGGGTGTCATTTTTATAAAAATAATAAGTTGATTGGTCATGCTAAGAATGTCAATGGTGTCTACAAATTAGATGGTTTGTGTACTAATATTATTAGCACAGCGGAGCATTTTTCAACCACTCTGGGGGATCAGAGTGCGATGCTTGTAGAGGTGCCGGCTGCCGTGTGGCATAAAAGACTTGGGCATTTAAGTTTCAGTGGATTATGTGCTCTGCGGGATGCCAAATGTCTTATGTTTCAGATCAGTGATCGTGAGCGAGGACTTGGTGAGTGTGTGCCATGCCTTGAAGGAAAGCAAGTTGCAAAATCATTTCCTGTAGGTGAAGCGAAGCGTGCTACTCAACTGCTAGAGCTTGTCCATTCGGATGTCATGGGGCCTATGTCTGCATGCACTTGGGGCGGAGCCAGATACTTGTTGACATTCACTGATGACTTCAGTCGGAAGAGCTGGGGATATTTGATCAAGAACAAGTTTGAGGTAATGTCTTGTTTTGTTGATTTTAAGGCTCTTGTGGAGAAACAGTCTGGTTTCTTGTTGAAATGTCTCAGGTCAGATGGAGGCGGCGAATACTGCAATGCCAGATTTGCCGCATATTTGAAAGGTGAAGGTATAGTTCACCAGGTCTCTGTGCCATACTGCCCCCAGCAGAACGGGGTGCCAGAACGACTTAACAGAACTTTGATGGAAAAGGCACGATGCATCTTGCAGGAGTCAGGTCTTAGTCGGCAGTATTGGGGTGAAGCGGTCATGACCGCTTTGTATTTAAAGAATAGGTCCCCTACGTCTGCCTTGGCACGATCACTTCCTGAAGAGGTGTGGACAGGGTCCAAGGTTGATCTCAATAATTTGAGAGTTTTTGGATGCATCGCTTATTCACTGATTCCTGAGCAGAAACGTACTAAATTAGATGCTAGAACTAAAATGTGCATCTTTGTTGGTTATAGTGACACCACCAAAGGATATAGACTAATTGAGCCTTCTAACCTCAAGAAAGTTATTTTGGCTAGGAATGTATCTTTTCTGGAAAACAAGTTTTTAAACGATATGAACAATGTTTCCTGTGATGTCCTAGATAAGAATGGTTTTTATAATTTTGATATAGGTAAATCTAATAATAATATCTTAAACCTTGATAATGATATTCAATCTAATATGATGAATTTAAATTATAAAATTAAATCTAATATGGATAATGGAACGAATTCTAATATTAATGACATTCAAAGTATTCACAATGAGAATATTTTAAATACACTTAGCAGTGATTTGCATTGTGACAGTATCAATGAACAGAATGTAACTGTGATTTCAGCTCCTGAGTCAGAGTACTGCACTGGTGATGAGCTAGCTAGCAGCTGCGGGAGTCCGGTGCCTGAGCTCGAGGCCGTGGACAGCAGCCTCCTGCAGTCCGTCGCATCAGTTGGAGGGGAAGCGGTGACTAGTCCGGAGGGCCCTGTGACCGTCACTAAGCGCCCCTTGCGTAGTACTCGTGGACGTGTGCCTGTTAGGTATGATGACTACGAGTATGACTTTTCTTTGATGGTTCAAGGTGAGTCTGTACCTCTGTCATATCATGAGGCAGTTTCGTCATCTGATTGTGAGGAGTGGAACAATGCAATGCTGAAAGAGTACAATGCGCTCATTCAAAATTGTGTATGGGAACTAGTCGATCGTCCTGAAGGTAAGAATATATTAAAATGCAAATGGGTGTATAAAGTTAAGCAAGATTCAGGCGGGGCTAGGTATAAGGCTCGTTTAGTCGCACGGGGGTTTTCACAAAAGTATGGGGTCGATTATAACGACACTTTTTCGCCAGTCGTGCGACACAGCACCATAAGAATATTGTTTTCTCTAGCCAATGAATATGACATGAATATTGATCATTTAGATGTCGAAACAGCTTTTCTGAATAGTGATCTGCATGAGCATATTTATATGGAGCAGCCTGAAGGTTTTATTTCTAATGACAGTAAGGTATGTTTGCTAAGAAAAAGCATTTACGGCTTAAAACAAGCCAGTAGAATGTGGAATTTGAAAGTTCACCAATTGTTAACTGAAAATGGCTTTAGGCAAAGCAAGTGTGAGCCATGTGTTTACATTAAGAATAACAATAATTGTATACAATACAATACAATACAATATTCTTTATTGCACACCAAAAGAGAAATAAAAAACAATAAATTTTAAAATATAAGTTAACAGGGTACAATTGGCGGTCTTACACTAAAAGCGATCTCTTCCAGACAACCTTTGGATGGAAGAACTCTTAAAAATGAAAAGGTGTATAGGCGGTGCACAGAATAACAGTTTTTAAAATAAAATAAAGCATTTTGATTAAAATGTAAATATATAATATACATAAACAATAAATAATTTTATATATATTTATAAATAAATTATATATTATATATATATAAATATGTATTAATATAGGGACAAATAGAAACAATGAACTTTAAGATCAAAGTGAAAGATAATGCTGTTTGACTAGGGTTTTGAATGACTGTAATGATGGAGCTTGTTGTATTGTGAGAGGAAGAGCATTCCACAGATGTACAGCTTCAACAGTAAATGAGTTACTGTAAAAGCGCGTAGTATGAGTTGGCACTGATAGGCGAAGATTTCCAGATGACCTCAGATTTAGGTCGTTCTTTTTAAGACGAAACACAAAGCGATCTTTTAAATAAGAAGGATATACAGGATTAACTAAAACAGAATAGAGAAGGAAAAGAATATGAGACTTGCGACGAAGACGGATTGGGAGCCACTCAAGCTGAGAACGAAATTGGGAGATATGGTCATATTTGCGTAATCCAAATATGAACCTAATAGAAAAATTTTGAAGACGCTCGAGTTTATTAAGTTGCTCCTCGGTAAGATTTAGGTAACAACAGTCTGCATAATCTAGAATTGGAAGTAGGAGGGATTGTGCAAGCGCAACTTTGGTAGCAGTTGGCAGGAAGTTTCGGAGTCTTTTTAGAGAGAAGGCAGAGGCAAACATTTTACGGCTAACCTCATCAAGTTGTGGACCCCAGGAAAGATTATTATCCATAAATATTCCAAGATTTTTCACTTTACTGCTATAGGGAACATGGGTACCATCAAAACTTATCTGCGGCAGTAAATGCCAATCAATCCTAGAAATGAAGTAAGGGCTACCAAATACGATAGCTTGTGTCTTACTTGGATTAACTTGAAGTCCATGTTGTTTACTCCAGGTAGATATTTGTTTACTATTATTGCTCTCTATGTGGACGATTTTTATGTGTTCAGTAATAGTTCTTCAACTTCATATGAATTGTTCAGGTTGTTAGACAAGGAATTTAATGTTAAAAATTGTCTGGGTATGAATGTCACACGGAACAGGTCTAAGGGCGTGTTGATACTGGATCAGTCTGATTACATAAAAAGACTTTTAGTTCGTTTTGGAATGGAAAATTGTAAGACCATATCAACCCCTATGTTATTAAATTGTAAATTAGATAAACCTGGAAGTGACAGTCTTACTTACTTACTTACAAGTATAGAGAGCTATTGGGGTCATTAATGTACCTATCCGTATGTACTCGCCCTGATATTTCCTTTGCGTGTAGCAAATTAAGCCAGTTCAATCATGGATTTGATAAAACACACTGGGCCGCAGTCAAACGCATTTTAAGATATTTAGCGGGGTCGTTAAATTATGGACTATATTTTCATAGGAGCTGTAATTTAAATTTAACTGCTTTTACAGATGCTGACTGGGCAAATGATAATGTTGATCGGAAATCATATACTGGCTTTATTGTAAAACTTGGTAGGAATACAATAAACTGGGAATCTAGAAAGCAGCGATGCGTAGCATTATCCAGTACCGAGGCTGAGTACATAGCGATAAGCGATGTCTGCAAAGACCTATGTTTTATTAAGAACTTTCTGTTGGAAATTGTGAACAGACGAGTCGATGTAATATTGTATAATGATAATCAGAGTGCTCATAAGTTATTAAAAGCCAAAGAATATTGTCATAAGAGAACTAAACACATTGACTTGAGATATCATTATGTAAAAGATTTGATCCAAAATGGCTTTGCAAAAGTTGAGTATCTATGTACTGAAAATATGGTTGCAGATTTGTTAACAAAGCCATTGAGTTCTACAAAACATAATGAGTTTATTTACAACATGAACTTGAAATGTACATAATTTTATGGTTGACTCTATAATATTTGATGTAGTAGAGTAATAATAATAAGGCTCGAATATGTTATGCATGTTTTGAATGTAGAGTTGTGTTCATGTATGTTATATTATTGTTTTTGTGTCATGATTATGATTGTTGTGTTCTCATCTTGTGAAGGTTAAAGGGAAGTGTTAAGATTATATTAATATCGGTTTATACCCTTCACTAGATTTCTTGGCTGTATGCGCGTTGTGTCCGTTGCCTGCTACTCTGTTTTTACTTCTTCAATAAAATATGGTGGCCACTGCTTGTGTTTCAAAAGTTCTCTCGTTTTATTTATTTATCAAGTGACCTATCTCATCATCAGCGTTACCACGTACTGCCGCATACTCTGCTAATATTTTTAACAATATCGATACGTCATCATTCGTCGTACATTTAACAATATCGAAATTTCAATGTCATATTATCAATAATACCAGCGGGTCTACCACGTGATTCCATGATCATCGTAATGGGCTTTGTTTTGACAGTTGAAGCCCATTAATGAACTTCGTCGTACCGCGTAAAATAATGGTGATGGTCTTCAAGCCCATGTCAATTGAGTGAATGATTTTCATACATATTTGACGTTTGAACACCATTATTGGTATTGCGTAACAAAAAAAACGATCTTCATGACCATTTTGACGGGCGGGCTAAATGCCATGCAGTCTAGGATCGATCAGCTGACATTGACACTGACGTCTATGGCTATTTTCAATGCACTTTTTGTTTACATTACCACTGAAATTTTGTTTATTGTTTACGTTGTGTTGTCATGGGCAACCGGCATAAGCCTAACGTTTATTGCTATTTGCAAGTCATTTTAGGTTAGGTATCTAAGTACGAAAATTTTCGTTTTGAGGTTTGTAGGTAAGTAGTTGTGATTACGTGATTGGTGAAATTAAGATTTGTGTAGGTACTTACTTATTGAACGTCTACTCTAATCAATCGTGGCGTGCGTGGTATTATGATCACTTCAACTGAATTAAACTGGATGACAGTAAAAAAGGAAATCATAATACCCAGGTACGTAATATTCGTCGGTGAAAAGCGGCTATACCAAGTGGGGACTGTGACTTGCACCTCCTAGTTTACAAATTATAAATAATAAAATAATTTGTGGCAGGCAAAAGAAAAACAGACATTTCATGTAGAAGTATTGATAATGAATGATTGTGCCTTCTTCCTTTAATCGGGCTGAGGACTGGCACTCTGCACAGTGGCGGAGTTACACAATCACTCATCATTCTTTCTTCAGTTCTTTTCATCATCTCATGCAAACCGAAAAATAATAAGTAACCAAAGCGAATAACAGGGCAGTGACAGCATGTTAGAAGGAAAAAACACCAAATATAATTAATTATTACTAAGTAGCAGTTAGGTGGTAGAGCTAATGCCGGGCTCGACTGTGGAGGTACCACCATCTTACTCGCAAATCCTCCCGAAGTTATTCGGGGGAGAGTAAGAGGACAGCTCTCAGGCAAAAAAACCAGGCGACCCACCATTGCCTGGGACCGATGGGTGGCGGCGGTATATCCATCCCCAATTGCCGAACCTTATATAAAACATACTGGTGACGGGCAGCGGCGTCACTGGTGCAAGGGTTTCGGCACCGCGCTCACCAACCCACCTGCCCAGCGTGTGTGAGTATGGGCATTTCTTCCAGGAGGACCGCCCCAAAGTGGCGAAATCCTGGAAAGGCCTATGTCCAGCCGTGGACGAAACAGGCTGATGGATGGATGGAAGTAGCAGACCAAACTTATGGATTAAATAGCGTGGCAAGTTTCCACACAAAAAATAAGCTACGAAGAAACTTATTAAAATGGGTTGTCTTGGCTGGCATATGCTTGGAACATATTTTTTAATTCCTTAACTAATCTCTAGTATATATTTTGTTTGGAAACAAGCAATATTTATATTTAAAAGAGCCCGAAGTTCACTGAGCTATAATTGCCACCCGTCGACTCTATGCGTTTATTATTAGGGCTGCTACTATATGATATGTCTGTGTAAACATATGATGTTAACTGGAACGCAGCATGCAAAAACTCCATATCCATAAAACCTGTTATTGTATTAGTAGGTAATTAAAATTAACCAACTTATATTTGGAAAAACTATTAGTAAGTAATGGCACAGGATCTTATGAACAACAAGATACAACAAGGAAAGCAGTTCCTTCTGAAGGGAAAATGATAAGCTAGACCACACGATACAGCTGCAGATACAATTTTGTTCAACAAATGCAAATTCTTGAAGCTGGAAAAATATGAAGTATTATGAATTAGAATAAGCTTGCAATAATAAAAATTTATAGTCTTACAATAACCTACATGTATTATCAGGGTCGGTCTGGCCTCAGGACATACCGGGACTTTTCCCGGTGGGCCGGTCCGGGGTGGCGCACGGTGGGACCCGGAGCCGGACTCCAGCTCCATTGTCCCTTCGTTTTTATACAGAGTCAAGCCGTGATATGATTATTTTATTTCTTTGAAATGAAATTTAATGACAGTTCAACGGTAGGATGTGCAAAAATACGTGAACTTTTTCAGTATGTACTGCGAAATTATAATGTGGAGAAAATGTAACATTTAACCAAAATAATATAATTTGTAGAATTGAAATAAAATAATATCCTTGAAAAAAAATGTCAGCTTTGGTTATCAATCACTCATGGGTTCATCAACCTCATCATCAGTGCCGAATAGTGACAGATTTGTCAAATAAAATTCTAAGGTTTCATTTATAAGACAGTTGAAAATAGATTCAGCTTACAGTTCAGACAACTAAATCAGCTACCATTTCATATTTTGGAGAAGCAATACTATTGTTCAATAAACTTTTATAAACATCAGTAAGTAGGTACCAGATAAAATGCAAAAATTTGATTATTATTATTTTACTTGATGGGCTTAAGTCCCTAAGTAATCAATTCATTTGTACTATTATGCAAACGGTACTTTTGAATCCCAATCCAATCGTAGAACAATAATACATTCAGAATATACATAATTGGACCTGAGGCAAATAATTTCTTTTATTTCTTTAGAAGGGTTTACACACTACATGTATCCATGTTGCACTTAAAGGATGTAGAATGCACCTAGCTGGCTGCATGGTTGCCTCTTTTCTGTTGACTTCTAAAATAGGTAACATGAAATTTTGTGTAGTTTACAAAAGGCGGCAGAAAAAAATCTTCTCAATGTAAAAGCCCAGTTTGCTGGCTTGCACCAAATTTTTCTCCACCGTTATCTTCACAACTCAACAATTTCGAAATGTGCTCAACCTAACATAGTGGTGAGGGCAGGGCCCCGACTTAAAGTTAAAACTTGCTCCTATGGAAAATGTAAGTATGAAATGAAAAACGCTGCACACGCGACGAAGAAAATACGAGAAATCTAAGAATATCCATCACATATTGTACGCCTGTCTCCCAGAGGGGGGGTGAGACTGAGAATGCAGATTTCCATCTGCTACGATCCTGACCTGACACAACTCTTCCAGATCCATCAATCTAATCATACAAGCTTTTCTAATTTGGGTACCTATAGAAATCAAAAATTCGACGAATGATGTAGCGATATAGTTGAAAATTATAACAAAATGCATTTTTGAAAATACAACGGGCATAAAAGGCCAAGGAGTAGAAATTTTAAAGAGCTGTTTTACGCATGTGTTGTAGCTATTCTAAAGGTAGCTCAAGTCAAAAACATTTATTACATTTGCTAAAAAATAATTTTAATGTTAAAAATCTGGGAACACTGGTTAACTGTCTTGGTATGCGAGTAACTAGAGATAGATCTAAGTTTATTCTTAAGCTAGATCAGTCGGAATATATCAGAAAATTATTATAACGGTTTGTTATGGAAAAGTATAAATCAGTTTCTACCCCAATGCCTATAAATTGTAAACTCTTAGAAAGTGATGCAACTGAAAATAATTGTAATAATTGTTCGGAGTAGTAACCTTTTTGGGTCTCCCTCTCTTACGCTTTGGCTGGAGCGGTGGTTGCACACAACCAACGAAGGGAGTAAGCTGCGAGACATGGTATTTTCCTATGGTCTCGTTATTCTCTACGTGGCAAAGCACATAGGTGGTTGGGCTAGCCACTGACGTCACACGATATGGACCGCCACGGCGAGGTATGAACTTGGGGGTTTGGTTCTTACTGGCATCGTTGATGCCATGCGTATTTAGCAGCACCAAGTCACCCACCACATAATCTGGCGCAGGCCTTCTGTGGTGGTCTGCGTATCTTTTCTGATAGACTTTCTCTCATGTTCATCGCGTGCATCTGTGAGAGCAGCGGACATATTTTTTAGGTAAGTACTTAGCGAAGTGACGATGTTATCGCTTTGAGCGATGGACTTCATGTCGTCTACCACATCAGCTGGCGCGCGGAGCTCGCGGCCAAAGGTCAAGAAGGCAGGTGAGTATCCCGTGCTCTACGTCACCGCAGAATATATCGCGAAGCGGATAGCAGGTAAGTGCACGTCCCATGCGTTATGATCTTTACCCACTAGGATGGCAAGCTGTGGTTTGAGGTCGCGATTTTTGCGCTCCACCGGATTGGCCTCTGGATGATATAGCGGAGTGAGTGACTGGCTGATGCCGAACACATGACAGGCCTGCTGCATTATCTCAGAGATAAACTGGACCCCGTTATCGCTGATGATGCGCCGAGGAACTCCATACCGTAGGTATAGCTACAGGCTACCTTTAATGGGAACAGCTCTGTCCATCTGCTACACACATCCTCTATAATCAAGATCCACTTGTTACCGTTGGGAGTTTCAGGCAAGGGGCCAATGAGATCCACAGCAACTACTTCAAAACGTCGAGCTGTTGCGGGTGCCGCAACAGTCCGGGTGGTTTCCTTGTGTCCACCTTGTAACGCTGACATGCGACACATCCTCGCACGCAGTCAGATACATATTTGCGCATACCTGGCCAAAAGTATTTGTTATGTATACGCTGCAAAGTTCGCTCGACGCCGAAGTGACCAGCGGTTGGTGCATAATGAAATTCTGCCCCACGTTGGGCGCCACTATAAGGGAAACTCAGTGTTAGTAGAACTCAGGGGTTTTATTTACGGGTTCGAAACAAAAAGGTCAATGGTCGCGCTATCGAGCGTCGATGCGTGTACGTTCGGCAATTTGCCTCGGCTCGACTCGACTGAGCGGGCGGCGCGGGCGACGGTTGATGGCAGTTGAGGGGCGGTACAAGAGCGCGGGGGGATAGAGGCCCGCGTTGCTATGCAGCAAGTTCTATGGGAAACTATTATGTACGTACGTAACTACAGCCAAACATGATCGGGTATTTATTAGAATAAGTCTTACATACGTTATTAGCAGTGATAGGATATTCAAATGCTTTTTGCCCCAAAGTACTAACATTCATTTTTACTTTACTTTACTTTACTTTCAATTGTGTGGAATGGACTTTTGTAAGTATAGGAAAATAAATATTTTATTTTGTAATTTGTATTAATAACTTACTTGATGAAACATTATAATTTGATCAACTTTGATAGGTACTTACATAAATCATGGTGACCAGGGTCTGATGGTGGGACTGGAAGGTTGAAATGAGAACTCCTCAACGAACAACAGGAGACCTCTCGAGTTTAGACTATTTGATCGGTCTTGATTAGTACTTTTGTAAACCATGGTGACCAGTCAATATGAGACTGAAACTTAAGCTCTTCATCTTTTTACCGTACTCGAAATGAAACTCGTGGAAGAAAAATTTTATTTTGTCATTTTGTCATCGTGAATTTCTCACCCACTTCGAAATCGGTGCCAGTAAATATAGTAAAAGTATATACAAAAAAATACAAATACAAAAATATTTATTTCACACACATGGTAACATTTACAAAAAATTCAGTAGCTCCCAGACTAGACGATGGGTAGTCTGTTCCGTGGGTGCTGGTAGGTTGGTTAATCAAAAGTTTTGTCTTATATTTGGACAAGTGATAAATGTGTTATTTGTGAATAAGGTGATTAAGATCTATAACCTTAAAACTTATTTTAACCCAAGCCTAAAACAAAAAAGAACAAAAGCATTTTTAGGGTCTTAATCTAAATATCTAATAAGGACTCAACGCTACTAAAGAAAATAAATAGTTACCTATATAGAAAGAATATGTATAAATTAGTGTTTATATATAATGTAATAGATAGTATTGAAATAAGTAATGAGTATGTATGAGTAATATATATATAAGAGCATTATTTACTATTGATATATAGAATATAAGAGAATATTCAAGTGTATGATATCTGTTCTCCAAATATACCTAATATATTTTCAGTATCGACATAATTTAAGTTAAGAAGCCATTTTTCAATTTTTCGTTTTGCTTCATGTACGGAAGCCAGTTTTAAATTGCATTCTTTAGCGACAATATTGTAGATATGAGGATGTAGGTAGGGAGGAAATCTTTGTGCGAATTTAGTTTTTGTCGCTGTTATTGTTGTCCTAAATACTCTTCTTCGAAGCAATTTATCGTATGCGGGAGAATTAATAATTTTTCTGTGTTGGATTAGTGCTGCTCTAAGGATAAAAAGTTTTCTGATAGTTAAGACACCGCATTCTCTGTAGAGAGTTTCTGTGGGATAATCGATAGGTTTTTTAAACATTACTTTTAGAATTGACCTTTGCGCTCTTTCAATTGTGATAATATGTGTTTTAGATGATCCACCCCAGCAGCTTATACAGTAATTCAGAACGGATTGACAAAGAGTAATATATACGAGTCTTAAGGTTTCTTTTGAGGCACTATTACGTAGTAGTCTCATGACGTGGATGAGTTTTCTTGCCCTACCGGCAAGGAAAGATATATGTTTATTGAAGTTGACTTTCTCATCGAATATAAGTATATATTTATAATCAGCTCCTATAAAATGCAATATGGGTATCAAATCGTAGATATTAATCTACGATTTGATACCCATATTGCATTTTTATAAAATATATGTTTTATAATTTTTTTTTAATAATGTTCATTTGTTATCAACTTTTTTTGATCGCTATATTTTTTTTTTAAATGGCCAGTTATGACTTATAATCTTACCATATGCCCATATTGTATTTTTAATAATTTATTTTTTATTTTCCTCACTTTTGTGTTGGATATATTTTGAAAAAATTTTTTTGTACCGTTTTATGTAGGCAAGTGAATGCTATTTTCGTGGAACATTTCAAGTTTTTATCTTTAACGGTGCTACGGAACCCTAAAAATGTCTAGAAACCGTAATCGAAGAAATTGGCAATCCTTTTCTAAAAAATTTAAAAGATTTATACAATATCGATCCCAAAAAGATCACTCCACGAGAAACAGTTCACACTAAAATAAATATTAAAGAGAATAGTGAAAAACAGTATTTACAATATTGCGTGGAAAGATTGCAAAGTTATGAAAAAAGTTTGCATGATCTTATTAGACTAAATAAATACACTTTGTTTATGACTCTATTATGAGTAATAAAAAAGCTGACTCAAAGCTGAAGGCATAAAACGGAAATACCTAAACTAGAGCCAACGAGAGATGGCACCTATGACGTTTTAATGCCTACCAAGTTTAATAATTGTTTATGGGTAAGTGTCACTAAAATAATCTATTACTTCATTGTGGCTGGCAGCGAAAAGTGACGTACTACTCGTTTCGATCATCATTTTTCGATTTTGTAAAGACGTTATAGCAAAAGTTTCTAATTTTTTCAAAACTCAAGGGATCATGAGGAATGTAAGTGGCTGAATTGTAATCAATAAATAACGGGTTCTATTCTCCTTAATCGTACGGCTCCGTTTGTTTACAAATTATATCTTTTTATGATTAAAAAATTGTAAACCACCTTTCTAGATTTTATGGCTGCTTTGTTAATGTAAGCAAATGCACATTTGCCATTTGTATTATTATGATGCATGCTGAATGACGTATCAAATAAATCGATATTTTATTTACTCATATCGCTAGTCGCACTTGATTTTTATTTTTGCCGAAATTAAAATGCACCCCATCACTAAACGCAGCTGTCATAGGTGCCATCTCTCGTTGGCTCTTCTATAGTGTATGAAAAGCAAACTTAATTTTGTAGTTGTCATTTCATTTCACGAATTTCATTATTATGTTTTATTTTATTTATTTACTTACGTTAATGAAATTAGTTTTGTTTATTTCAAAGTTAAATTTTGTCCCTTAAAATGTCATTTAAATAATTATAATTATGCAGGTCGAGAGAACTGACCCCGCCGCTGCGCGACTATTCATATTTTTTTCTCAACAAAATATTTTACTATTAAGTTTACATTAGTTTTTTAAAAAGACCATTAATTAAATGGGCTTTCTAATGAGATTTACATAAATCGTAGTAGGTACTCGCCGTTGATGGTTTTGCCTTTTTAAAGATGATCAATAAAAAATATCCCATGCGCATGCGCATCCCAAAATACTGACGCCATGATCTTGCCAGCAGATGGAACTGACTTTGCCCTCTTTGGAGCTGATTCTCCATTGTTTCGACTGGTCTTCCGTCTCAAGGGTGAAGTGGTGGACCCGTGTTTTGTCCATCCATATGAGTCGTCGTAAAAATGACGATATTTTCTGAACTCTGGATTGAAACATGTTCACGACGACGCTGCTTTTGTTCAATGGTGAGCAATCGCGGCACCCATTTTAAGCACAGCTCTCTCATTTCTAAATTTTCAGTCAATATGCGATGTACATATAGCACTTTTTGAAATGCCTACCATGTCTGCTAACTCGCGTACTTTTAGTCTATGCTACGGTCACCCAATACTAATTTTTGGATTTTACTTCATTTGGCCGACCGCTGTGATGTTCATCTAGGCAGCTCGTGCAACCTCTTTTAAACTCAGCGACCCAATATTTCACTGTTGTAAATGAAGGAGCAGACTCTCCCAACGTAGAATCCAGCTCTACTTGGACTAACACCTTTATTTTTAAATGAAAGTGTTGTATCTCTATTATTGGCTGTGAAACAAAAACAACAGAACGTAACTTCTTGTTTTTTCAAATTAACTTGCCCTAGGATTCGAACTCTGCCAGTATTGCCATCTATGTATATGCTAGGTTGGCTATTTTTAGGACCACCTACGTACACTGGCTGATAATGTAGCAAGAATTTGTAAAAACTTGGATACATTTCAGTATCACAAGTTCAGGAAGTGAAGGCGGAATGTTTGGAGTCCTTTGCCATTTGAACATCCATAATCTGTACTCGTTTACGACTGCTGAAGGTAAAGTTCCGTCTATTGATACATTTCAGTATCACAAGAAGTGAAAGCGGAATGTTTGGAGTCCTTTGCCATTTGAATATCCATAATCTGTACTCGTGTACGACTGCTGAAGGTAAAGTTCCGTCTATTGATACATTTCAGTATCACAAGAAGTGAAGGCGGAATGTTTGGAGTCCTTTGCCATTTGAACATCCATAATCTGTACTCGTTTACGACTGCTGAAGGTAAAGTTCCGTCTATTGATACATTTCAGTATCACAAGAAGTGAAGGCGGAATGTTTGGAGTCCTTTGCCATTTGAACATCCATAATCTGTACTCGTTTACGACTGCTGAAGGTAAAGTTCCGTCTATTGATACATTTCAGTATCACAAGAAGTGAAGGTGGAATGTTTGGAGTCCTTTGCCATTTGAACATCCATAATCTGTACTCGTTTACGACTGCTGAAGGTAAAGTTCCGTCTATTGATACATTTCAGTATCACAAGAAGTGAAGGCGGAATGTTTGGAGTCCTTTGCCATTTGAACATCCATAATCTGTACTCGTTTACGACTGCTGAAGGTAAAGTTCCGTCTATTGATACATTTCAGTATCACAAGAAGTGAAGGCGGAATGTTTGGAGTCCTTTGCCATTTGAACATCCATAATCTTGTTCGGTTTAAAAGCGTTCGGAACGCGCAAGTATGTCTCAGATTCTATTTTACTGATATGGCAACACTAGTTGTAAAAAAGTGGAATGTCAAAGTTGTTTTTTCCGGTTTACTGTCAGAATTTTGCTCTCAAGGAGATGCGTGTAAAAATGTAATCAACCAGTGTTGAAAGAATTATGGGTTTCAAGGAAACAAACGTTTAAAAAGTGGTGAAATAATTCTATTGATAAGCATCAATCGCGGTCCGAGTCGTGCATGAAAAGTTTCGCGAAATATTATTACAAGTGGAGTGGGATGCGAACAGATTTGCAATTCCACGTCTTAACAAGTGTTATTTCTTAGGGGGTTGGCATGCCAGGGTTAGGGGTTGAGTTTAGAGATTCCCTCCGGAAGCTGCTGGCGGGGCCAGTAGTTTGTCGAAGACCTGTGACGCGCCAGACCAACGAGAGGACAACGCTGTCTGCCCAGACACCAAGATTGAGTCTGGTGGTCTGAATCCAGCGCAGAAGTTCAAGAAGTAAGGCTGCATCCGAATGTGAGTTTTTGAACCATTTACCCTTCAGAAAGGAATTTTAGTATATTAATAAGAACCCCCCTTGTGTGGAAAGCCCCTTTCAGACAGATTTAGTCTTCGTTCAATATTCAGATGGGCCCAGCAGGCGAGAATTAAATCATAACTGTGGAGAGGGGGGCTTATCACATACAATTTGTTGGTAGCAGAGCGCGGTTAAGTTGTTTAATATCGGATATTAAACAACCCCGGACCAAGATATATTCTGTTTATTTATTTTACAGTACTCGGACTGTGTATATGAATAGGTTTATGTAAGCTGGAAGGATATTTACACAGCTCCTTTAGCTTTAGGTATTGTATTATATGTTTGTATTGTGGATAAACATATAACTTTATAAGCGCGGTTAAGTCTAGTGAACCCGGCGACAAAACTATAATAGTTTGTAAATTCATACAGCATAACCATTGCCAGCAAGCGAAGCGGCTTAATTATTAGTTATATAGTTGTTGAAAGCCTCGGCTTATATAAATTACAAAGTACATAGCAGGGCTAATGTGTAATGTGTAGTTTTTGGTTAGTGAATCATATTAACTAAGCGAGCGCTTAGGTATAATATTATAACAACGTACATAGGTTATGTTACAACTTGGAATTGTTAAAATTTGTTTGTTTTGGAGTATGTTTAGTCTTTAACAAGTGTTTAATGTGATTACATACTTTCAGGAGCCAATTACCTTTGGATATACTGTTAGTTGGTGCTACAGTTTATGTTTATATTGTTTATTTTGAAGGAAAACTTCTTGACACTTGCGATTGAGGCTTGGGCATAGTTGTTTGTCAAAAGTGTAGCATAAATGTAACTAACTGGTTTATGTTGTATGGATTATATATATATATATAGCAGCAGAAACGGTCTGTCTGTCTGTTCATAAAGTTATGACATTGTGTTTATTTGAAAATGTTTGAGTGATATATAGCAACAGAAAAGGTCTGTCTGTTTGTTCATAAAGTTATGATATTGTGTTTGTTTGTACACATTTGAGTATTAAAAATTGGTTTTGGTTGAACTCGCATAATTGAACAACAGGGTTGTATTGTGTATTAATGTATTGAAATTAACATACTGACTAGAGTCTAGTATATTTGGGTCTACAATAGGATTGTATACGGGGACGTTTGTGATTCGTGCCAGAGTTAGTTCGGTTTTAAATTGTTGGTATTTTCCTTGATTTCCCGGTCTACAATGTCGAGGACTTCTCCGAGGAACATCTTGGCCAGCCAGCTGCGCTGGTTTGTCAGCGTTCAAGGCTTGTTGGCTCGAGCTGATCGGGGCGATGCAGTCCTGGAGCGGTACTCACAGATGGAGCATCGCCTCGAGAAAGCTGAGCAGGCGCTCATCGAGCTGTTGGACCAGGAGCTGCCACCGGAGGTAATGGCTAGCCCTAATAATGACATGGATCAAATTATGGATATTTATAACGAGGTCACACAGGTCGCCTGTCAGATTAAAAAGCGACAGTCAGGTGTTTCGAGCACACCTGATGTAAGTCATGCAGCGCAAGGTACATCGTTGCACAGTAGGCTCTCTACTTTGGAGTTAGGACATTTTGACGGTACCATGGAGCTATGGGTGGCATATAAGAATATGTTCACCTCGTTGGTTGACAGTAGGCAGGATTTAACCAACGCTCAAAAGATGGCATATTTGATGTCCACTTTAGAAAGTGAGGCAAAGAGCTTAGTGCAACATTTAAAAGTAGAGGACGATCATTATAGTATAGCCTGGGAGTTATTAAATAATAGATATCAGAATGTCCGTCTGTTGGCCGATGCTCATACGAGCCAATTGTTAAGTTTGCCTAGGGTAGGTAATAAGGCTCAAATTCGAACACAGTTACTGACCCCGGTTACAGTAGCCTGTAACGCGTTAAAAATGTTAGGTTTGCCCGTGGATGAGTGGTCGTTCTTGTTGGTACACATTATTTTGAGTAAGTTACCGTCTGATACTCGTTCACGTTTCGAACGTGAGACCGCGGAAAGGGAGGACAAGGCTCTTCCTACTTTCACTGATTTGATGAAGTTTTTAGAATTTGAGGCTAGGGCCGTGGAATCTTCATCGACTTCGGAGGTGGCGCCACCTACCGGGAGTTTCAGGGAACCTGCCGGTAATTCGGGGCGAAGGGGGCCACAGGGAGTGCAACCGCTTCGGGGACGAGTTGCTGCACGTCTGGCTGCACTGGCCGCTGTTGCTGAGAGCCCAAATTGCCACCAGTGTGGACGCCCAGGACACTCGTTATCGCAGTGCCATGATTTTGCTGCATTACCGGTAGTGGACAGACGGCGATTAGTTAAAATTAATAGACTGTGCTATTTTTGTT
Organism: Ypsolopha scabrella; assembly: GCA_910592155.1. Taxonomy (NCBI): domain Eukaryota; kingdom Metazoa; phylum Arthropoda; class Insecta; order Lepidoptera; family Ypsolophidae; genus Ypsolopha; species Ypsolopha scabrella. Next base: position 19,117,916 of record OU342986.1, read on the forward strand.
TAGAGGACCACTTAGCGCGCGAGTGCTCCAGACAGCGAATGTGTAGAGAATGTGGCCGGCCACATAATGATTTAATTTGTGCGAACAGGTCTGGAACCTACGGTCACGCCACGGGCGGGGGAGCCGCGGCGCAGTCCACCTATCAGTCACGTCCGTCGAGTGGCCCCTCTCAAGGACGAGGAGCGCACCCGTCAGAGAGTGGAGAGAGCCCTCGCGTGAGTCGTGCTCAGTTTGATAGTGGTGTGGATCGCGCGCCTGCGGTACGAGGCTATATTGCGGACCCGGGTGGGAGACCCCTCATGGGGGGGGGGGGTTCAACGGGTCAGGGCCGCACTCAGGACATTAGGAGTGGACCCCATGTTTCCGCGACAGCGGGCCCGAGTAGGGACCCCCCGAGGGGGGGGCTCCACGGGCGGGGGCCCCACTCAAGGTTGTATGAGTGGACCCCAGTTTGCCGAACCAGTGCCTGCGCCCACTGTAGGACAGTATAGCAGGGCGGAGCCACAGCGATACTCTCCGCCGATACACGAGTATCCGCGGTTAGAGTATCACCCGCCTTATTCGAGATATGGTAGGGCAGCGGGTTACGCACCACCTCGGATGGCATTGTGTATACGCTCACCATATATGGGGCAATGGATGCACCCTGGATTGGAGGGGCCGGGCCCCCAATAATTTGTTTTCCCCTCTACCGGTGCGGAGCCGAGGACAGTTCTTCGGCCCACCATATTAGTTAGTAGTTGGGGCCCCCCGGGGGGAGATTCAGTTAGAGTAAGGACCACTGTTGAATTTCGGGACGTGTATGCATGATCGGATAGTCAGGTTGCGTTAGCATGGCTACGCGTGTCCCCACGTACTTTAGAGATTTTTGTAGGAAACCGGGTTTCACAAATTCAGAATATAGTTATTCACAATAAATTGGAGGCACGTCCCAGGTGAATGTAATCCTGCAGAGTGCGCATCTAGAGGCTGCACAGCGCCGGAGTTGGTGTCGCAAAATCTATAGTGGGGGCCGGAGTGGTTTAAAGAAACAGATTTCTTGGCCTGTCCAGCAGTTGGATAGGACACCCCAGATTTTACCCGGGTTGCGTGTCCATGCTCTAGTTCTAGGGACCAAACTAGTTCCTGATTGGACGCCGTGAGTTGGGTCACCGTGCGTTGAGACGCTGGGGCGTCGCGACGGTGGCGTCGGCACGGTGTGCGTCGGGTCGGAGCACGCAAGTCGCCATCCTTTGTTGTTACCCAAGGAGGGCCTTTGATGAGGCGTTTGCTGTCCGACCGACATTTTCGTAACTCACACGCGGGATGAAACGTGTTATTGGCGATTTTACATCGAGAGTTTTGGATTTTGTCTACTCGCCGGGTAATTCGCAATGTTCTCTTCTCCTGTGTTTCTTGTTACAGGCTGCGAGCCTTGTTGATGCAGCCGCAGATAGGAGATCTGCCAGCTGATGGGATCACACAGTCGAGACTCTTTGATGGAGTGGCTACGGACGTGGGGGGACCGTTCCTCGTCCGAACGTCTAGCCTTCGCAACGCTCGGACTGTTAAGGCGTACCTGTGAGTATTCGTGTGTCTGTACACCAAGGCCGTCCACTTGGGATTAGAGTCCTCGTTGTCCATGGAGGCCTTCGTCATTGCATTAGACCGATTAGTATCGCGTAGAGGTTTTTTTTTTTAATTAGTTCAGACAACGGCACGAATTACAAGGGTACCGCAAATTACTTGAAAAAATGTATACATTTTAGAAGATAATTGTATTTAGTTAAGTCATGGTTATTATGTGAAATCGGCCAAGACCCACCTCCGCCGCGTCATCGGGGATGTAATCTTATTGAAAGATGCGAATTTGGAATTCTTTGTATTGGCGACGTGGTCGCATTATTAAGTTGATAATTGGCGGGGATGAGACTCCTCGCGCCGCTGAGGTGATTGGTCGAAGGTTTGATTCTGTGACGAGCCTTGGCGACTCTCTCCCGGCTCCCGGTTGAGTAAGCTAGCGGTCTGATAAGGATAACAGCCCGGAGCGGGGGATTGTTCGGTTTAAAAGCGTTCGGAACGCGCAAGTATGTCTCAGATTCTATTTTACTGATATGGCAACACTAGTTGTAAAAAAGTGGAATGTCAAAGTTGTTTTTTCCGGTTTACTGTCAGAATTTTGCTCTCAAGGAGATGCGTGTAAAAATGTAATCAACCAGTGTTGAAAGAATTATGGGTTTCAAGGAAACAAACGTTTAAAAAGTGGTGAAATAATTCTATTGATAAGCATCAATCGCGGTCCGAGTCGTGCATGAAAAGTTTCGCGAAATATTATTACAAGTGGAGTGGGATGCGAACAGATTTGCAATTCCACGTCTTAACAAGTGTTATTTCTTAGGGGGTTGGCATGCCAGGGTTAGGGGTTGAGTTTAGAGATTCCCTCCGGAAGCTGCTGGCGGGGCCAGTAGTTTGTCGAAGACCTGTGACGCGCCAGACCAACGAGAGGACAACGCTGTCTGCCCAGACACCAAGATTGAGTCTGGTGGTCTGAATCCAGCGCAGAAGTTCAAGAAGTAAGGCTGCATCCGAATGTGAGTTTTTGAACCATTTACCCTTCAGAAAGGAATTTTAGTATATTAATAAGAACCCTCCTTGTGTGGAAAGCCCCTTTCAGACAGATTTAGTCTTCGTTCAATATTCAGATGGGCCCAGCAGGCGAGAATTAAATCATAACTGTGGAGAGGGGGGCTTATCACCTACAATCTGTACTCGTTTACGACTGCTGAAGGTAAAGTTCCGTCTATTGATTACAATCAAATAAGCCCAAATTCGAAGTCTCTGCTGTTGTCCGTTGAAGAGATCCCGTGCCCATCTTCCAGTCCCACCATCACACCCTGGTCACCTTTTTCTTACAAAAGAAAGAAAATATTTATTTTGAATATAATATAAGAAAATAAAAAGTGAAAACAAATTTTACCAGTCGGGGTTTGAACCCGCGACGATCGGCTACGCTACGGCGGCGGAGAACCTTCCATGTTTCACTAAAATTCTCACTGCGCTTTTGTCATGATATGTACATACCTAGCCTAAAACCTTCCCGAAGAAATGCTTTATCTTTCAGTGAAAACTGCATCAAAACCCAATGAGTGGTTCTCAAGTTTTTTTCATGTATGGGACCCCTCCTGTATGTTTATTTAATTCATTTTTTTGTTCAATATTCGGTTTTGGTTACATTTTACACCACAAATCCACATTTTCAGATCTGTAGGTAACTCATTCCATCTGCAAGGAGACCCGTGACATACGGACGGACAGACGGCGTCGCGGAACCCCTAAAACGTTACGTAGTAATGTAATAACACAATTTTTAAATTTAATAACAGACAAAACACGAAATACCTATTTAATTTTAGTCACTATATTAGGCTTGACGGCTAAGGCAAATCTATATTTCAGTTTCCGTATTGAACTCAAAGTCAAATAAGACACTACTTATTATTTTTATATTTAAACTAGCTTTTGCCTGCGACTTCGTTCGCGTGGGTTTCGAATATAAATTGGAATCAGTCTTCCCATAGATTTATATAATAGCCTTTGCCGTTTGCGTCTATTCAATCTTTGCCCCTTCTGCGGCTGAGTCGTTTAATAGGTAGACACTTTCTTTGCTTGGCTACTTTCGCTAACTCGCTACTTTCCCTGATTCGACACTTTTGTTGATTTGGCACATTTCTTCATCACAAACTTCCTACCTCCATGATTTAGTACACGTGGTAGAATAATTTGCTAAATGAATATGAAATAATATTACTATTATATTATTATTGAATAATTGAATAATATTATTATTGAACTAAATAAAATTAGATTTTGTGACAAATGATGACATGACACATGGTTTATTTTCATACAGAATTATTTTGACAGATGTCAAAGTGACAGATGGTTTATTTTCATACAGATTTATTTTGACAGATGTCAAAGTGACAGATGGTTTATTTTCATACAGATTTATTTTGACAGATGTCAAAGTGACAGATGGTTTATTTTCATACAGATTTATTTTGACACATGTCAAAGTGACAGGTTTATTTTCATAAAGATTTTTTTTAACAGGTGAAATGTAAAAACATGTAAAGTGGGGATGTTTTTTTTTCACGTCTATCCCAATGTGTGGGGTGTCGTTGGATAGGTATTTTCAAAATATAAGGGGTGTGAGATAATTATTTTTCGGTTCAGGGTTCAGTTTGCGAAATATTAAGCGTTAATTTTTGTTAGAGTCGAGTGTCCCCCCCCTGCCAGCTAAACGCTTGTATTTAGAGAAATGAAAAAAATCACAGTCGTAGCATATATAACGAAATTAAAATGAAAACTATCACAACTAAGAGGCTTTATTAGTTAACGAGTAATAGTTGAACAACTGAAAATGAAAATTTCGTACAAATTGCATTTAAAATTACTTAGATGAAGCTGTTAGTTGTGTAAAACAGGTATTAAATATCAGTTTATGAACCTTCTAAGTCCACAATATGATGGGAAACTACGGAACCCTACATTGCGCGTGGTCCGACACGCACTTGACCGGTTTTTTTATAGATAATGGTACGGAACCCTTCGAGCGCGAGTCCGACTCTCTATTTGATTATGTGTTAGTAAATGAATAAAACAAAATTAAAACAAACAAAAAATATTTTTATTGAAACAAAAAACGTAACTTCTAACTATATATTCTGAACACCTTTTTACCTAACCCGTTTCGTTAGCGAACGTGTTGTATTTATGAGACTCAATTGGTTGACGCATTGCTGAGTGGTAATTTTTTTATCTATATAATCGCAAATTATCAATTATATACGTTCATCTAACATCAACGAACGCTTCTTTCTATTATTTTCAGAAAGATAAATACTTTTTTGGTGGACTTTGAAATCGACCAATTTAGCTTCTCTTTTGAGGACTGATATAAATAAAACCAAGATTGGTTTTCGTTCTGTATAATAAGCCAATCGATGATGCCATGCTTCAACTAAATTTATAGTTCGATGGCGTTCGCTGTAACAGCTTAGATTGTGAATATACGTATTTAACCATGTTTCGGTCATGTAATCATTAAATTTGTCGAATTCGGGTCCCCTAGGTGAATTATCTAATATAGTAAGCCAGGCTTCTGGAATTTCCAGTGCTGGCAAAAATGCCATGGCTGCACAGCAATTCAAATATTTTCTATTTTCTTTATTTGCTTGAACATCCGGTTCCATTTCCAAGTTAATGTTGAATTTCTTCGCTTTTCTTAATAGACACTGCCGGTAGTGAAAATAACAACCGACAATTTTTGCAGAAGGATACACTTCCTCAATAGCATTAATAGCGGCCTTTTCAAAATCAACATGAAATTTCTTTGGTGAAAAATTCGGTAATTTTGATTTTAGAAACTTTAATACTCTGAGATACGTGGTTTCGGATTTGTTTGGTAGAAGACAGTAAATCAGAGGCACTATATTGGACTGAGTTTCAGTACTACCAAGGTCGGCATGAAAAGTATATAACTGCATGAATGCTTTGGTACATATTTAAAGACTCCGTCGCCAAAAATAGCCTTTGCATTAGTTAATGTCTCTGCAGCAAGAGGCGTCATAAATATCAGGATCTTTTCACTTAATCCGTCGTTTAGTACTAAAAATTTGTCCGCCAAATTTTAAGGAACTTCTACATCTGCCAGTTTCCTGAAAAGAGTTTTGACTCTCCATGCCTTTCGCCTTGCTCTATACAGCCGGTTTTTAATTGCATTAAACGACGGAACATCGTCAACGAATTCCGAGTCTGAGTTCTTCAGATGGCCAAAACACTCTTCGTATATCTTCCTTGTGTTAACTAATATACAAAATAGACCTTGATGTTATTTCACAAAATTACCAGCCTCTAGTTATTGTAATTGTCACTGTAGTACAAATAGTTAATTCTTGATTTTCCATTACTTCTTATTATTTGAACGCTGAATCGATTTTGATTGGTGATTTACGACCGCATTTTGCGGGCGATTTTGTCTATGGTTGTGGCTGTCAAAGTATTGAAAATATTTGTATTTCGGAAAAGGTTAAATAAATGTATACGCGAGTAGTTCCCGTGTTTTAAATGACCAGAACATAAGTAGTAGAAGCTCGAGTCCAACATTTCCGAAGAGGGAAGACCACGTTCACAAGAATTTCAAGTAAGGTCAAGCGTGCATCAAGGTCAGTGAAGCTCATTTTTCCTCGATGTTTTGGCGATGATCATGGCAGGAGAACTCACAAAATGTGTTAAATCAAGCGCTACAATAACGTTTGCCGTGTTATTCATCTGTTTGGAGTGATATACTTCGTATTATTAGAAAAGTTTTGTCTGAGAATTCCACCGGGTAAAGTTCACCTGACATGGGCAAGGTAAAGAATACTGTTCACAAATAGTCTCTGGTTGAGTGAATGAACCTGTTTTTAAGGTAAACAAGTGTGTTCGGTTTAAAAGCGTTCGGAACGCGCAAGTATGTGTCAGATTCTATTTTATTGAGATGGCAACACGGGTTGTAAAAAAGTGAAATGTCAAAGTTGTTTTTTCCGGTTTACTGTCAATTTTGCTCTCGAGGAGATGCGTGTAAAAAAATGGATTCAACCAGTGTTGAAGTAATTATTATGTATTTCAAGGAAATAAACAGTGGAAAAGTGGTAAAATAACCCAATTAATGAGCATTAATTGCGAGCTAAATTGTGTGTCCGAACAGTCTCGGGAATCGGTCGCCGGTGGAAAGCGATGTGAATGGATTTTTGGATTTTCATTAACACGATTCACGGAAATCGTGGTAGAGGTCTGGGTTGAGCTAGCTCGGGGTTAGATATTGGTGTTTAGGTAAACTCCCAAAAGCTGCTGGATGAGCCAGTAGTTTGTCGAAGACCTGTGACGCGCCAGACCGACGAGAGGAGAACGGTGTCTGCCCAGACACCAAGATTGAGTCTGGTGGTCTGTATCCAGCGCAGAAGTTCAAGAAGTAAGGCTGCATCCGAATGTGAGTCTTTGAACCATTTACCCTTCAGGAAGGAATTGTAGTATATAAGAACCCCCTTTGTATGGGAAGCCCCTTTCTGACAGGTTTTAACCTCCTTATAATATTCAAATGGGTCCAGCACGCGAGGTTTAAACCATATCTGTGGAGAGGGGGGCTTTTCACATACAATTTGCTGGTAGCGGAGCGCGGTTAAGTTGTTTAATATCGGATATTAAACAACCCCGGACCAAGATATATTCTGTTTATATAAGCCGAACCGATATAGTAGCTCCGTTGGCCTAAGATAATTTGTGAATTATACTTTGTTTTAGGTAGGTAGTTTGGAACCTTGTAACCTAAAGCGAGATCAAATAGAATATTTTGTTATTTCTTATACTACAGTACTCGGACTGTGTATATGAATAGGTTTATGTAAGCTGGAAGGATATTTACACAGCTCCTTTAGCTTTAGGTATTGTATTATATGTTGTATTGTGGATAAACATATAACTTTATAAGCGCGGTTAAGCCTAGTGAACCCGGCGACAAAACTATAATAGTTTGTAAATTCATACAGCATAACCATTGCTAGCAAGCGAAGCGGCTTAATTATTAGTTATATAGTTGTTGAAAGCCTCGGCTTATATAAATTACAAAGTACATAGCAGGGCTAATGTGTAATGTGTAGTTTTTGGTTAGTGAATCATATTAACTAAGCGAGCGCTTAGGTATAATATTATAACAACGTACATAGGTTATGTTACAACTTGGAATTGTTAAATTTGTTTGTTTTGGAGTATGTTTAGTCTTTAACAAGTGTTTAATGTGATTACATACTTTCAGAAGCCAATTACCTTTGGATATACTGTTAGTTAGTGCTACAGTATGGTTTATATTGTTTATTTTGAATGAAAACTTCTTGACACTTGCGATTGAGGCTTGGACATAGTTGTTTGTCAAAAGTGTAGCATAAATGTAACTAACTGGTTTATGTTGTATGGATTATATATATATAGCAGCAGAAACGGTCTGTCTGTCTGTTCATAAAGTTATGATATTGTGTTTATTTGAAAATGTTTGAGTGATATATAGCAACAGAAAAGGTCTGTCTGTTTGTTCATAAAGTTATGATATTGTGTTTGTTTGTACACATTTGAGTATTAAAAATTGGTTTTGGTTGAACTCGCATAATTGAACAACAGGGTTGTATTGTGTATTAATGTACTGAAATTAACAAACTGACTAGAGTCTAGTATATTTGGGTCTACAATAGGATTGTATACGGGGACGTTTGTGATTCGTGCCAGAGTTAGTTCGGTTTTTTAATTGTTGGTATTTTCTTTGATTTCCCGGTCTACAATGTCGAAGACTACTCCGAGGAACATCTTGGCCAGCCAGCTGCGCTGGTATGTCAGCGTTCAAGGCTTGTTGGCTCGAGCTGATCGGGGCGATGCAGTCCTGGAGCGGTACTCACAGATGGAGCATCGCCTCGAGAAAGCTGAGCAGGCGCTCATGGAGCTGTTGGACCAGGAGCTGCCACCGGAGGTAATGGCTAGCCCTAATAATGACATGGATCAAATTATGGATATTTATAATGAGGTCACACAGGTCGTCTGTCAGATTAAAAAGCGACAGTCAGGTGTTTCGAGCACACCTGATGTAAGACATGCAGCGCAAGGTACATCGTTGCACAGTAGGCTCCCTACTTTGGAGTTAGGACATTTTGACGGTACCATGGAACTATGGGTGGCATATAAGAATATGTTCACCTCGTTGGTTGACAGTAGGCAGGATTTAACCAACGCACAAAAGATGGCATATTTGATGTCCACTTTAGAAAGTGAGGCAAAGAGCTTAGTGCAACATTTAAGAGTAGAGGACGATTCTTATAGCATAGCGTGGGAACTATTAAATAATAGATATCAGAATGTCCGTCTGTTGGCCGATGCTCATACGAGCCAATTGTTAAGTTTGCCTAGGGTAGGTAATAAGGCTCAAATTCGAACGCAGTTACTGACCCCGGTTACAGTAGCCTGTAACACGTTAAAAATGTTAGGTTTGCCCGTGGATGAGTGGTCGTTCTTGTTGGTACACATTATTTTGGGTAAGTTACCGTCTGATACTCGTTCACGTTTCGAACGTGAGACCGCGGAAAGGGAGGACAAGGCTCTTCCTACTTTCGCTGATTTGATGAAGTTTTTAGAATTTGAGGCTAGGGCCGTGGAATCTTCATCGACTTCGGAGGTGGCGCCACCTGCCGGAAGTTTCAGGGGACCCGCCGGTAATTCGGGGCGAAGGGGGCCACAGGGAGTGCAACCGCTTCGGGGACGCGTTGCTGCACGTCTGGCTGCACTGGCCGCTGTGGCTGAGAGCCCAAATTGCCACCAGTGTGGACGCCCAGGACACGCGTTATCGCAGTGCCATGATTTTGCTGCATTACCGGTAGTGGACAGACGGCGGTTAGTTAAAATTAATAGACTGTGCTATTTTTGTTTAGAGGACCACTTAGCGCGCGAGTGCACCAGACAGCGAATGTGTAGAGAATGTGGCCGGCCACATAATGATTTAATTTGTGCGAACAGGTCTGGAGCCTACGGTCACGCCACGAGCGGGGGAGCCGCGGCGCAGTCCACCTATCAGTCACGTCCGTCGAGTGGCCCCTCTCAAGGACGAGGAGCGCACCCGTCAGAGAGTGGAGAGAGCCCTCGCGTGAGTCGTGCTCAGTTTGATAGTGGTGTGAATCGTGCGCCTGCGGTACGAGGCTATATTGCGGACCCGGGTGGGGGACCCCTCATGGGGGGGGGTTCAACGGGTCAGGGCCGCACTCAGGATATTAGGAGTGGACCCCATGCTTCCGCGACAGCGGGCCCGAGTAGGGACCCCCCGAGGGGGGGGGGCTCCACGGGCGGGGGCCCCACTCAAGGTTGTATGAGTGGACCCCAGTTTGCCGAACCAGTGCCTGCGCCCACTGTAGGACAGTATAGCAGGGCGGAGCCACAGCGATACTCTCCGCCGATACACGAGTATCCGCGGTTAGAATATCACCCGCCTTATTCGAGATATGGTAGGGCAGCGGGTTACGCACCACCTCGGATGGCATTGTGTATACGCTCACCATATATAGGGCAATGGATGCACCCTGGATTGGAGGGGCCGGGCCCCCAATAATTTGTCTGCCCCTGTACCGGTGCGGAGCCGAGGACAGTTCTTCGGCCCACCATATTAGTTAGTAGTTGGGGCCCCCCGGGGGGAGATTCAGTTAGAGTAAGGACCACTGTTGAATTTCGGGACGTGTATGCATGGTCGGATAGTCAGGTCGCGCTAGCATGGTTGCGCGCGGCTCCGCATACCTTAGAGATTTTTGTAGGAAACCGGGTTTCACAAATTCAGAATATAGTTATTCACAATAAATTGGAGGCACGTCCCAGGTGAATGTAATCCTGCAGAGTGCGCATCTGGAGGCTGCACAGCGCCGGAGTTGGTGTCGCATCATTTATGGTGGGGGCCGGAGTGGTTTAAAGAAACAGGTTTCTGTCCAGCAGTTGGATAGGACACCCCAGATTTTACCCGGGTTGCGTGTGCATGCTCTAGTTCTAGGGACCAAACTAGTTCCTGATTGGACGCCGTGAGTTGGGTCACCGTGCGTTGAGACGCTGGGGCGTCGCGACGGTGGCATCGGCACGGTGTGCGTCGGGTCGGAGCACGCAAGTCGCCATCCTTTGTTGTTACCCAAGGAGGGCCTTTGATGAGGCGTTTGCTGTCCGACCGACATGTTTGTAACTCACACGCGGGATGAAACGTGTTATTGGCGATTTTACAGCGAGAGTTTTGGATTTTGTCAACTTGCCGGGTAATTCGCAATGTTCTCTTCTCCTGTGTTCTTTGTTACAGGCTGCGAGCCTTGTCGATGCAGCCGCAGATAGGAGATCTGCCAGCTGATGGGATCACACAGTCGAGACCTTTTGACGGAGTGGCTACGGACGTGGGGGGACCGTTCCTCGTCCGAACGTCTAGCCTTCGCAACGCTCGGATTGTTAAGGCGTACCTGTGAGTATTCGTGTGTCTGTCCACCAAGGCCGTCCACTTGGGATTAGAGTCCTCGTTGTCCGTGGAGGCCTTCGTCGTTGCATTAGACCGATTAGTATCGCGTAGAGGTTTGCTTTTTTAGTTAGTTCAGACAACGGCACGAATTACAAGGGTACCGCAAATTACTTGAAAAGATGTATACATTTTAGAAGATAATTGTATTTAGTTAAGTCATGGTTATTATGTGAAATCGGCCAAGACCCACCTCCGCCGCGTCATTGGGGATGTAATCTTATTGAAAGATGCGAATTTGGAATTCTTTGTATTGGCGACGTGGTCGCATTATTAAGTTGATAATTGGCGGGGATGAGACTCCTCGCGCCGCTGAGGTGATTGCTCGAAGGTTTGATTCTGTGACGAGCCTTGGCGACTCTCTCCCGGCTCCCGGTTGAGTAAGCTAGCGGTCTGATAAGGATAACAGCCCGGAGCGGGGGATTGTTCGGTTTAAAAGCGTTCGGAACGCGCAAGTATGTGTCAGATTCTATTTTATTGAGATGGCAACACGGGTTGTAAAAAAGTGAAATGTCAAAGTTGTTTTTTCCGGTTTACTGTCAATTTTGCTCTCGAGGAGATGCGTGTAAAAAAATGGATTCAACCAGTGTTGAAGTAATTATTATGTATTTCAAGGAAATAAACAGTGGAAAAGTGGTAAAATAACCCAATTAATGAGCATTAATTGCGAGCTAAATTGTGTGTCCGAACAGTCTCGGGAATCGGTCGCCGGTGGAAAGCGATGTGAATGGATTTTTGGATTTTCATTAACACGATTCACGGAAATCGTGGTAGAGGTCTGGGTTGAGCTAGCTCGGGGTTAGATATTGGTGTTTAGGTAAACTCCCAAAAGCTGCTGGATGAGCCAGTAGTTTGTCGAAGACCTGTGACGCGCCAGACCGACGAGAGGAGAACGGTGTCTGCCCAGACACCAAGATTGAGTCTGGTGGTCTGTATCCAGCGCAGAAGTTCAAGAAGTAAGGCTGCATCCGAATGTGAGTCTTTGAACCATTTACCCTTCAGAAAGGAATTGTAGTATATAAGAACCCCCTTTGTATGGGAAGCCCCTTTCTGACAGGTTTTAACCTCCTTATAATATTCAAATGGGTCCAGCACGCGAGGTTTAAACCATATCTGTGGAGAGGGGGGCTTTTCACATACAAAGTGTTTGACTGGATACCAAGATTCAAGCATTTGATACATGATGATTTTATTGTTCTATGTGTTCTAAGTAAATGTAAATAGCGAGGGTACACTAATTAAATTTCTGTGGATCTATTGATGTTGATTGTTGAATGCTGTTGTTGATTGATTAATTAAGTACATGAGTAACAGATAAGTGATCGAAATGTGTGACTTGAAAGGAAAGTTATTTTAATATTTTATTTAGACAGGTTTATTTTTGAGATTGTTATTGTTACATTGTGGAAAGGAAAAGTTAACTATGGGATCAGATAGGCGTTCACGCTCACGAGAACGACGGGAAACGAAACGGCGATATAGATATGATCGTTCTGAATCCAGATCGGATAAATATTCGCGGCGTTCACGGTCACGAGAACGACGCGGAACTAAGCAGCGACACAGGCATGATCGTTCGGAGTCTGAACTTAGGTCAAAAAAATATTCACGGCGTTCACATTCACGAGAACGACATGCAACTAATCGACGATCGCGGTCACGTGATAAGGATAAAGGTCATAGACGTACTGATAATGAAAAAACTCCAGGGGGTAACACCCCACCCCATTTTACCCATAGCATGTTTAATTTAAATATGAATGTTATACCGGAATTCAACCCAAACGATGCCACTCAAAATATTACCATGTGGATTCATAAAGTAAATGAGTGCGCAAAAATTTATTGTTGGAATGACATGCAAATTTGTCACTTTGCGCTACCTAAATTAACAGGATTAGCTAAGCGTTGGTATCAGGGGCTGCCATCTTTGCTTTTCACGTGGCCAGAGTGGGTGGAAAAATTAAAATCCGCCTTCCCGTCCACTGAGAATTATGGTGACGTTTTTTATATGATGTTGTCATTACGTTGCAAATTAGGTCAACCACTCGACGAGTACTATTATGAGAAAATGATATTAATAAACAGATGTGAAATTTCTGGACGTAAAGCAGTTGAGTGTTTGATCCACGGCATTGATGACAAATTCGTAAAAATGAGTACTACTGCGAGTTTGTTTGAAGAACCGGAGCAATTGCTTTCACACCTAAGGACGTTAATTTCAAATGATATCAATAAGAGGAAACCATTTTTCAATAAAGATCTGAAGTCAAATAATAATATTACAAATAATACAGAAGTTTCAAAACCCGGCATTGTATGTTTTAATTGCGGAGAAGCGGGTCACATACGAACTAAATGCACCAAACCAACGAAAAGATGTAATGTTTGTCACAGGGTAGGACACCTAGCCAAAGACTGTCGTAATAAAGTTAATTTAACCGATGATTTTAATACTGAGGTTGTACAAAAAGCTCCTCAGTCAGTTTTGAGAATTCAATCTGAAAAAGTTGAAACTGCAAAGTATTACAAGAAACTCAAAATAGATGGAATTAATAAACTTGCTTTTATCGATTTAGGTAGTAACTGTACATTAATACGTGAAACTGACGCTAGGGAAATATTTGGAAATTGGGATCGAAATTTGGATTTGCCTAATCTTAAGGGTTTTGGCAATGCGAGTGTTAAACCTTTGGGATCTCGCAAATGCCATATTTGCCTTGATGACATAGAAGCAGATATTGATATGATAGTGGTATCGGATTATTTTATGCCATGTGATGTGATAATAGGTCAAAACTTTACTGAAATGACTAATATTATAATGCTAAAAACATCAAATGATCTGGTATTCTATGAGGTGCCAGGGGTAGATTGCAATAACGGAGAGGCAAAATTTAAAATAAAGGCAGCAAATGAAACAGTTTTACAACCTTCTACAACTTCTCCTGTAGAAGTGATGACTGATTCGCCATTTACTGGATCCCTTTTAGTAACAACTGCGTATTGTGAAAAAGAATCACTAAAATATATAGTATTACCGGGTATTTATGCTTTTATCGAATCTAAAGGGTACGTTATGGTTGCAAATATCAATAGTGTTGAAATCATTTTTAAAGAAAAACATACTGTAGCTAGAGGGTTTATTTATAAGGAAACTGTCGAACCATATATTGGAATTAAGACTACAAGCACTGAAAAAGAACCTTTGCCTTCAAAAGATATTCATGTGGGAACACAGTTAAGCGAAGACGACTTGAAAAGATTTAACGATCTTTTATCCAAATATAGGGACTGTTTTGTCCGAGCTGGGAAAAACAAATTTAGCGGAAATGGTTATAAAGTTATGTGATGACGTACCTGTCGTTTACAACCCTTATCGTATGGCTTTCAAGGAACGGGATCAATTATCAGCCATAATAGATGATCTTCTTAAAAATGGGAAAATTAGAGAAGGTATTTCTCTTATTAAGAAATTTTAAATTAACACTTAATTTAAAGAAGTGTATGTTCTTTCAGGAAAGCGTTGATTATCTGGGCTTTGAAATATCTAGTAACGGCATCAGACCGGGAAGCTTAAAAATTGAAGCAGTAAAGAATTTTCCTAAACCGAAAAATGCCCATGAGGTTCGACAATTTGTAGGTCTAGCAAGCTACTTCAGAAAGTTTGTTAAACATTTCTCAGTTATTGCTAGACCACTTACAGTACTGACCAAGAAAAATTGGCGTTTTGACTCCCAACAAGAAAAAGCTTTTGAACAACTCAAAGAAGCTTTAGTTAGGAGACTAGTTCTTGCTCTTTATGAACCAACAGCTAGACTTGAAGTACATACGGATGCAAGTAAATTGGGCATTGGCGCCATTCTGCTTCAAGACAGTGGCAAGGGTCTCCAACCAATTGCCTTTTACAGTCGACAAACATCCCCTGAAGAACAAAAATTTCACTCCTATGAGTTGGAGACCCTAGCCGTTGTAACAGCATTAAGTCGTTTTCGAGTTTATTTGCTAGGGACTTTCTTCAAAGTTATCTCGGATTGTGCTGTTAGAAAAGAAACACCTTATCCCAAGAGTTGCGAGATGGTATATTGCCATGCAAGAGTTCGACTTTAAAATAGAATATCGTCCAGGACCAAGAATGTCCCATGTTGACGCGTTAAGCAAGAATCCGGTAAACATAAAACTTCAGGAATTACATGATGAGTTTGAAATATTCAGGATAGAAGTTGATGGTACTAACAGTTTAGACAGTGAATGGATAGTGACCGTCCAACAAGCTGACAGTAAGCTCCAAAGAATTACTGAAATACTAAAAGACCCCGATATGAATAATGTGGTGGAGATTAAGAATAATTTTACAATAAAAAACAACAAACTTTATCGAACAGTACGAAATGGAGATAACGTTAACTTACTGTGGGTAGTACCTAAAGCAGTAAGATGGCAAATTCTACAGCAAAACCATGATCAATTAGGTCATTTTGGCTTCGATAAAACGTATAACAGAATCAAGAAGGTCTATTGGTTCATGAGGTCGTTTATCAAAAAATATTGTGCTTCTTGTTTGCACTGTGCCCACAATAAGGTACCTGGTGGTCCAAAGGAGGGTTTCTTACATCCTATACCAAAACCGAACAAACCGTTCGATACATTACATGCGGATCATTGTGGACCGTTTCCCCAAAGTAAAAGCCGAAATTGTTATATCCTGGCTATAATTGACTCTTTCACGAAATATATTTACATAAAAACGGTAAAGAATTGTAAAAGCAAAACTACGGTAAAAGTATTTGAAGAATACTTTTCGTTGTTTGGCGTGCCGAAAAGATTAATAACCGACCGTGGGACAAGCTTCACGAGCCATGAGTTCAGTAATTTTGTCAAGGAAAGAGGTATTAGACACGTATTAAATGCGGTTGCAACTCCTCGAGCCAACGGCCAAATCGAGCGTTACAATCGCACTATCGTTGATTGTCTAAAAGCCAGCAACCACGGACGTCCCGATAATGAATGGGATCTAGATCAGAGTGCAGTGGGGCCTTAATAATACGATTAACAAAGCAACTGGTAAAGCGCCCACTGAATTGTTGTTTGGTATCACACCTACTGGAATTGCAGATGGAGCAATGAATGCCACAGTATCTGATGTTCACGAAGTTCAAGATCGGGATGAGTTACGAGACGACACGTCTCAAAAAGTGCTAGAACAACAATTAAAACAAAAAGAGAGATACGACAAATGCCGAAAAGAAGCTCGTCAATACCAAGTAGGGGATCTTGTTCGTATTGAGAGAGAAATGAGTAATCCGGCGGGACAGAGTAGAAAGTTACAGCAAAAATGCAGTGGACCATATAGAATAACGAAAGTATTAGACAACGATAGGTATGAAGTTCAAGACACGCCAATCACTAAGAAACATGGTAAACCCGTATACACTGCAGTTTTTTTCGGTAGATAAGATTCATCCTTGGCTTGTATTTTCAAATGATCCCATAGGTAGCGATTCAGATTCAGATTAGATTATGTTAATTAATGTTCATGCCAGTATTTAAGACAAATGATTGTGATAAAAGTTCAGACTGATAGAAATGTTTAAGACGCAAAATATTTAAAGACTGATGCATGTGTTCCAGTTAGTTTTATGTTTAACTGCGTTATTGTGTTATTATCATCAGCCCTATGTGGCGTAACTAGCCTTAAGTGGCGCAACTAGCCCTAAGTGGCGCAACTAGCCCTAAGTGGCGTAACCAGCCCTAAGTGGCATAACCAGCCCTAAGTGGCGTAACCAGCCTTAAGTGGCGTAACCAGCCCTAAGTGGCGTAATCAGCACCAAGTGACGTAACGTAACCAGTGGCGAGTGGCGTAACCAGCCTCGAGTGGCGTAACCAGCTTCGAGTGGCGTGACCAGCTTCGAGTGGCGTGACCAGCTTCGAGTGGCGTAACCAGCTTCGAGTGGCGTAACCAGCTTCGAGTGGCATAACCAGCTTCGAGTGGCGTAGCCAGCTTCGAGTGGCGGAACCAGCCCTTAGTGGCGGAACCAGCCCCAGTGGCTTAACCAGCCCGGAGTGGCGTAACCAGCCCGGAGTGGCGTAACCAGCCCTGAGTGGCGTAACCAGCCCTGAGTGGCGTAACTAGCCCTGAGTGGCGTAACCAGCCCTGAGTGGCGTAACCAGCCCTGATTGGCGTGTACAGCCCTAAGGGGCTTAACTAGATATAAGTAGTATAACCAGCTCTAAGTGGCGAATTAAGCCATAAATATGGCAGAATTATTAATTTTTTTTCGTTTGTGAAGTAATAAGTTGTTATTTCTGGTAAAGCAGAGTATTTTTCATTGTTGTTGATTAGTGATTACACTTTTTGCAGCCTAGTATGGCGTTGATTGCTATAGAGATAATATCATACTCAAGTTGTGTTGATAAATGTTGATTTGATTTTTTTTTATTATTGTTTCACATTTTCTTAAGGTCCCGTGAGGACACGGGCAGGGTCAGAATTGGCCGAATGTTAACTAATATACAAAATAGACCTTGATCTTATTTCACAAAATTACCAGCCTCTAGTTATTGTAATTGTCACTGTAGTACAAATAGTTAATTCTTGATTTTCCATTACTTCTTATTATTTGAACGCTGAATCGATTTTGATTTTGTCTATGGTTGTGGCTGTCAAAGTATTGAAAATATTTGTATTTCGGAAAAGGTTAAATAAATGTATACGCGAGTAGTTCCCGTGTTTTAAATGACCAGAACATAAGTAGTAGAAGCTCGAGTCCAACACTTGCTGACCCAAACTCCGTTTGAACCCTCATTATGCACCTATGTAAAGCCTCGTCAATCACATTAGTTGCAAGATCAGGATGACATAGATGTTTAGATTGACGAATCACTGCACAATTTTGATTTAATGTGAGACTACGTATGATGCATGTTTGCAGCAACCAACACACACTTGACAATTACCACGCCAAAATTCACAACGCACTCTCCAAAAGAAACTATCCAACTAACTTCCTTCAAAAACACTTGCACCACAGACCAAATTTTCACAGACATAACAGGAACACAAACAAACCCCACCAAACACGTCTAATAACAACTTACTTTCACGGCAGCCACAAACTAAAGAACCTTATCAAACAATCCCTACCCATTCTCCGACAAAATAACGAAACGAAAGACTTACTCCCTCCAAACCCACAAATATGCTACCGACAAAACCGAAATCTGAGACACACGCTTAGCAAAACAAAAACGACACAACATACCGACCTTACCAACTTCTCACCCAGTACATCTCCCTGTCGACGGCGTCGATGTAAAACCTGCCCCATCATCAATACAGCTACAGACATCAACACTCATCACACGACAAACATATACAAAACACACCCTAACACATCATGCAAAACGAGCAACTGCATTTACCTACTAGAATGCCGTCATTGCCCGGCATTCTATGTAGGTGAAACCAAGAATCCAGTACACATCCGAATAAATCAACATCGACACACATCAGATCGCATGCCAAACAACATTCTTCCTATCCCTACACACACCCGCCTCCACAATTCAACTTTCAACGACTGTTTCACCTTACGCATCATCAAAGCATTCACCCCTCCACTGACCGATATTGAATTAAGGACCTGGGATAATGTATCATTAATAATGTATAACGATACCTGATAATGGTATCGTCCTAAACACCGAAAAAACGAATTTTCTCATTATTCGCTCACCCTACTTATGTCTGACAGAGTCACCTCCCTCCATGTTTACTCACAGCTTTCCATGCCTTCATAATGATCTAATTAATTGTCAGTGTAAACCCATTGAGAAAGTAGACTGTGTTACGTATCTTGGTGTTAAAATTGATGTTAGCTTTTCCTGGTCTCACCACATTGATTATATTAGCAATAAGTTAAGAATACTACTCGGTAAGTTTTATCATTTAAGTCTTAGAGTTCCTATTAGTACATTAAAATGTTTATATTTTGCGTTAGTAGATTCTATTTTGGGCTATGCCCTTGATTGCTATGGTCTTACATTTAAAACTTACATAGATAAACTTGAAGCATTACAAATAAGATTCTTAAAATTACTCGTTAATAAAAAAACAAAAATTAACTGTAAAGGTGACTACAAGAAATTATTTATAATATGTAAAATACTCCCAGTTAGTTTGAAACGTAAGTACCTTTTGGCTGTAAACAATCATGGTAGTCTAGATAATAATATTCCGTTAGTAATAAAACACAACTACGGCACAAGGTCGGTGTCCTCGGGTAAACTTGAAGTACCTAGGGTGAATAATTACTTCGGTGACAGAACTTTAAAAAAACGCCTACCATATTTTCTAAATAGTTTGCCCGATGATATCCGAAATGAGCCAAATAAATTTAAGTTTAGGAAGTCTCTTAAAAATTATCTCTTAGAGACACTCCATACCTAATTAATTTAATATCTAAGAGACATCTTTTTGTATAAGTTTATGTACCTATGTATATTTTCTTTGTTAATTAAGCTTTTATTTCTGTTTGTAATTCTCGAGACTCATTCCTGCAGACAAACTGTTTATACAGTTTTGCAGGGCACTATTTAAATGTAAGAGATTGTTTTGTGGTTAATAATATAAAAAAAAAAAAAAAAAACATCATACATATGGTCACTTGGTGCTCACTATGGACCAGGACTTAACAGACAGCACTAACTGACAGACATGACGTCACTCACCATTAAATACTGACTACTAAATATAAATATTGTCATCACCACCACCATCATCATCATCATCACCACCATCATCATCATCATCACCACCATCATCATCATCATCATAATCATAATCATCATCATCATCATCATCATCAGCATCAGCATCATCATTATCATCATCATCATCATCCTCATCATCCTCATCATCATCTACATGTAGTATCTCCAAAAAGTTTCTGTTTTCCTCTTTCAACTTGTACAAACTTCACCTTTCAACTCTTCTATACTCTTATGTCATTTATTTAATTTTATTTTATTCGACTGATGACGACTCCACTGAAGGAGTCGAAATATTTCGTTAATTTTTGTATTTTTTTAGTAACTGTGTTCTAAATATAATAAAATTACAATAATTTAAGGCCAATACTGGTAAAGTAAAAAATATATTTATTTACATTATTATTTGTGCGACCATAGTTGTACCGATATCCACCTGTTAAAATCATTTTTTTATTTCTTTCACTTAAAATAAATGAAGTTTTATTCATTTTAAATTAAAATAATAGGAAATTATTATTGAGTTTGATTTTTTTACAAGTGACATTGTTAAAATTGATCGACATTTGTTACCATAGAACACATATAGATACGTTTGTGACAATAAAATTTTTCTTTGGTGTAGCAAATAATGCAAATAGGTTGCAAGTAAATAGATTCTACAGATAACTTAAGAAAAGAAAACCTATATAAAGATGTGTTTATTTTATTATTATTTTTTTAATTCTCGTTTATTCCATAGTGTGGGGTGTCGTTGGATAGGTCTTTTAAAATTATTGGGGATACGAGACCTTTGTTCCCACTAGTCCTGTTAACAGCTATACTAGTATAAGCACTGGATTTGTCTGCCAGTAGTCTTGTTGTGCAGTTCTGTTGACTAAACTTTTATTATTTATTCTATTTATATATCTACATATTAAAACTTCATTTTCTGTAGTGTTTTGGCATATTGACAGGTGTCAAAGTATTGTTTTTTTACATGCTTTTTTTTAAAGGCAAATGTCAAACGTGGCAGGTGAAGAAATGACCACAAATTTCATTATTATCATTCTAAGGTATGGAACTAATTTCGACCTTATTAACATTCTAAGACCTCCCTGTTTTTTAATTCAGTGCACTCAGTTAATGATGTGGAAGCTGCAAATAACAAGAAAACTTGAATGTCAATAAGGTCGAAATTCGCTTGACCACTTAGAAACTATCTAGATCATATACCCACCATTTATAAGTCATCAAACGAATTTCAATCTTATTGACATTTTACAAACCCTCTGTTTTTTTAATTCAGTGCACTCAGTTAATGATGTAGAAGCTAAAAATAACGAAAAAACTTGAATGTCAATAAGGTCGAAATTCGCTTGACCTCTTATAAGTTATCTAGATCACTATAAATGATGTAAGTACATTATTTCTAAAGTAAAAAACTAATCTATTGTATCACAACCTTATTTCGAGTATAGAGTAAGTAAGTTTTTCAGCGGCAAATAAAATATGAATTTCCAGAATAATTATTTTAATTGATAATCACATGTTTTTTATATTTCACTGTTGACATCTGTCAAAAAAATCTCAATGAAAATAAACCTGTCACTTTGACATCTGTCAAAATAAATCTGTATGAAAATAAACCATCTGTCACTTTGACATCTGTCAAAATAAATCTGTATGAAAATAAACCATCTGTCACTTTGACATCTGTCAAAATAAATCTGTATGAAAATAAACCATGTGTCATGTCATCATTTGTCACAAAATCTAATTTTATTTAGTTCAATAATAATATTATTCAATTATTCAATAATAATATAATAGTAATATTATTTCATATTCATTTAGCAAATTATTCTACCACGTGTACTAAATCATGGAGGTAGGAAGTTTGTGATGAAGAAATGTGCCAAATCAACAAAAGTGTCGAATCAGGGAAAGTAGCGAGTTAGCGAAAGTAGCCAAGCAAAGAAAGTGTCTACCTATTAAACGACTCCTGCGGCTTGGGCGTTATTTTATGAACACCCATTGTAGTCTATGTGTTGACCAGGGTAACAACAATGATAATAAATAAAACTACATTCAAATCTGTTGTAGCATTATTTTATGAACACACCCTATAGTCGATTTGTTAAGAAAGGTGACTACAATGATAATTAAGAAAGCCACATTCAAATCCTTGATGAGTTCTCGAGTTATAAAAGCGTTTATTCAATCTTTGCTCGGTTTCAGACTTGGGCGTTACTTTATGAACACCCCTTATAGCCTATGTGTTGACGGCGATTATAATAAAAAAAACCGCATCCAAATCCATATAGACAGACAAAAATTCTAAAAATTATAGTTTCGGCCTCAGTACAGTACCAATAACCCATTTCATTTAAAATTTCGCGAAAATATTAAATGTACAGACACGACTTTTTTACTACTTTATTATTAGTATAAGCAGTGGCGGCTGGTGCCCCAGAGAACCGGTGGTGCACTGCATGGTTTTATTAAAAAGATCAAATAAAATGCCGCAATTTAAGGAAACAAATTTTATTTATATTCCGTCCAAATCGCTTCTCCGCCGAAAATAACACAAGGAAAGCAAAAAAAAAGCATTTAGTCTCTCACATCCACATAACCATTTCTTTTTAACATACATTTCACTTTTGAACGTTCTCGTGAACGATTTATTTTTTGTTTTGCATTCCTGTTTTATATTATGAATAGACCGGGTTTTCATAAGTCCTGTTGGTTTTAATATAGTCAATATTGTAATTTACACTTATTATTATCACTCTTTCTAATCTTTAGTTTACTTTTTTACATAATTATAGTAATTAAATAAACAATACTCCTCCGCAAGCGCGCGCAAAAAGTGACAAACTGACGACAAAAGCATCGTGCGTAGGTCAAGGCCTCGGGGTAACGCGAGTGAACTACTCGTTTCGCTTCGTATTCTTTCGGCAATTTCCGGTCGCGTGCGGCGCACGAATCTAACCTAAAACTGCCATACATTTTGTACTACGCATCTTCTGTCTCACGCGCCGGGCTGTTTACACCGTGTTTCATAGAAGTTGTATGAGCTCGCGGCGTGCGATTTCCCGAGCGCACGGGGCCGATTTTGTTCAAGCAAAAATAAGATTTAATTCCTTTGCAGTAGAAATCTATACATTTTTATTTACCCCGTAATGACAAAACATGTATAGGTATATATATGTACTATAATCAGATATTTAGTTTCCGTATAGGGCAGTATGGATGGATGGGTAATGATAGGTATAGGACATTATTGTGTAAGTTTAATTTAAATGGTAGTGCGGCGCACGGGCGCACTTAAGGTGCAGCCGCCACTGAGTATAAGTATAGATAACTATTATTAAAGTTGGATTAGTAGGAAAATACGAATACTATAATAAGTTATTTTTAGAGTGAGCGAATGCTGTGCGCTGCTCTGCGACGCTGTGAAGCGCACAGCATTCGAAAATTTCAACTTTGTACCGACTAGGTTGAGGCTGTAGACTCCTGTGACAGACGGACAGACATACAGTGGAGGCTTAGTAATAGGGTCCCATTTAGCAGCCTTCAGGTACGGAACCCTAAAAATATTAAATGTACAGACACGACTACTTAACTAATCAATACTTATAATAAAACAGTAGAAACCGCTGTGTCTGTACATGGAAGAAAAGTAATAGAAATAGAAAGAGAAGAGTAATAGAACACAAATCAATGATTTTTAGAATTCTTTTCTGTCTGTTTGTTAGCGCACATCTCTAAAACTACTGAACGGATTTTCATGTAGTTTTCACAGCTGTACAGAGCTTAATTTTGAATAGAATAATAACTTTATTTCATTAAAATCAGATCTCGGAAAAAAAAGATATCGTCATTTAAAGATTTTTGGAATTTACTTTCCCACTGGTAGTAATTAGAAGTTATGATACGGGATCTCCTCAACGGACACAGAGTTCGAGTTTGGACGTATTTGATTGGTGTTTATTAGCGCTTTGGTAAGACATGGTGACCGTTGCACATAGTCGTTCAAAAAATCATATTCTTTTGTTTTCCTTATTTCCACGAAAATCTCTTCGGCGCGGGCGGAGCCGCGGGCAAAAGTTAGTTTATTATGAGAATAAATATTATGTAGCTGAAGACGCTGCGTGGAGTCGCCTCTTGTGTCTGCTTAATGCTCCACCAACGCTACTCCAGTACTCGCACATGTCACATTTATATGGCTTCTCTCCCGTGTGTTTTCTCATGTGTCTTCACATTACCGCTGCTGATACTTGCATAGTCGCAGAAGTCACATTTATATGGCTTCTCTCCCGTGTGTTTTCTCATAATATGTGTCTTCACAACACCGCTAGTGCTACTTACATAGTCGCAGAAGTCACATTTATATGGCTTCTCTCCCGTGTGTTTTCTCATAATATGTGTCTTCACAACACCGCTAGTGCTACTTACATAGTCGCAGAAGTCACATTTATATGGCTTCTCTCCCGTGTGTTTTCTCATAATATGTGTCTTCACAACACCGCTAGTGCTACTTACATAGTCGCAGAAGTCACATTTATATGGCTTCTCTCCCGTGTGTTTTCTCATATGTGTCTTCACATCACCTTTACTGCTACTTACATAGTCGCAGAAGTCACATTTATATGGCTTCTCTCCCGTGTGTTTTCTCATATGTTTCTTCACAGTACCGCTGCTGATACTTACATAGTCGCAGAAGTCACATTTATATGGCTTCTCTCCCATGTGTTTTCTCCATATGTTCCTTCAACTGACCGTCCCGGATACTCGCATAGTCGCACAAGTCACATTTATATGGCTTCTCTCCCGTGTGTTTTCTCATAATATGTGTCTTCACAACACCGCTAGTGCTACTTACATAGTCGCAGAAGTCACATTTATATGGCTTCTCTCCCGTGTGTTTTCTCATATGTGTCTTCACATTACCGCTAGTGCTACTTACATAGTCGCAGAAGTCACATTTATATGGCTTCTCTCCCGTGTGTTTTCTCATAATATGTGTCTTCACATCACCTTTTCTGCTACTTACATAGTCGCAGAAGTCACATTTATATGGCGTCTCTCCCGTGTGTTTTCTCATAATATGTGGCTTCACATCACCTTTACTGCTACTTACATAGTCGCAGAAGTCACATTTATATGGCTTCTCTCCCGTGTGTTTTCTCATAATATGTGTCTTCACAACACCGCTAGTGCTACTTACATAGTCGCAGAAGTCACATTTATATGGCTTCTCTCCCGTGTGTTTTCTCATAATATGTGTCTTCACATCACCGCTAGTGCTACTTACATAGTCGCAGAAGTTACATTTATATGGCTTCTCTCCCGTGTGTTTTCTCATATGTTCCTTCAAATGACCGTCCCGGATACTCGCATAGTCGCACAAGTCACATTTATATGGCTTCTCTCCCGTGTGCGTCTGGGCGTGCTGCATTAAACTGTCGTTGCTACTAAATCTGTACGTACACGAATTACATTTAAAACGTCTTTTCTCATCGTGGAGTCTTGAATGTTTTTCTAATGCTTGAACTGTACCACCTTTGTAGTTACAAGTTTGACATGTGATATTTACTGCTGAAACTCTGTAATGAATGGACATATGCTGCTGCAATTTCACTTTCGTGTTAAAATTTAACTTACAATGATCACAGATAAAACTTAACCAAACTTTTTTCTGGTCCGGTATTTTAAGCCCAGTTTTATTTATGACTTTATCTTTCTTTGAACATTTTTCTTCATTCTCCTTTGTGGTCTGTTGTTTTGGAATACAATCTGTGACTTTGTGAAGAGCTTCGACACGCAGCTCATCTCCTATTGCTTTAATCCGACTATTATTTGTGCCACCACAAATTGTAACTGGAGTACCTGTGAAAATACAACACTTATAAACACAATTTATGTGATTTATTGCACTTAAGGCAATACTGTGACAAACGTGGGTCTTGTTATAAGTGTTTAGAACTGGCCGGTTACATTGACAATGAAAAATTCATTTAAAGAGTTGAATTGAATTAAATTAATTTGAAATGTACAAGCTATATATACTCCCACATTAGGCATTATATTTATGCATAGTTTGTAGATACTTAACTAGGCCAACCGTAGATAAGTTTATTAGTTTAAGTGTAAAATAACAGTATTCTCAAACAGCAGCCGTTGAGTTTGGATCAGTCTGCATTACATACCTACATATACTGTACACACACTACATGCAGCACTAAACTAAAATTAAAGCCTTCTGAATCGGCTTTATTGAATTAATTTGTCTTTTATTTTTTCAAATTGGTTGCAATTTGAAAAGTCCTTGTAGCACCTCAAAATGAATTTAACTAAAATTGTCGGCCGATGATTTATTAAGATTTTCGTTGTGATCTTATTCAACAACAAAGTTGCGATTGTCATTTAATGATGAAGCCCCATCCCGTGCCACTGTTGACAACTGGTTTAATGAGTTGAAGCGTGGGCGTAGCAATCCCAATGATGATCTGCGTGAGGGACGTCCTTCAACAGCGACTACAGTGCTGTGCGACGAATGATACAGGCTGATAAGAGAGTAACCTACCAGCAGATTCGGGCAAGCTTAGGCGTTGGTGTGAGTCAAGTACAAAGAATATTACATGGACATTTAGGCATCAGGAAGCTTTGTACCAGATGGATTCCCCAATTTGACCGAAGATCAAAAACGCCTTTGCATGGCTTGTTGCCAAAAAATGTTAGACAAGTTCAACGGAGGTGACTCGAATGGTGTATTTGACATCGTCAAATCAAATCAAATCAAAATATTTAGTTTGCAAAATAGAAACATAAAGTATACTTTCTACAGGTCAAAGTAAATACTTACAAAAACAACAGAATATGGAAAAAAAAACAATGCGGGATTTTGTATGTATTTACACACAAAAGTAGTTTATGCTACAAGTGCGTAATTAAGGCAATAGCTTATACGAGGAACAATTTGAAACACGAGCGATAAGCGAGTGTTTTAAACGTTACGACTAAATTATTGCCCTTACGCACGTTAATACGATTTTCAATGCATAGTGTGAGTAATAAATAAAGCGTAATTAAAGAAACAAACAAACAATAAATACCCCAAATGAACTTTGGACGGGCGTTCTTTTTCATTGCACGCAAGTTGCCGACTTGACGGAAATAAGCTGCTTTCAGTTTGATGATTTCGAAGGCTGCTTTCAGTCATACACAACATAAATTTGACTCCAACAGCTTATCTCAATAACGTAAACAACAATGGCTGCCAGAAATTGTCTATTCTTTATACAGGTTGAATTTCAAACAAACCCCGATAATTTTAAAGGTTATTACGAAACGTTAGTAGAACAAACTTTAAATGTAAAAACAATTAAAATTAAAAGTCAAAATATTATAAAAAAATGTTACTTTTAAATAAAATTTATGGTTATCCTAGCCTATTCCCATACGGAAAAAGTTGAAAATAGTTCAAAATAGTGGGATCAATAATAAAAATAACTTCGCGCGATCTAATTATCTTATCTCTTCGGGTGACCATGATTTCCTTGGATTTTACGAAAATCATCAAAGGGCTCTAACTTTAAAAAATAATTATGAATATGATTTTGAATGGTTTTAAATTCCTCTACAAAATACTAAATTATCGGGGTTAGGTTAAAAGACAAAGGAAGACCGATCGATAAAAATGTTTTTTTTTAAATAATGTATAGAGAATGCAAGTGTTTAGTATTATTTTGCGAATTCGCACACTAAAACTTTTTGTCTTTTGGCATTATCATCAAAAATGTCTTATTCATATTAAGGGTAAATGAGGCTACCTATTAAGACGTTTATTTTAACCAGATTCCAGTAACCTGCTTGTAACCTATATATTATCAAAAGAAATTAAAAAGTAAAAAACTGGCCTAGTGCGAGTCGGACTCGCGCACGAACGGTTCCGTACCATTATCTATAAAAACGGCAAAAAAAACATGCGGGTCTGACTCGCACTTGTCCGGTTTTAGTATTTGTTGTTATCTGTGAAATTTTCAACTGACTAACTATCATTGGCCTCTACATACTCCTTATTATCATCCACAAGCAAATCCCACAGAACGGGTCAATAGAGTGATTAGCACAGCCATAGCGTCGTATGTAGAGGCCAATCATAAAGAGTGGGACAAGTTTCTGCCACACATAGGTCACGCTATTAGAACGGCGGTCCACGAAGTAACAGGAAAGACACCATCGTATTTATTTTTTGGACGCGAGACATCTGTCCACGGCCCAAAACCTTGTAACTTCAAGATCGACGATCCTTTACAGTTTAATAGGGACAAATACGAAGAAGACTTAAAACTTCGAACTCAGGTCTTTAAAGATATTAGCAATGGTCTCAGACAAGCCTACGAACATAACAAAACACAATACGACGGAAGACACTTATCGCGTGGGAGATAACGTTTGGAAGCGGACCAAATACTTGTCAAACGCAAATAACAATTTCATGTCGAAACTTGCACCTAAATTCGAAAAGGCTGTCATTACTGAAAAGATTTCAACTGATGCATACAAACTTAAAAGCCTGCGTGGTAAAGATTTGGGTACATGGCACTCGTCTGACCTCAAACGTGTGGTATGAATCCGGGTCGGATTCTTCTGGGGAAGAGGGATGATGTCATGCTCGTTGTCACTAAGCATCGAGAGATGGCGTGACGAGTATCGTAAATAGAACTATAACGTGCGGGTAAGACATACTATTTGATTTTATGTTTGGAGTCATTAGCGTCTGACAGGACAAGCCGTTAAGCAAGGCACAAGGAGTTTTCAGTTATATTTCGGAAACATAATCGAAGAAATTACTGTGCACCTTCTCAGATAGTAAATTTATCGTAATATGTGCTATGTGTGGAATTTAAACGTTGAAAAATAAGACACGGGGTGAGTCCTTTCTGTTGTTGTTGGATCGGGCGTTACTCCCATTTTCTATTTTGCGAAGTGTTAAATTTTAACGACTGTATATTGTTACAGCTTTTGGTAACGCCCTTTCGGTTCGGGAATAAGTATCCTTGAAGGAACCACGAAATTCCGGGTTTAATTGACGTCGAGGTTCGTGAGTAATATCGTTATTTCGCAACGGTAATCACAAAAACAGTAGCGTGAGGGTTAAGGTGGTAAAACCGCAAACAGAAATGTGTACAGAATGTTAGATGGCGCCACGCGCTAAGAAACTCTAAATTATTAGTAATAAATCTGTTATTGTTGCCTTTGGGCATTAATTGAGTTGATATGCGGATAAAGTAATTTATTTCACGACGCTTTGGGGTGATAATAAATGTGAAATCCCTTTGCTTTTACTATGCATTCAAATGTTTCATAAATTAATTAGTTGTCAAACTAATACGCACACTAGTAAAGGCAGTTCTGTCAATGTGTGAGTTTGTTCATTCATATAAATCAAATCGATACAAAACGTAAAACGTTGCCGCTCCGTATTTTACCGCGGAAGCAGAGCGGCAACGTGTTGACTTTGCAAAACAAGACAAAATATTAGATTATTATACAATTATTGTCAGCATTGGTATGAAACAAACATTATCAATATTTAGATAAAAAAACAAGATGATTTATTACATATTCTTCACAGAGGGATTATTTTGAACTAGCTTTTGTCCGCGGCTTCGCCCGCGTTAATTAGGTTTTTGTATAATCGTATCAATAATAATATATCGTCGCGACATAAATCGACATGGAGCTGATGCCGGGCTCGACTGTGGAGGTACCACCATCTTAATCGCAAACCCCCCGAAGTTTTTCGGGCGAGAGTAAGAGGACAGCTCTCAGGCACAAAACCAGGTGGCCCATCTCACCTGGGACCGATTGATGGCGGTATATCAATCCCCAATTGCCGAGCCTTATATAAAACAGACTGGTGACGGGCAGCGGCGTCACTGGTGCGAGGGTTTCGGCACCGCGCTCACCAACCCGCCTGCCCGGCGTGTGTGAGTATGGGCATTTCTTTATTAAATTTTCATCTTTATCAAGTAAAATGATTTACAATGGTTTACAAAAGTTTTTCACATTTTCCAAATTATGTTAATCAGGAAAGGAATAATTAGTAAGTAAAAGCACAAAGTGAATATTTAATTGTTTTATTTTTTATTTATGTCTTTACGATAGAGAAAGAAAGTTACTTTGAAATCATTTTACCCGAGACATTTATTTGTTTTTTATATCGTTAATAAATGTAACAATACCTATTGTAAGTTATTGTTTTGTGCTACAATCGGAGCTAAAGTTTTATGAATGAAATGAAACGTATTTTTACACCTGTCATGGACTTCTATGTGTGCGTAAGTCGCACCAATACACACAAAAATCTTGCAAATTTTAAATACTTTTGATCTATTAATGGCGTAATAATTAAACAATATTCGAATAATATTATTGCATATGCGGAAACTAGATTTTTTGTTGATTTTTATAGCCATATTTGAGAAATCTGTTTTGTAGTAATTAAGGCATGTATTCAATTAAAAAATCGTATGAAATTGTGTAGGTTTAACCACCTTAAGACCGCCATCACTAGCGGTCTACGCTCAATCTGGAGACCCAAGTTCGATCCTCAGCCGCTTGCTTCTTTTTGTGTTTTTATTTTGTTTTCTTCATTATTTTTGTATTATATTTTATTTTCTTGTAAATATAATGCTGTTATTTGCTGTGTGTAGTTAGTTACGTTATGGAGTTGATGCTCGTGATTGTTGGCACTTGGTGGAACTTTTGAAACATTTTTTGTTTGATAAACACTTGTACTTGTCCACTTATTTATATTAATTTCCCTTACCGGTTTCGCTGTTAAAGCATTATCAAAGGTTTGTTTGGTTGTTTACGTACAATATATGAATCGCTACAACATATGAATGCTAAAGTTACGTTAGTTTAAATTTGATTAGTTTTTAACACATGGTACTCGCATGATAAGTTAGTTTTTGTCAAGTCACTCCGAATTAAATTAATTAAGTTACATGTAATCTGCCGTTTATTTCTGAGGGAAACCTACCACCAAGAACCCCAACCATCACAACGGTTAATGAGATACAGCCTGGTGACGGACGGACGGACGGACAGCGGAGTCTAAGTAATAGGGTTCCGTTGGTTACCCTTTGGGTACGGAACCCTAAAACTCAGGCTCGAATTGGTTTATTAAGTTTCATCAGAATTTTCAATTTGTAAAGTTACTACCTACTCAAAGCGTCGTCTAAACAGTTTTCATTTCGTCAAATTGAACGCAGCCTACGAACGCATCAAACTGAAACCAGCTCATCTCCGTCAAGTCTAACAATGTCTTTGATCTATGGTACACAAGATAAGACTGGCAACTTCTCTGTCCTTCACTATCTCCAAGTCTAACGATATACACCTACCTGATGACATGATGTTGGCCGGTAGAGTGTCAGTGGGCAGTCTGTGGAGGATCACCCGCCACCACGCTACTTGTTCCTTCACTATCTCCAAGTCTAACGATATACACTTACCTGATGACATGATATTGGCCGGTAGAGTGTCAGTGGGCAGTCTGTGGAGGATCACCCGCCACGACGCTACTTGTTCCTTCACTATCTCCAAGTCTAACGATATACACTTACCTGATGACATGATATTGGCCGGTAGAGTGTCAGTGGGCAGTCTGTGGAGGATCACCCGCCACGACGCTACTTGTTCCTTCACTATCTCCAAGTCTAACGATATACACTTACCTGATGACATGATATTGGCCGGTAGAGTGTCAGTGGGCAGTCTGTGGAGGATCACCCGCCACGACGCTACTTGTTCCTTCATTATCTCATAGTCTAACGATATACACCTACCTGATGACATGATGTTGGCCGGTAGAGTGTCAGTGGGCAGTCTGTGGAGGATCACCCGCCACCACGCTACTTGTTCCTTCATTATCTCATAGTCTAACGATATACACCTACCTGATGAGATGATGTTGGCCGGTAGAGTGTCAGTGGGCAGTCTGTGGAGGATCACCCGCCACGACGCTACTTGTTCCTTCATTATCTCATAGTCTAACGATATACACCTACCTGAAGACATGATGTTGGCCGGTAGAGTGTCAGTGGGCAGTCTGTGGAGGATCACCCGCAACCACGCTACTTGTTCCTTCATTATCTCATAGTCTAACGATATACACCTACCTGATGACATGATGTTGGCCGGTAGAGTGTCAGTGGGCAGTCTGTGGAGGATCACCCGCCACCACGCTACTTGTTCCTTCATTATCTCATAGTCTAACGATATACACCTACCTGATGACATGATGTTGGCCGGTAGAGTGTCAGTGGGCAATCTGTGGAGGATCACCCGCCACGACGCCACTTGTTCCTTTATTATCTCATAGTCTAACGATATACACCTACCTGATGACATGATGTTGGCCGGTAGAGTGTCAGTGGGCAGTCTGTGGAGGATCACCCGCCACCACGCTACTTGTTCCTTCATTATCTCATAGTCTAACGATATACACCTACCTGATGACATGATGTTGGCCGGTAGAGTGTCAGTGGGCAGTCTATGGAGGATCACCCGCCACCACGCTACTTGTTCCTTCATTATCTCATAGTCTAACGATATACACCTACCTGAAGACATGATGTTAACCGGTAGAGTGTCAGTGGGCAGTCTGTGGAGGATCACCCGCCACGACGCTACTTGTTCCTTCATTATCTCATAGTCTAACGATATACACCTACCTGAAGACATGATGTTGGCCGGTAGAGTGTCAGTGGGCAGTCTGTGGAGGATCACCCGCCACCACGCTACTTGTTCCTTCATTATCTCATAGTCTAACGATATACACCTACCTGATGACATGATGTTGGCCGGTAGAGTGTCAGTGGGCAGTCTGTGGAGGATCACCCGCCACCACGCTACTTGTTCCTTCATTATCTCATAGTCTAACGATATACACCTACCTGAAGACATGATGTTGGCCGGTAGAGTGTCAGTGGGCAGTCTGTGGAGGATCACCCGCCACCACGCTACTTGTTCCTTCATTATCTCATAGTCTAACGATATACACCTACCTGATGACATGATGTTGGCCGGTAGAGTGTCAGTGGGCAGTCTGTGGAGGATCACCCGCCACCACGCTACTTGTTCCTTCATTATCTCATAGTCTAACGATATACACCTACCTGATGACATGATGTTGGCCGGTAGAGTGTCAGTGGGCAGTCTGTGGAGGATCACCCGCCACGACGCTACTTGTTCCTTCATTATCTCATAGTCTACCGATGTGCAAGAGTCTTCTCTATTGTCCCTGTCATTTACTTCCAAATTTTCATTGTCAGGAATATTGTTAACTTCATTCTGAAATTAAGAAGTGTATTTATTTATTTATTGTCTTTCCAAGGACATACAAAGTAGGTTTGAGATATAGCCCGATTACAGGCATTCACCCATTCACCTCGGCGATCAGCTGTGTGAATTGTTTGCGTGCGTGCGGACCGCTTGGGTTTTGTTTTTGTTTTTCAATCCGAAATGGTGAAGTGCAAAAAGTGCAAATTGTTTATATCTGCCTCCAATGCAGAAACTTTAAAATGTGGTTGTGGTGGTTACTACCATAAAAACTGTATACATGATGTGAAGCAGTTTCATGAAAACAAGCTGTGTTCATCATGTCTAAGCAAGACACCACAGAAGTTGAGTGTGGACCCAATAAACACCACCGTAGAATCTTTACTCAAAGAGATCAATAAAAAACTGGATGTTGTGTACAAAATTGAAAAGGCGGTAGATGAATTAACAGAAACCGTTGATTTTTACGCTGAACAATATCAACAAATGATAATGTTTAAAACAGAATGCACAGAGAAGATGAAGAAGATGGAAAATAGAATAACAGATCTTCAAAATAAAAACACATATTTGGAAAAATGCTTCCAAAATGTTGAAGAAAAAATGGTATATATGGAACAGAAAGAGCAAGAAAAGAACATCGAAATTATCGGATTGCAGGAGAAGAAAGGGGAGAAAATTTTAAGTGAAATCATAAATATTGGTAAAACATTGGGCTTCGAAGAAACATACATCGATAACATCGAGTCCGCGTGGAGGGTAGGAGCACCGCGAAGCACGAACAATGTGACCGGGCAGCCGGCAAAGCCACGTCCCGTGGTTGTTGTTATGCGGACGCGCGCTGCCAAAGATGTATGGATAAAAGCTCGGAAAACTAAAATTACCAATGATGACGGGAAAACTCCCATTTTCATTAATGAGAATCTGCCTAAAAAGACGAAAGAGCTTTTTTGGCAAGTGAAAAAGACGCTCAAAAATTACTACAAGTTCATATGGGTCCAGAACTACAAAATACTGATAAAAAAAAGTGAAACCGAAACCAAGATTTACAATATAAAATCGGAGAGAGAGATTGGTCAGTATCTTCCAAAGGATCCACCCAATAAGAGTACCATTAATTAATATTTATAAATTATATAAATATTTTGTATATAAGCAAAATTCATACCTTTTACAGAGCTTGATACAAATGTATTACCTATACCATTATTAATAAATACAGGAGACATACAGTATAATAAGTTTACCGAAACTGGCCCATGGCAACAAAATATAAGGGACAATAAGGAGAAAATACATATATTACACTTGAATATAAGATCAATAAATAAGGGATTTAATCAATTTCGACTCATGATAAATGATATTCTAGATTATGTAGCCGTTATCATACTTACAGATGTAAACATAAAAGAAGACACAGTTGCTTTGTTTAACATACAGGGATTTAAATGCTTTTCAAACACCAGGAAACACAAGAAAGGTGGCGGTATATTGCTATATGTAAACCAGAGATATACATTCGAAGGCGAAAATAAAAATCGATTTTCCTACGAAATGATACAGGGAAGATTAAAAACTAAAAATAAATGGATTAACTTACTAGCTATATACAGACAACCTAAATCAAGCAGACACACTTATCTAAAGGAAATAGAAAATATTTTGAAGTCTTTACCACCGCAAGAAGATTTAATCTACATGGGAGATATAAACATCGATCTATTCAAAAGTGGTATCAATACGGTTATTACTACGTACGAGCAATTATTGAGTAGGTATGGTTTGCAGTGTGGAATACGGGATTATACACGAGAAGAAATCGTAAAAGGAAAGTTAACTAAATCGTGTATAGATCACGTGTATGTAAGGCTTTTCAGTGATAGTGTACGGAGTCAGCTATTAACATGTAAAATATCAGATCACTACCTAACCGGTATTGAGTTACAAAGTGAATTAACGCAAGATAATGGTGAAACAATGCGGACTGTGCTGAATAATAAACTGGTCGTAAGTAGATTAAATAACTATGAGTGGAATACTTTGCTTGATATAGAATGTCCAGTAAAAATGTATGAGAAAATGTGTTATATTTTTAGCAGTGTTTATAACGAGTGCTATATGAAAATTCATGTTAGTAAAAATCGATGGAATGAATGGATGGATACAAAATTAGTGAAAATGATAGATAAAAAAGATAAATTATTTAGACAGTGGAAAAAATCGCCAAGTAATATGACTTACCGCTTAGAGTATACAAAATTTAGAAACAAAACTAATAAATTAATAAACAATGCTAAAAACGATCACAGAAAAAGTATTATTAAGGACTGTAAAAATGATATTAAAAAGATATGGGAGAATATTAATAACTGGTTAGGAAGAAAAAGGTGTTGCTTAGATAAAGTCATTACAACACATTTGGGAAAGAATGATAAATTAGAAAATATATGTGATAACTTTGCAGACACATTTACCAGTGAGATACAGAATATTAAACATGTATGCGACAAGAAATTTATAAATAGATCTGAATATGTGAATGTAGCACCTTTGTCTTTTCACTTTAGAAAGGTTAGCTCTACTCAAGTAGAAAAAATTATAGATTCTTTTGATGTAAACAAATCTTCAGGCTCCGACGGTATTCGGATGAAGGACCTAAAGGCGATAAAATGTACCATCAGTCCTATAATTGCTAAATTCATAAATTTAAGTGTGGCTAAGGGCCTGTACCCTGACAATCTAAAATTAGCTATTGTAAGACCGTTATACAAGCAAGGTAGTCACTTAGATTATACTAATTACCGACCTATAGCTATACTTTCGACAATTAACAAAATAGTAGAAAAAGTAATTGTTGGGCAGATCTCAAGGTTCCTTGAAAGTAATAAAATAATTAGTAATGTACAACATGGATTTCAGAGAGGTAAAGGAACTAGTACAGTTTTGTCGGAATTTACATGTGAAATAAATAAAAGTCTCAATAAAAAACAACATGTATTGGCGTTATTTATAGACTTTAAAAAGGCCTTTGACACGTTGGATCATGAAACATTGTTAGAGGCCATGAACGAGTGCGGTATACGTGGTCCAGTAAGCTTGTGGCTTAGGAGCTACTTAGAGTCAAGAAAAATCTCGGTTAAAGTAGACGATGTCTACAGCAAACAGTGCGATGTAACACTTGGAGTTCCAACTGGTTCGGTTTATGGTCCCGTCGGGTACATAATGCATGTAAATAGCATGAGTAATGTCGTTAAGAATGGTAAAGTTTATATGTACGCTGACGATACGTGCATTATGTATTCGGGTACGGATGCAAAAATAATAGAACAGGCTGCTCAGCAGGATTTTGATAACATTTTAAGATGGTCACACGACAATGGAATTATTCTAAATGTCCAAAAAACCAAATATGTACACATAAGATCACAACAAGCTAGTGTGAAAGACATAGATTTTCTAATAATTGGCCACACATATGATTGTTTGCATCAAAATTATATGAACTGTAAATGTTTAAGTATCGAAAAAGTACATAAGATTAAGTATTTAGGTCTCACAATAGACAGGGATATGAACTGGAAATATCACATAAAAGAGGTATGTAATAGATTACGAATACTATTAGCTAAATTTAATAATCTCAAATATTTTGTTAACAGAGGTGTTCTGTATTGTATTTATCACGCCCTAGTGGAACCGGTTTTGAGTTATGGATTGAGTAGTTATGGAAGAACTTTTCCTACATATTTATATGAAGTAAAAAAGTTACAAGTGAGATTTTTGAAATGTCTAGTAAGTAAAAAAGAAAAATTGAGGTGTAATAAGGAATACCAAAAATTATTTAAAATTTGTAAAATCATGCCAGTAGATGTAAAATTAAAATTTCTTATAGCAATGGAATCATTTCAAAAATCTCATTTAAAAGTTAAGAAAACACGTTATTGTTCAGCTCGGGGAAAGGGCAAATCAGTAATTAAGTATGTTGTGCCAAAGTACAAAAATTATTATGGAACTAGGACTCGCGAGTATTTGATACCGAAGATATTTAACTCAATAGGGGAAGAGGTTGACGAAACTTTAAATGGCAAAATAAGCAAAAACAAATTTAAAAGTATTTTGAAAGGGTGTTTTCTTGGCTTTGTTTAGATTTTTAAAAAGCTGTGTTAAAAATAAGTTTAAGATTTAGAACCTTTTGCAGAGGAAGACATGTTTGGATACCGAGAGCGGTAGCCGATAAACTGCTGAGCAGTTTGGCTTAAGAAATGTAAAAGAAAAACATGTATTGTCTTTGGTGAATAAACTAAATCTATCTATCTATCTATACCCGGTTCCAAAATACCCGGGTATACCCGGTTCCTCGAGGGTATCTGTAGAACCGGTTCCGAAAGAAGTTTCCGGTTCTGAAAAATAACAGAATTTGTTTATATTTTGCATTAAAAGCATAGTTCAAATCACGCGGTCGTGAGCCGTAAAAAGGTAATTAAGGATCTCGGTGCTCGGTGCGATCCTTTGTTTGTTACCCCTTTAACAAGTTGGCAACGTCGTCGCTCGACTTATATACCACATGTTCTCGTCACGCGCACACCCGCGTCACCTGCCCCCCACATACCACTCCGTTTTGCCGCCGCGGGCCTCAAATAACTACTCCAGTAACGTGATTACGTGATCTTACTAACAAGAAAGTAATGCATCAAAGAAAACTGGTAAATTAAAAAATTCTAAGATATTTTTTTTCATTTTATGCTCGTTATAATGTTCCTTTCAGTTTATCTGCAATTTACTTGATTATAATAGAATTTACAGTTTTATTAGTCGAAACTTCAACTGTATCTCAGAACCGGGTTAAGAATCTGGAACCGGAACCGGTTCTGCATGCCCTAGTTAGTATAGAGACAGTATCGCTCGATAGTCGATACTACTACTACTATCTAGGTCGATAAAACTTTATACTGTGCCGTTGGATTCCAAGAGGGTGCCGATGTTGAAATTGGAATAATTAGTTGAATGAGACATTTGAACGTGTACAAAATTGTAAAAGAATCATTTTTGGTTTCCGGAACGATCACGGTCGGTATTCACGAAACGCGATACAGCCACGCGGCGGCCGCTAGGAGGCGCTGCGTGCACAAATATTGATGATAGCACATTTTACTAAAAGGAAACATTCCTTTATTTTCACAACTGAGTAAAATTGCATTCAAGGATTTCTGATAAATCACCTGCTCTAGCCGGGATTCGAAACGGTCAAGCGTAAAGAAAAATTATGACCTTGTATTTTGAGGATCAATTTCTTCCACATAGTATCATTTAATTTAAATTAATGGAACACCATTAAATTTAAAATTAATTTACAACAATACCACATTCAAAACGTATGTTTTCTCAAACGTTTGTTTTTGTAAGTTCAGAGTGAGAGAGGGTTTATATTAGGGATGCAACGATACCGATGCCATAATCGTAAGCCGCAGGTTATCGTTATTTTTGACGATGATCGGTATCGTAAAACGTATTACGATTTATAACGATTCTTAAAACTAGTATGATGTAATTTTTTTCGTGAAAAGGAATGCAAAACAGCATGGATGTTTGCGCTGGCAACACTAATGTCAGCCATTTTTCATATTTTGACGTTTGACACTGACATTGACAACAATTAATTTGTGATATTTGTTTTTCGCGCGAGTAAGGTTGTTGTGTAGTATTTATATTTTTTTACGTCTTGGTGTGATTTTTAATAGAAAACCATGCCAAAAAGGCACGAACACAGTGAGATATGGAAGTATTTTTCTAAAGGCCCACCAAATATACAGAATAAAGCTGTTTGTAACTACTGCAAAACTGAAATTTCGCGAGGTGGCCAAAATGCTGTATCCAAAGGTTTTACTACCACTAACATGTGGACACATATGCGACGTTCTCATTCTAATGAACTGAAGGAACAAAACACGGAATCTGAACAAAGCGATGGACCCTCTTCTGCTAAAAAACAAAGCACTATAAACATTTTGTTCGAAAAACAATCTCAGAAGTACTTTGATTCGGAAGATCAAAGAGCTATTCAAATAACTAAGTTAATTGCTGAATAAATCTGCTTAAACATGGAACCTTTGGATCAAGTGAATAAAACTGGTTTCCGGAGACTATTGGAAACACTGTGCCCCAGATACAAAGTCGTTTCCCGAACTCACCTGACCTAACAAGTTATTCTAAGTATGTATGATGCTGTTAAGACCAAAATTAAAGCTATATTGATGGATATCCCATTCATTTGTTTAACAAGTGATATTTAGAGCAGTAGTTCACCATCTAATATGAATGATTTTATAAGTATCACTGCACATGGCTTAAATACAGAGTTTGAAACGAAGTCCTTCTGTTCAGAAGTGTTTCCGTTTGAAGGTGAAAACCACACGAGTGAAAGTATTGCCCACAATATACTCATGATTTTATTAGATTGGCAAATTCTGGATAGAGTGAAAACAATTGCAACAGATAATGCAAGAAATATGACAAATGCAATAGTAAATGAGCTGAACTTACTGTCCCAACATACTAAATATCAACACATAGGCTGCAATGCACATAAATTACAATTAGTAATAAAAGATGGCCCGTTTGAACGAGCTTCAATCAAGAAACTTATAGAAACAGCAAGAAAAATAGTTGGCCATTTCAGTAATTCAACTACTTCCATGAAGCTGTGAAAAGAGGAACAGAGAAGGTTTAATTTGCATAGTCACGTACTGATCCAAGATGTAACAACACGATGGGTTTCAACTTTCCAGATGCTTCTAAGGCTAAGTGAACAA
The DNA here is from genome assembly GCA_910592155.1 of Ypsolopha scabrella. NCBI lineage: Eukaryota > Metazoa > Arthropoda > Insecta > Lepidoptera > Ypsolophidae > Ypsolopha > Ypsolopha scabrella. The sequence goes on from OU342986.1 coordinate 19,157,927, forward strand.
AAAGTTGCAATACAAGCTGTATTACCTAAAGTCAACTGTCAAGATAACTTAAGCAGTCTACAATGGAGTAAAATAAACAGCATTGTTGAGATTTTACAGTACTTTGAGGAAGCAAACAAAACACTGAGCAAAGCAGATGTTACTCTTTCGGTTGTAATTCCATTGGTCAACAGCATTTGCCAGGTCCCAATAAACACAACAAATGATAATACCTTACCAGAGTCAGTTCGTGGGCTAGCAGAAGATCTTTTGACTGAAATGGTAGCTTACTATGGTGACATAGAGAACAATACAATATTTGCCTCGGCTACTATTTTGGATCCTAGTTTTTAAACATTCACATGATGGTGAACATTTTAAAGAGAGATTAAAAGAAGAAATGCAGTCGGTTGCTTCTACCACATCATGCATAAATGAAATTCAAACGAACACTGGACCATCTACTTCAAAAAAAATATATGGAATGTTTGTCAACAGATAATATCAGACAAGGAGTTTGAGGAACCTGTTCGGTTTAAAAGCGTTCGGAACGCACAATGTATGTGTCAAGTTATATTTTTATTGATATGGCAACACGAGTTGTAAAAAAAAAGTGTCAAACTTGTTTTTTTTCCGGTATCTGTCATATTTTTGCTCTCAAGGAGATTTACGTGTTTCATGTCAACCAGTGTTGAAAAGATTGATAAATATTTCAAGGAAATAAACTGGAAAAGTGAATTAATCTAATTAATAAGTATTGATTAAGATCTGAGTTGTGTGTTCGAAGAGTTTCGGGAACTATTATTGGCGGTGGGAAGTGATGCGAACGGATTTCCATTTCCACGTTTCAAAATAAGTGTTATTTTTTCTCGGGTGGCATGCCAGGGTTAGTGGTTTGTGTTTAGCTCATTGCATCCGAGAACTACTGGTTGAGCGGGTAGTTTGCCGGAGATCTGCGACGCGCCAAACCGACGAGAGGAGAACGCTGTCTGCCCATGAACCAAGATTGAGTCTGGTGGTCTGCATCCAGCGCAGAGGTCCCGTTCAGGAAGTAGGGGTGCATCTGAATGTGAGTTTTTGAACCTTTTATCCGTTCGACGGAATTTAGTATATAAGTTTCCTTGTTTTGGAGACCCCCTTTTTAGTAGATAAGAACCCCTTTGTGTGGAAAGCCCCTTTCTGACAGAGTTTTAACCTTCGTTCAATATAAATATGGGTTCAGCACGCGAGGCATAAAATAGTACCTGTCGAGAGGGGGTATTTCACACTTTTTTTCTATCAAACTTTTCAATTTCATCAAGTGAGTTTTCTTTATGTGTTTAGAATTTTAGATACTACTGATTTACTTATTTATTATTTAGGTATAGGTAGTACTAACCTGAAGGAACTTAGAATAATACAATACTTACTAAGTACTACTTAGTTTAGTTATCAAATATTATTTCTAATTTTAATGAAATAAAATAATGTGTGTGTAAATTTTTTTTTTTTTTTTTTTTTTTTTTTTTTTTTTTTTTTTTTTTTTTTTGGTGGGTAGGCCCAATCACTACAGACATAATTTGTGAAGCTCAATATTTTGAAATTAATTAAAATAATACAAGTGTTCATTTTTACATAATCTATGTTTATTATTAAAGTATAGTACAAATTACCTGCCAGGAAGTGTTATCCTTTCATTATAACAAGTTCTTCACATAATCTCAATATACACTGCGCTGAACCACTTTCTTTACTACCCTCACTATGGAACAAGTCCAGCAAACCATGACTGAGATGAGGGATCTCTTTGAGAAGAGGATGGCTGCCTTTGAGCAGGAGCACCAGAAAGCCTCTCCGCAGGCTAATACTTCTCCTGGAGTTACTGCGGACTTTGCTGCATTCCGGGATTTCATCACCGATGCCATCAAAAACCTCCAGCGACAGTTGGACATGTTGGCACAGGAACTGGATCAACTGGAGATGCGAGGTCGACGCAAGATTCTCTTGATCCATGGTGTGGAAGAAGCCAAGGGCGAGGACACGGCAGCTACAGTTTCCAAAGTGCTTTCAGAGCGGTTCGAACTCCCGAATCCCAGTGTCAACAATATCAGGAGGTGTCACAGAATGGGACGCTTAGTTCCCGGCTCAGTTAGGCCCATACTGGTTAAATTTGTAGACACCCATCTCCGTGACAAGGTTTGGTTTAGTAAAACTAAGCTCAAAGGCAGCGGGATCACCCTGTCCGAGTTTCTCACGAAGCGCCGGCATGACGTGTTTATGGCGGCACGACGACGCTTCGGAGTCTCCAAATGCTGGACGCAGGAGGGATCAGTCTTTGTATTGGGGCTCGATGGGAAACGGCATCAGATCCGGTCTCTTCCGGATGTAACAAGTATTGCAACAGAAGGTGAAGTTTCTGTTGTTTCTTCCAAGCTGATGGTAACGAAACCCCCGAAGAAAACAAGAGGGAAACGAGGAGCAGCTACTGTGAATTGAGTTTTTTTTCCTGTTAATGGGCAGTAGGTAGGCTGTTAGTTAATTTTTTATTTAACTTGTAGTGTAGTTGTTGTAGGTAATCTTGTTTTTGTTTCTTTTGAAATCGTTTCTTGCTTGGCTATAACTGACACTGACATTTTACTTTTGAATTGTTTTTTATAACGTTCCGTTTTACGGTTTGTTCTTTTTGTTTTTTTTTTTTAATGCGTTATATTCTAACTTTATTTTTTGTGTACAGTGATTTATTTTCACTGCTTAAAACCTGCTGCCCATCATCGATTTAAAATTTATTTTAAACGCACAACTGGCAGGTGAAATTTTTACATTTTATTTTCGCGGTTATATATTATTTTCGTATTTATTATATTATAGTATTGTTATTCTTATTAAAGTATGTTATATAATTTATTTAATAATAGTTCTCAGAGTGACGAATTCTTGTCCTGTTCTTCTTCATCTTTTGATGATAGTAGTAGCGATTGTAGTTTTCAAAGTATCCCGAATCTCCACGATTCATTGTCTTCTCAGTTTACTGATTGTTCAAAGAATTTTAATGTTGTTCATATCAATGCACAAAGCATCTGGGGTCATTACCCAGATATGCTGACAACATTCGATATAAAAAATATCCACGCTATTCTCGTGTCAGAGTCGTTTTTAAAACCATGTTTGCCTTCCACATCTGTCGCAATTCCAGGTTTTCATCTTATTCGTAATGACCGTGTCCCTAGGAATTGCGGTGGCGTTGCAATTTACCTGCGATCACACATTCCTTTCTCTATAGTCAGTATGTCTGCCCAACCCCCACCGACAGATGCTGGCGAACACCTATTTATTGAAGTCACGTTAAATCATACAAAGATTCTTCTTGGAGTTTACTACCCCCCTTCCATGAAAATCAATTACTTTTTATCCTTCGAAAGTCTTCTTCAGAACTTAGTTCCATCTTACAGTCATACAATTGTGATGGGCGATTTTAACACATGTCTCCTCAAAAATGACCACCGTTCAGCTTCCTTCAGATCGCTCATTAACTCCAACAATCTACACATCCTTCCGTCTAGTTCTACGCACCATTTTCCAAATTGTCAGCCTTCTCTTCTTGACCTTATTATAGTTTCATCCTTAGCACACGTAACAAAGCATGGGCAGTATAATGCTGATGCTTTTTCGTACCATGATTTGGTTTTTCTATCCTATAAAGTCCGTCCCCCCAAGGCTAAGCCAAAAGTTCTTCTGCAGCGCAATTTTGGTAGTATGAATCTGGATAACCTTAGGGAAGATGCTAAAAACATTGACTGGAACGTGGTTTTAAATGCTGATTCCGTTGATGGTCAAATTAGTGTCTTTAACTCGTTACTGACACAATTATTTGACAAACATGCTCCAGTTAAAGCCATCAAAATAAAGCATGCTCCTGCTCCTTGGCTCACCGAGGACATTAAACAATTAATGGTAAAAAAGAATCTTGCTAAGGCAAGATTCAAACGTCGACCAACTGACCCCAACAAAGATAGGTACTCACGTATTCGGAATCACTGCAACAAGGTGTGTAGAGACGCTCAACGACGCCATATTCACGAATCCGTCGAAAACGGTGATCCAGCCAAAGTCTGGAAATTTCTCAAATCTCTGGGTGTGGGTAAATCTCGTAAAGACTCAATTTCGAAAGATTTGAACTTAAATTCACTTAACCAATATTTTTCTTCTTCGTCCACTATTGACAGTGCAACGAAAATAAAAACTCTAAACTATCTTTCTTCAATCCCAACACCCGACTACCCTTCTTTTAATTTTAGTCAACTCACCGATTGTGATGTTAAGAAACACATTAATGCCATTTCATCCAACGCTGTAGGAAGTGACTGTATTAGTCGTAAAATGATCGTTCCTATCCTTGATATCCTCTTACCCATCATCACCTGTATCCTCAATCGATCCATCTCCACAGGATCTTTTCCGAACTTATGGAAAGATGCTCAAGTGACTCCCTTAGCTAAAAAAGCAAATCCCACTACTTTTTCTGAGTATCGTCCTATTTCTATCCTTTCGTTTCTTTCCAAGGTCCTTGAACGTGCTGTCCATCATCAGTTAAGTGTTTTTTTGAACAAAAACAACCTTCTGAATCCTCATCAGTCAGGTTTCCGCCCTGGTCATAGTACCGCTACGGCCCTTCTAAAAATTACTGATGATATACGCAAAGGAATGGATGATGGACAACTCACAGTTCTGACCCTACTTGACTTTTCTAACGCATTTAATACAGTTCACTTTGAAATCCTACTGGGTCTGCTACGTTCTCTTAACATATCTCCAACGGTGATTGACTGGTTTCGTAGTTATCTACAGGGGCGCCGGCAACGTATCCGCATTGATGATACCTTTTCTGAATGGTGCGACACTACTGCCGGTGTTCCTCAAGGTGGCGTCCTATCTCCTCTTCTCTTCGCTATATTTATTAATAATATATCTCAGTTTATTTCTTCGTCCTACCACCTTTACGCAGATGATCTCCAAATTTACACTCAGGCCAAATTAGAAGATCTTCCAGTAGCCATAGCTACGACAAATGCCGATCTATCAAAAATATCTGTCTGGAGCAACGAATATGGTTTAAAAATCAATCCCTCCAAGACGCAAGTCATTATCATCGGAAGTCCTTGGTTCACCGATAGGATTGACTGGCAAACAGTTCCTACTATTGTATTTGATGGGACTATAATACCATACAGCAACAAAGTAAAAAATTTAGGTCTCCTATTAGATAGTTGCCTGTCATGGGACCCCCAAATAAATGAAGTTAGCAGAAAACTTTTTGCGGCTGCAGGAGCTCTGAGAAGGCTTCGAAATTTCCTCCCGACTGCTACTAAAATTGCGCTTGCACATTCCTTGTTACTACCGATTCTCGATTACGCAGATATTTGTTACCTCGATCTTACTCAGGTCCAACTTGATAAACTCGAACGTCTTCAGAATTTCTGTATTAGGTTCATTTTTGGTATTCGTAAATTCGATCACATTTCTGAATTTCGTTCGCGTCTTAATTGGCTTCCTATTCGTCGTCGTCGCAATTCTCATATTCTGTCTCTTTTGTATTCTGTATTAAATAATCCTGCCACCCCATCATATCTCAAAGCTCGCTTTCAGTTTCTTCATGGTACTCATGACCGTATCTTACGGTCCTCTCAAAATCTACTCCTGGCTACCCCAATACATTCATCGACCTTCTATGACAATTCCTTTTCAGTACAAGCCGTCCGTTTGTGGAATGATCTTCCTCTATCTATAAGAAGAGCACCTTCCCTACCAGTCTTTAAGAGACTGGTAAAAGAACACTACCTCTCACTCTGACCACTGAACTATCTACATTCCTCTTAAAGTTTATTTATTATTTATGTAATATATGTATGTATGTATATATTTATTCATTCATGTTATTTATCTATAATACATAATTTTTTTTTTTTTAATTTATTAATGTAGATTTTGTATAGTATATTTAAATATTATTTTAAAATTAGTGCACCGCCTATTCATCAATCTCCTTTTAAACCAGATTCTACCCAAAGGTTGTCTGGAAGAGATCGCTATAAGCGATAAGGCCGCCTGATTGTACCTACGTTATTTGGCTATTGTAATTTATATTATTTTTGTTTCCTTCTTTGTGGTGTGCAAATAAAGTTATATTGTATTGTATTGTATTGTATTGTGCCTACATAATATTGATTTTTATTTATTTTTTGTTTCAGATCACAACTACACGGATGAAATTAATACTTATTTAAATGCACCCAATGCAGAGATGGTGGATACAAAAAAACTATTCAAGCTATTGGAAGAAAATACAGTATTTCCGAATTTGAAAAAATTGGCTCATAAATATTTGTCCATCAAGCCAGCTACCGTAGATTCAGAAAGATTGTTTTGTACAGCTGGTTTGATCCATACGGATATACGAAATAGACTAAAACCTGATAATTTAAAAATGTCAGGTTTTCTAAACAAGAATTTAAAAGAAGTTGAATTTAATTATGTTACATAAAGGTGGTAAATTGTCTAAAATTTAAATAAATGTTGATTTTACTCAATTGTCTTGATTTATTAGATGTAAATAAAAAAATCGTAATTCGTTCGTTATCGCATTCGTTATCGTATTCGCTATTACGATGTATTCGTCATTCGTATCGGTATCGTAATAGACATATCGTTGCATCCCTAGTTTATATGACTGTGCGAGAGCTTCGAGTTTTGCGATGTTTAGGGTTCAAATAGGAACCCTTATACGACCACTTTGTTGTCCGTCTGTCTGTCTTTCAAGACCCTTTTTCACAGGCCCCGTTAGAGATATCAAGTGGAAACTAATACCTTTCTCCATAAAAATATCCTCAAAAAAGTAAGTTTTTAACGTTATCATGTTCCCTCCTCTCCTTTACCCCCGAAACTAGAAGACCGAAAAATATATAAAAGTCATGATAATTGATTATGTATTAAATTAAATTAAAATTATTTATTTCTCAACAAAAAGATACAAACCTTAAAGAAACTGGCTCCCAAAAAGTTAAAACTGAGATTCAGGAGCCAGTTTCTCCTCTTATTTACAAATGTTAGCGTTAGCGTAATAATTATTTACTAAATTTACAGAAATGTGGTTAGTATACATTTTAGGTTTAATTTACTTTTCTATTATTGTACAATTACTAGCACAAAGATCCCAAATCTACGAACTTGATCACCGAAATGAAACTCTTGTTCGGAACGAGAATATTTAATCAGTAACATTTAAAAGTATTAACATTGTGCGGTGAGACAAACGATACCGCGAGTCAGGCTACAGCTCACGCCATCTACATTAGAACTGGTGAAACTGAAGCTTCACGGTTGAACATTCCGCCCACCAAGGACTCGGTCCTTCACCGCCCACCATGACAGAATCAAAAATGCAAACAAATACTTATATTGTGAGTACAATGCAATTGTCTCCTTATCTTAACTATGAGAAATAACCATAAACATGAACACAATCAAATGTTACCTAATTAACAAAATACTACATACTAATTAACTGTAAGTAAAGGACATAGTTTAGAAACTGGACGCTTCATCTCGGAGCCATTACAACGCAGGGTAACTACTCGTGTTATATTATCTTTACCCGGGTGTAATTGCGTGATTTTTCCTAATAGCCACCTAGCTGGAGGCAAATTGTTTTCCCTAACTATAACTATGTCACCTGCCTTTGGTTCAGGTATTTTACTTGCCCATTTATATCGGTGAAAGAACTGTGTCAGATATTCATTTGACCATCTACGCCAAAAGTTTTGCACAGTACGTTGCGTCAATTGCCACCGTCGTAAACTACCGACATTTTCATGCTCAAAATTATGCCCAGGTGGAAGTACCAGTGGTTCTCCGACTAAAAAATGTCCAGGAGTCAATGGCGTTGGATCATTTGGATCCATACTAGCTCGAGATAGAGGTCTGGAGTTCAGGCATGCCTCAATCTGGGATAAAACAGTTGTCATTTCTTCAAATGTTAGAGTTGAATCTCCGATGACGCGTTTCAGATGATGCTTGGTACTCTTTATACCTGCTTCCCACAAACCCCCGAAGTTAGGCGCATGGGGGGGGATAAAATGCCATTGTGTTCCATTATTTGCCAAACCTGCTGCAATTTCCATACCTATCGACGATTTTTCACTAGAAAATAAACCTTTTAGTTCTCTGGAGGCACCTACGAAATTCGTTCCATTGTCGCTCCAAACGTCACTGCAATGGCCACGTCTAGCCACGAAGCGTTTGAATGCTGCTAGGAACCCCTGAGATGTGTAGTCAGAAACAGCCTCAATATGTACGGCTCTTGTCGCCATACAAACAAACAAACATATATAGCCTTTATATGAGCGCTGTCCACGGCCCTTTGATACTCTTATATTAATCGGCCCGGCGTAATCAACACCTGACTTTAAAAAAGGCTTACTTGGTGTGACTCTACAAGATGGTAATTCGCCCATAAGTTGATGTTGAGAGACAGCTGCGTGTCTAATGCAAGTCACGCAATTGTGAACATGGGTTTTTATTAAATTTTTAGATCTTAAAATCCAGTATTTCGAGCGCACATAATTCATCATCAATTGAGGGCCACCATGTAATGTTTTCTCGTGGGAATCCTCTACGATCAACTTAGCCAAATGGCTGTCTTGATGAATAATCACCGGATGCTTTTTATGCAATTTTAAACCTTCTGCCTTCTGCAGTCGACCACCAACTCTCAGAATTCCTTTCTCATCAAGAAAGGGATTTAGTGATGAGATTGTGCTCTTTTTATTTACCGAGCTATTCTCAGATAGATCCTTAATCTCCTTGGCAAACCATTGAAGCTGACTTCTACGGATGCAAGAATCCAAGGCATCTCTGATTTCAGACGCTAACAGGTAAGTAGGTTTGCTATACACACCACTATGTTTTGAAGGTAAGAGACGTCTGCAATAAGCAATTACTCTAAAAAGCTTTCTTAGAGTAGAAAACTTCGCCATAAAATCTTCTTTGTCATCTAGAGCAACCGAATGGTGAGCTTTAACAGACTTCTTTTCAAGTTCGGTTGTTTCTTGTTTTGATTGTGAATACGGTATAGCCTCTGTTTTCAACCACAATGGTCCTTCTTTCCACAGCTGATCCCTCAAAAGCTCCGAGGGCAACAAACCCCTTGAAGCACAATCAGCTGGGTTCTCTTTCGACTGCACGTGTGACCATTGGGAGTGGTCTATGCTGTCCAATATTGCTGAAGTACGATTGGCAACAAAGGTCTTCCATCGACTCGGGTGATCCTTTAGCCATGCCAACACTACTGTTGAGTCTGTCCACGCGTGCAAATTGGATTTGTCTATTTGCAAAACATCAGCGACTTCAATCATTATCTTTGTAAGTAAAACCGCACCGCACAACTCCAACCGTGGAATTGATAGCTGTTTGATTGGAGCTACCTTTGTTTTAGCAGTTACCAATGTCGAATGAATTTCACCCTTAGAATCGACAACTCTGATGTATACAGCTGCAGCAAATGCAACATTGGACGCGTCGCAAAAGCCGTGAATTTCGACCGATACATCATCATTTGTTGTATGAAGCCACCGAGGTATATGAAAATTATCCAGCCTCAACAGTTCTTTGCGGTACGTATCCCATTCGTCTAGAAGTTGAGGTGGTAGCTCTTCATCCCATTCTAAACCAGCAATCCACAATTTCTGGATGAATACTTTCGACGTAATGATGCACGGTGCTATCCAGCCTAATGGGTCGTACAGACGTGATATTTCAGAGATAACTTTTCTTTTAGTTAGAGGTCTGGTCATTGGAGCGAGCTGTACTGTATAGAAGAACTCATCGGCATTCCGGTTCCAGGTAAGTCCCAAAACCTTAGTTACTCTGTCCTCCGTCTTTATTTCTACATCTTCTCCTGTATTTTCCTTCAAACCTTCCAACAACCTTTCTTTGTTACTCGTCCATTTCTGCAACTCAAACCCCCCTTTCCTTAAAAGTCCATTTAGTTGTTTATACACCTCTACTGCTTCTTTTTCAGTTTCGCAACCAGTCATTACGTCGTCCATATAAAAGTCATTTAGCACTCTTTCTGCAGCCAATGGAAATGAGTGACCTTCGTCATGAGCTGTTTGCTGTAACGCTTTGACTGCAAGATACGGAGCGCTTGATGTACCGAATGTTACCCTAAGAAGTCTGTAATCCTGAACTTCAGAATGAATATTTTCCCTCCAGACAATTCTTTGGAAATCAGTATGATCTTCCGTGACTTTGACCATACGGTACATTTTGATTATGTCTCCAGCGAGACATACAGGGTGTTTACGCCACTTCATTACTATATGCCGTAAGTCAGCCTGTAACGCAGGCCCCACCATCAATGTATCGTTCAAAGAAACCCCATTGGTTCCCTTACAAGACGCATCGAAAACCACTCTAGTTTTGGTTGTAGTTTTATCTTCCCTGATCACGGCGTGGTGTGGTAAATAAACGGCATCAGGTTTATCCTTCTGATCTTCCGGAACTATTTCCATGTGACCCATTTGTAAATATTCATTCATCACATCAGAATACTTCTGTTTAAGCTGCAAATTATTCGAAAACTTGCGCTCTAGGGCCATAAATCTTTTTAAAGCTATAGTTTTAGACTTGCCGTATTTACAAAGTGGATCAGTATCTTTGAAAGGAAGACTGACTATATAACGCCCATCAGTATCCCTTTTTGTATTCTTGTTAAAATGTTCTTCACAAGCTTGTTCTTCTAGTGTCAGAATCTTTTCCACCATAGTTTCGGACTCCATCTCCCAGAATTTCTTAAGTTGAGTGTCCTCTTCGATCTTAGTGTGCATGCTAACGATGGAGTTGTGTGGGTTTTTGTCATTTTTTCCCACTTTCCCGGACAGAATCCAGCCAAGGCAGGTATTCTGTGCTAACGGAGAGCCTGGAGGACCTCTCATCAAGCCTTCTTTCATAATATGGCCATACACCTCGGCCCCCAATAAAATATCTATTTTATTTGGTGTGTTGAAATTCGGATCCGCTAAACTTATTTCTTGCAAGTGTGGCCAATCAGCAAAAGTGAAGTGAAGTTTTCTATCAGGCAAAATTGAAGTCAAGGTTCGCAGTACATGTGCCTTTACCTGTAGAGTGAATGTAGGATCATACAGGGACTGAATATTTACCATGACCACAGATTTTGAAGTCAAGCCACCTGTATCTCCTCCTATTCCCGATATTATACTTTTGCTTCTATCTTTTTTCAATTGCAGTAATTGTACTGCTGCCTCCGATATGAAAGACGCCTGGGACCCCTGATCCAAAAGCGATCTTAACAACATCGGTAACCCATTTTTCGACTCAGCCTTAACAATTGCTGTGGCCAATAAAACATGATTGGCATTTCCTGAAGAAAAATGAGCTGAAATATTAGGTGTTTCGATCTCGTTCTGTGTCACTACTGACGTTGGTACTACTCCAGCACTATTGCTTTTAATGCTAGTTTCGATCCCTCCATCTGCATTGACAAATTTGGGATGCAATAAAGAATGATGTTTTCTATGGCATATACGACATTTGGTTGACACACGGCAATTTTTTACGGAATGATTTCCAGCTAGGCAATTGAAACATAAACCCATCGATTGTACCATACCACGACGGTGTTCAGTATCCTCCTTAATAAATCTTTTACAACTACCTAACTTGTGATCTTCTGAGCAAACAGGACAAGATACAGTGGATGTCGCGTGTAATACTTTGGGGACGGTAGTATTGACGGTAGGTTTATGGTATGAATTTGTTGGACGATTTCTGGGTTCAATTGCTTCTAAAGCACGAAATCTAGTCTCTAAGAACTTAGTGAAATCAGCGAACTTGGGCAAATCTTCGGATGATTCAGATACCTGCAGTTCCCACTGCTTCCGAGACTCTGCGTCCAATTTTGAACTCACTACATATATCACAATGATGTCCCAAGATTTTATATCAACACCCAAATTGGATATCTCATGCAAACAATCTGATGTTGTGTCTAATAAATCTTTAAGTGCACTAGATGACTCATTTGTTATATTTCGTTGACTAAATAACCGTTTGAGAATACAATTGGCCAAAAACCTTTTGTTATTATATCTTTTTTCCAACAAATTCCAGCATTGCATATAATTTGCTTGGGTTATTGGTATGTGTTTAACAAGCTGTTCAGCCTCTCCGGTTAACTGTGTTTTTAAATAGTGCAATTTTTGCACATCGTCCAGACTGGTGTTACTGTGAACCAGCGATACAAAAAGATCACGAAACGTTGACCACTCCGTGTACTTCCCACTGAACATTGGTATTGTTATTTTTGGTAATTTTATTTTTGACCCCGTTTCACACACATTACTCGGAGAAGCTGATGTTTGTTGTGGTACGCTTTGCAATTTAAATAAGAAATTTTTCAATTCAACCTTATATTCTATGTACACCTCTGTGACATCTTGAAATACATCATTTGAAATATATTTGGAAGCATTTAATTCTACACTTTCAAAACTCGATAACAATTCTTCATGTTTGGTACGAAACAATGTAAAATTTGACTCTAAAGATTCCAATCTTGCTTCTACATAAGCCAAAGTTAATCTTTCTTTAGGACTTTTCTTGAAATTAGATCTATCCTTTCCTATATTTGATTTAAAATGTTCCAGCACTCTTATTTTAGCTTCCATTTTATTGAAGTATAATTTAAATAACTAATGCAAATACTAATTTATATAACCTTAAATCAGTCCAAGTTTTTGATGTCTTCTTCAGATGTACACCACATAAAATTTTACAAGTTAGTGAAAAAGTCTTTGAATTTATAAGTCCCAAATTGCACTTATTCTTCTGAGTACACTTTCACATATATTCTTCAAAGTTAAAGTTGAGTCAAATTTTTCTAAGTGTTTTGCACTTTGGACCGAAATCGGGCATAGGTTCCCCGTGTCTTCAAGTTTAGAGAAATTATTCTAAGTCCTATGCTACGATTGAAAATTTTACAAGTCCAGGTCCATGCATTAACTTTAACTCTTTAGCTACTCAAACACTTAGCGGAAATGTACTCACTGTTTTATCTTGCACTTTACCACAATCACTTCACGATGTCACGTGTCACCGCTGGGCTCCCCTGTCACCTTGCTAGGCAGCCGTCCACTTGTCCCAGCACCGCAGCAGCCAGCTCCAGTCGCCGCTTGTCCCAGCCACACCAACAGCCAGCCAGCCAAACCGACTGTTCCAACCGCCGCCACCAAAATGCGCCCGGTTCGAAGGACCTTGTACAATTACTAGCACAAAGATCCCAAATCTACGAACTTGATCACCGAAATGAAACTCTTGTTCGGAACGAGAATATTTAATCAGTAACATTTAAAAGTATTAACATTGTGCGGTGAGACAAACGATACCGCGAGTCAGGCTACAGCTCACGCCATCTACATTAGAACTGGTGAAACTGAAGCTTCACGGTTGAACAATTATATTTTTTATTTCACGTATAAAACTATTAGACAATAGACTGTCTAATATCATATTCTAATAATCTATCTGATATTATAGATAGAACAAACAAAAGAAGAAAGGAGAGTGTATGAGGGTGAGTATATGTGTGAGTAGCATGTGTGTGTAGTGTATAAACGTAGGGTGAAGATGAATGTGTGGTGTGTGTGAAGACGTGTATTTGTGTATTTAAACTAATAATATAATACATAATCTCGCCATATCTACTTTTTTATGTGGAAGACTAGTGGGTCGAGCAAATCTTCGGTCTCCTGGTATGTTAAATTTTGGATCCAGTCCTTGATGGCAATTTTACATCGTCGTTGAGGAAGAGGGTAAATATGAATTTCTCTGTTTATCTAGTTGTAGAGGCGTCCACACAAGCTCGGATAGTGGCGATTTGCTAATGCTGTTTTAAGCAATTGAATTTTGCAGACAAGGTCATTGCGGCGCTTTTCTGTTATCAAGTTCGGATCATAGGCTAAAGAAGCATGTTTTCGCAGAGCAACTTGAAGTACAAGTCAATCAACCTCGCCATCTATGACTTTCTACACAAAACTATAACTACCAAGGATAAAAAATATACCGCTACCGCTCTCTTCATGGATATAACGAAAGCATTTGATTTTGTTGATCACCAACTGTTGATCAGAAAACTCAAAGTAAGAGGTAATTGATTAAGTCGTATTTGAACAACAGACAGCAAAAAACACAAATTGATCGAATGTGTCAACAAACTAAGACAGTTAAATCGTACTTATCAGATACTAGGCAAGTACATCATGGAGTCCCTCAAGGAAGCGTATTAGGACCATTACTTTTTTTTGGCCTACATTAATGACCTTCCAAAATCGACTTCTATTCCCATGATTTTATTTGCTGACGACAGCACGGTTATATTTTGTAGCAAAACTAACCAAGAATCAGCAATAAATGACACCTTAAGATGTATAATTGAATGGTTACAACGTGATATTTTTTTATTTTATTTAAATAAAACTAAAATTATGCAATTTCAACAGAGACTTTCACCTATTTCACTTGACATCTCATACTTAAGTACAAAAATTGATAATACCGAGATAACTAAATTCCTAGGTTTACATATTGACTCAAAATTATCTTGGAAACCAAGTTTTGACCACATTTGTAAGAAGCTTTATCAACTTTCATACGCATTGTACATGCTGTCGAAGGTTGTTAACAAAAAAGCAGTTCTCAACGCCTACTTTGGGTATGTCGACTCAATGATTAGGTACGGTGTGATATTCTGGGCTAATTCAACTGACAAGAGAAAAAGCTTTTAGAACACAGAAGAGATGTGTAAGAGCGATAGAACAACCTCGGAAAACAGATCACTGCAAGGCTCATTTTATACAGCTAAAAATTTTAACCTTACCCTCCTTATACATTTATGAGCTAGCAGTATTTGTTAAAACTAATAAACACTTGTTTGTAAATTTTAAAAGTATAAGGCATCAAAATATGATAGCGTCTAATCCTTCAAAAACCGGCCTCTTAAAAAAAAGTGTTCTGGGTATGGCTCCTAAGATCTATAATAAATTGCCAGCTGCTCTTCGTGACATTAACTGCATTAACATTTTTAAATCAACTTTGATAAATTTTTCATCACAAAAAGCATATTATACCATTAATGAGTTTTTAGAAGATAAGTAGCACGCCCAATTTATGATTTTATAAAAATTTTGTGAAATGGTGACATTTCAAATAATTGTTTTTTGTAACTTTAATTTAAACTTAGTTTAATTTAGTTTTATTTGTATTTCTACTGTGTATATTAATTTTAAGAAACAATAATATTTGTATGCCACTAAGGCGCAACATAGCTGGACATCTCAATCTGTAAATATCTTATAAGACCTATGTTGAACAAATAAATGATTGGATTGATTGATTGATTGATTACAATTGTCTTACGGTTAGAACTTTGCATTCTTGATATAATAGTGTCGTCGGGTATCGAAACGGTTTAGAATGCATCACCTCTAGAATAGCCCTCTGCCGCGCAGTCTGCGCTCTCTCGATACTGAGAAATGATGGTACACCAGCACCTCCCCATGCAGCAATGCCGTATGTTAAGATGGACTGTGTATAAATTACAGGAACTAACCACGGTTAGGGTATTATTGGGGTTCCTTACTCAAGAGGGTGTCGAATTGTTTGTCAGGTGCAAGAATTTTAGTGCCTTGTTTTTTGTCGCCACGACCTCTATATGGGGTAGGGAGTTCAAGGGTAAAATGAACAGATATTTTAATATTTTAGTTGGGTGTGTGCAAACCGTAGCCTTCATACCAAATTTCAGATTTCTGGGCCTTTTGTAATATATATTTTTTAATTATACAGTTTCTAACACACAGTTAAGGGGGTTTGGAGGGTGAAAGTAACAGATTGTTTAATTCATTTGTTGTTTGTGTACTAATCCTAGCTTGCATGCCAAATTTCAGCTTTCTAGGACTTCAGAAAGTACCCTAGACGTTTTGATGATCATCAGTGAGTGAGTGAGTGACTAAATCGACCTATTTTAGGCATTAATAAAATTCAAGTATAAAAGCTAGACAAATGAAACTTATCGTGTTTAATATGACTGCTTACTACATCTTTTCTTGAGGATTTGACATCTCTAGTATTATCCAGACCGAAGCTATGAGGGTTGGAAAATACGACGAAACGCTTCGAGAAAAGGTACGTAGTGCTCCGCTTCCTTTGGCTCGTCTTGGCGGGGGGCACTGCCGTGCCCCCATATGTAAAATATTACGTGTTTTTTTATATAGGTACAATTTGATAATTTATATTTACCTCAACTCAGTTCCCGTTACTTATAGCGATAAAAAGGCCAAAATTATAAAGAAACTGAAAACATGAACAAACATTTGTTACCTGGCTCTCGAGTTGCAAGGAAACAAATAGACAGACATACAGAGATTACTTACCTCGAGTGGATCATTCTCCATCTTGACATCCAAAGTCTCTGTCACATCTTCCGTCCTAGTTTCTTCATATATTGGCGCTATGTCTAAATTGTCTGTTATATCTTCTGTCCCAGTTTCTTCATATATTGGCGCTATGTCTAAATTGTTTGTTATATCTTCTGTCCCAGTTTCTTCATATATTGTCACTGTGTGTAAATTGTCTGTTATATCTTCTGTTCCAGTTTCTTCATATTTTGGCGCTATGTCTAAATTGTCTGTTATATCTTCCGTCCCAGTTTCTTCATATATTGGAGCTATGTCTAAATTGTCTGTTATATCTTCCGTCCCAGTTTCTTCATATTTTGGCGCTATGTCTAAATTGTCTGTTATATCTTCCGTCCCAGTTTCTTCATATTTTGGCGCTTTGTCTAAATTGTCTGTTATATCTTCCCTCCCAGTTTCTTCATATTTTGGTGCTATGTCTAAATTGTCTGTTATATCTTCTGTTCCAGTTTCTTCATATTTTGGCGCTATGTCTAAATTGTCTGTTATATCTTCCGTCCCAGTTTCTTCATATATTGGCGCTATGTCTAAATTGTCTGTTATATCTTCTGTCTCTGTTTCTTCATATTTTGGCGCTATGTCTAAATTGTCTGTTATATCTTCCGTCCCAGTTTCTTCATATATTGGCGCTATGTCTAAATTGTCTGTTATATCTTCTGTCTCTGTTTCTTCATATTTTGGCGCTATGTCTAAATTGTCTATTATATCTTCTGTCCCAGTTTCTTCATGTATTGCCCCTGTTAATAGTAGTATAGTGTCAGCCACGTCTTCTGTTTCAGTGTCTGTCACGTCTTCAGTCTTAATTTCTTCATATATTAGCCCTGCGTCAATAGTGTCTGCAATGTCTTCAGATTGAGTTTCTTCATATTGTGGACCTGTGTATACTATTTCTATATGTGTTTTGTATAGCTTTGACGTTGTGGCTGGTAAGGTCTGCAATATAATACAATATTAAGTTTTTTAGCGTTCTGCACTCAAATATGATAAAAAGGATGGCATGAATTGTCTGCCATCTTTTTGTCAGAGCCACTTTTCTCCAACCGAATAAAGCTATTGTTTATAGATCGTTGTGATGAAAACACTTGTACGTCTCCACATATTATATTTACAATTTACTCTGCCCAACCGGTTTCCCTATACGAGTATAAGCTTTATGAATGAACAAACATGGATATGTTAGAAACAATGTTGACATTGCCGACTTCCAGATGACATTGCAAAAATCGAATTGTTTTCCCTCTTTAAATGTAAGTTGAAGAAATGGCTCATTCAGCAGGCATTTTATTCAGTTGATGATTTTTTAAAATAAAGTGGCTATTATCATAATTATCAGAATTAGACGATGTGATGACATTAAGAATATTAAAATTATTATTATTATTATTTTTTTTTTTGTATTATTTTTGTATTATTTGACATTATGATTTTACATTTCATACACTGTGCATGACAAATTTGCTTAGATAAATTACTTTGTGAGTAGTTATTTAACTTAATTTAATTTTAATTTAATAATTATTGTTTTACTCCATTTTTTTGTTATTTGATAACAACATGACATGTAACTGACCGTTATGAATAAAGTTCTGTATTCTGTTGCTACGTACATACAGTAAATGACACACACACACATACACCCAGCAATATAAACATATCTATTTAAGACTATCCTTTGCCCACGGCTCCGCCCGCGTTTATTCAATCTCTGCCCGTTTTCAGCTTGAGCGTTATTTTATGAACATATAATAGGCTATAGCCTAAATGTTGACCAGCACTAGTCTCCAGATAAAGTTTTTGAAATAACCCCCAATGAGACTAAATAAATTCACAAAAAGATACAATTCCAGCAACTGTTCTCTAAATATGTTGAAACCAGCTATTCTTTTACTATATTAAAATGTATTATATTACTTATATAAAAAATATATGAATGAATAAATGAATAGACACTTTATTGTACACACAAAATAAAATTAAATAATAAAAAGTAAAGAATACACCGTGTTAAGAATTGGAGCACAAAACCTCAACCGCAAACCAGCGCAGCAGAGTTGAGTTGAGTTGAGCTAAGGAACGAAAACCAAGAACAAGAGAAAAGAATCGACAACATAGAAAGACAGATTAGAATAAGAAACCTAATTTTATTTGGAATCGCAGAAGAAGAAAGGTCATACTCAGATTTGGAAAATTTACTTATCGGTGTTCTTAAAAGAAATTTAGACGTAGAGTTAAACAAAGAACAAATTGAATTCGTGAGGCGGTTGGGAAAGAAATCACAGAAAGTCAGACCTATTCTCTTTGCTGTCACTACCCTTGGAAAGAAGATTGAAATTTTACAACAAAAGAAAAAGCTTAATGGTACCAATTCATATATTAAAGAGGATTTTCCTATGAAAGTTCAAGAAATAAGGAAAAGGCTGCAACCTCTATTACAGAATGAGATCGAACAGGGCAATCGTGCCTTAATAAAATATGATAAACTCGTGGTCATTGGAAAAAGTACACACAAAAGACAGCTATCTCAAAGCCCACCTCAAACACCAAATGAAAACTCATCAACTAAATCTAAGGCAACAGAACAAGAAACATCCAAACAACCAAATCCTAAAAAGACTAAACACTCAGAACTTTCTCAAACCAGCATAAAATGTTATGGTACATCTAGCTCTAAAATAGCAACCGACAAAAAAGAAGCTAATATAAATAAAATATTCATTCCTGAAAGGACGGGAACAAAAGAAAATTCTGTGTAGCAATTAACGTCACAAGCAACAAAAAATGTAGAGGCCAAAAATTTTAATAATTTGGATTCCAAAGACATACATATAGGCACCATTAACGTAAGAACACTAATGGAAGACGCTAAATTAACTGAATTATGCTTAGCCCTTGACAAAATACAGTGGGATATCTTCGGCATTGCAGAAGTTAGAAGAAAAACTGAAAAAATAACAAAAATGAAAAATGGATGTATCTTGTATCATACAGGTTGCACAAAAGGCGTTGGTGGCGTGGGATTTATCATAAACCATGCAATGACAGAATATGTGGAAAATTTCGTAACCATATCTGATAGAGTCGCAGCAATAGATGTCAAGATAGAAAAAAGAAACATCAGACTTATACAAGTCTACGCACCTACAGCCACTAACAGTACAGAGGAAGAGATTGAAAAATTCTACTTTCAAATCAGCGAAGCCTACCCACAAAAACAGTCACATGAAGTCTACATAATGGGCGATTTTAATAGTCACATCGGTAAGCGCCAAAAATACGAAGAACACATAATGGGACCCTACCACTATGGAGAGCGAAACGAGAGGGGAGATAGAATGATCATGTTCTGTCAAGAATACGGTCTGAAAGTAACAAACAGCCTTTTCAAATCACGAAAAGGGAAAATGTGGACCTGGCTCTCACCTGATAGTTTCACGAAACATCAGATCGATTTCATATTGGCTAACAAAACCAATTCAATAAGAAATGTTAAAGTGCTTAGCCACTTTATGATAAACACTGATCACAGACCCGTAATTGCTTGTATTAATTCTAAAAATATAAAACGAAAGAGACCAAAACCAAATAAAACAGCACAATATATACCCCAAGACGATCATAGATCCATAATAAAGGCGGATTTAGATTTTCATGGAAATAACTTTTCCATCCAAGAAATGTACGACAGGTTAGAAAAAACTTTACAAGCTATACAAGACAAACATAAAACAGCGGACATTATTAAACCCAGAATTATAACTTTAGAAACGAAGAAATTAATTGCAAAAAGAGACAAAATCAAATGGAAACCAAACAAAACCAAAGAAGAAAAAGAGTTCTTCAAAAATATACAAAAAGAAGCAAAGAAAAGTATACAAGAAGACATGAACAACTTTAGCATGAGAATGATAGAAGAAATAATGGGCACTACTGGATCAATAAAAGAAATAGCGAAACGTCATTCTCAAGGCAAAAATATAATTCCAACTCTACTTGACAAGACAGGACAAAACACAACAACACGAAAGGATTTACTGAAAGTAGCTACCGAATTTTACAAAAGTTTATATGACTCTACAGAAGCTATGAGTTTGAAATTCATATCAGACAAACAAGAAAACGTGCCTTTGTTTCTCAAGTCCGAAATAAGATTTGCCTTAGAAAACTTAAAAAATAAAAAAGCTACGGGAAACGACCATGTCACTAATGAGATCCTAAAGTGCTATTTAGATGAACTACTGGAACCTATCCAAACAATTTTCAACTCAATTTTAACAACAGGCCTCCTCCCAACGCAATGGCACACCTCTATCATTACTTTATTACATAAGAAAGGATGCCAAAAAGATATAAGCAACTATAGACCCATTACATTGTCCTGTAGTCTTTACAAACTATTTATGACGGTGCTTAAGAATAGACTTAATAAAAAAATTGACGAAAATCAGCACGTAGATCAGGCAGGATTTCGACAAGGGTTTTCTACAACGGACCACCTACATGCACTGAATATGCTTATCGAGAAATACACGGAGTGGAACAAGTCTTTATATATTTGCTTTATTGATTTCACAAAAGCATTCGACACCATAAGCCAAAATTACTTACTTAAAGCTCTTAAACAACAAGGCATTGAACCGAAATACGTTGAAACGCTCGGAAAAATATACCAAAATAGCAGTGCAAAAATAAGACTGGAATCAGAGGGTCCTTCTTTTCAAATTAAGAGAGGAGTGAAACAAGGCGATCCCTTTTCTCCTGTTTTGTTCAACGCTCTGCTAGAAGAAGTATTTAAATCAATGGACTGGAGCAAAAAGGGCATCTTAATAAATGGATATCGGATGACCGCACTGAGGTTTGCGGATGACATTATTTTACTAGCAGAGTCATCAGAAGAATTACAACAAACTATTGTTGAATTTCAAGCCGCTCTTGGAGATACAGGTCTCATAATGAATGACAAAAAGACCAAGATGATGACAAACAGTACGAAATCACCAGTTCAAGTAAATGGTAAGTCGCTAGAATATGTCGAAGACTATATATACCTGGGCCAACTTATCTCTTTTGACAAAAGGCTAGACAAAGAGATAGAAAGAAGAATAAATGTTGGATGGAAAAAGTACTGGGCTCTAAAACACATATTTAAGTCAGATCTCCACATAGATATCAAAAGTAAAGTATTCAACATGTGCATTTTACCAACAATGACGTATGGCGCACAAACTTGGGCAACAACCGAAAAACAGAGAACGAAGCTATTAGTAAACCAAAGAGCAATGGAACGTAGTATGCTGAACCTACGAAGACAGGACCGAATACGAAATGAAACTATTAGAAAGCGTACACAACTCAAAGACATCATCACTACAATAAAAAAACTGAAGTGGAATTGGGCAGGACATGTTATGAGGATACAAGACAATAGATGGACGCGTCTTACAACAGAGTGGATACCTAGAGACGGTTGGCGGAGAGTTGGGAGGCCACTGACGCGATGGATTGATGAACTTAAATCCTTTAACCCATTATGGTGGAGGTATGCCCCAGACAGAGCTGAGTGGAGCGACATGTCAAATGATTTCATTGCTCATGGTAATGCTAAAAAGAGCTCTATAAAAAGCACAATATCAGTCACCCAGTCAAGCCTGGTCAGCTAGGGTGACCTAGACCAAACCTCACTGAATAAGTGAGAGGCCTACCATGTTCTGAAAGGACTTAAAATGAATTTGACATTTTTGCAAATTTCATTTTGTCATTAACTTGAAAATGACATTTAATCTAATTTGTTTTGAATTTTATAATGATTTTTTATTTTGTGAATTTATAATTTTGTTAATTTGACATAATGAATTATTAGCATTTCCGCATGAATTTTCGAATGTAATTTATTTTGTTTTTATTTAATTTTGAATGTCAGTGCATGTCAAAAATTGTATTATGTTATGTAAAATAAAGGCTTTTATTATTATTTATGTCTAAATTGTTTGTTATATCTTCTGTCCCAGTTTCTTCATATATTGTCACTGTGTGTAAATTGTCTGTTATATCTTCTGTTCCAGTTTCTTCATATTTTGGCGCTATGTCTAAATTGTCTGTTATATCTTCCGTCCCAGTTTCTTCATATATTGGAGCTATGTCTAAATTGTCTGTTATATCTTCCGTCCCAGTTTCTTCATATTTTGGCGCTATGTCTAAATTGTCTGTTATATCTTCCGTCCCAGTTTCTTCATATTTTGGCGCTTTGTCTAAATTGTCTGTTATATCTTCCCTCCCAGTTTCTTCATATTTTGGTGCTATGTCTAAATTGTCTGTTATATCTTCTGTTCCAGTTTCTTCATATTTTGGCGCTATGTCTAAATTGTCTGTTATATCTTCCGTCCCAGTTTCTTCATATATTGGCGCTATGTCTAAATTGTCTGTTATATCTTCTGTCTCTGTTTCTTCATATTTTGGCGCTATGTCTAAATTGTCTGTTATATCTTCCGTCCCAGTTTCTTCATATATTGGCGCTATGTCTAAATTGTCTGTTATATCTTCTGTCTCTGTTTCTTCATATTTTGGCGCTATGTCTAAATTGTCTATTATATCTTCTGTCCCAGTTTCTTCATGTATTGCCCCTGTTAATAGTAGTATAGTGTCAGCCACGTCTTCTGTTTCAGTGTCTGTCACGTCTTCAGTCTTAATTTCTTCATATATTAGCCCTGCGTCAATAGTGTCTGCAATGTCTTCAGATTGAGTTTCTTCATATTGTGGACCTGTGTATACTATTTCTATATGTGTTTTGTATAGCTTTGACTTTGTGGCTGGTAAGGTCTGCAATATAATACAATATTAAGTTTTTTAGCGTTCTGCACTCAAATATGATAAAAAGGATGGCATGAATTGTCTGCCATCTTTTTGTCAGAGCCACTTTTCTCCAACCGAATAAAGCTATTGTTTATAGATCGTTGTGATGAAAACACTTGTACGTCTCCACATATTATATTTACAATTTACTCTGCCCAACCGGTTTCCCTATACGAGTATAAGCTTTATGAATGAACAAACATGGATATGTTAGAAACAATGTTGACATTGCCGACTTCCAGATGACATTGCAAAAATCGAATCGTTTTCCCTCTTTAAATGTAAGTTGAAGAAATGGCTCATTCAGCAGGCATTTTATTCAGTTGATGATTTTTTAAAATAAAGTGGCTATTATCATAATTATCAGAATTAGACGATGTGATGACATTAAGAATATTAAAATTATTATTATTATTATTTTTTTTTTTGTATTATTTTTGTATTATTTGACATTATGATTTTACATTTCATACACTGTGCATGACAAATTTGCTTAGATAAATTACTTTGTGAGTAGTTATTTAACTTAATTTAATTTTAATTTAATAATTATTGTTTTACTCCATTTTTTTGTTATTTGATAACAACATGACATGTAACTGACCGTTATGAATAAAGTTCTGTATTCTGTTGCTACGTACATACAGTAAATGACACACACACACATACACCCAGCAATATAAACATATCTATTTAAGACTATCCTTTGCCCACGGCTCCGCCCGCGTTTATTCAATCTCTGCCCGTTTTCAGCTTGAGCGTTATTTTATGAACATATAATAGGCTATAGCCTAAATGTTGACCAGCACTAGTCTCCAGATAAAGTTTTTGAAATAACCCCCAATGAGACTAAATAAATTCACAAAAAGATACAATTCCAGCAACTGTTCTCTAAATATGTTGAAACCAGCTATTCTTTTACTATATTAAAATGTATTATATTACTTATATAAAAAATATATGAATGAATAAATGAATAGACACTTTATTGTACACACAAAATAAAATTAAATAATAAAAAGTAAAGAATACACCGTGTTAAGAATTGGAGCACAAAACCTCAACCGCAAACCAGCGCAGCAGAGTTGTGACGAGAAATATAAAAAGAAGGAGGTACCCTACAAAAATGAGAAAACTCGCGAGCCGGCAGAGCTCGTTCACCCGTGAAGCGACACACTCAAATATTATTATACACTCATGTCAATCACCTATTTAATTGTAATAATAAGCAATAAATTCATTGTCATCTCATCTTCCTTACGTGGTATTCATTGTTGGTGAAACAACAACCAATCCAGAACCTGATCCAGAATCCAAAACAAGAAAGCAAATCCAGATTTCGTTGTCAAAGACGAATTCAGAGAGACGCCACAGTCTCCTTCATGGTCCTTCGGCATACGGATATAAACACCAGCAGCCAGTTACGGTATACAGTGCCAGCTACAGGAAGAAGTCCATAAACCAGAAGACGTAAACAGGAACGTATCCAGGAGTACCCGTCACGGAATAAGTGCGAGATAAGTCAGCCTTTAATTATCTACCTCGATATCTAACAACTAAAGACAAAGCAAGTTAATTGAGTGAGACCTAACTAAATACAATCGTTTTTTGAGTATTTTATTTTAAATGTAAATTCAAATAAGTACTAATTTATTACTACAAATTATTATTCACATCGATTCATCCTGTTATCCTATGACATTTTTCTATTTTCCATTCTCAATTTATAATAAGTATTATCTGCTATTTTTCAGAATAGCAGCCATAATATTTCATAATAATATAATTTCAATTAATTACATATTTTGATCTATAATTTCCATTCCATCAAATTCCATAATAAATTAACAGTGATAAAACGCCTCGATCTGTTAGCCAGTTAAAATAGTACAACTACCTACGTGCGATTGTGTCTTTTATTCTCATCGCCGATCGTCTAAGACGACCATTGAATAGAACTTAGTAAACAAGTCAACTCTATTAGAACGGCTTAAGGTTCAATTTTATTAAATTTATGAAATGAATTTTTGAGTTCCGTCTATATTGTGTATTTATATTTCATAATTTTTGGTAATAGTGTGAATTAGTACATTGTTGTTAAATAACAATAATAATAAGCAAAAGTTTCTAAGCGTAATTGGGTTGGCCTATGAATCTTTTCATTTGGGTCATTTGCATTTTATTGGGCTAATTTCATTTTCTGATAAAATTTGTTTTGGTCGTATGCAATTTTAAATACAAGTATTAAGTAGATTTATTTATTGAGTGATAATTTTAATTGAGCGAACTAATTACAAATAAACAATAAATAATAAAAAAAAAACATTCCACTCTTCTTTTGTCATTGCCAGCGAAGTCAAAATGGAACTTAAAGAATTAATAGCCAGACGTGGTTCAGCCAAGGGTCGCCTTACAACATTTATTAATCATGTAAACAACTTAAAACCAAATTTAACCAACGTTCAAAATATAGATTTAAAGCTTCGAATTGAAAGTTTAAAAAGGGTTTATGAAACTTTCGATGATATTCAAACCTCTATATAAACTACTGTTGAAGATGTAGATACTACTGCTCAGTACGCGTTAAGGGATGATTTTGAAAACAAATATTTTTCAATTTTGGCTAGGGCGCAAGAACTGTATGAAAATAATAAACCAAAGCCAGGTTTGGACGACGACGCGTCGGTTTCGGGTAAATCTCAGGATAGTACTGTGGTCAGGCAAACAGAGACCAGGGGTTCACGGGGTATGAAACTTCCTACCATACATACATGTACCGAAATTTTGTGGCGATTACGCCAAATGGCTCGAATTTCGAGATACTTTCAGTTCTCTTATCCATAAAAATGAATCCGTTAGTGAAATTCAGAAATTCCATTATTTGCGAGCTGCATTGGAAGGTGACGCTGCTGAGGTAATAGGGTCATTAGATTTTACAGCCTCAAATTACGAGATTGCATTTGACGAGTTATGCGAAAGATATGATAACCCCCGTTTATTAATACAAAATCACATTCAGGCTTTGTTTTCCGTGGAACCAATCAAACGTGAATCCGCAGAAAATATTCGAAAACTAGTTGATACATTTTCCAAAAATCTTAGATCTTTGCAAAAACTTGGTGAGCCAACAACATCTTGGGATTCATTGATAGTTTTTATAATGAGTTCGAAACTCGATCCCAAGACTGCAAGAATATGGGAAGAGAAAAAGGGTGCGATCACAGACTTAACACTTGCTATCTTTATATCATTTTTGAAGGATAGGGCTGATGTGCTTCACACTATAAGTATGGGAAGCAATAAATATACAAACATTCAGATTAAGGGGCTAACAGCTTACACAGATGACACAAGTGACAATGAATCAACAAGCAAAATCCTATATACGGTAAACAATCATTCAAACAACAATTCATACATCAATCCAAGCAACAATTCAAACAATAATTCAAACAACCATTCAAACAATTATCCAAACAACAATTCATACAACAATCCAAACAACAATTCAAACAATAATTCAAACAACCATTCAAACAATTACCCAAACAACAATTCATACAACAATCCAAATAACAATTCAAACAAAAATCAACACGTCTATTCAGGTAGGTATAAGACACCCAATTGTCCGGTTTGCAATCAAGTACACAGAATTTATTATTGCGAGACCTTCCTTGGGAAGTCCAACGAAGAGAGAGCACGAACCATCTGGTCATTGAGATTGTGCAAAAATTGTCTAAGACCTGGTCATCAGGCTGCTGAATGTAGATTAGGCCCTTGCAAGAAGTGCTCGCAAAAACACAATACAGTATTACATGTAGACACAAACATAAAAGACGCACAAAGCAGTAGCAGCACCACAACACTTTCAGCCAGCGTGACAGAGCGGGTGTTGCTGTCAACCGCAGTAATCATGATAGCAGATAAAAACGGGAAACGTCATGAAGCAAGGGCAGTTTTAGATTCTGGGAGCCAGGCTTCTTTCATGACGGAGGCGTTACACCAAAAACTAAAGTTAAAATGCACAAATACGTCTACCTCAGTGGTGGGCATTAATAATTCGGTTTCAAAAATCACAAGGCGTTGCAATGCATTAATTGAATCGAGAACATCAGACTTCGCAGTGGAATTGTCCATGCTGGTGCTTCCAAACATCGCTAATCTTTGCAACAGTACAACACAAATACACAAACTAAACCTATCAAAGGACATTACACTAGCGGATCCCGAATATTTTAATCCAGCGAGCATAGATCTACTACTCGGTGCAGATATTTTTTGGGATTTGCTTGAATCAGGTCAAATACGTTTAGGTGACAACAGTCCCGTTTTGCAACAGACAAAGTTCGGATACATAATTTCAGGTCCCACTAGTGGATTAAGTCAAACACACACACTAACAAAAGGCCATTCGATTACATGTAATTTCATACAAACCAGCAATACACAGATACAGGAACAATTAGCTAAGTTCTGGACTCTGGAAGAAACACCAGATAATAAATTCTCAGTTTATTCAACGGAGGAGCAACTGTGCGAAGACAGTTTTGTAAACAATGTCACGAGACTTTCAGATGGTGAGTTCTCAGTTGCTATTCCTTTGAAAAATTCCGAGTCCAGCCTTGGGGATTCATACGAAAGGGCAAGACAGTGTTTTCTTGCACTTGAACGCAGATTGCAACGCTCACCAGAACTTAAGCGGATGTATACGGAGTTCATGATAGAATATAGGCACTTAGGTCATATGTCCCCAATACATACAAACACAAATATCAGCAAAAATACGACGAATCCATATTACTTGCCACATCACGGCGTATTACGGGAAAACAGCGAAACTACAAAGCTTCGTGTAGTTTTTAATGCAAGTGCACCTACAACCACGGGCGTGTCTAGTAACGATATCCAGGCTGTAGGTCCCACTATCCAGAGCGATTTATTTTCAATACTAATTCGGTTTAGACATTTTTCTTACGTCATGACGGGTGACGTTGAGAAAATGTATCGGCAAGTAGCTATTCATGAAGGGCAGCGACATCTCCAGAGGATTATTTGGAGGGACGATCCAAGTGATTCTCTTGAGATATACAACCTTAATACAGTTACCTATGGCACAGCATCAGCCCCATTTTTGGCGATAAGATGTTTGAAACAGCTGGCCAAACTCAAACTCAAACTCAAATCATTTATTGCAATGTCACAAGTTTAGGGGATCTTATTATTTATAAAAGTACAGGTGACGCCCTGTTGGGGCATAGCAATCATGAGAGGGCAACTGGTTGCCTTTTACGTACATAATGTTAAAGATTATTCCTAGGTCAAGTAAGTTAGTACTAGTTAGCATAATCATTTAGTTAAATCTATGTTAAATTTGTTAGTATTGTTATATTTTATTCAATTTTAATTAATTATTCACAATAATATTACAATTTATTACAAATTTATTCAGTCATTTAGAAGAGCTATTGAAGTATTGATTTTGTATCGTCATTAAAATATTCAGTTAAATTGTAATAGCATTTCTTTATGAGGAATTTTTTTAGGTTACTAATAAACAAAGTGTTTTTTTCTATATTTTTTAGGTAGTTTGGCAGATGATTGTATATTTTACTCAGCATGTGATGGGGACTGGTTGACACTAGTTTCATGGTTGTTAGTGGTATATCTATTTGATTTTTATTTCGATTGTTTCGTTTATTGTTCACCTTAAAAGAGTATAAATCAGTGTTCTTTCTGACAAATTTACAGGACTCCAATATGTAAATACATACTAGGGTCAATATTTGATGCTTGACAAAATAGGGTCTACAAGAGGTCATTTGCTCAATGTTTGTAAGAATTCTGATGCATTTTTTCTGTAGTCGGAATACTTTATCAATCTCACAACTGTTTCCCCAAATCACGATTCCGTAAGACAACCTAGAATGTGCATACGCATAATAAGCCGTAAGGGTAGTATCGAAGTCAGTAGCTCGTTTTAATTGATAAAGAGCGTAAGTAAAAGAGGAGAGTTTTTTTTTCAGGTTCTGAATGTGTGGTTTCCATGTCATATTTGTATCTAAGTCAATTCCTAATAGGGTTGTAGTATGTACTGATTCTAATACAGTATTTTCGTAGGTATATGATAATTGTAGGGGTGTTTTTTGATAGGGTTTGAATTGAATTAATTTCGTTTTCGTCAAATTGAGTTCTAAGTTGTATTTTTTAAGTATGTCAAAGATTGTGTCTAAAGTAAGATTTAATTTGTCATTTAATTCATTAATATTTGAGCATGGTATGAGGATGGAAAGGTCGTCAGCAAAAAAAATGCATTCTTCCGTTATTTTGTTGGGGAAATTGTTAATATAGATAAGAAAAAGCACACATCCTAGGACGCTACCTTGGGGGATGGAGCCGTTTGTCACGACTCTATCAGACCTAATAAATTCTAATTGCCATAGAGTGCAAAGATAGTGCTATATCTCAGATTATAAGTGAAGACTTTTATGTTGATGACTTAGTCACTGGGAGTCAATCCCCCAACCAATTAGTCGAAATCAGAGACAAAGTCGTACAAGAACTATCATCCGCTTGTTTTAACTTGCGCAAGATCAGATCCAATACCAAACATTTTGATAATAATTCAAATTCAGATCAGAAATTAAATCTAGGTGATCCAGGTTCCTCACACACATTAGGTCTTGGTTGGTCGCCAACAGATGACAATTTGTTTTTCGATATCAAGCCAAAATCTCACGACATTCACACAAAAAGATCAGTTTTGTCACAGATAGGGCAAATATTCGACCCCTTGGGATTACTCACGGTAATTGTAATCCAGGCAAAAATTATGCTACAGAAACTTTGGTTGTTGAAAATATCATGGGACGAGCCACTTCCATCTAATTTAGCACAAGTTTGGCAAAGATATATTTCAGAACTTGTTCAAATCAATAATCTTCGGATTCCTCGTTTAGTGACAGGTATAAATCCAAGACAAATCAAGTTGCACACATTTAGCGATTCTTCTCAAGATGCGTATGGGGCTTGCGTTTATGTCAGAAGTGTTACTAGCGATAATCAGGTACACGTGAACTTATTATGCGCAAAGAGCAGAGTTGCTCCTCTTAGGCCCGAAACCATACCGCGTTTGGAACTTTGTGGTGCACTCATAGCAGCAAGATTAACTGAAAATTACTTAAGGCGTTTAGGTTATCGGTAGATAGATGTATATTATGGTCTGATTCAACTATAGTTTTGGCTTGGTTGAAAACGGCACCAAATCAACTTAAACAAAAATTCGTTCAGAACCGTGTCGCTGAAATTCAACAGCTTACTAAGAATCATGAATGGCGACATATATCCACTAATGATAATCCTGCAGATATGTTAACTCGCGGCGTAAGCATATCAGAAATTTATAACCTAAGCTTGTGGTGGTCAGGACCCAAGTTTTTGCAAAATCGTGATGATAATTATCAGAAGGAAGACAATTCAGAAGTAGTCTTAGTAACCGAGATAAATACAGATAATACAGATGTAATTGATTTCAAAAGATTTTCTAAATTATTGGAATTAAAAAGGGCATTTGCAAAGGTATTACGCTTTATACACAATTGTACAAAGGACAAAACCAAAATCAAGGGTCCTTTATCAGTCGACGAAATCGAAAATAGTTTCAAAATTTTGCTCAAATTGTCACAAAGGCAGTCATTCGAGGAAGAGTATGAACTTTTAACACGAAAACAAAGCTTACCACACAAAAACAAATTACTGTCATTATCACCATTTTTAGACGAGTTTGGTTTGATTGGAGTCGGAGGCAGATTAGGCAACTCTCAATTTGAATATGGCAAAAAATATCCAATTTTGATTTCATGCAAACATCCAATAGCAAAACTTATATACGAGCATCAACACATAGTTCTATTTCATGCTTCACCACAACTTTTACTTGCATCCGTAAGAGAACAGTTTTGGCCGTTAGGTGGACGTAATACAGCTAGGTTTGTTGCACAAAAATGTCTTAGATGTTTTCGTTTGAAAGCTAAGACTGTCAACCCTATCATGGGCAACCTACCTCAGCAGCGTCTAGATCCAGGCTATCCCTTCGAAACTACCGGGATCGATTACGCAGGACCTCTAAGTGCTGCTGATCGCAAAGGCCGTGGGTGTAAGCTAATGAAAGTATACGTAGCGGTCTTTGTATGCTTTACAACAAAGGCTATACACTTGGAGTTGGTCACCGATTTGACCAAAGAAACTTATATAGCAGCACTACGTAGATTTATCGCGCGTCGTTCAAAACCACGCGAAATTTATACAGACAATGGAACCCAATTTCACGGTGGCACAAACGAAATTCAAAAATTCATTAAAAATAATTCAGAGTCCTTATCAGAAACCATGGCAAATGAGAATATAGGCTTCAAATTTCTTCCAGCCTACGCTCCGCATATGGCAGGGATTTGGGAAGCCGGAGTAAAATCCTTCAAGCTCCATTTGATGCGAGTATTAGGCACAGCTAACCTCACCTTTGAGGAACTTTACACGGCGTTAGTACAGATCGAGGCAATTCTAAATTCACGTCCATTGTATCCAATGTCACCTGATTCTAATGATCTCACTCCACTTACCCCTGGTCACTTCTTAGTCGGTCGACCTCTTACTGCATTGCCGAGTCCAATGTTGGTGGATTTCAATACGAATAGGCTGTGTAGCAACCAAAGTTGATACTTTTGGCTACAGTACCTACTCATAATATTCAATTATTTATTTAACTACTGGCCCCGTCTAAATGTGAATTTCAACTAACTTAGCCAGGGGCGGGACCAAAATTTATTATCATAATATCGACTTCGATCCTATGTCAGCTGTGTTTGACTTCAAAATGGAGTGTTTCTTTAATCCCTTGCGATGTTTTAAATTTGGAATACATTGCGCTTCCTAAGAAGTGATACGGTCGACTGTGCCAAATCTATACGGAGTCCATAGCATTTGTAACCTTATAGCCATAGCGACATAAGTGTCGTATTGTTTGGAGAGGAAACGATAATTTTACACTCTTTCTGTGGGCAAGCTTTCCTGTGGCGCCGATATAATTTTTTTCAAAGTTCTCAGCTCAACCAAACGAATTTATTGCCATTTGGACAGGACGTCAAAGGTTAGATTTCAGAAACATTTTAATATATTTTAGAAAGCAGAGCACTTCCTAGAAATTTACATTGAGGTAGGAAGCGGCATAGCAGACAGTTTAAAAATAAATAAATTATACTTAAAATCAGAAGCGTAAAATTGATGTAATCTCTTATGTAAGAACGTTGAATAATAATAATAAAACATATACATATAATTTAGGAGTTTTGACTGGTACTGTCTTCCAGTTTTATTGATGAAAGGATTCCTAAGAGAGCTCAAAATTGTTTACGATGCAGAGAAGCGGGAGTGGAGTTCTTTGATCTAGAAATATATTACATTTTTATTTATTCGATTGTTCTTTCCACCTCATTTGCATCTTGGAAACTGTTGACAATATTATTCCTACCTCTATGTTCTTCGCCATTACAAAAAATAGAGCCATCATGCCATTAATTCTGATTTGACAGGATTTTTTTTCAGATTGGTAAATACACTTCAGATAGGTTTTGACAGGTAGTAAAATAGAAAATTAATGTGTCTACGGGGGCGTAACCTGAAATAATCTGAGTGGGAGAAGGAGCTGATTTAAAGGAAATCAGGGTTTTTTTAAGGACAGTCAAGCGCGGATCGGAGAGTGGCGTTGCTCTCGAAGCGCGAACGGGTCGTCAAATCGCGGAATAAAACCTCGGAAGGATATTGGTCTACGTCGCGCGCGGATTTCCGAATCTATTAGAACCAAAATCCAATCGTACGAGTCGCGTAACGCGTTATAAAAGTGTCGAGTATCGAAAGTGCGGATTTGCAATAAGTAAAGCTTCGTTATTTAAATATATTGAAAGTGCTAACAGTGCGTCGGATGAAGTGCGTTCGTAATTGCGTAAAGGCTGAATTAGCTAATTTAAATTTTACCTGCAACGGTTTTCTCATGAAACTCAATAGAAACGAAATATAATTATTTCGTTATAGAGGCGTCGCGAAAATAGCGGGTGTACAATATTTATAAATATCAAGTATCTACATCAGAAATTTATTTATGTAACACGTTTTATATTTATCCTTTATCCCTATAGCTATCTAGGTCCTGAAGGAGATTATAATATATTATTTTAGCTTTCCTTCGTCTGGCAGAGATACTTATATTTTGATTTAGTATAGACGGTCTGTGGAAATTACGACAATTTTAGGTGAAGGAGCTAGCAGAAACAATACTTACCTTTTTCCCTATACTTAGGTTTTCTTCATACAGGTGTTTTATTTTTTTTCAGCTTTCTTTTTTTATATAGCTAGATCAACGAGATCCAGGCTGAAAAATTTCCACATGACTGTTCTCTAACTTCTGTCTTAGGGTTTAATTTAGAACCTTTTGTGAAAATGAAGTATTGTGTTTATAATATTATTTTAGGAACCAAGGGGTTTAGGAACGTAGAGTGTTTCCTAGGGTAAAGCATTTAGGTGTGTGACCGGGCTAGGTATGCAGTTGGATATGGAGGGAAGCCTTACTTTTATGTTTGTGTCGGAAACCATATCTGCCTAGTCGAGCAGGACCCCATCTGTGAGTATCTTGTAAAGGCTCTACGTTCACCAGTCAAGCTTAGTAAGTTAGAAAACTTAAAACTGACTTGGCCAGGTCTTTAGGAGAGATGTGTGAAAATTGGAGATGTTTTGAAAGGGTTTTTAGTATGAATGAGTAAAATTCTAGGGACTTAGGGTTTAAATGGTAGTCTAGATTGGCGCTGGATTTTGTTTGGAAGCGTATTATTCTGTGTAATACGTGGGCACGACTATTAAAGGTTGGCAGGGAGGTCGTTTCTAAATCGTTAGGGGCCCCCACTTCATTCAGGATTTGCCAAGAATCTCGAATTCCCTCAAATTTTAATTATAGCTGCAGCTACGCTACGAGTATCGACGACCCTTCAATATTCTTTATAAAACCATATATATATATCCCTAATATTATACCTAACACACATATACAAAATAATTATATAACACATTATGTTTACACACTGAATTCATCTTCGGCTTACGTCAAATTTCGTATTTGCGCGGGTGTATATCATCTTTGTATCAAGGCGTGTCAAATTAAAGTGTTATGCGGTGATACGGTATGTAATAATAAAAATACAGTGTAATTATTGGAGTCCTGGGAGTTGCTGAAACCTGTTGTTCCTGAAGGAGAGGTTTATTCAGCTAAGTCGCATGAAATACTTCAATCTTACGATTTCTCTCTTTTCATTTGATAAATTCTGAACTTGTGTACCTGTACCCATTTATTACGGTGTCCGGATCAAAATTATATTTCTCTGTTTATTTTAACCGTTATGAATACAATGTAGAGGTCCTACTAAAATATATACTAGATGATCACAAATTACTATGGCCATAATATTAAATAAATAATATTTAAATATATAGATAAATATTTAAATAAATAAATAAATAAATAAATAGATAAATAAATATATAAATAAATGACGAATAAGTACTCGACCAGAGTCGTATTTTGTTACAGTGGTTGCCGTGACGTCAGGATGAGTTGTCACTAAAATCTTAAATAATCTTATTTAAGTACCTCATTAAAGAATTTGGGTTACATTAGAACATAACGGTTATAAACTTTCATATAAAACGTGGGGTCATTCATAAAAATAAGAGAGATTTATCTATTATCTTGATGCTTTAAATTTTGCTTTAAATTGTGTTAAATTTAACTTTCTGTAAAACCCCTTGCATAGAAATAGGGGCGAAATACGATTTAATTTTTGCTTTACCCAAAAACTAGAACACTTTCAGTTTCGACTAATTCCAACTCAGAGCTCTTTTAAAAAGCTTTCTCACAACTTTTCAAACCATAAAACTTTACAATCTATTTGTGTCATTTGTTCTTGGAATTTCGTAACGAAAAAAAATATAGACCCGAATGTGGTTCGATGCAGAACATATGTTCGCATGCGGTATATTTTTCTTTTCCTTCCAAATATTGTGATCTGTCTGCGTATTAAGACGTCAAGAAGACAATATTATTTTGTGTTAAAAGTATGTTAAAAATGTTGCGTAACCTATTTAAATAGTTGATAACTTTATAGTCGAGTTAAAAATCGAAAGTAGAAAGATCGCATCTCAGACCTTCACAATTATATTATCTGTGACAAAGACAAGAAGACGTTCGTACTTATTATTAATTCGTGTTCATGGCACTTGAATGACAGGGTTGTAAAGAATGAAAAAAAGGGGTAAACAAACTGTTACTTGCAGTTGCAGTACCGCTTACGTTATCGTCCAGAAGTTTTATTATTTGTGAGATAACTGACACCAAGGACTAAAGTTTTTTTTTTGACGGCGTTACAATTGCCATTTCATTTGTTATGGGGCGCCAACATTCCTAAGTTAATGACGGTATGGATCAGTTGCGTAAAGGGAATCTATTTATGGTGGCATTAGGATAACAATGTTTTTTTCTTTTACCTTCTAAGGGCCTTTAAAGATTTATTATGTAGTTTTTTTCTTCATTTGTGGATTGTAACCTCTGTTGTCATAACAAAGCAAAACCGCCTCATTGCAATTTACGATTAGATTAGTTACAATTAGGTTAAATTAGTGCTTATATTATAGAATGTGTATGTTGGTGATAGAATGCTAAAGCAGGTGTGCTAACTTTGTCCGTCTGTCTGTCTGACTGTCTAGTATACCTAATATTTATCATTTTTTTTGACCCGTCTGTTTGATTGTCTGTTTATCTGTCTGTCTGACTGGCCGATTGTCTGATTGTCCGTTTGACTGATTTCCCGACTGTCTGTCTGTCTAATATAATAATGTTTTTAATTTTATTTTAATCCGTCTGTCTTATTGCCCGTATTAGCATCTGCTTATCCGTCTGTCTGTCTGACTGTCTAATATACCTAATAATTTTTAAATTTTAATCCGTCTGTCTTATTGTCAGTATTTGCGTATGTATACGTCTGTCTGTCTGACTGTCTAATATACCTAATAATTTTTAAATTTTAATCCGTCTGTCTTATTGTCAGTATTTGCGTATGTATACGTCTGTCTGTCTGACTGTCTAATATACCTAATAATTTTTAAATTTTAATCCGTCTATCTAATTGTCAGTATTTGCGTCTGTATACGTCTGTCTGTCTGACTAACCGTCTCTCTGACTGTCTATCCGTCCGTCCGTCTGTATATCCGCCTATCTGTCTGACTGGCTGCCTGTCAGTATTTGCGTCTGTCTGTCTGACTAACCGTCTGTCTGACTGTCTATCTGTCCGTCCGTCTGTTTATCCGTCTGTCTGTCTATACGTCTGTCTGTCTTTGCACCTGACCATCTATGTCTTTCTGTCCGTCCGTCTGTTCATATGTATGTATGTGTGTTCGATCGAGCACATACGCTGGAGGTGTTGATTGAAAAAGCGAACGGTGTCGCGGGCTAGAGGCTAGCAAAATATGTATGAAATTGTGTTGACGAATAAGATTGACGATGTAAATGGTATAAAACTATGTGTTAGTGAGGGTTCGATTGTCTGATTATGTGTGGTTTATATTATAACTTTGAGTTTTGCTTTGTAGGCTACTGAGATTATGATTATAAAAAAAATATCGCGTTCAAGCGCCATCTGTACGAACTTTTCCTGAACTAGTACGTCAACCCTTAAGCTGCACAGCCGGTGAGGGTGGTTTCGCGAAGGGTGCGGACTGCGCGGGCGACGATGTAAGGTTGCGATAGAGATCTAAGAGAGGGCGCTCTGTGTTGTGTTTTAGTATAAAGTTGGCAAATTTTCTTTATGGTTGAGGTTCAATCATAATACCTATTGTGATTTTAGCAAAGTTTTTCCTTCCTTTAAAAATTAAAACCGTGCAAAAATCAAGGGGCGTTCTGTAGCCAAAAGTATCAACTTTGGTTGCTACAGAACCTACTCATAATATTCAATTATTTATTTAACTACTGGCCCCGTCTAAATGTGAATTTCAACTAACTTAGCCAGGGGCGGGACCAAAATTTATTATCATAATATCGACTTCGATCCTATGTCAGCTGTGTTTGACTTCAAAATGGAGTGTTTCTTTAATCCCTTGCGATGTTTTAAATTTGGAATACATTGCGCTTCCTAAGAAGTGATACGGTCGACTGTGCCAAATCTATACGGAGTCCATAGCATTTGTAACCTTATAGCCATAGCGACATAAGTGTCGTATTGTTTGGAGAGGAAACGATAATTTTACACTCTTTCTGTGGGCAAGCTTTCCTGTGGCGCCGATATAATTTTTTTCAAAGTTCTCAGGTCATAAACCAAACGAATTTATTGCCATTTGGACAGGACGTCAAAGGTTAGATTTCAGAAACATTTTAATATATTTTAGAAAGCAGAGCACTTCCTAGAAATTTACATTGAGGTAGGAAGCGGCATAGCAGACAGTTTAAAAATAAATAAATTATACTTAAAATCAGAAGCGTAAAATTGATGTAATCTCTTATGTAAGAACGTTGAATAATAATAATAAAACATATACATATAATTTAGGAGTTTTGACTGGTACTGTCTTCCAGTTTTATTGATGAAAGGATTCCTAAGAGAGCTCAAAATTGTTTACGATGCAGAGAAGCGGGAGTGGAGTTCTTTGATCTAGAAATATATTACATTTTTATTTATTCGATTGTTCTTTCCACCTCATTTGCATCTTGGAAACTGTTGACAATATTATTCCTACCTCTATGTTCTTCGCCATTACAAAAAATAGAGCCATCATGCCATTAATTCTGATTTGACAGGATTTTTTTTCAGATTGGTAAATACACTTCAGATAGGTTTTGACAGGTAGTAAAATAGAAAATTAATGTGTCTACGGGGGCGTAACCTGAAATAATCTGAGTGGGAGAAGGAGCTGATTTAAAGGAAATCAGGGTTTTTTTAAGGACAGTCAAGCGCGGATCGGAGAGTGGCGTTGCTCTCGAAGCGCGAACGGGTCGTCAAATCGCGGAATAAAACCTCGGAAGGATATTGGTCTACGTCGCGCGCGGATTTCCGAATCTATTAGAACCAAAATCCAATCGTACGAGTCGCGTAACGCGTTATAAAAGTGTCGAGTATCGAAAGTGCGGATTTGCAATTAGTAAAGCTTCGTTATTTAAATATATTGAAAGTGCTAACAGTGCGTCGGATGAAGTGCGTTCGTAATTGCGTAAAGGCTGAATTAGCTAATTTAAATTTTACCTGCAACGGTTTTCTCATGAAACTCAATAGAAACGAAATATAATTATTTCGTTATAGAGGCGTCGCGAAAATAGCGGGTGTACAATATTTATAAATATCAAGTATCTACATCAGAAATTTATTTATGTAACACGTTTTATATTTATCCTTTATCCCTATAGCTATCTAGGTCCTGAAGGAGATTATAATATATTATTTTAGCTTTCCTTCGTCTGGCAGAGATACTTATATTTTGATTTAGTATAGACGGTCTGTGGAAATTACGACAATTTTAGGTGAAGGAGCTAGCAGAAACAATACTTACCTTTTTCCCTATACTTAGGTTTTCTTCATACAGGTGTTTTATTTTTTTTCAGCTTTCTTTTTTTATATAGCTAGATCAACGAGATCCAGGCTGAAAAATTTCCACATGACTGTTCTCTAACTTCTGTCTTAGGGTTTAATTTAGAACCTTTTGTGAAAATGAAGTATTGTGTTTATAATATTATTTTAGGAACCAAGGGGTTTAGGAACGTAGAGTGTTTCCTAGGGTAAAGCATTTAGGTGTGTGACCGGGCTAGGTATGCAGTTGGATATGGAGGGAAGCCTTACTTTTATGTTTGTGTCGGAAACCATATCTGCCTAGTCGAGCAGGACCCCATCTGTGAGTATCTTGTAAAGGCTCTACGTTCACCAGTCAAGCTTAGTAAGTTAGAAAACTTAAAACTGACTTGGCCAGGTCTTTAGGAGAGATGTGTGAAAATTGGAGATGTTTTGAAAGGGTTTTTAGTATGAATGAGTAAAATTCTAGGGACTTAGGGTTTAAATGGTAGTCTAGATTGGCGCTGGATTTTGTTTGGAAGCGTATTATTCTGTGTAATACGTGGGCACGACTATTAAAGGTTGGCAGGGAGGTCGTTTCTAAATCGTTAGGGGCCCCCACTTCATTCAGGATTTGCCAAGAATCTCGAATTCCCTCAAATTTTAATTATAGCTGCAGCTACGCTACGAGTATCGACGACCCTTCAATATTCTTTATAAAACCATATATATATATCCCTAATATTATACCTAACACACATATACAAAATAATTATATAACACATTATGTTTACACACTGAATTCATCTTCGGCTTACGTCAAATTTCGTATTTGCGCGGGTGTATATCATCTTTGTATCAAGGCGTGTCAAATTAAAGTGTTATGCGGTGATACGGTATGTAATAATAATAATACAGTGTAATTGTTGGAGTCCTGGGAGTTGCTGAAACCTGTTGTTCCTGAAGGAGCGGTTTATTCAGCTAAGTCGCATGAAATACTTCAATCTTACGATTTCTCTCTTTTCATTTGATAAATTCTGAACTTGTGTACCTGTACCCATTTATTACGGTGTCCGGATCAAAATTATATTTCTCTGTTTATTTTAACCGTTATGAATACAATGTAGAGGTCCTACTAAAATATATACTAGATGATCACAAATTACTATGGCCATAATATTAAATAAATAATATTTAAATATATAGATAAATATTTAAATAAATAAATAAATAAATAAATAGATAAATAAATATATAAATAAATGACGAATAAGTACTCGACCAGAGTCGTATTTTGTTACAGCTGCAACGATGGGATCGCGTAGAACAGATGCGCCAGCACTTTTGGGTTAGATGGATGAAAGAGTATGTATCCGAGTTACAACAAAAGACGAAGTGGCGTTACTGCAACGGCAAGCTGGAAAAGGGAACTTTAGTAATAGTCAAAGAGGATTTCCTACCGCCAATGAAGTGGTGTCTCGGACGCATTTTGGAAGTATTTCCTGGCAAGGATGGAATCAATCGAGTAGCAGATATCCTCACCAAGAAGGGTGTCATAAGACGAGCATTCACCAAAATTTGTCCCCTTCCGGTTAACCAGACAGACGATAAAGATAAAGACAATCAGATATTTTGTTGAAAGCAGGGCTTTCAACGGCGGGGGGCATGTTAAGAATTGGAGCACAAAACTTCAACCGCAAACCAGCGCAGCAGAGTTGTGACGAGAAATATAAAAAGAAGGAGGTACCCTACAAAAATGAGAAAACTCGCGAGCCGGCAGAGCTCGTTCACCCGTGAAGCGACACACTCAAATATTATTATACACTCATGTCAATCACCTATTTAATTGTAATAATAAGCAATAAATTCATTGTCATCTCATCTTCCTTACGTGGTATTCATTGTTGGTGAAACAACAACCAATCCAGAACCTGATCCAGAATCCAAATCAAGAAAGCATATCCAGATTTCGTTGTCAAAGACGAATTCAGAGAGACGCCACAGTCTCCTTCACACCGTATTGTACAAAGGCGGGCTTATTACTAGGAGCAATTTCTTCCAGCCAACCTTTGGGCGGTGAAGAAATAATTATTAATAAAATGTACAGGTGGGACAAACAAATAAAATATTTGATAAAGAAAACAATAACCAATAAAGTGAATCTACATCTTACTATTACTTATTTACAATATAGGGTGAAATTAAATCAAGCGACCAAAATCATACTGGAGACTCGGTTAGTGGTCAAGAACTAGGTTCAGTTATCCTTTTGGCCATTTTCAAAAAATATTTTCTTTTGCTCCCTTACTGGTTGACTAGTTTAAGTACAATTCCTAGTGAAGGCAATACAGGGAAAAAAAATTTTTTTTCGTATTTCACCTGGAGGGTCATTAAACCTTGTTCCTGGTGACTAACCGCGTCTCCAGTATGAATTTGGTCGGTTGATTTAATTTCACCGAGTATACATGTAGTGTCAAATAATAAATAGGTATAAATTTATATCGTTATAAATGCCATTTACATAGTATACAAACATATACAATGTATTGTGCCAATACACAATATACAAACATACATATATATAATATATATACATATATATAAATCACTGTAATGAATATAATATAATAAATGTAATGAATAATACAAATAGACTGAGTGATAAAGTGCCATGACTACCATCCCAACGAATCTTCATAATGAGACCTAATATTTCGCTTAAATATCTCTAGAGAAGGCGACATACGGATCTCAGAGTGTAATTCATTCTAAAGACCAAAGAGGTGGCAAAGAGAAGAAAAGTGGCTAGCCAGGATATAAACAAAGAAAAGAGTAAAGGAGTTAAAACGCCGCCTTGCGGGACACCAGCAGTAACCAGTATCCGTGCGAACACACTGCTGACGACCTTTAAGGTATGACTCGAACCAAACAGTCGCTGCCGGAGATACGTTAAGCGAGCGTAGTATATATAGCAAAATGTCAAAATCAACGGTATTAAAAGCGTTGCTAAAGTCCAACAACGTTACAACAGTGATCTTATGATTATCCACATTTTCTCTTATGTCGTCAGTAATTTTAATAAGAGCGGTGACTGTGCTGTGGCCTTTACGAAACCCGGATTGAAATGGATTAAAGATTATTACAGGAAAGGAAACCAGAAAGTTGTTCATGAACAAGTCTTTCTAGAACTTTTGAGAGTAAGGGTAGAATTCATATGGGACGGAACTGTGATAAAATTGTGGGATTACTTACCTTAGGGAGAGGTATAATAAACGCTCTTTTCCAAGAGGTGGGAAAAGTACTGGAAATAAGAGAGAAATTGAGGATGTTGGTGATGTGAAGAAGGATAATGTCAATTATGGGAATTATCATTTTTAGGCTAATATCGTCAAAACCAACAGCTTTACTGGTAATGTATAATATGCCGCGCTTAACATCACGATCAGTGACATGCTTAAAATTAAAAGGAGAAAAATCAGGGGCAGGCTGGTTTAAAAGGTGTGATAAAGTATTGTTTTTAGTTGTTACATCTAACACAAAAGGAGGAGTTGGAGCAGTTAGATCAAAGTCCATAGAAGCATCAGTATGTGATTTGCCAATGCCCAATGATTTAAGGAAATGCCACAGTTGTGAACTATCAAAATATTTATTTTGTAAAATAGATACTTACATAAAGTATACTTTCTACAAGTCAAAGTTAATCTTTACAATAAATATCTT
Organism: Ypsolopha scabrella; assembly: GCA_910592155.1. Lineage (NCBI taxonomy): Eukaryota > Metazoa > Arthropoda > Insecta > Lepidoptera > Ypsolophidae > Ypsolopha > Ypsolopha scabrella. The sequence goes on from OU342986.1 coordinate 19,200,621, forward strand.
TAGAATAAAAAATAATATGAATATACTAATAAGGGAAATACATACAAAAAATATTTAGGTTGGGCTACAAAAATTAATTTATACACATACATAAAGTAGAGAAATCTAGGAATAAAAATATTATATATAAATGATGGAAGGAACAAACAAGTTGATAAATAAATAAGGGAAATACATCCAAAAAATATTGAGCGGGGAGCGGTTAGGTTAACATGTGAGTACATAGTTAGTAGTTTTAACAGAATTCACTATATGCAGAAAAAATCAAACAAGGCGCTCTAACCAAAATCTCCAAACACTTTATCAAAATCAATAAAAATAAAAATATTTATTTTTGCAAAATAGATACATAAAGTATACTTTCAACTTAATTTTAACAATATATCTTTAGAATATAAAAAAAATATATAATAATACGGGAAATAAAATATAAACCTGCATAAAATAGAGGAATCTAGGAATAAAAATATTATATATACATAATGCAATGAAGAAAAGGGTTAATAAATAAAAACGGGAAATACATACAAAAAATATTAAGTTTGGGCTACCAAAATGTAATAAAGTTATAAACCTGCATAAAGTAAAGAAATATAGGAATAAAAATATTATATATACATAATGCCTAACCATCCGCACCATTCGATTAGTATTGCTAAGAAGAAGGGCAAGAAACTTAGCAAACATGATTTTTTTCATTTATAACATAGCCTTAATCTATACAATTTTCTTATACCTACTTAAGTAAAGGCAAATATAAAACCATAGGAATTATGTCCAAGAGAAAAAAAAATTGATCTTAGTCAATCCGTCTTACATTGTCTATTACCTTTTACAGCAAAGTCAGTTTACATATTAGTTAACTATAAAGGGCTTAAGATTAGCCTTTAGAGGAATCAAACATTTCGTATTAAAATTTGCTAATTATGACTCACAATTTTGATAAAGATTATTATTATTTATTACACCATGCTTCATTATCGTCCAGATAATCATTGATTTTATAATAAGCTTTTTTAAGTAGTCCCTGTTTAACCCTTTACAGCATGGATTTTTTGATTTTGTTCAAATTAATTTAGGTGATTCCAGGGCTTGATAGGTACTCCGGAAAAATATTATTTTATTTTTAGGATTATTGTAATTTGCAATATTCAACTCCAAAGTCAATGTCTCAAATATGATACGTCATGCAGTTAGGTACACATACCATATATGATACTAAATGCAGTAAGGGTATGTGTTTTAAATTATATATCTATTTATATTTTATCCTGATGAAATGAAACAAATTAAAATACAATGAAAGTGTTTAATTCAATTTCATTCTAAATGGAAGGTTTGCTCCTCATCATCACTATTAAGTGGAATGGAACGCCCGGTAAAGCGTCGACACTGTCGAGTCGCTAAAAAAAAAATTACGTACATAAATAATATTAGAAATATTATAATCTTAACGCATGTAGTATCGCATTGTACAATTACCATACATGTATAAACTATCATATTTAAAGTAAGAAGATTCAACAAAAAAATATGAAAAAATAAATTATAGTTACTCTTAATGCATGTAGTATCACATTCGAAAATCACCCTGCCTGCATGTAGTATCATATTTGAATTCAACAAAAAAATATGAAAAAATAAATTAGAGTTACTCTTAATGCATGTAGTATCACATTCGAAAATCACCCTGCCTGCATGTAGTATCATATTTGAATTTAGAAAATTACCCTAACTGCATGAAGGATCATATCAGATACAAACTTTGGGATAAGCAATTATAAAGCAGTAACTGATAAAACTTACGCCTTTTTCCGTAGAACTTAGCAGGATCCATAGTTTTTTCACGCAAAACAAAGAAATAATTGTATGCGGAGGAAAATCTTGTGAAAATCAACGTTTCAAATCTCCAATAAATACTAACTGGCAGAAATGACGGCTTCTAAAGTTTGGTGACAGATATAACAAACCATGGACAAGTAAAAACTCAATTTGTTTTTTTTGTGTTTGGATATTAGTCAAGTGTACAATTCTACCATATGCACGTCCTATTGACCGCTCATTTTTTGTTAATCTGTATAAAACCTTAGTGTATCATATATGATACGGTATGCGGTAAAGGGTTAATGTATAATTTAAACTTATTTTCAGGCAAACTAAGGACCTCCTTTGGAAGTTTATTGTAAAATCTTATACCATGTCCTACAAAAGAGGTACCTACCTTGGCAAGTCTGAATTTTGGAAAAGCTAGTTTATATTTGTTTCTGGTTTCAACAGAGTGGTCCACACCAAGCCTCGGGAAATTATCAATATTTTTTCTGACATATCTAATAACTTGATAAATAAATTCACATGGGACCGTAAATATATTAATTTCCTTAAACTTTTCTCTCAATGAATCTCGATACTTCATGTTATAAATAGACCGAATTGCTCTCTTTTGCAAGACAAAGACTGCTTCTATATCCGCGGCTCTACCCCACAACATTATGCCATATGACATAATGCTGTGAAAATAACTGAAATATACTAATCTAACAGTATCTTCATCAGTAATCTGCCTTATGCGTCTAACAGAGTAAGCGGCTGAACTAAGTCTACCACAGAGAGCTTCTATGTGGGGACCCCACTGAAGACGAGAGTCTATAGTAATACCCAAAAACTTAGTTTCGTTAACTAACTCCAGCTTGGACCCCTGCAAAAATAAACTGACATCTACTTGAATTACATTTGGTAAAGTAAACTTTATACATTTCGTTTTTTTTTCACTAAGAACTAAATTATTTGCAGTGAACCAATCAAGAATCAGAGAGATAGTTGAATTCGCGTCATCAAGAATATCATTATGTCGATTCACTTTAAAAATAAGTGACGTGTCATCTGCGAATAGAATTATCTCAGATAAGCCTCTAACTAAGTAAGGAAGGTCATTTATGTATATTAAAAACAATAGGGGCCCCAACATGGAGCCCTGCGGAACACCCATTTTAAATAATGCTCCAGATGACTTTACTCCATTAATGTCTACCTTTTGAATCCTGTCACTAAGGTATGACTTAAATAACGCCAAAGATTTACCCTTAACTCCATAGTGATCTAATTTACATAAAAGTGTTTGTGTGATATTAAGCAACTCAAACGCGTTCTGCTTACCACAAAATGTATGAAAGACCTTGCTACCTGTCTGGCCTGCACAAAGAGTAACTCGCTGGGCCCAGTATAAGATTACACACCAGCGGACAGTAACAAGGTTTTTCATATGAACGATTTAATAATCAAACAGGACACTCACATAAATCCAGTAAAATATTGACTGCGTCACGATACCTCCAGAAGTCCAAATCTGGGGTCCTCGCTGATTGTGCCGTTTCGCTGCTCCAGGGCTGGCCGAGCCGGTAAGATGGAGGGGAAATACAAGGCAGGGATCAGCAGGAAATCAAAGGAATGTGGCCACGAGGACTGGCTACGTGTCACCAAAATTCTGACGCAATCACCAAAGTGTCTTCCTGGAATTAGCTCGGCTTCTACGAGATCAATTCCCCAATACGGTTTCACACTAGAAGACACGCACAGTTGGCCCTAAAGCAGGCTATTCAACCTTTTAGGCACCCAATTTTCTCAAAACCCCACACGGAAGAGAAAAAATCCACGTCATCTCCAACAAAATCATAGACAAGAGGAATTAAAAACAAACAAAGTGATTACACCGCCGCTAGCGGTCTCTAAATGCAGATTAGAACACTGCGAACAAAGCGCGTTCAATTTGAGTGTTGCGCGAACAATCCCCCGCTCCGGACTGATGCCCCCATCAGAACGCTAGCTCAATCAATCGGGAGCCGGGAGAGTGTTGCTACAGCTCGTCGCAGAATCGAACCTCCAACCAACACCTCAGCGACACGAGGAGTCCCATCCCCACCGTATATTAACTTGATAATGCGACCCCGGCGCCAATGTAGAGATGCCAAATTTGCATCCTTCAATAAAACTAAGTCTCCTTCTTTCGGAGGTTCGGTCCTGTCTGTCCACTTCACCCGCTGCTGTAACAAATGCAGATATTCCAACGACCAACGATTCCAGAAGTCCTGGCCCATTTGTTGCAACATTTGAAAACTTGACAACCGGGTTGTACGTTCTTCCCTCCAGGGGTATTCCGGCAGGGCAGTAAGAGGCTGCCCAATCAAGAAATGGCCAGGAGTCAAGACCTCGAGGTCGTTTGGATCAGATGACAGGGGACAGAGAGGACGAGAGTTGAGGACGGCCTCAACTTTACAGAACATAGTGACGAGCTCCTCGAAACTTAAAATGGTCTCCCCGATGACGCGGCGGAGGTGGGTCTTGGCCGACTTCACGGCGGCTTCAAAAATCCCCCCCCAGTGGGGGCAAATTGGCGGGCTGAACCGCCAAGTTATCCCCCTCTGGGCGCAGATATGACTTAAACTAACACAATTATTTTCTAAAAATTTATATACATCTTTCAAATAGTTTGAGGTACCCTGGTAGTTTGTGCCATTGTCAGAGCGGATCAATGAAGGTAGACCCCTACGCGAAACAAAACGGTCTAACGCAGCAACGAAGGCCTCCGTGGACAACGAGGACACTAATTCCAAATGGACGGCCTTGGTGGACAAGCACACAAATACGCACAGGTAAGCCTTAACAATCCGAGCGTTACGAAGAGTGGAGGTCTTGACCGAGAACGGGCCTGGCATGTCCGTTGCGACTCCTTCGAATGGTCTCGACTGGGTGATCCTGTCAGCCGGCAGATCTCCCATCTGAGGCTGCATCAATGAGGCTCGCAGTCTGTAACAAGGAACGCAGGAGAAAACTACATTGCGAATTACCCGGCGAGCAGACAATATCCAAAACTCCCGCTGTAATATCGCCAATAACGCATTGCGTCCCGCATGAGAGTTACGAACATGTCGGTCCGATACCAAAAGCGTTACCAAAGGACCCTCCTTGGGTAACAGCAGAGGATGACGGCTTCCGTATGGCAGGTCAGCCTTCCGAAGTCGACCTCCAACACGCAGAAGTCCCTGTGAATCCAGAAAAGGATTTAATCTAGCGACCGCTCCCTTCAGCTTGGCACGTTCATCGCGAAGAATCTGCAATTCAGACTTGAAACAGTCAAATAAAAATCGATTTGATAGCCCTTGTTAACTTTCTGATACTAAAAAAAAAACAATTCTATTTCGTTAGGGCACTTAACTATAACTGTCAATTTTGAACTGCCACCAATATCATGATAACTCGAACATAATATAGTCGCAGATTAATAGTCACTCATAAAAAAAAATATCAATATAATAAAATAATAAATAATATACAATATGGTATAAAAAAATAAAAAATACAAGCAATATAAATAAATACTATAAAATAAATAAATTGTTTTAACTTTAGATCGAAAAGGATGGATTACATTCCATCACTCATCCGCCAGTAAGACCAATAGTCATAAAAATGCACAGCATTATACACATTAAGCACATTACATTAAAAATAAAACGATATCAAGCTTAAAGTTGAAAATGAAAAGCAAAGTGATTGCAGCTAACTTTATATATATTATTATAATAATTTGGGGAAAAAGTTTCTTCGCATTTTATATGATTTTTTTTTTTAGTTTATTTACATTTAACTAAAGTATGTAGGTGGTAGAGCTGATGCCGAGCTCGACTGTGGAGGTACCACCATCTTACTCGCAAATCCTCCCGAAGTTATTCGGGGGAGAGTAAGAGAACAGCTCTCAGGCAAAACCAGGCGGCCCACCATTGCCTGGGACCGATGGATGGCGGTATATCCATCCCCAATTGCCAGGCCTTATATAAAACAGACTGGTGACGGGCAGCGGCGTCATTGGTGAAAGGGTTTCGGCACCGCGCTCACCAACCCGCCTGCCCAGCGTGTGTGAGTATGGGCATTTCTTCCAGGGGGACCGCCAAGAGTGGCGAAATCCTGGAAAGGCCTATGTCCAGCAGTGGACGAAACAGGCTGATGGATGGATGAAAGTATGTAGGTGCCATTTTGTTCGATAACTTTCTGCCATCTTGTAGGTAGGGACATGATCCCATTGCTATAGAAATTCTGGGGCTTCTGATAAAAAAACCGCGACAAGTGGTTTTGGCAGTCCTCTCGTGATGTTAACCTGACACTGCCTAAAGAATTCTGAAGAGACCGAAACAACTGGAAATCTGAAGGTACAAGGTCAGGACTATACGGCGGATGCGTTACTACGTCCCAGCCAAACTCTGTTAATTTTTGCTGAGTGGCTAAAGATGTGTGAGGTCTAGCGTTATCATGATGAAAAACCACACCCCTTCTGTTGACTAATTCCGGCCGCTTTCTCTCAACTTCTTGCTTTAATCTCATCAGTTGTTCACAGTAGAGTTCAGAATCGATGGTCCTGCCTGGCGGTAACAGCTCATAATGAATAATGCCCTTCCAATCCCACCATACACACAGCATTACCTTGTTGCGAGATAACCCGGGTTTCGCCAGAGTCTGTGAAGCCTGACCAGCCTTTGACTATGACCTTTTTCGCACGTTCTTGTCGTACGTGATCCACTTTTTATCACCAGTTATAAGGTTTTTCAAAAATGATTCGGTTTCATTACGTCGTAATAAAGAATCACAAATGAGTACACGGTTCATTAAGTTTCTTTCAGTGAGTTCATGAGGCACCCAAATATCGAGCTTTTTCGTGTACCCAGCTTTTTTCAAATGCGCCAAAACTGTTTTGTGGTCAATCCCCAGTTCTTTAGCTACATCGTAACTACTGATATGCCGATCTTGCTCCACTTTTTCAAAAATGGCATCCATTTTATCAGTAACAGGGCGCCCAGAGCGAGGTGCATCTTTGACATCAAAATTTCCGGATTGAAAACGCTTAAACCAAATTTGTGCTACTCTCACAGACACTGCACTAGGTCCATAAACATCACAAATTTTTTTCGCGGCTTGCGTTGCATTTTGACCTTTTTTGTAGTAAAATTTTAAAATGTACCGAATTTCTTCATTAGATTCACTCATCTTAACAGTAAGAAAAACAAATGAAAATCACACATTTTACCTAATTTAAATTTGGAATTATCTTTTTAAAAATTTAAACTTTTTAATAATACCAAAACCAGCCAGATACAAATGGTATGTATAGCCAAAGAGATTTTATTATAAGTTCATACATACTATATGCGAAAAGAGTTTTTCCCCAACCTAATATTATAATGAAAGATCATAAATTTATAACATATAAATATATCTTAACCATATTTATTTAAAAAAATTACTCCATACTTTTAATGAAAATTCTTACCGTACAATAAACCTCGTCTAGCGGCATCTGAGATGACTTGATCGCTAGATAGCACTAACAATAAGAGAAGCTTGTCAAAGTTTTTGTGCAAAGGTTCATTGGTGAGCTGATAGATGGCGCTAATAGTAGCTTCCCAACTTTTTTGTGCCATAATTGAGTTCTGTACCCGCTACATGTGATGGTACGGAACTCTTCGTTAACGAATACCACTCAAACCTAGCCAAATTCTTCGTTTCACTACAGAGTATGTCCTACAATCTGACTTACGTCCGTTGCCGTCTTTAAGTAAGAGCCATAACGAATACCGTTCATTGCATGGGGACGCCCCTTAACTTTTTAAAAATATTTTATTATTTATCGTGCTAAAGGCACTAGTAAAACTGTAATTCTGTGAAAATTTCAACTTTCTACCTATTATGGTTGAAGCTGTAGACTCCTGTGACAGATGGACAGACAGTGGAGGCTCAGTAATAGGTTCCCGTTTAGCACCCTTAGGGTATGGAACAAGCAGACTTCGTGCTTGTGCTGGGTGACATGTGTTACCAGTTGTTATAACAAAATGTATAGCAATGTCACCTGTGTAGAAGCCTCCAGATAGGTGTTCAGTACTCGCACGCACTGTTGTGACGTAGATATAAACCGATGCACGTTCTTCAGTTTGGTGCTGCACTCCCAACATATTTGAAGAGCCTGCTTTCTTAGCAAACATTGGAGGTACTGAAAACAGTAAGACTTTGTTAAGGAATTCCGTGTGTTCCTAACTCGACAGTAGCTCACAAATACACGGGGAGCGAGGTGGTGCGCGGGGAGCGAGGTGGCGTGCAGGGAGCGAGGTGGCGTGCAGGGAGCGAGGTGGCGCGCGGGGAGCGAGGTGGTGCACGGGGAGCGAGGTGGTGCGCGGGGAGCGAGGTGGCGTGCAGGGAGCGAGGTGGCGCGCGGGGAGCGAGGTGGTGCGCGGGGAGCGAGGTGGCATGCAGGGAGCGAGGTGGCACGCGGGGTGCGAGGTGTGTGTAAGACGCTCAGCAAAGAAATTGGCACCATCATAGCCTAATTTTATTATTTTTTGTTTTAATTTATACTACAATCTGAATAAATTTAAAACTTATATTTATTACCGTCTGTGAGTAAGAGCCAGAGCAAATAATGTTATAATAATGCCATTTTTTCGAGGTATCTTGAATAGGGACCCCATTTAAGGGCCCATAATACCTAAATCGCAGTCCTGCTCTAACGCTTCTGCTTTTTAACTGTCTATCCTACTCTAATCAGATGCCGTGCAAGCAAAAACATCAGTTATTTTGAAATTATTTCTATGGAACAGTCTGCAGCTGCTTTATACTAATATCAGTTAATCTGTTATATTATGCAAAGTTTCAGATCTAATTTCAAGTATTCATTGTTTATTGTACGGTTTGGAGGTAACTTTGTAATTTTTTTCTATTAAGAAAATTTCATGGAATCAAGTTTTCACAACAATATGGACATAGCATTAGTCCTCAACTTTATCATTTATCAATTTCAGAGTGATTATTGCAGTATTTGTTGGTATAAAACAGGATCATGCAAAGCGAAGTATTATACACCCTTATTAATTATAAAGTCCACAGACCAATGGAAAGTTAATGCAATACAAAGTGATCACTGCCGAATCTGGGACTGAGCTTTAACTATCGTACTAGACGCACAATTTGGAACTAACAGAACACTGAGGACTTTCCTAACGGACAAGAAGTACAGAATATCTGTGGAGGGATCGGCTAAGCCTAGCCAAAAGATAATCAACTTCTACCACAGAAGGCTCAAAATCAAAGGATGGCGGCGGTTGTAGCTACATCTTACCTGAACTGGGCCTGAGTAAATCATCTCTCAGTTGAACAAAAACTGTCTTTTACACTGAGACTGCAGGCATACTTCAAGCGGCTAGAGTAGCAGCAGAAGCATTGTGAACGAACAAACCTTGTGATATTTAAGAAATCACAACAGATAGTGCTGCATCCTTATCAGCATTAAACAAACCAGTGAGCAGATCTAAGATCACATCAGACTCTCACAAGGAACTTCAAGATATCTCAAATGTATGTAGTCACAACACAGGAAATGAACAAGCAGACTTGTTAGCTAAACTAGCATCCACAAGCAAGGGAAACACAAGGAAGTTATGGCGTCCCCCTCCCCCAGCTCACCATTTACCATTAGTACTAAATACTTTCCCCACAAAACAAGCCAGTGTTGAAGATTTTTGGTTATTTTGTGACTGTAGGTACATCAGAGATTTTCATTCGTGGTGTCACTACTACCTAGGTACCTATAGGAAGAGAGAAGGGATGAAGAAACCTTACCATAGAAAAGTGCAAAATAGTGAAAGTTTACCTCTAATTCATCGTCTTCGGAAGTATTTAAGCAAAAATCGACAATTTTCCAATACTTTTCGTCGACTAAGGTCAGGTTTCTGTCGTTAGACAAACAAAATGCACAAATCGTAATCATCATCGTATTTTCGGCACTGGACACTGAACGAGCAAATGATTTTCGGCAGAGGTTTTGATTTTAGAAAGTGTATAATAGCCATTAGCGGCAGGCCGCTCAATCTTAGAAGAAATGGATGGGTAATTCAGAGATCACAATGCTGTTAACTTATAAAGTACATCGATAGCTTGATTAATAATTGTAAACGGCACTTTTTAATTTTATAGGATTATTTACACTTTTGTTCTAACTATAACTATCTTATAGCTTTATCTAAACTTATAGCTTTATCAGATTGCGGTGTTCTAAGCTTACTAATAGTTCTATAAATTCTGTATAGATGTCATTTGTATTTTGCTTTGATAATCCTCAGTATTTTTTTATAGTATGGGGCAATATATAATAAAATACTAAAGTGAAACCTCATAAATAATTAAGTTTATTTTTGTCCAACGATAATAATATGACAAAAGAGTACATATGGAAACAGTACAACATTTTGAATGTTCGCTGATGCCGTGTTGCCAACTTAGTAGTTTTACCACTAAGCCTGGTGGTTTTTGATCCCATGTTAGTGGGCAAATTGTGGGTGGCTAATGGATTTTTTAGTGGCCATCAATCACATAATCTCAATCAAGTTTGTAGTGGTAATTGAAAATTTATGTACATGTGGGTACCCAAAAAATTCGACAAAATTTAATGTATTTGTCCGAAAAACAACGAATTATTCAATATTTTAACCCTTGCTGACAATACGTTTTTATCTATTCAAAGGAACTGTTTCTCCGTGAGCTCACTTATAAAGCTACATAGTTAAAGTCTTGGATATTGTTATGAAAGGATCGCATAAAGAATGAAAATATTTGACGAAATTTCTCCGGATTACTAACTGTTGAAAATTAAAAAAGCGAGCCTTTCGCACCATAAATAAGGTGGCTGAAAACATTAACGTGTTTCTATTGCTTTTGAATTAGTTTCAAAAAAGCCTTATTGTTTGGATTAGTTTAAATGCATGAAATGCGTCTATGCAGTTTCACAAAACAGAAGGACGCATTAGAAACGCTACAGAAAGCACTCTATGAGATTTGGGATCATGGTTTTCACTTTATTTTACAGAATTTGCTTTTTCGTTCATTGCGTTTATTCTGTAGTTTTAATTGTCAAACAGAATAAATTATTTCCCCATGCATCACATCGTAGAGACAATAGAGTGTCAAGAAAATACAGATCATTTATATCAATACCTACAAATCATTTAAATTGTTTTATTCTATTGATATAAAAAAGTAAAGAGTGCAGAAGTTATAGGTATAACGTCCTACAATAATAAATGAAAATAATTCTAGCGTACATCATGTATCGTTCACTGATAAGTGATATGATAACACCAAAGAAAAAACAATTTTTTTATTAGTTTAGTTTAAGTTTCCAGTAATAGTGGTTCAAAAAACTGACAAAATTTCTATGAAAGGGAGAAAAAAAATCGCGCAGAAATTTTTTTTTTTGGGCTTTGGTCTATTTGGGATACTCTATCATCTGTTGAATTGTTTTTGCTTTGAATTGTAGGACCTTCTAAGCCGTGTTATTAATCAGTGAACTTCATGCATTACAATTTATATCAAAAAACATTGTAACTGTTCAGTAGTTTTAGGTTTTTGGGTAAAACTAAACAAAATAGTATCATATTGGAGAAAAATTATTTAAAATTTGGGGAAAAATACAAAATCCCATCTGGCAACCCTGTTTGTACCAATTTATTTATCGGCCGGCATTTTGTTTTGTTTTGTGTTGTGTGCGATATTTTGTGATTTACCTTACAGTTGTTTTGTTTCTCCGTTGAGTTGAGCGTTTGTTCCTCCGGTAAATCCAAATCACATGTGCTCATAAGTATTTCGAGTTACTTTCGTAGTTTTTATAACCTCAGTTCTACTGCTGCAGTACTCTTGCTGTTTTGAATTTTGGGCTTAAAATGTTTTTCGGGAGAGGACCCTTTTTTACTAGTGTAGTGCTCACGCTCAGTAGAGAGATCATGTCAAACAAGTATTGCTGTGTTCCCGGGTGCAGAGAGAGCGGAGGTATGCCAAATTATATTATTATAACCATTGATTGAAACAAAGTTAAAGTTAGTTACTACCCCGTCTAGAGAGTGTCGATGAGGGGGCACAAAACTCTCCGATAAACGATTTCATAAAAAAACAACCAAACCAAAGCTTCAGTGTGAAGGATTTCTGTAATTTTCTGGTCCGAGCATCAATATTTTCCAAGTCTTTTTTGCCATAGTGCTCCTTTATTAACAACCCTACTGTAATGGTACCTACCTACCTACATTATTTGTTATGTTGGAACAGGTTGGGTATTTTTTAATTTGACCTACAGGTTTTTTTTATTTGTTTTAGGTATGCATAAAGTTCTTCAGGGGTTCCCTAACCTTGAAAAAGATAAAAAACGATTCAACCTGTGGTTGTATGCAATTGGGGGTGATATCTTGGGGTTGGAAGATGAGCGAATATACAAGTATCGCCGTGGGTGTCACTCACACTTTGAAGAAAGATATCTTTGCCGCAACAACAAAATCAGCAATGTTGCTGTGCCATCATTACATATGCAAGGTTTGTATTTAACTATTGTGCTATATGAATAAATGTTAAAAACAATTACAGTTTCCTGTTAGCATGCTGAAGCTGTTCGGCTCTGAGTAGGGTTGCCAACCGTACTTTTAATCTTATGTTATTTTGAGTCTCTGTACTTTATACTTTTGAGTACAGTCAGCAAGGTTACCACCTGACCACCTTAAGGGCCAGTTTAGTGTTCAGTGTCTTGCGGCAACTTCTGCTAGGTCCCACCCTACTAGTGTTTGTCTACCAATAATCTGAATAAACTGACCGATGGACTCTGATGGACCCAAAAACGCCATAAAAAATGTCTCCCATAAACTCTAATTGGTAATTAAAATAAAAGGCTGAGGCTGAGACTGCCATATGCAAGCAAAAAGGTTTTGGAACTGGATAGGAGGGAGCTTTGGTGATGGTACATGAAAATACTTTATTTTAGCCTTAAGTTCAATCTCGACTTGAAATTAAATTAGACTGACAACACCAGCCAACGAAAATACAGCTGTATTCTTACAGCAGATCCAAGCAAAATTTTATGACGTGTACGTTTACATTTGTGCTAAAAGCACAAAATAATAAAGTTTCACAAATTTAAATAAAAGGTTTTTTTTTAGGACTGTGCTTTATATTTATCTCCCATAATATCATTTTTCTGAAAAAAGTCAGCAACCCTAGCTCTAAGGAGCCCTCCTGGCAGGGCTGACGGACCAGAATCAGAGATTAAATTTTTTTTATTTCTTTATTTTCAGCTATATTATCGCTGAAGAGTTCATCTGGTAATAGGAAGCCAATGCAACCAATCTTAAACTTGACAAATCCATCAACATCATCAGGTAAGCTGACTGGATTAGACTCCACACTAAACACTATTTTCATATTTTTGCTAATTACTTATGTATATTCTTTTTTAGGCCCTAAACAATTTCATTGCGAATATGTTCCTCATACATCAGTGAAGATTGATAAAGATATATCAAGAAAAGAAAATATTGGTGAGTACACTATTATGATTCAGTCAAAACTGAAACCCTTGTGGATGTGTTAAAATTAACATCTTTCCTTGACATCTAGTGTATTTTTAACTGATTACTGCAAAGAAAAGGGAGGGCATAGCATAGCATAGCCTAATAGCCATCTGTAGCATCACCCTTGTTAAACTTATGTCTATAATGAAAGTGTCCTAGGATACATATATGATAACAATATCACGTTTATTGATTTCAGCTCCAAAAGCATTGACGCTTCAAGAAGTGCTCCCTTCCAACACTTCAGATTCAGACACTAAGAGCCACCAAATTCCTGGTAAGTTGGTTGTTGATTTACTGCAAGTGTACTAGCCTATTTTTAAATTAATTATTAATTAAAGCAGTGACTTTTGAAGAAGTTCTCCCTTCAAACACTAAGAGTCGACAAATTCCTGGTAAGTTGCCTGTTAGGGTTCCGTGCCGCTGTGTGTCTGTCTGTCCGTCCGTCTATCACAGACAATGTGCAAACACGACTTTTTAGTGTTCCGTGCCCGAAGGATGCCAAACGGGACTCTATTACTAAGCCTCTGGTGTCTGTCTGTCTGTCCCATGTGTCTATAGTTTCAACCGTAATAGTTGGACCCGTGACTTTTCAGAAGTTGCCCATGCCTGCTCTAAAGTAAAAGAACAAATAATAAAAATTAGGATTCTGTACTCAAGGGAAGCCGAATTATTTGACATAATTTTAATCATAAAATATATATTAGTACATTGTTTGAAAGATACACGCACGTGAGCGAAGCCGCGAGCAAAAGCTAGTAAAACATATTGGTGATATACAAGTACCTAATTGGCAACTGACTTAGTATCAATATGCCATCACTGATACTATCTAGGATATATCTTCTGGGCACTCTATCTATAGACCATTGCTTGTCACTTAAAATCTAATGATAAAAACAAAACAGGTTCTGTCTAATTTAATCATCTATTGAACCTTTTCTAGATTTCCCGGGGCATATTATATTTTAAATTTATTTATGTTACTTAATGGTGTCGATTCGGTAAAAACACAAAAGCTAATTAAATTTAAAACAATTTTTTTACATATTAAATAATATCTTAAATTGAATTATTTGAAGAAATATCAAATAATAATAAAAAAACACTTTATAATGCAAGTTAAAACTTGCAATTATGTGTTTGGTTTCTTTAAAACAAATTGTCAAATGCCACCCTTCTATTTACAAATACATGTTTTACAGTATTTATTGTTATTAAATTAATTTACAATTTGTTATTGATTTCAGACAAGGGCATACTTCCTGCAGAATGCAAAGAAACAGCGGATTTGCTGATATTCATGGACAACATATTTGATAGCGTGAATGGCAGCCATATGAAAAATAAAAACGCGAAGCCGCTGCTAGGTCCAGCTACGCCGAACTCTGTCCACCACAAAACCTGGGTCGAAGGCATAGAAATTTTCAAATCTATGGCATTTATAACTTCCGACGGAAAAAAAGAAACTGTTCCCACGGTCGCCAATTGGGTGTGGACACTGAAGGGAATCAACATTTTATTAAAAAAGTTAAAAGATGATTTTAATGTTACATCCGTATGGTTGCGACACCTTAATCAGGATCCCCTCGAATACAAACCCGACTTGTGACCAATTTGAGTCAGCTTTCGCCACCCTTTTGATAAATAATTTGAACAGTGTCCACACTCGAGGCAAAAACTGCGAAGCCGATTTTTGTGACACTTTGTATGCTCTCGTCGTCAACAAAAATGTGGAAGCAACGTCGACTTGCACATTTGATTTTGCGTCAATCATTGATTTTAATTTTACTCCGGTAGAAAGCAAAGAAAAAGACCCTCGCATAATTGCACCAATACAATATATGAGTGGATATTTTTTTAAAAAGGCGAAGTCCAATGTTTTTAAATCTTGCGCTGATTGCAATACCGATTTATCATCAAGTAATGAAATAGAATATATTAGGTACAGAGAATATGTAGGTCGACGATGGCTTTGCACTCCCAGCAACGAATTAATAAAGTTGATCTCAAATATGCAAGATATAATAAATAAAATGATTAGAGATAATTTGGAAAACGACAACTTGAAAGAAATTTTGAAAACTGCTGTACTTATCCTAGTTGACTTGAGATTTATAAAATGTAATCTACACAAAGATAAATTGATTGATTATTTGATTGTCATTGTAATTCGATGTCTGTTCTTTAATTATTGTAAAAATATCAATCACATGTTAGCTGGGAGAAGGAAAGTTGATGACGACGAAGACAAGTGGCAAATGAAAGCCCAGAAATTTAATAAATGTTTTAAAAGACAGCATAAAAAATAATGATAATGTGTAATATAAACTAATATGTAATAATAAATAATTAAATTCACATTAACGTATTTCATTTTTGAGAAAGATAAACTAGGCACCTACCGTTTATAGCTATAAAATGCATTTGTAGGTATGTATAGTAGTATTAAGGTGGTTAAACCTACACAATTTCATACGATTTTTTAATTGAATACATGCCCTAATTACTACAAAACAGACTTCTCAAATATGGCTATAAAAATCAACAAAAAATCTAGTTTCCGCATATGCAATAATATTATTCGAATATTGTTTAATTATTACGCCATTAATAGATCAAAAGTATTTAAAATTTGCAAGATTTTTGTGTGTATTGGTGCGACTTACGCACACATAGAAGTCCATGACAGGTGTAAAAATACGTTTCATTCATAAAACTTTAGTTCCGATTGTAGCACAAAACAATAACTTACAATAGGTATTGTTACATTTATTAACGATATAAAAAACAAATAAATGTCTCGGGTAAAATGATTTCAAAGTAACTTCAATAAAAAAAACCATTTCTTATTTTATTATTACAAAAATCGACTACAATAATTCCTTAGAATGTATTTTTATTTATTCGTCACCGTACATTGTGTGAAGATTCGGAACGGTAGCGGCCATGTCAACATTGCATATTTATCACGTCAAGCGTTTTAAGTGCTATAGCTTTTGACAGCAATTCACAACGCTAATCAGTCGCCATTGCGTGA
The DNA here is from genome assembly GCA_910592155.1 of Ypsolopha scabrella. Taxonomy (NCBI): domain Eukaryota; kingdom Metazoa; phylum Arthropoda; class Insecta; order Lepidoptera; family Ypsolophidae; genus Ypsolopha; species Ypsolopha scabrella. The sequence goes on from OU342986.1 coordinate 19,217,079, forward strand.
AGCGCTCGATCTGTGTTGAACTCGACAATCAACAATGGCTGACGCTCAAGTTGCTCGCAAAGACAATATAATCACTTTTGATTGAAAATTTTCTTCTAATATCGTTACTGACGCTGTTTTCTTTTTATAGGACACTTACTATAATCTTTAATTTCTTTCTACGTAAATAAACGTGAACGGAATAGATTTTTACAGATTCAGTGTGATAAGAACAGCAATTCGTTAGTTTTAAATAGAGAAAAAGAAAAGACATTTATTTGAATGCCACCACGATGAAGCGTGCTGTTATCAAGCATGAATATTCCGGGCACAAAGTGAACAGCAAGCGTTCGAGAGCTGCCATGAAACGTTGCCATGGTGAAGAGAAAAGGTAAATATTTTATCGCTATTTTGAAAATGAATTACTTATGTTGGTCAGTGTCGATAAAGGGGCACGACATACAACATCTTACCATGGTTACTCTAAAAAAATTGTATTTCCTTCCAGTCGACCAAGTGCCTGGCGCACAAATGAGCCGAAGGGTTCTTGTGACCAACCTAACGTTACCATAGAAGTGCATCCAGCAGGAAGTTCTTCTAATCCTACACCTAAACGCGCCATCCGAACATATTCGAAACAAAAATTGACAGATATGACTCGTGAAAAAAAATGTCCTTTTACACCTTGTGAAGTATCACAGATTTGCAGGGACATCAGGCATGATGAACAGACAGCTGGACCCAGCAATGAACCAATAGATGTAATTTGGACACAAGATGCAGACGTGGACAAGCACGAGTTAACCATTGAAAAGACATGTTGTGTTTCTAGTCTTGAAGGCTTACAAGTATTGTATAGTAGATATTCAACATTTATTAAAATGGTCTTTGAAAATGCAAAATGAACACAATAAGCACTGCACTTGTGGCTACTTAGAGTTTGTTCGAGAAGAAAGAAATGGACTCAGTAGCACTTTCCAATTTAAATGCAACTCTTGTGATGAAACTTATGTAGGAAAGTCAGAGGGTGTCGAGAAAATCAACCAGTCATTTGTATGGGGAATTCTAACTGGAGGGAGTTATTATGCCCAAAGTGACAATTTGCTTGCCGCTATGGATATACCTACGATTTCACAAAAAAAGTACGCAAAAACTGAATTACATTTGGGAAAAGTATGGGAAGAACACTTGTATAAAGAAATGCTAGAAGCTGGGAAAAAAGAAGAACAAATTGCCGTTGAAAAAGGGCACATATGCTCAGATGGAGTTCCATATATAACAGTATATGTAGATGGAGGCTGGTCAAAGAGGTCTTATGGACACAACTTTAATGCCAACTCAGGAATAGTACGTTGTAACTTTTGATATGTATATTTTTTTACAGGTATTGTCAAGGGTGAAAACGCCATTGTGGAAGTAAAATGCTTTCCTTCCGTTGCAAGGTCGTCAAAGACACTGGAAGAAGTGGCAAAAACAAAAAAAAACTTTTCACTAACATTTAGTAACAGCCGCCTGGACGTTAATAAAAAACATAATTACTATTACCAAGTATGTGCTCTAGCTGTATATATAATATAATATAATATAATCAATGCTATGAACTTGTAAATAAATAGGTACTAAGATAAATACTTTTTTTTTCAGATCCAAGGACAATTGAAAGTGGCTCAGAGAGACAAGTGCTACCTGATTTGCTTTGTGGACGTTGGCAGCCCTATAAAAGTAATAATAATTCAAAAAGATGATGAGTTCATCAGTAACATGATGCCAAAACTGAGTGACTTTTATAGAAGATGCGTTTTGCCAGAAATAATTTTAAGGTACTCTCCTAATCTGGCTAATCAAAAATGCTTGGAGCCTAAATAGATAGTGTCGATTCAGTGTAACACACTTATTTGACAGGACTTATATTAATTTAAGAATTTGTATTTTTTTTCTCTATCGTAAAGACATAAATAAAAAATAAAACAATTAAATATTCACTTTGTGCTTTTACTTACTAATTATTCCTTTCCTGATTAACATAATTTGGAAAATGTGAAAAACTTTTGTAAACCAATGTAAATCATTTTACTTGATAAAGATGAAAATTTAATAAAGAAATGCCCATACTCACACACGCTGGGCAGGCGGGTTGGTGAGCGCGGTGCCGAAACCCAGTGACGCCGCTGCCCGTCACCAGTCTGTTTTATATAAGGCTCGGCAATTGGGGATGGATATACCGCCATCAATCGGTCTCAGGTGAGATGGGCCACCTGGTTTTGTGCCTGAGAGCTGTCCTCTTACTCTCGCCCGAAAAACTTCGGGGGGTTCGCGAGTAAGATGGTGGTACCTCCACAGTCGAGCCCGGCATCAGCTCCATGTCGATTTATGTCGTGACGATATATTATTATTGATACGATTATACAAAAACCTAATTAACGCGGGCGAAGCCGCGGACAAAAGCTAGTTCAAAATAATCCCTCAGTGAAGAATATGTAATAAATCATCTTGTTTTTTTATCTAAATATTGATAATGTTTGTTTCATACCAATGCTGACAATAATTGTATAATAATCTAATATTTTGTCTTGTTTTGCAAAGTCAACACGTTGCCGCTCTGCTTCCGCGGTAAAATACGGAGCGGCAACGTTTTACGTTTTGTATCGATTTGATTTATATGAATGAACAAACTCACACATTGACAGAACTGCCTTTACTAGTGTGCGTATTAGTTTGACAACTAATTAATTTATGAAACATTTGAATGCATAGTAAAAGCAAAGGGATTTCACATTTATTATCACCCCAAAGCGTCGTGAAATAAATTACTTTATCCGCATATCAACTCAATTAATGCCCAAAGGCAACAATAACAGATTAATTACTAATAATTTAGAGTTTCTTAGCGCGTGGCGCCATCTAACATTCTGTACACATTTCTGTTTGCGGTTTTACCACCTTAAGTAGCTATGCCTACCTGTGTGCTAACTATAAGATAGATATAACGGGATGTAGTTATTACTAGAGATAACAGATGGCGACAAAAACGCATTACCTATTTTGATGCCAAAGACAGGGCTCTATTCCTGTATATAACAATGTACTCTGTGATTAGCGGCTTCCTTAGTTTTAATTTTATTCATAGAGTACATTGAATAATACGGGTATAGAGTCATCAGTCGCTATCTCATTTTAACGCCATCTATTGAGTAACGTTAGAGTTACAAGATGTTTTTATATAATATCAATACGTACATACCCTACGTACCTATAGTAAACTCTCCCTTCTTATTTTTCATTATTTCTAGGGTTTAATTTAATTAAAACACAAAAATGGAGTAACTATCATTTATTTCGTTTTCTTTTATTACAATAAATGAAGGCTTCTTCTTGAATGTTCATACAACACTATTTTCTGCAACAAATCTTAGTCCTTATAGGTTAGCCGAGGTCGAATACAGAACAGACTTGTCATTGTCAGAGTCCAAAATTAAACACAGGTCACTGAAATATACTCGTAGTAGAGCTACCAAAATCCATAAATCCAAGCCAAGTCATCGGGAGAAATCACAATTAGCACTTCCGAAAATAAAAACGGAATGAAAATAAAATTTGACGAACGTCTGTTGTCATAGACAGATGTTGACTTTCCGTTCCCATCATTCCACGTAGCACGGATTTGAAAAAAATACAATTCAATTTCAATTCAATTCAATTTATTTCATTTAAATGGTTAGTATTACAAAGTGGAAAAAAAAACTTAACCTAAGGTTAGTACAATACAGTAAAGAACGATAATTTATAGTAACAATTTTAACACCCGTAAAAACTAACAATAAACACAATATGGGTGGAATTATACCGGCTCCCAGACTAGAGTCCTCCGTATCATGGGATGCACTTAAGTTATTTTCGCCACAAGGCGCCTAGTGCTTGAAATTATTATACAAAAACAGAAACAAAATTATGAAAAATACATACCTATATAAAACAATAAATATACTATAATTTAATAACATAATGTGAATGCAAGTGTGATATTTTTCTATTAACCTTTTATTGGCATTTTTATATATATTTTAAGTAGGTAATTGGTTTAAATATGTACATGATGGATAGTTATAAGTATGAGGAGTAGTAGGCACATGACTAGCAAGCTATGATGTTACACATAATAGACTTTCGATGTCATTATATGAATGCGATAAAAGCCAAGAATGAACCAAGCTTTTCTAACAGTTTCTTTTTTGACTCTGTATGATCTGTAAGAGATAATTTCTTACTGATTTGATTAAAGATAAAGGGACCTAAAAATAATTTAAATCGTTGAGCGAATGTTGAATTTCGTTTTGGTACTTTAAGTTTGTGTTGCAGTCTGACCGAACGGTTACAAATTTTTTGAGATGTGGTTAATATAGAATTGTCAATGTTAATGAGATTCTTAGTTATCAACGAAATAAAGAGTCTTCTCACACTTAGGATCCCTGTTTCACGATGTAAAAGATCTTTGCTATAGCGGAACGGTTTTTTAAGCATTACCTTGATGACCATTCGTTGGGCTCGCTCTAGTTGCAGTATAATAGTTTTACGGATGTCATTTCGCTAAGAAATGCCAATCTGCTTGTACGCACGAGCCGGCATGCACTCATTTACATCATAGTATGACAATAAGCCACCAGCATGCACAGCGAACCTTGCTAGAGAAGATTATGTTGAAAAAAATGACATAAAGCCGTCTTGCGTTATTATAAAATCGTGCAAAAATAACGGTTGATTAAAAAAACAACAGTGGATTACCTTTCATAGCTAAGTTATTAAATGTGTAATGTATTTTCAATTATATACCGTGTTTTTGCACTTAATAAATAAACTCAATTTAAAAACACAAAACCTCTACTATTCGGACAGTGTTGCCAATGGATATACACATGAAAAAATAACCTAAAATGTAGGAGATCGATTTCTGATTTCAGTCTCAACGGGTAAATTTATTTTTAGGATTCCATACCCGAAAAATGACTCACCGAAGTCTGTCTCTTTGTCCGTCCGTCTGTCACAGGGGGTCCACAGCTTCAGCCATAATACGTAGCCAGTTGAAATTTTCACAGAATACCTGTTATGTATATAGTAAATATGGCTTCTATAACGGCGAATATGTAATGATAAAAAGTAAGGACTCAAAAAGGGTTTCGCTCACAAAACAAACTAAAAAAATGTAGATTTTTTTCAACCTTATTCGCTTCAGTTCTATCTTACAACATAAAAAAAAGAAAAATAAAAATAAAAGTTGCAAAGGGTTTCATCAGATTGTAGTACTTACATCAGTATATAGAGTATATAGAGTGAAATTTAATCAACCGACCAAATTCATACTAGAGACTCGGTTGGTGATCAAGAACTAGGTTAAGTAATCCTTTTGGCCAATTTCGAAAAATATTTTTTTTTGCTCCCGTACTGGTTGGACTAGTTTAAGTACAATTCTTAGTGCAGTTTTTCTACGGAAAAAAAAATTTTTTTTTTGAATTTCACCTGAAGGGTCATTAAACCTTGTTCCTGATGACTAACCGAGTCTTTAGTATGAATTTGGTCGGTTGATTTAATTTCACCTAGTATAAAGAGGAAACATTTGTTTGTTTATTCCTTTTTCTTTGACTGTTTGTTTTTACGTATTGGGTAATCTCTGGAAGTTAACTGATTCTTAAAATTCTCTCACTAATAAAAAGCTGCATTATTGCTGAGTAACACAGGCTCTACTTTAATTAAATAAAAATAGTTTTTAGTTCCATTTTTCAATATTTGTGAATCAAATCCGGAGAAAAACCACTGCTTGGCTGCTTTATCGAAATGGTTAGTTATATGTGAAAAAACCGGTAGTTTTCTCACTGTATCAGTTTAATCTGAAGAAAGATTTTTAATCTACCATGATTAAGTTAAGCTTTAAAAAGTGATTACAACCAGATTTACTTAAGTAATAATAGTTTCCCGTACGGGAAAACTGTACCAGTTTAATTAATCTCACTACAAATTTCCATCTACAAAGAGCTTAAATACACGTTTTGCCAATTTTTAACCGATCGCAAAAAAAGAAGGGTCTAAATTCGACTTGTTTTGGGTATGTTACTCCGTAATTCCGTTATTTCTTAGCCGATTTGAAAGATTATTTTTTTTGTTTGGAAGGATATGCTTTCAGGTAGCTTCTGTGTTTTTTGGTTATAATCTGATAGTGGTCTTCGGAGATAGGCAGCGGATGACAGCATGTCACTCGATGTTGAAGCAAACGCTTTACTAAGATGTTGATTGTTATTTGAAAATGTTCATGAACTCATCTGACCTTTGATCCTGATCTCATCACCATAGAACTCCTCAACGGATAACAATACATAACTCAAGAGTTCAGCCATCATCTTTTGTTAATTTGCGTTTATTTATACAGGGTGTAAATGCAAAGTCAAGAATCCCTTTAGGGTATGAAAGTATACACGATTCTGATGTCATTACGAGAAAAAAAGTATGCCTTGAATTTTCACCAAAAATTACATCATTTTTCTAAGCTATGGCTACGCAGCTCACTGGCCTCCCCACACACCTGACTGCACCTCGCAACCCGCACCCCTCATCCGAGTGGCCAGCGACCAGTGAGGGTGTCCACGCGATTAGTGTATTTTGAGTAAAGAAAATCGTCTTATTATGAGGTACTGGTACTTTATTTAGAGATTCCAGTATTTAAAATAATATCTTTACCGATCATAATAACACACCCTTAAAGGATTCTTGTCTTTGCTTTTACACCCGGTATTATTATGAGGCTCTAGAAATATATAAAGAAATACACTACTAAATTTGGAATACCAGAAAAATTTCCAGAGGTGACACTACTCTTGAAACTGAACACCTTTCACGATGAAACCAAATGAAACAACGAAAAAAAATCGGCTGTTACATTTTTAGCTAAATAGTCATGGTTCAACAAGGTTACGTCCGGATTTCTTTTCAGATCCGTGATCTACAAGAGTATTAGTGCCATCTGTCGAGTAATGTCCGTAACTTTTCACGGGCAGGATTTTGTACTGTAGCTAAAATGTACTGAGTGAAAAGACCCTCGACCGCTAGGGATGGGTTGCGACAACCGACGAGCGAAGCGAGGAGGAGCGGTTAGGTTGACATGTAAGTACATACATATAAGGGAGCTGAGCGAAGCGGAGCGGAGCGAGGCGACCCCCGTCGTTTTAACAGAATTCACGATATGCAGAAAAAATCATTTCATCAAAAAAATGATTGTTATAGTATCTTTCAGGTAAGAAGTCCCGGCTGACACATCTAAATAAAGTAAGGGTGTATGTTCATTGTAAATTACCGAAATGCATCATGATTATGTACAACTACGAGTATGGTTTTTCAGTTCCAATTAATACTTCTAAAGTCTTAATCCAATACACAACATTTCAAAATTGTTTTAATATTACAATAAAATTACAATCAATTTATTGCGTTCACTAATCCTTAGGTTTTTAAATAACATATTGATACATCATTTTATTTCACTGTTATGGACTAGGCCTAGTTTTTCATAGTGACGAGACGAAGAATCGTTCAATTAATCGGTAAGCGGCCGATCAATCGATATGGCGAGTAAACGTTTATGACAAAACGGCGCATAAGTAACGAGACTCATTTCAGCCATTTCATTTATAGGGCTCCGTACCCAAACGCAGCCGATGATACCCTTTTACTAAGCCGACGATGACTGTCTTTATCCTTCCGTCCATCACTAAAATTAGCACATTTACCCAGTTTTTAGTATGTATTGAGATAGACGGCCTGCATTCTTTCTTTCATGAAATTGTTTATGGTATGATTGTCATGTTGACACCTGACTCGTTAAATTATTACACAGTAGGGTGGAACGAATTTTTTTTTTCTCTCAGATCTTGATCTAATAGTGCGGAAAGTTTGTGAATTAGGAAGGTTATTAATTGTGTAAAATATTATTTCGATTGAAATATTTCTTCTGCTGTCACACACGGCCTCGAGTTTTGCAATTTTAGAAAAAAATCTCGAAATCACTTTATTACTACACATGCGGTACTTGGTTTATTCTTATTTTTGACGAAATTTATTCGCTTAAGACATACGTGCTAAGAAGCAGAGGAGGGGTGGCGGGGTGTAGATTCATTTTTATCTTAGTCGTCCCGCTTACGTGAAGGGGAACGCACGTCGCACATACATCCCACGAAAATTTAATTTAATTTAATTTTTCTTCATCGTTTTATATTTATAACGTATCTTTTGCCTATAAACATGGCAAGTGTCTCTAAAATGCCAACAAGAACGCAAGTTAAATGTGATATATTTGGGGCTCCGAAACCTTTATGTGAGTTTATTTTACCTACTTACGAGGATGTAATGAAGCATTATTTATGGGTGAAACACACCATTAAGCCTACCAAAAACATGAAAGTGCCATCTTTTCGAGATATAGCTGAGCTTGTTATCGTAAAGATAGAAGAAATCTGGAGAAACGCTTCAATACCTACTGTTTCTTCCACGCGTATTCTTCAGCTTTTACGATCTTATCACGATAAATATAAGAAAATGAAAAAACGACCCAAAAACCGGAAAAAAACGGAAAAATCTAATAAAGACTTGAAAACATTTTCAAATCATGCTTCAACGACTTTGTTCGATGTAGCTGCCTGCAAATGTATTTCTTTTGATACTTGTGTTTGCCCTCGAGGACGTAAAGTTCCCGTAGCGGAGCAGTATTTTCTGCTGGACCAAAGGGGAAAAAGAATTATGCAAATTGGTTCAGTAGATGCTGCTGCAACAAGTTTAAATGAAAAAAGAGTACTAAGACGAGCGGAAGAAGCAAAAAGACAAGAAACTAAAAGACAAAAAGCTAATTCCACCACAATGTCGCGGCCATTGCAACCGCCTAAAGATTCTGATTCTAGTGAGTCGTCTATCATAGAAACAGCTGAATATATTCCACTGTCGGTTCTCAAGGAACAAAAAGGAAAATCAAAACCCAAAGAAAGCAAACAAATGAGACGTTCTCTTCATAAGTTTTCTCTAGCTTGCGATAGAGCTGGTGTGTCTGACAGACAAGCTGCGTCTATTGCCAGTGCTGTTTTGGAAGATTTCGGGGTGATTAATAAAGACGACAAAACAAAGATAATGATCAAAATGAAAGTACGAAGAGAGCGGCATACATGCCGTAAAACTATAACAATGAGGGACATGAAAAATACCATATTTTTAGTCGGTTTATATTTTGACGGTAGAAAAGATGACACTTTGCAAGTTGAAGAAAAATCAGGGAAGTCATACTGAAAAACGATCAAAGAAGAACACTATTCACTGATACAAGAACCGGGTTCTCTTTATCTCGGACATACTTTGCCTTTAGCTGGTTCAGCTAGCTCTATTTCAGCCAGTATTGTCGATTTTATAGACAACGATCAGTTTGACCATTCTTACTTAAAAGTCATAGGGTGCGATGGTACAGTGGTAAATACGGGTCTCAAAAACGGAGTTATTACAAAATTGGAATCCTTTCTTGGACGACCGGTTCAATGGCTCGTGTGCCAACTTCACGCAAACGAACTACCCCTGCGACATTTGTTTCAACACTTGGATGGATCGACCACCGGCCCGCGTGGATTTTCAGGACACATAGGAAAAAAACTAATAGACTGTGAAAAGCTATCTATTGTGGAGTATCAACCAATCCCCTCTGATTTCCCAAATATAGATAAAAAAGACCTGAGCACGGATCAAAAATATCTTTTGGAAATATGTCAGGCTGTTGCGAAAGGCTCGTGCACCGAAAGCGAATCAATGAAAGATCCAGGCAGAATTTCACATTCTAGATGGCTAACATTAGCAAATCGCATACTACGTTTGTATGTGAGTACTGAAAATCCATCAAAAAGTCTGGTGGTACTAGCTGAATACATAATGAAAGTTTACGCTCCAACTTGGTTTGCGATAAAATCCAATTCGTCGTGCACAAATGGTGCGAAACATGTTTTAAGGACAATTCAACAGTCGCGATACCTTTTTTTTTTTAATTTATTTAACCAAAATATCATAGGTAGTTACAAATAATAATCTTCGCCAAACTACTGAGTAGTTTGTTGGCGACCACGCTCTTCCAATTTCACTATTCTACCTTAATATAATACATATTTTCTCTAAAACCTACCACAATATCTTACATTTTATATCTCTTATCTAACATGCATCGCTTAAGTTTTTCTTTTAGAAGTGGCAAACATTTCACCTTTTTTGAATCCAACAGCATCGCGTACTTATTACATATTTTTGGGATTGAGTATTTTCTAGTTCTTTGGCCGTAGTAATTATTAACTCCTCTCTGTATCAACTTTTCTTGCTTTTTCGACCTAGTACAGTATTTATAACAGATTTTTTCCTTGAACTCTTCACTATAGTATGTTTCTAATGCTAATAAATAATTCACTTTCTTATCCACGGGTAAGATTTTACATATCGTAAAAAGTTTGCTGTAATCATCTTTGTTTTCTTTTTTTATCTTTTTACAGACAAGGTTCTTAATAAATCTAATTTGAATTTTCTTAATCTCCTGTATATACGTTTTAAAAGTTAATCCATAGGAACTCAGTCCGTAGCTAAGTATTGAGTCAGCTAATGCGTAATACACCATGTATAAAGTCTTTTTATTTAACACTTTCTGAAGGTGGTAAAACTTGCCCATCACTGATCGCAACCTATTACAAACACTATTGACGTGTAATTTCCAATTAAATGTGCTATCTATAATAACACCTAAATATCTAATATGCTCAACGTATTCTAAACTTTGACATGTACAGTTATCCTTATTGTTATGTAAGCAACCATAGTTGTGTCCTACAATATTTATATTTTTATTATCTATTTGTTTAGCTACTCTGTTGTAGGGTGAATATATACGCATACATTTAGTTTTACTGCTGTTTAAAATGATACCATTGTCATGGGCCCATTTTGTTATATTTTCGAAATCCTGCTGTAACAATGCCATTATTTTTTGCACATCTTTGTCAGCTATAAGCAAGCAGGTGTCGTCTGCGTACATAAACACCCTACAATGTTGTACCACGTTAGCCATGCTGTTGACATGCATAATGTAGCCTACTGGCCCATATACTGAACCAGTAGGTACTCCTAACGTAACGTCGGCGCTCTCTCCTGTCACCCCCGCCACAGACGTGCACAAAGATCTGTTACTCAGGTAACTTTGAAAGAACCTGTTGATAGGACCACGTATACCGCATTCTTCCATTGCCTTTAGCAACTGACTATGTTCTAATGTATCAAACGCTTTTTTAAAATCAATAAAGAGGGCTAATACCTGTTTTCCTTCGTTCAATTGGCTATTAACAAAATCAGTAAACTGCGTTAATGCGGTATTCGTGCTCCTTTCTTTTCTAAACCCATGCTGTGCATTTTTTATTACTCCAAATCTCTCTAAAAAGTCACTAATTTGAGGCACGATCACTTTTTCTACTATCTTATTAATTACTGACAAAATTGCCACGGGCCTATAATTTGTATAATCAAGATGATCACCCTGTTTGTATATAGGTCTAATTATAGCATTTTTTAACTCATTAGGGTATATACCTCTTGTTACACACATGTTTATAAAATGTGCAAGGACTTCACTTATTGGTTCTTTGATATATTTTAAATCTTGCACTCTAATGTTGTCACTTCCTGGTGCTTTTCTATTTTCTAAATTATCTATAATTTTGCTTATTTTACTGGGTGTCACTTTGAGAAATCTAAGCGATACATTACTTTCATTTATATAGGAACTTCTATCCAGTAGCTTACAACTACAATTGTGCTTAATTTTTTCTATCTCTTGTGTAAAAGTTTTTGCGAATTTAGTACAAATATTGTACATACTATCTGTTTTACCTAAATATTTATTTACTGTGCAGTCTATAGTAGTATAATTTTGTCAGGTGTAAGAAATAAAAATGTACACTCACAATCACTGGGTTTATTTTTTAGAAATATAAATTACAACACTCCTCGATTGAAACTCTCAAAAAGATATGTCCGAGCCGCACCACACAGCCGCCAAAATCAAACTTCACTCCTCTCCACTTCCCGCCTCTCACCACGCAATCAACTGAGTCAGTACAGCTCCTCTCCACTTCCGTTACAGTCGGCCATCCTGTAACAATTGCACCGCGATTGGTGCAGCCGAGAATTAACTCTCTAGTAAGTCAATTAGATCATCACGGGCAACTACATCTTCATCACTACTAGTTTCACTACAAGACGGGGCACTACGATAAGGGCGCAGAGCATCAGCTGCAACCACCCCAGTAAACTTTTTATATCCTCGCATTCCCTTCACACTGCGGATCTCATACCGACCATGAGGTAACACTTTCTGAACTACATATGGCCCAGAATATAGAACTTGAAGTTTAGTATTAACATTCTTGACCTCACCACCGGTAGGAGATTGCTTCCATAGTACTAGATCCCCTTTACTGAATTTTTGTTCAGGCTTATGGCGCTTGTCATATTTTTGTTTCATAATTTCAGCCCTCTGCTTTAACCTTTTAGTGGCAGCAACGCGCTTGTCTTGAATGGGCACGGTGTCAGCCTCCTGGGCTAAGTTGGGTAATAATTTACCCTTTTGGGAGAACATAAGCTCATATGGGTGATAACCTATACTCGCATTTAACGTATTGTTCATTCCCCAGACTATCTCAGGCAAACATTCGGTCCACATGTTAGGATCTTTGACTCTAGTGCGCATAGCATTAAGTAATGTGCGATTATAGCGTTCCACCTGACCATTGGCCCGGGGGCACGCTATCGCATTCAATGTGTGGTGAAACTGACGCCTCTGAGAGAACTCTTTAAATATCCTACTAGTAAAGGCAAGATTACGATCAGATATTACCCTAACGGGATAGCCAAACATGCTGAAGATATCCTCTAGTATTGTCACGGTCTCGGTTGAGCTAAGAGTCCTTGTAGAGCGAGCCCACACAAATTTTGAAAAGGCATCTACTATCAGGAGGACCTACTGGTATCCTTTCTTTGTTTTAGAAAAGGGCCCTAAATGGTCAATATGGACAGTCTGCATGATCTTATCTGGTTTGGGAATAGGGTGCAACCCACCAGATTTTTTCCCGTGGTCTCCCTTACCATATGCACACTCAAGACAACACTGTACATACTTTTTAATGAATCTGATCATTTTAGGGAACCAGTAATCAGCTTTGATTAATTCCTCACACCTTTTAAACCCGATATGTCCGATTTGGTCATGGAATCTTTGCATAAACTTCCATCGCGCGAACGATGGTACCACTAGACGATCGCCATATAAAGTTTTTCTGTATAACCTATCATTTTTGATTTTATAATTATTTGCTATATCACTACACGGAGTCCCTTCACTTAATTGCTGAATTATTTGGCTCAATTTACTGTCTTGCATTTGCACAGTTAAATACCAGTCTTCATTTGAAATGGGAATGACATTGACATTGACGGTTTCATTTTTAAATGTTGGGCTACACGTCAAAAGAGTGTCGGGGATGCCACCGCCCTCCCCGGGCTCGACAGTCGGTGTATTAGACTCATGGATTGGATTACGACTCAAGGCGTCGACATGCCTCATACGATCACCAGGTTGGTACTCTATTGACATATCGAATTCTTGAATCGTTAACCACCAACGGGCAATCCTCGGTATCATGTCCTTTTTTACCAACGTATGTCGAACTGCGGAACAATCCGTGACAACCTTGATGGGTTTTCCGTAAATATACACGCGAAAATGTTTTAGAGACTCCACTATTGCTAACGTCTCAAGCTCATAACTGTGGTAAATAGACTCTTCGCGACTTGTTACCCTACTAAAGTAAAAAACTGGTTTTAATTCACCACAACTCTGAGTCTGAAACAAAATTCCCGCGATCCCGTTTTTGCAAGCATCTGTGTGAATTTCGCATGGCAGACTGAGGTCAAACAAAGCTAGTACCGGGCGGGAACACAATTTCATTTTAAGGTTTTCGAAACTTTTAATTTGATCACCACCCCACGACCACTCTGAGGATTTTTTCGTCAAGTCTGTCAGGGGTTTAGCTAGCAAAGCGTATTTGTAGATGTATTTTCGGAAATAGCTACACAAACCTAAAAATTGCCGAAGTTCATGCAAATTATTCGGTGTGGGGAATTTTTCAACCGCTTCAATCTTTCGATTACCTGGTTTTATTCCTTCGGAACTAATTTCATGACCTAAGAATGACACTTCAGATTGAAGAAATGAGCACTTTTGCATATTTAGTTTTAAATTTGCACTTCTTAGTTGAATAAGAACCTTCTCCAATAAAATAAGCCCGTCGTCAACGTCAGCAGTTGCCAAAAGTTGGTCATCCATAAACGCAATTATTTCATTACTACCCACAAGTTTAACCAATTTCTGCATCATACGCATGAATACAGATGGTGAATTTGCAAGACCGAACGGGACTTTTAAGTACTCAAAATGACCGTCTGGAGTGACGAACGCGGTCTTATCGACTGATTCAGGCTCAATACTAATGTGATGATAGCCTGAAAACAGGTCCAAGCTTGTGAACAACTTCTTTCCAGCTAAACGCGATAGTTCATCATCGATGTGGGGCAAGGGGAAGCGCTCTTTGACGGTAATCGCGTTTAAATCTCGATAATCAACGCAAAGACGGTAATCGCCATTATTTTTACGCACCAGGATAATGGGGGAGGCATATTCAGATGAAGATTCCCTTATGATGTTCCCTTCCAACAACTCCTCAATTTTATTAGACACGATCTCCCTTTCAGCGTGTGATAATCTATATGGCTTCCTATTAATAGGTTTTTCAGTTGTAAGATTGATACGCATTTGACCTAAATTAGTACGCCCTATTTCTTTCGTAGAACTGGCAAAACAGTCTGCATATGCCGCTAACAAATCAATTAGTTTGGTTTTACTATCCCTGTCAACAGGACCTACTTTAATCTGCTCCAAGCTAACCCCGCCAATCTGCTCTATACTCTCAGACTCTCCTCTCCTCAAAGATAAAATATTTGAACTCACCGCAGCCTCTACTTCACATCGCTCTGCTCTTGTTATAGTATATCCCTTATTCCATTTCACAGGTTCCTCTCCCATGTTGCAAACTCGAAGATAGCCGCCACCTTCTCGAAGCATGGTACTGGCAATCGCGTAGCTCACAGCTCCCATGCTGAAATGCCTTGGCTTGGTGCAGTAGTTGCCCTGCGATGCTCCTTCCAGGGTCACTTTCACCAAGCTGTCTCCCACTGGTACTTCGGTATCCTCGGCAGCTTGAACTCTGAAACGAATCGCTTCATAAACGGTGTCAACATTGCTCAACTCATCAGTCGTTACCTGCCTCAGTTCTGATGTGTTATTGGAGACATTAAGAATAACGTTCTGGCTATTTATTATTGGTTGACCAATAATAAGGACAATATTTCCGAGTTCAGCGTCGGTAATAACTGCTCTGGTATCCATTTCAATGCCGTCTACTCCAAGATTAAATGAGACTTCTCCTGCTGCTTTAACCGAACCTCCCGCGAATCCTTTCAGAATGACGTTAGAGTCCTTAACTGGTAATTGCATTGCTTCCGCTGCACTCTTAGCCATGACATTTAATTCGCTACCCGTATCAATGTATGCTTTCATAAAAACTCCGTTGACACGAGCCGTTTTATTGTAGGTATCATTCAAGTTGGATAAGATCTGTACCTTTTTTTCCTGGCTTGATGTACTGGCTTCAGTATCAATGCAGCTGGTCGCCACGTGACCCAACTTACCGCATCTAAAACACTTGCGCTTGTCTGGCAATGTACAATTTGGCGCCGCGTGCCCGGTTTGATTGCATCGGAAGCAGATTGGTGGCTTGCGTGTTGAAGTAGCCTCGTTTGATGCTTGACCCGTCGACGAATCCAGCGCCCGATACGGATATTTGACTGGAGCGTATATTGTTTTACCTGGATTTGTAGCTTTATAGTTGTCAAATGCCGATAGGAAACCCTCATATAATTCGTCCGGGCTCGTGCATTGAAAAGCTTGCGCATTTGCCTGAAGTTCCTGTGGCAGGCCTCCGATAATACACGAAACAGACGCTTGATCGCTCAACTGACACCTATAGCACATGGCCATTTTCTCTTGAAAATACTTCGTCATGGATTCATTTGTAAATTTTTTTCTATTCATCAGTTCGTCTAACAGCGTAGCATAGTCGTGGAATCGTGGAAAAGCTTTTATCAGCATCGATTTCCACTCTTCCCACGTGTGATCATAAAAATCTAACCTATTAAACCAAACACGTGCTTGACCTTGTAACTTTGCCTGCAGGTTAAATGATTTTAATTCGTCACTCCACTTATAAATATCTCCGAGTTGTTCAATTTTATTAATCCATCCTTTAACATTAATATCTTTATTTTCTGGATCAAAATCAGGAATTAATTTTTCAGTTTTCAATAATTTATGCGGTTTTTGATCTGATGCTACATTATTTTCGTTCATGAGGTTTTTAACAGCCTTTTCCACCTTTTTATCAATCAATGATTTTAATGCTTCATTACGAGTATAAGATTCATCTAGCTCCTGATCATCATCACTTACTTGAGGACACGCTAGCTTGGCTCTTTTCCGCTTCACATGACCGCCAGTTGAGCTTCGTATCCGCTTCATTGTTGTTCAGATCCCACTTCTGACTATAATTTTGTCAGGTGTAAGAAATAAAAATGTACACTCACAATCACTGGGTTTATTTTTTAGAAATATAAATTACAACACTCCTCGATTGAAACTCTCAAAAAGATATGTCCGAGCCGCACCACACAGCCGCCAAAATCAAACTTCACTCCTCTCCACTTCCCGCCTCTCACCACGCAATCAACTGAGTCAGTACAGCTCCTCTCCACTTCCGTTACAGTAGCTTTGTTTCTGCCTGTCCATTCATTCATCAAGTGCCATACTTTTCTAAGATCACCTTTACAATTGCTTATTTGGTTTTGCCTGTATTTGTTCTTAGCATTAGCAATTTCTTTATTAACCTTATTTCTATACCTAGAATATTCCAGCCTTTTATTCATATTATTAGGGTCCATTTTCCAAATTCTAAACATTTCTGTTATCTTGTCCATCATACTTATTAGTCTACTATTTACCCAAGGCTGTGTTTCTCGTTTTTTTTTCCGGCTTTTTATCAATAATACATTCCGAATATAAACTACAAAAAATAAAGCACAACTTATCATACAATAATACAGGGCAGTCTACTTGTAATAAGTCTTTCCATCTAATGTCATCTAACTTTTTCTTGACCAATTTGTTATCTAACACCCGTGGAATGAAATTTCCTTGCGCTCGTTTACGCGGTTCACATTCAAATTTCACGCCGACGAGGCGGTGGTCAGATATGTTGCATTTAAACGTGTGAGCGCTTACGCAGCGCACACCGCGAATGGCGCGCACCCACACATGATCGATGCACGACTCCTGCACTCGCCCTTCCACTATCGCTTCCCGCGTTATCGCCGTCTCTGATATGACGCACTCGAGGCCGCGGCCACACAGGGTGTTTTTGTAGCAAGTTATTGAAGAGTTATTTTTCCCATCCTTAATATCAATATTGCAGTCTCCTATAACTATTAAGTTTTCCTTTTTCGGTATACGTTCAATTAGTTGTTCAAGCTGTTTGCTGAAATCTATTTGATTTTTGTGCGGAGGTCTATAAAGCGATATTATATATATACTACTATCTTCAACACAAATCTTTCCTCTAACAAATTCTGCAGCTGATACTTCAACTTCCAAAGTTTCATAATATAATTCTTTCTTCACGTAAATAATTACACCTCCTCCCCTCTGGCTTTCTCTTGGATATGCATATGTATTGTAACCTTCTATTGTATAAATGTCTACTTCTTCTTGCTTAATATTAACTTCCGATAATATAATATCTACCTTTTGATCACATGCCTTCAACATTACTAATACTTGATTAAAGTATTTTCTTAACGATCGTATATTTAGTTGGACTATATGAATCTCCACATTATTACTGTTTTTTTCACTTATATAATTACTCCACTTAATCATTTCAAAAAACTCTGTAAATGGGCAATCCGACCCTTCCTCTACACTATCGAATTTTATATATCAAAATAAATCACGTAGTGTGTCCCCCTATCGCATTGTTCTTAGTGACTTTTTTCTTTAGCGATTTCTAATAGATGTTGAATGTCTTTTTCGCATCTCACGGAGTAAATCTTTTTTTCAAATTCGTTTTTTTTAACTAGTATGCGTGAGTATACCTGGAAGACCATCTGAAGGCTATTATAGATCCCGTCATTCAAAGAAATAGCTATTTCGCACACCCAGAAAATATTTTACTGGCTATGTTGACCGATCATGACAAAAACGTAAAATTATAAGATAACTTGCATTTCGCAGAATCATAAAGGCAAGAAATAATTTGAGAGGCCCTCGTAGATTCGTGATTCCACCTATCAACTTCAGTGCAATTAAATACTATGATTTGATTTGCTGGGAGACCTGCAATGTGACCGAACCCCAACTTCTATTTGATGTAGAGCAAAAAGAAATGGAAAATATTGTAAATACTGGACAAACTGAATTATTCTTCACTCGGTTCCCATGCCACACACAGGCAGTTAAAAGATGTGTCAAGTTGGTAACCGAAGTTGCTGCTGCCGTGTGTCGAAGCGAAAATAGAGATGGCTTTATCAGAACTAGACTGGAAGCCAGAAAAATAATGCCTAAATTTGAATGTAAATGCCAGTATGTTGTTGGTAAAAATTTTGATTAATCCATAGTATTTTTATATGAAAAAACTTCAAGTCATGTGTGACAGTAGAAGATATTTTTATATTTTTTTATATTTTGTGTGATTAATGTTAATAACAAACCACAAGTTTTCCGCACTATTAAATCACAATTAAAAATTTTTTTTTTGTTTTTGTTCTTTTCGTTCCACCCTATTACACAGTATTTCTTTTCACAAAAGAACGCTTCTGTAAAAGTACTTATTGTATCAATGAATAAATACCAAAATGCCTTAATCTGTGGAAGTTCTTTCATGGCAAAGAACTTTTAATCATTATAGTCTTCAATTTTGAAATACTGTGAGCCTGACTTGTATTTTGAAATAATTTGAGTGAAATCGTTATTTCTTGTATTTATTTTGTTATTAAAATGGTAAATACCACTAAAAAATGTGTGCTGCATAGACAAGCGCGTGAGTTTGTTGTGCATCTACGAATCTATTTCGAACGGGAATTGCTAAATAACGGACCGTTGTTGCCACTATCTCAAGTGTGTGAACGAGTATCTGCTGCTCTTGGTCTCAGCCGAAAAACGGTCTCCCGTATTAGCAAAAGTGAAAATTTGGAAAAGAAACCACTGCGGAGAACATATTAAAATCACCGTCAAAGAAGAAGGTCGAAAAGGGAGAGTGACGGCAGGCTAGGTATTAATTTCCAGAGACTTCCGCAAAAATCTACGGAAGTCAGTAACGAGTACACGATGAGTCACATGGTTTCATCATGAGGATAATGACTAGCCACGGCCAAAGCCTCCACAGAGGCCTAGATTCGATGGCCTTAAGATCCCCAATATTATAGAGACATTAAAGTCGATTTAAAAGGCTTTAATTTTAGTTTTAGTGCTGTCAAAACTTACATTTTTCCAAAGTAATATAGCTTCTGTTGTTGACAATAAAGATCTATTTTGGAATGAAGAAATTTTGGTTTTGAGAGCACTTAAACCAAAATTAAAGCCTTCATAATCGGCTATAATGTTAGAACACATTTTTATAATATCTTAGGTATCGCATTTTACAACATCTATGAGAAGATTTAGAGTGACAATATTCTTTTTAGATAACGTTGCCACACGCCACATTTATGTAATTTTTAAGACAAACGAGTACGCTGTGTTCTTTCTCAGTCACTGTTAGCGTGATAAGATCTTTGAACTCCATATCTCAATAGTTTCCAATATTAGTAATGTTTTGATTCGATTCTAATCTGTTTGTAATAATAATCGGAAATCGATAGAACTTAGTGTCGATTCAAAGTGTCTCTTCACTAAAGCTCAGTTGTGAGAAGTGTCAGCCGGGACTTCATATTATGAAAGATACTATGTATTTTTGAATACAAGAGGGGTAAAAATCGTTCTTTGAAAAAAAAAGGAAATTTTCATTTTAATTATCGCACGTTAAAGAATATCTTAAGATCTATGTTTTCAATGAAGATATTTCGACAACCATATTTAAATTAAAAAAAATTAAACCGCATCAATGTCGGCTCAGTAGTTTTTAAGATATTTAGCTTAAGTTGTAATATTTACTTTTGTTTTTCGATTGTTTTGGTTGCTTACCCTGAACAAGTAATGTTATGGAGCTCAAATAACTGTACCTATTTTAAGTAGTCGTTACTTATTATAATTACGAATGTTACTTTAATAATAAAAATTTAAAATATACGACTAAAAAAACTATTCATCTTCTTCCGTTTCAGAGGTGCTGGTTGAACTGAAAAAGAAAAAGAAATTATCGCAACATAATATTATAATAATATTGAATTTCAAAATAATATATCTATTCACCTTTGCAGGATTTACACTGCAGAGTGCACGGAAGGCCCTCGCGTCGGCAAACACAACGTATTGTGTCACATCACAACCTGATTTGCAAGTGCATTGGTCAAGGAGGGTTAGTTCTGACCCAATTGCTGCTACATTTGACCATTGTGGAGTCCATCTACCTTGAGGAATCTTGTTCCATCCCCGAAGTGATGGACATGGGATTGGATCTTCTAAATTTAAAGAATTTCCCCGTATATGGCCCGCTTGCAGTGGCGTAACAATAGAGTGCCAGGGCTGGCAAAATGCCACGGGTCCCCGACCCAAGAGGGCCCCATCCCAAGAGGCCGCGAGCTCAAAAATATTTTTTTACATTATACCTGAGTTTTTTATTTTATTTGAAAAGTATATTTTCTGCTTAAAATCCAAAGTGAGACAACTAAAGACCATAATACAATTTCAAGTTAATCGCTAAGAATTTCAAGCAACCTAAACAAAAATATATTCCTTCCAATGAATGAAATTGTTTCAAATTTCAGTGTTTTGCAGCATTCCACTTTAAAAGTTTTAAATGACACTAATATATTTAAAAAAGCTCTAGAATATGTTGGGATATATAAAAAAGACATATCTGAATCATTTGCCAGAGAAATTATCAGTTTTCGATCCACTTTCGGAGACGAAATAGAACGTGTATTATAGACCTTGCTGATTTATTAATATTAAAAAAATCATTTTATGTCCTGCAGCTTTCCTGAAGTATGCACTGCATTAATGTTATATCTTACAATTCCTGTGACTACAGCTAGTGCTGAACGATCATTTTCAAAACTAAAATTGATGAAAATCTATTTAAGAACTATAACTTGGCTATTCTGTCTATTGAAAATTCTATGGCCCGATCTTTAAACTTTGATGATGTTATAGACACTTTTGCGGAACAGAAAGCTCGAAAAAAAGATTTTTCTTAATAAATATCTTATTGGAATTAAATTGTTATTTTTATTTCATTGTAAATATAATGCAGGTTTCCTCATGATGTTGTTCCTTCACCGAAAAGCTAGCAAATAGATGATGAATGCATTGAGATATTATGTTCTATGGATGAATGTGAAGTCTCCAATACGCATTGGGCTAGCGTAGGGACTACAGACCATTCCCTCCCGCGTAAGAGAGGAGGCCTATGACCATTAGTGGGACATATACAACATGTAATTAAGTACGCTGAAATCAAACTGAGTACAACGTGCCGATTTTTACTGATAGAACAGGGCCCCATCAAAAGAATTTGCCACGGGCCCCAGATGGTATAGTTTGGTTACGCCACTGGCCGCTTGGGAAGCTGCACGCAGTGCATATTCATGTTCACATTCATTTACTCAGTAAATTACATCGTCATGTTAATATACAGGATATTTTAAGTTGATATAATTATAGTATTAATTATTAAGTTATAAAAATTAAAACACATCCAATATTTTAACAAATAAAATGCTTGCCTAGGTAATTATAATATTGGTAGATTGAAATGTCAAATTAATACAAAAAATAAGCGTATAAATATGTCAATTAAAATAAAATTAAATTGTTGTGTACATACATATGTCAAATACAGGTAACGATAATTTACTCAGCAAGAAACTCGCTAACAGTGTAGTAAGCTTTACTTTTTAATAATGTTTTGAGTTAATTTTTAAACGATGAGAAGCTCCTACATTATTTTATGGAGTCAGGTATTTTATTATAAATACGCAGTCCCATTACAATAAGTGAATTTCCAGTTTTGGTGAGACGATGTTTCGGTGTTCGAAGGTCTTGAGTCCTGAGACTATAACCGTGATCGACAGAACTTTTGTCAGGAAACTCCGTAGGGTTCCGCCTCACATATTTTGCAACCTCCAGGATATACAAACACGGGACAGTCAAAATACCGAGCTTGATAAATAGCGGCTTCGAGTGAGTACCTGACATGGCTCTGGATAGCCTTCGTATCATCTTCTTTTGGATTATGAACGGTCGATCCCTATCAGCCGACATACCCCATAAGTCTATGCCATACGATAGGACAGTGTTGAAATAACCATAGTAGGCAGACAGCAAATTGTGCATGGTCAGGGTTGGTACCAACCTGGATATTGCATAATAAGCCTGATTAAGTTTTTTGCACACACCGTCAATGTGGCTGTGACACCCTAATTTTGAATCTAGTGTGAATCCAACATATTTGGTAGATTTTTCAAATTGTATGGTGTAGTCATCCGTAGTCAATGGTTCGCTAATAGCCTCAACTGTTGAGAGGGAACATTTAAGCAACTTGGTTTTGTTAATATTAATTTGCATTCCATTAGCAGTAAACCATTTAGTGAGGTCACTGATAACGGAGCGCAAGTCAGTAATAAGTTGATCATCAGTAGGTGCAGCGACGACCGCGCAGATATCATCCGCGTACACGACAAAGTCAGCATTTTGATTTATTCGTGGGAGGTCGTTCATAACAATAATAAATAAGGTGTTGCCTACATTCGAGCCCTTGGGGTACAGAGCGGTCACCGACGAGACCTGGGCTAGACTTGTCGCTGCCTACCTGTGTTATTTGCGAGCGGTCTGCAAGAAATGAGTCAATGAGTTCTAACGTGGTGCATGTTCATGAACGGCAGCTGACGTAGGTGGAAGGCTTGTTACCAGCCTATTTCTTATGCTAACAAGTCTTTGCGAACCGCATTAACAGTCATATGGTCTGTTTAAGCATCGTACACTTTGCACAAAAATCCATTATTTGAATAAAATTTTAATAAATATACACCTTGTGCAATAATGAAAATGAGCATAAACCACTTCAAACGAACCATTATTTCTTCGGGGAGGGTATAAAGAGGATTCGATATGCTTGCAAAAGCAGTGGTTACTTAAGGGTGCAACATCCACGTTTTGAAACAAGTTTTATTCCCTTTTAAATTAAAGTAAGACGTTGTGTCACAGCCTGTGAAAGCATGAAAGCCTCGAAGTGCAGCAGATGTATCGGAATAGAAACTAGCTATTTTGTGTATTGCCACGTATCGACGTTTGTTAGCCGTTCCCATGAACAACCAAAAAAAATTGAAGTGAAGTAACGACTTCACCACCACTACTCCCGCATATGAAAACTTAAATATTTCTGTAACTAATAACGATATTAAAGTACAGTTTTTTTATTAAATACTCCTGTATAGAATAAAATAAAAAACCTGTATTTGTAACGAGCTGTTTGTGCATGGTGGGCCTCAAAAATTGAAGTGAAGTAACGACTTCACCACCACTACTCCCGCATATGAAAACTTAAATATTTCTGTAACTAATAACGATATTAAAGTACAGTTTTTTTATTAAATACTCCTGTATAGAATAAAATAAAAAACCTGTATTTGTAACGAGCTGTTTGTGCATGGTGGGCCTCAAAAATTGAAGTGAAGTAACGACTTCACCACCACTACTCCCGCATATGAAAACTTAAATATTTCTGTAACTAATAACGATATTAAAGTACAGTTTTTTTATTAAATACTCCTGTATAGAATAAAATAAAAAACCTGTATTTGTAACGAGCTGTTTGTGCATGGTGGGCCTCAAAAATTGAAGTGAAGTAACGACTTCACCACCACTACTCCCGCATATGAAAACTTAAATATTTCTGTAACTAATAACGATATTAAAGTACAGTTTTTTATTAAATACTCCTGTATAGAATAAAATAAAAAACCTGTATTTGTAACGAGCTGTTTGTGCATGGTGGGCCTCAAAAATTGAAGTGAAGTAACGACTTCACCACCACTACTCCCGCATATGAAAACTTAAATATTTCTGTAACTAATAACGATATTAAAGTACAGTTTTTTTACTAAATACTCCTGTATAGAATAAAATAAAAAACCTGTATTTGTAACGAGCTGTTTGTGCATGGTGGGCCTCAAAAATTGAAGTGAAGTAACGACTTCACCACCACTACTCCCGCATATGAAAACTTAAATATTTCTGTAACTAATAACGATATTAAAGTACAGTTTTTTATTAAATACTCCTGTGTAGAATAAAATGAAAAACCTGTATTTGTAACGAGCTGTTTGTGCATGGTGGGCCTCAAAAATTGAAGTGAAGTAACGACTTCACCACCACTACTCCCGCATATGAAAACTTAAATATTTCTGTAACTAATAACGATATTAAAGTACAGTTTTTTTATTAAATACTCCTGTATAGAATAAAATAAAAAACCTGTATTTGTAACGAGCTGTTTGTGCATGGTGGGCCTCAAAAGCTTTCCCGGTTTTTTTTCTATTCACCCCTTTTTACTCTGCAGTTGAATTTTGCTTGATGTTTCCTGATTCAAATTCCAAGGTTTCTTCAAGATCAAGATGGTGTTCCAAATAACTTTTCAAGATCTATTACATCTACTTATAAGTTTTGGAACCAGCATCAAGCTACTTTTGTCTGACAGCGAGCAATATTTTAATCTTGAAAAGTGATTTGGAACGCTACCTTGAAAAGTGATTTGGAAAGATACATAAATTTACATTGGTTCCTGTCTACGGTGTGAACTGTAGCAGTGATCTGAAAAATTAAAATACAATCATTATCTTGCAAATAAAGACCTGCTAAGTCAAAGTTTTTGTGGAGCACTAGGGGTTCTAGAGCAAATTCAACACTGTAACTTTTCTGTTCAATTGAAATACCTAATACCTATTTGTAATTTATATATTATATTTAATATTTAGATATTTCATTTTCAAACTTTTGAAATAAAGATTTGGAAAATAAGTTTGCAGCAATATTTTAGAGGTATCCAGATTACGTCTCCAGTAGATAATTCCTTATTAATAAGTTGTACAGTACAGATGATAAATGGAGGCTTGAAAAAATTAATTTTAAGGAATAGAAATCAAGAGGAGTAACGAAGTCCACAGCTTTTATACCAACTATGTCTCAAATAAAATAAATTTATTTCAGCCTTAAATAAAGACCATTGAAATGATGTGACACCCTACACGTCAAGGATATAAAAGAATGATAACCTCTCCCCAACAATTAATCATTTTAGTCTTCACAGGTATCTGAACTATGAGTCTCTTGAACAATTATTGTGTTATAGATGGGCACCAACTCTAATAAAATGAATTAATTAATGCATATAATAAATTATACTTTTCCTTGTTGTTAAAGTACCTGTATGATGAATACACAAATACCTTATATGATTGAACACCCTAATGTTACTCGAACAAAATTAAGCAGGGAGCTTCTGCTACGACTTATCAGTTGAATCATTTTAATGATATTTACCCAAAGAGGCCTTTTTAGACCGGCTGGTCATAAAGCTTTGGCAAGCATGCAGATCCAATTTTACATTCAGTACTGTTTAAAGAGTTGTCTTGGAGACTCATATAGCCATTGTTCGTAGCACATTCTAATCGAGAGTTTCCAGTTTAACATCGCTGCATTCGGAAAATGTTAGCAATCAATCAGCACAGAATTTTTGTTGCTAGCTTTAGTCAGCAGTCTGTCCAGCCAGTGTTACAATTATAAATTATGGATGTTAGTGAGCTATATATTTCAGTTTCTTAAAGTATCATTTGTGTCAATAGCGGGCACAGTATTTTTCCTCGGTGCTTTCATACGGATTCCTCCAAACCTTCATTGAGTTTTATAAGTATAATAAACCAAGTGTGTTAATTGTTTTGCTATAGACAGTTTATATAGATAGTATGTAGTCAAGTTCCTGAAGAAAGGTTCCAAATATACTTACCTCGGGAAATTAAATGTATGGCATGCTGTATAATTATCTTCGGTGACTATGTATGGATATCCATGCTGCGGGCGATTGCCTTCGGTCTGGTCAAATTATTGATTTTCTGGATCAGTTTTTCCTTGCAGAAACCATCGCCCCTTATTCAAGTCTCTCTCTGTTAGACAAATGTTACCTATTACTGAAACCAGTTTCTATTATTTCTGTACGCATGACGACTGATAATTGCCTTATTTTGATACTCGATTCAAGCAAAACGCAATGAGGAAACAAAATATACCTATAACCTCAATGAAGAAAAACGGCCATGACAAGACAAGTGACGGACAGAGACAGACAGATGACAGAGCGAGATGGCTGCCAATATGTCGACTATGGCGAGCGATGCTAGCGCTTCGTGCTTACCCCAGAACTAAAGCTGTCACAGGCCTGTTGGATGAACAATTGATATAGATGAGATGAGCAAAGTCAAAGTCAGTGCTGGCAGATCAGCGCGTTTCGCACCAGATCTAGCGCTTTTTTGACTACTCAGCGCTCAAAATTTGTTTTTGACGCCTACTGCATAATCTAGCACTATTTTGCAATGAATTTTATACGTTCATTGAACAGTGCGCACCAGGCGGACTGGGATCCCTAGGTACCTACTATTCGTTGGGGCGCAGTATATTTCTTGTGTGGGAATCCCCGGCCAAGGACAAACTTTATTGTGAATTAGGTTTACAGTTCTTTACACGGAAGAATTCTCATGTAAAGGTACTTGATTCTACTAAAAGAGATTAAAAAAATTTTTTTTTAATATAAAATAAATAAATAAATTCCAAAGAATCCAAATATTTATTTTGCAAAATAGATACGAATACTTTCTGCAAGGCAAAAGTCCAAGTTTCTTAAATATAAAATGTTGTATTGGAATGACTTATTTTATTTAAAAAGCCAGTTTAATTTTTTTTATCTGCTACATAACAATTTAGCGCATTTTCTAGCACTTTTTTTAGATCTGGGTATCTGGCGAAAACTAGCGCTTTTTAAAATTTGAGTTAGCATGGGCAGCCAAGTACCGAGTATATGAAAAAGTATCGATACCTAGTAAAGTATCGGAACCATAGTATCGAGTTAAAAATACTAGGTATCGAAGAGAAAGTATCGATACTACTCAGGTATAGATACTTTTTGCTGATCCCTAGTGCCGGCTGCCGACTGATTGTGAGGCTCAAAAAGACTTGATTCCAGGGCCGTAAAACAGATTATAAAAAAAAAGACTGATTGTGTAGCGTTGCCATATAAACAGATTTCTCCGTATTTATACAGTAACGACTTCACCACCACTACTCCCGCATATGAAAACTTAAATATTTCTGTAACTAATAACGATATTAAAGTACAGTTTTTTTATTAAATACTCCTGTATAGAATAAAATAAAAAACCTGTATTTGTAACGAGCTGTTTGTGCATGGTGGGCCTCAAAAGCTTTCCCGGTTTTTTTTCTATTCACCCCTTTTTACTCTGCAGTTGAATTTTGCTTGATGTTTCCTGATTCAAATTCCAAGGTTTCTTCAAGATCAAGATGGTGTTCCAAATAACTTTTCAAGATCTATTACATCTACTTATAAGTTTTGGAACCAGCATCAAGCTACTTTTGTCTGACAGCGAGCAATATTTTAATCTTGAAAAGTGATTTGGAACGCTACCTTGAAAAGTGATTTGGAAAGATACATAAATTTACATTGGTTCCTGTCTACGGTGTGAACTGTAGCAGTGATCTGAAAAATTAAAATACAATCATTATCTTGCAAATAAAGACCTGCTAAGTCAAAGTTTTTGTGGAGCACTAGGGGTTCTAGAGCAAATTCAACACTGTAACTTTTCTGTTCAATTGAAATACCTAATACCTATTTGTAATTTATATATTATATTTAATATTTAGATATTTCATTTTCAAACTTTTGAAATAAAGATTTGGAAAATAAGTTTGCAGCAATATTTTAGAGGTATCCAGATTACGTCTCCAGTTAAGAATTCCTTATTAATAAGTTGTACAGTACAGATGATAAATGGAGGCTTGAAAAAATTAATTTTAAGGAATAGAAATCAAGAGGAGTAACGAAGTCCACAGCTTTTATACCAACTATGTCTCAAATAAAATAAATTTATTTCAGCCTTAAATAAAGACCATTGAAATGATGTGACACCCTACACGTCAAGGATATAAAAGAATGATAACCTCTCCCCAACAATTAATCATTTTAGTCTTCACAGGTATCTGAACTATGAGTCTCTTGAACAATTATTGTGTTATAGATGGGCACCAACTCTAATAAAATGAATTAATTAATGCATATAATAAATTATACTTTTCCTTGTTGTTAAAGTACCTGTATGATGAATACACAAATACCTTATATGATTGAACACCCTAATGTTACTCGAACAAAATTAAGCAGGGAGCTTCTGCTACGACTTATCAGTTGAATCATTTTAATGATATTTACCCAAAGAGGCCTTTTTAGACCGGCTGGTCATAAAGCTTTGGCAAGCATGCAGATCCAATTTTACATTCAGTACTGTTTAAAGAGTTGTCTTGGAGACTCATATAGCCATTGTTCGTAGCACATTCTAATCGAGAGTTTCCAGTTTAACATCGCTGCATTCGGAAAATGTTAGCAATCAATCAGCACAGAATTTTTGTTGCTAGCTTTAGTCAGCAGTCTGTCCAGCCAGTGTTACAATTATAAATTATGGATGTTAGTGAGCTATATATTTCAGTTTCTTAAAGTATCATTTGTGTCAATAGCGGGCACAGTATTTTTCCTCGGTGCTTTCATACGGATTCCTCCAAACCTTCATTGAGTTTTATAAGTATAATAAACCAAGTGTGTTAATTGTTTTGCTATAGACAGTTTATATAGATAGTATGTAGTCAAGTTCCTGAAGAAAGGTTCCAAATATACTTACCTCGGGAAATTAAATGTATGGCATGCTGTATAATTATCTTCGGTGACTATGTATGGATATCCATGCTGCGGGCGATTGCCTTCGGTCTGGTCAAATTATTGATTTTCTGGATCAGTTTTTCCTTGCAGAAACCATCGCCCCTTATTCAAGTCTCTCTCTGTTAGACAAATGTTACCTATTACTGAAACCAGTTTCTATTATTTCTGTACGCATGACGACTGATAATTGCCTTATTTTGATACTCGATTCAAGCAAAACGCAATGAGGAAACAAAATATACCTATAACCTCAATGAAGAAAAACGGCCATGACAAGACAAGTGACGGACAGAGAC
Source organism: Ypsolopha scabrella (assembly GCA_910592155.1). Taxonomy (NCBI): domain Eukaryota; kingdom Metazoa; phylum Arthropoda; class Insecta; order Lepidoptera; family Ypsolophidae; genus Ypsolopha; species Ypsolopha scabrella. The sequence continues at coordinate 19,246,768 of OU342986.1, forward strand.
AGACAGATGACAGAGCGAGATGGCTGCCAATATGTCGACTATGGCGAGCGATGCTAGCGCTTCGTGCTTACCCCAGAACTAAAGCTGTCACAGGCCTGTTGGATGAACAATTGATATAGATGAGATGAGCAAAGTCAAAGTCAGTGCTGGCAGATCAGCGCGTTTCGCACCAGATCTAGCGCTTTTTTGACTACTCAGCGCTCAAAATTTGTTTTTGACGCCTACTGCATAATCTAGCACTATTTTGCAATGAATTTTATACGTTCATTGAACAGTGCGCACCAGGCGGACTGGGATCCCTAGGTACCTACTATTCATTGGGGCGCAGTATATTTCTTGTGTGGGAATCCCCGGCCAAGGACAAACTTTATTGTGAATTAGGTTTACAGTTCTTTACACGGAAGAATTCTCATGTAAAGGTACTTGATTCTACTAAAAGAGATTAAAAAAATTTTTTTTTAATATAAAATAAATAAATAAATTCCAAAGAATCCAAATATTTATTTTGCAAAATAGATACGAATACTTTCTGCAAGGCAAAAGTCCAAGTTTCTTAAATATAAAATGTTGTATTGGAATGACTTATTTTATTTAAAAAGCCAGTTTAATTTTTTTTATCTGCTACATAACAATTTAGCGCATTTTCTAGCACTTTTTTTAGATCTGGGTATCTGGCGAAAACTAGCGCTTTTTAAAATTTGAGTTAGCATGGGCAGCCAAGTACCGAGTATATGAAAAAGTATCGATACCTAGTAAAGTATCGGAACCATAGTATCGAGTTAAAAATACTAGGTATCGAAGAGAAAGTATCGATACTACTCAGGTATAGATACTTTTTGCTGATCCCTAGTGCCGGCTGCCGACTGATTGTGAGGCTCAAAAAGACTTGATTCCAGGGCCGTAAAACAGATTATAAAAAAAAAGACTGATTGTGTAGCGTTGCCATATAAACAGATTTCTCCGTATTTATACAGATTTTCGATGTGGAATACAGATTAGCACTGGATACAGATTTTATACAGAATTGTCTCATTCCATTGATTAAATTATTAAAACTGCTTAAAACGGAACGTAGCAAATTACATGACAAAGTAAAATGCCAATTTTTCCGCATCTATTTATTTATTTATTTCTATCTTAATAAACTACGTATTTTTTTAGTATGGCCACGTCTATTAACTGTGGGTAAGACCATGGAAAAAAGAGAATGCAAAAAGCTTGCAATATACAACGACATCAAGGGCAATATATGTACTTAAATATATAAAAATTTTTTTTTACCAGTGACATCTATGAAAAGAATGAGCCGTTTTCCAGGCTAGCTTCCATAAAAATCACATAGATGGCGCTGTCTAAGGACTTGAAAATTTTACTCGGTTTTAAGTGCTAATTACTGGGGACCAAACATTGTAGTCTATAATTTATGATCTTAATGATTCTAGTTTTAGTTATGCAGTTAAGTTCAACATATCAGTTTCACCAAAGGTTTTCCCGACCAAAATAAATTACATATGTAGTATTGATATAAGATTCAGTGATGTCTAAACATGTGTCCAGATTGTTGGAAATGGATGTATACTTCTTAAAAGACTTCTAAACTGCTAAAATAACCTTGATTTAAATAAATTACTCAAAATCGTGGTCTTTCGTAAAATTATATTTTTTGACATCTGTTTATAAAATGAAAAGACTTGTCATTCAAGATCATAAACAATACATAACCCAAATGAGTTACAACACGCTCCACAACACAAAAAAAATCATCAGTACCATAACACAAAAAAAATCATCAGTTCCTAAAAACTCACTCACTAATTATATAATTGAATTCCCTTTGAGTTCGAAATAATAGTTGCCAACAAAAGAAACATAAAATGTTAAGTACACCTGGAAATTCAACTGAAATAAAATTAAAGGTTTTGGATCTCTGGCTACTTGTCACTTCAACTTCATTGTTCTGTGTCTATTTATAAGTCAAGCCTTCTTGGGATTCGTATAACACGTTCACATCGGGTACGTCTCTCAGTCTCAACAAGTGTTTCTTCATGAATTGGTCGTTTTATGTGTGTATCAACTTCATCAACTTCTGTATGAGGATGTGTGACATCTAATGGGTAAAGTCTTTGTAAGGGACGAATCCTCTCACCGTTTGCGGTCTTGATCTTTGCTACCCGAGTGTTATTATCTGTACCTGGATACAGTTCTAATATCAGACCAAGTGGCCAGTCGACTCGTTTTTTGTCTCATTCTAATAGAACAACATCTCCAACACATAAATTAGTCTTGCTTCGTTTTCCTTGGTGGACGAGGAGCGCTAGATATTCTGTTTTAAATCTTTGTCTTAAATCCTCACACAGTTGCGGTGTATATTTTACTCTTTCATTCAAGCCCTTTCTGTCAAGAACATCTAAATCAGGGACATCGTTTCTAGGTATGCCTTGTAGGAAATAATTTGGAGTAATGGGCATTAACATATCTTCTGTGATGTATGTTAGTGGTCTAGCATTTATCATCGCTTCACAATCACACAAAATAGTCTGCATATCTAAATTATTTACAATGGATCTGCCTAATATTCTTCTTAACATTTCTTTTACAGTGCGGACCTAAGGGTGTCCGCGGGTATGACTCTTGGGAAAAGTGGTTCAGTAGCGTCGACAGAGTATGTGGTTTTATTTAATGGTTGCACTCTATTTACACCCGGTATATTAATGTAATGGCAAAAAAAAAGGGCGTTTAAAGTAATTTTCTTCTTCACTATTCAAAAGTTTAGTACCTATGTACTCTCAACAGGCCATTTTCAACTTCAAAACATGTAAGTTTATATTTTTAATGTAAAATTCAAATACATTTTGTATCATTTGGATAGTATAATTTCAGCCTTTTCTACTTCAGCACAGTTCAGTTCATTTTCTTGAATTATCTTTCCATTTGTATCTACATTGTTATGGTTATACTTATAAATCTTAAAATATATGCAAGAGTTCTGACAGTTTTCGTATATTTTGAAAAGTGTGTAAAATTCTTTTCAGTAAATAATTTGTCACAATTATCTTGTGTTGTATTTAAACAAACAGTGTTTGTTTTTCTCAATTCTTTGTCAGCGTTAACGTCAAATGTTTCAATTTCTGATGAGGGCCAATGTTTTTGTCATGTTTCAACCAATTGGGTCCTTCCCACCAGGTTGATTCGATTAAAGTTTTGGCATCGCACCCTCGAGATGGAGGATCAGCATGGTTGAGTGTACCAGGGTGAAAATGCCAGTCATCAGGGTATGAGTTAGCTTTGATCTCTTTAATCTGTTCTGAACAAAGACCGCCCATACTGCTTCCTTTTTTATCCAAGTTAATAGCACCGTCGAGTCAGTCTAGTAGTAAATTGGACATTTAATGTCGAGAGCTTCAATTGTTTGTTGAGCAAGTCTGGTTGCTATTAGTCCAGCTATTAATTCAGATCGAGGTATGGTTTTGGTTACATTTTGTTTGGCAACTCGAGCTTTTGCTAAAATGAACTGTACGGTAATTGAACCTTGATACTCCGCGCGTAAAAAATATGCACCCACCATATGATTTCTGACTTGCATCACTGAAAACATGAATACTCTTTTCGTATTTCTCTACTGTTTCCGTTGTAAGTCTTCTTGGTAAATGACAAAGGTTCAGTAAATGTATGTTTTTGAGTCACTGGTTTAATTCATCCTTGATATCGTATGCTGTATCAGTGTCCCATCCTCCACCATTAGCCTACGCTCGATGTAGTAGCAGTTTGGGTATATGTGTAGTAGGGCATGTGAATCCTATAGGATCGAATATCTTTTGGGCGATTGACAACAGTGTCCCCTTTGTTAGTTTTTCTTTCATATTATCGGTTACATTGATATATATCTTATCTTCCTTTGTGTTCCATAGTATTCCCAAAACAGACAGGATTTCTTTTTCCGGTGTGTAACCTGTCATTGGTGAGATACTCCATTCTCTGAAGTTGAATTTGCCCTCTACCATTAAATGCTTTGACTCTTCAACGAATTCTATAACATCGTCTTTTTCTTGACTTGTCACGCAATTGTCTACATAATATGACTTCATGAGGGGCTTGGCCGTTTTTTGTAATGTTATTGGATAATTCGACAGATGGTAGATTATCGTTGCAGCAAAAAGAAACGGACTTGATGAGAGGCCGAAGACCACACGGCGATGTCTTGGAGTAATGACCTCTCCGTCTTTCCACCGAAAAATTTTGGCAAATTTCTGTCATTTGGGTTTAATGATATTTGTGGAAATGCCTTTTCAATATCTGCTGAAATACCTACAGCTCTCAGTTGAAACTGGATTAATAATTTTGGTATGAGTTCTAAAAGATTTGTACCTTTTTCTAGGCATTTGTTCAAAAAGTTGCCGTTTTTATCTTTGGCTGACGCATCAAACACTGGTCGCACACGTGTTGTTGTACTTGTATTTTTTAGAACAGCGTGATGAGTAAGATAATGTCAATTTTCGTCGTCTTCTTTTACTTCCTCGATTATTCCTTTTAGTAACCAGTCGATTATTCCTTTTAGTAACCTTTTAGTACTTGTTTGTAACAGAAGTTTAGTCGTAGATGTTAATATTGCCTTTGCTAGTTCAATATTGTTGCTGAGCTCCTTATGACCCTCTTTCCATGGTAGTTGATTTTCCTATCTATTTTCTTCATCCATGGAAATAGTATCAGAAAACTTCTTCATTATTTCCTTTTCCTTTTGTCTCTCACTCTTCACTTCAGTTGGGTCTTTTATTCATAGCGTTTCTAGATCCCACATTTGTGAAATATGTAAGGTAGTAGTTGAGATTGTTCCTGGACAGGATGTGTAATTATCTACTTACACACCTAGTATAGTCCAGCCCAATTTAGTATTTACGGTTGTCATGCCATTTTTCAGTTCGACTATCTTGTTGGTCAAGAGTTTACCGCAAAAGTCTGCCCCAATTAATATACTAACTTCAGGGATCTCCTTTCTTACAACCCAAATGAGTTCCAACTCAGATAGTCGACGCCAGGTAGTAGGTATATTAATATGTTTTGTTTCTTTTGAAAGAACATAATTTAGTTAGAATACAGATTTTATACAGATTTTAGCAGTAGAAACTACAGGTAATAGGTTCAATGCATCTGGCAACACTGTGTGTATGAGTGAGTTCACTGTTTTGTGCAGTGTTGCGATTTAGTTTTAATTTAATTTAATTCATTTAATATTTACATTATTTTGAATTGAACTTATTTATTAAACAGGTGGTAGAGCTGATGCCGGGCTCGACTGTGGAGGTACCACCATCTTACTCGTAAACTGCCCTGAAGTTATTCGGGGGAGAGTAAGAGGACAGCTCACAGACAGGCACAAATCCAGGTAGCCCACCAATCCTGGGACCGTGTGATGGCGGTATATCCATCCCGAATTGCCGGACCTTTAATAAACAGACTAGTGACGGGCAGCGGCGTCACTAGTGCGAGAGGTTCTGGCATCGCGCTCACCAACCCGCCTGCCCAGCGTGTGTGAGTATGGGCATCTCTTCCCAATACATGATGTACACTAAAAATAAACGGCCTCCAGTCCCCGGCAGCCCCACTATTCCCGACTACGGTGGCGGTCGTGGTAACGGTGGGGCAGGGGGTGCTAAGAATCTCCGGTTGAATGGCCACCAACATCGACGACTCTTTTTGGCGGCGTATAATACACGGACGTTACGGGAAGACAGACACCTCGCTGAGCTCGAGTCAGAGTTAGGTAGAATCAACTGGCATATTCTGGGGCTATCGGAAGTCCGACGAGCAGGTGAGGATACCATAACCCTAGAGTCAGGACACCTGCTCTACTATCGAGAGGGCGATCAATTGTCTGTCGGTGGAGTTGGCATGCTGGTCAACAAAGACCTCACTAGCAACGTGTTAGAAATCGGTAGTGTCTCTACTCGGGTGGCATATCTTGTTATTAGACTCAACAAGAGGTATTCACTTAAAGTCATTCAAGTGTATGCCCCGACGTCAAGCGACTCTGATGATGTAGTCGAGGCCGTCTATGATGACATATTAAAGGCCAGACATAACACCACCAAGACACATTTTACCGTTGTTATGGGGGACTTCAACGCCAAAGTGGGAGTACAAGAGTGTGGTGAATCGGTAATCGGACCACACGGTTATGGCTGCAGAAATCCTCGGGGCCAGATGCTGGTTAGCTTCCTTGAGAGCCAATGTCTCTATTTGATGAACTCATTCTTCAAAAAGCAGCCTCAAAGGAAGTGGACCTGGCGAAGCCCTGATGGTAAGACTAAAAATGAGATAGACTTCATCATGACGGATCAAAAGCACATAATCCAAGATACAGATACATCTTGGTTTTGTACCGGTAGCGATCACCGACTTGTGCGATGCATCTTGAATATCGACTTACAGCTTGAGAGAAATCGTCTGATGAAGCCTACTACGCTCCACCCTTCTATGCGCCAAACCGCTGTGGGATCCGAGAAGTTCCAAATAGAACTTCAGAACCGATTTGCCCTGTTGGAAACCACTGAGGATGTTGACCAGCTTGCTAACAATTTCACGAATGTCGTGCGCGAGATACAAAGGGCTTATTTTAAGCCGGAGCAAAGGAGTAAGGAGTCCAAAATTTCGAGTGGAACTCTGGACCTGATGAGGCAGAGACGGGAAATGTCTTCGGATTCTGCAGATTTTTCCCTTCTTAACAAGCGTGTTAAAAGGCAAATTCGTTTTGACCTGCGCCAACATAATACTCGCGTCATTGAAGACGCGATCCAGCGAAATAAAGGCTCAAAAGGTTTTGCCCAGCAGTTAGGAAGGACCAATCTGATGAAGCTGAAGACATCTGACAATAGAACTGTTAGCTTTAGGCCAGAAATCCTCGCCGAAATCGAGAAATTTTATGGGCTCCTATATTCTTCACACGCTCCCAAGCCAACTGCTCGCGATGAAGACGACAAACGTGCACCTCTGGTCCGCCACTACACCGATGAACTCCCGGATGTCGAAATGGGTGAGATAAGGATAGCTCTTGAACAGCTGAAAAACAACAAGGCGCCGGGCGAGGACGGCATCACAACTGAACTCCTGAAAGCTAGAGGTTACCCTATACTCGGACAGCTACAGGACCTCTTTAATGCCGTCATTCGCACAGGTACTACGCCAAAGGAGTGGAGCAGGAGTCTGGTCATTTTGTTCTTCAAAAAAGGGGACAAAATCCTACTTAAGAACTATAGACCAATTGCGCTCCTGAGCCACACCTACAAGCTGTTCTCAAGAGTTATCACGAATCGTCTTGCCCAACGATTCGACGACTTCCAACCTCCAGAGCAGGCTGGGTTTCGAAAAGGCTACAGCACCGTGGACCACATTCACACGCTAAGGCAGGTTATACAGAAAACTCAAGAGTATAATCAGCCCTTATGTCTAGCGTTTGTGGACTACGAGAAAGCCTTCGACTCCATCGAAACTTGGTCTGTTCTGCAGTCCTTGCAGCGTTGCCAAGTTGACTGGCGTTACGTGGAGTTGTTGAAGTGTCTGTATGACTCCGCTACGATGTCCGTCCAAGTACAGGGTGTACAAACAAGACCGATACATCTTCAGCGCGGCGTGAGACAGGGAGATGTTATTTCTCCAAAACTGTTTACCGCCGCGCTGGAGGACGTCTTTAAAACACTAGACTGGAATGGACGAGGCATAAACGTAAACGGAGAGTACATTTCACATCTTTGCTATGCCGATGACATCGTCATAATGGCGGAATCGCTGCAGGAACTAGAGGAAATGATGCGGGGTCTTGGCGATTCTTCGAGACGAGTGGGCCTGCGGATGAATTTGGATAAGACTAAGGTCATGTCCAACTGTCACGTCATCCAAGGGCCAATAACCGTCAACAATGTCAGCATCGAAGTTGTTCAAAAATATGTTTATCTGGGTCAAGTCATACAGCTGGATAAAAACAACTTCGACGCCGAGGCTGACAGAAGAATATGCTTGGGTTGGGCAGTATTCGAAAAGTTGCGTCACATATTTACGTCGTCAATACCGCAGTGCTTAAAGGCTAAGGTGTTCAACAAGTGCGTCCTTCCTGTGATGACGTATGGCGCTGAGACGTGGTCTCTTACAAAGGGTCTGATCCACAGGTTTAAGGTCGCTCAGCGAGCTATGGAGCGGGCTATGCTTGGGGTATCTCTGATGGATAGAATCCGAAATGAGGAGATCCGTCGGAGATCGAAAGTAACCGACATAGCCTGCAGAATCAGTAAGTTGAAGTGGCAGTGGGCAGGCCATATTTGTCGCCGACATGATGGCCGTTGGGGCCGAAAGGCTTTAGAATGGAGACCACGTACAGCAAAGCGTAGTGTAGGACGACCTCGTGCCCGCTGGACCGACGATCTGAAGGACGTTGCGGGGGGCGGCTGGATGAGGAGAACGGAGGACCGACATGAGTGGCGAAATTTGGGAAAGGCCTATGTCCAGCAGTGGACGAACACGGGCTGATGGATGGATGGATGGATTAAACACCACATAAACCTTTACAGGTTTGTATATGGTGCACATGAATCTACCTTACAAACTTATATTATTAAATAAAAACATCAGTGCTTACAACCAAACGTTTAAGACGTCAAAATATTTTGCCAGTTAGCAAATAAATATAAAGACAAATTTAACCATATGGTGATGCTGTCTCTTCTTTGTTCATGAATAGGGGTTACTTTTCATTGCAAAGGTCTTAAAGATAATAACTATGGAAGGAACTGATAAGGAAAATCATATACAGGTTGCTTTTGTATAGTGGTCTAAATGATTAAAAAAAAATTCAGAACTTTAGTAACAATTTCTGTTACTTTTGACACCTCTGCGTTACTTTTTTGTTACTTGACTAAAATAGTTACTTTTTCGTTACTTTTTGAAGGTTGAAGAAACAATTATCCAGCCAAAAAAAGTAATGTTATTATTTGAACGAAGTCGAGGTAGTTTTTAAATATCAATCATGAACGCATCTCTTTTACTTTGTAATGTTGGTGAAACTGAGTGTCTCTAAGTTAAGTAAAATTATTTAATTTCAGTCATAACTAAAATTGCAAATTTTAACCACACAAAATATTGATGATTGTAATGTTAAAAATTACCGCTTAAATCATTTTCCAGGAGGTGTCACATTAGTTATTTTTCATTTTATTTATAATATTTTACGATTTTATAAACCAAAACTTTACTATTATGTTTACAAATTAACTTATTAAATTACGAAGGTATGTCTCTTGGACATTATAAATAGGAAGTGACTAAAAGGCCGTTAGAGGGTCTTTAATTTTTTAAATTACTGAACTGTATGTCATTATTTAGCTGTTGGAATATCTTCCTTAGTACGAACTGATAAAGTTGAATTTGCAGTGTACAGTTCTAAAAGGGAAGCGGTCCTTAAATTTTATAAATAATTGAACCTAAAGTCATCGGAAAGTGCTCGGAAAATGTTTTTTTCTGCATATCGTGAATTCTGTTTAAACTACGGGGGTCACCTCGCTCCACTCCACTTCGCTCGGCTTCTTAATATGTACTTACATGTAAACCTTACCGCTCCTCCTCGCTTCGCTCGTCGTCGCAACCTATCCCTAGCGGTGGAATAAAATTAAAACTAAGGTAGCCACTAACGGCTATTTAGTCACTTTCTTATAAATATATTGTCTGTCAAAAAAGTATTGAAATGAATATTGAATTTTAATGAACTTTATTGAACTTTAAACGTTCAAGAAGGATAACTTAGGTAGTATAGTCATGAAATAACAACACGGTAAACTCGATTTAACAGATTTTGTACTTGTTTGTTTGGTGTAACCAGGCGAAAGAAAAATAGTTTCTTCAATATTCATTTCAACAATCTTTTGTCAGACTATAAGTATATATATTTTTTTTTCCAGTTTTAACTCAAAATTCATCCAAGGATCCAGAAATGTTTTTAGAATAGCTTCCAAAAGATAATCCCATGACACAAAAAGTATGGTAATATATATTGTTGATTTTGGTTCAAAATTGTTACTTTTTGGCTTTCCTTGCGTTACTTTTGAAGAATCAGTTCTGGCAACACCGGTTGTGTGTTTGCTGTTTGTTTGTTTATTTCCCAATTCTCGATAAATCCTTGAAAATGTTTGTGATTTTAAACTAATAACAAGTGTTTTATTTCAACCATGGCTTTCCCTAAAATAGAGGGTTACGTTGTCACTGAAAAACTTGGAGCTGGCAGTTATTCTACGGTTTACAAAGCCTACACAAAGGTTGACATTTCATTTTCATATTTATCTTTACAACAGTGCAAATAGTGTTATCAAGTGTTTATTAATTCCTTTTTAATAAGTGTAAGAAGATTTAAGTTCAAAAGTTTCTGGGCGAAAAACCTTGTTATTTAGTATTAGGTATACATAGATATTTTGTACAAATATCTGGTTTTTTGTCTACCTAAATCCGGCCTCAGCTGCTACGGTTCGCACGGTTGCCTGCGCTTTATTACAGTGGGCGAGGGCTGCTCTCCCTCCATGCCTCCGGCTTTTTAAATACACTCTCGGGGTAGTAGCCACAAAACTGTGTAGAATCGGGGTGCACTAAGCCGGTTTTTGAGCAGTTTTAACCTATCAGTACAAAAAGCGGTTTAAAGATAGAAGTAGATCGTACTGATGTAAAGTACCTACCTTCTCTTTGAGTGCGGTTATGAGTCCACAAAAACTACAATAAACACCAACAACTCGGTCACGAGCCTCATTAAATGTCAAAAATCATTGAGAAAAATGGGCTGTCAATAGGGTTCCCAACCCTCCCGGAATGCCCGGGAGACTCCCGGAATGCCCGGGAGACTCCCGGAATATTGTTCTGCCTCCCGAGCTCCCGGAATGTACTAATTTCTCCCGACTTTCTAAAAATCAAACTAAATAAATCGCGCGCGCAATAGTCGCCCCAATGGATTTATTAAAGCATTTTGATGAACCTCGAAAAATGATATGTATAACTAAGTCAACGAGTTTTTCACATGCTGTTTGAATTATTTACAAAAGTGGCATAATTTTGAAGACCCTGAATACCAAACAGTGACAATTTTATCACTGAAAGAACTGATTAGATGGGAAGGAATTCAAAGACTACAAGACCATTAAAAAAATGATTTAGTAAGCAATCGAAATATAAATTAAAAAAATTAAAATTAACAACTAATGTACCGACTTTCCTTCAACGCCCCACCGATTTATTCAAATCTCCCGGATTGGTTCCTTTGAGAGTTGGCAACCCTAGCTGTCAAGGTGTTGTGCGGCTAACTTCAGGCCACAACAAACAACAATGCTAAGCACTATGGGGGTCGGTTGAATGTGTTGTGGTTTTATGGTCGGTCACGAAGTCATATGGATTTGTTTGGTTTATTTCGTTTACAACGATAGCTGAGGTAGGTTATTCTGTTTAAAGTCATAATACCCTTTGATATTGTGTCATGAAGAAAACAAAATGGCTGATTATGTTTTGTTTGGCCAAATTATAACAGTAATTTTTGTGATTTAAAATTCAACTTGAGTAAATACAGTAAAACTCTTCACATATTGTAGCTCTATAAACTCAAACTTTGCTTAACAAAACGCATCTGACATGTCAAAAGTGATTCTTTTGAGACAAAATGGTAATTTTAATATCAATCTTTAATAATTTAGCTGCAAAAAAGATTTCACTCAAAGACATCTTATATCTTGTTGTGATAAAAAAAAAAAACACTTGTACTTTTCCACAGATAATATTTAATTCTACACTACCCAACCGGTTTCACTATATAAGCATCATCAGGGGCTTTTTAATTACATAATTTTATATATAATTATTTATTTAAACAATCTTTCTGTTGCTAGATGTGAGTTAAATATGTAGTATAGAATTAAGTATTATCTGTGGAAAAGTACAAGTGTTTTTTTATCACAACAATGTTTGATAAATTCCACCAAGTGCCGACAATCTCAACTATCAACATCTTATATCATCCACATCCTGTCAAAAAAATACGAAAGCTCCGACTAGGTCTTGTAAAGTACATTTATTATCCAGTACATTCTCTCAGGAATTCATGTCATTGTCAAATGTCAATCCAGGTGGGCAGTCGACAAGTGTACGCTATCAAATGCGTCCCGCGCTCACTGGTGAAGCACTCACACTCCGCTGTGGACAAGCTGGTGACGGAGATCCGCGTTCTCAACACTCTGTCGCACCGACATGTCGTCAACATGTCACAATTCACCTGGGATGACAAGTTGGTAACATTAAATACTTAGTCCACAAGTGTACGCTATCAAATGCGTCCCGCGCTCACTGGTGAAGCACTCACACTCCGCTGTGGACAAGCTGGTGACGGAGATCCGCGTTCTCAACACTCTGTCGCACCGACATGTCGTCAACATGTCACAATTCACCTGGCATGACAAGTTGGTAACATTAAATACTTAGTCCACAAGTGTACGCTATCAAATGCGTCCCGCGCTCACTGGTGAAGCACTCACACTCCGCTGTGGACAAGCTGGTGACGGAGATCCGCGTTCTCAACACTCTGTCGCACCGACATGTCGTCAACATGTCACAATTCACCTGGGATGACAAGTTGGTAACATTAAATACTTAGTCCACAAGTGTACGCTATCAAATGCGTCCCGCGCTCACTGGTGAAGCACTCACACTCCGCTGTGGACAAGCTGGTGACGGAGATCCGCGTTCTCAACACTCTGTCGCACCGACATGTCGTCAACATGTCACAATTCACCTGGGATGACAATAACTTATATATTATGTATCTCTATTAATAATTAGCTGTATGTGAGACTCCCTTCATGTAAATTAGAGATGTGTTTTTTTTTTAAGTGAGTTATTAATTTATGCTTTGGGCCATGTGGCCTTTCCAACTTTAAGGGACATAAAATAAACTTTTTACAGAAACAGAGTTCAAATGTAACAGGAGAAGTTCCCTAAATAGTTTTGAATAATTCTGACTGAACTGAAATAACACTTAATTGGGTATTTCTTCAATAGGTGCCGGTAAACATGTCTGGCACATTTTCTAAGCAAAATTCAGTCTGACAATAAATATGAATATATTAATTAATCCTCAAAGGCAGGCCCAATAACACATTTTCAAGTTTATTGATAAACAATTTTTACAACATTAATATGGTTCAAAGTTCAAAAACACGAAAATGTATACATATTTACATATAGTTTCCCTTATTTATATGTAGTTTCCCTTTAAAGTTAATTATATTATTCTGCACAGTTTAGGTACCTATTTTATAAACTCAAGGTAGTTCTCTAAACAATACGAATGTAATTTTATGTAAGTAACTAAGATTATGTTTTAATTGCGAAATCCATCGCTTTGGAATACTCTAAATATTAGAGTGCATTACAAACTAGAAAAGATAAATTAGAAACAAACGTAAAAACAAGAATTTGAAAAAATTCGAACCTGCGACCTCTTGTTATCAAGACAAACGCGCTACCGACTGCGCCACCGAGGTAATTACCTAGACCGTTGAATTTTTCCACCATACTTGTCCACCGATTTTTTTATTTTTTTTGTAACTATTTGATCTAACTAGCTTGTAATGCACATACTGACGCTCACGAGGGCGTTATGTGATTTCACGCCTTGTTATTAAGAAACAGATGGCGCTGTCGTCGCTACAATATGTGTTGCTTCAGACAGTTAAATAAAAATAAAATAAATAAATAAAAAGATGTTTGTCTTCAATTAAAACAGTATACAAAAAAAAATTACAAAATAGTGACAAGATTAAAATTAAATTAGAAAAAATAGACATACTTAGAAAATTCACAGTTCTCATTAACTAAGATTATGTTTTTATTGCGAAATCCATCGCTTTGGAATACTCTAAATATGAGTATGTGCATTACAAATTAGTTGGATCAAATAGTTACAAAAAAAAAAACGTTGGACAAGTATGGTGGAAAAATTCAACGGTCTACGTAAGTACCTCGGTGGCGCAATTGGTAGCGCGCTTGTCTTGATAACAAGAGGTCGCAGGTTCGAATTTTTTCAAATTCTTGTCTTTACGTTTGTTTCTAATTTATCTTTTCTAGTTTGTAATGCACTCTAATAATATTTAGTGTAAGTAAGTATGTTTGCTGATTGAAAAAAATGCCAAAATGGAAATTATTATTTTTGTTATAAAATTTGACGGTACCACCATCTTACCCGCAGATAATCTCGAAGTTATTCGGAGGAGAGTAAGCTCTCAGGCAAAACCAGGCGGCCCACCACTGCCTGGGACCGATGGATGGCGGTTTATCCATCCCCAATTGCCGGGCCTATACAAAACAGACTGGTGACGGGCAGCGGCGTCACCGGTTTAAGGGTTTCGGCACTGCGCTCACCAACCCGCCTGCCCAGCGTGTGTGAGTATGGGCATTTCTTCCAGGAGGACCGCCAAGAGTATAGAAATCTTGGAAAGGTCTATGTCCAGCAGTGGACGAAACAGGCTGATGGATGGATGGATGGTCATTATTATTATACATTTAAGTGAAGAAATGGAATAAAAATATAATAATTGTAAGTAAAAATTACACATATTTAATTGAATGATTACATTTCAGGAGGTTAGAAACAAAAGGTATCATTTACGGTGCATGCACGTATTGGTACTATACGTAAATGACTCATTTTGTTCCTAACCTCCTCATTTATGATTTTCATTACATGTGAGGAGGTTAGAAACAAAAGGTTATTATTTACGGTGCATGCACGTATTGGTACTATACGTAAATGACTCATTTTGTTCCTAACCTCCTCATTTATGATTTTCATTACATTTGAGGAGGTTAGAAACAAAAGGTATCATTTACGGTGCATGCACGTATTGGTACTATACGTAAATGACTCATTTTGTTCCTAACCTCCTCATTTATGATTTTCATTACATTTGAGGAGGTTAGAAACAAAAGGTATCATTTACGGTGCATGCACGTATTGGTACTATACGTAAATGACTCATTTTGTTCCTAACCTCCTCATTTATGATTTTCATTACATTTGAGGAGGTTAGAAACAAAAGGTATCATTTACGGTGCATGCACGTATTGGTACTATACGTAAATGACTCATTTTGTTCCTAACCTCCTCATTTATGATTTTCATTACATTTGAGGAGGTTAGAAACAAAAGGTATCATTTACGGTGCATGCACGTATTGGTACTATACGTAAATGACTCATTTTGTTCCTAACCTCCTCATTTATGATTTTCATTACATTTGAGGAGGTTAGAAACAAAAGGTATCATTTACGGTGCATGCACGTATTGGTACTATACGTAAATGACTCATTTTGTTCCTAACCTCCTCATTTATGATTTTCATTACATTTGAGGAGGTTAGAAACAAAAGGTATCATTTACGGTGCATGCACGTATTGGTACTATACGCAAATGACTCATTTTGTTCCTAACCTCCTCATTTATGATTTTCATTACATTTGAGGAGGTTAGAAACAAAAGGTATCATTTACGGTGCATGCACGTATTGGTACTATACGTAAATGACTCATTTTGTTCCTAACCTCCTCATTTATGATTTTCATTACATTTGAGGAGGTTAGAAACAAAAGGTATCATTTACGGTGCATGCACGTATTGGTACTATACGTAAATGACTCATTTTGTTCCTAACCTCCTCATTTATGATTTTCATTACATGTGAGGAGGTTAGAAACAAAAGGTATCATTTACGGTGCATGCACGTATTGGTACTATACGTAAATGACTCATTTTGTTCCTAACCTCCTCATTTATGATTTTCATTACATGTGAGGAGGTTAGAAACAAAAGGTATCATTTACGGTGCATGCACGTATTGGTACTATACGTAAATGACTCATTTTGTTCCTAACCTCCTCATTTATGATTTTCATTACATGTGAGGAGGTTAGAAACAAAAGGTATCATTTACGGTGCATGCACGTATTGGTACTATACGTAAATGACTCATTTTGTTCCTAACCTCCTCATTTATGATTTTCATTACATGTGAGGAGGTTAGAAACAAAAGGTATCATTTACGGTGCATGCACGTATTGGTACTATACGTAAATGACTCATTTTGTTCCTAACCTCCTCATTTATGATTTTCATTACATTTGAGGAGGTTAGAAACAAAAGGTATCATTTACGGTGCATGCACGTATTGGTACTATACGTAAATGACTCATTTTGTTCCTAACCTCCTCATTTGTGATTTTCATTACATTTGAGGAGGTTAGAAACAAAAGGTATCATTTACGGTGCATGCACGTATTGGTACTATACGTAAATGACTCATTTTGTTCCTAACCTCCTCATTTATGATTTTCATTACATGTGAGGAGGTTAGAAACAAAAGGTATCATTTACGGTGCATGCACGTATTGGTACTATACGTAAATGACTCATTTTGTTCCTAACCTCCTCGTTTATGATTTTCATTACTTTGCCTCCTTGTTTCATTACCATTTATTGAGCATCATTACCATGTGATATCAAAATCATTACCGTCATCGTTAAAAATATAAATTGTATTTCTATCCATCCATCCATCAGCCCGTATTCGTCCACTGCTGGACATAGGATTTTCTCAAATTTCGCCAATCATGTCGGTCCTCCGTCCTCCTCATCCAGCCCGCCCCCCGCAACGTCTTTCAGGTCGTCGGTCCAGCGGGCACGAGGTCGCCCTACACTACGCTTTGCTGTACGTAGTCTCCATTCTAAAGCCTTTCGGCACCAACGACCATCATGTCGGCGACAAATATGGCCCGCCCACTGCCACTTCAACTTACTGATTCTGCGGGCTATGTCGGTTACTTTCGATCTCCGACGGATCTCCTCGTTTCGGATTCTATCTGGTTGTACATCTTAGCCTTTAAGCACTGCGGTATTGACGACGTAAATATGTGACGCAACTTTCCGAATGCTGCCTAACCCAAGCATATTCTTCTGTCAGCCTCTGCGTCGAAGTTGTTTTTATCCAGCTGTATGACTTGACCCAGATAAACATATTCCTGAACAACTTCGATGCTGACATTGTCGACGGTTAGTGGCCTTGGATGACGTGACAGTTGGACATGACCTTAGTCTTATCCAAATTCATCCGCAAGCCCACTCGTCTCAGAGAATTGCTAAGGCCGCGCACCATTTCCTCCAGTTCCTGCAGCGATTCCGCCATTATCACGATGTCACCGGCAAAGCGAAGATGTGAAATGTACTCTCCGTTTACGTTTATGACCCGTCCATTCCAGTCTAGTGTTTTAAAGACGTCCTCCAGCGCGGCGGTAAACAGTTTTGGAGAAAATCAGTATCGGTCTTGTTTGTACACCCTGTACTTGGACGGACATCGTAGCGGAGTCATACAGACACTTCAACAACTCCACGTAACGCCAGTCAACTTGGCAACGCTGCAAGGACTGCAGAACAGACCAAGTTTTGATGGAGTCGAAAGCTTTCTCGTAGTCCACAAACGCTAGACATAAAGGCTGACTATACTCTTTAATTTTCTGTATAACCTGCCTTAGCGTGTGAATGTGGTCCACGGTGCTGTAGCCTTTTCGAAACCCAGGCTGCTCTGAAAGTTGGAAGTTGTCGAGTCGTTGGGCGAGACGATTCGTGATAACTCTTAGGAACAGCCCGTAGGTGTGGCTCAGGAGCGCAATTGGTCTATAGTTCTTGAGTAGGATTTTGTCCCCTTTTTTGAATAACAAAATGACCAGGCTCCTGCTCCACTCCTTTGGCGTATAGTATCTTTCATATAAGAAGTCCCGGCTGACACTTCCCAGAACTGAGCTTTAGTGAAGAGACACTTTGAATCGACACTATATTCTATCGATCTTCGATTATTATTACAAAGGTTTAAAGATACTTTATTCTTACTAAAGACAATATGTCACTTACATAAGAAGAGATCTTAATTAATTAATTATAGTTTCGTCCATCCGCACAGACAATAATTGAAGGTGGATGGATATCGTGATAATTTTATTCTATTACACTGATCTCTGTGTGGTGTTAGTAAGCTCCGCAGTTCACTTCTTTAATCTTATAACCACCTCTCTAACACCAGTTATTATTTATTTAAAATATCTTGAGCCAATTTACGCTTGAAATCATTAAAGAGTTCAGAATTTTTAATTTCTGAGGGTAGATTGTTAAAAAGCTGTGCTCCCTCATATGTAAACATTCTTTTGCCGTAATTTGTTCGGATCTTTGGTAGTATGACGTAGCTAGGCCGTCTTGTGGAGCGTTTAGACACTTGCCTGTGCTGGATAAATGAGATTGATGTGTGAATTGATTTTCTTAATATTTTTCTAACAAGGATGCATGTGCTGTAAATATATAATTGTTTTAGATTCATAATGTTGGTTTGTTTGTATAATGTAGTAGTTGGTGTTAAGTAGGGATAGTGAAATAACATTTTGATTAATTTATTTTGGATGATCGGCAGACCAGATAAACTGGTCTTACATGCACTGCCCCATATTTCGATAAGATATATGAGATGTGATTTTATCAACGAATTATATATTGTCATTCGCACTTTTCGGGGGAGAGAACGTACAATGCCACGTAGAGAACCCATTAATGAAGATAGTTTTTTCTTTAGATATTCAATATGCGGCTTCCACGTTAATCGGTTGTCAATTCGCAATCCTAGATACTTTTCTTCGTGTTTCTCTTGTATTGGCATGTTGTTGATTGTTAATGGGGGATATGTATCTATAGGTTTGTTTTTTGCTTTAAATATAATATAGGATGTTTTAGAGACGTTGATTGTTAACAAGTTTGACTGCAACCAGCAGTTTAGAGCGTTCAAGTCTTCTTGTGCTAAAGCAATAAGATAATACAAACAGATTAGAATCGAATCAAAACGTTACTAATATTGGAAACTATTGAAATGTGGAGTTCAAAGATCTTATCACGCTAACAGTGACTCAGAAAGAACACAGCGTACTCGTATGTCTTATGTGGCGTGTGGCAACGTCATCTAAAAAGAATATTGTCACTCTAAATCTTCACATGGATGTCGTAAAAGGCGATAAGCTATTATAAAAAGGTGTCCTTACAATGTCTCTAGAATATTGGGGATCTTAAGGCCATCGGATCTAGGCCTCGGTGGAGGTTTTGGCCGTGGCTAGTTATTATCCTCATGATGAAACCATCGTGTACTCGCTGTAGACGTTACTGACTTCCGTAGATTTTTGCGGAAGTCTCTGGAAATTAACACCTAGCATGCCGTCACTCTCCAAGTTTCTGGGCGAGCACGCGTCATCTTAGATCCTGTTGATGCTTTCCATCAGGAGCGGTTATGGCTAAGTGTAAGTCAATAAATGAATAAAACAAAAGAATCTGCAGTTTAATCATATTTCAATGTTGATTTTTATTGGTCTTCGCTTCCAGGAACGATTTCTTCATCCTCATTATCTGAAGAATCACCCGTATTGATTTGAATTGTTGATCCAAGAAAGTATCCACTCGCACATCTCTCTCCCAATCAGTCATAATTAGATTTTTCGTTTTCTCCACTACACGTTTCCAACTATCAGTGGTAACAAATTCACATGCCTCTTGTAGCAGTGACAGCATTTTATTTGCAATAAAGGTGGTAGAGCTAATGCCGGGCTCGACTGTGGAGGTACCACCATCTTACTCGCAAACCCTCCCGAAGTTATTCGGGGGAGAATAAGAACAGAACAGCTCTCAGGCAAAACCAGGCGGCCCACCACCATCCAGGCTGATGGATGGAAATGGTGGATTTGTATTTCTACGAGCAATTGATGCTGTATGTTGTCACTTCTTGATGGAACATTTTTACAATATTAGAAAAAAATATATATTTAACCTACCATAATTGTATTTAATGTTTTTCCTTATTGTTTTCGCCTGAAGATGTCGATAAATCGATGAAACCGGTAGCGTGATCATCCTTAATTTAAAAAATACTGGTGGAACAACATACTAGTAATTTCAATATTTTTCTATTATTTCTACGAGCAGCATAATCTAAAAAAAAACTTTTTTTCTTTCATCTGTATACTACTTTGTAATAATAAAGTAGTAAAAAGTCGTGTCTGTACATTACCTATATATATTTTTGCGAAATTTTAAATGAAATGGGTTAATGGTACTGTATTGACGCCAAAACAACAATTATTAGAATTTTTGTCTGTCTGTCTGTATGTTCCGTTTTTTTATTATCATCGTAGTAACCCTGGTCAACGCATAGGCTATAAAGGCTGTTAATAAAATAACGCCCAAGCCGGAAACAGGGCAAAGATTTAATAAATTAATTAACCCTGGAACCACTCAACGGGTTTGGATGTGGTTTTTTTGTTTTATTATCATTGTAGTGAATCAACATATAAGCTTTATGTGGTATTCATAAAATAACGCCCAAGCCGAAAACGGGGCAAAGATTCCCTGAACGCGGAATATGGATATAAATATGACTATGAATATAAATATGGTTTCTAATGGCATCAGAATCGAAACTGTCCACTTGTGTAACGATTAGCCTTTTAACCCTCTGCTTTGACGGCGATTTTAATATGTTCTCCTCAGTGGTTTCTTTTCCAAATTTTCACTTGCTAATACGGGAGACCGTTTTTCGGCTGAGACCAAGAGCAGCAGATACTCGTTCACACACATGAGATAGTGGCAACAACGGTCCGTTATTTAGCGATTCCCGTTCGAAATAGTCTCGTAGACGCACAACAAACTCACGCGCTTGTCTATGCAGCAAACCCTTTTTAGTGGTATTTACCATTTTAGTAACAAAATAAATACAAGAAATAAAGATTTCACTCAAATAATTTCAAAATACAAGTCAGGCTCACAGCTCTCGACCTATTTCAAAATTGACGACTATAACGATTAAAAGTTGTTTACCATGAAAGAACTTCCACAGATTAAGGCATTTTCGTATTTATTCATTGATACATTAAGTACTTTTACAGAAACATTCTTTTGTGAAAAGAAATACTCTGTTAAGTTGCAGGTTTAACGAGTCAGGTGTCAACATGACAATCATACCATAAACAATTTCATGAAAGAAAGAATGCAGGCCGTCTATCTCAATACATACTAAAAACTGGGTAAATGTGCTAATTTTAGTGATGGACGGAAGGATAAAGACAGTCATCGTCGGCTTAGTAAAAGGGTATCATCGGCTGCGTTTGGGTACGGAGCCCTATAAATGAAATGGCTGAAATGAGTCTCGTTACTTATGCGCCGTTTTGTCATAAACGTTTACTCGCCATATCGATTGATCGGCCGCTTACCGATTAATTGAACGATCCTTCGTGTCGTCACTATGAAAAAATAGGCCTAGTGCATAACAGTGAAATAAAATGATGTATCAATTTGTTATTTAAAAACCTAAGGATTAGGGAACGCAATAAATTGATTGTAATTTGATTGTAATAATAAAATAATTTTGAAATGTTGTGTATTGGATTAAGACTTCAAAAGTATTATTTGAAACTGAAAAACCATACTCGTAGTTGTATCATGCATGTCGGTAATTTACAATGAACATACACCCTTACTTTCTTTAGATGTGTCAGCCGGGACTTCTTAGCTGAAAGATACTATAGTACCTGTACGAATGACGGCATTAAGGAGATCCTGTAGCTGTTCGAGTATAGGGTAACCTCCAGCTTTCAGGAGTTTAGTTGTGAGGCCGTCCTCGCCGGCGCCTTGTTGTTTTTCAGCTGTTCAAGAGCTATCCTAATCTCATCTATTTCGACATCCGGGAGTTCATCGATGTAGTGGCGGACCAGAGGTGCACGTTTGTCGTCTTCATCGCGAGCAGTTGGCTTGGGAGCGTGTGAAGAATATAGGAGCCCATAAAATTTCTCGATTTCGGCGAGGATCTCTGGCCTTGAGGTAACGGTTCTATTGTCAGATGTCTTCAGCTTCGTCAGATTGGTCCTTCCTAACTGCTGGGCAAAAACTTTTGAGCCTTTGTTTCGTTGGATCGCGTCTTCAATGACGCGTGTGTTATGTTGGCGCAGGTCAAAACGAATTTGCCTTTTAACGCGCTTGTTAAAAAGGGAGTAATCTGCAGAATCTGAAGACATTTCCCGTCTCTGCTTCATCAAGTCCAGAGTTCCACTCGAAATTTTGGACACCTTAGTCCTTTGCTCCGCATTAAAATAAGCCCTGCCTACCTCGCGCACGACATTCGTGAAATTGTTAGCAACCTGGTCAACGTCCTCAGTGGTTTCCAACAGGTTCTGATCGGTTCTGAAGTTCCAAGGAACTTTTCCGAGCCCGCAGCGGTTTGGCGCAGCGAAGGGCGGAGCGTAGGCTTATTCGGACGGTTTCTCTCAAGCTGTAAGTCGATATTCAAGATGCTTCGGACAATTCGGTGATCGCTACCGGTACAAAACCTGTTGATCACAGATTTTCAGGAAAAAGCCCAACAAGGTTTTAATTATACTTTTGACTGGTTTCTTTCCAACTTCTTAACGCTAAATACTTCTAAAACAAAGTTTATCACCTTTTCAATTTCGTCAACTTCACAACCATCATCTCCCCTTTCACTCTTTGCACACTCTTGTTCTAGCCCACCATCAACTAACTGTAACTACATTAATCTCCTTACTAGTCGAATACGAAAACTTATCTTCATCTTAAAAACTATTAGGCATGTTGCCAAACCTTCTGTCATTCGCACTATTTACTATGCCCTGTGTCAATCTATTTTATGTTACTGCATCACCTCTTGGGGTGGTGCAGCTAAAACAACGTTAAAACCACTTGAGATTGCGCAACGTGCTATTTTAAAAGTTGCTACTTTTAGTCCTATCCGTTTCCCAACAACTGAATTATATAATCACGTCCAAGTACGAAATGTAAGGCAACTATTTATACTTCAAACCATTCTCCATCAGCACCAAATAACACCTTACAAACAAATAACACAACGCCGTAAAGACAGAATCTGGTTTATTCCTAAAACAAAAACTGAATTTGCCAAAAGATTTATCTTCTATCTCGGACCTTACCTATATAACAAAGTCAACCTGCATTTACCCATACTCGGATTACCTCGATATCAGTGCAAGAATATTATAACCTCTTTCCTTTTAAAGAAAACATATCAACAAACAGAGAACTTTATTAAAAATCTATAACACTTACTTTTATATAAACAGACCTCCTATCTAATTATAGAATTATTTTTATGTAAATATCACTATTACCTTCAAAAACAACAAATAATTACACTGAACGAACACACTCTCACTTCGCAGCAGAAACAAAAATGGCCGACCGCCGCTGATTTTTTCGACTATTTCTTTAATTTCGACTTCACACCATAGATTTCGACCAATCACATTACACCAACTGATTGCCAACAGTATAACGAAACGTTTTGTTTTTGTAGTACAACTATGCGCTTAATTTCGTAGAACAAAACTTGGCTGTGAAAACCGGAACGTCTATACGCGCGCAGTCTAAGCTTTTGACACTACCGGACTGCAAAATCAAAAGCGCAGACTGCGCGCGTTTGACATTAAAAAGGTTAATATTAGATTTTAAGCTCTGTGTTTTTTAAGTCTCTTGTATCCCCTTTTACGTAATAAAATTATATTCTATTCTATTCTATCACGAATACATCTTGGATTATGTGCTTTTGATCCGTCATGATAAAGTCTATCTCATTTTTAGTCTTACCATCAGGGCTTCGCCAGGTCCACTTCCTCAGAGGCTTCTTTTTGAAGAATGAATTCATCAAATAGAGCCCCTGGCTCTGAAGAAATCTGACCAGCATCTGGCCCCGAGGGTTTCTGCAGCCATAACCGTGTGGTCCGATTACCGATTCACCACACTCCTGTTCTCCCACTTTGGCGTTGAAGTCCCCCATAACAACGGTAAAATGTGTCTTGGTGGTGTTATGTCTGGCCTTTGATATGTCATCATAGACGGCCTCGACTACATCATCGGAGTCGCTCGACGTGGGGGCATACACTTGAATGACTTTAAGAGAATCTCTTGTTAAGTCTAAGAACAACATATGCCACCCGAGTAGAGACACTACCGATTTCTAACACGTTGCTAGTGAGGTCTTTGTTGACCAGCATGCCAACTCCACCGACAGACAATTGATCGCCCTCTCGATAGTAGAGCAGGTGTCCTGACTCTAGGGTTATGGTATCCTCACCTGCTCGTCGGACTTCCGATAGCCTCAGAATATACCAGTTGATTCTACCTAACTCTGACTTGAGCTCAGCGAGGTGTCTGTCTTCCCGTAACGTCCGTGTATTATACGTTGCCAAAAAGAGTCGCCGGTGTTGGTGGCCATTCAACCGGAGACTCTTAGCACCCCCTGCCCCACCGTTACCACGACCGCCACCGTAGTCGGGAATAGTGGGGCTGCCGGGGACTGGAGGCCGTTTGTTTTTAGTGTACATCATAATTTGGAAGAGATGCCCATACTCACACACGCTGGGTAGGTGGGTTGGTGAGCGCGGTGCCAGAACCTCTCGCACTAGTGACGCCGCTGCCCGTCACTAGTCTGTTTATTTAAGGTCCGGCAATTCGGGATGGATATACCGCCATCACACGGTCCCAGGCTTGGTGGGCTACCTGGATTTGTGCCTGTCTGCGAGCTGTCCTCTTTCTCTCCCCGAATAACTTCAGGGGCGGTTTGCGAGTAAGATGGTCCACAGTCGAGCCCGGCATCAGCTCTACCACCTACTAATCGTATTTCCTACTAAAATATTCTTCAATTTCTTGTGTCTTTAATCCATAATAATGTAAAAAGATAATGTTTTGCCAAGGGTTAATGCATATGATAAAAATAAAATAGTTAACAAAATAATTGAAATAACCGCTTATTGAAGATCTTATTAATCTTTTGCTGTCTTCCGTCTTTCTGAAACATTGTTTGAACCTTCATATTTTAACATTATATCATTGCAGTATAGAACATTATAGCATAGAAATATAAATATGTTTATTTTTGACTTAAAAGCTTTAAGGTTATTCAATTCAATTCAATTCAATTTATTTATTTATTTCAGTTGTAACACAGCGCACAAAACACCAAAAACGTCACAAAGGTGGATCTCACAAAAACACAATACAAGTAAAAAAAAACACAGCAAATAATACAAGATATCGGTACATTATGAAATATAAGTATAGGTATATTATAATTTATCATTCATTCGTCGTTCAAGCACGCTATCCCTGATACAAACAAGTCACACTGTGGTGCCTCGGTTAGCAGAGAGTTGAGCAGCGCCAGGATTCGAACCTCCGACCTCTTGTTATCAAGACAAGCGCGCTAACCGACTGCGCCACCGAGGTACTTACCTAGACCGTTGAATTTTTCCACCACACTTGTCCACCGAATATTTTTGTAACTATTTGATCTAACTAGCTTGTAATGCACACACTGAACGCTTACGAGGGCGTTATGTGTTTTCCCGGCTTGTTCCTTGTAAGTAAAGGTCGCAGGTTCGAATCCTGGTCCGAAGATTTTTTTTTCATTGGCTAAATGAGGTGGAGATCGATTCGGTATCCCCGCGCCGACCTCGATCCACCAAGTGCCCTGAGCAGTGCACGACGACTGCTCGCGAGTGAGCTCTGCATCCCGGTTTTATCGAAGTTGCCCCCGCCTCTCGGGGGGACCTCATACCGCCGTCGTTTGAGCCGGTGGGCGGCTGTCGCGTCGCGCTGCAGAGTCGCCACCCGCCGTGAGAGTCTGGAACTAATTGACGCGTGACCATTATATTCAAATGATTCTCTGTTTCCCACCTAGCCCGTCTTTGGAGTCTATAACGCTCCGTTATAACATTGTATCATTGCAGTATAGAATATTATAAAGATTGAATAAGCGCGGTTGGAGCCGCGGGCAAAGGCTAGTCACACTAATGTTATAAATGCGAAAGTTTGTGTGTGTATGTTTGTTACTCTTTCACGCTGAAACGGCTTTGCGGATTTGGATGAAATTTAGAATGGATATAGCTTATACCCTAACTTAACGCATAGGCTACTTTTCATCCCAATTTCGCGCGGTCGAGCGACAAGCGTGCACATATCTGTACAACGTCGTCACATACAGTTGCGATATTTGCGAACTGTCGCAGGTTAATCTGTATTTATACGAATAGAAATGCTTGAGTGCGGGAAATGCAAGTCAAATATGACGGAGGGAGCCTTATGTAGCCAGTGTCATCAAATGTACGATTTTGCCTGCGCTGGAATATCAGAATCAAACTATCGCAAATTAGGCAAAAACAAACCGTTCTGGCGCTGCCCCTACTGCAAAAATCTCGCTGCATCTCCATCTCCAGCTCACCGGGATGCATCTGCTGCAGAAGTATCGCACAGCGACCCAGACTCCAACAAGAAACTGGACATTATGCAGTCTCAGCTCCTCAACATATTAAGTAAGCTCGGCAATCTGGATGTCCTTGTTCAAGACTTGAAGGCGATCAAAGAAGAGATTGGTGATGTGAAAACGTCACTAGAGATGGCTCACGACACGATCAGCTCATTTATGCACGGATCGAAAGATTGGAAGATAATGTAAGATCAATACAAGAGGTATCGTCTGTTATACCTACCCTACAAGCTGCGCTAAAGAATATGCAAAGTGAATTACAAGAGAGTGAACAAAGGAACAGGTCTAACAATGTGAAAATTAAAAATTTGCCCTTCCACAAGAATCAAAACCTGTTTGATCTGGCAGCGAAAATAGGTGATGTTATAAAATGTCCCGTTACAAAACAGGACATCAACATAATCACAAGAGTGCAAACTAGACAAAAAGATGCCATAAAACCAATCATATTATCGTTCACTAATCGTTACCTGAAAGAAGATTTCATAGCCGCTTCACGTCAGCATAAAGATTTAACGCAAAGCACGATTGGACTAGGTGACAAAACGAGAATCTACATAAACGACCACCTGACTGTACACTTCAAGAACCTACTTTCGAAAGCCAAACAACGTCAACGTGAAGTGGATTTTCAGTTCGTATGGGTACATCATTGCAAGATCTTAGCACGAAAATCTCCAACGTCAGCTGTTTTTACCATCAAAGCAGAAGAAGATCTGTTGAAAATCAAGTAAATAGACACTGTATTTATTCTAGTAAGAAAATTAATAATACAAATAACTATTGTATACACCTTATTACGTATATTATCTATGTTGTGTCAATATTCATACATTAGGTAATCCCTACACAAGCGATCAATAAATATTATTACTATAACACATACACAGCATCCACTCATTTAAAATATATTATTAAAGTATATGTACAACCATCTTATTTACACGTCCTTAACAAATATTAATACAACCTATACACAACATGTATTTATTTAAAATATCCTATCATTATATATATATTCCATTCCAATTTACACATTATATATACACATTTTCTACATCTCGTATCATATCGCACTACAAAATCAACAATACCTATAATTCTCTTAACTCATTACCATTATATAGGGTGAAATTTAATCAACCGATCAAATTCATACTAGAGACTCGGTTAGTGATCAAGAACTAGGTTCAGTAATCCTTTTGGCCAATTTCGAAAAATATTTTTTTTTGCTCCCGTACTGGTTGGACTAGTTTAAGTACAATTCCTAGTGCAGGCTCCACGGGTAAAAAAATTTTTTTTTTCGAATTTCACCTGGAGGGTCATTAAACCTTGTTCCTGATGACTAACCGAGTCTCCAGTATTAATTTGGTCGGTTGATTTAATTTCACCTTGTATAGGTTCAATATAATTTAGCCTCAAAGAAGCTGTTACATCTACACTTCTACACTATCTACACTATTATATAAAAAGGAAAGATTTGTTTGTTTGTATGTTTGGAGGTAATCTTTGGAACTACTAAACCGATTCTAAAAATTCTTTCTTTTGTAAAAAGCTTCACTGTTTTTGAGTAACATAGGCTATATTTAATTTTAATAGAACGATCCTGACACACGTCTTGCTAATATTAAGCTTGGAAACGCTACCCGATTCCAAAAATGTTTTCTTTTGTAAAAAGCTACACTATTGGTGAGTAACATAGGCCATATTTAATTTTAATATAACGATCCTGACACCTCTTGCTTTTGTATGTTTGAAGTAATCTTTGGAACTACTGAACCGATTCTAAAAATTCTTTCTTTTGTAAAAAGCTTCACTGTTTTTGAGTAACAAAGGCTATATTTAATTTTAATAGAACGATCCTGACACACCTCTTGCTAATATTAAGCTTGGAAAAGTTACCCGATTCCAAAAATGTTTTCTTTTGTAAAAGGCTACACTATTGTTGAGTAACAAAAGCTATATTTTATTGTAATAAAAATAAGTTTTCAGTCTGAAAGTTCAATATTTGTGAATCAAGTCGGGAGAAAAAGCGCTGCTTAGCTGCTTTATGGGCGTGCGATTGGTCTTTATTGGCGCTTTGCTTAAACATGGTGTCCGTTGCATATAGTCGTTCAAAAAATCAAATTATTTTGTTTTCCTTATTTCCACGAAAATCTTTTCGACGCGGGCGGAGCCGCGGGCAAAAGCTAGTAAAATAATAAAAGACTTCGTTCCCGTTAAAAAAGAAACAAAACACACTAAACCACCATGGTATTCAGACGCACTATTGACAATATTAAAAGAAAAAGATAAATATTGCAAATATAAAAAATACAATAATTTGTCCGATTACAACTCTTTCTCGGTACTTAGGAAAAGAGCGAAAATTGTTGAAAATATTTGCTTCACCGAGTATATGGCTAATATCGAAAATAATATTATTGCTGACCCATCCAGTTTCTGGTCATATGTAAAAAATAATAATAAAGGTTCTAATAATATTCCCTCCTTCATGAATTACGAAGGTCGCTCGTTGGACTCTGGGAAGGACATTTGTGAAACTTTTCGCCCCGCTCAACCGGTAATGTCAATCTCATCGAGGTTCCCCAGACTCATCTTATTTCAGGTATAGAGATTAATCTAACTCGTTTACTCACGGTGTTAAAATCATTAGATCTTAAAAAAGGGGCAGGTCCAGACAACATTTCTCCTGTATTTATAACAAATTGTGCCGAAGCATTGCTTTTGCCCTTATCTGTTTTATTCAAACGTTCCGTTAATGAAGGTATTATGCCGATTTTATGGAAATCTGCGTACATAACACCAATCCACAAAAAAGGAGATGTAAATTTTGTTGATAACTATAGAGGTATCTCGAAACTATGTTTATTTGCTAAGGTATTGGAAAGGATAGTGTATGAGCAGACTTATGCAGCGTTAAAGAGTTCGTTCTCGTTAGAGCAGCACGGTTTCCTGAAACAACGATCAACAACTTCGAATCTTGTCCTAACTCACGAGCATGTTACAGCTGGAATGGAAGAAGGTAGTCAATTAGATATAATATTCACGGACTATAGCAAAGCTTTTGATCGCATATACCATATACGGCTTATAGAGAGGCTTTACTCTTCAGGTATTCATGGAGATCTTTATCGATGGTTCCAGTCATACGTCAAAAACAGGACCCAGTCGGTTGTGATTAACAACTATAGCTCACAGTGGCTTACGGTTCCCTCGGGTGTACCACAGGGCTCACTCTTAGGTCCACTCCTATTTATTTTGTTTGTGAACGACATAGCTGGTTACTGCAGGTCTGCGAGGATCCTTCTTTTTGCAGACGACATGAAAATTTTAAAGCCAATCCGAAATAATGAAGATTGTGTCGCCTTACAAGAGAACTTTCGGCGGTTTGAAGATTATTGCCACATAGACAAACTCGATCTCAATGTTTCTAAGTGCTATGTCATGTCGTTTTCGCGTAAATCATCTGTGACATTTTTTCCGTACGCCATTCAAAATCATCTTCTACCACGAACAGACTCAATTAGAGATTTAGGGTCGTGGGCATTGAAAGCAGGTATTGAAAGCATAGTTAATGGGGCTTCTAGAAACCTAGGGTTCATAATTAGATCGTGCAAGCATTTTAAAAACGTAAAAGCTATAAAAATTCTTTATTGCTCGTTCATTCGAAGTACACTAGAATATTGTTCCCATTTTTTGGAATTCCAGGTATTCCATATACATCACGAGAATTGACGGGATACAAAAACTTTTTTTCTGATACCTGGAATACAAAACTGGAGTAACTGATGCTACATACGAGGCACGATGCAAGAGACACCATCTGCTACCACTTGACGTCAGACGCAATATTGCAGATGTAGACTACCTCATAAAAATAGCTAACGGAAATATAGACTGCCCTGAACTCTTAAGCTATATCAATTTACAAGTTCCCAGGTCTGCCAACCCTCGTCACCAGAGCAAATTACACATTCCCGCTGTGCGTACTAACTACAGGCAAAATACGTATACAATACGTGCAGCTCAGAGTTTTAATACGTTAAGTCATTAAATTGGTATTGACCTGTTTCACACAAGCTCAGACACATTTAAGAGACGCGCAGCAAATCTATTTTTTAAGGAGTGACATGAAGAAAGTTTAGGTGCAATAACAAATAAACTAATATTTTACGTAGGTATACTAGATACAGCTTATATTACGTGATTATTATATTACGTGATCCCCGGGTGGATCGGACGGTGCGAACGGGGATCACGTGTCGGGTCTCTAGGGTAAACCGGTGGATGTGAGTAACAGCCGACCCCCTAAATATGCAATGCGAAAATAAACCATTTCCGGAGAAAATCCGGGCAAAGTCCAGTCGGAGGGCCGTAAGTGTCCGTTGTCTGATTGCGCGGTGTGTAACAGCAGTGTGTCCCCTCCGCAGGTACATCTACATCATAATGGAGTACTGCTGCGGCGGCGACCTCTCGCGCTACATCCGCAAGTACGGCCGGATACCGGAGAACCAGGTGTGTAACAGCAGTGTGTCCCCTCCGCAGGTACATCTACATCATAATGGAGTACTGCTGCGGCGGCGACCTCTCGCGCTACATCCGCAAGTACGGCCGGATACCGGAGAACCAGGTGTGTAACAGCAGTGTGTCCCCTCCGCAGGTACATCTACATCATAATGGAGTACTGCTGCGTCGGCGACCTCTCGCGCTACATCCGCAAGTACGGCCGGATACCGGAGAACCAGGTGTGTAACAGCAGTGTGTCCCTTCCGCAGGTACATCTACATCATAATGGAGTACTGCTGCGGCGGCGACCTCTCGCGCCACATCCGCAAGTACGGCCGGATACCGGAGAACCAGGTGTGTAACAGCAGTGTGTCCCCTCCGCAGGTACATCTACATCATAATGGAGTACTGCTGCGGCGGCGACCTCTCGCGCTACATCCGCAAGTACGGCCGGATACCGGAGAACCAGGTGTGTAACAGCAGTGTGTCCCCTCCGCAGGTACATCTACATCATAATGGAGTACTGCTGCGGCGGCGACCTCTCGCGCTACATCCGCAAGTACGGCCGGATACCGGAGAACCAGGTGTGTAACAGCAGTGTGTCCCCTCCGCAGGTACATCTACATCATAATGGAGTACTGCTGCGGCGGCGACCTCTCGCGCTACATCCGCAAGTACGGCCGGATACCGGAGAACCAGGTGTGTAACAGCAGTGTGTCCCCTCCGCAGGTACATCTACATCATAATGGAGTACTGCTGCGGCGGCGACCTCTCGCGCTACATCCGCAAGTACGGCCGGATACCGGAGAACCAGGTGTGTAATAGCAGTGTGTCCCCTCCGCAGGTACTTCTACATCATAATGGAGTACTTCTGCGGCGGCGACCTCTCGCGCTACATCCGCAAGTACGGCCGGGTACCGGAGAACCAGGTGTGTAACAGCAGTGTGTCCCCTCCGCAGGTACATCTACATCATAATGGAGTACTGCTGCGGCGGCGACCTCTCGCGCTACATCCGCAAGTACGGCCGGATACCGGAGAACCAGGTGTGTAACAGCAGTGTGTCCCCTCCGCAGGTACATCTACATCATAATGAAGTACTGCTGCGGCGGCGACCTCTCGCGCTACATCCGCAAGTACGGCCGGATACCGGAGAACCAGGTGTGTAACAGCAGTGTGTCCCCTCCGCAGGTACATCTACATCATAATGGAGTACTGCTGCGGCGGCGACCTATCGCGCTACATCCGCAAGTACGGCCGGATACCGGAGAACCAGGTGTGTAACAGCAGTGTGTCCCCTCCGCAGGTACATCTACATCATAATGGAGTACTGCTGCGGCGGCGACCTCTCGCGCTACATCCGCAAGTACGGCCGGATACCGGAGAACCAGGTGTGTAACAGCAGTGTGTCCCCTCCGCAGGTACATCTACATCATAATGGAGTACTGCTGCGGCGGCGACCTATCGCGCTACATCCGCAAGTACGGCCGGATACCGGAGAACCAGGTGTGTAACAGCAGTGTGTCCCCTCCGCAGGTACATCTACATCATAATGGAGTACTGCTGCGGCGGCGACCTCTCGCGCTACATCCGTAAGTACGGCCGGATACCGGAGAACCAGGTGTGTAACAGCAGTGTGTCCCCTCCGCAGGTACATCTACATCATAATGGAGTACTGCTGCGGCGGCGACCTATCGCGCTACATCCGCAAGTACGGCCGGATACCGGAGAACCAGGTGTGTAACAGCAGTATGTCCCCTCCGCAGGTACATCTACATCATAATGGAGTACTGCTGCGGCGGCGACCTCTCGCGCTACATCCGTAAGTACGGCCGGATACCGGAGAACCAGGTGTGTAACAGCAGTGTGTCCCCTCCGCAGGTACATCTACATCATAATGGAGTACTGCTGCGGCGGCGACCTCTCGCGCTACATCCGCAAGTACGGCCGGATACCGGAGAACTAGGTGTGTAATAGCAGTGTGTCCCCTCCGCAGGTACTTCTACATCATAATGGAGTACTTCTGCGGCGGCGACCTCTCGCGCTACATCCGCAAGTACGGCCGGATACCGGAGAACCAGGTGTGTAACAGCAGTGTGTCCCCTCGGCAGGTACATCTACATCATAATGGAGTACTGCTGCGGCGGCGACCTCTCGCGCTACATCCGTAAGTACGGCCGGATACCGGAGAACCAGGTGTGTAACAGCAGTGTGTCCCCTTCGCAGGTACATCTACATCATAATGGAGTACTGCTGCGGCGGCGACCTCTCGCGCCACATCCGTAAGTACGGCCGGATACCGGAGAACCAGGTGTGTAACAGCAGTGTGTCCCCTCCGCAGGTAGATCTGAAATGGTCCCGTGATCAGTTTCGATACAATACAAGAGCATCATCGTACCTTTTGTCCACGTCTCAACACCGTACTGCTGCGTTTCGTGGCAGCTTCAGGTATGTAGCCACGAAATGTTGGAACAACCTTCCACCACCGTTACGTGATCTGAAACTAGTTTCTACTTTCAAATTCAGATATAAAGAAATCCTGCTTGATGGGCAAAGGAATCAGAATTTATTCTATCGGTAGTAGAATTACTTAACCAACGCGCTTTTACTGCTATTACCTGTTATCTTGCATGTCAATCCCAGTGCTCTTTTCTTTATTATACTCCAGCAAAATGTTTGCTCACTTGACTTATGCGTCAGGTAGGCATTCAAACACTTTTGTTTTTGTTTTAATACGCCTCACTTGCCATTATTAATTAAGTTTTTAATGAACATTTCACATTTAATTTCTGATTGTTGTGTATGTATTTATGTATTTATTGTGTATGTATTGATAGCTTTTGTAATAACCTGGACCATAGGCGTGTTCTGGATAAGCTTCACTCGGACATTGTGACCGCCCTCAGCGCCGCGGCCAAAGTTAGTCGAGGAGGAGCGAGGATGCGTGGGAATGGGCCACGGATAATGGGATGGAACAGGCATGTCAGCGAGGCTCATCTCGCGGCCAGGTCGAGGTTTCATGAGAGGGTACTATGCGGCAAACCTAAATTCGGTTTTATTTATAATGCTATGTATCAAAGCAGAAAGGTATTTAAGTCTAAATTAAAATGGTGCCAAAACAACCAGGATCAGATAAAAATGGATGCCCTTGCTGCAAAACATTCAAATGGAAACTTTCGCGGCTTCTAGCAGAGTACGAGTAAGGTGAACATTCGGCCTGGTCTCCCGGTGAGTGTCGATGGAGTGAGTGACCCTAAGAGCATTGCAGACATCTTTAGAGATCATTTTCGTGTCCAGTCCCCCTTGGGGCCGACG
The DNA here is from genome assembly GCA_910592155.1 of Ypsolopha scabrella. Lineage (NCBI taxonomy): Eukaryota > Metazoa > Arthropoda > Insecta > Lepidoptera > Ypsolophidae > Ypsolopha > Ypsolopha scabrella. The sequence goes on from OU342986.1 coordinate 19,281,016, forward strand.
CGGACGGGGCTCACTGCTGAGATGTCCAGTGAGAAGGTGGGGACATGTTTTATTGCTAAGAATGTAGCTAAGGCTTTAAAATCAATATCTAGAGGCAAATCCCCTGGCCTTGATGGCCTCAGCATTGAGCACCTACAACTCGCCGGTCCACGTATAACGAGAGTTCTAGCAATGTTCTATACGCTATGCGTGAGCCATTCTTACCTGCCCTCTGATCTTCCGAGAACCTGTGGTTAAAAATAAAACAGGAGATCTTGGTGATAAAAACAACTATAGACCTATCTCACTTGCGACGATTATGGCAAAAGTTTTTGACGCTATGCTTAATACACAGTTAGACAAATATCTGGTGCTGCATGATAATCAGTTTGGGTTTCGACCTCATCTGTCCACCGAGAGTGCAATACTGTGTCTTAAGCATGCCGCGAGATATTATATTGATCGTAAGACCCCGGTTTATGCCTGTTTCCTTGATCTATCGAAGGCATTTGATATGGTAAGCTACGACATCCTGTGGGAAAAACTTAAAACAATAAACTTACCACGTGAACTTATCCATATTTTAGTATTATTCATTATCAATCACTACATCTATGCGTTTGCTACCGCAAGTCACTCGCACAGGCCGTAACATAATACCAGCGTTGTGTCATCTCGACACAACACATGCTGAGTTGCAGCCTATTTGGTGACGGTGAAGACACAAGATTGATTTATGTTGATGTTCTTTATTTGTATCTCGATAGTATAAAAAACTATTACTGTTATTATTATTATTTTTTATCACCTTAGATACCTTAATAGTATTATTCATTATCAATCACTACATCTATGCGTTTGCTACCGCAAGTCACTCGCACAGGCCGTAACATAATACCAGCGTTGTGTCATCTCGACACAACACATGCTGAGTTGCAGCCTATTTGGTGACGGTGAAGACACAAGATTGATTTATGTTGATGTTCTTTATTTGTATCTCGATAGTATAAGAAACTATTACTGTTATTATTATTATTTTTTATCACCTTAGATACCTTAATAGTATTATTCATTATCAATCACTACATCTATGCGTTTGCTACCGCAAGTCACTCGCACAGGCCGTAACATAATACCAGCGTTGTGTCATCTCGACACAACACATGCTGAGTTGCAGCCTATTTGGTGACGGTGAAGACACAAGATTGATTTATGTTGATGTTCTTTATTTGTATCTCGATAGTATAAGAAACTATTACTGTTATTATTATTATTTTTTATCACCTTAGATACCTTAATAGTATTATTCATTATCAATCACTACATCTATGCGTTTGCTACCGCAAGTCACTCGCACAGGCCGTAACATAATACCAGCGTTGTGTCATCTCGACACAACACATGCTGAGTTGCAGCCTATTTGGTGACGGTGAAGACACAAGATTGATTTATGTTGATGTTCTTTATTTGTATCTCGATAGTATAAGAAACTATTACTGTTATTATTATTATTTTTTATCACCTTAGATACCTTAATAGTATTATTCATTATCAATCACTACATCTATGCGTTTGCTACCGCAAGTCACTCGCACAGGCCGTAACATAATACCAGCGTTGTGTCATCTCGACACAACACATGCTGAGTTGCAGCCTATTTGGTGACGGTGAAGACACAAGATTGATTTATGTTGATGTTCTTTATTTGTATCTCGATAGTATAAGAAACTATTACTGTTATTATTATTATTTTTTATCACCTTAGATACCTTAATAGTATTATTCATTATCAATCACTACATCTATGCGTTTGCTACCGCAAGTCACTCGCACAGGCCGTAACATAATACCAGCGTTGTGTCATCTCGACACAACACATGCTGAGTTGCAGCCTATTTGGTGACGGTGAAGACACAAGATTGATTTATGTTGATGTTCTTTATTTGTATCTCGATAGTATAAGAAACTATTACTGTTATTATTATTATTTTTTATCACCTTAGATACCTTAATAGTATTATTCATTATCAATCACTACATCTATGCGTTTGCTACCGCAAGTCACTCGCACAGGCCGTAACATAATACCAGCGTTGTGTCATCTCGACACAACACATGCTGAGTTGCAGCCTATTTGGTGACGGTGAAGACACAAGATTGATTTATGTTGATGTTCTTTATTTGTATCTCGATAGTATAAGAAACTATTACTGTTATTATTATTATTTTTTATCACCTTAGATACCTTAATAGTATTATTCATTATCAATCACTACATCTATGCGTTTGCTACCGCAAGTCACTCGCACAGGCCGTAACATAATACCAGCGTTGTGTCATCTCGACACAACACATGCTGAGTTTCAGCCTATTTGGTGACGGTGAAGACACAAGATTGATTTATGTTGATGTTCTTTATTTGTATCTCGATAGTATAAGAAACTATTACTGTTATTATTATTATTTTTTATCACCTTAGATACCTTAATAGTATTATTCATTATCAATCACTACATCTATGCGTTTGCTACCGCAAGTCACTCGCACAGGCCGTAACATAATACCAGCGTTGTGTCATCTCGACACAACACATGCTGAGTTGCAGCCTATTTGGTGACGGTGAAGACACAAGATTGATTTATGTTGATGTTCTTTTCTTTTAGTTTATTTAATATTTGTCCTAATGTATTTTTAGTTATAAGCATTAGTTAATTTTGGTGTGTTTCTCTTGTGTTTTTCACTTTCTATCAAATAAATATCTTTCTTTCTTCTTTCAGATCTGCATAATTGTAATGTAGGGTATGCGACATATTATTTGTATGCAGGGATAACTCGTTTGTAGGTAGTTTTGTCTTTTATTAAATGTTGCTAAAGCAAGACGTGTTTCTATGCCTGCCAAGATAATTATAATTTCTAGATAGGTTCACTGGCTTAGTATTCTTCAATAATAAAACCGAACATGACGCCCGTGACGTACAGACAGACGGGCAGTTGTGTATTATCGATCAGTGATCGTCCGTTACCGACTGCCGTAGATGTTGCGGCAGTCCGTGAAGAGACTGATTGATGACTCGCCACTCGCCACTCGCCAGCCGTCACCCCCGGTGTCTGTGTGAGCGCCGGCGCCGTGCATTCATCAAGTACCGATTAGTAGGTGATCGTTACTTGTGGGTGATCGATATATATAGCAGATACAGTTCATGTTTGAGTTCCTTAACCATAATTGATTGAAATTATTTGAAATAGACGTTACCTTGCGGAAGTCTATCTCTAACTTATTGCAATATTCCGCTAAACACCCTTATCATGCTATTCAAAATCAATCTTAAATAATAAGCAAGAAAACTTATCGACACGTGTTTCGCCTCTGAACGAGGCATCCTCAGGCCGTGTTGCTAGCTCGGCTTCTCCTCAGCAACTGACGTCTTGTTCGCCCGACAGCTCAGCGATAAGTTTTCTTGCTTGTTATTTAAGATTGCTGTGTATTTGTGCTCGTATTGCCTGCTTATGCATGTTCTATGCATGCACGATTCTGCATTTTGAATAGCATAATAAGAGTGTTTAAGTTTCTTAACCATCCCTGAGCTTGTTTGTTTATTGCTTGTTTCAGGTTCTTTACTTCCTCCAGCAGTTAGCATCAGCGCTTCAGTTTCTTAGAGAAAAGGGTGAGTTTACTTGAGCCATCCTCTATTTTCTTTGCGTGTAGACCATCATTATCTGAGCCAGCGTGAGTGAACTTATCCTTTGTTGGGGCTTCGTGCTTCTCTTTCTGGATCTATACAATAATTCCTGTGGGTATGTTTTTCTTTCTTCTAAACCAGTCTACCGGACTCGCTATTTGTCGATATTCCAAGTAAGCTTATAAGAACGTTTAACATAATTAGTCAGAATCAATATCACAAAACAGTCAAATAAACGCACTCAACATTAGCGGTTGTTTTCATCATCTGCTCTTCATTCGGTCTTCAATCAATACAACAGTGGGATAATATCCTTACAAGAACTTTTATCGGAACAATTTCCATTTGAAGACAGAAAATTGAGCTTGCTCAGCAGTTCGAGATAGTCTATAATGCCTCGTGCTATTTGTAATAATAAAATAAGGTCAGTAATGTGACGCCGCTTGCAAAGGGGAAGTGGAACTAGGGTTCTACGACATGACCGCTCCTGCTCGTAATCACATTAGGCGCATTTAGTTCGGTAACTGAGATAGTGCATGAATCTTATTTGAAGACTTAGAGGCGCGCATTATGAACCCAAGACTACGTGCTTTGTTCACGATCTGGTCAACATGCTGATCGAATAATAAATTATCATCGTGCAATAGACCAAGGTCTCTAATAATTTTAACACTTTCTTTCACTCTTTCACTTTTTGGATGATATTCATTTTTACAGAATACGCGTTAATAAGGCCTCAATCACGGCAAAAAAAAATGGAAGACGCCATACAAAAATCCTTCAAACGCATAGTAATTTGTTTCAGCTCTATCTTAAAATTAGTAATACAGAGAAGTTTCAAATTTGATCAGATTGTAGTATACTCTAAATTAAAAGAACAGATTATGTAAATGATGGTTGCATAGTCAGAGGGTGCCGAATCGTTTGTCAGGCGCTGCGCTGCCATGTGAACGGTTCGTGTTGAATGCTCCCCCTGTCGCCAGGTATCGCCCACATGGACCTCAAGCCGCAGAACCTGCTGCTGCAGAAGGAGCCCAGCGGCAAGTACATCCTCAAGGTCGCTGACTTCGGGTGAGGCCCTCCGTATCACTGTGCTGTGCCACCTTCCATCCAGCCGTCAGCCTGTCATCGTCCACTGCTGGACATCCATCCATCCATCAGCCTGTCATCGTGCACTGCTGGACATCCATCAACCTGTGTTCGTCCACTGCTGGACATCCAACCATCCACCAGTCTGTCATCGTCCACTGCTGGACATCCATCCATCCATCATTCTGTCATCGTCCACTACTGGACATCCATCAGCCTGTGTTTGTCCACTGTTGGACATCCATCCATCCATCAGCCTGTGATCGTCCACTGCTGGACATCCATCCATCCATTAGCCTGTCATCGTGCACTGCTGGACATCCATCAGCCTGTGTTCGTCCACTGCTGGACATCCATCCATCCATCCATAAGCCTGTCATCGTCCACTGCTGGACATCCATCCATCCATCAGCCTGTCATCGTCCACTGCTGGACATAAAATTACAATATAAACAATAAAATAAATGTTAGGAGCTCGGACGAATAAACCAACTGGACAGGCCACCAACAAGCGAACCCCTCTGCCAAAGGCATACCGGTTATATGAAAACGATAGATGTCCCTTGTGTGTGAATGTGACTGTGTGCGTATAGTTTAAGTTAGTGTTTGAGTATTTTGTAGTGTGCGTGCATCGCGACGCTGCCTCGTCCCCCACCGAAAATGACACACATTTTGCATATAAATTAGTGCGCGGCTCCACTCCAGTTGGTTTCCTCCTCCAAGGTTAGGCCACAGTGAACGACCATGGTATGGACTATAGGGGTTTGTGGTTTTTGGTCATCTATTAAAAAAGCGCGCGGAAAGAGAAGTAATTAAAATATCGAAGCAGTATGGAACTAGGGGAATGACAGCTAATAATAATTTCTTCAGCAGAGGTCATTGTCCTTTCCGATGTTCCGAAAAACGTGTTTTGCTCGAGTCTTCTACCAAAAGAACAAAATTGACAATTTGACACATCGTGGACACATCGATGTTCGATCAAGTCCGGTTTGTTTACGTAACCTACTTTACATAGATACCTGAGCGTGGTGAACGTGTTGAATATCATGACCATACCCTATGTACCCTATGTGTTTGCACGTGGTTTGCACACAGACTAATATCGGAACGCATCCGCATGCATGTAGCGCGAATCACAGTTTTATGACATGTTTATTTCCGCCAAGTTGGCAAATTGCGTGCAGACAGAAAGAATGCCCGCGTTAACTTCATTTCAAGTATTTGTTGTTTGTTTAAATTATTATTAAATACCGGCTTTAACACTCACGTATTATTATTGTTGACTGTAAGCCAACTGTTTCACGTTTCATTATTAACAATATTAAGTTTATTTCATTTTTTTTTACTCATACTATGCATTAAAAACGTAGTATGATACACGTGGGTAAGGACATTAGCAACGCTCGTATTTCAAATATTTCTTATAAGAACTATTACTGCAGACTGATTTATTGTAGTTGCTTACGATTGGCATACCTGTCTAGAATCCCTTAGTCGCCTTTACGACGTCCACGAGATGACATGGAGTGACGATATTCTTACGTCACCACACGCAACACGTTTGTGGATCAGTACACTACGGAACAAAAAGAAACGTATCGATCCACATTCCGAGATGTGTATTTCCAGCTTGAGAGTGCGCTAGAAACGACCACGCAACGGACTCATAAAAACCGCTGAAAAAAGTGCACAATGTATGTATTTCAGCTTCGCGCAGTACATGTCAGAGGACACCATAAAGTCCAGTATCCGCGGCTCGCCGCTCTACATGGCGCCGGAGATGTTGACGCAGGACGGACGTGGCGCCTACACCGCTAATGTCGACTTGTGGAGTGTCGGTGAGTCACCCATCATATCTAGTTGTAAACCTCACTGCGTTGAGATAGAGTACATCCGCGGCTCGCCGCTCTACATGGCGCCGGAGATGTTGACGCAGGACGGACGTGGCGCCTACACCGCTAATGTCGACTTGTGGAGTGTCGGTAAGTCACCCATCATATCTAGTTGTAAACCTCACTGCGTTGAGATAGAGTACATCCGCGGCTCGCCGCTCTACATGGCGCCGGAGATGTTGACGCAGAACGGACGTGGCGCCTACACCGCTAATTTACACCAGTTTTGCCATATATAATGATTAGGTAATTGTAATGTTTATTTTGTGGCCCATAAATGCTTTTCACTTTCCCGCAGGTGTGATAATGTACGAGTGTCTGTTCGGTCGCGCGCCCTACTCCTCCTCCACCTTCAAGGAGCTCATGGAGAAGATCCTCAGTCGGGCTCCCATCGAGGTGCGTGACACAACCGAACCTGTGGCTCAGTGGTTGCCCAAGTCGCACGTAGGGGCACATTTGTGCTTGTAGCGCAGCTCATCGTGCCTTCTATAGCATGCAGCACAGTGTTTTAAAAACCCTTGATATCGGATATTTCTAACTGAAGTCACGGGCCGATACAGAGATATGTTTTAATTGCAAGAGTAAAACTCCCTCGTGCCAATTTTTGTGATTATGGAAATAAAATCTCAAAGTTGGACATTTTTACTGTCCCTAAAAATATCTCGATATTTTTCAAATGTTGATAGTTTTTTGTATAGCTACTTGATAGTTTGTAATAACTGTGCGCAGACCGAACACAAATGTGCCTCTAAGGGATTTAAACCCGCGACCTCCTAACTACTCGAACCGGTAGACCAAAGAGGCGATCCTCATGAATTTTCATTTGTGTCAGATACCAGCGAACGCGTCAATAACGGCGGGTTGCCGCGCTCTGCTCACGGGCCTGCTGCAGCACGAGCCGAGCGCGCGGCTCCGCTACGAGGAGTTCTTCTCTCACCCCTACCTCGACCTCGAGCATATGCCCACTAAGGAGAACTACGATAAGGTAGGTGACGACCTTCATTTATGCAGCCTTGTACTTGTACTGCTTTATAGTGAGATGACTTCTATTGGGATATAACCCTAATTGTGCGAGCCCAACTCGCTCTTGGCCGGTTTGTTTTCATGTGCAATACGCTTGTCCCTTATCGCACCTGATGAAAAACGTGAGATATAAGGTGAAGCTCTCCCAAAAAGTTGGTTAGTGGAGTCAGGCGAGAGTCTCTCCATAATATTGGCGGTCCACTATAACCTGAACCTAGTAGCAACGTAGCTTGCGGCTCTGTCTGTCCGTCACATCGGCGACTGTTGGTTACTTATTTACATAATCAGAAAAGATATTCGGGACTGAATATAATACGTATAAACGGTAAATCATCTATACAAGATTATAATCATCATCATCAGCTTTTAAGTCCAGACACTATTACACTTTCCCAATTCCCGCCGCAACTGGGCGAAGAAGGTGGGTTGGTTATCGCTGTGCTAGACTTTTTGCAACGAAGACACTGCTATCAGTTGACTTCATGGCACTAAGTGTAGCTGTATTGGTGACTGTAACGCCAATAGTTGGTCACCAGAGCCTTGTCTGCTATGTACCATTGAACAGAAAGGGGGTAGTGGATAAACGGTCTCCCGGTTCAAACCCAATGCCGAGTCAAACAGTATACGAAGCCAAGCCTGCAACATGTAGTCAAAGTTTAAATTTGTCTAAATGACACTTGAGAAGAATTCGTTATACAAACAACCGCCTCACCTAAGATCGTGACCGTCGATCAGTTCCATCAGATTCAGACTGTCGTCGTCTGGGCGAGTGAAGGTGAGGTGCAACGTCGTCGCGTGAAGGTCTTCACTTGCTCAGACGAAGGCAGTTTAAATCTGCTAAAACTGGTCAGACAAAGCCCTACTCGCATTAATAAATAAATTATGTAATTGTTCAGGCAGTGTCCCTGATAACGGAGGCGATATCGGCGGACCGCGCGGGCCGGCTGCCCGCCGCGCTGGACGCGTACCGCGCGGGACTGCGGTACCTGGTCCCGCAGCTCAGCCGCCACGCGCCGCCTGCGCACCGCGCGCTCCGAGCAAAAATCTACAGGTGACAATACAATACAATACAATATAACTTTCGTGAGTCCGTGTCGTGAGCTCTCAGCGCACGGGTGTGTGTAAATTTCTAAGCGGTACTAGTGATTGCGTCATCGATCGCCATTGTTCGGTTCGGATTTATTTGCTGTGCAAAAAAAAAAAAAATAATAAAAACCTTAGCAATGGTGGTGTGTAAGAAGTGCAAACTCTTCATATCAGTAAGAGGATCTGCTACCGATGTAATAAAGTGCAAAGGAAAGTGCGAATCGTACTTTCACAAAAAATGTGCACGTAGCAGTGCATCTATGGTTGAAAACGAAAAGTGTGAAGATTGCATGAAAAGTACTTCAACACCATCGCCAAGAATCAATATTGATCCTGCGAAAACAACCACCGAGGGACTATTGCTTGAGCTTAACAAAAGGCTCGATGTACTATTCAAAATGCAGAAAACACTGGATGGCATGAGTGAGGCTGTAGACTTTTACTCTGAGCAGTACCTTGAGCTCATGAAATACAAAGAAAACAGTGAAAAGAAGGTGAAGGCTTTAGAGCAAAAGAACGTCTATTTGGAAAAGTGTAACGGAGCTCTCCAGGAACGTGTGGTTGCTCTCGAAAACAAAAGTAGGGAAAAAAACATAGAAATCGTCGGGCTAGAAAACAAAGAAGGAGAGAACATACAAGAGACAGTCAAGGTTATTGCCAAAAAATTGCAGATAGACTCCACCAACATCGAAGAAGTAAAGCGGGTAGGTGGAAAAAAGCCGAGCGGCAAAGAGCAGCCGCGTCCGCGGCCGGTTCTGATTACCCTCACATCGCGCTCCGTGCGTGATCAATGGCTTGCCAAGAAGAAAACTCGCATCACGAACGGAGATGTTTACAATAATGATAGCTCGGAGCCTATCTACATAAATGAGGATCTATCCAAACATCAACGGCAGTTATTTCGGTCCGCTAAGGCGAGTTTAAAACCGAAATTCCAGTTTGTATGGATTAGTAAGGGAGATATTTTGGTCCGCAAGGACGAAGAAAACAGGAAAGTCTACACAATTCGCTCTGAAGAAGATATAAATAACCTCAAGTCCAGTGAGGAGTAACGCTTTCCTTATCGTAGCCCTTACGTTATACAGGAGGATTTACAACAATAATATTTATGCATAGCAACCCTTTAGACACTATTAAGGATACAATATATACAAGATATAACGACATAAAAGTATGGAGCCAAGATATTAATAACACACATAATAGCATGAATTTAATACATATTAATATAAGATCATTAAGAAAACATTTTAATACATTTTTGGCACAAATTGAGAAATGTCAAGAAAAATTAGACCTTATGATACTTACAGAGATCAACATTAAAACTCAAACTCAAACTCAAACTCAATTTATTAATAAATAAAATTATTTACAGGTCAATTGTTAGGTCAGGTTATATGATATGACATTCGTTATTTTATTACAATAAATTATACTTAACGTTAAAAATATTATACTTAACATTTAAATCTTTAACAAATTATATTCATTATGATTATAGTATTTTACATTTTACATTATTTTCTGAAATTTAAATTTAATTAATTTTTAGTTTATTTTGTATTTGTTGAAGTGTAATATTCCTTAATACTATAGAACGATTTTTCAATTAGCCATGCTCTTAGTTTAGTTAGGAATGTTGTGGTTTCTTTACAAGATTTGATTGCATCAGGAAGCGCATTGTATATTTTTGATCCTGCTATATAGACGGACTTTGTGGATTTAGATAATTTATGTTTAGGTATATGGAGTTTATTAGAGTGGCGGGTTAGGTAGGATTGGAAAGATGCTTTTGTAGGAAAAGTAACTGGGTTTTCTCTTACAAACTTTGAAACGTTGTAGATGTATTGTGAAGTCATGGTTAAAATTTTCAGCTTTATAAATAAAGGTTTAGCGTGTTCGTCTAGAGGTACATGAGAAAGTATTCTGATAGCCCTTTTTTGCAGTATGAAAGGACGTTTACACTCGGCAGCATCTCCCCAGAGCTCCAACCCATAGCACAGCACCGAGTGGAAAAGTGAGAAGTAGCAAGAGCGTACTTCTTTAGTTGGGAGTATTACGGACAGACGACGGAGAGCGAAACAAGCTCCGCTCAGTCTTCCACAAAGCGCTGAGATGTGAGGTTCCCAAGTGAGAGCAGAGTCCACTATTATGCCTAGGAATTTTGTATGTTTTATCTGCTTCAGAGTGTCACCATTTATATTAATTGATAGAGGTCTAGGAGGGGGGCCCCCTAGGTTGAAATAAAGTAACTGAGTTTTTGATAGGTTTAGAACCAAACCGTTCACATTAAACCAGTTTTGTAGGCTAGATATATCTCTATAGATTTCAATTTCTAGGTTGGGTGTGCAGTCACCTGTTAAAATATCGCATGCGTCATCAGCAAAGATATACATATCTCCATTTACAGCGTCGGGGAGGTCATTGACTTGAACTAAGAACGATAAGTTTGCAAGGGCTGACCCCTGAGGTACGCCTATTTTAGATGTGTTTTGTGTTGACTTTATTTGTCCATTATTTAGTGCTACTTGTTGCTGTCTTTCGTGAAGGAAGTCTTTTACCAGATTAAGGGCGGGGCCTCTAATTCCCATATGTTCAAATTTACGAGCAAGTACTTGATGGTCGCAAAGGTCAAATGCGCGGGTCATGTCACATATGAGAATAGCTACATGTTTGTGGTTTTCTTTTGCTTGTAAAATTTTCCAAACCACCTCTCTGATAACCGAGACGCAAGATCTACCTTTCCTGTACGCGTATTGTTTTTCGCTGAGTTTGTTATTACATTCAAGGTAGTTATATAATCTTTCGGTTATGCCCACTTCGAAGATTTTAGCAACGGTAGGTATGACCGCGATCGGTCTATAGAACTTTAAGTCATTTTTAGGACCTTTACCCTTGTGTACAGGGACGACTTTTGCACATTTCAGTACCTTTGGATATTGACCTTGTCTAATGAGATGATTAAATATCTCGGTCAGAAAAGTAAGTAGAAATGGAAGAGCAACTTTAAATATTTTAGTTGATGCATCAAAAATATCACAGGTATTTTTACATGCAATATACTTAGTCACAATAAGGTGAACTTCCTTATCAGTAAATAATGGTAATCGGACGGATGAGTCACTAGGTGTTTGACAGCGGCACAGTAGTTGGTAGGCACGCTCCGCACAGGCTGGGGGGGCATGCACTGTGCTAGCTGCTGATAAGAAAAAGTTATTTATGCTAGTTGCTAGATTTTCTATAGAAGTGTACTGTTGTCCATCGGTGTCATTGAGTAATAATAAGCTATCTTGACTTTTATTACCGTTACGACCTGTGTATTCGTTAACAATTTTCCACATTGTTTTTTGTCCATTGTTACTGTTACGAATTTTTTCAGAGTAGTAGTCAGATTGAGCGTTTGTCAGATTTTGTTCAAGTTGGAATGATAAGGATATAATTAAATTAATTAAGTGAATTAAGTCAGGAAATGTTCCAAGATGGGAAAGTAAGTTATCAAGTAACTGTTTTTGTGCGATAATGTCATTTGTTAACCACGGACATTTTAATGTGTGTTTTTTATTTAAGCGTTTTTTATAGGGAAAGCATATGTTGACTCCATTTTGTATAATGTTGATAATTGAGCTCAAAAGTGCAATTTGGTCGTTATTGTATTTAAATTTTATTTCGTTCCAGTCAATGGATGATAAGAAACTAGTAAAGTTCTGAAAATTACTTTTAGAGAAGAGACGAGATGTATAAAATCTCTCTGACTCCACTAACTCCTGAAAGGTTATTATTTGGCTATCGTGATCAGATATTTTAGCTTTTACACAAGCTGTGGATGATGATATTGCCAAACAAGTATCAGCCGAGGCAAAATTAGTATACACATGGTCTATACATGTATTTATATGGGTTGGGAAAAGGACATTTTGTGTAAAATTATATGATTGTATTAAGTCATTAACTGAGCGCTTTTGTGGATTATTTGTAAGGAAATCCACGTTAAAATCGCCCACTATAACTACTTTTTTGTTGTTATTTTGCAGTTTGACTAACAACGATTCAAAAGTGTTTAAAAAAGTATTGAAGCATGAGTTACCTGAATGATAGATGCATATAATTATTATATTAGGTTTATGCATTTCTATTGCTGATATTTCACAGGCGTGTTCTAAAGAAAGATCATTTAAATCGGATCTTTGTATGTAAGGAATATTACACTTCACAAAGATGGCTGAGCCACCATGTACAATATTTGTTCTACAATAATTTGAAGCTAGTTCAAATGAAGTGAAAGTTATGTATTTAAGTTCATTTTGTTTCAACCAATGTTCTGTTAGACATAATATGTTACAATTTAGGTCATTTTGTAAAAATAATTCTAGATGCGGTGTTTTATGGTTACTTAAACAACGTATGTTTTGGTGACATATGATGAGTTTTTCGTTACTTAGCTGTGCGGTGGAGTCCCTACTCTTCTTGCTGAAAGGGCGTTCTAGGAGTACTGGGGTCAGGATGGTCATCTATCTTCCTGCCGGGGCTGGGGCCGGTGTCGGAGAAGTTTGTAGCTGGTTGACGTTGTTTGTTGTAACCAAAAGGTTTGCGGATAATAAACCATTCTTGGAGAGAGGTTCCAGACGGCCAGTTTGCAGGAGATTTAAAAAATGCGTAGTGCTGTTGGGGTATGCTTATAATAAAGCATTTGTGTTGAGTGTGAGAAGGATCTGCAGTGGTGATTTTGCACTTTATTCCCGGTACCTTTTTGGTTAAATACTTCGTGATATTTCCGTCCGTTGTTTCAGAACTGAAGTTCCAGACATGTAGGTGACGATAAACCACTGCTGTGAGGAGATCCGGATCTTCACATCCTGTTGCTCGAATTGGCGGGTTATGTCTTTGTTTTCGGTGCTGAGGGACGGTGGTCGATCTGTTGGTATTTTCATCTGGAAGGGCTGCAGGATAGGCTGATTGTCGTTCCTCGTCATTTTCTTGGGTTAGTCCTGGTGTTTGTGGTGAACTTTCTTGGTTTTTTCTTAACTCAGCGGGAGCGTCGGTTGCGGCGGTTGAAACGGTCAATTTCTTTGTTCGTGAATCGTTCCGAGCCGATTGGGAATTTAGCTGTTCTCTGGCGCGTGTGGCTGCAGCACGTCTCGGACGATTTGATTGGACGGCCGATGAATAGCAGTTAGTTGGAGTGAGTGTATTGGTTAATACCTTGCGGTCGCTTGCTGGTGATGATTCTTGATTGGATCGTGTAATAACCAATCGTTGCTCCTTGATGTTTACACTTTCGCAAAGATGGTGACATTTTTTGAGATCACATATTTCTTGTTTCAGATGGTGTACAAGATCCGATAATGATGTGATTATTTCCTCTAATGGTTGGATAGCTTCTAGAACAGCTTTTTTCACTAGTTCACAAGTATTTTGTGGCATGTTTCTCGAGTTTTCGGTTTTAAATCGCGGGAGGTTCACGATACACGTCAGTGACCTCCAGTGTTGGACGTAAAACAGAGGAAATACCATTATACAGGATAGAAAATTACGACATGTACTGGAATACAAGAGAAACTCGAAAAGGAGGAGGAATTTTAATTTATGCAAGGAAAGAACTAAATTTCTCCGCATCAAACATAAACGGAGCAGCGTCGGAAGTTATACACGGGAAAATAAATACATCACAACAAAATGACATTCATATAATATCAGTTTATAGACCGCCGAAGACCAATAAATTAAAGTTTACCCAAGAAATCCAAGATATATTGAAGACTATACCTAAGTTTACCGACATCGCCGTCGTAGGAGATACAAACATCAACCTTTTAGACGAAAGCATGAGCACAGCTATATCAAGATATAAAAACACGCTATATAGCCACGGCTTGGATAGTCTTATCAATGACGTAACGCGCGAGGAGATAATGGACGGCTGCGTCTGCAGATCCTGCATCGATCATCTGTGGGTGCGCAGCCGCCGGCCGGTGCCCGCCGCGTTCCTACTTACGACGAAGATAGCGGATCATTACTTAATTGGTGTTACAATCTCTACAGGTGAAGACACGAACAGTGCTCCATTGAAAAGTAAAGTGATAATATCTAATCGATTAGTTCGTGAAAGTTTGGAGGCAGTAAATTGGGATGACCTTCGTGACTGTAAGTGTCCGTTAATATTATATGAAAAGTTGTGTTTAATTTTCGATAGTGCCTATGAAAATTCAAAGGTAGAAATATCATTAAACAGTAAACGCAAACGACCGCCTTGGATTAATGATAAGTTAAATTCAATGATAAATATTCGAGATGAACTGTTTAGAAAGTGGAAGTCGAAACCAAATTGTATGAATATGAGATTAGAGTATACAAAATATAGAAATAAAGTCAACAAATTAATTAATGTGGCTAGAAATAAGAGTAGACAAGATGAATTAAAAAAGTGTAATAATGATGCCAAAAAGATATGGGCAAAAATAAACAGCTGGCTGGGCAGGGAGAAGCCCAAGTTAGATGATGTTATTTTAAAATATTTAGGTAAGTCAGATAATCTCGAAAATGTATGCAATAAGTTTTCGGAAACATTCACAGACGAAATACATAAAATAAAACATAAATGCAATAAAAAGTTTTTAAATAGAAATGAGTACATGAAAGAGAGTGATATGTCATTAAGATTCCGGAAAATTAGTGCACTTGAAATAGAAAAAGTAATCGATAACTTAAGTAATGACAAGTCACCCGGCTCGGATGGTATTCGAGTCGAGGATATTAAATATATTAAAAAGCAAATAAGTCCTATTATCGCTAATTTCATTAATATGAGTGTCCAACAAGGACTTTATCCAGATGATTTGAAACTGGCTATAATTAGACCCATATATAAGCAAGGTAGCCACCTAGACTACATCAACTATAGACCTATAGCTATTCTGTCAGTCATCAACCAGATAGCAGAAAAACTTATTGTAAGACAGATAAGTAATTTTTTAGATAAGCATGGTATTATCTCAGATAATCAACACGGCTTCCGACGTGGTCGTAGCACGGCGACGGCGCTTAAGCAGTTTACAGACTATGTTAACAACTCATTGGATCAACGGAAACAAGTAGTTGCAGTGTTTATTGATTTCAAAAAAGCTTTTGATACTCTGGACCATAGCCAGCTTTTGCAAGCAATGAGCGAATGTGGAATAAGAGGACCTTTAAACAACTGGCTACAGAATTACTTAAAAAATAGAACTATGGAGACATCAGTACATGGTACAAAGGGTGCAAAGGCCAATATAAGGTATGGTGTTCCCACCGGTTCCGTGTACGGTCCGGTCGGGTACATCATGCATGTTAATAGTGTCTGCAATGTAGTTCAGCACTGTAAAATGTTTATGTACGCCGACGATACGTGCTTACTATATGCTCATAAAGATTTAAATATTATTCAAAATTGTATACAAAGGGACCTTGACAATATTATCAAATGGTCACACGATAATGGCATTATTATTAATCTATCAAAAACAAACTGCATGCATATATTTTCGCCATACAATAAACCTAAAATGAATAACCTGCAGATAACTGGGCATAGTTATGATTGTTTCCATAATGACTGCTTGAATGACTGTAAATGTCCCGAAATTGAATTTGTAAATCAATATAAGTATTTAGGGCTTACCATAGATCAAAACATGTCATTTAAAACACATGTGAATAATGTATGCGCTAAGTTGAGATCTGTCCTATGTAAATTTTATCAGCTGCGAGGTGTTGTGAACAGAGCTACAATGTACTCTGTTTACTATGCACTCGCAGACTCGATCGTATCATATGGCTTGAGTAGTTATGGTTGTACTTTCAGAACGTATCTAGATCAGATCAATGCCGTGCAGAAAAGACTAATGAAATTATTAATTGATAAAAAGACAAAGAATAAATGTCGCCATGATTATGATAGACTGTATACTGTTTGTAAAATCTTACCTGTCCATGAAAAGGTTAAATTACTTATACTGTTAGAAGAGTTTAATAATAATGAGTATAAAACCCCTATCTCGCACCAAATAACTACAAGAAATATTATTAACAAAAAGTTAGCTGTTCCTAAAATATGTAATTACTATGGCTCAAGAACCAGAAAATATTTAGTTCCAAAAATTCTCAATGATCTTCCAACCGATATTAGAAATAATAATTTTACCAAACCTGTGTTTAAGAAAAAAGTAACAAATTCCTTATTAGAGCGTTGTGTTTATTAAAATAAAACTAAGTGTTCCCCTAATTGTTAAACCATAATATTATAGATAGAAGTACCTCTATTGTAAAGTTTAATGAGAGCATCAACTGCCAATAAACTGCCCTGCAGTTTGGCGGTGCTATGAAATTAATTTCCTTTTGTATTTATAAGAATAAACGTTTTTTGAATTTGAATTTGAATTTTATTTGCACACCACAAAGAAGGAAACAAAAATAATATAAATTACAATAGCCAAATAACGTAGGTACAATCAGGCGGCCTTATCGCTTATAGCGATCTCTTCCAGACAACCTTTGGGTAGAATCTGGTTTAAAAGGAGATCGATGAATAGGCGGTGCACTAATTTTAAAATAATATTTAAATATACTATACAAAATCTACATTAATAAATTAAAAGAAAAATAATAATGTATTATAGATAAATAACATGAATGAATAAATATATACATACATACATATATTACATAAATAATAAATAAACTTTAAGAGGAATGTAGATAGTTCAGTGGTCAGAGTGAGAGGTAGTGTTCTTTTACCAGTCTCTTAAAGACTGGTAGGGAAGGTGCTCTTCTTATAGATAGAGGAAGATCATTCCACAAACGGACGGCTTGTACTGAAAAGGAATTGTCATAGAAGGACGATGAATGCATTGGGGTAGCCAGGAGTAGATTTTGAGAGGACCGTAAGATACGGTCATGA
This sequence comes from Ypsolopha scabrella, assembly GCA_910592155.1. Taxonomy (NCBI): domain Eukaryota; kingdom Metazoa; phylum Arthropoda; class Insecta; order Lepidoptera; family Ypsolophidae; genus Ypsolopha; species Ypsolopha scabrella. The sequence goes on from OU342986.1 coordinate 19,298,700, forward strand.
GTACCATGAAGAAACTGAAAGCGAGCTTTGAGATATGATGGGGTGGCAGGATTATTTAATACAGAATACAAAAGAGACAGAATATGAGAATTGCGACGACGACGAATAGGAAGCCAATTAAGACGCGAACGAAATTCAGAAATGTGATGAGAAATGTGAAAGGTGACCTCTCAGATCTTACTGGGTTTGTCCGAGATTTCCTCTGCTGGACACCGATTTATGGTTATTCTGTAATATCTATGCTATCAAAAACAAAACTTGTAAAAAAAAACCAAGTCTCGCAACTTAGTTCTTCTACCGTAAAAAGTTGTAAGATCCATGTAAATCCAAGTCGGTTAATTTATTCAGTCCCTACTTAAGGGACCTTCTGTCATTACATAATTAGCTAACCTAACAACATCTAATTGTGACCGTATCAATATTAAAAATATTTTATGTTTTAAATGAATAGATTGACTTGGCCATCGCATGAAAACAAAATGTATCTCACAAGTAATACATATTGTATTAAATTAGATTATTTAGTGCGATTGCCAAGTCAATCTATTTATTTAAAACATAAAATATTTTTAATATTGATACGGTCACTATTAGATGTTGTTAGGTTAGCTAATTATGTAATGACAGAAGGTCCCTTAAGTAGGGACTGAATAAATTAACCGACTTGGTATTACATGGATCTCACAACTTTTTACGGTAGAAGAACTAAGTTGGGAGACTTGGTTTTTTTTACAAGTTTTGTTTTTGATGGCATCTTATTTCTTTTTGTAGAGTCCTACTTTTTTCCTTTCTGGTACCTTCTACTTACAACTAAAAATGTAACTTATTAAGTAAGTAATCCTTTATATTTATATGGGATTACAGAGTTATTTATACAGTTGGTGTATCTAGAGCACTGGACCGAAATTGCAATATATTTTAGTTTTTCCTTGATTTATACACTAAACATTCATTGTATTAAAAATTTGAAGCTTCTATGTCTGCTAGAAGTGCCTTAGAGTTTTGATGATCGGTCAGTTAGTCAGTCAGTCAGTGAGTGAGTGACAAAATTGAGAAACTTTGACTAGTCATCATTTTTAAACTACTGTTTCAAATTGAATGAAATTTGAAATATACCGTGTTTATACAATGCCTGCTTGGTTACTGAAAATTCAGGCTTCTAGTTTTATCCACAACGAAGTTATAGGGGGTCGAAAATGGCCTGAACTGCTTCGAGAAAAGGATAGTACGGCCGTGCCGCTTTTTAGCTCGACTTGGCGGGGGCACTGTCGCACAGTGTTCGAAATGCTAAAATTACGGGCTCATTTAGGTAAAACAGCTGTCTCTTCGATTTTGATGTAAACATGTTAGATGCATTAACAAGCTAGATAGTCTGCCACACTAAATTCTGATTTTGGGAAACAATGGCCCATGAATTCAACACTAATCACATCGATGAATCCGCAAGGGTCACAGGATGCAGAGCGGGATTTAACAGAGTGAGTACTGGAATTGACCTTGTGCAAGATGGCGCCGATGGTTTCTGTGCTTGCGTGCCGACGTGATGCGTTGGTAGCTTTGGGTGCGAGGTGGGTACACCGTAGGTGCACTTGCACAAGAAACAGTTCTGTGATACACGAGCCGAAAGAATGTTTATGAGCGGATCAAAACTGTCGCGGCACTGCGCACCTCGAGACGCGTGTGACACAAGCGAGGGCTGGTCCGAGTAGAAGAACGAGGCCACGGCGTCGCGGGGTAGTGGGACGCCCGGTTGACGTGGCCCAATCCACGTACACAGCTCGGTGGCGCCCTCTATCGCACAGACGTCACACTACCTCTAGCGCGAACAGCAGCTATCAGACGATCGTGAGACGTCACACTACCTCTAGCGCGAACAGCAGCTATCAGACGATCGTGAGACGTCACACTACCTCTAGCGCGAACAGCAGCTATCAGACGATCGTGAGACGTCACACTACCTCTAGCGCGAACAGCAGCTATCAGACGATCGTGAGACGTCACACTACCTCTAGCGCAAACAGCAGCTATCAGACGATCGTGAGACGTCACACTACCTCTAGCGCAAACAGCAGCTATCAGACGATCGTGGTGTTCAAGTACTTACCGAAGTGTTAGAATTCTTAGTTTGGTGTCAAAATGACGACTACTTCTTCAGGTATGTATTTACATACTTTTTATTTAAATTTGTGGTTTGGCTATTTATAGGGACATTTTTAACATAGGACATAAATAAATTACATTTTTTTGCCTTGTTGGTGTGACTTCGAGTCCCAAAAAAAGTACGATTTGTTTCACTTAGAGTTTGGTTGTAGATGTAGTACACTCATGTACCTTTAAATTTATACTATGGTGTGATTGCGAAAATCTACGAAAGTAGATTTATTATTTTGTTCTTAGGTTTAAACCGTGCGGGATTCAGTCGCCTACAGTTGGTGGAGTTTCTTTGGGAAAGTAAACTTGCTTCTCAAGCTAATACTACCAATGCACGAAGACAGATGCTAGAGCTTATTTGTTCAGTGATCATCTAGGTTTCTTAATTTTCTAACAACTTGTTGATGCGGTAAAGTAAAAAGGATTATTTCTATTCAAGTACGCGGAGTGGCTATTTATAATATGTCCTGATGAACAACAGCATTGCCCAGATACCACAGCACCAGCAGTAGGGATTGCAACCCGGTGTGTGTGTCCCGGATTTATTTTTTACTAAATTCTAAAATTTGCTTTTCTAATTCTTCTCTTAAAGTGAATGTCGGTTGTGATTGAAGCGAGTTGTCTTCAGGGAGAAATGGCGCGCGGCGCTTGGCGCGTCAGAACGGCAACGTCGCAGTTCGCAGCGGGCGCGTCAGAACGGCAACGTCGCAGCTCGAAGCGGGCGCGTCAGAACGGCAACGTCGCAGCTCGCAGCTGTACAACCCGGTCACAATATCTGTGCACCTGACCTCGTGACGTCATATCGGCGGTCTGGGTACGGTGTGAAAAAAAGTTTTTTCGAGAAATGTGGAGGTAAAAAAAATTTACTAACCTTTTCAAATCAATTTATTATTGATGAAGGGTTTGTTATGAAAAAACAATAATTTTGATTACAAAAACATTTATTATTAAACTCAGTCACTATAAATTATTGACTCTATGCCTGACATTGTATCTTCCTCACTCTCACTTTCTGAACTCGCCGAACTGTCTTCCCCTAGTGATATTAAAAGTTGTGTGATGTTGTCATCTGCTAGATGATCCTTTTCCCAGTATTCTCGCTGTAGTCTCTCCACGTGATTCACTTCTTTTTTCCAGTCAGCTGGCGTAATTGACTTAATCGCATCTTTTGTAAGTTGTTCTATGTTCTTTTCCGATTGGTCAATGTTTTTATCTGCCACCCTTTGCTTTACCAAGTTCCATATATATTCGATAGGGTTTAGGTCACAATGGTAAGGTGGCAGACGTACAACTTCTTGGCCATGCTCTCGCATCAAATCGTCGACGACATATTTTTTCGGCGGCTTTGTTCTCAGTATAATGGGATACAATTCCCTCTTTGTCATTTTGTCATTAAATGGAATATTGTGTTCACGTAGCCAATTTTGCATGTCTGCTTTAAGAGCAGCACTAGTGGGTGCTTTCACCGACTGCGTCGAATGGTAGGGTGCATTGTCTATGACAACTATACCGTTCGGCGGTAAATTTGGTATAAGCTTTTCACGGAGCCATTTTAAAAAATTGTTTGTGTCCATCTCGTTATGATAATTGCCGATTTTACTTTTACATTTATAAAGTAATTCTGCACCTTCAATAAATCCATTTTCTCTTCCAGCGTGTACAAGAATCCAACGTTGACCCGGATTTAAATTTTTCTTCACACTGCTGTCGGTATTATTTTGCCAGCATTTACTGACCGTATAGTGGGAATGGATCCACGTCTCGTCCAGGTAGGTAACCGGTTTTTTATCAGCGCCAAGGTCATTATTCTCTTTCATACGGCGTAGGTAGCGAGCCCTCCATGCGGCGATGTCCGGCTTTTGTGTCAATACACAACGGATATTTTTACACTTTTTGAACTTGTAGTCCAATTTGTTAATTAAAATATTTCTTAAATATGTTCTCCCACCTTGAAAATTTAGGTCTCTCTTAACTGCTGCCAGAATTTTTTTCAAAGTTGGGATTTATTTTTTTACAGCATAAAAGCTGTTGATGATATTTCGTATTGCGCAAATTTCAAAATCATCTACTTCGATGCGTTTTTTGTACTGTTTACGCTTCTTACCCGGTGTCGATAATTTTGGTTCTGGGTGGGTTTCTAAATTATTACTAGTACTTGGAGTCGGACTAGCGCCCGGCGAAGTAGGTGGTTGTACTTTGGCTCCATTTTTAATTTTCATTAGAGTCCTCTTTGATATCCCAGTTGCAGCACAGGTTCGTTTCACCACTTGGTCTACAAGTATGGTGTACTGTTTGTTTGCTTTCTCCGATTCAGAAAACTTGAGCACTTTCAAGATTAAATTTCTTGATTCGCTGTGTATTGTTTTTCCCATGACTTCAGTTTAACAGCTACAACAATTTTAATAACAACCAAACCAGTCCAAACTCAACAGTAAACAGTCTAAACTTAACAATAAACATTAAAAAACAAAACAACAATAAAGCGAAAATATCAAAATTATCGGGACGTGTAGCGGCAACGAAGATGCTAACCGTACTGTCGCACCGGGGAGTGCGCGGAGAGGTGACAGGGGAAGCGGGAGAGGCGCCACATTCCAGCGAGGTGCACAGATATTGGGACCGGGTTATAATTTCCTACGAGTTAGCGCTCCCGCGCCGCGGTTGTCATACCTACCGGGTCCGGTGACCGGATTGCAATCCCCAACCAGCAGTACCCACTTCATCAACACCTATGCCTGCTCGTCGAAAGAAAGAACTTTCCGTAACGAGCTCTTCAACAAAGAAAAGGCGTACCTACAAAGTTCCTAAAATTTCAGTTAACATATTGAACTCCTTTGTTTTTAAAATAGGTAATAATCCTCTTACAAGAGATAACATATTATTGTGAAATCTTTTAACAGTTTGCCAAAGTTCCGACGTTCTTTTTGGAATAACTTTATTAGTTTTAAATTATTCTAATTCGTATCTCAGAACGGATGAAGTTTCTAAATGAATAACTCCCACTTGATTTGGTTTTGTGCCCCAAAAACAGCGATAAGGCTCACCACCCATAACTTTGGGACGGTAATAATCGTCGGTCAAACGCGGGTGTACCGAGTGCGGACTGCGACTTGCATTTCACAGTGCATACTCGGAACACCACATCCCCTCGGGGTTTTATGTCGTGACACAGTAAACACCAGCTAAGAGCTCACTTACCTCCGTCCCAGGTACATGGAGCGCGCGGAGGAGATAAAGGAGACACTGAAATGTTCCTCCGCTCCCTCGCAGCACGACATACATCTCACCCGGGAGCACCCGGCGCCCAGACACGCACAGTTCACTACTTGTTGCGGCGGGGCGCGCTCGGGCAGTAGCTACGACTTCAGTGAGTATACATGTACAGATAGCGCGCGGAGGAGATGAAGGAGACACTGAAATGTTCCTCCGCTCCCTCGCAGCACGACATACATCTCACCCGGGAGCACCCGGCGCCCAGACACGCACAGTTCACTACTTGTTGCGGCGGGGCGCGCTCGGGCAGTAGCTACGACTTCAGTGAGTATACATGTACAGATAGCGCGCGGAGGAGATGAAGGAGACACTGAAATGTTCCTCCGCTCCCTCGCAGCACGACATACATCTCACCCGGGAGCACCCGGCGCCCAGACACGCACAGTTCACTACTTGTTGCGGCGGGGCGCGCTCGGGCAGTAGCTACGACTTCAGTGAGTATACATGTACAGATAGCGCGCGGAGGAGATGAAGGAGACACTGAAATGTTCCTCCGCTCCCTCGCAGCACGACATACATCTCACCCGGGAGCACCCGGCGCCCAGACACGCACAGTTCACTACTTGTTGCGGCGGGGCGCGCTCGGGCAGTAGCTACGACTTCAGTGAGTATACATGTACAGATAGCGCGCGGAGGAGATGAAGGAGACACTGAAATGTTCCTCCGCTCCCTCGCAGCACGACATACATCTCACCCGGGAGCACCCGGCGCCCAGACACGCACAGTTCACTACTTGTTGCGGCGGGGCGCGCTCGGGCTGTAGCTACGACTTCAGTGAGTATACATGTACAGATAGCGCGCGGAGGAGATAAAGGAGACACTGAAATGTTCCTCCGCTCCCTCGCAGCACGACATACATCTCACCCGGGAGCACCCGGCGCCCAGACACGCACAGTTCACTACTTGTTGCGGCGGGGCGCGCTCGGGCTGTAGCTACGACTTCAGTGAGTATACATGTACAGATAGCGCGCGGAGGAGATAAAGGAGACACTGAAATGTTCCTCCGCTCCCTCGCAGCACGACATACATCTCACCCGGGAGCACCCGGCGCCCAGACACGCACAGTTCACTACTTGTTGCGGCGGGGCGCGCTCGGGCAGTAGCTACGACTTCAGTGAGTATACATGTACAGATAGCGCGCGGAGGAGATAAAGGAGACACTGAAATGTTCCTCCGCTCCCTCGCAGCACGACATACATCTCACCCGGGAGCACCCGGCGCCCAGACACGCACAGTTCACTACTTGTTGCGGCGGGGCGCGCTCGGGCTGTAGCTACGACTTCAGTGAGTATACATGTACAGATAGCGCGCGGAGGAGATAAAGGAGACACTGAAATGTTCCTCCGCTCCCTCGCAGCACGACATACATCTCACCCGGGAGCACCCGGCGCCCAGACACGCACAGTTCACTACTTGTTGCGGCGGGGCGCGCTCGGGCAGTAGCTACGACTTCAGTGAGTATACATGTACAGATAGCGCGCGGAGGAGATAAAGGAGACACTGAAATGTTCCTCCGCTCCCTCGCAGCACGACATACATCTCACCCGGGAGCACCCGGCGCCCAGACACGCACAGTTCACTACTTGTTGCGGCTGGGCGCGCTCGGGCTGTAGCTACGACTTCAGTGAGTATACATGTACAGATAGCGCGCGGAGGAGATAAAGGAGACACTGAAATGTTCCTCCGCTCCCTCGCAGCACGACATACATCTCACCCGGGAGCACCCGGCGCCCAGACACGCACAGTTCACTACTTGTTGCGGCGGGGCGCGCTCGGGCAGTAGCTACGACTTCAGTGAGTATACATGTACAGATAGCGCGCGGAGGAGATAAAGGAGACACTGAAATGTTCCTCCGCTCCCTCGCAGCACGACATACATCTCACCCGGGAGCACCCGGCGCCCAGACACGCACAGTTCACTACTTGTTGCGGCTGGGCGCGCTCGGGCTGTAGCTACGACTTCAGTGAGTATACATGTACAGATAGCGCGCGGAGGAGATAAAGGAGACACTGAAATGTTCCTCCGCTCCCTCGCAGCACGACATACATCTCACCCGGGAGCACCCGGCGCCCAGACACGCACAGTTCACTACTTGTTGCGGCGGGGCGCGCTCGGGCAGTAGCTACGACTTCAGTGAGTATACATGTACAGATAGCGCGCGGAGGAGATAAAGGAGACACTGAAATGTTCCTCCGCTCCCTCGCAGCACGACATACATCTCACCCGGGAGCACCCGGCGCCCAGACACGCACAGTTCACTACTTGTTGCGGCTGGGCGCGCTCGGGCTGTAGCTACGACTTCAGTGAGTATACATGTACAGATAGCGCGCGGAGGAGATAAAGGAGACACTGAAATGTTCCTCCGCTCCCTCGCAGCACGACATACATCTCACCCGGGAGCACCCGGCGCCCAGACACGCACAGTTCACTACTTGTTGCGGCGGGGCGCGCTCGGGCAGTAGCTACGACTTCAGTGAGTATACATGTACAGATAGCGCGCGGAGGAGATAAAGGAGACACTGAAATGTTCCTCCGCTCCCTCGCAGCACGACATACATCTCACCCGGGAGCACCCGGCGCCCAGACACGCACAGTTCACTACTTGTTGCGGCGGGGCGCGCTCAGGCAGTAGCTACGACTTCAGTGAGTATACATGTACAGATAGCGCGCGGAGGAGATAAAGGAGACACTGAAATGTTCCTCCGCTCCCTCGCAGCACGACATACATCTCACCCGGGAGCACCCGGCGCCCAGACACGCACAGTTCACTACTTGTTGCGGCGGGGCGCGCTCGGGCAGTAGCTACGACTTCAGTGAGTATACATGTACAGATAGCGCGCGGAGGAGATAAAGGAGACACTGAAATGTTCCTCCGCTCCCTCGCAGCACGACATACATCTCACCCAGGAGCACCCGGCGCCCAGACACGCACAGTTCACTACTTGCTGCGGCGGGGCGCGCTCGGGCAGTAGCTACGACTTCAGTGAGTATACATGTACAGATAGCGCGCGGAGGAGATAAAGGAGACACTGAAATGTTCCTCCGCTCCCTCGCAGCACGACATACATCTCACCCGGGAGCACCCGGCGCCCAGACACGCACAGTTCACTACTTGTTGCGGCGGGGCGCGCTCGGGCAGTAGCTACGACTTCAGTGAGTATACATGTACAGATAGCGCGCGGAGGAGATAAAGGAGACACTGAAATGTTCCTCCGCTCCCTCGCAGCACGACATACATCTCACCCGGGAGCACCCGGCGCCCAGACACGCACAGTTCACTACTTGTTGCGGCTGGGCGCGCTCGGGCAGTAGCTACGACTTCAGTGAGTATACATGTACAGATAGCGCGCGGAGGAGATAAAGGAGACACTGAAATGTTCCTCCGCTCCCTCGCAGCACGACATACATCTCACCCAGGAGCACCCGGCGCCCAGACACGCACAGTTCACTACTTGTTGCGGCGGGGCGCGCTCGGGCAGTAGCTACGACTTCAGTGAGTATACATGTACAGATAGCGCGCGGAGGAGATAAAGGAGACACTGAAATGTTTCTCCGCTCCCTCGCAGCACGACATACATCTCACCCGGGAGCACCCGGCGCCCAGACACGCACAGTTCACTACTTGCTGCGGCGGGGCGCGCTCGGGCAGTAGCTACGACTTCAGTGAGTATACATGTACAGATAGCGCGCGGAGGAGATAAAGGAGACACTGAAATGTTCCTCCGCTCCCTCGCAGCACGACATACATCTCACCCGGGAGCACCCGGCGCCCAGACACGCACAGTTCACTACTTGTTGCGGCGGGGCGCGCTCGGGCAGTAGCTACGACTTCAGTGAGTATACATGTACAGATAGCGCGCGGAGGAGATAAAGGAGACACTGAAATATTCCTCCGCTCCCTCGCAGCACGACATACATCTCACCCGGGAGCACCCGGCGCCCAGACACGCACAGTTCACTACTTGTTGCGGCTGGGCGCGCTCGGGCAGTAGCTACGACTTCAGTGAGTATACATGTACAGATAGCGCGCGGAGGAGATGAAGGAGACACTGAAATGTTCCTCCGCTCCCTCGCAGCACGACATACATCTCACCCGGGAGCACCCGGCGCCCAGACACGCACAGTTCACTACTTGTTGCGGCTGGGCGCGCTCGGGCAGTAGCTACGACTTCAGTGAGTATACATGTACAGATAGCGCGCGGAGGAGATGAAGGAGACACTGAAATGTTCCTCCGCTCCCTCGCAGCACGACATACATCTCACCCGGGAGCACCCGGCGCCCAGACACGCACAGTTCACTACTTGTTGCGGCTGGGCGCGCTCGGGCAGTAGCTACGACTTCAGTGAGTATACATGTACAGATAGCGCGCGGAGGAGATGAAGGAGACACTGAAATGTTCCTCCGCTCCCTCGCAGCACGACATACATCTCACCCGGGAGCACCCGGCGCCCAGACACGCACAGTTCACTACTTGTTGCGGCGGGGCGCGCTCGGGCAGTAGCTACGACTTCAGTGAGTATACATGTACAGATAGCGCGCGGAGGAGATAAAGGAGACACTGAAATATTTCTCCGCTCCCTCGCAGCACGACATACATCTCACCCGGGAGCACCCGGCGCCCAGACACGCACAGTTCACTACTTGTTGCGGCTGGGCGCGCTCGGGCAGTAGCTACGACTTCAGTGAGTATACATGTACAGATAGCGCGCGGAGGAGATGAAGGAGACACTGAAATGTTCCTCCGCTCCCTCGCAGCACGACATACATCTCACCCGGGAGCACCCGGCGCCCAGACACGCACAGTTCACTACTTGTTGCGGCGGGGCGCGCTCGGGCTGTAGCTACGACTTCAGTGAGTATACATGTACAGATAGCGCGCGGAGGAGATAAAGGAGACACTGAAATGTTCCTCCGCTCCCTCGCAGCACGACATACATCTCACCCGGGAGCACCCGGCGCCCAGACACGCACAGTTCACTACTTGTTGCGGCGGGGCGCGCTCGGGCAGTAGCTACGACTTCAGTGAGTATACATGTACAGATAGCGCGCGAGTTCATGTCCATTGGGGCCAGAGGCGACGCGCGCTTGTCGATACCGAAAATTTGTCGCTAAAATACAATCGACAAATTCGTTATTGAAGTCAGCGACGGCGAAGATACTGATTCCGACTCTACTCTGTCGGTTGTCTTTGCATTCTAATAGTGATTAAATTGCATTTTTTTAAATATTTTTTTCTTTTAGCAATAAACAAGTACTTATCACATTTATTTTATTTCATAATTTGCAAAATTGCGTCGAGTTACAATAAACCAAATCGGTAGTAATTATCGACATTACCGTAATTGATTACGTCACAGCACTACCGCATTCCTCAGGATGGACATGAACTCGCGCGCTCTCTGTACGTACATCTCACCATCATGTACCACCATCCTTGTCTAGTTACTCGGGGGGTGCCCCCCCATGCCTGGGACCGATGGATGGCGGTATATATGTGGCCCCCATCTCGTTAAATCAGCTTACTGGTCGGATGCCTGGGACACTAATTCCTAAATGGTTCAACGTAACGTTTAACGAGAGGGCTGAACGACATGGCTGGGGATAGGTCGCGACGACGAGCGAAGCGGGGAGCGGTTAGGTTAACATGTGAGTACATAGTTAGTAGTTTTAACAGAATTCACTATATGCAGAAAAAATCAAACAAGGCGCTCTAACCAAAATCTCCAAACACTTTATCAAAATCAATCAAAATAAAAATATTTATTTTTGCAAAATAGATACATAAAGTATACTTTCAACTTAATTTTAACAATATATCTTTAGAATATAAAAAATATGTATAATAATACGGGAAATAAAATATAAACCTGCATAAAATAGAGGAATCTGGGAATAAAAATATTATATATACATAATGCAATGAAGAAATAAGTTAATAAATAAAAACGGGAAATACATACAAAAAATATTAAGGTTGGGCTACTAAAATGTAATAAAGTTATAAACCTGCATAAAGTAAAGAAATATAGGAATAAAAATATTATATATACATAATGCCTAACCATCCGCACCATTCGATTAGTATTGCTAAGAAGGGCAAGAAACTTAGCAAACATGTTTTTTTTTTCATTTGTAACATAAACTTAATCTATACAATTTTCTTATACCTACTTAAGTAAAGGCAAATATAAAACCATAGGAATTATGTCCAAGAGAAAAAAAAATATTGATCTTAGTCAATCCGCCTTACATTGTCTATTACCTTTTACAGCAAAGTCAGTTTACATATTAATCAACTATAAAGGGCTTAAGATTAGCCTTTAGAGGAATCAAACATTTCGTATTAAAATTTGCTAATTATGACTCACAATTTTGATAAAGAGTATTATTATTTATTACACCATGCTTCATTATCGTCCAGATAATCATTGATTTTATAATAAGCTTTTTTAAGTAGTCCCTGTTTAATGTATAGTTTAAACTTATTTTCAGGCAAACTAAGGACCTCCTCTGGAAGTTTATTGTAAAATCTTATACCATGTCCTACAAAAGAGGTACCTACCTTGGCAAGTCTGAATTTTGGAAAAGCTAGTTTATGTTTGTTTCTGGTTTCAACAGAGTGGTCCACACCAAGCCTCGGGAGACTATCAATATTTTTTCTGACATATCTAATAACTTGATAAATAAATTCACATGGGACCGTAAATATATTAATTTCTTTAAACTTTTCTCTTAATGAATCTCGGTACTTCATGTTATAAATAGACCGAATTGCTATGATTGCATAGAAAAAGGTGTTTTTCCAGACGCTCTTAAGGCTGGTAAAGTAGTTCCTCTTTATAAAAAGGGAAAATGTATAGATCCTAGTAATTACAGGCCCGTATGCGTGCTACCTGTCATTTCTAAAATCTTAGAGAAAGCAATTAAAAGAAGAATAGTGCAGCACTTTGAAGATAACAATCTATTTGTTTCTACACAATTTGGTTTTCGTAAGGACAAATCAACCGAAATGGCCATTAGAAATGTGGTATATTTTGTATTGGAGGCATTGGATGGATCACAGAAATGCTCTAGTGTGTTCTGTGATCTCTCTAAGGCATTCGATTGCTTGAGGCACGACATCCTCCTGCATAAGTTAAAGCACTACGGATTTTCAGACGTAGAGCTAAACCTTTTGGAGTCATACCTACGTAATAGGAAGCAAGCAGTCTTCATTAATGGTCAGTTCTCATCTTACGAAATAAATGACATAGGAGTTCCACAAGGATCAGTTCTGGGACCGGTATTATTTCTTATCTATATAAATGACTTGGCTAGATCTCTACCAGAATGGGCTTTCGTTTCCTTATTTGCTGACGATACTCATGTGGGTATAAAGGATAGTAGTTTATTAGGTATCGAACAAAAAACCAAATTAATCTTGGATAAACTGAAAGAATGGTTTGAAGCTAATGGTATTATTTTAAATAATGACAAAAGTATTATTATGTCCTATAAAACTAGAAAAAATAAAAATGACTTTATTCATGCTAAGGAGACTACTTTCTTAGGTTATATCATAGATTACACTCTGACTCACTCGGCCCACATTAATAAAGTTGCAACTAACCACCCCTCCTCAAATGAAGTAATTATTCATAAATAAAAGATCTTGATCAGTCAGGAGTAATATAATTGGCCAAAATAGTCTAGGGAGGTGAATCCCTGTGATGTGATTCCGTAAACCGATGGTCCTGAAATAAAAGTGTGACGTCGTCCAAGAAACCATTGAAACAGTTAAAGTTCTGAAAAGAACTGGTTTTAGTTCTGAAAAGAACTGGTTGTTGAGGGTTGCGACTACCGCAAGCAAACTGGCCCCTCCCCGCCAATTTCAGTAGCCGCCACCGTATGTCTGGTTGCGACTTCCTCCCTCCTTCGTTGCTTGGGATTTCCCTGCTTGCAATTTCTGTTCGTGTCCATCCGCCTCGCTTCCCCCCCCGCCCCCTCAGCCACGCCTATACCGCACTTAATTCAGAATTAGTTTATACTTTACATCAAGCTAGTAGGTAACAGTAAAGCGGAAGAGGAGAGAGAGAGAAAAAAAAAAATAGAACAGTAAACCACTAGATGAGAGTTTGTTTAGTTACAATCCCCCCAAAATTTTGTGAAGAGATAAACTAAAATTGAAGATCTCTAAATAAAATTTTTTTTTTCAAAATACCCACACATCCTTTATTGTGATTTTTTTTTTTTTTTTTTTTTTTTTTTTTTTTTTTTTTTTTTTTTTTTTTTTTTTTACAAGGAGCATTATTAAAACTATAACTTTAATCAACATTATGTCTTTAATCTCTCAGTAACTTTCTAATTAACATATTGTTTCAGGAATCACTTATAATATCTTGACAAATGAATAGTGTTAAATTTACCTCTTATTTGTTTTGTCTTAAAATCTAGTAATGTATAAACATTTTTGAATGGTACAGCTGCAACAATATATGGTCCCTCATACAAAAGTTCGAATTTCTTTGTTAATTTGCGTCTGGCGTCTGATTTATTTAGTTTTTGAATTTTTACTAAATCTCCTATTTGAAACTCTACAATATTTTTCTTGTCATTAAATTTATCAATTCTCCTTTCACTTGCAATCCTCAAATTTTCTTTTGCTTTCCTTCTTATTTCTTGTATATTGTTCGGTTGCTTAGTAAGATTTAGTTCGCCATCGAAACTTAACTTATTTGATTTCCCATATAATATTTCACAAGGAGTATACTTAGTACTATCGTGAATCGTGTTATTATATAAACATTCAATTTTTGGGAGTATCGTAGCCCAACTCCTATGATTATTGTGACAATAAGTTCGAAATAATCGCCCTAATTCTTTATTTACTCTCTCTGTTGTATTCGGCCTTGGGTTACGTACAGTCGTATAAAGAACTTTGATGTTCAAATCTCTTAAACCATTTTTCCAAACCTCACTTATAAACTGACTACCATTATCTGTCATAATTGCTTTGGGTTTGATATCTTTCATAAAAAGTTTCATTTTTCCTAATACGGATTTCGCCGTTGCTTTCCTTAAAGGATATAATCTCACTAATTTACTAAAAGAATCCTGTATAACTAATATAAAGGCAAATCCAAATTGACCTTTTGGCAATGGGCCATACAAATCTGCCATAACAAGCTCTCCTAATTCTCCAGTAACAATTGATTGACAAGGCCCTACGTATTTAACATTATTACTTTTAGAAAGTTGACAAAGGTGACAAGATCTAACTATTCTTTTTACATCTTTTGTAAGGCCAGTCCAATAGAATCGGTTTCTGACATAATGAATAATTTTATAGGCCCCTTGATGCCCCATATCCTTGTGAACTTGATTTACTATTTCTGATACTAAAGTTTTGGGTAAATATAAAACTCTATCACCATTAGACTTTTGAAAATATACTAGCCCTTCAATTTGGGTACATTGTTTTTAATACGATTTAATTTGTCTTTGATCTCGATGGAATTTTTTAAACGCTCTGTAATTAACCGTATTTCTTTATCTTGATTTTGTAGTTGCTCGATGTTTTTCAGACCCTTTAATAAATGTATGTTTTTCTTGTTTTCCATATACAGTATTTCTGGACGATATATTTTATCTTCTTGAATAGAATCATCTTGTGGCAAATATCTCGACAAAACATCCACTGCTACATTATCCTTTCCTTTTACATGTTCAGTTTTGTAATCAAATTGTTGCATATAAAATACCCATCTTGTCATTCTACTGTTATATAATTTCCAATTTTCAACAAACAAAATTGGATTGTGATCTGTTCTTATAGTAACTTTGGCTCCCCTTAAATATGTTTCAAATTTTTTCAACCCACTTATAACGGCGAAAAATTCCTTTTCAGTAGTTGTCCAGTTAAGTTCAGCCCCTTTAAGAGATTTACTATAATATCCTAGAATTTTCATTTCATTACTAATATCATACTGATACAATACTCCAGCTACACCAATTCCTGAAGCATCCGTTTGAAGGTAATAAGATTTCGTGAAATCTGGATGATGTAAAGTTATAGTATCTATGAATTTACTCTTTAAATTCTCAAAACATTTTTGATGCTCTTCTGTCCACATCCATTGTTTTCCCTTTTTTAACAAATCACATAATGGTACAATACTGGTGCTATAGTTTGATATAAATTTCCTATAGTAATTGCACAGTCCTAAAAATGCCCTTAAATGTTTGATCTTTTTAGGGATAGGAAAATTTTGGATCGCTCGAACCTTTTCTGGATCTGTCTTGATACCAGTCGTCGTTATTATATGTCCTAACATACTTACTTCTTCACATATGAATTCGCATTTTTTTAAATTACATGTCAGACCTGCCAATTTAAGTTTTCCCAATACAATTCCTAAGTGTTCTAAATGTTGATCTAAATTTCCTTCGGTAAGGATCGCGAGATCGTCTAGGTAATTAACACAAAACTCTCTAACCTCTGGACCTAATATCAAATCCATTGCTCGACTAAAACTTCCTACGGAAGTTTTCAAACCCTGCGGCAGCACGTTGTATACGTAAGACTTCCCATTATAAGTGAATCCAGTATATTTTTTGCTTTCTTCGGCTAAAGGTATCTGAAAGTATGCATTATTTAAATCAATTTTACTTATATATTTTACGCCGTGAAAGGCATTTAATACATCAATTTGTAAAGGCGGTCTCTCAGTCTCTCCTATCATCAATTTATTAATTTCCCTTGCGTCAAGGAGAACTCTTAAGGAACCATCTTTTTTAAGGGTACAAGTGACTGGGCTACTGTAGGGGGTTGAACTACGACTTATAATTCCCAATTTTACCATTTCTTGCAGTTTTTTCTCCATTTTGTCCCTATAAGCGTAAGGTATTGGATAGGAATGTTTTACTATGGGAACATGTTGTTTCAAGTTAATTTTGTGCTCGTAACAATTTGCTAAACCTAACTTTGAATCAAATAAGTCAGAATATTTAGCTAATAAATTCTGTATTTTCCTCAATTCCCCTTTTCCTAAATCAATTCCGGTTTTAATAGAAGCGATAATTTTTTTAATGTCCATAATCTGAATAGTATTTAGTTTTTTGATTAATAAATTTTCATTATTTTGTTTAAACTCAATAAACTGTTCTATATTTTCATGTCTTATCAAAATTCCTGCTTCTGTCTCGTCTGTACATAATGCTACCTTATATTTTTTCATCCAATCAAATCCCAGTATAACTGATCTTACTAAATTTGGAACTATAAGAAAACTAATTTTTATTATGATCGTTTCAAATTCCACCGGTAGAATAATTATTTGCTGTATTTTTGTGCTTTTTTGACCTACAGCACCCTTGATTTGAAATGGTTTGACTGGAAGTAATGGTATATTTTTAGAATCATTTTGTAACTCTTGCCAATAACTATCTGATATACAAGTAATGTCACTTCCTGAATCAATAAGGCATAAAATATCTCTATCAAATATTCTAATTTTAATTTCTGATTTAAAACCTATTCCACATTTATCAATTTGTCCATTATTTGCGTTAATCGGATATCTAATGCCTCTATTGCTTAATCCTAAACTATTCCCTGGTTCCCATCCCGTATTTAACATTTGAATTAAAGCCCTATCCCCTAACGTAGAGACTGACTCGGGGACTAAAACTTCAGCCTCAACTAATTTAAATCTTGTGACTGAAGTGGTTCAACACTTAAATTGTTCTCTTCTTCGATAATTTCCATATTGTTAACATTACTATTGTTCTTTTTTCCTGTAACCTGTTTCTTCCAATGTCCTTTCCTTTGTTCATGTTCTGGTTTTCTATTTCCAAATGGGTTTTGATTCGACTGCTTACTGGCCATAGAAGATTCTTCTTGGCAATTCACTTCATCTTGAATACGCAAAAATTCTGCTGTATCTATGATAGTTTGCGTTTTATTTATTGTCCAGAGTCTTACAATATTCTTTGGAAAATGTCGTATTATGTCTGAAACTAGCTGTTTTTCTGGTAACTGGTACGTCAACATTTTCGCCTGACTGGTGTAGAATAGAAAATGTTCTAGCATGTTCGGATATTTTTCTTTATTCCAATTGTTGTGAACGATCTCCTTACGCAATTGATTCTGTTCTGTCTCACCCCAATAGGTATTCAGGAAATCTGATTTAAAATCTTCGAACGACAGCCATCGAGTTTTGTAAACCTTCGCCCAATTTAGAGCTCCTCCTTGCAAACATTCTAACACGACATCTAAATCATTTACATCACACCGCAACTTCTTGATGTAACTAATAACATCCTCTATGAATCTTACTGGGTGATATTTTAATTTGTCTGAAAATTTAGGTTTTTCTAAATTAAAATTTTGGATGTTATATACCACACGTTCACTTGTTGTTTTTGGCACACTGGTGACATTTGATATATCTGAACTTGACCTTTTTACTTCTTCTTCTAGGCTATTGATTCTTGTGTTCAAGGTAGAAATCGTTCTCCTTAGCATGCGGTGAATTAATTGATATTGAACATTGTCCCTTTTAATAGTCTTGGTGACGCCTCGTTTTGGCTCGTCTGTTATTTTTTTTGCACGTGGCATTTTATATATATTTTTTTTTCTGTTTTTCTCAGTAATTAAATTAACACTTCATTCACCATTTCTGATTAAACAATTCTTCCATTTTAACCTTTTACTGACCTTTGATTTCATGTTTCAAGCCAACTGCAACAAAGAGATTTTTTTTTTTTTTTTTTTTTTTTTTTTTTTTTTTTGTGTATGTTACGTTTTAAAATAGTGACTGAAAGTCCTAGTGAAGAGAAGAGAGGAAAAAAAAATACCTTTTCTCTACTGAATGACGTCCCCTTTACGAAACAAAAAAAATTACCATAAAACTTATGACTCATAACCTTTTTTTTTTCTTTATAAGTTTCAGTGAAATACGACATTATTAAATATGTAATAACTTGAAATCTTAACAACACAATGACGAAAGCCACAAATACAATAAAGTTTCAAGGACATCCGTCACACCAATTTCATCCATTTCACGAACATCAAATTGTAGGCACAAAGCCTACTTATATAAATATCTTTTATTACTCCTTTAGATCCTGGTCACGGCACCAAATTGCAACTAACCACCCCTCCTCAAATGAAGTAATTATTCATAAATAAAAGATCTTGATCAGTCAGGAGTAATATAATTGGCCAAAATAGTCTAGGGAGGTGAATCCCTGTGATGTGATTCCGTAAACCGATGGTCCTGAAATAAAAGTGTGACGTCGTCCAAGAAACCATTGAAACAGTTAAAGTTCTGAAAAGAACTGGTTTTAGTTCTGAAAAGAACTGGTTGTTGAGGGTTGCGACTACCGCAAGCAAACTGGCCCCTCCCCGCCAATTTCAGTAGCCGCCACCGTATGTCTGGTTGCGACTTCCTCCCTCCTTCGTTGCTTGGGATTTCCCTGCTTGCAATTTCTGTTCGTGTCCATCCGCCTCGCTTCCCCCCCCGCCCCCTCAGCCACGCCTATACCGCACTTAATTCAGAATTAGTTTATACTTTACATCAAGCTAGTAGGTAACAGTAAAGCGGAAGAGGAGAGAGAGAGAAAAAAAAAATAGAACAGTAAACCACTAGATGAGAGTTTGTTTAGTTACAAAGTCTGCAAAAAACTAGCAAGCGCAAACTACGCTTTACTAAAATTAAAGTCTCTTGTTAACAGAAAAACCCTCATTGCTGTTTATTATGCCTACATTCAATCTATTATAAATTACGCTATCACAGTATGGGGAAATGGAGCTGATATGAAACGAGTCCTAATTTCTCAAAAAAGGGCAATAAGAATTATAAACGGGCTACACAAACGTACGTCTGTACGAAGTTATTTTAAAAGAGACAAAATTATGACCGTAATTTCATTATTTATTTACAACTCTTTGATCGAAACTTATTTACAAAAAGACAATTTACCTAAAAAAATGGACATTCATAACACCAAAAACTAGACTAAAAAAGACGCAAAAACAAGGAAAATATATTAAATTAATTATGTTTAATAAAATACCCACAGCTATTTCAAAGTTGCCGCTCTTGGAGTTTAAAACGAGGGTGAAACGTTTTTTGGAAAATAAACCGTTTTACTCAATTAATGAGTTCTTGAATTTAAAGCTAAAGACATGTTCATTTTCTGATTATACAGTTAAAATATAAATTTTTTAACATTTTTAATTTATTTTTAATTTAAGCCATTATTTTATGTAAATTTTTATAAATTACATTGTGTATGTATGTACATTGTACATATTTTGTATTTCGTGTAAATTTCTTATGTATTGACAAACCTTTTATAACGGACATTGTTATATGGTGAATAAATATCTTATTCTTATTCTTATTCATGTTTTAGTGAATAGAGCTGAAAATCACTCTGTTAAATTGAAAAAGAACTAAGGCATCCATTTCCCATTTACATCTCATATATCTACACTCTCTGAATCACGTCTTTCTTCACACGCTGGTACCAATTTGACTCATTTTGCTTGACGCACAGTGAGAGCAGTGAATGGAAGCCAAAATACTTGCCGCAATCACTCACCAACTAATATACTATTCAGATCACAGTATTTCAAGAAAGTGATCTGGGCTTTGTAATCCTACCGCCCTCCCCGTGTGTTACAGGTTCACCTGACAAGATAACTCGGGCTCGAATAAACAACTCATATTGTCACATTGTGCAATCTAGATACACTATAAGTGGAATAGATCTGAAAGATCAAGGATCTTGGTCTCTACCTCGACTCCAAATTGACTTTCTTTGTACACTTCGATCATATATAAATAAGCAAGAATGCTAGGATTTGTTACGCGCAATGCAATAGTTTTCAAAATTCTCTTGTTCGCAGCCACTTAGAATATTGCTCTGTGGTTTGGTGTTCACACTATGCAGTGCATAAGTTACGAATTGAACGCTTGCAAAAGAGATTTCTCTGGCATCTTACTTACAGTTGCGGACTTGGCAAGAAACTTTCCTCATACGAGGCGAGACTAGGTTATTTTAACATTGATAGTCTAAGTGACCGCCGTTATATACTTGATCTATCATTTCTGCATTAATTTTGAATGATAGGATAGTCATAATAATAGATAATAAATAATAGTAGATAATGCCCGGATCTTTTAAATAAAATTTCCTTCAGAATTCCATACAAATACCCCCGTGCTCCTATTAAATTGTTTCACCCACCTTTTACCAGAACCGTCCTTGGTAAATCTGGAATAGTCCCAGACTCACAAACACCTATAATTTGATATGTAACAACTGCGATATAGGTGTTAAAAATTTAAGTAGTCTTAAACTTAGTTGTAAGCAAGTGTTAGCCAAAATAAAATAATTATATTTTTGTACCTACTTGTACTAACTAAAATTCATTTTCAAAAACATAAAATTAAATTAAAAAGAAATTCTTAAATTTTTGTGTACTTTATATATTGTTTAATAATAGTATATTTATTTTAATAAGGCAAGATATCATACATTGTTCATGCTGTGATTTCTTTAGTAACTTAGAAGCTAAGCATTTAATTAAGAGTAATTTGTTTTTTGTATTTATTAAGGCTTACTAGTTACTAATTAACATTGTAAACAAGTCAATACGGAGTGGTGAATTCTCAAGGGCTTGGAAATGTGCCATTATAAAACCTATAGCTAAGAAACGGAAGGTAGAGGAACTGGAAGATCTTAGACCAATTAGCGTTTTGTCAGCATTGTCCAAAATTATAGAAAAAGTAGTTTCTAATCAAGTAGTTCCCTACCTAGAATCAAATAGCATATTACCGACCCTTCAATCTGGTTTCCGAAAAGGACATAGCACCACGTCTGCTCTTCTACATATAGTGGATGACATTTTATTATCCTCTAACGATGGTCAGGGTACAATTATGGTTTTGCTCGATTTTAGTCGTGCATTTGACTGCGTAAATATCTCAATACTCCTGTCAAAGTTGAAATGCATTGGCTTCTCCAACGCAGTATGTAAATGGTTTTCTGCGTATTTTTCAGATCGTAGCCAGGTAGTACAGTGTGTTAATAATACGGGTCAAATTGTAGAATCTAAACCCCTACCTATAACTCGCGGTGTTATTCAGGGCTCAATTTTGGGGCCGATCCTTTATGCGATTTATACGTCTAGTATTACCCAAGCAATTCAAAACTCGCGATACCACCTTTATGCTGATGATACGCAGCTGTATGTACAAGCGCCAGCAAAACCGGACGATATAAGCCCAGTTACCTCAAAATTAAACAATGACTTAGGTGCAATTTTTCAGTGGTCACAAAAGCATAATCTGGTATTGAATCCCAAGAAAAGTGTTGCAATTATATTTGGGACCAAGAATCAAGTTACCACAATTAAGGCACTTAATCCTGTTATAAAGTTAAATGATACAGTGATACCAATAAGCAATCTAGTGCGAAATTTGGGGCTCACTATGGATGAACAGTTGCGATTTGAAGATCATGTTCAACAGAAAATTGGCAAGTGCTTTGGTGCACTCAAGTCCCTTTATAAAATGAGGCCATTCCTCGCACAAAAGGTTCGCCTTCAGCTCTGTAACAGCCTTGTTCTCTCTCAATTAAGTCACTGTGACATAGTATTTGGTCCATGTTTGTTTAAAAAAACTGTTAAGGCTATTCAGCGCGTCCAGAATGCGTGCATGCGATTTTGCTATGCCATACCTAGGAGGGACCACATTACGCCTCATTTGATTGCAAGGGGGGTTTTAAACATGGCAAATTTCAGGGTATTAAAACTAGCGTGTCTAATGTTCAACTTATTAAATAGTAAAACCCCTGGGTACCTGCATGAAAAGTTGGTATGGTCCTCTAGAGCTCGGCGGCCACAACTAATTATTCCCAACCACACGCTTGTCACTACCAGAGGCTGCTTTAAGATAGCAGCATCTAAATGCTGGAACGTGTTACCGCCACCTGTTTGCGCGACTAACACACTAGTCACCTTCAGAAAAAAATGTCGCAGATGGCTGCTTTCTTTGCAGTCCTTGGCTGGTGGTAGGCCTATGGTTCAGTAATGTGTAATATAAATTGTTTAATGTCAACTGTCTTAACTTTGTTTAACTTTATATAATTTTGGTACTTTTGCTTTCTAAATTCCGTGTGTTTTAATTTGTTTATTTATTATCTTTCTTTTTTGTGTGTTTCTTGTTAATTAAAGGCTAAGGCTGAAAATCGGCGGCTTTTTGTTTAAATAACAGACTGTCATAAGCCGAGTCTTAGACCGATTTGTCTCTTTTCATGTATAAAATTATTGTGTATAAAATTTATTGTGTTTTTTGAGACAAATAAAAAGCTTTTATTATTATTATTATTATTATTAAATATCCGAATAAACGAAATAAAATAAAATAAAAATAAGTCTAGATGAAAATGAAGTTGAGCACTAGCCTATAAGACTTGAGGGTTGCCAGAGAACTCAATGGCCAGCTCTGTTACAAGAGAAAGACGGCAGTGAAGTGAAGATGACGAACAGTAAGGTTACTTTGTCCACTGCATCGGTAATTATGAGATGGCACTCCAAAAAATTCCGTACCTTGAACAACAAATAGCAGATGTTCATAACAGGTTACATCGAGAACAAATTGATGAAGAGAAGCGAGAATCTGAGATTACTGTGGCACTCTTCCAAGCGGGTCAATCACAACTATTTATTTATTACTCGATACCGTTAAATGTGATGATGACTGTTGATAATAAGCAACTCAAACGCTTTCTGCTACCAAAAAAATGTAGGAAAGACCCTGTTACCTGTCTGGTTTGCACAGAGAAGGACTCGGCCGGGCCCACAACGAGACTAAACAATACCAGCGGACAGTAACAAGGTATTTCACTTGAAAGATTTAATAATAAAAGGCACTCACACAAGTCCAGTAAAATATTGACGGCGTCAAGATACCTCCAGAAGTCCAAAATCTGGGGTCCTCGCTGATTGTGCCGCTTCGCTGCTCCAGCTGCTGGCCGGGCCGGTAAGAAGGAACGGAAATACAAGGCAAGGATCAATCCCGACGCTACGTTTCTACTTAGTTTAGGTTATAGTGGACCGCCGATATCAACCTTACGTTATAAAAGGAGGTCCTCTGTAACTTCAACTCAAACTTGACTCAAGAATGAGTTCAAGTAATCACTTTCCCATTTAAGGGCAGCGGATCGCACCGCTGATGTTATTGACTACTGTCAACTAACAACAGTACCTGTGATCGTCACGTTTTACCGCAACAGGCACAGGTCACCCGACATCGCACCCACCTCATCCGCGCTCTGCCTACCTGTGTATGCAACAATAACGCCTTAAAAGGGTCAAGACAGGATAGCCCCGAGCAGTACCAAGCGCTGCTCCTCCGCCGTCAAACAATATATGACATGATTGACTCAACTAAGTGTTGTTGGACCCGCCAGAGAAGCTGGCTCCCTCATTATCCAAGGAGGTACTCGGAGCTGCACGCACGCTCACCTCGCGGAATAAAAATGCACGAAACATAATTACGCCAAACCCTTGTTCCAAACGCTATCTTGACCTTGCGGCTTCGATAACTCCTACGCGGACGGGTGACCCGGACAACACCTCTAGCGTCGGGTTGTCTCCTCTAATATCCAGATAGAGTGCCGGATATGAAGTCCTTCCACTGAAACCGCACGGTCGCGCACACGAATGCACGCGTCCATACGCCAGCAGTGTTCATCGGACAACTTGAGGACAACTCACGTGCCCCGCATAACCCGTTCACATTGGTGGCCGCCCAAGCGCCGCTACTAGGGAATGCTAACTGCTCACGGAGACGAGCGTCCGGTGACAAGCTATACCGGACAGACACGTGCTCGAACCCCTGCAGTTCAAACCACTAAGTTATTAGCCGAAACTAATAACATGCCACTACGAGTCCATACCCATGTCAGATACCTTCCGCGAGCGTAAGCAAGCATCAGGTCGGCTCAAGTCTGACTCCCGTAGTACCCAATAAAACCCAGCCGGACCCGTAGTTCCAGCTAGGGTGTCTCCAACCCGAAAGTCAGAGACTTCTTTATAAATCTGGGTTGGATAAATAAAGAAAGTTTGTAACTCGTTTAGCACCACCCGGAGGTCACGTGTCAGGTCTCTAGGGTAAACTGACGGACGCGAGTTACGGCCAACCTCCCAACAAGGCAAGGATCAGCAGGAAATCAAAGGAATGTGGCCACGACGACTGATTACGTGTCACCAAAATGACGCAATCCTCAAAGTATTTTTCTGGAATTAGCCCGGCCTCTACGAGCATAATTCCCCAACACGGTTTCACTAGAAGACCTTTATTTTTATACACACATGTCCCTGAAGCAAGAATCTCTTAAAACTTTTCAGGCGACCTTTATTTCACAATCAACCCGGGAGAGCAAAATTAACAAGTCATGTCCATCAAACTCATAGACAAGAAGAGCAAAATTAAAAACAAACAAAATGATTATGCCGCCGCTAGCGGTCTCTAAATGCGCAGATTATAAACTGCGAACAAAGCGCGTTCAGCTTGACTGTCGCGCGAACAATGACAATAGAAAATTAAAAGAAACCTCAAGCAAGTTGCAAAATAAAATAATCACCTTGGTTTTCTTTCAATTTATGTTGGTAACAGATTATAATGAGGTTGTATCCGAACGAAATATAAATATTTAGAGAATTACACGAAGTTAGAATAAAATAAAGTGCACAAGTAAAGAACTCGATGAATACCGCATGGTAATGAATGAAATGCTTAAAATAAGTCTGAGTATGGATAAATTAATCGTGGACAACTATATAGGGTTGGAAGTATTGACACAGATAGACGTTCCTGTGGAGATATTGGACCCATTGATCGTTGTAAATATAGTACTAAATTAACCCAAGCCCACGCTGGAGCAGCTAAGTGATCTTTGTAAAACTCTGGATCGAATTACTGGAAATACTGGAGTCAATCATAGAGCTGTGGTAGTCAAAGAGCTGGATCTTGAGACAAAGCTACCACGGGATTGGGAGTATGTAGTCAAAGTATCAATAACCCCGGCTAGTACAAAACTCTACGCACAGACGAAACCTTTATACAGCGCCTGTCTTCACTTTAACTGACGATAATCTACGTGTTTTAACGATACTTAGCTTTACTTCCAGTTTCCAACATTCACCCATGTGTCATAATGTACCTATATTTTCAATAATAATAATAACAATACAAAATCTTAAACTAGAAGTTACGACAATAAAAAAACTACGGAATTTAAAATAGTACATCAAAACCTACAGGATGGCTTTTGTATCAACAGATATATTTTTAGAACATGAAAATCCTGTTATACTATGTCATACAGAAAATCACTTACAAAATTCTACGATCTCATTTAATATAAACTATTGAGTTGTTAGTACGTACAGCAGGAAGAATTTCAAAAAAATACTTTTTACTAGAAATAATTTATTTAAATTAAAATTAAATCTTTACTTTTAGTTTTAATTAAGGAACATTTCAATTTAAAATTTTGAAATCTGTGTGCACCTGTAACGTTACAACACATGGATTCAAACCCTACCTACTATTGTTATACTATTTGTGTTTGTAACATTGGTGCTCCAAATAAATATATAAATCAAATCATGAACTAGATTTAAATGACACGGTGGCTTTTAATTCATTTTGAACTTCCAGGTGACCGAGAAAACCCCAACAGCAGCTCGGGTCACAGCGGCGAGTGCAACCCCAGTCTACAGAACTACTTGAACGGATCGCAGCCGAGTGCGCACGCGCTCACTGTCGAGGAACAAACGGCCGAGGAACAAACGGCCGAGGAGCAAACGGCCGCGGAACAAACGGTCGAAGAACAAACTAACGGGAAAGATGATGCGGAGAAAAATGTGAGTTTGTTTTGGTCTATATACTTACGTTTAGTTGAGCCTGTATCCGAAGGTAGCAGTGGCGAAGGGTTTACATAACACGATTCCCATCGGCTTGTTTAGGAAATGGCATTCTTTTACACTTATTTATTCCGTGCTCTTCGCTTTGTCAAACATTTACATAAATCTCAATACGACAAATACACTTAGCTGATAGCACGAAGCAATAATTGCTTCGTGGCTGACAGGGAGATACAAAGTACAAAAAAATATGTTTTCCTTGGTTGCTTTTCTGATGAGGGCGATTTTTTTGTCCGGCTTAGCTTTTTAATATGTTCACCCTTTGCCACTAGAAGGTAGACTGTAGTAATCAACAGAAAGAAGGGCAAAGTTTTTGCCAAAACCGAAGGTTGGAGGGTTTTAAACCAGCATTCTTGCCGATTTCTATAAAATTACGGTCGAACACTTCGTATTGGCTAAAATCGGGACTACGTAGCAATGGCGAGGGTGAACATCTTACACTTGGTATTTGTCGTATTGAGATTTATGTAAATGTTTGACAAAACCGAAGGTTGGAGGGTTCTAAACCAGCATTCTTGCCGATTTCTATAAAATTACGGTCGAACACTTCGTATTGGCTAAAATCGGGACTACGTAGCAATGGCGAGGGTGAACATCTTACACTTGGTATTTGTCGTATTGAGATTTATGTAAATGTTTGACAAAACCGAAGGTTGGAGGGTTCTAAACCAGCATTCTTGCCGATTTCTATAAAATTACGGTCGAACACTTCGTATTGGCTAAAATCGGGACTACGTAGCAATGGCGAGGGTGAACATCTTACACTTGGTATTTGTCGTATTGAGATTTATGTAAATGTTTGACAAAACCGAAGGTTGGAGGGTTCTAAACCAGCATTCTTGCCGATTTCTATAAAATTACGGTCGAACACTTCGTATTGGCTAAAATCGGGACTACGTAGCAATGGCGAGGGTGAACATCTTACACTTGGTATTTGTCGTATTGAGATTTATGTAAATGTTTGACAAAGCGAAGAGCACGGAATAAAGAAGTGTAGTATGAATACCATTTCCTAAACAAGCCGATGGGAATCGTGTTATATGGACTCTTCGCCAATGCCGCATAGTCAAACTTTACTTGATTTATTCGTGAAACATTGATCACGGCTGTCTCGGCCAAATATCGAACTTCGTCGAACTCTATATAGCAGCGACTATGATGCACCATTTTTGCACGCACCATTTTTATTTTTTATTTTTATTTATATATCGAAAAATTTAATGGCCAAGTACATGCAGAACGCAGATCAATATAGAAACTAGGGTTGACTTATGCACTAACTTTACTTATATAGAAATTGTGGCAGTAGCAGCCCAAACTAGACCGAGGTCCGTGCTAGAGCTGGCTACATCAATTTGATCAATTTTATTAGCAGTCAATCTGTCACAAACACATAAAACTACTTTTTACATTTATTTGATACTAGCTTTTGCCCGCGGCTCCGTTCGCGTGTTATTTGATTTAACGACATGCTTTTTTCCGGGATAAAAAGTAGCCTATGTGTTAAGTTGGGGTATAAGCTATATCCATTCTAAATTTCATCCAAATCCACACACGCACAAACTTTCGCATTTATAATATTAGTAGGAAGTAGGATAGGACTTTGAAGGGAGCGGGCAAATCATAATACTTATACCTTATAAATATAGAATCCTACCATTCACATATACATATTTATAAAAATTTATTTATATTAAAAGTTTAATTGTGTGCCCTAGAAATATCAATTTTTTCCATAACGCTTCAAAAGTGTTGCTGTCCTTATTCGGCAGATGAACTTTTAAAGCCCTTTTTAGTTTGTGTCTATCTTTAGGACACTAATTTGTTCTGGGAGATAGTGATATAGTCATAGCTTTTCAGGAGCGTTATCGTCTAACTTCGACATCGCGCCGTGATTGGCTAGAGATGACGTCACACAACACTTTCAGCCAATCACGACTCCTTTGGTGGATACAGCGATAGATATTGAAGTTAGACAATAGGAGGGCAGCTCTTAAAATACAAACAATACAAAGTGACTTTGAGTGATATATGTAGTCGAATTCATACTGGATACTGTGTAAGTGATGATCACTGACACTTTCTGAAGAAAACGTAACATAAAATTAGGCTTTAAATAGTAAATGAGCCGGGATGTTCTTAAAAGAAAAGGAGGATCAGCAAACCTTGGCGCTGACCATTTATCGATTTTCCAGTATGAATTTGTCAATCTCAATCAAAGTCACCTTATACATAGAGACAGAGCGTATGTATTAAACGCTGTCTCGCTCTTACAACCTGTGAGACGACAACAATATGCAGGTAGCGCGTTGAGTCGGCCAGTGTAGGGAAATATAAACTGTCACTGAATTTGGGTTTCACGGGCTCTGTGGGATGGTGCCGAGTCTTGCTGAAACGTCCAATGGTTTCTACCGAATATCTTACGTGCCCAAGGTAACAAAGCATCGTTTAAAATCTTTTTACGGTAGATTTGCTGGTTTATCTTTGCACCCTGCTCAATGAAAAGGAGAGGTGAACGTCCCGTAGCAGTTACCGCGGCCCAAACCATCACTGATGCTGGTGCTTGCTTTCGCAGAGCAATTCCTCGGTCTAAATTGTCGTTTGATTTACACTTTAACCATACGCGATCATTTTGTTTGTTCACATATTGCTGAACCGTAAAATTTTTCATCGGAAAATACCAAATTTTCAAGCTTGCTATCAACGTGCAAGTGCTTTAACTCCTTAGCTCTTTCTAGGCGAACTGCCTTTTGTGCAAGTGTCAAGTCTTGCACTTTTTGTATTTTGTAAGGCTTCAGTTGTAGTTTATTTTCTAATATGCGTCCTACGCTCCGGGCAGATACATTAAGACTTTTCGCCAATTGAACTGCGCTTTGTCGTGGATTTCGTTCAATTGTAGTCTTTACCTTTCGAACCATTTCTGATGATGTTGCTGTTGTTGGATGTCCACCTCCATGGCGTTTCTTGATGCTACCCGTATCATTGTAACGCGTGATGGTCCGATACACAAACATTTTATTCAGATGTAAATGTCGTAGCGCATTAACAATGGCTGGTTGCGATTTTCCAGCCAAATACAAAGTAATGACACTGTGGCGTTTGAATTCCATCTGGATAACTTTTTTTACCAGCGACGAAAAACAATGAGCTTCTGTATGTTTAGGAAAAATACAATAGACTTACGACTGTGAAAAAATGGGCGCCATATTGTAAACAGTTTGGTTGCTATAGCAACTTAAAGTTGGTAACACTTTGAGTGCCTACCCCTGTATAATGATCGATGCAAATCGTACCTTTCGACAACACATAGACTTACTTGCTTCCAGAGTCCACAAACTTATTTTTGTTTTCAAAAAACTACGAGGCTTTGCTAACAATAAATTGCTAAATCAAGTATACTCAGCCCTATGTCAGTCCATTCTAACATACTGCATTTCATCATGGCTAAGAGCACTCTACTAACGAGACATTGTATTGTACAGAAGGCGGCGGGCGCGCGCCGCTTCGAGCTGAAGCGGCTGTTCAAGAGAAACAAGCAAGAGCCGGTGCCCTTCCTCACCAGCAACGATATTGTAAGTACATGTCGCGGTCTGACAGACCCTGACACACCTCTAGACGAGACACATTGTATTGTACAGAAGGCGGTTTGATCTGTTGCATTCCATTTCCATCATATGGAGTCTAAAAATTATAAACAAGTATAACACTTAACTACAATATACGATAAATAGTAAAGGACGAAATCAAAGAAACAATGCGATTTTTTAAAACGGTCGCGTAATAGTTAGCTTCGTAAGCAAGTCGGATAACAATAGAGCGACCACAAAGTGACGTGACGTCACGAGCCACTGGCTTCAATGGCACACACGAGCGCAGCTTTTGCATTGTGTGGTATGTATTCACACAGTCACGCACACACGCACACTGCACTTTACCCGCGTCCATATAAGACACACATACAAGAATATAGAGACCGCCCCGCGATCACTGGGTACAATCGAACCAGTTCCTAGTTCCCGCTATTGACGAAAGATGGCGCAGAACGATAGAGCGACCACCAAGTGACGTGACGTCACGAGTCAATGGCTTCAATGGCACACACGAGCGCAACTTTTGCATTGTGTGGTATGTATTCACACAGTCACGCACACACGCACACTGCACTTTACCCGCGTCCATATAAGACACACATACAAGAATATAGAGACCGCCCCGCTATCACTGGGTACAATCGAACCAGTTCCTAGTTCCCGCTATCGACGAAAGATGGCGCAGAACGATAGAGCGACCACCAAGTGACGTGACGTCACGAGCCACTGGCTTCAATGGCACACACGAGCGCAACTTTTGCATTGTGTGGTATGTATTCACACAGTCACGCACACACGCACACTGCACTTTACCCGCGTCCATATAAGACACACATACAAGAATACAGAGACCGCCCCGCGATCACTGAGTACAATCGAACCAGTTCCTAGTTCCCGCTATTGACGAAAGATGGCGCAGAACGATAGAGCGACCACCAAGTGACGTGACGTCACGAGCCACTGGCTTCAATGGCACACACGAGCGCAGCTTTTGCATTGTGTGGTATGTATTCACACAGTCACGCACACACGCACACTGCACTTTACCCGCGTCCATATAAGACACACATACAAGAATATAGAGACCGCCCCGCGATCACTGGGTACAATCGAACCAGTTCCTAGTTCCCGCTATTGACGAAAGATGGCGCAGAACGATATTTTGAAATTCTTAAAGAAAACTGTGTGCTGACTCCAAATCTGAACTCAGTTTTTGTGAAATCAACTTTAAGTATTGAAATATTACGTTTCTAATGCTTCTGAGCAATTTTCTTACTTATTACAAATGTATTTTATGTATTTATTTATTTATTTTTCATAATTACAAGTCCTTAATGAACACTTATCAAGGTGAAAATAACAGAATTCGCGATTTAACCTTGTTTATCAAAATAAATAATATTTTGTGGGAGCTTGTTCTGTCCATACATTTCATACCAAGTTTTTACTACTTATGAAAAATTGGGTGTGATTGTTTTGAGATATTAAATCAAAAACTATACTTAGTTTCGTGAATCTCTTTATCGTATTATTAAAAACTAAGAAGAAGTATTATTGAAAATTAAACCCGAAAAACTAATTGTGCTAAGCGTAAAGCCCCACCAGAAGTAGTAAAAACACGCGATTTTCCAAAGTCTGTCTGACACCGCGAGGGTGTCAGGATGCAGGGCTGAGGATTTGGGTTGGAATTTAGGATAAGGTGCTGATGTGTGGGTAATATGGAGAGAGAGAAACAATGGGATGTGGGCTTACTTGGTTGTTGGTTTCCATGGCCTCCAAAATGGCCGCAAAGATGCAGCGCGCCGACTTTCTGCGCTGGTGGTCTTCTTCCTGCTAGAGCTGATGTGGATCCAATTTCTAACTGCACTTGAAATAGTTCTATTGGAACGAGCACACACGAGCCGAGAAATGTTTATGAGCGGATCAAAAATGGCGCGGCACTGCGCACCTCGAGAAGCGTGTGGCACTGCGCAACTCTCGGAGGTCACTGCGGTCACTTCGGTCGAACAGCGCGGGCGCCGACCGTGTTTGACAGTCCGTGGCGCCCTCTAGCGGATAAACGTCGCGTTAGCGCGAACACTGTCTTACATAAATATTACGACGTGACAGAGAAAATCTAAGTTCATATTCGGATTCAGCACACAAACTTCTAAAATAGTTTCAATAAATCGCCTCTGTGAAAATTTTGTTGAGCAGTGTTATTTACGTTATTTTAGAAGACAATTTATAAATTAAGATTAAACACAAATGGGTAAATGATGGAGTGCGCCACTGTCTCGTTTTAGAATAGAATAATGTTTATTTGGGACATAAAAATAACGTTTTACAAGAAATGAAGAGAAACAAAAAGTTAGCACAGAATGTACCAAAAAGGTCTCCGCTCAGCTTAATCCCATGACAGGGCCACGGCGCCGATTTTCAGCGGATGCCTATTATATACTAAACATAATTATCATACCTAAATACAATATTAAACATAACAAATTAATTTAGGATATTGCACAATAACGAATACAATATATTATGTTCGTTTTCTTAAAGAAATTAAAAAATGTCTATACTTATTTAATTAACTGTTTATATAACTAATATTGTTAATTGAATACAACAAAAAGAAAAAGCAAATTGTTGATTTAGGTATATCAACATATAAATGGAGTTGATGCTCCTGATTGTTGGCACTTGGTGGAACTTTTGTTATAGCGAAACCGGTAAGGGAAATAATATAAATAAGTGGACAAGTACAAGTGTTTCTCAATCAAAAACATATAAATAACTAGCTTTTGCCCGCGACTTCGTTCGCGTGGGTTTCGAATATAAATTGGAATCAGACTTCCCATAGATTTATATAATAGCCTTTACCGTTTGCGTCTATTCAATCTTTGCCCCGTTTTCGGGTTGGGCGTTATTTTATGAACACCTTTTATAGTCTTATGTGTTGACCAGGGTAACCACAATGATAATAAAAAATACCGCATCCAAATCGAGTTAAAACGGAACATACAGACAGACAGACACAAATTCTAAACATTGTTGTTTCGGCCTCAGTACAGTACCAATAACCCATTGCATTTATAATTAGTATAGATAATACAGTATGCGTGGGAAGTTGGTACTTGTTCTATTGTATCACTAGTACACATTGTTTATATTTAGTTTGAAGCAGCTGACTTTCAACGACTCGTCTCGTTCCCAGGTAGACGAGACTAGCGCCGGTACCGCGCCCCCCCTCGCCGAGCCCCCCGCCGACGTCTGCAAGATATCGTGAGACGCGCCCGCCGCACGCGCACGTCCCCCCCCCCAGTACCGTCTCAAGATATACCGGCTGTCACAAGGTGCATAGCGCTATACTACAACATTTGATAATCCGTTTCTATGACGAGCCAAACTCATACTCGAGGCTTGGTAAGTGATCAGTAACAAGGTTCGATGACCCTTTTTGTGAAATTCGTGAATTATTATTTTCGTGTCCTTTACAAACGCAAGCCCAGCCCCGAGTCAATTACTATGGGACGTCAAGATTTCATTTTTCAAAATCAGCAAAAAGTGTTATCGATCCGTGTTACTGATCACTTACTAAGCCTCCAGTATGAGTTTGGCTGCATACATTAGAGTCACCTTATATAAGGTCCTACAATAATATGTGAAAATAATTCTAGAGTAGATCATGTATCGTTCACTGATCAAATTCCATTTTTTCTCTTTGAATTGTAGGACCATATATAGTAAAGTTTGAGACCTCTATAGTTTAATGCAGCCATTTACAAAGTCAATATGTGAGTGACATATAAAATGTTGGTATAAGTACAATTTGAGGCAAGAAAACAACTTTTTATGTAAATCTGTCTTTAAAACAAAATCAATATTTAAAATTTTGTCAAAATGATGCCTTTTAGAATATCAGTATAACTCGTGCGGATACAGAAACTATCTATAAATGGCGGACGGTCTCATGCTATCTCGCTCACACCGTCGCTCCGTCTCTACTCGCACAGCATGGTACTAAGTACACAAAAAATAATCAGTTTGGATTAGATTATGTTTTTAATGCGAAATCCATCACTTTGAAATACTCTGAATATTATTATTAGAGTGCATTACAAACCAGAAAAGATAAATTAGAAACAAATGTAAGACAAGAATTTGAAAAAATTCCTCGGGCCAGGATTCGAACTTGCGACCTCTTGTTATCAAGACAAGCGCGCTACCGACTGCGCCACCGAGGTACTTACCTACACCTAGAGAATTTCTTAACTGTCTGAAGCAACACATATTGTAGCGACGACAGCGCCATCTGTTTCTTAAGAACAAGGCGTGAAATCACATAACGCCCTCGTGAGCGTTCAGTATGTGCATTACAAGCTAGTTAGATCAAATAGTTACAAAAATATGTGTGAAGTATGGTGGAAAAATTCAACGGTCTAGGTAAGTACCTCGGTGGCGCAGTCGGTAGCGCGCTTGTCTTGATAACAAGAGGTCGCAGGTTCGAATCCTGGCCCGAGGAATTTTTTCAAATTCTTGTCTTTACATTTGTTTCTAATATATCTTTTCTGGTTTGTAATGCACTCTAATAATAATATTTAGAGTTTGGATTAGCATTCACACTGTCTTTACCTGTAGACAAAACGCCGAGATATGTTTTAAATTCTTTATTGCATACAGAAAAACAAGTACAGAATAAAGTAAAATAAATAAATGTTCTCGCGATAATGTTAACAATTTAAACGTTTATTTAATAAAATAAACAGTTGCTAGCAGCGCTCTATATACTTCCCAAAATATATTCAAAATGAATGAAATATTGTTTGGGTGTCGCTTGACTTCTTCTGCTGACGCTACGCGAAGTACAGATTGTTTCTTTAACGAGTTACACCAGATGTCGGAGGTGTTGTACGTTGATCTGTGAAACTGTTGACACGTAGTCAACAGAAACCCTTCAAGTGCTAAAACTGTACTGTTATGAATATTTGTAACAGTTTCAGTATAGACTCGTGTCTGTAACTTTACACGAGTATTATTTAGTGTTAAGAGTTAGTTTAGTTCATTAAGTAGAGTCATGTTTCAATACAAACTACTTAAAAGTAGGGGGAACGTTTCGAGCTCCGTGCAAAATGCACTACTTGTTATCTTATTATTGTAGAGCTGAAGCCGAGCTCGAGTGTGGAGGTACCACCATCTTACTCGCAAATCCTCCCGAAGTTATTCGGGGGAGAGTAAGAGAACAGCTCTCAGGCAAAACCAGGCGGCCCACCATTGCCTGGGACCGATGGATGGCGGTATATCCATCCCCAATTGCCGGGCCTTATATAAAACAGACTGGTGACGGGCAGCGGCGTCACTGGTGCGAGGGTTTCAGCACCGCGCTCACCAACTCGCCTGCCCAGCGTGTGCGAGTATGGGCATTTCTTCCAACAGGGCCGCCAAGAGTGGCGAAATCCTGGAAAGGCCTATCTCCAGCAGTGGACGAAACCGGCTGATGGATGGATGGATTTAATAAAAAGTACTAAATAAATGTGATTTATGTCATTTTGCGACCATAGTTTAATGTCAATTAGGCTTTTCTACCAAAATTTTGTTTTTTAATGCATTACTGAATACTAAATATATTTATTTATTGAAAATAGTTAGTAATAAAAAAAACTTAATTAGACCTGACCAGGGTTAGAAAAATATAAAATACAAAAATATACAACGGTTCGGAGTTGTAATATAGGCAGGATCCGACCCAATAAAACACAGACGTATAATTTAGTAGCAGACCTAACATTAATAATAAACGCATAGAGTCGACGCGTGGTAATTTTAGCTCAGTAAACTTCGGGCTCTTAAGTATAAATCTTGCTTGTTTCCAAACAAAATATACACTAGAGATTAGTTTAGGAATTAACAAATATGTTCCAAGCATAAGCTAGCCAAAACAACCCATTTTTATACGTTTCTTCGTACCTTGAAGCCTAAATGTAGCTTATTTTTTGTATGTGAAGTTGCCACCCTCTTTAATCTTTATCTTTGGTCTGCTACTTAGTAATAATTATATGTCTGTGCAATCAAATCATTGTAAATGAATGTCAAAACAAACTTAAAACACGCTCTTAAGTTTATATGGACGGTAACTATAATCCATAAAATGACGCAATTCTGTTAAAAACCCCTGATAATTATTAGACAATAGTCGAAAAATAAGATGAAACTATTTTATTTAAAAATAAGGTAAACAAACATAATGTATGCAGTTTGCAGTGAGCTCGAAACGTTCCCCCTTAAGGACGTAGTTACGTAACAACGGATCAAGCGCCACTTCCACCACAATCAGTAAATGAGCCACAATAGTACTTTACGACGTTACTGAGAGATGTCTCTTATTTCTAACGCAATAGGATCGAGTTTTGTACGAAAAACCACTTGACGTGAATCAATTTAACGACATCCCATCGATGACTCATTTTTAGGGTTCCAGAGTCCGACAAGGAACCCTTATAGTTTCGCCATGTCCGTATGTCTGTCTGCGGCTTAGCTCAGAGACTATTAATACTAGAAAGCTGTAATTTTGCATTTTAGCAAATTTTTTTAAGGGTACTTTCATACAAATAAACTGGGGATGATTTTTTTTCTCGTCTATCCCATAGTGTGGGGTATCGTTGGATAGATCGTTCAAAAACATTGTGGGTGTGTGAAACGCATTTTTCGATTTAGGGATCCGTTGGTGAAATATTAAGCATTAAAGTGAAAATTTTAGTTAGAGTGGGGCGTTCCGGGGGGGAAGGCTGCCGGCTAAACGGTTGTTTATGGAAATTTGAAAAAATTCACAGTAGTATATATAATGAATGTAAAAGGAAAACTATCACAGCTAAGTTGGCTTTACAGGTTCACTAGTATAGGTCGCGCCAAACTTTTGGCCCCCTATAATGTATGGGACCAGAAGTTTGGCGCGGTCCGTATTAGTAGACCAACTTATAAAATGTACCGGGCAACTACGGAACCCTACATTGCGCGTGTCCGACACGCACTTGCGCGGCTTTTCTTATTTATTTTGTCGCTTGATCCGTTGTTACGTAACTACATGTAACGGTACGTCCTAATTGAGAGTCCACGTCTGAGTATCGGTGACGTCAATCGACAAGATGGCTTTATCTAAATGAAAACTTGCATTTAAAATGTTTCTTCACTAATTTATTATCAGCTACGAAAAAACGATAACTCTTTCAACCCATACACTGCGAGTAGAATGAAGATTTTACAAACTTTAAGATGCCCATTTCTGTAAATAACTTTCTGTTATTATGTACTTCCGTCACTTTAGCCCACTCCTTGTCTACCAAGTGCGATTTTTTGTAGTTTTTGTTCCATAAAGTAGGCCTTCATTGTACTTTTGTTGTTACGGTATCAGAAATTTTATTCATTTTATGAACAAAAATCCACAGTGTGACGGAATAGACTTCATTAGGCTTCCCGTCTCGATTCACAAATAAATATTAGAATGATGAGTAGCAGAAATTTGTATGTTCTAGGTAACAAAACAGGTAATTTATTCTCTAATAATCAAAGAAACTGATTTACAGATGGGAATTCATTAAAATAGGTGTGTCAGGGTCGTGGCGGATGGAGTTCAGAAGTCTCTGTCAGGTTTCCTGGGAGACTAGTGTAAAAGTATGTTTATTATTCGAATTAATGTACTCGAAATCGAGTTAGTTTACTATAATTTGGTTTCAATTCATGAAAGAACCCTAAAAAGCTGTGGAATATAGAGCTACATAATTTACTTGATGTCTGTAGGAAGACCATATTCTTGCATGAGATAGTTAACTTGGTTCTAGCAATGTGAAAGGAAATGCTTATTTCATTCCAAACTTTGCAAATTGAATATTAAGATAAATCAAACCACGGCTAGCAACAAATAATAATAAATTGCCTAAGCAGCAACTTCGCATCGCTTCCGCGCAGCTAAAACAAAATTGGTGGAATGTAAAAGGAAAATGGACTTTGTAGTAAAGTACATAAAGGTTGAAAACATATAAGGGAAATGTTGGGACGCGTTTGTACGTCCCTCTCTTCCTCACCTTTCGCACATGCGCAAATAAGTCTAATTGCGACGCGTTTGTGCGTCTCCCTTTATCATTCACTTGAAATTGTCTTTCTCTCTCCCACTTGCTGGAGTTTTTCACGGTGGCGTCTCTAAGTCGGGGGGGACTGGTGCCGAATGTTGCCGAATGACCAACGATACTTCACGATGGACGACATGATGGCTGATGATCGCTGAGAATTATTAGGACTTGCTCGATTGGTATAAATAGAGGTGGAAAATTATAGCGGGGCTTTTTCTGTTCCTGGAGTTTCGAGGAGGCGTACCATTATCAAAGGTGGAGTTTAAGTTCCAAGTTTAGTTGGTTTTGGGAGGGTTTTATTTTTCATTTGTTGTGTTGATTGATTTTCTGGACGTGTAAATTAATTTACCGGGAATTCGTCGGAAATCGGGAGTGTGCCACGGTCGTGTTGGAGCTGTAGCTTAGGGAGATGGAGATATCAGCTAGGTCGAGTGTCGTTTGGAAGTGGGATACGAACAGTTCGCGATTTATCTAGTGTTTATCAACGTCCAGAAACGCGTCGCGGTCGTAATAAAGCTTTAGAGTAGGGAGATGGAGTTAACAGCTTAGGGACCGTGTCGTTTGGGTTCGGTATACACGTAGTTCGGGATCCGTATCGTAAAGTAAATTTAGTAGTTGTAATGAAGCTTAGGGTCGTAAGGGGTTGTCATGGGGGAGGGAGTATGGTCTCTGTTTTGCTACTGCCGGACGAGGAAAGCGGTGGAGTACCGGGGTTGTATAGGTTTTAGCAGCTGGGAATTTGCGAGAAGAGTTAGGCAGGGTCTCACAGAATGAAGTATTCTGGGATCATCGTCCCAACACCTTGCGGTGTTAAACGCTGGGATTATGGTTTTTAACTGCTTCGGCAGGGCTGACGCTTGGGACAGCGTCACACCAGCTTTACAGTCTGGATCTAGTCCCTCAACTCCGGTATATCTCTTGGTTTGCAATGGGGGTCTCTCGTGCGGACCGAGCGTAATGCACTCTGTCCCGAACCATTAGAAATACTGGGTTGGTCTTGTCTATATATTTATATATTACACAGCTTATGTAGGGCCGAGTGTTGTCATTGGCGTGACCCCAGTCCCATTGCCGACATCACTCAAAAACACGTGTCATAGGGACCCGTAGGTAAACTTAGAGGAAGTGACTCACCTCGAACCGTTCTTTCGATTAGATAGGGATAGCCTCCTTACACCGGGATGAGCTATCACGCATTACACACCACACAATTAAACGTTAAATGTGAGATTCGGATCTCTAGTTCTTTTGAAAAGGTAAGTATACACGAGAAGTCGACTAGGAAGTCTTATAATTTAGGGACAAGTACAGGCAGGGAGTAGGAACTTGGTAGAGAAATCTACTGGTAGGTGATAGACCACGGATAGGAACTTCATTGATAGGAGAAGGGAATTTAATTAGGCGTCCTCCTGAAATAGTTCTTTAATATAATAGGAATTTAAAGCCATGGGGTTATGTAGGTCGGGGATCTCCAATAACTTGACTCCTTTACTTTGAAACAAAATTCTTGTTGTAAGATTTAATTCTACCAAGAAGTTTAGGGCTCAATTATGTCAGGGTTTCATAAGTTCATGGAACTCTAATTTTATCTGAAGAGATTATGGTTTGAGTTAATGTTCCTGGTTCCTTTAGAGAGAGAACAAGTTTTAATATCGAAGTAGAGATTTACCTAAGGGACAAGGAAGTCCAGCATTTTATTAAATTAAATATTTTATTAAAATACCATTACTGAGGGACTATAAAGTCGTAGTTCTGGGTTTTATTCCATTTTTCATAATCAACTTAATAAGTCTTGAGTCAGGTTCAATTTAAACTAGGTATAAATTCAATTACCTTCACATAATAAAGTTGTAAAATTCAGCTGTGAAGAATCTATAAGTGAAGTATACTTACTTACCATCGCCTGGTTAGTCTACCGGTAGGCAAATGCTAGAGCCTGAACTATTTTTCAGTATACAGCTTCCACACCTGGTAGCTTCAGTTCTCTTTACCTATATGAGAGCTTAGTTCTAAATCCTGCTTGAAGCTCTAGTCCAAGAAGGGACTTGATATTATTATAGTATTGTACAGGAAAGTACCTAACATTTTGTACTTCTAATTAAATTTATAATGAATTTTAAAACAGGAATAATTTCAATAGCCCATATTCGCTTCTATATTGATAATTATAATGATGTATTCGTTTGTGCTAAGGAAGGAAAATTTATCCCTTCAAACTGGCAAAGATAGCCATGCCTTGTTTCTATACACCACACGGGGTAGAACAGGTAATCAAAAATAAGTAGACTTGGTATAAAATTTATACATCATTTTGAACTAAAAGTCAAGTTCAAATAGACCTAAACATGGTTTTCTGGTAAAATATTGAAATTATTCAATTCGGGGTTTAATGTAGTTTCCTCTGATGAGAAGGGCTGTGTTTTATAAAGAATGGAAGGAAAGGATTCATTTCCCATTATTTACAGATATAACTTTCTAGTAATAAAGATAAGGATTAGTTATTAAATTCATTTACATAAAGGTAAATTTATCTTGGGTGAATTACTGGTAAATTTTCATGTAGGTTTTATAAAAGAAACCTAGGTATTTTGTTTGGTGGTAAAAAAAAAAGGTATTATTGAAGGTATAAAGGTAAATAAAAGATTTCCATATGATGATTAGTGTTCTGGTATGATTGAACACGTAGCTGATGGGTTCAAAATCTTAGCTATTTACTTTTTTAAATAAAACCGTAATTAATTAATAATTAATTCTAAATTTATGGACAAAGTATCTCCTTTATTTGACTAGGTTTCTCTTATAAATTAAAACAACCATTTTGTATCAATTTATTTCCATCAAAGTTTCACAACTTAAATAAAAAGAACTTTCCTTCAAACAACCAAGATTCTTTACTAAACAGTACTTTATTAATTAAATACAGAGAAATAACAGATATTTTGTTTAAGCGAACCTTAATTTGCTTGAGAAAATTATCTTCCAATATCTTGTAAATTACAGCTCTTATTATCACGTAAAAGTTATTTCATTCTTAAGCTATCCGGTATAGTTCAAATACATAAGTTAAATTAAGTTATTGGGGTTTAGCAGATCTACAGTTTTGGATTACTAATTTACGAGTTGTTGTGATTATTCCTGGTTTATCATACATGGCTATCACTAGCAACCAATAGGTACATAATATGGACACTTTACTGTGGTTTCTTTACAGTTGAATTATGTTAGGTAAATAATAGTTTTAACTGCGTTGTGTAACAAGTTGAGATAGGTTATATAGGTATATTTAGGGCCATGTTAGATAGTTCATTCCAAGTTTCTCTAAAAAGAACTAGGGTTACATACAAACGGTTCACAGAGTTGGGTTCTGCTGTAGACACTAGACGATCACTTGGCTAAAACATAAATCAAAACATTCCTATTATCTGAGGTATCTTTTTGGAGATAGGTAGGTAATAACTAAATACAGTTAGGGTTCCGTAGGACTAGGCTTTAGGTTAGCTATAGGTTAGTAGGTTAGAGTAGGCTAGTTAGGAAGGGAAGAGCAAGGGGTACAACAGCAAATAGCTAAAAGCAATATTTAATAATTATTTATATTAATATAAAGACACAAGACTCTGTGTTTAGTTACTAACTAGGAATTTGTTGCAAAAAATGTGGGTAGATTGATAAGTGTGTGTACGTGTGTACGTGTGTGGGTGAGTTAAACTCAGATAAAGATGTAAATAAAGGTGGGTTTACATGGAAAATCAATTATACAAAATATAATTAAGTGGTATTTTACAGCTTATTAACAGTGTTCAATGTATAAAATTATAAATAGTGAATATGAGTAAAGGGGTCATCGAACTTTGTTACTGAGCACTTGCCAAGTCTTCGGTAAGAATTTGGCTGCATAAATTAAAATCACCTTATATATGTAGTGTAACAAGGTCTTTATTGAATTGGTGCGTTTCGGTTTTAATCCGCATTCGTTGCCACCCTTCTGCGTCGACGAAGAATGCCGATGTAACTTATTTTTGTGGTTTACCTGTACCTACTCGTCCAGTTCGCGTCTCACACACACGAGTGCAGACAAATACTTCAACTATGTAGTAGTTATTTCATTTGAAATGACGCTTGTGTAAAGTTGCAACACGTATAATGTTACATATTGTCTATAGTACAGCTTATCGAGGAAGAAACCAAACTTCGGCTCAGTATTTGGTGGAGACCGGAGCTGAAGTTGTGATCTCGTGCATTATATCATTACCGACTAATGGTACCGATAATTCATCAACGTGAAATTGTGGTTTACCTGTACCTACTCGTCCAGTTCGCGTCTCACACACACGAGTGCAGACAAATACTTCAACTATGTAGTAGTTATTTCATTTGAAATGACGCTTGTGTAAAGTTGCAACACGTATAATGTTACATATTGTCTATAGTACAGCTTATCGAGGAAGAAACCAAACTTCGGCTCAGTATTTGGTGGAGACCGGAGCTGAAGTTGTGATCTCGTGCATTATATCATTACTGACTAATAAAGTGATTCATCAACGTGAAATTGTGGTTTGTTAAGGCGCTATAAGCTGCGAAAGTGCTAAAACATTCATCATATCTGGGGTGGAATATATCTAGAAGTAGCATTGAATTGTTTTTATG
The DNA here is from genome assembly GCA_910592155.1 of Ypsolopha scabrella. Lineage (NCBI taxonomy): Eukaryota > Metazoa > Arthropoda > Insecta > Lepidoptera > Ypsolophidae > Ypsolopha > Ypsolopha scabrella. The sequence continues at coordinate 19,341,451 of OU342986.1, forward strand.
AATCACCTACTGATAAAAGCGGCCAATTTTGGAAAAAGGGGAATCATTATTTTTTTTCTGAACTGGCAGCGCTCTCACAGATATTAACGCCTTAAACGCAACTTACAGACAGATACACGTGTATATAAAAACTGCACTAAGCCTGTGTGGGACTAACTCTAGCGGCCTATTCGATAATTAAAACAAAATTGCAATTTGAGATTGTGCCTTATTTGTTTAAGTACTAGGTTATATTCCGATTTGCGCATCAAAGAAGGCAACAAAAATGAACAGTTTCAATGTGAATGTAAAGATTTTACAATGAAGATGTATAGTCTATCAAACGAAATGAATATTGAAGAAACTATTTTTCTTTCGCCAAACAAATAAGTACAAAATCTGTTAAATCGAGTTAACCGCGTTGTTATTTCATAAATATATTACCTAAATTATACGACTTGAACGTTTAAAGTCCAATAAAGTTCATTAAAGTTTCATTTTCATTTCAACACTTTTTTGACAGACTATAAATGTAAAATAGAATATGTAATTTGTTAATCACCTATTTCTGACAAGGAAGCGATGGTAGTAGATGTGAGCGGTGCCGTGATGCGACCAACAAGGAATGCACCCCCAGCCGTTTGTCCACAGTTCTACCCGCCTTCTAGGTATAACACAAAACAAAACACACACATCGTCACGACATGACTCCCCGAGGGGGTGTCAGAGGGAAATGCAAGTCACAGTCGAGTTTTCGTTTCTTGTTCACGTAGCGAGTATAACAACGGCTTATGAGCGGTGACCTTGACTGCGCTAGTCATTGTTTCTCTATCGCACTTAGTAATTGAGTGAACACACGCGCTAGTCCCCCACCACTTCCGCCGAGAGCTCATAAACCCATAAACCGTTGCGTGACTTGTATTACATTTGAAAATTCTTTGTTTGTATGACAAAATTGTGAAAGTGCATCGGTCATTGCACCCATTTGGATGCAGTTTTTTACTATTATCGTAGTCACCCTGGTCACCATATACGCTAAAAAGGGGCGTTGATAAAATAACGCCCAAGCCGAAACTGTCGACAAAAGTTTTGATCTTACGCGTATAAAGAGATATATCGATTGAAAGACGCGTTGAAGACGCGGGAACATGCAGTTATTAATAAAAACAACAATATTTTAAACAATACATTTTATTTAATCTCCATGGACAGACCTTGGGGAAATTCCGCTCATATATTATTTCAACAAATTAATTTTATAATAGTCACCTAAATAGTAATAATAACTCTTGTATAACTTGCACCGACTGGCCCTTAACCTTTTCTAAATTCAAAATCAACATTTTGGGCCTGAAGGATCGGGTCTATTCTGAAGGCTTTAATTTTAGTTTTAGTGCTCGTAGTAAAGTAGTGTAGTAAAGTTTCTCCGTTCCAACAGAAGCTACATTACTTTGGAAAATTTCAAGTTTAAACAGCACTAAAACTAAAAGCCTTCAGAATAGATCTTAATGTGTCGTATATAATTTACAATAGCTACGTAAATCTTTATAAATTCGTTTAATTAGAACAGTTTGGTCCCTTTTCTTACATTAAGTCTACATTTCATTTTATACTTGTGGGCGAATCATAGAATCGGGCAGATCGTGAAGTATTAAATCGTAAATCTTTCACAAAAGACAACGACCTAACTTATAGGTACAAAAATAGGAGATAAGTTTACATGTAAATAAATTTGTTACATACCCCCCTGTTTTAATGGACACAGCGCAGGCAGGCAGATCATGGTATGTCCAATTGTACTTACGAAGTGCCGATGACATGCAGATAAGGTGACTTTCATTTATGCAGCCAAATTCTTACAGAAGACTCGGTAAGTGCTCAGTAACCAGGTTCGAGGACCCTTTTTGTGAAATTCGTAAATTATTCTTTTCGTGTTCCTTACAAACGCAAGTCCAGCCCCGACTCAATTACTATGGGACGTCAAGATTTTATTTCGTGAAATTTGCAAAAAGTGTTATCGATCCGCGTTACTGCTCACTTACCAAGCCTCCAGTATGAGTTTGGTTGCATAAATAAAAGTCACCAGTCAGAGACCACACCATGGACACAAAGGCCAGCTCCATACAACCAGCGCAAGCGATTCCGGGCGCACGCACACATAGACACATACGAGGATCTCGCCACAGTATAGTTAACAACAGTAGTTTAACAAGGCGGTGTCCTTGAAATCAATATCTACAGCCGCACAACTGACTGTTTACGTATTTGATAATGCTATATTATTATCATAAAAGTTGTATTTAAGCAACCATACAATGCACAACATACTCTGTAATTTCGTGCCATAATTTACGAAAACGCGCGGGAGCGTCACAGAGACAACGTGCGTACGTAACTGCGGTGCGACCTGTATTAGTTACTATACTCTTTGACCGTGACTGTCGTAAACCGAGTTGTACCGAGTTTTGGCGGTGGTTCGTTTCGGCTCGCTTGTATGGAGATAGATCAACTCGTACACTGGCATTCGATCGAGATCGTCGTACGTACGCGTCTGTGTGTGCGTGCACCCTGAACCGCCGGTTGTATGGAGCTGGCCTTCCAAAGTGCGCAGACGAACACAAATGAGCTCTACAGGCCCGCGTTCGTTTGATCGCCCGCTCATCACTGACAGCAGGATAGCAGATACAAATTCAACACGTACAAACGAAATGTCAGAATCGGCGGTCGATCAAACGTAGTCAAACCGCTGGCTACACGCGAAATTCATTTTAGTTATCAAATAGAAGTAAAATAGCTTCTGTTGTCGTCACTAAAGAACTATTTTGGAATTAAGATTTCGTTTTGAAAGCACGTAAACTAAAACTTCAGAATCGGCTTTAATGTGGTAATATCTCGGCACTTCAGAAGAATGCGCTTCGCCCCGTTAGTACCGAGGCCCGGGGGAAGTGCGACGTGGGGGAAGGGAAGCGCACTCTCTCGAAGTGCCGAGATATTACCGACGTGTTATAAGTATGCACTGTCAAAGTGCCTACAGTACAAGCTGCCTATTGTCACGCGATTTTGAAGTTAATTAAATACTAGGTACTTTTCTAAACACTACGTGCAGGCGACTTTCGTATATACCGGTTGAAACTGAACCCTCTAGCTATAACAAAAGGAAACTGTTCTATCTTCGAAATAAAATAAACATGTTTTGTTACTTTTGTCATGATTCATAATTCAAAAAAAATTAATGACCGCCAAGAAGCACTAATACTCCGGTGACAGAGACGACGCTCTACAAAACCTATGTGCATTATTTACCGCCGGGAATATGTATGGTCTACTGTCAGTCACATGTCGCGTCGCGCACGTTGGCCACATTTTTTATAAGTTTAAAAACCAAATTTTAAAAAACAATTTTACCGTTTTGGGAATTGATTCTGATTCATAGAGTTCAATAAAGCTAGAAGGTTCATTGTCAACCTGTATAAATATTTATTATAGTATAGTACAAGTGAAAAACAGATAACTCTTACAAAATATTAAACTAAGGTTATATGTATAGTTTACATTTAAATCCAGCGCTTAGGAAATGTAATAATATAATTAAAGTGCATTACAAACAAGATAGAATAGAATACGGTCAAGTCCGGAGAGGAGCCCTATTGGTACATCAAATATCTTGTTATAGTAAATATTAATCACTAGCTTTTGCCCGCGGCTCCACCCGCGTGTTATTTGGTTTAACGACATGCTTTTTTCCGGGATAAAAAGTAGCCTATGTGTTAAGTCAGGGTATAAGCTATATCCATTCTAAATTTCATCCAAATCCGTCCAGCCGTTTCAGCGTGAAAGAGTAACAAACATACACACACAAAAACTTTCGCATTTATAATATTAGTGTGATGTGATGAGATAGCTTAACAAAGAAGGTCACTTGCGATTTCTGTGAACTTCATAACAATAAGTACCTAGATCAAAATAGAAAAGATCTTTTGCAAATAACTATAACTTGGTTCTGAGGCTGACTGTACCCATCTATCTTGGTTATGGAAACAAGGGTAAGTATAGTCCATTCAGAATTAGCTGGCGTCTTTCCACTTGAGACCGTCCATTAGCAATAACAGTAGGATTAAGTCTTGGCGGGTGAATTCGCCTGAACGAAACAATAAACACTTGTAAAACATGTGCGGCAGGCGGTATTTCAAACGTTTTTGATACTTTTCTTGTGTTATCTTCCCTCTAGTAATATAAGGAAAAAGAAATACCACTCCGTTGTTTTTTAAACTTTGAAGATTAGTTCAGTGGAAAGTATCAACACTGGTTGGTTTACAACAAAACAGATAATGCCAAAACGGCTCCTTTAAAAATGGATGGGCTCTATGAGTGTTTGGTTTACTACCCCTATTGTTTATGTTCAAGTGGAAAGACGCCAACTAATTCTGAATGGACTATAACTAAATTTGTTTATTAAATAAACATTTGGAAACACGCGGAAATAAAAAAAAGGTCGTTTTTTGGGAACATAGGGAACAACCCTCTGTTTATCTATATATGTATAATAATAATAAATTAGTAAAAAAGTTGTGTCTGTACATTGAATGTTTTCGCGAAACTTTAAATAAAATGGGTTATTGGTACTGTACTGAGGCCTAAACAATAATTTTTAGAATTTTTGTGTCTGTATGTTCCGTTTAAACTCGAGAAGCACTGAACGGATTTGGATGCGATTTTCTTTATTATCATTATAGTCACCTTGGTCAACACATGGACTATAAGGGGTGTTCATAAAATAACGCCCAAGCCGAAAACGGGGCAAAGATTCACTGAACGTGGGCGAAGCTGCGGGCAAAGGCTAGGCTAGTCCATGATAATAAAGTACAGAATGAAAATGAAAAACACATAAATTTAGTAAGATAATGGTGGACCAACTGGATAAATCGCTGACCCACCATTGGGATTCTTTTTGTTGTAATGCACTTTAATAATAGGTATTAAAATTTTACCGTAAGTATTTTCAAAAAGATTCCCATGTTAAATTGTTAACTAAAACAGTTTTTGTGAAATAATCACAACAAAATCAGAATAATAAACTAAATGAGAGACAAACATTTCCTTCTACAGTATTTTGTACCAATTTGGCCTGACTTATTGCAATAAATGCTCTCGAAACTATTATAAAATCTAAATATTTACAACCTAGTAACTTCTGTGACAATCTAGCACCTATTGTCTTACAACATTAAAATAACTTACAAATACATTAATAATCTAAATAAATACAATAATGATGGCTAGTGGCTGGTAATTAAATTATGTACACCTTGGCTGCATTCAGTTTGATCACTTAGAGCAGGATGGAATATAAAATTCAATGCATGCAAAAGAGATGGCATTTTAGGTGAGTGTCGGCCGATAACCAAACTGAATGAAGCCCTTGTTACATTAATTTAGGTACATTGTTTCAAAGGGCGCAGGTGGAACTTGAAAATCATTCTCTCGTAAGTCGAATTTGTGGATTATATATAATTTAAGTTGTACCAAAATTGTACCAAGGATTATGTTCATGTTTGACAATGGTGTTGATTCGGAGTAGCACGACTTAACTTATTTGACAGTACTAACCTTATTTTAAGCGTCCTGTCCTTGTCTTTTCAATACAGAAAGAAAAAGACAGAATGCTTTAATTTAGTTTAGTCCTGTCAACTACGTTAAGTTGTGTTACACAGAATCGACACCAATATTTAATCCTGTCACCAGAAATACTCATACTAAATCTTTAAATGTAGCTCTTGCTTATGTTGATTTAATACCCAGTTTTGTACTACAATTTGAACAGTTAGTTACCTGAGACTCAAGTACAGCTAACCTCTTCTGCAGGTGAACTATTGTCATGTCTTTCTGTTTCAGCTGCATTTTCAGAGAACTTAAGGAGTCTTCCAATGCTCCGTACACCGCCTGAACTTCTGGCTGATAGCTAAACACCTGAGGAGGCTCATCCAAGCAAAAGAACTCCCTAACGACGGCATGGTTGGGCAGCTTTTGCAGTATCGCATTCACAAATATCTGCAGTCCCCTCACTCTGTCGTCCAGGAACTGTGGATCAAAGTTGTCTCTGAACCAACGCTTACCAGGCAGGGGCAACATCAGGTTCGGCATTTCAGACTTGATTCTGGAGTACAAGCGAACAAAATCTGTGTACCGCCTGAAGACCAGCCAGGATTGGTCACGTGAATCGTCTTCAACTTTAAGTTTGTATATTGTGAACCGTGCTCGCTCCTCCATAACCTCATAACCCACTATGGGAATCTGCAGCAATTCATACTTTTTGGTACTTTGACTCAGATCTACATTGCTTATGCTATTTTGTACTCTATGAAGGTTCCTTTCAATATCATTGTTGAGGTTATCGTTTATATTGCCCATGCTCCTGTGGTGGATTCTTGACTGTATTTTGTTGGTTGAACCTTTTCGTCTAGTTCCGTCTATTTCATTGTCTGATGCAGTTGACTCAATATAGTTTTTGTTGAAGTATTTGGTGAACGTGCCATGGATGGGACTCGTGACGTTTGTGGGGCTGTTGTCGTCACTGGACGTAGATGATATTTCATTGTTCATTGTGTCTCTGAAGGTTTGTGGCTTTATTCTTGGTTTTGTTGTGATTTCAGTTTGTACTTTGTCCATTTTGGTGTTCTTTGTACCGTTGGGGGTAAGGAGGAATCATCTGGAAAAGAAGTTGAAATTTCAATTCAAAATACTTTATTGCACACAATATATAAAAATAAACAAATAAGAAACAGTACATGCAAAATGCGAGCTAAATTACTTAATAAACAATGATCAGTGTCCTGTGTGTGAATGAAAAAGATGACACATTTCTAACAAAGTGTCATTTGAAAAAGGGACCAGACTCAAGAGGCCCATGATTGGTTCTTATTGTGTGTCATGTGACACTGGGCCAGCCGTGATAGGCCATTTTATAGACACAGTGAATTCTATTGGAGCCGTCAACATACTAAACTAAGTTGAACACAGTTTATCGTGAGGTCAGTTTTCAGCGCTATTTAGACATCTAGGATTTTCTCATTCACAAAAGTATTTCAGTATGGACTGTGAAATTCAAGTCACAATCCACTGGTTCTCTTACTGACTATATACTTGTCTAAAGCTCTGATCCAAACACTACATCTGAAGCTTCGTTACAGTATTTTTATGAGAGTGAAGTGAATGAGCAGTAGTTCTCTCAACGGTAAACAAACAAAAATGACGCATGACAAAATAGAGCTCAAGCTCAACGTAATTCAAGTTTGACCTCCATGATTCCTTCAATTCACAAACTTGCCCACAACAGTGAGTACCGCTCACGAATTGAAAACAAATATCTTCAATTTAAACACAGGTAAAATGCGCTGGCGCACCCTGTTCGCCCGACTGTATCGTGCACAAGAAGATCTCAATCTGTTAGGTCGCTCGCAAAGTGAAATGGCACATTTGTTTGATCGTGATGAATCGCGCGTGTAATGCGTGAAGATAACATACGGAAGCTGCTCACTCAGTTTCTTTGCAGTTTGATTTGAAGCTCTTTATGTTCGCAAAGCGAAGAATTCCAATGCGCAGCAGTGGTGGATCCGTGGATTGATTCGTTTGCAATAGTTTGCATTTGCAGGGCAGGCAGGGCCGCGTTTAGGTTGATCGCCCGCTCATCACTGACAGCAGGATAGCATATACAAAATCAATGCGTGCAAAAGAGATGTCATAATCGGCGGGTGATCAAACTGAACCCTGCCCTCTGTTTTTTTTTTTTGTATTTTATGGCCTGGTTACATCGACCTTTAAGCCACATCTTCATTTAGTACACTTTACTTTATTTATTACACTTGTTTAGTTGTAATTATATTTTTTGTATTGTATTTTTAATGTATTTATATATTGGTTTAAAACATTTAAATACTTTCAGCAATTGTTCAAGTGGCGGCGGCGGGCTGGATGATAATAAACCATTATTTTGCAACACTTCACTTAATTCACTTGCAAGCACTAATCTGTCAATGAGAAAGTTTTGGCAGTTAAATATTAAATGTTGAGCATTGGCTTCATGAGCTCCACAAAATGTGCAGACGTTACTTTCGATTTTTTATTCGAAGTCTTGCTAGGTGTGATGGTGTCGTGTTATGGCCAAAACGAAGTCTATTTATGGTAGTAATAAAGTCACGGCTGGCTTCTTTTACATCGTCATACCATGGTCTTATTGGTACCTAAGTTGTTTTGTATGTTCCCATACCATCTTCCTTTAGTCTCTTGGTCCTTCTTCCATAAGTCTTCCCATAGCATACTTATAGCTAGTTTGAAAGAATAAAGATAATCAGTAAAAGGAACATGCATAACATTAGAAATATCTAGTGCATTTATTCCTTCGTATGCAGCTTTATCTGCCATTTCGTTTCCAGTAATACCCCTATGAGAAGGTACCCACATAAAGGAAACGTTTATTTCTTTTTTATAATAATTAAATATCAATTCTTTTATAATATATAAGATAAAATTAGTTTTGTAGTGAATTTTCAAATTTGTTATGCCCTGAATTAAACTTAAAGAATCAGTTACAATTAAAAAGTATTTACAATTATTTACATTTCTGATTCGCATGAGAGCTTGATAGACCGCATAAGCTTCTGCAGTGAATATTGTACTAACATCCTGTAGAATAAAGCTTTGAGAAAACTTTATTTGAGGATCATACACAGCACAGCGCACATAACCCTCACCTTTACTCCCATCTGTGTATAATGTATAATAGTCATTTTCTGAAAGAAATTGCAACATATCGGAATTGTTAGTGATTGAATCAACTATTTTAATTGGATGTGTTATACTTTGGTACGAAGAGGAATAGCAAGGCCATGGGTGCTGTTTTATAATTGTATGACATTTTTTTTCAGTTTTCAGGTAAATGTGGAACAACATTGGAGAGTTACCTATGAGAAGAGACTCACCAGTTGCTAATGGACCGGACATACTAATTCGGTAAGGTAAAATTTTTTTAATGATCTGTTTATTATCAGAGTACAGTAATCTTAGGCAATATCTTTTAGCTAGTAGGATACGTCTCAATATTAATGGCATTATTTTAGTCTCAACTTCCATGGCCCTAATGGGAGTCGAGCACATAGCACCAGAAATAATTCTCAAAGCCTTATTCTGCAAAACATCTAATTTTTTCCCATGTGGACTATTAATATATGCTAAGGCACTGTAATCGAAATGGCTTCTCACTATAGATTTATATAAAATGGATAGTATTTTGGGATCTGCTCCCCAGGATACACCAGCAAGACATCTGAGTATGTTGATTGCTTTCAAAGCATTCTCTGAAATATATTTGATATGCTTCTCAAAAGTCAGTCTGTCATCAATAATGATTCCTAAGAACTTTTTTGTTCTTACTCTCTTTATGGATTCTCCGCAATATACAATATCTCTGGTTAAGTCATCTTCCCCGAAAATCATAGCACTGCTTTTGGAAGCATTAATCTTTAAATTTAACCTACCATCATAGTAAAGACTTAACTGATTAAGGGCTTTATTTATGTTGACTATGGCAGATTGAAAATTTTTGTTACTAGTATATAATACAATATCATCTGCAAATTGTAAAAAATTGACATCCTTTATATTTACATATTTCACAAGTATATAGATTATATAGCAATGATGAAAGTGATGCACCTTGCATTGTTCCTTTTGATGCAGTTTTTGGTCCGTGTAAAGTGTTATTATGTTTGACATAGAGGGTTCTACTATTTAAAAAATTATAAATCCACTTACACAGTTGTCCAGGTATACCCACGTCAGACATAACTTTGACTAGTATACCAGGATCGACACTATCAAAAGCTCCCTGAACATCCAAGAATACACATACGGTGTTTGACTTTGAATTATTTGCATTTTTCAGGTCTGAGATCAGAGATATGAAACTGTCAGTGCAACTACGCCCTCTACGAAACCCATACTGAACATGCGGAATGATGTTATTAGCTTCTACATACCAGTCCAATCTTATTTTAATCATGCTTTCAAATAATTTTCCTATGCATGAAGATAATGATATAGGGCGGTAGGAACTCGCTTCCTCTGGTGATTTATCTGTTTTAAGTATTGGGATAACACATTGTGTTTTCCAAGATTCAGGAATTAATTGAGCATGCCATAGAGCATTAAGAATATCAAGAAACAGTCTTTGAACAGATTCATGGAGTTTTTTGATTACAATGTAAGGAAAATCATCTAAACCTGGGCTTGTGTTACGTCTAGAATTTAAATTTATTTGGAATTCATTCCATGTAAATGGATCTAACAAAAACTTGGAATTTTGATTATTATTATTAGTATCAAAATAATTATTCAAATTACTTGTGTCTGCTAAGTTACTATTATTTGAAAGCTTGTCTAAAAGAGGTTCAACAAACTCATCTCTGTAAGATCTGTTAACTGTTTTAACACCCTTAAACCTTTTAATCATATTCCAGATCTTACTTATGGGAGTAGTTCTATTAAAGCTATCGCATAACTTATTCCATCCAGTTTTCTTTTGCTCTGAAATTGTTCTCTTTTTTAAAGCATCTAATCTCTTATAGTTTATGTAGTTGTCCATTGTCGGATCATTTCTGTACAATTTTAGTGCATTGTAGGATGCTATTACACTTTGTTCACAGACCTCATTCCACCAAGGTGCTGGAGGTCTGCTCGCAAAGTGACTAGATTTAGAAAATCTAGGAATAGCCATCTGCTTAAGGGTATCAAGACGGTTACAGAATTCCGTATAAGAAGCGAGAGGGTCATCCACATTTACTGTGATGTCATTGAATATGGCTTCAGATAGTTCATGATATTTTTCCCAGTTGGCTCTATTATATAAAAATTTGTCAATAGGAGGGTTTATTTGGTATTTATCAATGCAAAGGGATATTTTTGTTATTGTGGGATAATGATAACTACCCATAGGGTCGTCATGTACAGACCATTCACATAATGGGGCCAAGCATGCACTGACAAAACTTACATCAATAGCGGAAGGGTTACGTGTGGGATAGTTTACAGTCGTGAAACTGCCATCATTTAAAATGCATAAATCACAGTCATCTATTACGTCATATAAATCCTGACCTCGACCTTTCGTTGACAGGCAACCAAATGCAATATGATGGGCATTAAAGTCACCACTCACAAAAATAGGCTTAGGGAGATCTTGAATGATGTTCCGCAGCCTATTCATTCTTATGTGTCCTCCGGAAGGAGGACAGTACACACATAGTATAGTTAATTTCCCATTATTGGAAGATAATGATATCGCTACAGTTTGAATGTCCTCATAAAAGGATGTGTTTAGAATGCTGTATTTTAATTCTGGTTTAACTAATATAGCTACACCATTATGATCATTTTTGGAATTTTTATTATAGATATTATAACCTGGTATTTTAAAAGTGTGATGTTTCTTAAACCAAGTTTCATTTAGTAAACAAATATCAATATTCTGTTTTTGCAAAAAATTTATTAATAATGGCTTTTTACTATTGGCACTCTGAATATTAAATTGTGCAATGCGTAGCTGGGATGTTCTGAGGGGACTTAAATCCATTATGGGGATAGATTTTTGATCAATATATCTTTAATAGTTGCTGTAGTTAGTGGAGCTGCATCTTTTTTATTACCCAAATCTACTAATGTTCGTACTAGGGCCATTAGTACATCATCATTACAGATGATCTGGGCTTTGATGTCCGCAGCTGCAGGGCGGACATCCTTGTTCGGAGCCTGTGAATCAGGCTTGCTATTTACAGGCTTATTTACAGATTTATTTACATATTTATTTACAGATTGTAGAGGGTGTTGTCTTGGCAATGACAGAGGAGGGAAGTCAGTATCAGGTTTTTTTGATTGTGCTACACTTGCATATGTAATTTTACTTTTCTTTTCCGTTAATTTCTTTATCTTAATTGGACATAGTTTGGATATGGCCAGATGAGGTCCACTGCAATTAACGCAGCAGATTTCATTTGGCTTGTCACATTCCTTAAATAAGTGTTCGCCTGAACAGATTGAACACCTTTGCTTGCCATTGCATATCTTAGCTGAGTGATTGAATTTAAAACATTTAAAACACTGCTGTAGGGGTGGGATGTATTCAAATACTCTATAAGAGAATAAGTCATATTGCACATCGTCTGGTAATACATTAGACAAAAAAGTAATGCTAACAGTTTGCAAGGGAACACGTTCCTGTCCTACTTTCTTCGTGAATCTTCTTATTGCAATTATTTCATAAATGGAGGTCAATTTTGTGTATAGGTCCTTGTTTGATATATTTGCTGGGACAAACCGAATAATTCCTGTTTTTTCAATCTGTGCAGCTGGTATATATGCTTTTAAATTATACTTCTGTAGAAAAGCCGTGTTATTTAGGAAGTTATTTGCCGTGTTATACTGTTTAAATAATACAGCAATTTTATTTGAGTTCAGTCTTTGAATTGCCATCACACCCTTTACTTCATTAGAAAATATATGGTTTAGGTATATGGGACTTTTATTTCCCAACCTGTCCTTGTGGTCTACATGCTCAACAAACACTTTAAAGTCTGTTTTGGAGGAGTTCTCCGGGTAAAGTCTTTTATAATTAGGTTTAAAATATGGTAAGTACGAGTTAGAGTCAATACGCTCACCACCGCCGCCAATGCCGCAGTTTAAATCAGTTCCACCACCCTCAATGCGAGAACGCTTGTTGGAGGTAGGCGGGTTATCCCCGCCTCCCTCGTTTCCATCCATTTTTGTTCCTCTCTAGCAAGTTTTTAGCTCGAAAATAACTTTTGAAAAAATTTAATCAAAAATCGCGTCCTAACTTTTCAAAAGCCCGCCAAAAAGTCCCCTGCCCTCTGTATATTTTACCCCGTGTTGCCAGATTGTATTTTTTTTAAATCCGCTGTATGTGGAACCTGAAAAATCTGCATTTCAAAAATCTTACAGAGTATATTTTTTCACGATTAGAAAAATGCATGCGGTAAAGGGTTAATCTTGAAATAGTGATTTGGAACGCTACCTAAATATGCTATCCTCTGTCAAGCATAGTAGACCATATCAAGCTTTGACACTCAGCTATAGAACCAGTAGATGGACTCTTAGCGTGGCTGTGCATAAAACAGTGATAGGTGTTTAGAATATTGCAAATGTTCATATATTACCTAAAATCGGGGAATATTGCAATAAAAATATATTGTTTTGTGTATCTTTGAGGTTCCTTTGGCTATTAAATATACATGGTGTTGATTTGGTCCCCAGCTACCATTACACGATACTGATGCCAAAGAAAGTACAAACATAACATCCAGTTGTACTATTTATTGTCATACCTGCGCCACCTCGCGTCTTAAATTCAATATTAGCGCGGGTAACAGCGACTGTTTTGGGACAAATGACATAATGCATACCTTTGTCTCTAGTTATTTGTTTTTATTTACAAGATATTCTCTTAAACAACTTTAACACACACGTAATAGAAGCTGTGGACCAAATCAACATTCTGTATAAATAAAAAACAAATTCAATTCTAAAATGTAGGTATATGAAAATAAAACGTATGTAACCTGTAAGTAACCTTTTAAATGCACCCTTTTTTTCTTTTATACCAAATAAATCATCATCAAAGTGGACTGAACTTGAATACTTCGTTGGTTCAGTTGGTTTCTAATTTTGTCGCCCAGTAGCGTGCAGGCATTTCTTTTGTATTTCAGCTTTAGAAGAACCTAAAATGTTTAAAAAAATATATAAGGGTAGCAGATCACTTTTATTCATGGCAACATTGTTTAAGGTTGTGATAATTTCTCGACTTCAGATGCATCTGGTCGGATATGACATTTTACAAACTTTATAGGAGAGCAAAAACAATCTTAGAAAAAATTATAAATCAACGAGTGTTAGCTTTTAAGAAAAAATCTTAGACCATGTGAAAGGCATTTTTATTAAGATTTAAAAAAACAGTCATTTGACTGCGTTAAGGGTTTTACCTGGGTGTGCGGCTCATTTATTTCAAAAAGGGTAGTAACATACGACCTCGGTTCTAGATTTAAATCATCCAAGCGGGATACATATCTATATAATATGTTCTGCCACTAATGTTTTTCGGAATGCAAGGAATATTTTTGGTCATATGATAACATACGACTTTATGCCATAAAATTTTGGTAATAATTATGCATAAAATCTAGGATTGTTTCAAACAACCGTCTTTATGCCATCAAATCAAATCAAACTACCTTCACTTTTTATTAGACGTATCTATATAATACGCCTCTGTGCTCCTGACAATAAAAAAAAATTGGGCTTCTTTTAAATATAATTCTTTTTGCTTTTCACTAAAACATATAAATCCCTTTGGGGACTGAATTTGCGACCTTTTTTTTCTTTTTTTGCGACCTAAATACGACTTTATGATTCGGAAAATAATAAAAATTGTCGTTTACAGTAGTCACTATATTTAAATGAGCCCTTGTGCCAAAATTAAAACACAATACACTTTTAAAAACATTAATATCCGACAGTTAGGGGGAATAAAGTAAACGTCGAATATATAATAACAATGTTAAAAAGAAGAGTTTATTCTTGTCCAAATAAAAGCAATACTTTCTACCTTTTATTTATGTAACTTAATCCTAAATTTTTAACAAAATTGCACTTATGCAGAAAATAATTAATTAAAACAAATTCAAAACTCCGATACAATATCACTTCTAATTGAAAAAAACAATCAAAACAAAATTAAAGAAAGTAACAGAACAGTTTATCTTTTTTTAAACAATACACCATTTAGGTTTGTGTATTTAAAAATCACATTTACATGAATTAAAATTAATATTTCCGACGATAATAACTCTTTCATACATTAAAAACAAAACATAACAATTATTAAACTTGGAAAAAGTATTTAAATCTAAATCTTGTATTGTTAATTTTTATTTATTAATCAAAATAAGCATTCCTATTTTAATCAGCCTTGTATCATGTTTTAAGCAATCAAATATTGTTTTTCAGACTAACTCATAATCTGGGGTATCTGAAACATCACTTTTCAGATTTATTCATAGTCTGGGATATCTGGAACATCACTAGCTTGCTCTTGATGGCATAAATTTTTATAATACTCGTGGAAATCTTTTGGGATCCATTGACAAAGTGTCTGTAAGTCTCGGTATTTTGCTGATGAAATAGGCTTTTCTGTTTCTCGTAGAAGAGGCAAATCTTGAGGAACTGGAGCAGGTTTCTTAATATTTCATGTGAAATAAATTTCAGAGAAAGTTTCGTCGTTATTAAAAGACTTTTTGTAAAATAAAACACCTGGTTTTGCTTTCTGTAATATCCACCATACTGTCTCCGATATTTTAAAATCCTTCTTCTTTTGCACATACGGAGCAGATTTTTTGAAAAGTCTTTGGAAATCTTTGAAATCATTTTTTGTTAGTTCTTCTACGAAAAAAGGGTTTTTTCCGGCACATGTCTTGATGAACTGCGCCCAATCGTGGGGAATAACTATTTCCATAGTCTTCAACCTTCTTTTTTTCCTTTCAATCATCGAGTGTACATGGTCAGCCTCCATGTGAGTGTGCCCTTTAAGTAAAAATTTGTGGTTTATTACTCTGAGCGATGGATATTTTGAAAGAAGGAAAAAGTAGCAACCGATAACCATAGTATTCCTGTTCTGTCCCGCACAGTTATTAGTCCATATAGTAATTTCTTCAACTTCTGAATCCTGTAAGTTTTTTTCCGCCCATTTCAAAATGCAACTGGCAATTTCATTTCCCCCTCTTCCTGCGATATTTTCGGGCCAAACAAAATTAGAAGCACTTTTCGTTGTGGTATCATTTATCACGAGGTTTAGTGTCCAGAGTTTTCGAAGGTAAAAGGATTGGGTGTTGGTCAAACTCGGGGTTGGTAAACACTTTTGTAAATCTAAGGATAGAACTCTCTTTGCCTTATTTCCTATAGATTCATTTTTATCTCTTTCTTTAACATTATACCTTTGCTCTAATTCTTCCAAGTGCTTTTCCTTCTTATCAATTATGTCTCGTTTTTCTTCTTCGTCAATTGAGTCTCTAATCTGCCTTTGATAACGGTCGCAGGTGTCAATGTCAGGTAACTTGAAAGACAGGTTAAATTTTGTATTGAAGATATCTCTATAAATCCAGTTCTTTGGAATTTTTTCTTCTTCCATTCCCTCTTCTTTCATTTTTGTAACGTATTGTCGGTACATCGCACTTACATTGAGTTCGGGACCAAGAAACCTTCTTAAGCTCCTTGCTCTAGAATAATGACTTTCATAGCTCGGGTACGATGAAATGTGGTCAACTATAGATTTCACAACAGATTCCTCTGTCTTGTTTGCTGGTGTATGTTTGCCTCTTTTGTCCGATTCAGTTAAACCACTTTCAGTTTTTATCAAGTGTTTATCAAACAAAAAAAAAAACTCAGTTTTCTTTTCTTGTGTTATTTTCACGAATTTTTCCCCAACCGACAGGGTATTCAGAAACATTATCTTGCATACCGGTATTATTTCTTCGTGAACTTTGAATGTATAGTTGAAGTTGTATTTTCTTCTCTCGTTGTCAAAGTTGCTGTCCACCTTCGTTCTTAATTTTTTTGTCTTTGTAACTCTGTCTGCAGCATACTGCCTTCTCTGCTCCCAGTCTAAACACGTTTGCCAAAATTCTTCGTAAATGGTCTTTCTTTTTTCTGCATCCAATTTTTCAAAGCATTTTATTCTACAAGAGCAAGGATCTCTTAAACCTCTTCCTTCTATATCTTTGTTTTTTTTGCAACACTTGATTTATATGGTAGTCCCTTCATTCTAGCCTTCTTAGCTATATTTCGTTTCCAGCAGTCTTGATTTCTTTTCCTCTTTTTTGGTTCTTTTTTTGTTGTTGATGCTGCTACTAGCCTCGTTTGGTTTATATCATTTGGAACAGAAGCTAAGACATTTTCATTTTGAACATTAGGATTAGGACTGTTGACAGGAGCTAATACAGTTTCATTTTCTGACTCTTCATCTTGCGGTGGTGATCTTGTATTATGTTGCATATGGATTGCGCAATCTACTCTCTGAAGATCGGTGATTGTTATTAGATCATCAGCAAAAAGTTTTTTTTTCACTCTCTCCCGTTGAATATTATTACATTCAGAATCAGAAGAATTATAATCTTCAGCTGTTGGACAAAAATCTTCATCATTACTATTATCGCTATCAAGGAATGGATGTACTTGTCTTGGTGAGTTGTATGTTGGATACCTAATTTTATCTTGCAGCGATGATGTTGATGCTGAAAAAGTAATACACTAATTGGTATTTTATAATTTTTACAACGTTTTTAATTGAGTAACAATTATAATACCGCTCAGTGATTCATTGTTTTTTCCAACAGTTTTCATCTAATTCTTCTTCTACCTACCAGATTTAAGATGGTAACAGAGGATCTCGGTGCGAAATGCACAACATAACGTTGGTCTTTTTACTTTTTAATCGAATAAATGAGTTTAATAGCAATTCGCGGAAATAGTTTATTATTAATTAGGTTTTCATAAGGAAATTATTCCATTCTATGCATTACATTACCACTAACAGCACGCTTTAATGTTTGTTAATTTAGTGCATTCAATATTTTAATCCCTAAGATGACAAAATTCTTTTGTGAAAACATAATTAATATTCGGCGATTTTTGCAAATACAAATAAAACGTATTTATTGCAAACTTTTTAATTGAATAGCAAGGAAAACAATATTAAGATGTGCATTTTGCAACGAAATCCTCTGTTACCACCTTAAACACAATCGTCTTTGCAGTTTTTAGTATTAATTCACAGAAAGTTTTGCACAAATATTGGAGAAAACGTAAAATTTATCGCAAATATACGTAAGCAAGTTTTAATTTAAAACATGTTGAGGTTACATTTTTTAGCATTAACAAAACATGCTCTTACCATTCTCATTAATTTCGTTAACTTTTCAAAGATTTTCTCGGTTCTCGTGTTTCTTCGATTCATTTTTTAAATTAATAATCGCATACAGCAAGTAAAAAGCGTGCGCACTGACAGCGGTCACAACACGACTAACGGACAAAAATTCAAAAGTTCATTTGGCGTGTTTTTTGCGGGAAGGGGGGCGAGGTCGTATCTTTGCTATTTTGTCCTTTTCTTACTTAGGTAAAAGTATGAAAGACTTGGAGCATAAGGTCGTGTATTATTGTAACTATAAAAACGAATAAAAAATTGTTGAGGCATAAAGTCTGATGTAAAGATCGAACCCATGCAAATTCTTGATGAAATGACACGATACTTTTGAGATTACAGACCATTTAATAAAGATAAAATAAAAAGTGTACAGAGCTTGCATGTATGGAACACTTCAAAGGAGAAAGAGAGAGATATCGCCTTGAGTAGCTGAGAGCTAAGTTTTACGTCTTTGGTTTTGCTATAGGTATTCAAACAGGCGTATTAACATTTTGCGTCCTAAATATTAATTTCAACACCCTCCTCTGGACGCAAACCCATTGCCTTGGTAAAGTTTTGGAGCTTCGAT
The DNA here is from genome assembly GCA_910592155.1 of Ypsolopha scabrella. NCBI lineage: Eukaryota > Metazoa > Arthropoda > Insecta > Lepidoptera > Ypsolophidae > Ypsolopha > Ypsolopha scabrella. The sequence continues at coordinate 19,360,032 of OU342986.1, forward strand.
CGGTGAAGTCCCTTTGTTAGAGCGTCAGCCACCATGTCATGTGTGTTCTTGTAGCGGACGGAGACTTGGTTATTTGAGATCCTCTCCCTCACAAAATGGTAGCGGACATCTATGTGTTTACTTCGAGCGTGATAGATGTCGTTACCTGAAATGCTAATAGCACTCTGATTATCACAGTACATTTTAATTGGTGTACCTGACAGAGAAGGCCAGAAGTCTTCTTCCATTTGCTTAAGCCAGATAGCCTCTTGTATAGCTGTGGCCAATGACATATACTCTGCTTCGGTGCTTGACAAAGCTATTGTAGGCTGCCTTTTAGTACACCAACTAATGGCAGCTTCCTGAAACATAAATATGTATCCAGAACATGATCTTCTGTCTTCAGTGTCTGTTGCCCAATCAGCATCGCAATAACCCTCTATATTGTTACTGTTTTTCTTGAATGTAAGTTTTGTGTTTTGCGTGGCTTTCAAGTACCTCAGTATTCTTTTTGCCGCTGTCCAGTGCTGAGATGTGGGCTTGTTGTTATATCTACTGAGCTGGTTTACAATATAAGCTATATCAGGTCTCGTTCCCTGTGATAAATATAACAGGCAACCTATTAATTCTTGATAGGGAATGTTTTTCATGATTTCTTCATCATGTTCAGCTTTTTTTAATTGCAAGTTTGCTTCGCATGGCGTATACACAGGATTGCAATCGCTCATATTGAAACGTGTTAATATTTTTTTAATATACAATGACTGATCTAGTGAAATTTCATTCTTGGTCGGGTTGTGTATAATTTTAAATCCAATACAACATTTAGCTTCACCCAAATCTTTCATATGAAACTTTTCATTTAATTTCTTCTTTATCATCAAGGCAGTTTCTTCTTTATTAAAATAATATAAAATGTCATCAACATACACTGTTAAAAACAAGATGTCTTTTTCATCAACTATACGGTAGTATATGCATGGGTCTACTTTTGATCGTGACATTCCAATTTCTAGTAGAGTTTTATTTAATTTTTTATTCCATTGCCTGCTTGCCTGTTTCAGGCCGTAAATAGACTTTTTGAGAAGACAAACTTTGTCTCCGTCTTCAAAATATGGTGGTTGTGTCATATAGATACTCTCTTCAACATCACCTTGTAAAAAAGCAGTCACTGCGTCCATCTGGTGAACTTTCAAGTTATATTTCACAGACAAACCAAACATGTATCTAATGGAACTGTAGCGAACCACTGGAGCATAAATTTCATGGTAGTCTATACCTTCTTTTTGTTGATAGCCTTTCACAACAAGTCGAGCCTTATACCTTGTTATATCACCATTTTCATCGGTTTTAGTTTTAAAAACCCATTTACAAGGGATAACATTTATACTTTTCGGTTTCTCAACCAATGTCCAGGTGGTATTTTGTAGCAAGGCTTGATGTTCTTCTTTCATAGCTTCTATCCACTTGTCTGCCTTACTACATTGGAGTGCTTCAGATAGGCTTTGCGGATCTTTGTCTAAGATGCTCATAGCAGACTCACCACTCATACACATGAAAGATACATTGTTATCTTCATCTCGATAATCAGCAAGTGGAGTAGGTTCATAAACCTCATCACGTCTTCTGTGTCGTAAAGACATACAGGATTTTGGAAATTCAGAGCTTTTATCGGATAGGCATGAGTTTTCTGGTATGTAAGTTTCATCATTGGGGTCAGAGTAGCATGATGTTGATGATACTGGCGATGCATCATTTTGTAATATTGAACTCTCCTCTTCTACTCTATAACCATGATCATCACCCATAGCACTGTTTTCTTCTTCACTCTGGACTTCTTTATCCTCATCTTCAAACAAAGGTAAGTTATACATTTTAGACAATGGTAAGAGTCTTTCTTCTCTGTTATAAATTTTTTCTTCAATTTTCCTTCCTTCATGTTTATTTTCTTCCATTTTACTTACATTGACTTGATTTTCTTTCTCTATGTTACTAATTATATTTTGTTTTTCAGGAGCTGAGTTATTACCATCACTGACCAAATTTCTTTTTACGGTGGCCTCGAGGAATACAACATCTCTACTTGTTATAGCTTGTTTATTTTTAGGGTCTATAAATCGGTAGCCCTTCACACAATCACTGTATCCGACAAATATTACCTCATGTGATTTTGCATCTAATTTTCGGCGGCGTTCTTTCGGTATGTGCACCATAGCTCTGCACCCAAAAACCCTTATATGGCTTAAACTCGGTTTCTTGCCAGTCCACACTTGTTCAGGAGTGATGTAGGAGAGGGCTCTCGTCGGCGAGCGGTTGATGATGTGCGCTGCCGTGACCACTGCTTCACCCCAGTAACTGTTCTGTAATTGAGCATTTAAAACCATACATTTGGACCGTTCAATAAGCGTCCTGTTCATACGTTCACTAAGCCCGTTCTGCTCCGGTGTGTACGTATTACTGGTCTGGTGCAATATGCCAAATTTCCTGAGATAACTGTCAAAATTGTTGTTTACATATTCTTTGCCATTGTCAGTCCTCAACTTTTTAATTTTTCTACTTAATTCATTCTCAACTCTATTTTTAAATTCAATGAATTTTTCCAGTACCTCGGCTTTACTTTTAATCGGATAGACAAATACCTTACGTGAAAAATCATCTATGAAAGTGACAAAATACCTGGCACCTCCAAGTGATGCAGCTTGCATCGGTCCACATACATCGGAGTGGATGACTTCTAGCAAATCAGTTGCCCGGGAGCCTTCACTTGGAAATGGCTGTCTAGTCTGCTTTCCTTCAATACAACTAATACAGGTTATATTTTCTTTACACGGAGATAATTTTACACCTGTAGTACAGGTTGGAATTTTGTCCATATCAGCAAAGTTTAAGTGGCCCATTCGTAGGTGCCACAAGTAGGTATCATTTTCAGTAACGGCGGGCATAGCATGGGCTTCATCATGAACCACATTCATCTTGTACATATCATTTATCAGGTTGGCATGCGCTACTTTTTGGCCTTTTTGGTTCAAAATTTTACATCCATTTTCATTAAATTCAACTTTACAGCCCGTTTTAATCATTTTACTCACTGATATTAAGTTTGTTGATAATTCTGGTACATAAATAACATTTCTTACCTGTATTTTACAGATACAGCCCTGTGTGTCCGGTACTCTGATAGTTATGTTGCCACAACTTTCCACACGGAGCACTTTGTTATCAGCGATTCGAATACTTTTTACTGGTGGTGCCATTTCATTCTCGAGCCACTCCTTGTGCATCGTCATATGCATCGATGCACCGGAATCGACGTACCAGTTCAGCGAGTCATTGAGTGTGGTGGCTGAAAAAGCAGCAATAAAACCGTTATCTTTGTTACTTGTTTTATTTTTCTTATGCCAACAATTTTTACTTATATGACCGAATTTATTACAATTAAAGCATCTCGGCCCCTTTGATTTATTTTGCTGTTGAACATTGCTTTTCGGTTGATGTTTATAGTTTGAGTAAAATGCGCTTGTTTCTGGTGACTTTACTTCCTGTAACAATTTAGTCTTAATGGAATCTGCACATATCTTTACTCCGGAACTTTCAATAGCCATGATCATGGGCTTGTATACATCCGGCAAGCCCGCCAGCATCAGTGTTCCAAGCCATTCATCGTCCACCTTGAAACCTATGTTTCTTAACCGATGTGCGGACGACATAATTTTGCTTACATAGTCTTCAATGTTTGTACTAGTTTCTAAAGTCGTGTTTATTAAGTCTTTCAGTAGGCCAACTTTACGAGTCAAGCCTGAATCTTCAAAAGCACGCGTCAAGTTGTCCCAAACCTCTTTTGCAGTTTCGGCCTCGTTTATATGCACATAAAGTGTAGGATCAATTAATAAAATTAATTTCGACTTAGCTTTTATGTCCTTTTTTTCATCAGGAACCTCGCCAGGGCTGATATCTATACATTTCCATAGTTCTACCAGCTGCAAATAAGCCTTCATTGCAAACTTCCACGTTGCATAATTTTCTCGACCGCATAACTTTTGAATATGCATGGCTCCATTGCCATTATCAGTCGACATTTCGGTTAATCTTGCCTGAAATATGCTAAAAGGCTGAAATAAAAACCTACTCGGTGCCGAAAATCTGTGCGGTCAAGTCTGGCCGCATGCAATTTTTAGGTTAGAAATTTTCTTTTCACTGCTATTTTTTCAAAAACTGTCTTTTTCTTTGAACTTTCACTTTCCAGGTATGAGACGGCCCATAACCTGATGAAATGACACGATACTTTTGAGATTACAGACCATTTAATAAAGATAAAATAAAAAGTGTACAGAGCTTGCATGTATGGAACACTTCAAAGGAGAAAGAGAGAGATATCGCCTTGAGTAGCTGAGAGCTAAGTTTTACGTCTTTGGTTTTGCTATAGGTATTCAAACAGGCGTATTAACATTTTGCGTCCTAAATATTAATTTCAACAATTCTTAAAGATAATTGCCAAAACAACGTTTGTTTAGATCAGTCCCGTATTTTTTTTTGGTTTTTATATTTTCTTACTGGCATCTCAATGTTTCTATAGTTACCGACCATATGCTTTCCAGTCAATGGGAACATAGGACCTAATTTTGGAAAACAATCTTTTGAATGAAAATAGATAGAAATACGGTAACAAGACAGAAAAAAAGAGAAAAAAAAGTTGATACAGAATATAGGAAAAAGTGAATTTCACACAATGTGCTACATCCGACCCTATGCACCTGAAGTCGAGATTTGTTTAAATGAAATGATGCAATAAATCTTAATTTTATTAACATACAGCATTCAGAAACTACAATGGATGATAATTGCAAGGCTTTACATAGTAAATAAACACATAAATTATCTACTTACCAGTGAAATGTTATTCCGTAAATTTTTCGTTCGCTTTGGCTTTTACAGCCTAGAATACTACAACCAACCATAGCGTAGGTCTAAATACACTAATATTTTCGTTAATATTATGATAAAATGCACATAAATAGTTAAAAACTTTGAAATATGCAAACACTGTTGTTTGTTTGGCACAACTCGAGTTGTTGTGACTTTGTGATGTGACAAACAAAAAATCCGGCCACGATGACAAGGACAAGAAACAAATCTCTTATCTCTTTCTTTCACATCTGTTAACAAATAAGAGATCTCGCTCTATTACGTAAACTTCATTACTTGACTCAATCTACTCGTTCTGTCCAAGCTTTGACAGCTCGTTATACGCTGTCTGTCCCTCTCTAAGTAGATCAACAGAATGAGACAGAGCACTGTATCTAGCGCTATCGAGCTCGATATGATTTGCTATGTTAGTCTAGCTGAAATGAAATACCTAACAGGGCTGAGTTCAGTTTGATCGCCCGGTGATCATGACACCTCTCTTGCACGCGTTGATTTTTTATATGCTATCCTGCTGTCAGTGATAAGCGGGCGATCAAACTGAACGCGGCCCAGAATTCAATCAATTCGGAATGTAACCTAGAAATGGCGTTTTCTTTCTGTTAACAGTGATGTTTTTGTGAATTGAGAAAGATGAAGAATTTTTGTACAGCATGTTTGAGCCAGGACAGGCAACTCTATCACCTCGGGAATTTGCGTTCAGTGTATGATTTACTCGTCCCTCCAGATCCTGATGACTCCAAGGTAAAGTACTCAACTGTTTGTGTAAGACCTCTTGAACTTTGGTTTAAAGAAAAGTAAATAATTTATTCGTTACCGTTTTCCTAGTGCTAGGCACGAAGTGATATTTTCATGCAGTTCCCCCAAACTCCTTGGTTATATTTGCGGTGCGACTGGCTTGGCACTATGCACTTCTATAGTTTCGGTACCCCATTGTTCAGCTGGGTTTTAGACAACAGTGCAATAGGGGGGAAAAGACTTGGACAGTTCTCTATTGCTTAGGTGGTGTTCTAAAACACCTTATGTTGTCTGATGAAGCAGAAAATATTGCTGTCTATCAGAGAAAAGTAGCTCAATGCTGGTTCTAAAACCTAAACTAAGATTGTTTTGGAACAATCAAACTTTTTTTACTGACACAATGATATGGTATTTTGTTCTGCAAAAATCATCACAAATATATTGCTCCTGTCAGAAGCTAAAGACATGAGTACTGTGGGTTCTTGTCACAAAAGAAGTCCCAATGATTAAGGCATTTTCATATAATTGTTTTGCGAATAAGTGTTTTGACATGGGACTTCTTACGTGACAAGAACTATATGTTTAGTTTGGATCTTATAAAGTGACAACTGAAATTGAACTAAAGACTAATGTGGGGGGTGTGGAGGATCCAGCTTGAACCCACATTTTTTTTCTAGGAAATGCATTTTGTTTTCCTATTTGAAATCCTAGATACGTAAAACAAATGAGATGTCACCATTTTGTTCAGTTAAGAGTCAGGTAATATCTTTCAAAATTAGTAGTAATAGGTGAAATGTAATGCAATGCCCTCTGTAAAGTTAATAAAGCATCTTTATGAAACTACTTTATTTTTATTTAAATTAAGGTTATTGAGAACCCAGAAAACTAATTTAGGGCAAAGCGCGACTCTGTACTGGAGCTCTAAAACCAAATCGAAGCACCTCGACTCCTTGCAGTCTTGTGTTTACTACCCCTGCAGTGTATATAAAAAGCTGAAGGCCTGGAGGGAGGGCAGCTCTCGCCTGCACGTTGCTACCCAAGGGTAAAGAGGATGCACTTCCCACAGTGCCAAAGCAGTTGCAGAAGTATCTGGGTCTTAAAACCAGTGAAATGTCAGAAAAAAGAAAGGTTACAATAAAAAATATATAGGTATATGGTTTTAAATCTAAAATTGGTCACAGTATTCTTCAGGTTTGTTACACTAAAATTACATTATAAATTGGTGTTTGTTGAATAAACACTAATTCACAACTTTGTTTTTTAGATAGACTCTACTCAATGATAATAACATGCCACTTGTCAGGGCAAGCAAATTTTAATTTAAACAACAAATTATACTGATTTATGATATTTTTTTAGTGTACCTGAATACTCAAACTTTTAATTTTGCAGTTTTGTTTCAGGAGTTTGATAGGTAATGATAAGTTTGCAATTTTTATTCAAATTATTTAAGTCATAGACAAATAAAAAATGGAACGGAGTCGCCACCAAGCAACAACTGAAGCATAGCAATGGCAGTGGTTTACAAGTGTGTTGAGATAACTAGACCCGATAGTTAAATAAAACTCATTATGAAGTCAGTATTAAGTCTAACTTTAATAACGTAAATCTCTTATATTTATAGACTATGCACGTGACGCACACGAAGTGACCTAGTTACACACAAGCTTGTGTAAGTGTGTGTGCAACATGTTACAGTGTCAGTGGATTTAGGCTTACTATGATGTGAATGTGTGCATGCCGAGCGAGTAGGCTTACTATAGGTGCTTCAGTTCTCCTTCTGACCTATTTTGTACTGGTTGTAACGTTATTTCTTCATCCAAAGAAATAAGTAAACATATCGATTTACTGAAACAATATCAATTCATTTTAAATCAATATCGACTATGTCACGACACTATTTCGTTGACCGAACCGCTCTGCGGCGTTCATTCATTTCCTTCGCTCTTTAACTCATTCCAAAAATAACCGCGGTGACAGAGAGTCGCGTACTTTATCTTGCGCCAGTAGACTGACGTCACCCGTAACGGTTTATGAATTTATTTTGGCTCAATAATTAGCTTTCTATAAGTATATCAACTATACATAGTGGTATCCTGCCCCGTTTTGGGGTCCATAGTTCGGGCCATAAAGTCCGCCCTATCTTGGTGCTTCACCACGAAGCAGCCTCCATTTCTTCGGCTCCTGGCAGAAGAGTCAGGTTCCTGGGTCGACTGCCTTCCTCGACGGTCACGCTACTGGGGCCTCCTGCGGATCACACTGGACGTAGGGGAGTACCTACCCGTAACATCTTAGAACACAGAACTGAACCAGAGTGTAGGGCAACGAACCTGCTATTTATAATTATATGTAATAAATATACATATACATTATCATATTGTTAGATAATTTGTCTTTATTTCATCCCCTAGGCCTCTTCAAGGCGGAGTGCGACATGGTATGATTTACGTCTATTAACTTATCTTAGCCAAATGATTGATCCTATTATGTGTGTGAAGTAGCAGGTCCCCGGGGCGCCGGCGCGCGTGTGCTGGGAGTGCCGCAGCGTGCTGCACAAGTGTGCACGGTTCCAGCGGAACGTGGCCGCCGCGCGAGACGTGCTGCTCGCCTATACGGACCACTCTCTATATGTATGTTCTCTCTGTTTTACCTCAGTACCAAAGTAGATGAGCTTGTATCACTAGGGTGATGGATGTGGAAGTAGCAGGTCTATTGTATCATCCATCAGCCTGTTTCATCCACTGCTGGACATAGGCCTTTCCAGAATTTCGCCGCTTTTGGCGGTCCTCCTGGAAGAAATGCCCATACTCACACACGCTGGGCAGGCGGGTTGGTGAGCGCGGTGCTGAAACCCTTGCACCAGTGACGCCGCTGCCCGTCACCAGTCCGTTTTATATAAGGCCCGGCAATTTGGGATGGATACACTGCCATCCATCGGTCCCAGGCAATGGTGGGCCGCCTGGTTTCGCCTGAGAGCTGTTCTCTTAGTCTCCGCCGAATAACTTCGGGAGGATTTGCGAGTAAGATGATGGTCTATTGCTTAAATGGAATATATTAAATTTAGTTCGTGAATTAACTTATTAAATACTAGCTTTTGCCCGCGGCTCCACCCGCGTCGAAGAGATTTTCGGGGAAATAAGGAAAACAAAATAATATGATTTTTTGAACGACTATATGCAACGGACACCATGTTTAAGCAAATCGCTAATAAAGACCAATCAAATGAGCCTAAACTCGAAGGGTCTGCTGTTGTCCGTTGAGGAGATCCTGTACCCATCTTACAGTCCCATCAGCAGACCCTGGTCACCATGTTATACCAAAGCCTAAATGCGAAGGGTCTGCTGTTGTCCGTTGAGAAGATCCTGTACTCATCTTTCAGTCCTATCATCAGACCCTGGTCACCATATTATACCAAAGTGCAAATAAAAACCAATCAAATAAGCCCACACTCCGGTTACTATGTTTTATCAAAGTGCCAAGAAGTGTGTTAGGATCGTTGTAGATGGAAATCTGTAGTCAGATTAAACTGATACAGTTTTCTCGTATGGGAAAAAATCAATACATAAACCTGGCTTTAATCACTTTTTAAGTTTCTTCGTATGGAAAAACAACCGGTTTTATCACGTATGACTAACCATTTGGTCAGGGCACGCCGATAAAGCAGCTAAGCAGCGTTTTTTCTCCCGACATGGTTCACAAATACTGAATTTTCAAACTGAAAACTTACTATTATTTAAATAAAATATAGCCTATGTTACTTAGCAATTGTGTAGCTTTTTACAAAAGAAAGAATTTTTAGAATTGGTTTAGTAGTTCCAAAGTTTACCTCAAACATACAAACAAACAAACAAATCTTCCCTCTTTATATAATAGTGTAGATGTAGAAGTGTAGATGGGTATCGCCGTAAAAAAATGTACCATAACATCCGTGAATCAGTAACACACTATGTCATCGGTAACATTCAAGATAACGTAACATACGTGAGTTTCCTAAAGGTCTGTTTAAAATGTAAGTCAGCTAATGTGCACCATTTAGTTTTATTATTTGTTTGACCCTAGGAAATTAATATTTTTTCTTAGACATGTTTCGTCATAGTCCTTTATCTTTTTTTCTTTCGTTCAGCATTTTTTTTCTTGGCCATTTCATATTTTTCTGGATTCTGTGACTTCATTTTTTCTCGGTACTTTTTTGCTGTTTAGCATTACTTAAGGCCATCTGAAAATCAGAAATACCAGTGTTAATATTAAATGGAGCAGTCTAATACGGTTTGTGTCTGTAGATGTCAGGATGAGCAGGAGGAATATAAATAAGCACTATTATTAAAAAAGGTGAAACAGCTCCATGATTTGATATTAATTAATATTTTTGGTAATCTTTGTTTTATTATTATATTATACTTAATGCCCATAATTGTTTAACTATAGTAAATAGTTATTGATTTAAATGAAAGCAATATGAATACAGCCTTGTTTCACGACTGTTATGTAACACACCAGTAAGACTTGGTAACATACGGTAACTTTCGTGAATCAAAAACATGCGCGACATCACCTTATAATTGTTTTATTTGGAAATGAATGTTGTTAGCGACGATTAAAATATATAATCGTTACAAGCACTAGTGAATCTATGAGCAAAATATACAACAGATAGACATTTCGCATATTTACTTTGATATTTCCAAGCTAAATCTCACTCAAAATTGTCACGACAGACAAAAACCTTCACGAACGCGACGTCGCTCACCCACTCAAAACAAAACTTTATGGGCGGATTAGTTCATTAAGTTGCCTATACTGCATCAACGGGTTGCTATTTGCAAAAAATATATAGTGGTTGTCCTTCTTTTACCAAATGTCGATAAAATTGGTAACACAAACAAAATGTAACATTCAAGAACCGAAATAGGCGACATAATATTTAAAATAGATATTTTGTATAAATATAACATTAATTCATACGATTACTAAATTAAACAAAAGATGCACCATTTATGTTTACGTTAAGACACCCACCTTTAATTATGTAAGGCTGTTTTGATCGCATCTTATCTTAGAAGGGATCAAAAGGCAATGGTGACATTAATATTTTCTTAGACAATTTAAAATATGTTGTTAGTGTCATCGTGAAAATATCGTTACTTCAATGCTTATTTGCAATAACTTCTTAAATTTTAGTTCATTTGTTATTCTACTTCACCATAACTTGTGTTGTGCATACGACCATCAGATTTTATGTAAAAAATTAAAGTCGCTAGGCGACACGAAAAAGAAAAATAAAGTACATTTTTTTACGGCCATACCCAGATGTAGATAAGCAAACCCAAAACCTAATTTAATATATTGTATTTTCCTCTCTCAAATTTAATTATTGAATAAATCCTAACGTGCCATAAGCGTATTTATATACCCAGATTGAAATTAATTCATCAAATTATTACAGGCAAATGGCGAAACCGTTGACAACTTCGAGACAGTCTCCCTGTCCAACCTCTCAGCTGTCATCAAGGAAGACATCGACTACACATATGTTCATGTACAAAAACCAGAGCCTGAAGTTAACAAGAGCATCAAAACTGAAGATGCAAGTATTAATAAAGTAGACATTAGTGTTGAACCGCTAGTCAAAATAGAAGAACAAGATGAGATAGAAATCGATGCACCACCTCCCTCTGTGCTCAACTATGACCCTCTCTCCGACACTTCTGATATCCAAGATGCTGACGAGGTCAAGGAGACAGCACCTAAGGTAGAGCCTAAAGGATTGCCTATAATAATAACGGGTGTCATGAGTGAACCAAAGACTCTGCGTAATATGATATCGATCAAAGCGCTTCCAACTCCTGGCCCGAGCAGAATGCTCAAAAAGTTCAAAATTTCAGGAGACCTAGCGAAACAGTTGCAGTCATTGGCGTCTCAAAATAAACCTTTGAAGGTTAAAATGGGGCAGGGTTCTCAGAATTTGAAGGTGGAGAAGTTATTGAAACAACTGGAAAGCGCGGTAATACAGAAGCCGAAAAACAAGACTTTGAAGAGTATGATAAAAAATAATAAAAATATAATAAAAAAAGAGATCACAAAGGTACTGCCACCTCCGCCGAGCGCTAAGGACTACCGGAATGATCCAATAATACCGACTAAGGAACAAATGCTGCAGAGGTTTTCCTCGATGCTAAGGAACGCTGTTTTTGATGAGAACCGGTCGAAAATAAAGGTATGCTGTTTACTACTAAAAGATTCGTAGTTTAGGTTTAGTCAGATTTCACTGCATTCCAAGCCGAGCGCTAGCCTGCCGCGCTGAAAGACACTGTCAAACGGGGAACCGCCGCGTAACCATGTTTGCCTCCGAAGAAACTGTACAAATACAGTGAAACTGGTCAGTTGAAATCTGAATATTCAAAATGCTTTAGTAGTTAGTAGTAGATAATATAACAAATAAAGTCTTTTGCAATGCTTGAAGAAAGATAAAGAATTTAACAACCACGTTTATACTGCTGTTACTCTTATAGTAACGGATGATTCAGCCTCTTGACATTCTCCCTCACGCACTAAGGACGAAATTGCGCTGTTAATGTATTTAATATTCCTAGTTAAAATGGAAGACGTGGCAGAGAAAGTAGAGGGTCAATGTCAGCCTAGTCAAATTGCCGAAATGTTCAAAGAACATTTTCAAGTCAAATCTCCTCTGGGACCGGTGCAGCAGCAGCAGAAGCTCGATGCTGGGACTGTGTCAGGTGGTGAATATGCTCGCTTTACCGCTAAGGATATTGCGCGGGTAATCAAAAATATGACGTGAGGTAAATCACCGGGGCACGATAGCCTCAGTATCGAGCACTTTCAGTAGGGTGTACATCTACCGAGGGTGCTGGCCATGTTATTTAATTTCTGTATAGGTCATGCATACTTACCTCAGGAGTTTATCAAGACCATTGTTGTACTAAAAACAAGACGGGGGACGCTTCTGACAGGAATAATTACCGACCAATATCTCTGGCAACCATAATAGCGAAGGTGATGGATAGTTTGCTAGACCACCAGCTTGCAAAGCATATATACCTTCATGAAGCACAGTTTGGTTTTAGGCCAGGACTTTCAACAGAAACGGCGATACTGCGTCTCAATCACACTATCCATTACTATGTAACGCGAAAAACGCCGGTATATGCCTGTTTTTTGGACCTGTCGAAGGCGTTTGACCTCGTCCAATATAAAATTCTATGGAATAAACTCCTGAGGGACACTAGCACACCCAAGGAATATATCGAGATTTTAAAATGTTGGTACCTTAACCAAATCAACAGTGTGAGATGGGCTGGCTCATACTCAAAAGGATATGGGTTAGAGTGCGGGGTAAGACAGGGTGGCCTAACCTCTCCATGTCTCTTCAACCTCTACATAAACGGTCTGATCGAGGAGCTCAGCAGGGTGGGTGTAGGATGTTCAATTGATGGTGTATTTGTTAACAACGTCAGCTACGCCGATGATATGGTGCTGATGAGCCCCTCGGTGAGAGCTCTCGAGACTCTAATAAGAGTATGTGAGGGGCACGCGGAGTCCCATGGCCTGAGGTACAACTGCAACAAAAGTGAACTGCTCATATTCAAGGCGGGTAACAAACTGCCCAAATTTGTCCCTCCAATTAAACTTGGAGATAGTGAGTTGAGCAGAGTCACGAAATTCAAATATTGGATGGATTCGATTGATGGTTCTTGGTGGAATATCATCTTGAATAAATTATACACAAATTCTTGTACTTTTATTCCACATATATTTATTTTTATTCTAACTTAGGCTACCGGTTTCGTATTACACATCATCGGGCCAACAAATTATTAATTATTTAACATGACAGAAAGAAAACAAAAGAAAACATTTTCATTTTCAAAATTCCCATTTTGAAACGCAAGCTGTGGTGATTCACCTCTGTTTATTTTATATTTGCTTGTTAAAAATGTTTTATTTTGAAACGCAAGCTGTGGTGATTCACCTCTGTTTATTTTATATTTGCTTGTTAAAAATGTTTTCTTTTGTTTTCTTTCTGTCATGTTAAATAATTAATAATTTGTTGGCCCGATGATGTGTAATACGAAACCGGTAGCCTAAGTTAGAATAAAAATAAATATATGTGGAATAAAAGTACAAGAATTTGTGTATAATTTATTCGAAATTCAAATACCTGGGGCACTGGGTCACCGAGGACCTCTCTGATGATCTTGATGTTGAGAGGGAGCGCAGAGCATTGTCGATACGGAGCAACATGCTCGCCCGCAGGTTCGCACGATGCACAAGAGAAGTTAAAATCACCCTTTTCAAGGCATACTGCCAGACATTTTACACTTGCAGCCTGTGGGTTGGTTGTACTCGCAAGTCGCCCAGTGTTCTGCGCGTCCAATATGACTTTGAAAAGAGATTGTCCCTCGAAAAATTATAAAAGAAAAGCTTATAAAAGGCGTTTTATGGAAATATAAAATATATTTTCGACATTTTCCTCTTTATTTACTTCGATGTATCCTAATTTCTCAAAATATTACTGACATTATAAATATATCTGTTATTTTATTTCTCGTTTTTTGATTTTTGTAATGTAAAATGAAAATAAAGTTTAAAAAAAAATCAGAGCAAATCTAACAAAATCATTGATAGTTTCATGAATTGTGTGCATAAATGGACCCAAAATCATTTTCGTATCTGGGGCAACAAAACCACTGTAGACCGTTGTTATTCGTATAGATAATTGGCTTGCCTCAAGGCATCATATTAGGCCCTATTCTCTTAATTCACGCGACAGAAACGCTTGTGTATTTACAATTATCAGTGTAAAGTAGCACGGTTCAACGGTACTCAGAGTCTTGTGGCCGCCCCCAGGTCCGGGTGCTATCGGACGAGGAGTTGTCCGAGAGGCGCGACAGCCTGCGCCAGGAGCTGCAGTACGTGAACGCCGAGTTCAAGTGCGACAGCTGCATTGTCGGCTACTACTCGCAGCAGCAGCTCCTAGACCATAACAAGGCGAAGCATGAGGAGGTCAGTTCCATAGCTCAGGTCCGGGAGCTAGCGGAGCCTGCGGGTTCAAGTGAGGAGGTTGGACTCATAATTTGTGTACATTGTACATAAAACTTGCACTTGCGGACGGTGAAGCTAGACATTCTGATGTAAACATGACAAGCGTATAATTATGTCCGAAGAACCACATTTTTACAATTTTTTTAGCAAAACATGTCGGTTAAATATGTTTACTCAACATCTTGTCCACTGCTCAAATGAGTGTGCAATGACTTGGTCAAATTAATTACTCTGAAAAACGAGTTCCGACTATTTTGGCAGTAAGGATGTATTTATTCAAAGAAAAATAGAAACAGATTGTACCTACAGCGACGTTCATTCAACATGTACCAAAAATTGAAAAACGAAGACAAAATAATTGTTTCATTGTTCAGAGAGCGCTTATTAAGAGCATTTGTTTTCAGTGTTACCGAATTCACAAACTAATTTGTAATCACAGAGAAAGTTCTACAATTGCAAATTACTTGTACATAATACACTTGAATATATTATGTAATCTTTGAAGAAAGAATAATGTGTTGAATGTTTAGAACAAACTAAGCGTGTTCACTCTCGGAGAGCACAAACACGGACCCCGCAGGCGAACGCGGGTGATGTTTAACCTCGCCCCTTTTGTGTTTACTTAAGGCCCGGCCCAGGCCCGTCAGAAATCGTGATTTCCTCCCCGCTTCCCCGCAAGCAGATTTTAGTTACCTCGAATCGCCGCTAGAGGCGTTTGCGTGCGAAATGTTGCATAGCTATTGGAAAAAATTAATTAAAACAGCAAAGTGGGTTAATAGGTACTAATGTTTTAAAAAAATTTGACATTACATATTTTTTTAATCAAATATTATAAGGAAATATATAATTAAGATCAAAACGGTAGTTTAAAAATACATTTAAAGATTATAAGGAAAATTTAAAACTTTTTACCATTGTCGCATTTGTTTACATAATAATTAATAATACCTATTACCGTTTTTATCGTTTCTTTAAATAACTACTACATTAGTACCTACTATATTTTGTAGACGTGAGCGCCGACTCGTATTTGCCGGCGGCGACTGTGCGCCGATCAACTTTGGGTGGCGTAGCGGCGCCGCGCCGCACCTCGGCGTTATGTAAATGTTACAGGCTTACACAAAATGTATACAATAATAATAATAATTTATTAGAGTGCATAGTAACGTAAAAACTCAAACAGAAAAAAAAATGTAAAAAAAATCGGTTCTAGGCCCGTCCCAAATAAAATGTTATCTGAGAATTTGTTTCCGATTGATTTTTCTATCTTACTCAAATAATTTTTAGAGTTTCTCGAGTGAAAGATTCCGCTATAAATAATTTAATCCTATTTATACGATCTGTGAACATTAAACTAAAAAGTTTAATTTTACTTACAGTGTAAATAAAAAGAATCAATCATTCAACATTTTTTTTTGTCAGGATCATAATAATGATAGTATAATAACTATATTTACTGGAAAAAATGGTAACAATAAGAAATAAGATCATATTTATTTGCTGAAATACAGGTTTTTATTATGTTTTTATAATATTAGAAAAGTTCTACTTATAATTATTATACTTATTACAATCTTTATTATTATGCATATAAAAAGAAAAGTCCTGACTGACTGACTGACTGACTGACTGACTCACTCACTCATTCACTGACCCATCAACGCCCAAACCCTTGAAAGCTGAAACTTTGCATAAAGGTTCCATTTAAAATGGAATAAGGAAGGATATTTCAAAATTTCACCCCTAAAAGGGTAAAATAGGAGATTCAAGTTTGTATGGATATGTTTGTTTGCCTTTGCAGTCACATTTTGGCTGCCTATAAACGTGTGCAGGGCTCCGTTCACTTTATCTTCCGCATTCACTCTTCTTTCAATATCACCGTCACACTTTCCATTGCGCGTAAATAGACAACCAAGATACACAAATTCTTTAACCTGTTCTACTTCCTCGTCTCTAATCTGAGCATTACTTTCAGTAATCTCTTCATCCCTCTCTAGCACCAAAACCTTTGTTTTACTAACGTTAATTTTCATTCCTTTATTTTTAAAGGCATCATCATTCATAATTGTTACCATCTCTTGCAGCTCATCCGTCTATGAAGCAAGGATAACTTGGTCATCGGCGTATAAGAGGCATTTGATAAGTAACTCCCCTAACTTCAGTCCACATACACGCTCTTTTAAATCATTTAAACAACTGTCCATAAGATTGAATAGCCACGGTGACGCTACAAATCCTTTTTAACTCCACTTGCAAATCGTGACATTAAATTTATTATTTTGCCTGCTCTACATTTGTTGAAATGTAAGAACAGAACTGATTACTTTGGAACTATTTTTCTTCTCATTTTCACTCAGGTCTGCTCCAGTAACTTTTGATGAATTTTGTTTTAAGTTGGTGGTACCACGAAGCGGTAGATTTCTGGAATGCCTAGGATCTACCAATTCTGGTAAGATATGGGTTATGTAAAATGATTTAAGTTTTTCAACCATGCATTTATTCCAAAACTCGTCATCCCTTTCAATAATTTCTACATGCAGAGGGTTGTTCTCGCCAGACCATATAGCAAAAATGCAACTTTTTCTTTGTGCTATATGTAACTGGCCTTGAACCTGAAAAAATAAAACATGAAGAAATTGAAAAGAAATCTGTTAAATAGTAACTAGATCTATGTAGATTCAAAAAGTTAAATTACTTACTTGATAAAACCAGTCGTGATTTTTGTTAAATACCAGTGCATCGTCTTTCTTTTTGAAAAATGGTAATTTATTTAAGACATCTACATCTTTCAAATTCTGGTTGTATACTGACAAAGGGCACTTTATTTCCACGACTTTATCATTTCCAACCAGTCCATCCGGTGTTGCTCCAAGGTACGGAATCTGAGCATCAATGAATAATCCGCAGTTCTCTATGGCAATCCCCAGTTGAATTGACAGCTGATGGAGTGCATTACCTTTATTCGCAACTCCGTGTCTTATTGATCTTACATAGCTGAGATCTTGCTTATAGAGAAGTGCACGCACTAACGATGGCCCAGTAGTTTCTCTTTTTCAACTTTTATTACGATGAAAAAAAATATTATTCGAGTTACGTATTCATACCTTTCTTCCTCAACATCCATGGAAGTGGAGGTCATTACATTTGCATTTTGCAATGTGGTATAATTAGACCTGTAATTCGTAAAACATATTTATTTAACCAGGATTTCAGTCACTTACAAGCCGCAAACTTATATATTATGATGAAAAAATAGACTAAATATTATAATTCGAGTTCCGTATAGTTAGCTCTTCGATGTTGCATTTATCGTTTCCTCTGTTTCATAAATTTACTAGGCAACATGATATTTTTAATACATACCGTCTCGCGGTCGCGGATCCAAAGCGTGCGGTGTCGGCGTGGCGACGCCGCCACAAAGCAGAGCGCCTAGGTTATAGCAGGCCCTGCGCGCGGCCTGCCGCCGCGTACTGATCAAAATAATAATGTTTTATAGAACTTACGTGTTATTTACATTTATATTTCCTGTCAAAGTGGAATGAGTGTCACAGTCCACACTCGGTACATCAGATGGAGGTTGCATGCTGAAATAAAAGTAGTAAAACCTTGAATGAAATACCCACATTCGATACATAGTAGTTTTTACATTTTATAGAGATGAAAGAAATATATATACAGAGACTTAGACAGACATCAGAAAAGTTTGATGTTCGTCGTACCTTCGCTTTAGTTATAAAATATAAAAAACAACAAAAATAAATATTTAGAGTGTTTAGACAGAACTGTAAATTTTCCTTTTTGTTATTTTTATTTCTTTTAGGTCATGTTATTTTAGACCCTTATTTGAATGTTAAATTAATGAAAAATCAACAATATTACAATCGACAACAAAATTCGTACCAAATGACTTTCCATTTTTAACACGCCGTAGTTCTTATTACATAGCAATAAGCATGACAGCGCCGTAATACACGGGAGAACTGATAAGGCTCGCTCGAGATCGCGTTCGAAACAGGCGGTAACGCGTACCCTGAATGAACTCTTATTACAGTACAGTAAGTGTTAGATTTACGCGGTAAAGACTGATGCCATCCACCTGTGTCGCATCCTTTGACCTCAAAGAAATCTCCCGCGTAAAGATCACTTACCTAATTTCATTCAGATCATCTGAGCTATCTTTTTGATTATCTTTTCTCGATCTGTAAGAAAATAATCACATTTTTAGTTGATATACCTACCTAATATTATATCTAAGTAGGTACATAGTTTATGATGATATTGAAGAAAAAAATCATATTACCTATATAAATAGCATCAAAATGTACCTACCTGTAGGTAGTATATAATGATATTTGTGTATTCAAACGTTGTATAATATTCTTACATACTGATAAAATCCGAGTGAGTGCGAATTTGAAGCATGTTTCAAGTCAGTAGCTTTATTCATCGCAGATAGGTACTTGTACCTACTACTTTTACGATATATCAGTGATCGCAGAGAGATTGTACTTGTATGTGATAAGATAATTACTAAGACCTAGGCAGACAGATCATGAGTATGAGGGTTCTTTTGAAAAATTTGGAGTGCAGAACCCTGAGAAAGGAGCTACATTTTTCATAACATAGTGAAAGGGAAGGTAGGTACTTACCGCTTCGCATCTCTCGATATCTTTTAATTGATAAGCTCTCTTTCTTTTAACAACATAAATTTTGTTCCTCTTGTTTCCTATTTTTTTTATGATATCGCAGTATGTATTTGAATATGTAATACTTAGTTACTAACGAATGGGTTAGTATTCTCCGCTGAGCAAGTAAAATAGTATTCTCGTCCCGTGTCTAGGTGCGCATGCGTGATAAGAAAACGGTCATAGGTCCGACGCTGACAACGCAACGAGCAATACTGACAAATTGACGGCGAGCGTTGCTATATATCTCGACGCGTAGTGCTTATAAAGTTTAAAATCGAGTGCAACCTTTGAGCGTGCTTCGACTCAGAACTAAAGGACGTAAGTCTCAAAACTAATTTCGTCTATTTACTGAATAATATTTGATGTACGACATTTTTGGTATGTCTGTACATAATAAACCATGTTTTCGTGTTATAGCAGTAATTTCAGACATAAAACTCAAGCCGCTTGGACATAAAACGTATTCACACCTTAAAAAGGCGTCTATTTCGAAAATAAAAGCTATCGAGTGAAATTTGTCCAATTAGGTAACGGCTATGTCTATCGAAAGATAAAGGTCTGAAAAAACATGTGTTAAAGTTTTATATTCATCAAATCAGTAGTTTGCTTAGGATGTTTTAGCAAAAACCGTTGAAAAATAAAAGGTGGCCCCTTAACGTGTTATATGTTAGATGCTACATGGCGCAGCGCATCCGGCTTAATGAGACGAGTGACAGTTGTATCAAATCAAATCAAAATATTAATTTTGCAAAATAGACACATAAAGTATACTTTCTACAAGTCAAAATTAATTTTAACAATATATAGGTATATCTTTAGAATATAAAAAAATAAATAATAATACGGGACATAAAATATACACCTGCGTAAAATAGAGGAATCTAGGAATAAAAATATTATATATACATAATGCCTAACCATCCGCACCATTCGATTAGTATTGCTAAAAAGAAGGGAAAGAAACTTAGCAAACATGTCTTTTTTCAATTTTCCTTTTTTACAATACAAAATCTTATTCTATACAAATTTTTTATGCCTACTTAAGTAAAGGCATAAAAAATACAAGACTGCAGGAATTATGTCATGATAAAAATTGTATCTTAGTCAATCCGTCTCATATTGTCTATAACAAAGTAAGATTGCATATTAATTAAACAAAGTAAGTTTACATATTAATTAATTTTAAGCCTTTAGAGGAATCATACAGTATTAAAATACAAGACTGCAGGAATTATGTCATGATAAAAATTGTATCTTAGTCAATCCGTCTCATATTGTCTATAACAAAGTAAGATTGCATATTAATTAAACAAAGTAAGTTTACATATTAATTAATTTTAAGCCTTTAGAGGAATCATACAGTATTAAAATACAAGACTGCAGGAATTATGTCATGATAAAAATTGTATCTTAGTCAATCCGTCTCATATTGTCTATAACAAAGTAAGATTGCATATTAATTAAACAACGTCAGTTTACATATTAATTAATTTTAAGCCTTTAGAGGAATCATACAGTATTAAAATATGCTGATTACGAATTACAATTCTGAATAAGATTATTATTATTTATTACACCATGCTTCATTATCATCCAAATAATCATTGATTTTATAATACGCTTTCTTAAGTAGTCCCTGCTTAATATATAGTTTAAACTTATTTTCAGGCAAACTAAGGACCTCCTCTGGAAGCTTATTGTAAAATCTTATACCACGTCCTACAAAAGAGGTACCTACTTTGGCAAGTCTTAATTTTGGAAAAGCTAGTTTATGTTTGTTTCTGGTTTCAACAGAGTGGTATATAATAGTTAATTTGCTTTAAATGTGGTATGGGGATAATCAAGTAAGCATTATGTACAGCACACTTAACCAACGAAGGCATGCGAATATTTAACATCAGTGTTTTATGGTTAGTACATACTTGGTCCATTTTTCAGCTCTTATCGTAATAATTAAATGACATTTAGTTTAGCTTAAGATTCATAAATTCAAAAAATGAAAATCATTTAATTCAGAACTGGGTTCCATATGATCACACAAAAAAAATAAAAATTAACAATAGAACTAAAATAAATCGGTAATAAAAACGATATAATTTTGATTACTAAATATTAAGATTATTATTAGCATGTAGTGTCGTCCAGTGATGGCTGATAGGACACCCGCACCCGCCTCCCACTACCTTCAGAATGGTATTGTGGCTGCCGCACACTCTGTGCATGAGAGAAGCAACTTTTTTGCGCATAATTGCGTAAAAATCCATTGTTCGCGCCTCAGCAAACATGCCGGATGCGCTGCAGCGCCACGGCAGCCCCAACAGCATCCTGAAAGCATTATTGTATTGCACCCGTAGAGCGCTGTAGGTCTTCTGCGTATATCTCACCCACAGGCCGCTCGTGTAAAAAGATTGACAGAACGCCTTGAAAAGTGTAATCTTTACCTGCTCTGTACAACGAGAAAACCTACGGGCGAGCATATTGCTTCTGACCGCCAACGCTCTACGTTCGCGCTCAATGTCCTGGTCATCTTTCAGGTCCTCTGTCACAATGTGGCCCAGATACTTGAACTGCTTGACTCTCGTCAATGCAGTCCCGTACAGCGTTACTGGGGGTACATCTTGTGGAGAGCTGCTGCCCGCGGTGAAAACCAAGAGCTCACTCTTTTTGGTGTTGTACTTCAACCCATGAGTTTGTGCATAGGTTTCACACACGTGCAATAGCTTCCTGAGTGCGCTGATCGACGGGCTCAGCAGGACCATATCGTCCGCGTAACTGATGTTGTTGACTTTGACGCCATCAATTGAACATCCCGCATGCATGCTGCTGAGCCCTCGGATCAGCTGGTCCACATACAGGTTGAAGAGCCTGGGAGAGGCCAACCCCCCCTGCCTCACCCCGCACTCCAACCTGTACTCCTCCGAGCGCTCCTCCCCCCATCGGACGTAGTTCACCTGGTTTTCATACCAGTGCCTGAAGATGCCAGTGAGCTCAGACGGAAGATTCACCCCATCCAGCTTGTCCCATAGCACTGGATATGACATCAAATCGAAAGCTTTGGACAAGTCTAAGAAGCATGCATAGATTGGCGTGCTCCTGTCCGTATAGTACCTGACGGTGCGCTTGAGCGCCAAGATAGCGCTTTCTGTTGACAAGTCTTTAAATGAGACTTTAAATGAAATCTTTCTGTCTTTAAATGAGTTAAAACACCTAACTACTACTAGCCAATTATACAAACATTTCTTAAACAAAATATCTGGTATTACTTTTAATTTTCCTGTTAAATGGTTGTATATTTGTATTTGCGTTGAAAAACGTTTTTTTGCGAACTCTGTTTTATATGAAGTATTTACTAATTTGTTTGTGTGTCTGGTAGTGAATGAGCAGACGTCATTGAGTCTAACAAACAAAGAAACATGCATATACGGAGTCTGTCATTACAGAGACTGCTGGACACGAAGTGCGACATCTGCCTCGCGTACATCCCGGACGGGATGCTCGCCTTCCACTACGGACGACACAGGTACACACTCCCACTGAACACTTCCACTACGGACGACACAGGTACACACTCCCACTGAACACTTCCACTACGGACGACACAGGTACACACTCCCACTGAACACTTCCACTACGGACGACACGGGTACACACTCCCACTGAACACTTCCACTACGGACGACACAGGTACACACTCTCACTGAACACTTCCACTACGGACGACACAGGTACACACTCCCACTGAACACTTCCACTACGGACGATACAGGTACACACTCCCACTGAACACTTCCACTACGGACGACACAGGTACACACTCCCACTGAACACTTCCACTACGGACGACACAGGTACACACTCCCACTGAACACTTCCACTACGGACGACACAGGTACACACTCCCACTGAACACTTCCACTACGGACGACACAGGTACACACTCCCACTGAACACTTCCACTACGGACGACACAGGTACACACTCCCACTGAACACTTCCACTACGGACGACACAGGTACACACTCTCACTGAACACTTCCACTACGGACGACACAGGTACACACTCCCACTGAACACTTCCACTACGGACGACACAGGTACACACTCTCACTGAACACTTCCACTACGGACGACACAGGTACATACTCCCACTACGGACGACACAGGTACACACTCCCACTGAACACTTCCACTACGGACGACACAGGTACACACTCCCACTGAACACTTCCACTACGGACGACACAGGTACACACTCCCACTGAACACTTCCACTACGGACGACACAGGTACACACTCTCACTGAACACTTCCACTACGGACGACACAGGTACACACTCCCACTGAACACTTCCACTACGGACGACACAGGTACACACTCCCACTACGGACGACACAGGTACACACTCCCACTGAACACTTCCACTACGGACGACACAGGTACATACTCCCACTACGGACGACACAGGTACACACTCCCACTGAACACTTCCACTACGGACGACACAGGTACACACTCCCACTGAACACTTCCACTACGGACGACACAGGTACACACTCCCACTGAACACTGTATCTGTCCAACTGTACCGTTGTGTGTAACGAAGGTTCGTCTCGTTCCAGAGTGGTGTACGAGTGCACGCTGTGCCTGCAGCAGATGTCGGAGCCGCGCCGCGTCAAGGAGCACCTCAACTCGCACCGGCTCAGAGAGAAGAAGCGCAACTACAAGTGTACCGTCTGCGGCGAGGAGTGCCAGTGAGTCCGCGCTGATGTTCACTCCAATCAAATCAAATCTAAATATTTATTTTGTAAAATAGATACATCAAGTATACTTTCTACAAGGCAAAGTTATTCTTTACAATAAATATCTTTCGAAAATAAAAATAATATGTTTATACTAATAAGGGAAATACATACAAAAGATATTTAGGTTGGGCTACAAAAAATTAATTATACGCCTACATAAAATAGAGAAATCTAGGAATAAAATCCGCCCCCCTGCAACGATTTAATAGCTCGCGTTACCTAACATACTGAAACATGAAAACGGTTGTAAACTGATGTGTTCATGTTGTTGACTTCATGTCAACTATAATTGGTGAAACAGTTGACATGTAGTCAGCAACAATGATATTTAAATTTCCGTTGATAATTTATAACAAAATTAATTCCTTTTTTATAACTTGGCATTTTGATATAATTTTCAATTTAAGCGACCAAGTAGGCTACATACTGAAGAAGGGCAAAGTAAAAAGTACCCGGAATAAAAGAGCTTGTATGACTTTGTTTATTGTTTATTATTATTATTATTATTTATGGATGTGGAAGAAGCAAAAGAGGCTTGTGGGGATCGTAGCAGATGGAAATCTGTTTTCTCTGCCTACCCCTGTGGAAGACAGGCGTGAGTATGTGTATGTTGAATGTAAGCGCGTTATATAGGTAACACGGTATCTGCCGCAGGTCGAAGCACCGGCGGCGCGTGCACCAGGAGCGCGCGCACGGCGTGGAGGCTCAGCACACGTGCCACGTCTGCGGCAAGACCTTCACCGCCGGCTGGTCGTTCCGCGACCACGTCAAGTTAGTGCCACTCTTACACTAGCGATAATGTACGACTGACGTAGCATTTCCCTTTAGCTACAAGCACTAAGGCGCGGTCATATTGAAATACTTCGCTTTATAATACTTACGTCTAACTGTTATTAGTCTTAGACAGGAGATCACCCCAATCAATATGAAGGATAAATTAAAATTACATTTCTTAAATAATTTAGACCACTAAACTGAAGCAACCTGTGTATGCTTTTCCTTATCAGTTTCTTCCATTGTATAGGCACACGAAATTATCTTTAAGACCTTTGCAATGAAAAGTAACCTCTATTCGTGAACAAAGAAGAGACATCATTCAATGATGTAAATACACTATTCAATATACCCGATGCATCTTGATGGTGTCTATTCTAAGGCTGGGGCAGAAATCAGTGAAATGTTCAATGACTATTTTCAATCAGTGTTTGAACCAGACGATGGGTTGGATCCTGCCTAACCCACCAATTTCTGTGTATAGGCGCATCAAAGTAGCTAAGCCTGGACATTACTCGATAACCCGTTGTTTTGATTATTTTATCGGGTATTAATATTAAGTATCGATGATATGTCATAACGAGTTTATTTCAATCCGACCGTTTCCATTTATTTGTTTTATTAAAAAAAAAACCGGCCACGTGCGTGTCGCGCCACGCGCAATGTAGGGTTCCGTAGTTGCCCGGTACATATAAGTTGGTCTACTAATACAGACCGCGCCAAAATTCTGGTCCCATACATTATAGGGGACCAAAAGTTTGGCGCGACCTGTACTCGTAAACCTGTAAAGCCTACTTAGCTGTGATAGTTTTCCTTTTAAATTCATTATATATACTACTTCTGTGAACTTTTTCACATTTATATAAACAACCGTTTAGCCGGCAGGGGGGGGGGGGGACGCTCCACTCTAACTAAAATTTACACTTTAATGCTTAATATTTCGCCAACGGATCCCTAAATCGAAAAATAGTTTATTTATCTAATCTTTATAAAAACAATATTATTCCCCATTTTATCTTCCCTTTTCTTTATAATGTAATAAAAACCTCCTGTAATATCCTAAACCTCACACAATATCAGGTCAAGCAATCAGTCACTAAATATCTTTTATCCCTGAACTACGACGAAACTGAAAAACACCTTCATACTTCTATGTAGTTATATCACCTATTTAAAATTGTATGTATAAAATGAAATTATAACCATATTTATTTATCTAATATATGTATATAGCGTGAAATTCAATCAACCGACCAAATTCATACTGGAGACTCGGTTAGTGATCAGGAACACGGTTCAGTAATCCTTTTGGCCAAATTCGAAAAATACATTTTTTTGCTCCCGTACTGGTTGGACTAGTTTAAGTACAATTCCTAGTGCAGGCACTACGGGACAAAATATTTTTTTTTCGAATTTCACCTGAAGGGTCATTGAACCTTGTTCTTGATCACTAACCGAGTCTCCACTGTAAATTTGGTCGGTTGATTGAATTTCCCCTTGTATGTTAATAGTAACTATTTTATTCCGTTGTATTGTTTGCAAGAAAACAAAATATTTATCTCAAATTAATCATAAACCACTCGAAAAATAATTAAACTACATCTAAATTATTTTTATTTTTATAGTTTCCTAAGAGTGAAGTTTACTAGGTTTCGATTGTATGTTTGTTTCAGTATATTTTGTCAAATATTGTATAATGCGGAAAAAGGGGACACAAAAACAAACATCAATATGTAATTGTCGGCGCAACTCATTATAATAGTTAACAAATGTGCACACTAATAAAGGTCCTCACGAATCAAGCTCGTCTTAGTTTGAGGACCGCCAGATAATCGTATAGATTAAATAAGTTCTCAATGTACCCACCTATTTTGTAACCATTTTATGTTTGTGATTTATTTAATGGTTGTTGTTTTTGAATAAAGTTATTTTTATCTATCTTTTTATCTTATCTATGAAACAAATATAATAAGGGAAACATATAAAAAAGTTGGACTAATAAAGTTATACATAATGCATAAAATAAAGACTTATAAAATAAGAATATTATTATACATTATGCAATTATAGCTTATAGGTGGTAGAGCCGATGCCGAGCTCGACTGTGGAGGTACCACCATCTCACTCGCAAACCCTCCCGAAGTTATTCAGGGGAGAGTAAGAGGACAGCTCTCAGGCAAAAAAACCAGGCGGCCCACCATTGCCTGGGACCGATGGATGACGGTATATCCATCCCCAATTGCTGGGCCTTATATAAATAAGACTGGTGACGGGCAGCGGCGTCACTAGTGCAAGGGTTTCGGCACCGCGCTCACCAACCCGTCGGCCCAGCGTGTGTGAGTATGGGCATTTCTTCCTAGACTACCGCCAAGAGTGGCGAAATTCTGGAAAGGCCTATGTCCAGCAGTGGACGAAACAGGCTGATGGATGGATGGATGGAATTAATAAATAAGTTGATAAGTAAACTGAATAGACCATTAATAAATATAATGCCTAATCAAGTACATACTTACATAAGTAAAAAAACTAAATATTGTATATAGCTACATAATGCAAAAAAAAAATTAGTAGATAAATAAGGTATAAATAGATGTAAGCATAAATCCGGCCATTCGATTAATCTTGCTAAGAAGAAGGGCAAGAAACTTAGCAAGATCATGTCCTTTTTTAACAATTTTTTTTCTCATCATATGGCTTATACTATTACAGTCTTTTTAACTTACATATAATTATTATACATACTAAACAAAGTGTTTAACTTTAATAAGTAAAGGATAAAAATATAAAAAACAGAAGGAAATTGTGTAATGTAATGAGGAACAAATATATCTTAGTCTACCTGTCTAATGTGGTAGTAACTTAAAATACTAAGCAAAACATCATCTACCTGTCTCATCTAGTGTATCACTTTTTTACAGTCAAATTATCAACTAATAAATGCTAAGTTACAAAATGTTCATGTCAACATGCAAAAAGAAATGTCAAAATAATAATTTAAAAAAACGATATAAAAAAATTGGTCTACATAAAAACAAACGATTTGAAAAACACAAATCAGTTAGAAAATAAACGAACAGTGGTATTATGGCCAAAATCAATATTCTCATGACACCACGCGTCACTATCGTCCAAATAGTCACTGATTTTATTATATGCTTTTCTCAAGAGTCCCTGTTTAATATATAATTTGAACTTTTTTTCTAGAAAACTAAGGACCTCTTTTGGAAGTTTATTGTAAAATCTTATACCATGTCCTACAAAAGACGTGCCTACTTTTACAAGTCTAATTTTTGGAAAAGCCAATATGCTTCTTCCTAGTGTCTCTAGAGTGATGCTCACCGAGCCTTGGGAAAGTATCGATATTTTTTCTGATATATTTAATAACTTGGCAAATAAATTCACAAGGAACTGTTAAAATATTACTTTCTTTGAGTTTTTTATAAACATTTTTTACGGTGCCGAAGGAGAAAAAAGCTAGAAATAAGTGGTGCAAAATCATGAAAAGAAAAGAACCTTTATCAGAAAAAACTATACGTTATTGCTGCGAAGACCATTTAGATGTAAGAATCTATATCTATATGTTTTTTTGGACTGAGACCTGTAGAATTTCAGAGGTGATGATCGTCACGCTAATTCTTAGCGGCGTTCGCCTTAATATTGCTCAGGCGTGACGATCTTCACTTCTATAATTCTACGGATTCTGATAACTACTTTCAGAGATATAGATAGAGAAATCTCGGCCGTAGACTTAATAGACCTTAATATAACTATAGTTTGTTTTTATAGAACAAATGTTGACGTAACCAGTAAGGAGTTCCTCCAGCACCTTGAACCCGTACTCGATAAGATTAGCGATCTCGGGCTCGACTGCGTCGCCGTCGGAGATTCAAACGTTGACTACCTTGTAAACTGCTCAGATAAAAAACGCTTACGGGATATGTTATCGAGCCATAAAATGAGAAATGTCGTTAATTTCCCAACTCGTGTCAAACCACCGTCATCCACATGTTTAGACCACATTTACACCACCTTACAAGCAGACTCCGCTATTGCAAAGCCAGTCATTTCAAACATTAGCGACCACTACGCTGTGCTGGGTACAATAACGTGTCATCGTACGGTGGCGAGTCCCGCCGCGCGACTGATAAGGGACAACACTCTCACTGCGCGGGCAAACTTCGCTGCGGCGCTGCTCAGTGTGGACTGGGGAGACATATGGGCGCGTAGAGGGGCTTCCATTGAGGAGTTGGCGATGTCCGTAATTAATATTATAGCTAATAAATATGACATTTGCTTTCCACTAAAAATTTTTATTTTTTATTTTTTTTATTTATTTATTTATTATAATCAACTAAAACTAACATTACAGAATTACCTATTGCGTTAGTTTAGTAATTCTAAATTCTCACATAATAATAGAAATATATAATTAAATTACCAAAAATAAATCCCAGATAACTTAATTACTACTTAACCTAGTACATATAATTAATATGGCCCCCGCGAACTCGTTCAACGTACAAGAAAATACATCAACGTGTCCAACGGTCGCGTTAAGCGAGCGTAGTGCTCGCGTTAGCGGAGCTTGTTGCAACAAGTTGGTGCGCGCGCGCGGCACCTTCAGCAACGGTGGCCGCCGCCTCCGCGACACATACTCTTCGGGCACGCACAGCTGCAACTCCCGAAGGAGGCTCGGGTTGTGCACTTTTCCACGTAGCACTTTAAGCAAGTACGTGGCGGTGGACGCTTCCCTCCTCACTTCCAATTTGTAATATCCTACCATGCCAAGAACAAACAAAGTCGGATATAACAATGGAAATCCAGGATTAACACCGTATATTTTTTTATATAAGAATCGCATGAATTTATTCTGAATGCGCTCTAACATTATTATATACTTCGCTTCGTGTGGAGACCAAATCAAAGCACTGCTTTCCAGATGACTTTTTACTAGGGCTTCATATAGGGCACGTAGTGCGGATATATTGTTGAAGCTGTTCGATTGCCTCAGAATAAAACCTAAATTGCGAAATGCTTTCTTACATACATCGACAATGTGTTCTTTAAAAGTTAGATTGGCGGTGAATCGCACGCCTAAATCCTTGATCTCTGTGACGCGCTGTAGCGGTTCTCCCTCTAAATGGTACCGATGGTGGTGCGGGGTGCGCGCGCGACTAAATGTCAGTACTGAGCACTTGTTGATGTTAAAATACAACCTATTTTCCTGACTCCACTTACTAAGTCGATCTATATCTTTCTGTAACCTGTCATGAACAAATGAAACCATATAGGAAAGATAGTTGTTGGATCTCAGTGGAAGTAAAAAACTTAAAATGTTTATTGTTTGACGCTATTGAGTTGAGTAGAAAATACCCAAATGAAGAAAATATTAAAGATTTTACGCTTAAATTAAATGAAAAATACAAAACCTTTGTGTTGCAAAAGAGGGCAGAACATTATACAAATATAATTATGAATGATAATAAAAACACCTCAAAAACGATGTGGAGAGTTGTTAACAAGGAACGTGGTAAGACCGTTCGCTCTTGTGTTGACTTTACGGACATCGCCGTCGACTCTAATGGGCAGAGGTTTCAGAGCAGAAGGGACGTAGTCGACGCCATGAACGTTCGCTTCGCGGGGGCGACGGCGGCATGCGGCGCTCCGCCAGCGGACGTGCCTGCCGCGTGCGCCGCTCTGGCACGCGCCCGTCCGCCCGCCGACCGCTCGCTGCGACTGCGGCTGTTCACTGCTGATGAGGTGTACCGTATAATCACCACTAGGATCCCTCTTAAACCTACAAAAGATGTTTATGATATCTCAATAGAAGTGCTGAATAATGCCGCAACTCGACTAGCTCCCATTCTAGCCGAGCTGTACAATTGTTGCATTCGATCCGGCTCGTACCCTTCTGCGCTTAAACAAAGCAAGATTGCTCCTCTATTTAAGGGGAAGGGAAGTAGGGAGGAGATTGATGGTTATAGACCGGTTGCAGTAGTCCCAACGGTGTCAAAGGTGTTCGAAAACGGCATCAGTTCTCGACTCACCGAGTATATGACGTCGACGCGGGCTCTATCCGAGAGGCAGTACGCGTACCGCGCCGGTCGCTCAACGACTGCGCTCGCGCGGGATGTCGTCCGGTGTGTGCTCGAAGCCAGGGAGAAGAACCTGCATGTTGCAGTACTTTGTTGCGATCTGTCCAAGGCGTTCGACGTGGCTGACCACGAGCTAATAGCGTTCAAAATACGTCACTACGGAATAAGAGGCCCACCGAATGACCTTCTGACCAATTTCCTAAAAAACAGATCGCAAGTGGTGGCTGGCGACCATGGTCGGGTAAGATCACGGCCCCTCACAACGTCTATGGGTGTGGCACAAGGTTCCTCAGTATCGAATATCCTTTTTTCATTGATATTGAATGATCTGCCAGAGTCTGTGCCAAACAGCGACATATTTATGTATGCAGACGATGTGGCAGGCGTTGTGGCCTCTCCCGGGCAAAATCAGCTCGAGATGCGCTTGAACGAGACGGCGGCCAGCCTGTCTCATTGGTTCAGAATGAATGGTCTTGTTTTGAATCTGAACAAAACCCATTTTCTCCATTTTGACCTTTCAGGACGACCCATGAAACCACTATGCGTCTCAGTTGATGGAGTCCGGTTAGAGCAGGTTGAGGCGAGCACCTTCCTCGGCTTCGAGCTGGACCGTGGGCTCACCTGGAGCTCACACATAGATAGATTGTGCGCACGTCTTGGTAGCGCGTGCTTCGCTCTGCGCCGTCTGGCACGCACAGTACCACGTCACGTGGTCCGCGCGTGCTACTTTGCGACGGTGCATTCCCTGCTGCAGTACGGCACCGAGCTATGGGGGCGCGCCGCCGATTGGGAGCGCGCCTTCAGAATGCAGAAAAGGGCCGTCCGCGCGATCGTGCAGGTGTCGTCGCAGCGCACGTCGGCACAGCCCTACTTTAAGGAGCTGGGTATTCTCACGTTGCCATCGATAAAAAGAACAGTGATGTACACACATACCATACCCGAAGTGCTGACAAACTCGTCTCACTCAAACGTAAACTGACGAAGACATCCAAAACGATACATGTCATGGGCCCCAAGGTCTATAACCATCTCCCTTCGCACGTGACAGCCGCCAAAACTATCGGCTCCTTTAAGGCAAAGTTGAAACAATGGCTTATTGAGCGGAATTTCTACGGTGTGGAGGAATTCCTTGCTGGGTAGTTTTGATATTTGTGTTCGTGACTGTATTTTTAAATTTGAATTTGAAATTATGCGTATTAAAAGTTAGGACATACTATTTTTTGAATTGAATTTTATTGCAATTTTTTCATTTTATGTTGGTTTAATGTAATTTTACAGTGTAAAATTATTATTTTAACTTATGTTCATTGAATAGACTATATACCTGTAATATTAAATGTGTAATGTGACGTGTAATGGATATTACAAATAAAATTGTTCTATGTTCTATGTTCTATAGCCAAAAACAAAATTGGCGGGAAAGCAAAAATCGCCATAATTCTACAGGTTAATAAGAAAATAACAAAGAAATTAGAAACTAGAACCATGAA
Organism: Ypsolopha scabrella; assembly: GCA_910592155.1. Taxonomy (NCBI): domain Eukaryota; kingdom Metazoa; phylum Arthropoda; class Insecta; order Lepidoptera; family Ypsolophidae; genus Ypsolopha; species Ypsolopha scabrella. The sequence continues at coordinate 19,392,579 of OU342986.1, forward strand.
CCTCTGGAACCATGCCGATTTATTGGTAAATCGTTTGTTAATGGACAGTTCATCGCGTTTGACAAGCGTTACTGTGCAATATTTACAGGCAAAAGTCTGGTCGCCAGCTCAGGTACCGCTAGGTGCCCTTTGAAAAAACCCGCCGCGGAGGCAAGGGCTCGTGCCGACTAAGGAGCTGGGTGACAGAATGCGCTCGGCGTACACACACACACTCACACGTACAACAGTCAGTGCGTTACAGTGAAAGGGATTTTGTTTTGATAGTTTGCGCATCAAAATGTATTTTCCTGCATTTTAAAGATTACATTCCATAGTTCCGTTTGGCTGTACCGCAGTGTATTATCACATAGTAGATAGCAAAATAGGTAGCGTGCGGTTGTACTAGAGCTTGTCTAGCGAACAGACTTTGCCTAAGATTCTACCAAGAGTTAGTTTATAAATATATGGAACAAAGGGTTACTTATGTTATGATTTAAATAGTTGAAGTTGAATAAAACTGTAAACAAAACTTGTATGGATTGCACTGACTTAAGTAGGTAGGTAGATACCTAAAATAAATGAAAAGGGTAACTCTCAGAAGAGGTTAGGTCTTAATTACGTGAGATTATGATTGCCTACAGTATAGGTAGTTATCTATATCTAATACTTATGCTGAAAGTTCGACGCCTTTGACTTCTGCACTTGTGTACAACGGATTGTTGGTCAAAAAGTCTAAAACCATAGCCATGTCGACTTTTGGTAAATTATCGGACTGTTCGCGTATAAATCCACTCTCCATCGTTTTAATTTTGTATCCACAGGTTTATTTTATTAAACAGAAGTATTCTCAATTACAATTTTACGTAAATACACCACGTCCGAGATACTGTGAGCGCGATATCGGCTGAAATAGCTGGTTTTATTTTAGTGCATCTCGTCTCATCCACACCGCGGCAGTGGGAAGTTGTGACGTCACAGCGCAAATGATCCGCGCGGTCTTTTTAATTTGTACGGAGTATAGATTTGATATGAATTGCTTCGTAATTATTCAAGATCTTAAAATCATTGTTTCGCCAATGTTTTATACATTTTCATTACCTTAGAATTTGAACTTTTTTTTTGTTTTCGTGACAAAGGAAACGATAGGATTGTGTGCTTTATTAAATTACTGAAATAAAAATTTGACATTTGACAGGTTTTGACAATTTTTCGACAGTTTTTTGAAATTGCTATATCTTCGAAACGGCTGGTGCTTTAAAATTATTAAAAATATATTTACAAGGCTGGTACAATAAGTATAAGTATTTAAATACAACTTTACAAAAACTTATGATATCCCACCAAAACATTAATGAACACAATATTTCAATTCAAACCATGGTATTATACCTACCTAACACATGTTCATAAAAGTTTGACAACATCTGCTACAAAGAATTACTTGCGACAAGGTCGTTGCTTGCGACTCGCGACAGCACGGTCGGGGGCTGGTGCACAAAGAAAATATGACCTTATTCCGCAAGAAATAATGTTTGTATTGAAACGTAACTGAGAAAAAATATCAATAATTGGACAATCGTGGACATTTATTGTTTAATTTGTTTCTTATAGTACTAATGATATTTTGAAGGCATAAATTAAACACTTTTGAAGTAGTTATGTATTTTGGTTTTCCAAAAATTACTAATATTTGTGAATTTAGAAATCTGCAAAGAGAATCTGTTTAATTTTTAATAATTTATTAACGCACATAATATACTATTCAGAATAAATTAATGAATTACAGTTATCTATAATTTCTGGTAAGATAAGCCAAAAAATCTGTAACTTACTGAACCTTCTTTATTAATGATAATCCCGACTGATTAATTAGTTTAATTATGATTTCTTTTACTGCAATGCAAGCGTTTTATCATAACTGAGGTACTTTTACAAAGTTATGTATTATGCTGTACTCATGAAAACCAAATATGTTGAAAACTTAGTTTTTCGGTTTTTTCACATTGACGCGGAGCTTTAAAATGTTTAATTCTTCTTATTATAACTATAATTAACAATACTCTATGTCACAGAGAAAGAAAATTACAGTTATAGAATTATGTCCAGGCTTAGCTAATTTGATGCGCCTAGTATTTTATTGCCTTAATTCACTTGATATTTCTAAAGGGGCAGGCCCTGATGGCTTACACCCATTATTTATAAACATGTGTAAATGAACTCTTTTCACCCTTATCTCTATTATTTATTAAGTCATTAAGTTATGGTCTTTTATCTATTCTATGGAAGCGTGCCCTTATTACCCCAGTTTTCAAGGGCGGTGACAAACATGATGTTACCAAGTATCGCGGTATCTCAAAACTGTCAATGTTTGGAAAATTATTTGGAAAACTTATAACTGACCGAATCACTTTTACTTTATAATACGTGTATACTTTTACACGGGTTCTTAAGACGGCGTAGTATAGAAACTAATCTCATCACATTGGTAGACTTCGTATTAAATGCCATGGATGATGGTTTTCAGGTAGATGCCGTGTATACCGATTTTTCGAAAGCGTTTGATAAAATAAAACACTCGACCTTGCTAGAAAAGCTGACCCCGGTCGGTATACACGGTAACCTCTTTCGTTGGATCAAATCTTATAGAAAACCGCTCGCAAGCAGTTTTGCTTAAGGGATATACCTCAGGCTATCAAATTATTAGATCTGGAGTCCCACAGGGTTCCCATTTAGGTCCCTTTTTATTTACCCTTTATCTTAACGACTTAGATAATTTCATTGACCTGTCTACTTTTTTGTTGTACGCTGATGCAAAACATTATCAAGTAGTAAAAATGCCTTCAAGCTAATTTAAATAAATTCATAGAAAATTGTAACATTAATGATTTGTTTCTAAATGTGCATAAATGCTAAACGATAACATTTTCTCGAAAATTCAGCACAATTCGTTATGATTATACGATATGCGGCAAAATTCTTAAACGCGTATCACAAATTAGACTTAGGGATAATCTTAGACTCCAAAATGGATTTTTGTGTACAGATTGATTATATCGTTAATAGGCTTTTAAATCATAGATTTACTGTGGATTTAAATAGTAGGACTTCGTAGCAGGGTTCAAAAGTATCGGATATTTATGATAAACAAAAATCTTAAACTAACTGAAGGCTTAAATATAAATATATTGCAAACTATATAAAAATAGATTTTAACGAATAATATGAATAAAAAATAGATATAAATTTACCCATATGTATCAAAACTTCATGTGCGTCGAGTACATATCAAATCTTGAGATATATGTTGATATCAATCTGATACTATCGAACCCTGCTCCGCATGAACATAGTAAAGGTAGGTGTGTTAGTGTAGAGTAGCGGTGCGTGTTGCAGGCGGCACGCGGCGGACGCGGAGCCGGTCGAGTGTCCCGAGTGCCACAAGCAGTACAAGAACCAGATCTCCTTCACCACGCACTTCAAGAACGGTACGTCGCGCCTTGTCGCTCTCTGAGGGGGGCTAGTCGCTATAGTAACGGTCTGTAATGTCGACAGTGCACTCGCGTGCCACCGGAACGAGCTTCCGCTGCGAGCCGTGCAACTTCACCTTCGTGAACCAGCAGTGTCTCAACTCGCACCTCAAGTGTTCGCGGCGCCACGTCTCCCCCTCGCAGTACAAGTGAGTGTTGATGTAATGTGTGCCGGCCACTCTCCCCGGACAGCGCTACCGCTGTGAGCGAGGTGTAACTACACGTTCGTGAACCAGCAGTGTCTCAACTCGCACCTCAAGTGTTCGCGGCGCCACGTCTCCCCCTCGCAGTACAAGTGAGTGTTGATGTAATGTGTGCCGGCCACTCTCCCCGGACAGCGCTACCGCTGTGAGCGAGGTGTAACTACACGTTCGTGAACCAGCAGTGTCTCAACTCGCATCTCAAGTGTTCGCGGCGCCACGTCTCCCTCTCGCAGTACAATTAATAAAAAAATATTAATTTTCGAAATATATTTCGGCCCACTATGGGGCCGGCATCAGTCGAATACTTATTGATTTAAGTATTCGACTGATGCCGGCCCCATAGTGGGCCGAAATATATTTCGAAAATTAATATTTTTTTATTAATAATACAAGTTAAAGGAAACTAAAGGCTTTATATAGCTAAATTATATATATTTATTTCAAGTTATCTCGCAGTACAAGTGAGTGTTGATGTAGTGTGTGCCGGCCACTCTCCCCGGATAGCGCTACCGCTGTGAGCGAGGTGTAACTACACGTTCGTGAACCAGCAGTGTCTCAACTCGCACCTCAAGTGTTCGCGGCGCCACGTCTCCCCCTCGCAGTACAAGTGAGTGTTGATGTAATGTGTGCCGGCCACTCTCCCCGGACAGCGCTACCGCTGTGAGCGAGGTGTAACTACACGTTCGTGAACCAGCAGTGTCTCAACTCGCATCTCAAGTGTTCGCGGCGCCACGTCTCCCTCTCGCAGTACAAGTGAGTGTTGATGTAGTGTGTGCCGGCCACTCTCCCCGGACAGCGCTACCGCTGTGAGCGAGGTGTAACTACACGTTCGTGAACCAGCAGTGTCTCAACTCGCACCTCAAGTGTTCGCGGCGCCACGTCTCCCCCTCGCAGTACAAGTGAGTGTTGATGTAATGTGTGCCGGCCACTCTCCCCGGACAGCGCTACCGCTGTGAGCGAGGTGTAACTACACGTTCGTGAACCAGCAGTGTCTCAACTCGCACCTCAAGTGTTCGCGGCGCCACGTCTCCCTCTCGCAGTACAAGTGAGTGTTGATGTAGTGTGTGCCGGCCACTCTCCCCGGACAGCGCTACCGCTGTGAGCGAGGTGTAACTACACGTTCGTGAACCAGCAGTGTCTCAACTCGCATCTCAAGTGTTCGCGGCGCCACGTCTCCCTCTCGCAGTACAAGTGAGTGTTGATGTAGTGTGTGCCGGCCACTCTCCCCGGACAGCGCTACCGCTGTGAGCGAGGTGTAACTACACGTTCGTGAACCAGCAGTGTCTCAACTCGCACCTCAAGTGTTCGCGGCGCCACGTCTCCCCCTCGCAGTACAAGTGAGTGTTGATGTAATGTGTGCCGGCCACTCTCCCCGGACAGCGCTACCGCTGTGAGCGAGTAGTAACCTGTAACCCGAGTGTCATGTTGCAGACACATCTGCTACCAGTGCGGCAAGGGGTTCATGTTCGAGCGACAGATGAAGGACCACATCAACTACGTGCACAACGGACAGACCGACCACGTGTGTCCGCACTGCAAGAAGGTACTCGGTTCTGTTCCGTTTTGGGTCGCATCGACACATCTTCGGAATCAAAACGGTTTCGCTTTGTGCAAGTTTTAATTTGAAGGTAACAAAGCAAAAGACTGATGTACTTGTTACTATGTGCTAATGAACAGCTGATGATGGATTACACTGTGAGTTATATTTATAACGATACGGAACCTTTAGGGACGAGTCCTACTTACTTGACCGTTTTGTTATTTATATTTTAGGTTGATCCGAAAATGTGTGCATAAAACGGAACCTTTTAATGCCGAAGATGCGTTGATGCGGCCCAAAACAGAACGGGCCCCTCCAACGCAAGTAGCACCATCTGTCTTGAGATTTCCAAATGACCTGCTATTGTGTATGACATAACAGATGTACAGCAGCGCGGGCGGACTGCGGAAACACGTCAAGTTCGTGCACGAGGGCGCCACCTACCAGAAGGACAAGGAGTGCAAGATCTGCGGCAAGACGTTCACGGTACGTCCTACCCGCAGTATGTTTGTACACCAGCGTCACTCATATATTTTAGATTATGTTGGCGATTGTTTAGTCGTTTTGAAGGTGATAATCTGATAGTACACATCACAAGAAACAATATGGTTTAACAAAAGGCTTCTGAACTTGTGACGCTGTATCTTTTGTGATCTCACCAAGGCATTTGATTGTGTCAATCATGAAATCCTTTTAACAAAATTGTATCATTAGTGTGAACGATACAGATTTTAAATTTATACTATTATACCTAACTAACAGGTAAATGTGAAAGGTGTTAACCAGAAGGGTATTTTGTAAAAATGGGCGTGCCTCAAGGCTCCACATTAGGCCCATTTCTCTTTGTAGTGTATGTCACTAATTTTACTTCTAATACAATTCTCTATTTCCACACGCAGTCGCCGAAGACCCTCCGCGAGCACCAGAACATCCACAACGGCACGCGTCCCTTCAAGTGTACACTGTGCGGCGCCACGTTCAAGCAGAGCGCCGCGCTCTACACGCACCGCCGTCTCGTACACCTCGGGTACAAGATGCGCAACAAGAAGGTCGTCAAGTGCGAGTAGTGATCAGTGCGTTCTAAGATAACGCGCGACTTCCTCTGTCACACTTCATCGCGCACAGCGCCCATTAGGTAACCATGTCGTCGTCGTCGTGTCGTATGACGACGTGAGAAGCTCTACCGGGAAAGTAACAGGTAGCAGTTGCGTGTAGAGTATCGGGTCATTCGTGCGGTACCGACATACGTACATTTTGCGGAAGTTTCGGGACAGATAGATAACGCATCGCCTGCTCACTCTCCCGCTTTGTGGGCTTTCCATCATGTACGGTAATGACCAATTGTAAGCCTATAGTGTGAAAAAAAACTCTCCATTAGCTATTTGCGACAGGCGAGCATGACGACGCGACGCCATTTAAATCACAGTGGTTTGAGCGTGACAAAAACGCGCGCGGCTTCTCATTTTTTAATAAAATGAAAAGATTTTTGAAATTTCTCTTCATATTTATCAACATCTAACAAGAGCGACTGTCTTGTATACTAAATTATTGATTATCTGCGAGTCGGAAGGCCGACTGGTTGTATACATTTTTAGCATCCATTTACGCATTTCGGTTTTCAATCTTAACTCATTGTGATAAAAGTCGAAATTTGATACAAAAGAAATCCTCGGCCTCATTTTGACAGCTGGCTGGTTGCGTGTAGCAAACTGAAGACAAGATCGTTCGTATATTTCGTATGGAGTGGGTCAACTGAGTGGGCATAGACAAAGTGTTGCCAGGTGCAATAAAAGTAGGGCAAAATGACTGATGTAAATAAATGTGTACACTGCAATTTGTGGTTTTTCTTTACCATTTTCAGGGTTCCCTTATTAATCACCGAGTTGTGCACCTCCGGCCTTGTGGCGGCTGGATTGCGACTGGAACATTTTGAAGTGGCGAGCCGACCGTGCTTCTTTAAACCAATAAATATAACAATGAATGCAGTGCATACTTGAGAAGTATAATCCGACGTACATATTGGAATAGTGGGCATAATTTCTAATAATTAAGTAAGAAAAATTTAATGGTTACATCTTAAAAATGACATTACTTCCTAGAATTAGATCCCAAGAGCTAGGAGACGGTGCAATAACACAGTATTTTTATATCCAAATCAGTGGGGTATATTATAATGATTTCTCCTCTAAACATTTCTCGTTATTCACCACAATTCTGGATTTGACCAACCCCCTTTATTATTAAGTTAGCAACGGCCAAAATCAAGGAATTAAATAAAACACAAATCTGTTAATATTCTATACACGATATATATTTTAATTTATATAAATAGAGCATTATTATATACTACTCTAGCTAGTACAAAAAATATACATAATTGTTATCATTATTATTTATTTACACTAAATGTAATTTAATTTATTATTTATTAATCTTCGATAAACAACGTTGTGATGTGAGGAGACATCTTCAGTCTAAAGACAAATACACGATTTTATTACACACCTAAATGTACAAAAGCTACAAAAATATCAGTCTTTTTAAATGCTTTTTAGATATAAAGCTGGAATATTAAATTTATCTAAAACATAAAGTTAATAAATTACACTTACTTCAATCACATTCAATTAAGAATAATATCTTGAGTATTTAAACAAGTTTAATAATAAATACATACGGGGTAATTTAATCCGCTCAGATATTGGTTTTCCATGACAATTGAACATTAATGGACTAAACTCCGATCGCGGCTTGTAGAATTACATTCAAGGTTCAGGGTCGTTTTTCAGTTTTGTAACGAAATGGACACTTTACCCATTGTGGAGCATAAAATTCATCTTTAAACCCTTGACAATGATGTTAAACCGAAACATAGTTGATGCTTGTGATTGTTGGCATTTGGTGGAAATTAATACACATTGTGTTTATTAACTTTTATTCTATATTACACCCAACCGGTTTCGCTATTTAGCATTCTCAAGGACAAGGACCGAAACCGCTGGGGTAAATAAGTGCGGCTATCATTCATCATGTTGCTATCCAAGTTTCACCAATAGCCGACAATCGCAAGTAATCACGTAACGAATAATACTAAAAAGCAACTGAGTTTAAAATAATGTATCCATGTTTTCTAATAATTTGGCTGTATATCCCTAAAACATCGCAAGTAAATTCACGTCTTTTTTATTTATTTACGTCTGTGTGATGTCCAATAATTTTAAAGCATTCTTGTGATTTCGTTCCAAGTCTAAAGGACTAATCCTTAAATTAGCTAAAGTCTAGTTATTCTCAGGTCAGGTGACAAGGCCGGGGGCGTACGCAGGATCTGAACTAGGGAGGAGGCAACTGCTTATGTCAAGTGGTTGACGGACGAACGATCACGCTTTTAATAGGCCTACAGCGCGTTCCGAGTCAAAACATAATCGATTACATCGCGTCTATCGTCATTCCGAGTTACTGTTAGCCCGATAACGAGAGCCCTAAAATGGTTGTTATGACGTCATGAATGACATCATTAAGGTCTATGGAAATTATAGATATTGAAAGACCTACCTTTCTTTGTTCTTTTCTAGTTACTTGCAAAAACTTGGTATTTTCCTCTCTTATAGTCTATTAATTTAACTGATGTAGGTTACATACTTACATATAATTGATAAAAACCATTTTAACATTTTGAGTGCTTTGAAGTTTTCGGAATGTTCATGTTATTCAACGTGAATCTTTATAGAGCGCGATATATTTTTAAATCCGAATGGCCATTAAATTGAAACGTAGATTTATTACGGCGCAAAAGAACGCACGGCTTAAAATACAGTTATTGCAAGTACGGAAGTATGCACAGCCATTTGTAGCGATCGTAGCACGACCTTTGAAACGAGCGGATTAACGTTTTTCTACCATTTAATTCAGGACAAGGGCGAAAACACGTTTTAATTATATCGGATTTTTCAGCATCATTACGCAATACAAAAGGGGGTATTCAATATCTTCGGATACCTAAATGGAGCAAAGTTATTCGCGGCTGTCGCGCGCACCTTGACCATATAAACGCTAAAACAAACTGGAACGCGTCAAACAGTGACCATGTCACGAAACGACTGATCGATGAACAACGCACGCGCGCGGCTCACAGCGGCAGACGGTAGCGCCTCGCCCGCCGCTCCGTAAAGCATGTAGTCTCAATCTACTCAGTGCAACGATTATACTGCTATCTTTTAGCTAACTAATAGCGCCTCTTACCAAAACAATATCCTACCGGACTCATCAAAAAGCGACTCTAGCTCAACGTAATCATTCTCGTAATTTGGTTTCGTTAACTTTCGTTTTGTATTATATCAGAGGCGCTAGAGAAAATGCATAAATTTGCACCTCATGGTATGGACGCGCGATGAAATAAAAAGGGTTTCTGGGCGCACCGATGCTTGGAATATCTTCTTTTGGTTTATATATATATTTACGACCGCGCCCTATTGCATTCGAATCCGAGTATCAATTTTTATCCAGCAGGGGGATGCCGACTTAACACACTGGATCTGATGACGTCGTTAGCGAGCTTCTCCGCATTTTGCTTCTATGCAACATTGTTTAATACAAAGTATTCCCAAATTCGTGGCGTATGGCAAGGCGGTGACTAGTGCACCTTACAATAGAGGGCATTCCTCCTCCCTCCAAAAAACAACCTCACCTGCACATAACACACTTTGGCCACTGGACTGACGTGTTGCCACAATTACAGCAAGATTAAACACACCCTCGACGGGCAGCAGCGTTTTCGGTGCCAAGTCTAGCAAAACGATAACCATTCCTTCTGCTGCACCCAGTTTTGGAGGCCTCTGGGAGAGGCGGATGTCCTGTAGTAGTAAACCGCTATAGGCTCATGATGAATGTTGTCCGGTCCGGCTGCGCTCACAGAAACTTGTCCGGTTCCGGCTGCTGATCCGGTTCCGGGATGGCGAGGGTCGGCTTCTTCCCGCGCTGCCGGCTCTTGGCGGGACGCTTGATGCCCTTGTGGACTAGCTTGTTGTGGGTGTACAGAGCTGCCTGCATACAATCAAATCGATGATTAAGAATACATTTCCAGATTTTAGACTGCGGTTTCATCTGCGCGGAGTTTTAAGTTTGGTCTCTTAGTATAGTCTCTTACTATAAACTCTTAAGCTATATCAATTTACAAGTTCACAGGTCTGCCAACCCTCGTCACCAGAGCAAATTACACGTTCCCGCTGTGCGTACTAACTACAGGCAAAATACGTATACAATACGTGCAGCTTGGAGTTTTAATACGTTAAGTCATGAAATTGATATTGACCTGTTTCACACAAGCTCAGACACATTTAAGAGACTCGCAGCAAATCTATTTTTTAAGGAGTGACATGAAGAAAGTTTAGGTGCAACCACAAATAAACTAATATTTTACGTAGGTATAGATACAGCTTTGTATTATATAAATATATATATATATATATATATATATTATTTACAACAAGTAAGTATATTATAATAATATTACATTACACTGAGTGTTTTCTTATTTATTAGGCAGTTCACAAATCAACTGTATTTATATTAAATTGTGAAAACTATAGGCTAACTTGCATTGCCATGTTATGTTAAGTTTCGATTTAAAGCTGTTTGTTTTCCTATCATAAATAAATAAATAAAAAACCTTACTTTTCCCCGATGACTTTTACGTCCCAACGTGATAGAGTTGAACTTTATCGCTGTATAAATACACGCAGTTTAAAGTCTTGCAGGTTTACCTCAGTGTTCACATTCGCCGTCAGCAAGTGTGATAAGTATACAAATGCATAACTGATTGTTGCATACTCGACTGGTAGGAATCGAATGCGAGTCTAGTAGGAACGTTAGTATTCCAGCGTCCGACCGAGTTGCCGCTATCCGGCATGTGTGGTCAGAAACTTCAACTATAGTCTAATTCGATAGTTGCTCGGGTAGCTTGCACGAACGTCATACAAGTTAAAACAAAAAATTCGGTGGACAAGTATGGTGGAAAAATTCAACGGTCTAGGTAAGTACGTCAGTGGCGCAGTCGGTAGCGCGCTTGTCTTGGTAACAAGAGGTCGCAGGTTCGAATCCTAGCCCTAGGATTTTTTTTCAAATTCTTGTCTTTACATTTGTTTCTAATTTATCTTTTCTGGTCTGTAATGCACTCTAATAATAATATTTAGAGTATTCAAAAGCGATGGATTTCGCATTAAAAACATAATCTTAGTCATACAAATTACTTGGAATGCATTAGAAACTAGGAAAGATTAATTGAAACAAATTTTCAGATGAAACGAATTTTTTGAAAAAATACCTCCGGCCAAGATTCGAATCTGCGACTTCTTGCTCTCAGAGCAAGTGCGCTAACGCTACACAACCGAGGTCAGTCAACTGGGCGCACTCGTCGGGGAATCAAGAAGTCGCAGGTTCAAATCCTGCCCGGAGGTATTTTGTCAAAATATTTGTTTCAATTGATCTTTTCTAGTCTGTAATGCATTTTAAATAATATTTTAAGTATCAAAAGCGACGGATTTCGCTATGAATTATATAAAGATGATGAAGTTCGCTCTCACCTGCTGTTTAAAGGTCTTCCCGCACTCGCAGCACATGAAGGTCCTCTCCTCTGAGTGGATCAGCTTGTGAGACTTGAGCGCGTCGATCCTCTGACAACGTACAATATTCATTATTAGTATGAGATTAATGATGCGTCGCCCGCCTGATGTGAGGTGCAGTGCTCTGTCCCCCTCTGTCTGTCTACCTACAGAGGGACAGACAGTGGTATATCGAGGTGTCAAAGCTCGATATGGGTGGACCTAGGTACCCCAGTGCTAGGTACCCTGGGATGACGCGTGCTTGCCCAGGAGGTAGAAGAAAAGCGCGGCGTTAATCAGTCTGTTCGGAACTTCCGAAGAATTAACGGAAGAATGAATGAAACTATGCCACTGCCTGCGCAAGGAGCCCGAGTGTCCTAGACTGAGACACAATGGTACAAACATTCCAGCAGTACACTGGAAGTTAGACTAAGACTCAACTATTGGCAAATGCTTCCATTTTAACTGGTGGCAGGTTTCGGACGTGGCATCTACTCGTCGTGTTCGAGCATATGGAGTCACGAGAAGCCGTTCGCGAGGGTGATTACAGCCATTAGTCGGTTATTGACTTCGATTTAGCGGAAGTTCCTGAACGGAGTGGTTAACGCGTCGCCCGCTTTCACTCTCCCACTTTCAGAGCGAGCACTCTTCACCCTAGTTGTCATCGACGCTTCTCTTCGAGAGCCAACCGCCAGCAAGCCTGAATACAAAGAGTACTCACAAAGAAGTCCTTCCCGCAGAGGTTGCAGGGGAAGGCGCGGGTGCGGTTGATGCCGTGCAGCATCGTGCGGTGGTTCTTCAGGTTCCACGCGCTGATGAAGATCTGGAAATGTATGTAGCAGTCTCGTTCACATTCCGATGGGTTTACTTGCGAGTTAGGGCCGCATTTTCAACAAGTCAAAATGTTGTTTTTCGGTAAATTTTCGACAGCAAGTGGTGAGTATACAAATATCATGTACATAAATTAAGTGCACGGTTGACGGACCATTGTTTAACTTCAACATGTATCGTGATTGACTTGAAATGCAGTGTGAGATCAACGTGCGGGTTACCTTGTTGCAGATCTCGCAGACGAACTCTGACTTCTTGAGATGGAAGAAGTCGTAGTGGCTCTTCAGCTTGGCCTCCGACACGAACTCCTTGCTGCACGCCGCGCACTCAAACCTGCCGCAACACGTCGTCGGGTTATACTTATTCTGCAAACTCATTTCTCTGTTTACTGTTTATTGAGTAGCTATTTTGAAAACGGATGTCACAAGCACGCAGACCTTTATAACGATGTAAAAAAACCAGTATTAAGTGTTTTATAGCATTCTGATTGGTTACCTTAATAATAAACGATAAGCACGAGCTTGTTGTGCGTGTAGAGCAAGCCGGTGTGCCCAAACGTGGCGGGGCAGTGCGCGCACTGGTACGTGTGCGTTGTGCTGCAGGTACACGTGTACTCACATGGGCGCGTCGACGGCGCCCTCCTTGCTGACGCCCTTCTTCCTATGCACGAGCTTGTTGTGCGTGTAGAGCGAGCCGGTGTGCCCGAACGTGGCGGGGCAGTGCGCGCACTGGTACGTGTGCGTTGTGCTGCAGGTACACGTGTACTCACATGGGCGCGTCGACGGCGCCCTCCTTGCTGACGCCCTTCTTCCTATGCACGAGCTTGTTGTGCGTGTAGAGCGAGCCGGTGTGCCCGAACGTGGCGGGGCAGTGCGCGCACTGGTACGTGTGCGTTGTGCTGCAGGTACACGTGTACTCACATGGGCGCGTCGACGGCGCCCTCCTTGCTGACGCCCTTCTTCCTGTGCACGAGCTTGTTGTGCGTGTAGAGCGAGCCGGTGTGCCCGAACGTGGCGGGGCAGTGCGCGCACTGGTACGTGTGCGTTGTGCTGCAGGTACACGTGTACTCACATGGGCGCGTCGACGGCGCCCTCCTTGCTGACGCCCTTCTTCCTGTGCACGAGCTTGTTGTGCGTGTAGAGCGAGCCGGTGTGCCCGAACGTGGCGGGGCAGTGCGCGCACTGGTACGTGTGCGTTGTGCTGCAGGTACACGTGTACTCACATGGGCGCGTCGACGGCGCCCTCCTTGCTGACGCCCTTCTTCCTATGCACGAGCTTGTTGTGCGTGTAGAGCGAGCCGGTGTGCTCGAACGTGGCGGGGCAGTGCGCGCACTGGTACGTGTGCGTTGTGCTGCAGGTACACGTGTACTCACATGGGCGCGTCGACGGCGCCCTCCTTGCTGACGCCCTTCTTCCTGTGCACGAGCTTGTTGTGCGTGTAGAGCGAGCCGGTGTGCCCGAACGTGGCGGGGCAGTGCGCGCACTGGTACGTGTGCGTTGTGCTGCAGGTACACGTGTACTCACATGGGCGCGTCGACGGCGCCCTCCTTGCTGACGCCCTTCTTCCTGTGCACGAGCTTGTTGTGCGTGTAGAGCGAGCCGGTGTGCCCGAACGTGGCGGGGCAGTGCGCGCACTGGTACGTGTGCGTTGTGCTGCAGGTACACGTGTACTCACATGGGCGCGTCGACGGCGCCCTCCTTGCTGACGTCCTTCTTCCTGTGCACGAGCTTGTTGTGCGTGTAGAGCGAGCCGGTGTGCCCGAACGTGGCGGGGCAGTGCGCGCACTGGTACGTGTGCGTTGTGCTGCAGGTACACGTGTACTCACATGGGCGCGTCGACGGCGCCCTCCTTGCTGACGCCCTTCTTCCTGTGCACGAGCTTGTTGTGCGTGTAGAGCGAGCCGGTGTGCCCGAACGTGGCGGGGCAGTGCGCGCACTGGTACGTGTGCGTTGTACTGCAGGTACACGTGTACTCACATGGGCGCGTCGACGGCGCCCTCCTTGCTGACGCCCTTCTTCCTGTGCACGAGCTTGTTGTGCGTGTAGAGCGAGCCGGTGTGCCCGAACGTGGCGGGGCAGTGCGCGCACTGGTACGTGTGCGTTGTGCTGCAGGTACACGTGTACTCACATGGGCGCGTCGACGGCGCCCTCCTTGCTGACGTCCTTCTTCCTGTGCACGAGCTTGTTGTGCGTGTAGAGCGAGCCGGTGTGCCCGAACGTGGCGGGGCAGTGCGCGCACTGGTACGTGTGCGTTGTGCTGCAGGTACACGTGTACTCACATGGGCGCGTCGACGGCGCCCTCCTTGCTGACGCCCTTCTTCCTGTGCACGAGCTTGTTGTGCGTGTAGAGCGAGCCTTTGTGCCCGAACGTGGCGGGGCAGTGCGCGCACTGGTACGTGTGCGTTGTGCTGCAGGTACACGTGTACTCACATGGGCGCGTCGACGGCGCCCTCCTTGCTGACGCCCTTCTTCCTGTGCACGAGCTTGTTGTGCGTGTAGAGCGAGCCGGTGTGCCCGAACGTGGCGGGGCAGTGCGCGCACTGGTACGTGTGCGTTGTGCTGCAGGTACACGTGTACTCACATGGGCGCGTCGACGGCGCCCTCCTTGCTGACGCCCTTCTTCCTGTGCACGAGCTTGTTGTGCGTGTAGAGCGAGCCGGTGTGCCCGAACGTGGCGGGGCAGTGCGCGCACTGGTACGTGTGCGTTGTGCTGCAGGTACACGTGTACTCACATGGGCGCGTCGACGGCGCCCTCCTTGCTGACGCCCTTCTTCCTGTGCACGAGCTTGTTGTGCGTGTAGAGCGAGCCGGTGTGCCCGAACGTGGCGGGGCAGTGCGCGCACTGGTACGTGTGCGTTGTGCTGCAGGTACACGTGTACTCACATGGGCGCGTCGACGGCGCCCTCCTTGCTGACGCCCTTCTTCCTGTGCACGAGCTTGTTGTGCGTGTAGAGCGAGCCGGTGTGCCCGAACGTGGCGGGGCAGTGCGCGCACTGGTACGTGTGCGTTGTGCTGCAGGTACACGTGTACTCACATGGGCGCGTCGACGGCGCCCTCCTTGCTGACGCCCTTCTTCCTGTGCACGAGCTTGTTGTGCGTGTAGAGCGAGCCGGTGTGCCCGAACGTGGCGGGGCAGTGCGCGCACTGGTACGGCTTCTCGCCCGTGTGCGACCGCTGGTGGTTGCGCAGGATCGTCGACGACTGCAATTTTAAATATAATTATATACTGTAACATTGTACTCAATTTGAACACCGCTCAACAGGAAAGTCTATACACAGACATCGAGCGAACTATGATATTTCTGACTAAAATTGTTGTGTATAGACGCCTATTGTTTTTCTCTAATGGCAATCGTTTTACGGATTTGTAAACGCAGTGATTACATTTTTTTTTTGTTTGGTGGATTCTGCTTGGTTGATTTTTTTGGTGAAGTGGAAAATATAAAATGTGATGGGATGCAGCTTTAATCAAAGATAGACTTGGATTACTATGGATTTATTTCTTCCAACAAAATAACACAACCGGCCATTGTCACACACCGAGAGAGAGAGAGAGAGAGCAACACAAGAAACGTCAACTTGACAGATTGTGATGCGTTTAGAAACTCCAACAAAAGGAGTTTTCGGAGAATTAGAAAGATATTTTTGAAAAGAGGAACCACTGCGACCACGCCGGGATTCTAACAAAAGCGTGGAGTTCTTTCCGGTGGTTTAACATAAAGCCATCTGATTTGGTGAGTAACTAAAGATATTTCGAAGTGGTCATTGTAAAATGGGGAAGCATTTTCTGCAGGAAAATGTTTGTAGATGATGATCTTCCTTGTCAAACCTCGTGTTATAAAAGATGTTTGACGCGTTTTGGTTTGCCAACGAGTGAACGTTGAAAGGAAGAGTGAGAATCCTTTGTTCGGACGGTCCCGAAGTCAAGGTCACTCGGGCCAAGGCGTATGCGGGTTCCACGTGCTCGGTAAAGGAGGACGCGTGAATTTGGGCAAGTTTCTTGTGAACTGGCTTTAGTTATTGTTCACAGGACTCCTTTTTATAATTCTGGTAAGAAGGAACTGCCCCGCCCCGTGTGAGTTCCTTCCCAAGAGACTAAATGATAACAACGGTTTTTTCTCCCACGTTCCAGGTGTGTTGTGTACACAGAAGATCATGTCGTGAAAAAAATGCCTTTCCATGGCTACTGAAAAAAAGGAACCAGGTAGACCAAAAGATACCTGGTTAGCGACTATCCAAAATGATATAAAAAATATGAACTGTTCGAAATGGAACATAACTTTTAATATTCGTAGTGTTTTTTGTTAAACGCCTTATGGCAACACTTTTTTAATCTGTCACTTTTGAAATCGTCTTTGGAAACGACTCGTGGTTGAAAATTGATATCAATTGATTACTTAATTAAACAGTGGTGTTAAGAACGTGTAATTGTGAAACCAAGTGATGGTCGGCGCCGCGTATTGTGAGCGTATGAAAATATGAACTGTTCGAAATGGAACATAACTTTTAATATTCGTAGTGTTTTTTGTTAAACGCCTTATGGCAACACTTTTTTAATCTGTCACTTTTGAAATCGTCTTTGGAAACGACTCGTGGTTGAAAATTGATATCAATTGATTACTTAATTAAACAGTGGTGTTAAGAACGTGTAATTGTGAAACCAAGTGATGGTCGGCGCCGCGTATTGTGAGCGTATGAAAATATGAACTGTTCGAAATGGAACATAACTTTTAATATTCGTAGTGTTTTTTGTTAAACGCCTTATGGCAACACTTTTTTAATCTGTCACTTTTGAAATCGTCTTTGGAAACGACTCGTGGTTGAAAATTGATATCAATTGATTACTTAATTAAACAGTGGTGTTAAGAACGTGTAATTGTGAAACCAAGTGATGGTCGGCGCCGCGTATTGTGAGCGTAATTAGTAACAGAGGCGTGCAGTCCATATACATGATCTATCATTCTACGGATTGTACTAACTTAGCTACAACGCTGGATAATATTAACCATGATTTAAATAGCATTTCTAATTGGGCCGAAAAGAACTGTCTTTCCTTAAATCCTGCAAAATCGAAGTTTATGATTTTGGGGTCAAAAAAGAAAGTTAATACTATAAGCCTACAAGACCCAAAAATTCTTATAAAGGGACAACCCATTGAGAAAGTCTCCATAGCAAGAAATTTGGGTCTTATTATGGATGAAAATCTGCACTTCGAAGATCATATCACTGAACTAGTACGCAATAGTTTCTACAGACTTAAAGTACTTTATAATATTCGACAGTTCCTTGGTGTCGATATGCGAGTGACACTGTGTGAAACGCTCATTTTATGTAGGCTGGGTTACTGTCTCAATGTTTATGGCTCTTGTATATACAAACAATCCCTACGTCTCTTACAAAGAATACAGAATGCTTGTGCGCGATTTTGTTTCACAATCCCCCCTCGGTCACACGTAACACCTTTCTTAAATAACGCAGACATTCTGAATATTGAAAATAGACGAAACTTATACCTAGCCACACTATTGTTCGGGGTAATAAAAACAAAGGTACCGCTTTATCTGTATAAAAAACTGAACTGGCGCGGCTCGCGTCGTGTAGCTAGAGCTTGCACTATGCCTCTTTCTATGCCCCACCATAGGGCGGCTGCTTACAGAGGCAGTTTTTCAATCATGGCCACCAAATGTTGGAACGATATTCCACCACCCCTTCGTGTTCTTAAAATAAAATCTAGTTTTAAAGCGAAATATCGGTCGCATTTGCTGGTCATGCAGAAAGAACTGTAGCAAAGTCCAATTTGAGCAGTGCATTTTATGCATTAATTCCTATATATATCATTTACACAAAGGCTACATTATTCTCTTACAATTATTACAGACATTTATGTAGATAAGTAACCATACCAATCATATATTATTATATAAACATTTTACTTTTAAAATAAGAAAATTCGTAATGGACTCTTAATTAATTTTTATTCCTCCTTTATCGGTTCTGGCAGAATATCAGTGTTGCATTAACATTTTTTTGCAGCAGATACTGAGTCGGAGCCGTTTTGTTGTTGTGATATGGGCACATTTTGTCCCTTCTTTATTTT
The DNA here is from genome assembly GCA_910592155.1 of Ypsolopha scabrella. Taxonomy (NCBI): domain Eukaryota; kingdom Metazoa; phylum Arthropoda; class Insecta; order Lepidoptera; family Ypsolophidae; genus Ypsolopha; species Ypsolopha scabrella. The sequence goes on from OU342986.1 coordinate 19,411,352, forward strand.
AAAACAATTGGAAGGGTAGGGGCTAATATCGGACTAGCTCACCCTTACAGAAAGAACTCGTGATCCGCACGCGACGGCCGAACGCTACCACGAGTCCAGATGTCTTGGCAGGATAATAGTGGAAAGAATTATTGTTTTGTTAATAATATTGTTTAATATAATATAAATGTTATGTTATTAATAAATTGTTATGTTAATGTTCGTGAGCGGCACGAAACCAACTGACTTTTGTACATGAATTTAGACCTTGCTTAATTATGTGTCGCTGGCAGTATTCTTTGGACTTCGTCTTCCGTATAGCACTAGAAATTGGCCTCAATACCAGCGAATGCCGTATAAGCAACCTTGACTTAAGTTAACTATGTTATAAGGAAATATCAATTGTGTCAAGATAATAAAATGTGTGGACAAAGTCCGTACAACAATACTTGTTCTGTGTTTTCTTTATTTATCTGTTTATTTTTTGTTCCGTGTGTTGTAATGATGAATTGTATTAAATATTAAGTGTGTACGTGTTACAATATCAAATAAATGATTTATCTATCTATCTATATAGGCATAAAAGCACTGCCTACCTCGGGCTCGGTTCAACGCTTTACAGTCGCTTTACAATACTTGTGACGCCGCAGTAACCCTAGTAAAAAGTGTCCACACTGCCTGGGAAGGTTGCAATGATGCCATAGGAATTTTTTGCGATCTCTCAAAGGCGTTCGACTGTGTCGATCACACAATCCTACTAAATAAATTAGAATTTTATGGAATATTGAATAAGAATCTCGATTTGATTAACTCCTACTTGTCAAATAGGATGCAACACGTAGATGTTAATGGAGTTATGTCAGCTGGTTCAACGATAAAAATAGGTGTTCCGCGAGGATCTATTTTAGGGCCATTTTTATTTTTACTGTACGTAAATGACTTGCCATTCTTTGTGGAAAAAATAACTGACATCGTTATGTTTGCTGATGATACTTCAATAATATTTAAAATTCATAAAAATAACATTGACTCAGACAGAATAAATGATGCACTAGATAAATTAAATCAATGGTTATCCATAAATAACATATTATTAAATGCATCGAAAACGAATACAGTAAGATTTACTTTAAGGAGGGACATACAACTAGCGATTAACAATGAAGTTTTACCTTTTAAAAGCAATGTAAAATTTTTGGGTCTAGTTGTTGACCAGAAATTACGATGGCATAGTCATATCGAAAAACTTGCAAAAAGACTTAGCTCTGCTGTTTTTGCTGTTCGTAATATAAGACGACTAACTGACATAAAAACTGCTAAAATCGTCTACTTTAGCTACTTTCATAGTGTCATGTGCTACGGGGTTATTCTTTGGGGTAATGCCGCGGATGTTGACCGTATATTTATTCTACAGAAAAGGGCAATTAGGGCGATTTTGCAATTACCATCTAGGCACAGTCTACGTGAAATATTTAAGGATATTAAAGTAATGACATTACCTTCTATATTTATTTATGTTTGTTTAATTTATGCCCGTAAGAATGTGGGAAATGAAAAAAAACTTGTGATATACACAATCATATAACGAGAAACAAAAATAAAATTGTTGTACCATTTACTCGCTTAGCAAAGGTCTCTAACAACTTTGCTGTTGTTTGTTACAAATTGTATAATAAGGTTCCTCAAACGTGGTTAAGTTTTAATGAAAAGACATTCAAAAGACAGATAAAGTCAATGTTGCTAAGGGGCTTATTATAGTATTGATGACTTTTTAACAGATAAACATTCGTTTATTGATACTTGAGTGACTTACCTATATATTTTATTTTAATTAACTTATTTTTAAAGGACGTTGTCTTATGTACTTACTGAATAACATTTCTTTTTAATAGTTTGAATTTATTTTTAAATTTAATATATGTTATGTATGCGTAAGTTAGGCATACCTTTTACCTTTTACATAATAATAGTTGTTGTTATTGATTTATATTGTACTGTGTTACTTTAGTACAACTTGTAGAACTTTGACGTGTATAAGAGCGATTTATCGCCCATGTACTGAATAAATATCTGTATCAGTAAACACAGTCTCTTGGTACAAAATAGATACATAATTATTTAGTATTCTTGGCCAGTAACAACGCGCGGTAGAGTGCGGCAATTCACATTTACAAACACTTATTATGACCGATAAAGGCACCCCGGTCACACACACTTTGAAATTCTCGTACACACATCCGTGGCTCCTCTAAGCACTGCGATTAAACACAATAAATTAGACATCTGCATTCAGCTATTATGACCCTTAACTTCAAGTCGTAAAAGTCAATTCTGCAGATTTGTGCATGTATGCTGGTCTGCTTGCAGCGTTCTGCGTGTCCGAATCGCGCCCGCAGTACTAAACGTACCATCAAACTGCTCACGGTGCACTCTATATAGACTCGATATATGAATCGGAACGCATTGTTTGTTTGTGTTTGATCTGTTGCGGACTGTTTCTTTACATTTTGAGGTTAGAAGTAAAGTTTAGATTTTAGTGTTGTGCAAAGATAACTGATAAGTAAGTAGATAGTGTAATTATTGGTTCGGTGTTTTTGATGTTTTTTTAATGTTGTTAAAATAGAAAGCTTTAGTTGCGAGTCATGTAACGGCCTTGTGTGTTTGTTAAAGTTGGTCAAAACTTTACTTCTTTTCCTGTCATCACACTCGCTCAAATATTCGGTAAGTTATTTTCATTTTCATCAGGTTAAATATGCTGTGCACGCCATTTACGGGGACAGAGCATGTTCAGGGGTTAGGAGGTAAAAGTTTAGGATTACCCAGCATCTAACTGCAGCGGAGACCGGCCTGACGGCTGGACCGAGTGACGTTAGCAGTGCAGGATTTTGGTATGGGATCCAATACCTTTTAGCTTAGTTTGGTAAGCGTGTGATTGCAAATGGAAGCCTCTGTAACTCTCAAATGGGCCCACAGTTCGAAGGTTTTCTTGTGCAGAACGTTTGTAGTCACACCTTATTAAACATTTTCTGGTAGCAGAGCGTGGTTTCAAGCCTTCGGGCGTAGGTAATTAATTATCTTGAGAATACTATGGAGTTTCACTACTGTTTATATATATCTACTGTGCTTTTGTTCTAATTTCTGGGGTTAATCTTCGTTGGGAATGTTGTTTAGGGGATCATTAGATGCTGTGGTTTAAGTTGAGGCATGGCAGTACTCACAGTGAACCCCTTCCCGCAGACGTCGCAGATCTTGTCCCGCGCGGGCGGCGCCTTGCCCGTGCTGGGGACACAGACACAAGTATGTGTCAGCAAGTGTAAGTATACAAATGAACTCATCGTTCACCGGCAGGTATCGAACCCACATCTTGGGACTGATAGTCCGGCCTCCACCGACTGAACTTACACAGACATCTATACTAATAATAAAGTAGTAAAAAGTACGAAATTTTAAATGAAATGGGTTATTTGCATTGGCACTGAGGCCAAAACCACAAATTTTAGAATGTTTGCTTGTCTGTCTGTTTGCATGTATGTTCCGTTTTAACTTGAGATGCGGGTTTGTTTTATTACTGCCGTAGTGGTTTACTTACAAACGCGAGCGAGCAAAGGCTAGTAAAGTATAAAGTTTGCAGTCTGTATACACAATGTAATTAGTGATATATGTAAGTAACAACGTGTGCTTGGTGTGGAGATGCGCCTCGAGCGCGCCCTTCTGCATGTAGCTCTTGAAGCAGTGGTCGCACTTGTACACGCCGCGCTTCACGTGCACGTCGCTCACGTGCTCTCGCAGCCGCTTGCTGTGCGCGAACTTCAGCGAGCAGTGCCAGCACTCCGTCCTGGAACACATGCGTCCGTCCATATACACATTATTCAAATTAGATCACTAAGGAGTACAAGTCATACCTCAGTGACCGAACTTTAAAGGTAGACATTGCTGTTGATTCTGTGTAACACGACGTAACTTATTTGACGGGACTAAACTTAATTTTAGCATTCTGTCTGTATCTTTCTGTGTCGAAAATACAAGGAGGTTACAAATAAAGTTAGTCTTCTAATCCTTTTGTACCTTATTTAGCACACTGGATATGGGCTAAATTCTTTGTATAATTTATTCCTTAAGTTGGTTTATTTGAGTAAATTAGACAGGTGCTAAAGTTTTTAGTACCTTAGTAAGCACACTAGTTATTGGCTAAATTCTTTGTATACTAATTTATTGCTTAAGTTGGTTTATTTGAGTAAATTAGAAAAGTGGTCAAGTTTTTAGTACCTTAGTTAGCACACTAGTTATTGGCTAAATTCTTTGTATACTAATTTATTGCTTAAGTTGGTTTATTTGAGTAAATTAGAAAAGTGGTCAAGTTTTTAGTACCTTAGTTAGCACACTAGTTATTGGCTAAATTACTTGTATACTAATTTATTGCTTAAGTTGGTTTATTTGAGTAAATTAGAAAAGTGGTCAAGTTTTTAGTACCTTAGTTAGCACACTAGTTATTGGCTAAATTCTTTGTATACTAATTTATTGCATACGTTGGTTTATTTGAGTAAATTAGAAAAGTGGTCAAGTTTTTAGTACCTTAGTTAGCACACTAGTTATTGGCTAAATTCTTTGTATACTAATTTATTGCTTAAGTTGGTTTATTTGAGTAAATTAGAAAAGTGGTCAAGTTTTTAGTACCTTAGCACACTAGTTATTGGCTAAATTACTTGTATACTAATTTATTGCTTAAGTTGGTTTATTTGAGTAAATTAGAAAAGTGGTCAAGCTTTTAGTACCTTAGTTAGCACACTAGTTATTGGCTAAATTCTTTGTTTACTAATTTATTGCTTAAGTTGGTTTATTTGAGTAAATTAGAAAAGTGGTCAAGTTTTTAGTACCTTAGTTAGCACACTAGTTATTGGCTAAATTACTTGTATACTAATTTATTGCTTAAGTTGGTTTATTTTAGTAAATTAGAAAAGTGGTCAAGTTTTTAGTACCTTAGTTAGCACACTAGTTATTTTCTAAATTCTTTGTATACTAATTTATTGCATACGTTGGTTTATTTGAGTAAATTAGAAAAGTGGTCAAGTTTTTAGTACCTTAGCTAGCACACTAGTTATTGGCTAAATTCTTTGTGTACTAATTTATTGCATACGTTGGTTTATTTGAGTAAATTAGAAAAGTGGTCAAGTTTTTAGTACCTTAGTTGATCTATGACAGTGCTATTCGCAGACAACGAGTCACTTATTTTTAAAGTAAACAGACATAAAGATACCCTTGATGACGCGAATGCAACTCTAGCACTGATTGTTGGTTGGTTCCTTGCAAATAATTTAATTGTTTGCAGTGAACCGATTAAGAATCAGTTATCTCTTCAGCAAAATAAAGACTGCGTTTATATATCCGCGGCTCTACCCCACAGCAGCAACATCAACATTATCATCAAAGTACAACAACCTAACAGTTTCTTCGTCAGTAATTTACCTCATCCGTCTAACAGCGTATGCAGCTGAACTTGGTCTACAACAACGGTCTTCTATGTGGGGACCCCTGAAGACTTAGTTTCGTTAACTAACTCCAGCTTGAACCCTTGTAAAAGTAGTTAAAGGTGTAAGCAGTAGGTATGTAGTGTACCTGTACTCGATGCCGTGCTTGAGGTCGCGGTAGAAGTGTTGCCGGAACAAGATGGCGGTCTTGAAGTCCACCTCGCACATCTGGCAGTAGTAGAGCGCGCCCTTCGCCTCGCGCCGGTGCTTCTGTAACATCCACACGTGCAGTGAACACGATGCATCGTCTCGTGTGAGGGCGATGTACTGATGTAGCGAGCTCACCTGCAGGTGGCTCTTGATCGCGTACTTGTTCTTGAACTGCTTGTTGCAGATGTGGCACTGCACCTCCGGCAGCGGCTTGTGGTGTCTGTAACATCACATCACGCGGGATTACATACACTTCATACACTTGGAGAACGTCTTGTCGCACAGCTTGCAGCGGTACGTGCGGCACGAGGCGCGGTGCGACCGCAGCTGTGAGACAACAAGGGCCGATACTCACAGGTCCATGTGCGAGTACTTGGAGGTGCGGTGCGAGAACGTCTTGTCGCACAGCTCGCAGCGGAACGTGCGGCACGAGGCGCGGTGCGACCGCAGCTGTGAGACAACAAGGGCCGATACTCACAGGTCCATGTGCGAGTACTTGGAGGTGCGGTGCGAGAACGTCTTGTCGCACAGCTCGCAGCGGAACGTGCGGCACGAGGCGCGGTGCGACCGCAGCTGTGAGACAACAAGGGCCGATACTCACAGGTCCATGTGCGAGTACTTGGAGATGCGGTGCGAGAACGTCTTGTCGCACAGCTCGCAGCGGAACGTGCGGCACGAGGCGCGGTGCGACCGCAGCTGTGAGACAACAAGGGCCGATACTCACAGGTCCATGTGCGAGTACTTGGAGGTGCGGTGCGAGAACGTCTTGTCGCACAGCTCGCAGCGGAATGTGCGGCACGAGGCGCGGTGCGACCGCAGCTGTGAGACAACAAGGGCCGATACTCACAGGTCCATGTGCGAGTACTTGGAGGTGCGGTGCGAGAACGTCTTGTCGCACAGCTCGCAGCGGAACGTGCGGCACGAGGCGCGGTGCGACCGCAGCTGTGAGACAACAAGGGCCGATACTCACAGGTCCATGTGCGAGTACTTGGAGGTGCGGTGCGAGAACGTCTTGTCGCACAGCTCGCAGCGGAACGTGCGGCACGAGGCGCGGTGCGACCGCAGCTGTGAGACAACAAGGGCCGATACTCACAGGTCCATGTGCGAGTACTTGGAGGTGCGGTGCGAGAACGTCTTGTCGCACAGCTCGCAGCGGAACGTGCGGCACGAGGCGCTGTGCGACCGCAGCTGTGAGACAACAAGGGCCGATACTCACAGGTCCATGTGCGAGTACTTGGAGGTGCGGTGCGAGAACGTCTTGTCGCACAGCTCGCAGCGGTACGTGCGGCACGAGGCGCGGTGCGACCGCAGCTGTGAGACAACAAGGGCCGATACTCACAGGTCCATGTGCGAGTACTTGGAGGTGCGGTGCGAGAACGTCTTGTCGCACAGCTCGCAGCGGAACGTGCGGCACGAGGCGCGGTGCGACCGCAGCTGTGAGACAACAAGGGCCGATACTCACAGGTCCATGTGCGAGTACTTGGAGGTGCGGTGCGAGAACGTCTTGTCGCACAGCTCGCAGCGGAACGTGCGGCACGAGGCGCGGTGCGACCGCAGCTGTGAGACAACAAGGGCCGATACTCACAGGTCCATGTGCGAGTACTTGGAGGTGCGGTGCGAGAACGTCTTGTCGCACAGCTCGCAGCGGAACGTGCGGCACGAGGCGCGGTGCGACCGCAGCGCAGTGCCCGACCTGACACACACATTACTTGTTATTTGTTTATGGAGCTAAAAGAGGTGGGTCAGGATCGTAGCAGAGTTAAAGCTGTGGTCTCTGACTACCTAGGAGATAGGCATAGGTGTATGTATATATTTTTTGTGAGTGTGTGAGGTGTACGTATTGTATGTAGGTATGCGCGGGCGCAACCTTGTTGGACTTTGTACTTCAAAAATCTTAAACAAATTTTTACTCCAAATCAACATGGCTTTCGTAACGGGATCTCAACTTGTACAAACCTTACAAGTTATACATTATACTATGTTTAAAAAGAAAATGTTTTTTTATCCGAAAACCTGTGTTTCATCCAAAAAGTCACGGACTTATTGACCCACCCTCGTATATCTGATTTACAAGCTCTCGTCGATGAAGAAGCACAGGTTGACGCAATTTACACAGAAATGTTTCGTACCCTGATCGTCTAAATTGTTTTAGTATCGCTTCACTCGAGGATAGGAGATGGACAGCTGATCAGCTATTTCTATTCAAGATTGTGCGTGGAATTATTGATTGCCCTGAACTTGTAAGTCGTATCAATTACTGTGTACTTCGTACCAACTCCCGCATTGTTAATTTTAAACCCTTCAATACTGGAAATTGGAGGACCAACTTGGGCTATTTTAGTATCATCCCCAGAATTTGTCGTGAGCACAACACCTTATTTAAAGACAAGAATTGCATTGACGTCGTATCTTGGTCATTCTCACGGTTCAGGAGGGAATTATATCTGATAAAAGGGTTTTTGTCCAACCTCTTGAATATTAAATAGGAACATTTTTTGTACGAATACATTTTTGTATAGTTTAAGTTTACCTTAGTCACAGGTAGATGGCGCTGCCGTCAGTTACATCGCGGTATAGATTTATATTTGCTACAATGTGATATTTTAAGTTTAAATTTTGTAAACCAATCCAAAAACCTGCTAATATACGCATAGTATTTCAGTCAGTGTTTCATTTTTGGGACTTTTGTTCATGGTCCTTTGAGTCGGTTAAACGGCGCAAGGAGTATTGGAGCAAGTACGTCCACGAGTGCCGACGCAGTGGCCGATTGTCGCTGATGGTGCTGGCTTCACGGAGCCGCTGCCAAGGAAGGAAGTACGGGATCATCGGTCTCTTGGACGGAAGCTGTGGACCCTATCGTGACGTCACAGGAAGGACGTGACGTCAACTCAGCCGAGGAAAAAGTGTTGTGAGTGAAAAAGTTAAACTGTGAGTACTCTATTCTAACTTTACGTAAATTTGGAACATAGACTTTAAAGTAAAATTTGGACTTGTAAAATTTTTAAAATAAATACTTTAGACTTAGAATAATTCTCTTAAAAACTTTGAGACGGGGAACCTATGCCCAACTTTTGATAGACTTTCAAACACTTGGAAAATTTTTGAAGATTCAATTTGGACTTGTCGTTTTTCGTAAAAAACTTATATGCTCAGCCAGAAATTATAATTATATTTGAACAAAGATGGAAGCACGAATTCATGTACAAAATGACGTATTTAAGAGAATAAAGAAAGCCAGAGCCAATTTTAAAAAGTCACCAAAAGATCGACTGTCCAGTCATTCATACATAAGTACGAGACTAGAGACGTTGGAGGAACTGTGGTCTCAATTCAATTTAACTCATAATCAGATTGTTCAAGACTCTGATGTTGACAAGTTAAAAGTTACTGATTATGTCACAACCGATGTGTACGATGATTGTGAGGAACGATACACGGATTACAAGTGCGAGTTAAAAGACGCACTCAGCAATATCGTTAAGCCTTTAACTATACAGTCTGCTACTTCTGCGACCGGAGGAGGGACAAGCAAACAGCAAAGCATTAAGTTACCAAAGATTACCATTCCTTCGTTTTCGGGGAAGTATTCAGAGTGGACAAGCTTTCGAGACTTATTCGTATCTTTAGTGCACAATAACAGTGAACTTGATGAAGTACAAAAGTTGCATTATCTGAAGAGCCATTTGACTGAAGAAGCAGAGCAGTTCCTACGCCATGTCCCAATAACAGGAGAGAATTACAAGCTGTGCTGGCAGCAGTTAGAAGAAAGATATAATAACAAGAAATATCTGGTCAATTGCATATTAAAGAGATTTCTGAGCCAAAGAAACATTATGACAGAGTCCTCAAGTGCATTAAGAGAATTATTAGATACTACAAATGAATGCCTTTTTGCTTTAAGAAATTTATCTATTGACGTTAGTTCATGGGATACAATTGTTATTTATATTCTATGTCTAAAATTAGATGGTGAATCCCGAAAACAATGGGAACTTAGGGTCAGTGAAACTTCTAAAGAACTACCAACTTTTGCTGAATTAAAGGAATTTTTAGAAACCAGATCACGTGCTTTGGAGTTCATAGATCCTAAGTTGGCCAAACAAACTATGACACCAAAACATACAAATGTCACTCCACACAACAATCCTAAAATTTTTCATGCAGCGAAATTGTCATGTATCTTTTGCTCTGCGATCATCGTCTTTGTAACTGTAAAAAGTTCGCAAAGGACGACACTGATACTCGACGTAGTTTCGTCCAATCCAATAAATTGTGTTTTAATTGCCTCGGTTCTGGTCACACAGTTTATGCTTGCCGCCAATCCTCTAGATGCCGTCTTTGTAAAAAAAAGCATCATTCATTACTACATTCCAAAAATGTCACTAATTCAGCAGAACCTTATCATTCAGCTGATCAGGGTGTTGCGCTAGCAACTCCATCTACATCACAGCAGGAAGAGCCTACAAGCAACATCACAGCCTGTTTTTCTAAATCCAATGGTCAAGTTTTACTTGCCACAGCATTAGTAAATGCTAAATCTCACACAGGCTCTCTAGTAACACTCAGGTGCCTTGTAGATCAAGGTTCTCAAGGCTCATTTATATCGGAATCTGCGGTTCAACTCCTTGGGCTTAAAAAGAACCCACACAAAAGCTCCATAACTGGTCTTGGAAGTGATTCATCTAGTTCGGTAACCTCAAAAGCGAAAGTTTCGATCGAACTAAAATCACTTCATAGCAAATTCAAAATTTGCCTTGAAGCTTTTGTGCTCCCCAAGCTCACATCAGTACTTCCGGAACGACGTATTGTTGTTGAGTTTTGGCCCGAGTTGTCTGATATCAGTTTAGCAGACCCATCATTTGGTACTCCAAATAAAATTGATCTGCTCCTTGGAGCGGATGTCTATGGACAAATTTTATTGGACGGTATAATCAAGAGTTCACCCGGTGCACTAATTGCTCAAAACACCACACTGGGTTGGATTCTCTCAGGTCCAGTTCAAAACAATACCGTATCCAACACAATTTTGTGTCATCATGCCCATAGCACTAATGAAGTTGAGCTTCTGAAGAAATTCTGGGAGCTTGAAGATGATAATAAGATTAATGATCAAACCCAACTCACCGAAGAAGAAGAAAAGTGCGAACAGATCTTTGCGGAAACTACCAAAAGAGATAATTCAGGACGCTATATTGTCAGATTACCATTCCGTAACGAAGATCCCAGTTGTAAATATGGCAACTCAAAACAGATTGCAATAAAACAATTCTATCAGCTTGAAAGAAGGCTAACCAACGATCCTAAGCTAAAAGCTGAGTATTCTTCTGTGATAAATGAATACAAACAACTTGGTCATGCTGAAGTCGTACCGATAGAAGAAGTACATAAACCGGACGCAGTATATTTACCTCACCATGCTGTGATTCGAGACGATAAAGATACGACAAAGGTACGAATAGTATTCAATGCTTCGTGTAGAGGCACAAACGGTGTTTCGTTGAACAATGACCTATTAGTAGGTCCAACACTGCAGCATGACTTGCGTCACATCATTATGAGATGGCGTACCTACCCAATTTGTCTAGTATCAGACATTATAAAAATGTACCGACAGGTGAAGGTATCAGATCCTGATACAGATTTTCAGCGTCTTGTTTGGCGTGATAACCCGGGTGAAGAACTTCAACATTTAAAGCTTTCAAGGTTAACCTTTGGAACTGCTTCCGCACCTTATCTGGCTGTGCGTACTTTACTTCAAGTCGCTTACGATGATGGTAAAGATTTACCTGCAGCTGCTGAAATCATCCTAAAAGAATTTTACATGGACGATCTTTTGACGGGCTGTAATTCCGTGGAAGAAGGTAAACGAATTTATGTGGAAATCACAGAATTACTTAAGAGAGGTGGTTTCGAACTACAGAAGTGGAGCAGTAATAGCGAAGAATTGCTTAAAGAAATTGATGAAAAGCACACTGTAAAAGAAGGAAACCTTAAATTAAAGACAGATGAAGTTTTCAAGATCCTTGGACTTACCTGGAACCGAAAGACTGATGAGTTTGAGTACGCAGTGCAACTTCCAGCTCTCACCTCACCAGTAACTAAACGTAAGGTACTATCTGATATTTCACGGTTATTTGACACTCTCGGATGGCTGGCGCCAGTGATAATCTCAGCCAAAATCTTTATACAGAGTTTATGGCTATCATGAATTGAGTGGGATGACGAGCTTCCCCCAAAATTACTGAAAGACTGGCTAAAGTATAGAGCTGATTTAAATGAATTTACCAAATTCAGCGTCCGACGCTGGATCAATACAAGCAAAGATGATAAACTTCAGGAATTGCACGGTTTTAGCGACGCATCAAATAAGGCTTATTCCGCGGTAGTATACTTACGGGTAATAGACAACCAAGGAAAGGTTCATGTTTCATTGATTGCTTCCAAAACCAAGGTAGCTCCTATCAAGCAAATCTCTATCCCAAGATTGGAACTCTGCGGAGCCGTACTGCTTACAAGACTATTGCTTGAAGTGTCGAAAGTAATGAGTCTTGACAAACACACCATTCATGCATGGACAGATTCCCAAGTGGTCCTTGCATGGCTGAAGGGTTAATATACAGCGATGGAAGACGTTTGTTGCAAATCGGGTGTCCGAAATCTTCACCTCGCTGGAACTTCAGCAATGGTCGCATGTTTCTACAAAAGACAACCCTGCAGACTGCGCATCCCGAGGCATACCGAGCAAGGATGAAAGACTTTGGAAGGAAGGTCCGATGTGGCTGAAAGAAAAGAAAATTAATTATAAAAGTGATAAGGTTCAAGAAACACATTTAGAAGAGAAAAAAAACAGGTTTTGTTTAATAAGTACCTGCAATGATGAAGAATCAGATCCAGCTGAAGAGATAATTTCTAGGTTTTCTTCGCTGAGAAGGCTTATACGTGTGATTGTTATCTGCAAAAGATTTGCTAAACGTGCTAAAAAGGATAATGTAGACCAAATTGAAAATTGGCACACCAGCACTGAAATAAAAGAAAGCCTAAAAATATGTATTAAAATATGTCAAGAAAAATATTTTAACGAAGAATTGACAGACCTGAAAAAGAAAAAAGAAATTGGTAATAAAAGCAAACTTACCTCCCTGAATCCTGTTGTTGATGAAGACGGGATACTAAGAGTCGGTGGCAGACTACAGAACGCTTCAATCAGTGAAGAAATGAAACATCCAATCATACTTCCTCGAATATCACACTTCACGGATTTAATCGTTGCTGATGCTCACGATAAGACATTACATGGTGGTCAACAATTGATGTTTAACTATTTACGATCCAAATATTGGATAGTCGGAGCTAAGGAGCTAGTTAAACTCTTCGTTCGCAAATGCGTACATTGTGTACGACATTCAGCCCGAATCAGACATCAATTGATGGGACAGTTGCCAGCAGTAAGGGTAAGTGCATGTCGACCTTTTTTGAGAAGTGGCGTTGACTATGCAGGACCTATTAATATCAGAACTACAAAGGGTAGAGGCCACCACTCATACAAGGGATATATTTGCTTGTTTATCTGTATGGCAACGCGCGCGATCCACCTAGAAGCAGTAAGCGATCTTACATCTCAAGGGTTCCTAGCTGCTTTCAAACGGTTTGTGGCTCGCCGTGGTCACTGTGCAGATGTATATAGTGACAATGGAACAAACTTTGTCGGTGCTGCACGTGAATTAAAGACACTTTTTCTTGAAGAAAAATCGAGCATAGCAATAGAAATTGCTGATCACCTTGCTACGAATGGGACAAACTGGCATTTTATCCCTCCCCATAGTCCCAATTTTGGAGGCCTTTGGGAAGCCGGTATAAAGGCAACAAAGCACCATCTGAAGCGCATCATTGGAAACACAACATTAACATTTGAAGAAATGACTACACTGTTATCACAGATAGAGGCTTGTCTAAATTCAAGGCCTATTTCAAAAATTACTGACAATCCTGACAACCCAACACCAGGTCATTTCTTAGTAGGTGAACCTCTGGTCTTAGCACCTGACTCGAACTATGATACTGCAAACGTTTCTACTCTCAGGAGATGGCAACTCACACAAAAAATGACTCGAGATTTTTGGCGTCGTTGGTCACAGGAATACTTAACTCAGTTCCACCATCGTTACAAGTGGACCCACAAAGTTCCCGAACCCGAAATTGGAGACGTAGTGCTAGTAATGGAAGATGATCTTCCCCCAGCCAGATGGCTGTACGGTGTTATCGTGGGCAAGCATCCTGGATTGGACGGAATTACTAGAGTGGTCAGTTTGAAATGTAACAATAATACTATTAAACGACCGATATGTAAATTGTGTTTTTTACCTAGTACTTCCTAATGGAATTAATATTTGATTCATGTGGATTAACCTATGTATCCTTTGTATTTTGATTTTGTTTGATTGTTTTGTTTAGTTTTAGTGTTACAATTGTAGGAAAATTTGAAATTTGTCCTTGGTGGGCAGAATGTCCAACCTCTTGAATATTAAATAGGAACATTTTTTGTACGAATACATTTTTGTATAGTTTAAGTTTACCTTAGTCACAGGTAGATGGCGCTGCCGTCAGTTACATCGCGGTATAGATTTATATTTGCTACAATGTGATATTTTAAGTTTAAATTTTGTAAACCAATCCAAAAACCTGCTAATATACGCATAGTATTTCAGTCAGTGTTTCATTTTTGGGACTTTTGTTCAGTTTTAATTTTAGTTTGTGCTTTTCTAGTTATATTTTATTTATGTTTCATTTTGTTTCTAATTGTAGTTAACTGAACTTTTTATTACCTACTGTTCTAATTAAAAATGGATGCTGTGTTTAAATAATTGGGTTGCACCCCAAACTTAATAATAATGTATTTTGTGTAAATCTATTCGCTGTTAACCTATTGGTGAACCATTCTTATAAATACATAATTAAATATCAGTAAAGCTTTCGACCGAGTGCATTATGTAACACTGTTACATAAGCTCTCTCGCCTTGGAATACACGGGAAGATACTTAATTGGATATCCTCATATCTTACTCACAGAAAACAAAAAGTGATCGTTTGTGGATAGGACTCTGATACCTTCTTAACAACATCAGGAGTGCCACAAGGGACACATTTAGGACCTATTTTATTTTTAGCTTTTATAAACGATTTGGTAGAAGAAATTCTCCACTGAAAATTCTTTTTTTGGGGACTATCTCTAAATTTACAATCTGTCTGATACTTTACTTTTACAAGAGGAGTAAGATCGAATTGCGCTTTGGACCACTACTGTAAATAAATTTCCCTTAAATATACAATAATGTAAGCATATAAAACTTGGTGCGAAACGAAATAAGTTTCTGCAGAACGTGTACTTTATGTAAGTAGCTATTTTACAAAATAAACTATATTAATTTGTACTCACGCAAATCTAGCTTTACACTTTTTACACTCTTTCTGATTGTTCTCCACATCACTTTGTTCTTCCTTGAGATCCTTCTTCACGTCGTCGTTGAGTTGTCCCTTGAGGTCAGCCGTCTGAGTGCGATGTTCGTGTAGATGAGCCCGCATGCGGTCCCTGGTCGCGCTCTCGTACCGGCACAGCACACACCGGTACAGCCGCCGGTGCGCCGCCGCGTGCTTCTTCAGGAGGCACTGCTTACTGAACCTGCGCTGGCAGATGTCGCACTCGTGCGGCCCGCTGCTCTGGGAATGGGAAACGTTTTACGGTTATTCGTCGGTGTAATGTGGGCGTACGATTCGATTTCTGTGACGTATATTTCACAGTCCACACTCAAAAACGAAAGTCTCGAGGTTTCGCGTCATGGCAATTTGACGAGCAGCACAATAAAGAAACTGAGCAAACTTTTATTTTATATATTTATTGTTTTATACCGGAGCAGCGTCTGCGCGTGAGACATAACGCACCTCGCTCCGCTCGCCCCGGGTGTCGCCGTCTCGCTCGCACTCGGCGCGGTGCCGGCGCAGCGCCTGCGCGTGCGAGATGCTCCACACGGTGTAGCTGGAGGACGACTTGCGCACACGCTGCTGGAACAGCCACGGTGGTTATGTACATGTCATTTGTAATATAGACCTAAGGAAGTGTATTTGTCCCCCACCTGCATCCTCCTGGTCTTGGTGTGCGCGAGCGCCACGTTGTCGTCGTCGTCGGAGCTGAGCCGGGGCGAGGGGGGCGAGGCGCCGCACTCCGACTCCTGCTTGATGTCGGCGCCTTTCTCCCACTGGAACATGCAGGGTTCGTTGTTCAAGCAAACTATATAGCATACATATATGGGCAACCTACCGGCCCGTTACGGTCTTTTATACTGCTGGTGCTGCATATTTTTTAACGGCTTGAACGTTTAAGTTAAGACGTTAAGAATACATCTGGATTTAATGACTTGAACGTAAAGAATACATGTGGATTTAATGACTTGAAGGTTTAGAATACATCTGGATTTAATGACTTGACCGTTTATAATACAACTGGATTTAATGACTTGAAGGTTTAGAATACATCTGGATTTAATAACTTGAACGTTTATAATACAACGGGATTTAATGACTTGAAGGTTTAGAATACATCTGGATTTAATGACTTGAACGTTTATAATACAACTGGATTTAATGACTTGAACGTTTATAATACAACTGAATTTAATGACTTGAACGTTTAGAATATATGTATATGGATTTAAATAACTTAACTGGCACCATTAAAATGCAAATGAATTACCAAAAACACATGAACGTTGTGATTTCTTTAAGTAATTTTGGTAAACAACGAATTGAAACATCCTCATGCTGATGATACCGTGATCATAGTACATGAAAAACAGTGGGATCTCACAATTCTTCGCACTGGAGAGTGCATGACGGATGTGTCAAGATGGCTGAGAAGTAATCTGCTTACACTGAATACAGAAAAAAGTAAATTTGTATGTTTTTACAAAACATTAGCTTCTCAGCCACCACAACACCTAAAATCTCTCAAAATTCATGCTCAATTCTATGTTACCCAAAATTGCAACTGTCCAGAAATTAAAAGAGTCGATACAATTAAATATTTAGGGATCATACTTGACGAAAAACTTAATTTTAAAGCTCACATCCCAAACCTCTCTGCTCGAATCAGAAAACTTATCCCAGTGATGAAGCGGATCCGACAAGGAGCTCCAATGGCCGTGATAAGACTGGTCTATATCAGCCTTTGCCAGTCTCTGCTTCTCTACTGCATTAAAGCTTGGGGAAATGCTTCAAAGACAATATTCATAACCGTAGAAAGAGAACAAAGATCAATACTCAAAGTACTACTTAAAAAACCATTTAGGTATCCGACTACCATTCTTCATCAGGAGTTCAAGGTACTAACAGTTCGCCAACTCTATATTTTGCGAGCCTCACTCACTCAACACCAGATAACAATTACATCCATGCAGTACCCTTCATTGTTGAGTAGAAGAATTTACAGAGCTGTCGTCCCATCTGTAAAAACCGCTTTCGCTGGGCGTTTCAGCAATGTTAGTTTTCCTTTTATTTATAACGCCATTTGCAAACTTACAGGCATTAAATCATCGTCAGTTAAGGAAACTAAGAGGACTGTAACAATTTATCTCTCCACATTGGATTACGACGCTACCGAAGCATTACTTCAACACCCCACATAGAGAGCCCATTAATCATTTAATTATTTATGTATTATTATTATTTATTTTTTATTATTATTTATTTCCTTAATTATATCTATTTTACCTATATGTAACACATATCTATTCTATCTATTAAACTAGTTTATTTACAAGTATACCTATGTACATTTATACATATATTTATACACACATTATAGTATAATTATAAATTTTAGTAGACATATTAATTTTCACTGTTTAAACAAGAAATTCTATCAAAGCCCTTATCACAAGCTGGTAATCCTATTTCTGGATCCCGCGTGACAAGCTTGACTTAGTTTGGGGTCCACTGTAAAACGCGGACACTTATTTTCTCTCTTTGTTTGTTAGCCTAAGGATTTTATTTTATAACATGTTTTAGTGTAAGTTTTTTCAAGTAAATAAAGAATTTGTATTGTATTGCATAAAATAAAGACTTATTGGAATAAGAATATTATTATAACTGCACAATGCAATTAATAAATAAGTTGACGTCAGTTATTCGATAATATTCACAAATGTCGGGCTTGCCTCATTCTGAAACCCTCTGAAACACACCGAACTAGGCGACTACTGGCACTTCGAGACCAACAAGTTATCATTTCTTAGAAATAATCATTACTATTTAGGTTAAGTAATTTGTTCGGTCCAGTTGTTGTCACAGGTCGACCAGTGTGCCAGGTCGGCGCGGTCGACCAGTGTGCTATCGGACAGTAGTCGAGTACATTCGCACCACACTAGTTGTAAGAAAAGCAGTTGACTCACCTCAAACTCTTGCTTGACCTGCGAGAAGACATCGTCCAGTTTGTCGTCCTTGTCTAGCGAGGCGGTGGGGTACGCGACGACTTCGGGCGGCGTCGTGAGCAGTCGGGGCCGAGCCCGAGGGTACTGGGGGGGGGGATGTACGCACGTTACTATGTGGATGATATAATATACTCTATGCATCGAGTCGACCCATTGGAGCACTGCTAAACATGTGCTATAGGGCCTACTTGTAAACGGAATTCCAAGTTTATTACGTAAAGGGCAATCACATTTTTACGCATTGAATTAGAAGCCTAATTTTTTGACAGTACTATGAGGCCGCAGGTTTCTGTAGTAGGGTGTAGTTTCTTGATATCTCGACGAGTGTCCCTCAGTCCCATTTTGTCATTTTGAGGTCCATCCATCCATCAGCCCGTATTCGTCTGCTGCTGATGCCGTGTTTGTCCTTTTTTGAGGTACTGAACCCTAAAATTTAAGTCTGACAGCTGAAATTTCTTTTAAAGGACAGTTATTTTGTCCCTCGTTCTGGGCCCCCTAAATGGGCTGCTTTCACTTTCGGAGCGGGCTCTTTCACCCTAGTCCGCATGGATGGTTTTCATTAAGGGGATGTTCTTTACTCAGTTAAGTAAGTAAATATGAGCGAGACTTACTGAGTGAGGGGCGGCGCCGTGGTACTCCCGCAGTAGCCGCACGGCGCCCCGCGCGTCCCGCATGAACCCCGCGCAGGCCCGCACGCGCGCGCCGCACTCCCAGCAGAGCCGCGCCGCCGGCAGCTGCTGCAGGTACTGGAGTGTGGGACATACAGAGAGGATGAATCAAAGTGGACTGATGAAAGTGAAAGGTAAAGCTCGACCGCGCCACCCTGAAGGACGTGTGCCGTTCAAACTGGCGACATACTGCACAAGGGTATTGTCAAAAGTACTCGGAACAGAATAGCTTAAGAGGTGTGTCAGGATCGTAGTAGATGGAAGTCTGTAGTCCCTGAGAACCCCCTGGGAGATGAGCGTGATGTTATGTATGTACTAGCTTTAACCCATGCTTTCCCTTACATTGATTTCGGGTAGTCTGTTAATAATGTAATAACTTTTTCTTCTCATGAAACTCATTTTGTATGTCTGACCCTGTGGCGATGTCGCTAGAGTCTAAATATTAACACAATGAAATAACTTTCTAAACAGGTTAAATAGTTGCTACACTCTAGACGGCAAGTAACTCACTGTAAACTGAGTATTTATACATATCATTGCAGTATGGGTAAGCAAATTCGCGAGTTGTGTTGAGACCTGGATAGCTCAGTTGGTATTAGTGTACGTTAAACATCGATAGTCTATTCATAGTATAATTGATGTTTTTGAAACAATCGATTGTCGGTTACATCGCTCTATTGCAACTGTCCATGTTTGGGGAAATCCGAAAAATAAGATAAGGCACATCGCCGCGCCGCCAACAGTCAGTACACATTTGCGACCCGCGAACCCTGGCCGTGTATTCAACATAACATCTTCTCTATCTATACATACCTATAAAATCCAATGTCTGTCTGTCTGTTCGTTCGCTTATAACTTGGGAACCACTCAATGGATTTTGATGCAGTTTTTATTGAAAGATCACATCACGCTATGACAAAAGGGAGCAGCTCAATGAGAGTTTTAGTGAAACATGTGAAAGGTTCGCCACCGTAGCGTATTCGATCGTCGTGGGTTCAATCCCACACAGCAGTAAAAATAAAAACTTTTTATTTTTTATTTTTGGCTCAGAATAAATAATTTCTTTTGAAAAACACAATTAAGCCGACATTATAGGTATATTTATCCTTTTACACAATACAAGAACCCTGGCGCTGAAAACAATGGTTCAGCACAGTAAGAACTGTTTACACTGATTGTAGGTACATTATGATTTTAGTAGGTTTTAATATTTTAATATAATGTTAATATAAATATTTTGCTTTTGTAAGCTTTTCACTGAGTTAAATACACAATAAAGCCGACATTATAGGTATATTTATCCTTTTACACAATACAAGAACCCTGGCGCTGAAAACAATGGTTCAGCACAGTAAGAACTGTTTACACTGATTGTAGGTACATTATGATTTTAGTAGGTTTTAATATTTTAATATAATGTTAATATAAATATTTATTTATCCTTTTACACAATACAAGAACCCTGGCGCTGAAAACAATGGTTCAGCACAGTAAGAACTGTTTACACTGATTGTAGGTACATTATGATTTTAGTAGGTTTTAATATTTTAATATAATGTTAATATAAATATTTTGCTTTTGTAAGCTTTTCACTGAGTTAAATACACAATAAAGCCGACATTATAGGTATATTTATCCTTTTACACAATACAAGAACCCTGGCGCTGAAAACAATGGTTCAGCACAGTAAGAACTGTTTACACTGATTGTAGGTACATTATGATTTTAGTAGGTTTTAATATTTTAATATAATGTTAATATAAATATTTTGCTTTTGTAAGCTTTTCACTGAGTTAAATACACAATAAAGCCGACATTACAGGTATATTTATCCTTTTACACAATACAAGAACCCTGGCGCTGAAAACAATGGTTCAGCACAGTAAGAACTGTTTACACTGATTGCAGGTACATTATGATTTTAGTAGGTTTTAATATTTTAATATAATGTTAATATAAATATTTTGCTTTTGTAAGCTTTTCACTGAGTTAAATACACAATAAAGCCGACATTATAGGTATATTTATCCTTTTACACAATACAAGAACCCTGGCGCTGAAAACAATGGTTCAGCACAGTAAGAACTGTTTACACTGATTGCAGGTACATTATGATTTTAGTAGGTTTTAATATTTTAATATAATGTTAATATAAATATTTTGCTTTTGTAAGCTTTTCACTGAGTTAAATACACAATAAAGCCGACATTATAGGTATATTTATCCTTTTACACAATACAAGAACCCTGGCGCTGAAAACAATGGTTCAGCACAGTAAGAACTGTTTACACTGATTGTAGGTACATTATGATTTTAGTAGGTTTTAATATTTTAATATAATGTGAATATAAATATTTTGCTTTTGTAAGCTTTTCACTGAGTTAAATACACAATAAAGCCGACATTATAGGTATATTTATCCTTTTACACAATACAAGAACCCTGGCGCTGAAAACAATGGTTCAGCACAGTAAGAACTGTTTACACTGATTGCAGGTACATTATGATTTTAGTAGGTTTTAATATTTTAATATAATGTTAATATAAATATTTTGCTTTTGTAAGCTTTTCACTGAGTTAAATACACAATAAAGCCGACATTATAGGTATATTTATCCTTTTACACAATACAAGAACCCTGGCGCTGAAAACAATGGTTCAGCACAGTAAGAACTGTTTACACTGATTGCAGGTACATTATGATTTTAGTAGGTTTTAATATTTTAATATAATGTTAATATAAATATTTTGCTTTTGTAAGCTTTTCACTGAGTTAAATACACAATAAAGCCGACATTATAGGTATATTTATCCTTTTACACAATACAAGAACCCTGGCGCTGAAAACAATGGTTCAGCACAGTAAGAACTGTTTACACTGATTGCAGGTACATTATGATTTTAGTAGGTTTTAATATTTTAATATAATGTTAATATAAATATTTTGCTTTTGTAAGCTTTTCACTGAGTTAAATACACAATAAAGCCGACATTATAGGTATATTTATCCTTTTACACAATACAAGAACCCTGGCGCTGAAAACAATGGTTCAGCACAGTAAGAACTGTTTACACTGATTGTAGGTACATTATGATTTTAGTAGGTTTTAATATTTTAATATAATGTTAATATAAATATTTTGCTTTTGTAAGCTTTTCACTGAGTTAAATACACAATAAAGCCGACATTATAGGTATATTTATCCTTTTACACAATACAAGAACCCTGGCGCTGAAAACAATGGTTCAGCACAGTAAGAACTGTTTACACTGATTGCAGGTACATTATGATTTTAGTAGGTTTTAATATTTTAATATAATGTTAATATAAATATTTTGCTTTTGTAAGCTTTTCACTGAGTTAAATACACAATAAAGCCGACATTATAGGTATATTTATCCTTTTACACAATACAAGAACCCTGGCGCTGAAAACAATGGTTCAGCACAGTAAGAACTGTTTACACTGATTGCAGGTACATTATGATTTTAGTAGCTTTTAATATTTTAATATAATGTTAGTATAAATATTTTGCTTTTGTAAGCTTTTCACTGAGTTAAATACACAATAAAGCCGACATTATAGGTATATTTATCCTTTTACACAATACAAGAACCCTGGCGCTGAAAACAATGGTTCAGCACAGTAAGAACTGTTTACACTGATTGCAGGTACATTATGATTTTAGTAGCTTTTAATATTTTAATATAATGTTAATATAAATATTTTGCTTTTGTAAGCTTTTCACTGAGTTAAATACACAATAAAGCCGACATTATAGGTATATTTATCCTTTTACACAATACAAGAACCCTGGCGCTGAAAACAATGGTTCAGCACAGTAAGAACTGTTTACACTGATTGCAGGTACATTATGATTTTAGTAGCTTTTAATATTTTAATATAATGTTAATATAAATATTTTGCTTTTGTAAGCTTTTCACTGAGTTAAATACACAATAAAGCCGACATTATAGGTATATTTATCCTTTTACACAATACAAGAACCCTGGCGCTGAAAACAATGGTTCAGCACAGTAAGAACTGTTTACACTGATTGTAGGTACATTATGATTTTAGTAGGTTTTAATATTTTAATATAATGTTAATATAAATATTTATTTATCCTTTTACACAATACAAGAACCCTGGCGCTGAAAACAATGGTTCAGCACAGTAAGAACTGTTTACACTGATTGTAGGTACATTATGATTTTAGTAGGTTTTAATATTTTAATATAATGTTAATATAAATATTTATTTATCCTTTTACACAATACAAGAACCCTGGCGCTGAAAACAATGGTTCAGCACAGTAAGAACTGTTTACACTGATTGCAGGTACATTATGATTTTAGTAGGTTTTAATATTTTAATATAATGTTAATATAAATATTTTGCTTTTGTAAGCTTTTCACTGAGTTAAATACACAATAAAGCCGATTTTGAAGGTTTTAATTTTAAGCTAAGAAACTTACTAAAAAACAGCACTATATTTTGCTATTCTGAAGGGCACACCAACTAAAATTAGCAATTCTTTTAAACGCTGTTAAATCAAACTAAATTTTTTAAATTCAATGAAATGACAGCTCTAAAATATGCCTTCAAATTACCAAAACAAGTTAAAATCACAAAATTGAGTAAATTATGGCTGTCAAACTAAAATTTTAGTTTGAAGTTCATAAAATGGTGACTTGAAAATGGCTCTTCGTTTTAACTCTACTTAAGTATAATTCTATGTATGTCAAACTAAACTAAAAAGCCTTCAAAATCAGCTTTAAATAAGAAGTTCATAAATTAAATATTTTCAAGACATGCATCAGTTGAATAAATGATTTTAATTTAGTTAAAATATATATAACCTTATGCTACGACTAATTAGTAAAACCTACATTTAACAAAAGTCACAAAACAAATGTTTCATCTTAGAAGAGCCATCTCAGCGCAGTGCACCAAACACCCTGACATTAAAAATGGAACGTAAGTACATTGAATAGCATCAGGGATGAGCAGGAAACACATGTGGAATCCGCTAGATGGCATTGAGTAACTAAGTTACTAATGACATGACTGTATATATTTCCTGTGTCTGTTATTATAATCACAAAATATTTGTGTTATTGCATTACTATGTAACGTTTTATGGGTTCCGCAACGCCGTCTGTCCGTCCATATGTCATGGGTCTCCTTGCAGATGGAATGAGTTACCTACAGATCTGAAAATGTGGATTTATTGTGTAAAAGTAAAATGTAACCAAAGCCGAATAATGAAAAAAAAAATTATGAAATAAACATTCAAGAGGGGTCCAATACATTAAAAAAAATTGAGAACTACGCAATGGATTTTGATGCAGTTTTCACTGAAAGATAAAGCATTTATTTGGGAAGGTTTTAGGCGATGTATCATGAATGACAAAAGGAAGCAGAGCAATGAGAATTTCAGTAAAACATTGAATGGAAACCCCGACTGGTACAATATGTTTTTAAATTTTTTTATTTTATTTTTAAAATAAATATTTTCTTTTGTAAAACAAAGGTGACCAGGATCTGTTGATAGGACTGGAAGATGGGTACGGGATCTCCTCAACGGACTACAGCAGACCCTTCGAGTTTGGGCTTATTTGATTAGTCTTTATTGGTACTTTGATAAAATATGGTGACCAGGGTCTGATGATGGGACTGGAAGATGGGTACGGGATCTCCTCAACGGGCAACAGCAGACCCTTCAAGTTTGGGCTTATTTGATTGGTATTTATTAGCACTTTGGTAAAACATGGTGACCGTTGCATATTGTCGTTCAAAAAATCATATTCTTTTGTTTTCTTTATTTCCACGAAAATATCTGCGACGCGGGCGGAGCCGCGGGCAAAAGCTAGTAAGCAAATAAACGTAAATTAGTGAATCAAATCTTGTTTTAACAGCAACTGCACCAGTTTTCTCCTCGAGTAAATTAAGTCCCGCCGATTTAGTCATTCTCATTTTTATTCTTTGAGGATAATTACCTGGATAGGGACATTTTCCTGGGGTTAATGCTATAAAATTCGCAAGTGAGTATTAAACTAAACATGAATAAATGATGCATTTGAAATTATTTTACAATAAAAGAAGCCAAAAAGTTTGCAAAATATTCATTGTGTGGGGACAAGTTTTACCATACCACCAATTTAATGGATCACCTCAAAAGGAAACATTAAGAAATGTGGACATGGTATCTACATCTACTCATGTTTTTGATTTAATTCACTTTATGTTTTAAATAAAAGTATAAAAATGGCAGGTGTTATTCAATAAATTCAAGATAATTTTCCTACAACCAAAAAAAATCAAACTATCAATATTTAACTTTGTATTTGTATGTGTTTGCACTTTTTAAATTATTAAATGATGTCCTGTAGGTCCGTGTGTCT
This sequence comes from Ypsolopha scabrella, assembly GCA_910592155.1. Classification (NCBI taxonomy): domain Eukaryota; kingdom Metazoa; phylum Arthropoda; class Insecta; order Lepidoptera; family Ypsolophidae; genus Ypsolopha; species Ypsolopha scabrella. Next base: position 19,436,562 of record OU342986.1, read on the forward strand.
TATGGCATAGGCCTCCTCCAGCTCCTTCCACTGTTGGCAGTCTTTTGTTACTCTGGTCCAGTAAGGGCCAGCAGTGAGTTTGAGGTCGTCCTCCCATCTCCTTACTTCAAGTTCTCTTCCTTTTGCCATCTCTTGGTTGCCATACAGTGATCCTCTGACTCCACTTACCCTGTTGGCATCGCACCATGTGGCCTTTACAATGTTGATAACCATCTAAACGCTGCCTTACATTTACCATTTCGTGATATTTCCTGACAAATCAATTTACTAATTATTTCGTGATGTACATCTTTTTTGAAAATGACTAAATTAAGCAAACTCAAAATCCTTTCTCCATCTTTCTAAATCTAAATCAAAAAGCCTAACAAAAGACAGACCGCCCAGACTCAAAAATATTTAGGCGCACATGGTCATAAAAAGACAAACATGTCCGGCTGAATCTGGACATCTAGGCAACACTACCATGTTAGGCCTGCGAAGTGAAAAGATTTGTCAGTAGGTTGGGTTTGGTGTTTGAAATAATCAGCCTTTTTCTCTGTTAACGTCACGCGGGGAGGTTTCTTTCATGCATCCCTATAATGTAATGCCTAATTTCATCGCACCAACATCCTTCACTCACAAACCCCGCATTCACTTTTTGAAAGTGGCCGCCTTAGAAAAGGGCCCATTTTTTACAGCAGTCTAAAATTCCGTCCTCGTAGCAATTTTCCCTCAGTGCCCCTACCTACACCATAAACGGGTTTTTGATTCCATGGGTTACCTGTGCATCTTCAGCGTTCACCAAGCAGTAAATGGTGTTCCAATGTTTATCATGGATTGGGTGAAGATTTCTGTCTCTCGATAAACAGAATACACATATTTCACTCATCTCAATAACTTTCACTGCATATTTCTTTTAATTTAGAGAGGAAATTGTCGAAATTGAGCAATAAATTGATTGATCGTTGCGTTCTCGCTTTCTTTTTCCCTTCCCTTCCCTTTTTGACGTTTGTTTTTGTTTTTTTTTTTTTTTTGGTTTTTGGTCCCACTTAGTGCTAAGGCAAAGGAAACTTAGCCCGTACAGCCATGAGTGAGGTTATCTGTTGTACACATAATTGATTACAACACTAAAATTAAAAAATAGTCGACTAAGAACGTAACTGTTTTTGAGACTACTTAAAAAATAATTTATTTTGTAAAACTTAAATAACAATGTTCATCAAAACTAAACTAATTAAAAATTAAAATTACCTAGCAATTTAAATATTATACAAATAAATAAAAGAAAGGGAAATTTTGGACACCTATTTAATGGAATAAATAAAATATGCTGGCCAGATCGCTACCGTCGTTGGGCAAGGTACCCAAAAGGCTGGTGGCATTGCCTCGCTGGATCGCGAGGCTAATCCGCTGACCAAAATATGTCCCAGCCCTTTGGTTACCTGAAGCGTCGATCAGGCGCGACGAGATCTCCTTAAAGAGTTGTCGCGCTTCTGGTCCCCATGGCCCGAGAGTCTCTACGCCGAAGGGCACAAACATGTAGCCCTCTCCTAAGGCCGCATATTTGCGCCTCTTGGAGCCCTCTGCAGATGCCGCAGCCGCGCCCGCTCTGACTGAGGTCGCTTGGAGATGAGACGCTGCCATCGTGTCGACACATGTAGCGTCCCATACCAGCGACCTACCATGCTTCCATGGTATGATCGTCATTCCGTCGGGCCTTTTGCCGTCTTCACGTATGACGCCATTTGGTTCCAAAATGGCCGGAACACTGGCACTGGCTAAGGCCCTACGGATGACGTCATTAAGAGCGGCATGACGCGGCAAGCGACCAGCACTGTGCTGGCACGAAAGGCCATGATGACCAAGCTGATCGACCGCTTTACCACAACGGCAGCGATGAGGCTCATTTGTCCGTGCACCCAGTCTCAGACAGGTGGCCAAAGTAAATGTTGTTTTGTCAAGCAGAGCCGAAGGGAGAGCGTTTAACCAATAACCTGACTCTGGTTCGCTGGACGCCAAAAGACGAGCTCGGTCTGCAGGGTTTAATGAGGTATCCAGAAGGTTCTTTTGAACCTGGATACAGAGCGGCTCGTCCCATGACCTCTGCGAAGACAGAGTCATCGGGAGGTTAGTACACGGACCAGCAGTGTCAGTCCATGCACTCCTGGCCTCAGCCAAGCACGCGACCTCAACATCACCAAGTGATGGGTTTATAATTCTGCCAAAGAGGTCCATCGTGCTGTAAGCTGAGGACAAGAATGCAGGGAGTGCCACATTGGACACCCTTCGGATTCCTAAACCGCCAAATCGGATCGGTAGACTGGCTTGGGTCTAGCTCCGGTCATTTAAAGGGCAATTTAGAATTTCCACTAAAGTTGTTCTAATTATTTCATCTATATATACCAAAAGTGGGGAATGTTTCCAGAGGGTGCTACAACGTAGCACGTACGTGAACTTTGGCGTAAAGAGACAGAATTTAATTATGCAGTATGCTATATGTGGTCTGATCATTTTTAGAAGACTATATGATTCCTGAAATTTTGAAATTTGTTCCGAAATGAAACAGGGGAGGGAATCATCCAGTACTGGGGCACCTAGGAGGCGAAGCGATTCTTCGTTTATGATTTTAATGTTTGGAGCCAGTGTATTAAATTTGGTTATAATGTCATTTTTAACGTGAGGAGACAAAGAGTTATTCAAAAATAATTCGCATTTTGAAAAGTTTAAATTTAGTCCGATAGAGTGGAAATTTTGAATTAATTTCTTCAAGTCTGTTAGAACCGAGTCCGCTTCGCCTCCCAGAGTCCCATCGTCCAAATACCAAACATTAAATTTAGATTTGAGGCAGGTGATTTGTGGTTGTATGGCCAAACTGAAAATGGCTGGTCCGAGTGGGTCACCCTGCTGGCAGCCAACGGCAGATTGCAACAAATGGTTTTTATATACGAGTTTGGAGGGCGAGCTGTAACACTGCCATAAATAATGAAATACTGCAGGAATATTCTCCCTGACTTGTGTCAACAGGGCGCCCCTATCTATTGAGTTAAACGCGTTCTGCACATCCACTTTCAGCAGAACCTCCCCTCCGCCGTGTTCAAGGAAGGTCCGAGCCACGTGCACGGCGGCTCCACACCCTCCCTTAGTCCCAAAGCCTAACTGCACAGGCTGAAATTTGTTCACTAAATCTGGTTGAATATGTCTACAGCAGATCTTTGAGACCACACGACGGATGGTGTTCCCAACTGCGATCGGCCGGATGCCTCCGTCCTTTTTTTTGAGTGCACAAAGATTAGCACCGTAGAGAATGTCAGTAACGTCGTCACACACTTTCCCAGCCAGCATAAGGTTCACAAGCCGGGTCACGTCTTCCAAGAGGGCACGACCAGTCTCACCCGGGGCGCCGTAAATGAGATGTTTGAAGTGCTGTGGCGTCAGCCCATCAAGACCACCAGCCGAACCATTCCTGAAAGACGCGATCGCGGCTTGCACCTCCTCTGGTGTTGCTTCAGGAGTACGCCCAGAGGGATCAGGGGCATCAGGTAAATACGATGAGGTTGCTGGCAGTGGATGTTTCGACTCTAGGGATGAAAGGGTCTCCGAGGTGTCAGGTGCGACTGCATCACTTGAGAAGAGAATCTGGGCAGCTCCTCTTATATCTCCATCGTTAATTTTAGTTTCGACCCTTTTACCAATATTATGAGTGTTGTTTAATTTTCTTGTGAGATCCTCTGCTTCTTTTAAATTTACTGGTTGCTTACAGTTTTTCTTAATTTCTTGTGTTAGGGAACTGCCATTATCTCTTCCTTTAGGCACGTGCAGAGTCCGGTATGAAAAAGTGAGCAGATCCTCCCAGCTGGCTTTATCGTTGTTATCAAGAACTTTCCGTATATAAGAGGACAGAGAGGTAGCCACCGTATTTCTGGCCCCTCGTGGGATCCTTTTAACCGTTGGAAGAGATGACTTATATTTACTAATCTCTAACCAAAAAGGATTATCAGTTGATCTAGAAGTGCTTAGATCGTCGACAGACACATTTTTGTGGCATTTTGATTTATGAATGTTTAGACCTCTCTGTCCTCTGTATACGCGAGACGACTGGGGGCAATCCGGACAAAGCACGAAGTCCTGTGACGCTGCCGACTGACTCCTCGATGATGGGCCAGCCGTCTGAGACATCAAAGACAATAAATAAAATTTTAATAAATGTATGTCGTTGGAATAAATAGGTGCCAAATTACAAAACTTAAAAGGTACAATTTTATAATAAAAACATGGAATATCTACAACTTGGGCCTAAAATGTACAAAGAAAATAATACGAATAATAATATGTAAAATATAAAAGTATCCTTGGTTATATTGCCTTAAAAAACTAAAAATAGATGTCCCAATTAGTTTATATAGTTCAAATCACTCACTATCTTGTTATGAAGTCCTTTCATTTATTCAGTGATATGCGATACCTTAGTTCGTAGATTATATTACCGATATATCTGATTTAATTGTCTCCTAGTGGGACCGAACACAAGTGGCAACTGAAGACTTGTAGTTCGCGTAGACTTCGTCGTAGCTTGTGTCTAATCCGTGGGCGTAGCAATCTTATTTTCGAGTAAAAGATAATAATAAAGCTTGGGGTAAACACTGGTGTCCAATTTATCGTCTTTTTGAATGTTTTGATCAAGAAATAAAATTATTTATAAAATAAAAATATATGTTGACTTTTTCATTGACATTGACCATAGAGTTTTCGCCTTCTTTGAGACTACTTGTACTTTTATTCCACATATATTTATTTTTGTTCTAACTTAGGCTACCGGTTTCGTATTACACATCATCGGGCCAACAAATTATTAATTATTTAACATGACAGAAAGAAAACAAAAGAAAATTTAAATAATTAATAATTTGTTGGCCCGATGATGTGTAATACGAAACCGGTAGCCTAAGTTAGAATAAAAATAAATATATGTGGAATAAAAGTACAAGAATTTGTGTATAATTTATTCAAGATGATATTCCACCAAGAACCATCAATCGAATCCATCCAATATTTGTTTTGAGACGTTTCGAGGTGATTAAAATTTGCCTTTTATTTTGGGATTCAAGTAAAAATAATACTTGAAATAATAATATTTTATCTGTCATATTATATAAGGTCCTAATTCATTTTGAGAAAATTTAATTTTTGTTTATTCATCACATATAATATACTCAGCTGATAACACTGAACAATTTTCCCAAAGAAACGCACTATCCAAAATGCACCGTTCCGAATATATTCACGACAAAATTTTATTAATGCGACGCAAGTATACGTGGGGCTAAGCTGACTTCAGACTACCGACCGACAGCAGTGAGCCAGTGACGCACTGCCACTGCCGTGCCGCGAGCGCCACAGAAGATACATTTTCTGTTCTTTAGCGAGCGCGATCCAGGCAACTAATTTTGGGTTCTATTTGTTTTGATTATACTTTTTTATGTATCGTTACAACAAGTAGGTATGCGCAAAATCAATCAGCTGTGTGGCTAGCACGTGCCAGAGATACAGCGTCTATCTATCCTACTCGTGATATGGCGTTTACCGCGTTTGTCGATGTGCGGGAGAGCACGTATAATGAAAAGATAATGTACCGACGGTGCATGCTAGAAACTAGACCCCCCTCGTCCTTGCGCGGCACGTGGCAAACGAGCTGTCCTTTTGTGTAAGTGTCATTCATTAGTATCCTATCAATTAGGTATATCATTTATCACATAAGTAAGTAGTCAGCCACAGACCACTTTAGTCAGCTGATGATAACTTTCTCAGAGAAACGCTTTCTCTAAAATGCATCGTTCCGAAGATACTCGTAGGTAGGTATTATTATTTACTACGTAAAGTTTAATGCACCAAACGTCCGCTTTTGAAATGTACGATGACCTTGAATCTGCCGCATGTTGTCGTCTGGCAACTAGGTATTATAGGGTTCTGTGCTTTGTTGGAACGACAAATGTGAAATCAACTAATCAGTGGAATATTAATTATTGGCAGAAACAGAAAAAACAAAATATCATTAAATAAAATTAAATATAACTAAAATAATAACAATGTTGTAGGAACGAGTAAACTTAATTTGGTGGAAAATCGGAAAGAATAGATTTTATTTTACCAACAGCAGGTTTTGAAAATTCAAGTGAGATGTCACTGATGGAGCGTATTTTCAAGCAAAACACTTACACAATGACGGAACCCGTTCATTGTTTACGGTACTCATACACGACACGACTATTTGAACCAACATCACAAAATTTTATTGCGCTGTTTAAAAAAGATGCCGACAAAAGATCCCCGGATTTCCCCGGTCACCGCCTCGGACTCAGTTCGATTATTACTATTGCTTATTATTACTAGACAGATGATCGGCTTGAATGCTTTAGTTTAGCAGGAACTTTTATTTATGAAACACTTGCGATAATTTTGTTAAAATTAGGTTTGGCTAATTATATCGTTTCTAGTAGAGACATAAGTAATTGTTTTAGTACAATGAAAGAGAACAATTTTATTTACTGTGGATGGACTTCTTTGCTGTAACTGTGTGTGAGTGACAGAGTTGGAAAAAACAGTTCTTTTTAAAAAGATCAAAACATCCTGTTTAATCAAAATTAAAAAAATCATGTTTAAAACAAATATTTACTGATATTTTTTTTGCGGCTGTTTTAAACACGTTTAGAACATGTTTTAAACATGTTTAAAACATTTTTTGGGCATCGTATTGGTATGTTATGTATATTTAAAATTGATTAAAAAGCGTTTTTTAAATGTTATCATTACCTAATCATTTATTGAGTGAAAAATAATAAGTGCTTTCCCAATAAACACGAAACGTAGAAATGCTTAAAAATACAAGTACACACCGACACCACCCGTTCTCGTCTTTATGTTTGGGGAAACCCCCGTAATCGCACCGATTAACAGAAAAGGATGCGTTAAAAAAAAGAGAAATAACGACAACACGTTCGATATAAGGAAAAAATAATAATTAATATGCTAAAAAGCAGTATTTTATATATGAGTGTTTTAAACACGTTTAAAACAATCTGTTTTAAACAGTGTTTTATAAACAAGGGTGCTTTTTCTCGGTGTTTTAAACACTGTTTAAAACATTTGTTTTAAACAATGCCAACCCTGGTGAGTGACACTCTGTGTTGTGTTTGTTTTTATAATTTTTCGTATGGGAGGATGTTGAGCATTTTTCTTTTAAATAAAAATTCAATACTATTAAGCTAATTAACTTGTAGTAAAAGGAAATTTACTTGAAGAGTACGAATTTTTGTGTGGGTTCAGTCGGTTAGAAAACAGAAGTTTTTCCTATTCTTTAGGGCTCGTTGCCATGCACCGCGCCGCGCCGCCGCACGCGCTGTAACCAGCTGATTTGTTACCTATATATTTGCGTTTCATGAATAAACTTTTGTAGTGAATATCTTCGGAACGGTACATTTTAGATAGTGCGTTTTCTTGGGAAAATTGTTCAGTATTATCGCTGAGTATAAACAGAAATAATATATATATACCTATTTAGTATGAGATCACGTCGCTTTTTGACGTTTCTAAGATTGAGTCCGGACTCAAAATGCACTCTGAATCTCTCCCTCAGAGTGCAGTTTGAGTCCGAACTCAATCATACAAACGTCAAAAACTGACGTGTTCCCATACTAGAGTGACGTTTGTAAGATTGAGTTCCTCTTGAGTTTTGACTCAAAATGCACTCTGAATCCCAGCCAAAATGCACTCTGAATCTCAGCCTTAGATTGTGGCAATTTTTTCGCTACACTACACAATATGGGTACCTCTAGCAGCTGGCAATACTCGGCAAAATAATAACGCAACAAAGCGAACGTTTGACGATGCCTCCTGTAGAAGTGTAGACAGCAGCTGTCTACAATGCCACCAGAGGCAGTGTAGACACCTCCAAAAAAAAAGACGTTTCTCTTTCTGTACAAAGAGAATGTTTCTGTATGCATGCAACGTAGGTACATACCTACATTAAAAAAAACTGTGTGTTCATAAATTGTTTATTTATTTTACATATTTATCACAGAAAATACCTTGGTATCGTCTAACAAAGAATAAGGCTGTGCCGTACACCCTTTGTGTTACCTGTATTGATTAATTCTCTGGTCAAACAGACAAAACAAGTGGAAAAGATACCCATACAATGGCAAAGAAAATAGAAAATATCGACACTTTAGTTTGCCCGGCGTGCCTGTGCATCGATCCGCCCCTCCACGAGATAGTTGACGCAAAACAGAAACGATTCTATCTGGATGCGCTACGGGAGATACAGGTTACTTGCTCTAGTTCTGTTATTTAATTGATTATAAACAAAAAGAATGATCACTTCATTAAGGCCCCAGTACACATTGGCTGATGCGTCGGTCAGAGTGAAGGGGACAATACTATGCGAGTAAGGGAGAATATGCGGAAGGACTCTTTTAAACAGGACCTTATATGCAAGTTGGGGGGAGGAGGGGGAACCATGGGGGGCGAGGAAATTCATAGTTTTTTTTTAGATTTAAAAAAAATTGAGGTTATGTTTTCTTAACATTTACTACCTACACATTATATCTTTCTTGTATCCCCCCCATGGAACTTCCCCAATCCGGAAAAGTGTTGTTTTTGAGTCATGTTTTTTTTTGTAAACTTTCACTAGATTAGTGACCCAAACTTACTTCAGCTACTGCTCCGGTGCTGCAGAAAGTGCAGCCCCTTCTCCTTACGTAATGAAGCACAGACACCCATGCAGCTTCGGCTTGCTGGACTAGCCTCAGCCGCTGCGGCTCGTACAGGTGCCTGCACTTTATTACAGCAGGCGGGGGCTGCCCTCCCTCCGCACCTCCAGCTTTTTATATACACTCTAGGGATAGTAGCCACAAGACTGTGTAGAGTCAGGGTGCACTGATATGATTTTGCAACAAATTTGACCTATTTTATCATTGAAGTTGGGGAATGACAGATGAGCTATTCTAACCTAGGTAGTTTTTTTAAACAGATTTCTACATAATATATACCTTATTAAATTGCGTGAAAAGCAATAAAAAAGAACAAAAGTTGAAGTTATCTTCGCAATTTTTTTTTTATAACTTATACTTGCGATTGTCGGCACTTGGTGAAACATGGAAAGCATCTTGATCAAAACCACTTGTACACTGTTTACACAAAATTTACTAAACTATAGGTACTTTTAACCCAACCGGCTTCGAAATCTAATTCATTTTCAAGGGCTTAACAACTCATTTTAATGTTTTAAGACAAAAATTTCTTTTTTTTTATTTTTTCACAAATTTTTCAGTTCCTCGCCCTGAAACTTCGTGAGATTGTTCAGAACAGCAAGAAATAACTATATTTAAAAAATGGAGAGCGTTCAACAGGTCCTGTGTATAAGAGACGAGCCGAATAGGCTACATTCCATTTAGTCTTGAAATATTTTTTTTTAGCTAGGTTGTATCTCTTGTAGATTCTCTGGCCCGAGTGGTTGCCTCGAGACTAGCTGTTCAGTTTTGCCTTATTCATCTTAAGGTTGGGGCTCCATTTCTTTGGTTCAAGTGACATTGAGGGCAAAAAGATTAATATTCAATGTATAGTACCTATCCTTTTTCCTAAAGATAGAACATTAGTATTGCACCAAACTACACAGTAAAAAAACACAAGCATAGGCTGTTAGACTTTGGAACTCGCTCCCAGCAAGCATTTGTGATTGTCCCTCTCTGAATATATTTAAAAGGCGTCTGAAAGAGCACTATTTATCACTCTCATGAGTATCATTTGTATTTATTTTATACTATTATAAGTAGTATAGTATTTTAATAATAAGTATCATTATTATGTATGTATATGCTACCAGCCAAACCCCTTTGTCCTAGACCAAACTAGTTCATATATGGTAAAATCATATTTATGTTAAAACTTAAGACGTCGCCTTGCTCCGCTCCTCTCGGCTCCTGCATTTATTTTATATTTATCCCGAGGTTACGCACACTAGAACAAAGTGCGTGTGCATGCAGTACTACAACCACAGCCAAACAGACTTCGTGAGATAGAATATTTGTAACAAAGGTTGACTTTTGCTTGTGTCTACACAAATGTGACAAACAATACAATATAAGGGTGAGCTGTAGGTTGCTTTTCTTATATGAGCAGTTGTTTTTGAGTTTCATCGAGAATAGTTTCTCCTGTATAAATGCAGCACAGCTTCTTAAACTAATAAAACATTCAAAACAAATCATGAAAGTCTGTTGAACATGCAGTTTGCAGTTTGTCAACTGGGCTACATCAAACTGTAAATACCTACTTTCTCTCCAATCACTATCCCACATAATGAAAGCTCAAGTGGACATTCAGTAAATCAGCCATTTATTCAAGATAAATTATTTACATTTGTGATAAAATAGTTAATTTTAATAATTTTATTTTCTTGTTTTAATTAATTACCGCCATCTGGTAGGCGAAGGCCTCTCCCTGCTAACCTCTTCCACTGTATACGGCATGAACATTAGGTTTACATTAAAATATAAAACAATTACGTACTGATAATTTAGTCTGAAAATTATCTGCTTGACAATTATCTGATCTCAACATTTTGAAACACATTCAAATTCAAATTTATTTATTTTTCAACAAAAATATACAAACCATAAAGCAACTGGCTCCCAAAAAGTTAAAACTGAGATTCAGGAGCCAGTTTCTCCTCTTATTTACAAAATTAAATGTTTGTGTTAGCGTAATAATTATTTACTAAATTTACACAAATGTGTAAATTGTGTACATTTTAGGTTTAATTTACTTTTCTATCTTATTATTATTATTTTTTAAATTTCAAGTATAAAACTATTAGACGATAGATTGTCTTATATTATATTCTAAAATGTATCATATATTCTAGAGAATAACAAACAAAAGAAGAAAGGAGAGTGTATGAGTGTGAGGGTGAGTATAGTATGTGTGAGTAGCGTGTGTGTGTAGTGTATAAACGTAGGGTGAGGATGAATGTGTAGTGTGTGTGAGGACGTGTATTTGTGTATTTAAACTACTAATATAGTATAATATATAAATCTCGCCATATCTACTTTTTTATGTGGAAGACTAGTGGGTCGAGCAAATCTTCGGTCTCCTGGTATGTTAAATTTTGGATCCAGTCCTTGATGGCAATTTTACATCGTCGTTGAGGAAGAGGGTAAATATGGATTTCTCTGTTTATCTTGTTGTAGAGGCGTCCACACAAGCTCGGATAGTGGTGATTTGCTAATGCCGTTTTAAACAAAGGAATTTTGCAGACAAGGTCATTGCGGCGCTTTTCTGTTATCAAGTTCGGATCATACGACGTACCCGCGTAACTGAACGGTTGTTATGGTTGACCTTTAATTAAAAAAATGACTTCGAATAGTGTAATAACGACGTGTACCGCTTGTAAAATAGTGATAAACGAGCTTCTAGCTTACGTGCATAATAAAATTGATGTTATGGACGAGCTTGGCTTAGCACAAATATGCCAAAGTGGTTTTACATCAACGGACATCTCTCAAGCAAAAACGCTATTGTGTGAAATCGTCGCAGATACTTCATATCAGGGACAAAGATCTTCCCGTCGAGGAGACGGCAAAGAACTCCGAGACATCAAGGATATCATACGCATCCTAAAAGAAGTAAATCCAGATGAATTACCGATATTTGTCGCCCAGAACCTAAGCAAACTACCGCCGGTTGATTTTGATCATATTGATGTCACGCGACTGCTTAAAGATATTATGGCACTTAAAATGGAGCAGGCAAGAGTTCGTTCTCAGTACGTCACCCTCCAGCAGTTTGAAGAGGTAACTGAGATGCTGCATTCACTCAAAAACTGCAGATTGCCTCCCCCCTTTGCAAAGGTAAACAATGGCCGCGACCCACTTTTATTAGATAGTGGTCCGATTGGCATCAGTCACTTTACACATGCTAACACTGATACAAAATGCACCGTGACCCAACTAATCACGAATACGAGTACAAACAATGAAATTTTAATAAACACAGAATCATGCATGACTGGTCCGCCTGCCGACACGCACGTTAACGCCTCTGACGAGACGTTACCTGCGACTGCGCCTGCGCCACTGCTGCCGCCAGGGCCTGCGCACCGCGCGTCCCAGGTGTCACAGGCGCATGTAGCACCCTCCCCGCTCCCTGCAGCAAGGGGAACTAAGATAACGGGACCGAACTCAGCTGATCGATCGCACCGCTCTATGAATGTAAACAACTTACAAAAACTAGATGTTGATTGTAATAACGACGACGGCTTCACTACAGTTGTAAATAGAAAAAAGCTGTTAAATCGGAATCGTCGAGGGACCTTACAGAATAGCAATAGCAAACTTGAGGCTGTGATGTCGACTGCAGATATTTATTTATCACGCATAAAGCCACATTTGACCGAACATGACGTTAGTAACTACATCAAAGAAAAGGGGGAGGCTGTTATTTATATCGAGCAGTTAAAATCGCCTTTACTTATGAATTTTAAGAGCTTCAAATTAACGATACATAGCTCGAGGGCAAAGAGAATACTATCTGATGACTTTTGGCCTCTAGGTATAGTATTTAGACGTTATCATGAGCCACGACAGAAGGCTGTTACTAAACCTATTACTCGAAATGGCTATACACCGAATAAGAATGACAACACTGAATTGTAGGTCCTTAAAAAGGATTCCTACATTTGTAGAAGATCTCTGTGATAACCACGACCTAGTATTTCTGCAGGAAACTTGGCTAATGCCTTTTGACTTGGATTATTTGGACTCCTTACATACTGAATTCAATGGTATGGGCACGTCCGCCGTCGATATAAGTAAAGGTCCTTTAAAGGGTCGACCATATGGAGGATGTGGAATTTTATACCGTAAAAACCTACGGGTTTCCCGCGTAGATTGTAACAATCCACGAATAGCAGCCATGAACATTCACTTATCTGCTACAAGCCAACTACTTGTAATATGCGTATACATGCCAACGTACGATTCAAGGAACCTAGAAGAGAAATTACCTGAGTTTTGCGACTGTCTCAGCACGATTAACTCGATCATAGAGGAAAGTGAAACTAGCAACTTTATAGTAGCCGGGGACTTCAATGCAGATTGGCGGACGGAGTTCGGTTCCGAGCTAGTCGACTTTTGTCGAGAATATAGCTATCAATGTATTGATAAAAAATTATTGCCTCCAGACACTTATACATATGTGAGCGACGCCCATAACACTACATCGTGGTTAGATCACGTGCTCTGCTCAGAGTCAGTTGAAAAACTTGTAACTGGAGTGGAGGTAGATTACAATGTGGCATGGACAGATCACCGCCCTATACATTTGACCTTGGATCCGGGTGAATTGATAAAAATCGCATGTAATTCAGAAGACAAGTTAAATCCATTTGCATGGAAACCCCGCGCACCACGCAACGTATTTCATTACACCGAGCTGTGTTCTAGAAGTCTCAACCGACTTCCCCCAAGTTTGAATATGAATACTATCGAGGATATTGATTCTTGTCATCGCTTTCTTGTAGAAACGATGCAGATATCAGCTAAGACAGCCTTTCAAACTAAACCGCGTAAAAAGGTGAAGGTAGTGCCAGGTTGGCATGAAAACGTAGCTGAGTCATACGCCGCTTCGCGAGACGCGTTGAAGCTGTGGCACGAGCAGGGACAACCCATCGATGGGCCGGTGGCAGACCACAGAAAGCACTGCCGTAGAATGTTTCAACGTAACTTAAAAACGTGTCAGCGTAAGGCAGATCAAGTTGCGATGGACAGGATAGCAACTTCCTTGAAAACGAAAAATTTTACCAAATTTTGGTCGCATACAAGACAGGTAACTAATGCCAGGAGCTCACGTCCAGCACACATTGACGGTAAAACTGCCAATGAAGAAATAGCGGACCATCTTGCTACGACTTTATTACAAGCACCGAGCCCTACTGCGGTACAACACGAGTATGAGTCAAACCATGACAACACTTGCCCCGAAGTAGATGTAAAGACGGTACTAAGAGTATTAAAGGACATGCCCAGAGGCAAGTCACCTGGTCACGACGGGCTTAGTATTGAGCATATTTTACATGCTGGTCCACATATAGCCTCGTACCTATCCCAACTGTTCACAGCTATGTTAAAATTATCGTATCTGCCCGAGGAAGTAACACGCACACTTGTATCACCAATACCAAAGAACAAAAAGGTTGACCAATGCTGTTCTAAAAACTATAGACCGATTTCTCTCGCCACAATTACAGCCAGAATATTTGAGAAGATTTTGCTTTGCTTAACTGGGGATCTCTTACATAGTACTGATGAACAGATGGGCTTTAAATCGGGCTGTTCCACTGGTTCGGCTATCTACACAGTGAAGCAAATTGCACAATACTACAAATCAAGGAAGACGTCTACATATGCATGCTTCCTAGATCTAAGCAAGGCATTCGATCGCGTGTCACACAGCTTGTTGTGGAGGAAGATGAAGGATCGAGGAGTCTCCAGTCACATCATAGACGTTCTGAAAGTATGGCACGAGCAACAGGAAAGCTATGTACAATGGAACACTAGCTGCTCTCGACCAGTTCCTCTGAGATGTGGCGTTAGACAGGGAGGATCTATGTCTCCAGTCCTCTTCAATTTTTACATGGACGATCTTTGTAAGCAGTTAACCGAGTCCAAAGTGGGCTGCTCTTTGAATGGTGCCATGATAAATAACATTAGCTATGCTGATGATATGGTGATCTTAGCACCCTCCATCACAGCTATGAGAGTCTTACTTACAATATGTGAAAACTATGCACGTGAACACGACCTTCTTTATAATGCTGACAAGTCAGTCTTCATGGTGTTTGAATCGGCTCACACTCCAAGTATAGTCCCAACCCTAGTACTGAACGGAAGGATATTACACAGAGTCGATAAGGTGACATATCTCGGACATGCACTGCGAAGTGACCTGTCTGACAGCGATGACATTGAACGTCAACGTCGAGCAACGAGCGTGCGGGCTAATATGATCGCCCGGAGGTTCTACAGATGTAGCGCAGAGGTCAAACGCCTGCTATTTATGACTTACTGCGCCAATGTATACACGGTAGAACTCTGGACAAATTTCACCAAAGCTGCACTGAGTGCGATGCGCGTTCAGTATAATAACGCCTACCGCGCAATATTCCATCTTCCTTGGCGTTGCAGCGCGAGCGGTATGCACGCCGCGGGCCGCACGCCAACATTCCCCGCGCTGCTGCGTGCGCGGTCAGCATCAATGCGCGCGCGTCTCCTAGCCACTAATAACACCATCTTACGTAGCTGCACCGAGTGGACTCAGAGCCCCGTGCATAAGAAGTGGCGACAATATCACGCAAGCTTTGGTGTACTATAAAGTTTATTATTTTTTCTTTTTTAATTTTCTTTTTTTTGTGTGTAATATGGCCTGATTTTTATTGTATTTATGTAAATCTGGCTGGAATAAAGAAATTTCATTCATTCATTCATTCATAGGCTTGAGAAGCATGTTTTCGCAGAACAACCTGAAGTACAAAGAGCTGTCTCACGGTTAGAACTTTGCATTCTTGATATAAAAGTGTCGTCGGGTATCGAAAAGGTTTAGAATGCATCACCTTAAGAATAGCCCTCTGCGCTCTCTCGATACTGAGAAATGATGATACACCACCACCTCCCCATGCAGCAATGCCGTATGTTAAGTTGGATTGGGCTAGGGCATGATAAACCATTAGAAGTGTTTTTTGGTCAGCACACGATCTAAGGTTCTTGAATATGTAAACAAGTTTCCTGACACGAGGTTTCAAGGTATTCAAGGTGATGTTTCCAACTTAGGGTATTATCAATTAAAACACCTAGATATTTAACGCAAATGGATCTTTTTAGATTGGAACATTGAGAGTTTTGTTCCCAGCCGGAGCGATTGCCGCTATGGGCTGTGAGATGGTACGAGTCAAGAGGAAGCTGGTTCAAAGCTCTAGCACTGAATGTAATGAATTGGGATTTTTCAATATTATATATTTAGTGTAAGCTGATTGACGGAAAACCATCTCATAACTCTGCCAATCGCGTGTTCGGCATGCTCATGTGCATCTTTCCAAGTTTTACCTTGAACGAGAAGGGCAGTGTCATCGGCGTAAGATATAATTTTACAGTTTGGAATTTACACAAATTATTTATATAAATTAGGAACAGGTTTGGACCCAGGACACTCCCTTGCGGTACCCCAAATGATAGCTGTTCATCCCTACTCGTAAATCCATCAATAGTCACACACTGATAACGATTTGATAGGTAGTCACAAAAAATATCATGAGCAAGGCCTCTGACTCCTATTTGATCTAGTCGGTCGAGAAGTAGAGGAACAGAGACAGTGTCGAAGGACTTAGAGAGGTCAAGAAAAATACCTATAGTCTTTATTTTTTTGTCCACATATTTAGTCACAGTGTTTGTAAGATTAAGTAATGCATCTTCCGTAGATTTACCAGTTTGAAATCCGTATTGGTTCTTTGATATTAAGTTATTATTATGCAGAAACTGAACTAGTCGTGAATTAAGTACTTTTTCAAGGATTTTGGATAAAGTAGTTAGGACGGATATAGGCCTGTAGTTGTTGACATTGACATTGGTGTTGATTCAGTGTAACACAAGTTATTATGACTAACCTTATTTTAAACACCACGTTCTTGTCCTTTCAATACAGAAAGGCAGTTTCCCAGGGACAAATATGTCTAGTTCCCTAGGGTACTGCCTGTTTCCATGGAACAAAGTAGAGCTTGTATTAAAACTAACCATTACAACAGTAAAACAGATCCATGGTCATTAGCAGTGGTCGGCGCGGCGTAGGTAGCTAGGTAGTGTCATTTGGGGTGTACAACCTCAAACATTATGAATAATTTGGATATACCCTGTGATCCCGGGATTCTGAAATTCTATTGATTACCTATTTACTTTATAGGTAGCGATAATTCGCTTTAGTTGTTTATTCAAGGAATTTGTCGGGGTTTATTCGTTGCTGTCAAGTAACAAATTTATTTCCTTCTGAATTGATAATTAAATGCGAATCCCGGAAATCAAGATCTAATCCCGGAAATGCCTGGAATAAGGGCATGCCCACGGTTATTCTAGCACTACCTATGCCAACCACAAGTTATTAACGAGGAAACTGCCCGCATCCAGGGAAAAAAAACTATAGTCTTTAGATATATATAGAGTCTAACCATTACAAAAATTAAAAAAAATGCCAACAAAGAAAAAATAATATTAAGTTATGTATGGATATATGAATATAATTATAATATAATAATAGTAAGCTCAATCCAGTTCTTGAGTTATGCTGCTCCATACAAATGACTAAGATGTTTAATTAAAATATGATGTGATCAAAATAGCAAGTTTGAATGGTTTCAGTTGTGCGATGTGTCTCCCGCCGTCCCCCTCGTCTGCTGGCAGTGCGTGGCGGCACTGCGGAGCGCCGTCGTCTTCCGCGAGCAGCTGCGCGACAGTTACACCATGCTGCACACCTACACCAATGAGGTACATACACAAGGGGCGACAGACGCTGGCGGGGACGAGGTCATAGTAAAAACAGACTAGTAAGCTATCTTCACAGAGATGTCGCCCGCGCGGCTTATATGTGTGCGAGCCTGCACGTACGAACCACAGCACGCACACAACGACAATATCTCAGGCGGTTTCTGGCGGTGTGACTAGGGTCATAGTAAAAACAGACTAGTAAGCTATCTTCACAGAGATGTCGCCCGCGCGGCTTATATGTGTGCGAGCCTGCACGTACGAACCACAGCACGCACACAACGACAATATCTCAGGCGGTTTCTGGCGGTGTGACTAGGGTCATAGTAAAAACAGACTAGTAAGCTATCTTCACAGAGATTTTGCCCGCGCGGCTTATATGTGTGCGAGCCTGCACGTACGAACCACAGCACGCACACAACGACAATATCTCAGGCGGTTTCTGGCGGTGTGACTAGGGTCATAGTAAAAACAGACTAGTAAGCTATCTTCACAGAGATGTCGCCCGCGCGGCTTATATGTGTGCGAGCCTGCACGTACGAACCACAGCACGCACACAACGACAATATCTCAGGCGGTTTCTGGCGGTGTGACTAGGGTCATAGTAAAAACAGACTAGTAAGCTATCTTCACAGAGATGTCGCCCGCGCGGCTTATATGTGTGCGAGCCTGCACGTACGAACCACAGCACGCACACAACGACAATATCTCAGGCGGTTTCTGGCGGTGTGACTAGGGTCATAGTAAAAACAGACTAGTAAGCTATCTTCACAGAGATTTTGCCCGCGCGGCTTATATGTGTGCGAGCCTGCACGTACGAACCACAGCACGCACACAACGACAATATCTCAGGCGGTTTCTGGCGGTGTGACTAGGGTCATAGTAAAAACAGACTAGTAAGCTATCTTCACAGAGATGTCGCCCGGGCGGCTTATATGTGTGCGAGCCTGCACGTACGAACCACAGCACGCACACAACGACAATATCTCAGGCGGTTTCTGGCGGTGTGACTAGGGTCCGCAGTCACGCTCACGTACGCTACGGTACAAACAGACGCGCGCCGTTCGTCACATCGTCGCAAAATAAATTGACAGCCCTGCAGCAGTAGGCATTTAAGCCTCGCACGGCGCGGGAGTGGTTCTACTATTCTGTTTTTACTATGACGAGGTGCTCTAGATGTTAGCGGGGGTGAGTGGTGTAGCGGGGAGGGAGGCGCCTGCAGCTGCGCGTCCGCCACGAAGCTAAGCTACCTGCTGCGCACCACATATATACACTTGCGTCCAAACCTTGCAGTGGGGTTATAATAGCAAAGTAACTGAATTGCGTCTTTAACGATAGAAAATACATAAATTTCACTGCATTCAAACGTTGTTTATATCAATATATTTCGTGATTTTGTATGTCATACTCTATAAATTACGTTACATATCGCTGCTTATTATAAAAACAGTTTTTTATTCAGGTAATTGTTTGTTACGTTATGAAGGTCTGCTTGTATCCCCTCCCTCTGCCGCTCATCGCGAAGCTTAAACTCGGTCAAATGTTCTATTATTGCTAATAGTTTGAGAAGCAATTAAGGGATACTGATGTAGTTGATCGTTATAATTCTGTTCCCCAGAGTCTGCAGGAGTGGTTGGTGCGGGACGTGCCCCGCGCCCCGCGCCTCGCGCCGCACCCCGCGCACTCCGTCGACATCCCCCCGGTGCGGCCGGGGGCGGGAGCGGAGGAGGTGAAGGCAGAGGCCGTGTTCGTGAAGGATGAGGAGGGGCGGTGGGGGCTCGACCAGGAAGGTAGGTTGTAGCCCATATTGTACAAGGTGTCCCGTGTGTGTATAAACTTAAACAACGTAAAACTGATCATACTGAATTACTATGTTCTACCTTTAACGATATGCGGAATATTTTTGTATTTCAACGAAACATTGAAATTAAACATAAAATATGTTAATTATATTAGTACACTAATTACAAGTCAAATTCAAAAGAATTATTAAAAATGGTCTTACTTATAGATGTAAAGCTGGTTACTAACATTTCTAGCCAAGCGGTCAGAAATGGCTTATTGGGCTTATTATCATTTCTAGCGATAAGTAGCGTCTGGAAACGGCTGCTTACATTCATTAATATATTCACATGATTTAGTTTTTGTTGTTTTCTTCTGATTTACTTACTATAGGATACATTTAACATAAATAGACATAAACAATGACATTCGCGTATGTATTAAGTGTTAAAAACTCAAAATTCTCGTACAAAATGTGACACAGCAGTGGAGTAGGACTATTTTAATAATTCATTTGTGAGATATGTTTTGGAAATAGGTATTTATACATGAAATAAGTATACCTAATAGTAAGTATTTAGTTGTATTTCTCTGATGCGCCTGATTTGCCGTGCGCGATGCACGGAGTGGCAACGTCGCGGCGCGGTGGCGGGCGCAGTACGGAGTCTGATTGCGACTCGCGGTGTCGTGTGTTTAAAACAATTTCGTGGGAGACGAAATAACAGCACCAGAAGATCGTGGGATCACTGTTTTACAAACAAAGTCTGAAATACGCAGTGCACACTTAATCACGACGAGGGACTTACACTGACTAACCGGCGAAGCGAGTGGCGGGCGCCCCCCGCAACAAGCCTCGCGCTTTCATCCCCGCATGCCCCGCGCACCCACCCCCTCACGCCACTATCCTGCCGCGCGAGATTCCCGCGTTTGTTTTATAATGATGAACCCAAGTAAACTAATGTACCTTTATTCTTATAGTTTTCATACACCACCACCTAAGCACAAACTGTACGAGCCAGCAGTACATACAGTTTTATCAAGTTTTTTTTTTACTCATTTGTTTAACACATAGGTGATTTACTTATACTCGGTACATAACTTTAGCAAAACTTTGCATTTTGTCTGCGAAAACGTAGCAGCTTTAATAGTTTTTACTTAAATTAAATCAACCTTACTAGGTACTTTTGTCTTTTATGAACACACCTCAATACTTAATATAAATAATACATAAGTTTGAAGTTAATAGTGAATTATGACAGATAATACTTTTTTAGCAAATCTTTAGCTTTGGAAAGCTTTCTCTCATTTACTACACAATCTGGTAGCTTATTTATTAAGTTAATAAACAATGGTCCTTTCAACCTACGACCGTAATAGTTGTTTACCGGCGGGCGACAGGCAAGCCAACCGCTGCGCCCCGCTCCCCCGCTACCGCACGGCGCGGGACTTGCCCCCCGCGGGCCGGTTCTCGCTTATACGTGGCATAGTTATGAAGTTCATTCTTTATTATTAAATATTCAACTTCTTTACAAACTGGCATTACATTACATATTTTAAACAATTTTTGATAGTCTCCTTTACAGTTTGCCTTGACTTTTTTTGTTACCAACAGTTTTAAAAACCTTGTCTGTAATTTTTCAATCTTTTTCAGATGAGACTCGAAGGTCAGACCGTAATTGTCCAATCCATAATCAAGTGTCAGCGATCTTGAACGATCGCTGCAGTTTACTTATTTTACAATAAAAGTTCAGTTCACGATCAAACGTTGTCGCGTACTCATTTCCATATCAGTTATCATATCAAACAGTATTGTACGTCACCGTACACAAACGTTGTTTCATATTTTCCTGTTCGTGTATGAATTAAGTATATTAGTAGGTATAAACCGAGTCTACGCTGTTTATTAAAAAACAAAAATAGCAGAACATAATAAATGCTACTGTATAACATACATACCCCTCTTAGTAGTTACTGAAAACTGAACCCAAGACCTTGGTGTCGTAGGGCTAAGATATCACATTCACACAAACACATACACACACCCTCACACACGCACACACCCCCTCTCTCTTCCTAACCACACATACACACAAATAGCAGAACATAATAAATGCTACTGTATAACATACATACCCCTCTTAGTAGTTACTGAAAACTGAACCCAAGACCTTGGTGTCGTAGGGCTAAGATATCACATTCACACAAACACATACACACACCCTCACACACGCACACGCCCCCTCTCTCTTCCTAACCACACATACACACAAATAGCAGAACATAATAAATGCTACTGTATAACATACATACCCCTCTTAGTAGTTACTGAAAACTGAACCCAAGACCTTGGTGTCGTAGGGCTAAGATATCACATTCACACAAACACATACACACACCCTCACACACGCACACACCCCCTCTCTCTTCCTAACCACACATACACACAAATACGCTAAATCAAGGTTGCTGCTTTCTCTCTGTTTACAGGATTTTAAATAAATAAAAATAATAAAAAGCTATGCATTAATTTAAAGTTATGTTTACTCGTACTTATTGCCCTAACATGTACTTTGTATTCTAAGGGACAAACTGGCTTCTGGATCCCGCTGGTTTCGGTAACCACCGGCGTACAAGCCGCTCTGGTTCACAATTATAGCTTACATAATATTATATAAAATGCAAAAAAATAGGAAATATAATGCAATATAAAGGTTGAAAATGATACCTCTAGCTATATCAAAGGAAACTATTCTATGTTCGAAATGAAAAATGTTGGCTTTGTTACTTTTGTCATGTTTCATAATAATAAAAAAAGATATCTACTGTCAAAGTTTTCCTACAAAAACCGAAAAGCATTGTCATATTATCACTTGTCGCTCGTCACCGCCTACTATCGCCACGTGATCGCGCGCTTACCCCTTCTGCCTCACATCCTTTGTCCCGCCCCGCCAAATTGCGCCCGGGTTTTTCCACACTTTATAATGAATGAGTGATAGGTACCTACCTATTCCTTCCAACTGCCTCTGTGGTTTAGCGATCAGACCGGTCGGCTCACGCATGACCTGGAGGTCCCGGGTTCAAATCCCGGGGATAAAGGGGTACCTGCCTGTTTTTGTTCGTCTATGGTTATTGCCTACTTAGTACCAGAATCTACATAAAATGAGACATCACAATTTTCCCTTCATATATACTTGTTATTTTTCCTTCATACATACTTGTTCGGGCTTTGGACCGTACAGATCGCACTAAACATAAAAATCCTTGAACAGGAATTAAAAATCATGAGTAAGTAGTGAAATCGTTAGGTACTTACTTGAGACTCTTCTGCATTCAGACGTATTTAAAAAATTGAAATCACCTTATGTACAATTAATTGAAATCAACAAAATTGCTACCTACCTAATAGAACATACCTGTACAATACAACGAATACACGTGATATCTGACTAGATCCCCCTCTCCGCTTGTGACATTTCGTGATTTTTCCCGAACCCCTCCCCCCCTTTTAAGCCTCACGTGATTAATGGAGGATCCCGTAGCAGTACCGCATCCTCAGAGCGTCATCGAGGGGGAAGGGGTTGGCCAAATTTTGATTAAATAATAAATAAATACAATTTACAATATGCAATGCCATGTAAATAACTTTCAGATATAAAGTACGAGAAGAGTCCGTCGGAGTTCGGTGACGGCGCTCGGTCCGAGTTCGGGGACGATCGGGCGCGCTCGGAACTGTCCGACGAGATCGATCTGCTCGAGTCGGAGGTGAAGGCGCTGCTCGGCGATGACGTCATACCGGCCGACGTACACAACGATATGACGCCAATCAAACTCAAGAAGAAGAAGGTCGTGAAGAAGGCACGCAAGAAGAAAGTGAGTACGCTGTACGGTACACCACACACTTCGCAGAATCATCAATAGCGCGTACGCCGGCTGTACAGTCGAGAAAACTGTATGAGTTTAATCTAACTACAGATTTCCATCTACAACGATCCTGACATACTTCTTGGCACTTTGGTAAAACATGGTTACCAGGGTCTGATGATGGGATTGGAAGATGGGTACAGGATCTCCTCAACGGACAACAGCAGACCCTTCGAGTTTGGGCTTTTTTGATTGGTAATTATTAGCACTTTGGTAAAACACGGAGACCAGGGTCTGGTGATGGGACTGGAAGATGGGTACGGGATCTCCTCAACAGACAACAGCAGACCCTTCGAGTTTGGGCTTATTTGATTGGCCATTATTAGCACTTTGGTAAAACATGGTGACCAGGGTCTGATGATGGGTCTGGAAGATGGGTACAGGATCTCCTCAACGGACAACAGCAGACCCTTTGAGTTTGGGCTTATTTTTACGATTATTATTTCGAGTACGTTATAAACATATTTGAGTCTCTCTTTTGTGGTACAATCAATTCTATTTTTAGGTATCATAAACAGTTATAGGCAAGATTTTAAATGCCTTCTTCCTGACTGTTCGCAAAACTGTCAAATTACGGAACCCTAGGTATGTGCGGTGTTGGGACTGTGTCGAGGATTGAAACGAACTGAAGTCCGGTTTATACTGAATTTTATTGGTTATATAAAAGCCTTAAATACTAGTTGTACAATAACATGGTAGAGGGGTTACACCTGTGAGTAGCTATGAATCATAACTACTTGGGTGTTTGATTGTTTACAAAAACATGGTTCCTAATATGGCATGTATGTTTACAAACTCCTTTCATTGTTTTTATAAACTAGTTCCTTAAATGGTATCGTTATCTCTGAGGGTATCGTCTTACAATATTCCTAGTATTTTGTCACAATGTTATTATTACCTACATGTACCCACACTACAATGCGAGGCTGACCCGACTCGCACTTGACCGGTTTTTTTGTAGTGTCATCTACACTATTATATAAAGAGGAAAGATTTGTTTGTTTGTTTGTTTGTATGTTTGAGGTAAACTTTGGAACTACTGAACAGATTCTAAAAATTCTTTCTTTTGTATAAATCTACACTATTGCTGAGTAACATAGGCTATAGTTTATTTTAATAAAATTAAGTTTTCAGTTTGAAAATTCAATATTTGTGAACCATGTCGGGAGAAAAAACGCTGCTTAGCTGCTTTATCGGCGTGCCTTGACCAAACGGTTAGTTATACGTGATAAAACCGGTTGTTTTTCCATACAAGGAAAGTGTATTAGTTTATCCTGACTAAAGATTTCCATCTACAACGATCCTGACACACTTGCTAATGTTATTTAACTACAGCCAGGTTTCAGCATATATACATTAAATACTATGGTATATAGTAACAGGAAAACTAAATCAGTTTAATCTGACTACAGATTTACATCCACAACGATCCGGACAAACCTCTTGCGAATATTTAGCTTGAAAAAGTGATTACAGCCAGGTTTATGTACTGATTTTGTCCCATACGAGAAAACTATATCAGTTTAATCTGACTACAAATTTCCATTTACAATGATTCTGACACACCTCTTGGCACTTTGGTAAAACATGGTACCCAGGGTCTGATGATGGGACTGCAAGATGGGTACGGGATCTCCTCAACGGACAACAGCAGACCCTTCGAGTTTGGGCTTATTTGATTGGTCTTTATTAGCACTTTGGTAAAACATGGTGACCAGGGTCTGATGACGGGACTAGAAGATGGGTACGGAATCTCCTCAACGGACAACAGCAGACCCTTAGAGTTTGGGCTTATTTGATTGGTCTTTATAAGCAATTTGGTAAAACATGGTAGCCAGGGTCTGATGATGGAACTGGAAGGTGGGTACAGGATTTCCTCAACGGACAACAGCAGACCCTTTGAGTTTGGGCTTATTTGATTGGTATTTATTAGCACTTTGGTAAAATATGGTGAACAGGGTCTGTTGATGGGGCTGGAAAGTGGGTACGGGATTTCATCAACGGACAATAGCAGACCCTTAGAGTTTGGGCTTATTTGATTGGTCTTTATAAGCAATTTGGTAAAACATGGTAGCCAGGGTCTGATGATGGAACTGGAAGGTGGGTACAGGATTTCCTCAACGGACAACAGCAGACCCTTTGAGTTTGGGCTTATTTGATTGGTCTTTATTAGCACTTTGGTAAAACATGGTGACCAGGGTCTGATGACGGGACTGGAAGATGGGTACGGAATCTCCTCAACGGACAACAGCAGACCCTTAGAGTTTGGGCTTATTTGATTGGTATTTATTAGTGCTTTGATTAAACATGGTGTCCGTTGCATATAGTCGTTCAAAAAATCGTTTTCTTTTGTTTTCCTTATTTCCACGAAATTCTCTTCGACGCAGGCGGAGCCGCGGGCAAAAGCTATCTAGAATAAGACAAAAACTACTTTTTATCCACTAAATTAGTTCCCATTGAAACGCTTTAAAAGAGACATACAAAATGGGAAACACAGAGGCGCATAACACACACATTTCACCAGCTGTGTTAACTGTAGGTAACAGTCCGAGAAATATTGGCAGATTGTATAGGAGTACACAAAAACTAATTCAACGCAGGC
The DNA here is from genome assembly GCA_910592155.1 of Ypsolopha scabrella. NCBI lineage: Eukaryota > Metazoa > Arthropoda > Insecta > Lepidoptera > Ypsolophidae > Ypsolopha > Ypsolopha scabrella. The sequence goes on from OU342986.1 coordinate 19,462,419, forward strand.
GAAGCTGCGGGCAAAGGCTAGTAATGAATATAAAGGGGTATGGCGATTTTCAAAACAACCTTCGGAGCAATACCAGTTTGGCATCACTGTTTTAGTGACCATTAAATTGTTTCGAATCTATCTTCTATCTTTAATTCAAATCAAATCAAATCATTTATTTGTGAGTCACAGGTTAGTGGTTAGATAGCAAGTACATAGGTTTCGTCTCTCCGTGCTCTGCCACATGGCGTACAAATATTCACACAGAAAATTAAATCACATAGACACAATTATGTCACATTTTATATAAAGTAATTAGTCACTTATAATAAAATTAACATGCATATACCGTTGGACTCACTGTGCATCGGACAAATATTCATTTACGCTATAGTAATAAGTTTTGTCGTGTAAATAGTTTTTAAGATTCGTTTTAAACATTTGGATGTCTTCTGCATCTCTTATAGCCTTTGGTAACTTATTATAGATAGAGGGTGCCATTCCAAAAACACTTTTTCTGAAGAGTGCTTTTTTGTGTTGAAAGCTACAGATTTTGTTTCCGTAGCGTTTGCTTTTAAAGTGGTCAAAAAGATTAAAATTGAATTTTACAAATACGGCCATTTCGTAGATATATAGTGACGGGAACATAAGAATTTTGAAATTTTTAAAATGTGGCTTGCAAGTTTCCGTGCTCCTAATTTTACTTACAGCAGGAATGCACCTTTTTTGGACTTTGAAAATTGTTTCCCTGTTTGTTGCGTTGCCCCAAAATATAACCCCGTAACGTAGTGTGGAATCCACATAACCTTTATAGGCAGTAACTACTGCGTCTTCACTAACTATTTTAGTTAAGTTGTGAAGTGCATATGAAAATTTATTTAGCTTTGAGCATATGTGGTCAATTTGGGCTTGCAATTACAAAAGTTAATGTCGAAATAGAGTCACCAATGTCTTGTGTCCCCCTTCCAGGTCCCCAAGGAGCCGAGTGACAGGAAGATCGTGACAGTGGAGCTGTCGCACGCGGAGCTGATGTCGGAGCGCGCGGCCTGTGCGCAGGCGCCGGCGTTCCGCGCCGCGCGCTACAAGTGCGCTGGCTGTCTGCTCGTGTTCCGCTGCGCCGGCTCGCAGGAGCGGCATCGCGCCACCAAGCATGCGCCGGTCGGTTACACAGGTCCTCACGTCTCCCCTTCGAGGGCTACGTACAGTCTACCAGGGGCTTTATTGTCTTACTTCAAAATCTATCGTCACTATGTCACCTTTAATTAGAAATAGAAATAGATTTATTTGCCACAACATACAAAAACAATAAATTATAAAATTACAAACACAAAATATTTTACTATGTGACAAAATGGGGCATACTCAGCATTTGCTGAAAGTTGTAACCAACTTTACAGCGCTGGTTTCCAGTTTGCCCCATCTCATACTCATAGGCAGATTATGCAGGTAGGTAGTACTTCTATGTTGATATTAAGGTCCCGTTTCGAAACAAGCGAAAATCACTCTGAGTAAAATGTTGATGGTTGTGATTGTCGGCACTTGGTGGAACTTATTATACATCTTGTTAAATAAGACACTTGTACTTGTCCACAGGATTATAATTTCACTTAATACACCCGACCGGTTTCGCTTATAAGCATTGTCTAGGGCTTTATTACATAAAAATAACTTAAATAATATTTACATGTTTAATACGTGCGATACGTGTAAATAAGCACGTATTAAACATGTAAATATTGTTTAAGTTATTTTTATGTAATAAAGCCCTAGACAATGCTTATAAGCGAAACCGGTCGGGTGTATTAAGTGAAATTATAATCCTGTGGACAAGTACAAGTGTCTTATTTAACAAGATGTATATCACTCTGAGTGATGCGAATTTCACCCTAGAGCGTACAAAAATTGACCCGAGTTAAACCGAGGGTAACCGAACTGTTACCTGACAGTTACACGGAAGTGTTTTGAAACGCTTCGGAGTAATGCGAAAATCACACTGGGCGACCTGATTGGTGCAACCAGATTTTTCTTATATAGATCTTCTCTTTCTAATAAACGAGTGAACTTTCGCACTATGATCGCACGTTCTGAAACGCTTCCTATTAAACTAAAACTAAAATATTACAAATTCTTAGACCTGAAACACATACATTAAATAATAATAATTGGAATCTATAAAACTGAATAGAGAAAATAAAATAATCAATGATAATAAATAACTAATAAATAACACACTTACCTACATTTAAATTGTAAGAAATGATCATACGCATATACGAAAAAAAAAACACAATAATAAATGTATTAACAGTTAAACTACTTAACATATAATCTATCGTGATTAACTAAAAAATACAGCTAAATGTGATATAATTTCTAACCAATCGCGATACATTTGAAAGCGGCAGCGGTAGATGTTGAAGTTAGACAATAAGGGGGCAGTATAGAGAGAATTTATTTATTACTAAAATAGTCAATAAGAGAAGGTTTTAGTTTTGGCAGCGCTAAATCTTTCAGAATCACCTGTGCTGTCTCTCACAGTCACACTGTACCATTAAACGTACTAAATAATTATAAAATCATTAGATAGGGAGCATGGGAAGCTTGCAGTGGTGAAGGGTCCATATAACACGATTCCCATCGGCTTGTTTAGGAAATGGCACCCATACTACATTTCTTTATTCCGTGCTCTTCGCTTTGTCAAACATTTCCATAAGTCTCAATAAGACAAATACACTTGGCTGACAGGGAGTTGCAAACTACATTTTTTTAGTGTTTTCCTTAGTTGCTTTCTGAGTAAGGCGATCTTTTTGTTCGGCTTCCCTTTTTAAAATGTTGACCCTTCGCCATTGGAAGCTCGTGGTTATTTTCTTTTGTGACAGCCGAAACCTATAAATGCTACAGACACGTCGATACGTTAAATGAATGGTCTTGTTGAGAATAGTTGCAAAACCAATTCCTGAAGTTGGGAGGTCCATTCGCGGCATGACACAGGAACAGACATAAAAAGGGTATATAGTGTTGTATAGCGTTTTGATTAATTCGTGTGTTGCATGATGTGTGCAGGGCCCGGCGGCGTGCCGCTGTCCGGTGTGTGCGCGCGCGCTGCCCTCCGTCGAACACTTCACCAGGCACTACAAGCGACACATGCGGAGGTCAGTACAATGTGTAACAATAATATCAGACTCACCGTTCGTGGCCCAAAAGCGGCCCACCAATGTTTACTTAAATATGGTACATTCTAAACATGCATCCGCGCATTTCTAGAAAGTTTTAAAAATGCAAATAATCTTTAAATGAAATAACGCAGTCTACTTATCATACTGTATAACTTTCCCAAAGTAACATCTGCGGAAATATATTCCAAGTATTTGAGAGAGAGTCGTGCATTTATCTACGTTGATGGTAAGTCCAACAGATGTAAATTGATTCATCACCCTAGTTAGAGACGCAAAGTGATCCACAAAATTACTCCATACGATAACAATGTCATCAAGATAAGCGAATTGTCCCCTCATTTGAGATAGACCGTTGATGTGTCTGTGACGCATTAGGAAAATTAAATGGAATTACCTTCAATTGAAAAAGTCCGTTGCGCGCAAGACAAATGCTGTTTCCTCTTTACTTGACTCTTCAAGGGTATTTGCCAGAAAGCTGACTTTAGGTCCAGGGTCAATGTAGACAAAAAAGAAATGTATTTTTGAAACTATCCAGAACAGTTGTCACTTAAGATAGAAAATATGTGTCCTTATTTGTATATTTGTTCAGTTGACGACAGTGTCCGTCCAGATATAACCTGTTTATTTTCTGTCAAACTCTAGAGACATTATCTTTAATTTAAGGTCTGATTACAGCCATGTCTAAATCATCTTTATGTCCTGGGAAATTCGTAGAGTACATACAGATATAAACATGTGACAGGTACGAGTGCGGCTCGTGCGGGAAGCGCAGCCAGGAGCGGCGCGCGGCGCAGGCGCACTGGGACACCGAGCACTCGGACTGCCGCAAGCGGTACACGTGCGACAAGTGCGGGCAGATCTCGCTGTGAGTAGATACATACAGATATAAACATGTGACAAGTACGAGTGCGGCTATATACATATGTCACTGTTAGAATAATAAATTGAAAATTATTAATAATTCTCGGTGATTATTAATACATACTAACTCAAACGGTGAAAATATATTTATAACATTCACCGGTAGTTATTAATATTTTTACGACCTGTGGTGAAAGTAATGAATTTTGAATCAAGGCATAGTTACGGGCTGGCGCGGCGAGGGAGAACGCTTTAACTTAATCTTAAGAGATTAAGTTTAAGATATAATTATTGTAGAAGTCAGAATAAATAGTGTAAGTTTCGTTTGGTCAGTTTGTTTATTTTACACATTTCCAAGTTAAATATGTAGGTCTCCAACCTCATAATTAAATGAAGGGTGAGACATTGTAATTTCTAGTAATGAGGTGGTCAAGGAACCTCTAGCCGGGCATCCGTAAGATCACTTCATTACAAGGTTACCACCAAACAAACTTCGTGGTAGTAATTATATGAGAACCCAGAAATCGGTTTGGCCTAGGCAAACCTAGTTTGTCCCAAAATCGGGTTTGGCCCGTTTTAACATATGTACAAAGAACAGTTTTATTGCGTGACAAAAGAAATCGGCTGAAAAGATGTTTTTTCCCGTTTGGAAACCTTATTAGTTATAATTTGTTCCAGTACAGTGGACGCGCATCGCTACCACCGAGACTGCCACAAGGTGAGCGCACACTGCGAGGAGACAATCACACACACACCCTCACTTACACACACATTCTTAAAATCATGTATTAATAATATAGAATTATTATTTTTATTATTAAATCCATCTGACATAAAAATAAATAATAATGTAGAATTAGAATACCTACATAATTTATTTTGCAAATAAACGCAGGAATAGAATAGGATTAGGTAAATTACTAGGTAAAGTCTATTTCGAAGGCAGGCAGAAAAACGTCAGTATTATGTTCTCTAACGCTTACGCTTCTATTATCGCGCTTCATAGTATAAGGTCTGTTTTATGAAACGCGCTAAGAAACACATAAATAAATTCATGGAGAGCAAAAGTTTTCTTTTAAGGCCAACAAAATTTTTTTTGCTCACTATTTTTTTTTCGCAAACCATTCCACTTTTCATACACAAAATCGAAGTGTCATGTAGATAACATTAAGTTTTATTACTTTTTATCCGTTCAGCCCCAACAGAAAACATACTATTTTGGAGATAGGTATATGATTCAGAAGCTGAATTGAATATTTGTGTAAAGGAACGTGAATGTGTAATGTAATTGTGTATTAAAGAGCGTGTGTGTGTGTGTGCAGGCGCGCGTGTCGTGCTCGCAGTGCGACAAGACGTTCAGCCACCGCGCTGGACTGATGACGCACACTGTGTGAGTACATCCACCACTCATACTCCACTGCTTCTTATCTTACTGGAAGAGGGCGGGGGAACGAGATGTTATACAGTCGTCTCGTTAATTCTCAAAGGCTTTCTAGTACTTGGGCGTGGCGATTGTGACCCGAGTGGCATTCCTTCTGGATGCGGTCTCGGAAGTTTTGGCGTCTGGGTTTTGGTTAGCGGATGCCTTTACTTTGTCCTGTGGCTTTGCCCCTCTACCCATTGTCTGTTCCTTAGATTGTCCAATTAATTTGATCAAGTCTTAACCATTTCTGGAAATGTCTAATTATGGTTAACCCGTAAATGATTAATTCTAATGTCTTTTTTTGAACCTTTACCCAATTAAGTTATAACTTAAGAGAAATATTTGTTGTTCTCAGCGCGGTACACAAGATGAACAACTCGTTCCCGTGCGCGGAGTGTGGCAAGGTGTTCCGGTGGCGCACCAGCCTCAACAAGCACATGGCGCGACACAGAGACAAGGTGAGCGTGTTGCAGGCACACTGCTCGCGGGGCGCTCTCTTACTTACTTGTTGTTCTCAGTCTGTCGGCTTGCAGTGAACAGGCTGGCGCTATGTTTGTTACAGGGTCCGACGACGGCGGCTCACTGCGTCGAGTGCGACGTGTCGTTTAGAAGCGTCTGCTCCTACAAGCGCCACCTCCGGAACAGTCTCAAGCACGTCACGCACGAGCAGCTCAAGTGAGTCACACACGCACACACCCCCTCTTATACAAATACACACACAAACATCCTCTCTCTCACACACTCATACAAACACACACACCTCTAACAAACCTCTCTCACACACTCTCCCTCTGCTGACAGTGCCATGAACCAGTTAGCTATATGTATCAGGTTCGTGTGCGACGAGTGTGGACGCCGGTTCGCGAACAAGACGAAGCTGCGCGACCACATCGAGGAGAAGCATCTCCACCGCGCCTTCTCGTGCGAGCTGTGCGGCAAGCGGAGCAAGAACAGGTCACTAGTCAACCAGTACTAACTACAGTCGGACCGGATAGCTCGGCCGTCGTCCGGTTTGTGTATACAAGCAGTGCTCAATGTATTGTGACGTGTGCAGGGTGTGCCTGGAGCAGCACGTGCGGAACGTGCACCGCGGCCGTCCCGCCACGCGCATGTGCCACCACTGCGGCAAGGGCTTCCCGGTGAGAACTTATTTATCCTATAACATTTTATCAAATCATATCAAATGTTACAATATCGAGGACATTTTCACAATATCGGGGACATTTTAACTGAATCAGAAACATGAAACAATGTCGTGGATATTGTAATAATATTAGATACAATATCTGGGGACTCGGCAGTAAAGTCGAGCTAAAAAGCGGCATGCCGTACCATTCTTTTCTCGAAGCAGTTCAGGCCATTTTCGACCCCCTATAACTTCGTTGTGGATAAAACTAGAAGCCCGAATTTTCAGTAACCAAGCAGGCATTGTATAAACACGGTATATTTCAAATTTCATTCAATTTGAACCAGTAGTTTAAGAATTATAACTAGTCAAAGTTTCTAAATTTTGTCACTTACTCTCTGACTGACTGATCATCAAAACTCTAAGGCACTTCTAGCAGACATAGCAGCTTCAAATTTGGAATACAATAAGTATTTAGTGTATAATCAAGGAAAAACTAAAATATTTTGCAATTTCGGTCCAGTTTTCTAGATACACCTACTGCATAAATAACTTTGTAATCCCATATAAATATGTGGGATTACAAAGTTACATTTGCAGTTGTAAGTAGAAGGTACTGGAAAGGAAAAGAAAGTAGGACTATCTACAAAAAGAAATGAGATGCCATCAAAAACAAAACTTGTAAAAACACCAAGTCTCGCAACTTAGTTCTTCTATCGTAAAAAGTTGTGAGATCCATGTAAATCCAAGTCGATTTATTTATTCAGTCCCTACTTAAGGGACCTTCTGTCTTAAGTTATTACATAATTAGCTAACGTAACAACATCTTATTGTGACCATATCGATATTAAAAATCTTTTATGTTTTAAATATATAGATTGATTGGCAATAATATCTAAATAATCTAATTTAATGAATATGTATTACTTGTGAGATACATTGTGTTTTCATGCGACGGCCGAGTCAATCTGTTTATTTAAAACGTAAAAGATTTTTAATATCAATATGGTCACTATAAGATGATGTTAGGTTAGCTAATTATGTAATAACTTATGACAGAAGGTCCCTTAAGTAGGGACTGAATAAATTAACCGACTTGATAACTTTTTACGGTAGAAGTACTAAGTTGCGAGACTTGTTTTTTTTTTACAAGTTTTGTTCTTGGTGGCATTACATTATCAGGGACATTATTAAAGATACTTATAATGACAAAATACTTTACTGTTACAGACGAAGGTGCAGCTAGAGTCTCACATCAGGTCCCACACGGGAGAGCGTCCCTACATCTGTGAACTGTGTCCCACCACCTTCTCACAGCAGAGCAACTTGTACAAGCACACCAGACAGGTATGTCCCACACGGGAGTGTCCCTACATCTGTGAACTGTGTCCCACTACCTTCTCACAGCAGAGCAACTTGTACAAGCACACCAGACAGTTATGTCCCACACGGGAGTGTCCCTACATCCGTGAACTGTGTCCCACCACCTTTTCACAGCAGAGCAACTTGTACAAGCACACCAGACAGGTATGTCCCACACGGGAGTGTCCCTACATCTGTGAACTATATCCCACCACCATAATCCCCACGCTTGGAAGGCGGTTGGGAATTGCAGATTGGTTTTTATCAGTCAAGTAGACGGTGCTTCCCATTCACTGGTACTTGTTCCCCAAGTCGCCTTGTAGTACATTCTTGGGAAGTTTGGCCCTATTTTATGTAGGTAACCACACAGCACAACGTGTGGAATTATCTTTCAACACTATGATAAGTAGCACACGTTGCGATTTTAATACAACTTTGTATGTCTTAATACAGGTCCACCTCAATATCAAGTCGAAGCGATACAGTGCGAAGAAGGACGTCGCCGCCGGGGCCCCTAGCGCGGCGGGTGCCCCTGGAGTCAACGTCACTAGGGCCCCCGGAGACCACGGGACGGTGCCGGACGTCAAGTTATTACATTATTCACCAGACAAAGGGTTTGTTATGTGATAGTTACATACCCTGATGTACTAAAATAAGGCATACCGACTTTTTACTGAAGACTTTGTAAGTAATTTTACTTAATCAATGAGAACTTATGTACGAATTTGGTTTGAATCAAAATGACCTATGTATAAAGTGTGTGAACTAAATAATTTACAAGATATTAGTTAACACCGAATATTGGAAGCTCATGTTACTGCAAAGGTTTAAATTATATAATTCTTGTACTTTGCGATTTTCGTCTTGTTTATTTAGATAATGGGCGGCGCGGCGACCCGCGATCCGATCTCAGTTTATGGCTCACAAACTTATGAAATTTTTCATCCTCAATATAAAACCACCAGAAAACATTCCACCATGTTTTGTTCATATCAAAGTTATTTAAAAATTTGCCCAGACTACTGAATAGGTTGGCCTAAACTAAATATATGTTATGTATGAGTTATGAATTTATGATATTTAAAAATTTCGGAACAAATTAAAAGTACCCGGAATAGAAAAGCTTGTACGACTTGATTGATGGATGTAGAATAGGTGAAAGAGGTGTGTCAGGATCGTATCTGGGAGACGGGAGTATGTATATATTTGTGTTTATGTAATTCCTAAAAACATAATAAATTATTTTTACAATATTAACTAAATTATGTTAACTGGAAAGGGGTTTATTTCGTCGAGCATTAGCTTGGAGTCCGGGCGCTATTTATAATCTGGTTTTCTTTAAACTAAAGAATAAAGTTAAAGTGTCTTGTTGCTTGTATCAAGTTCCGAGTGCTGTGTAAAGTTGCATAATTTGACTGTCGATGTACCGTGCAGTATTTTTTATACCCTTTGGAAAGTGTTAACAGTTAAAATATTGTAGATGTACAACGGGGGCATTAAATAAACCATTTTGTCCGGTTTCGGGCAGATATTTAAGTGAACGATGAAATTAATTTATAATATACACTCTGCTTCTTACTTCGATTGCGAGGAAAACTTTTTTAAATATATCTCTACATGAAACATTGGTCGGGAGACCTATCCAGCCTAACCATTTGTAATACTCACTCCTGCTTGGTTTTTAAATTGGTTATATAGAACACTGAAGCAAATATATTATGATGAGTTTAATCAAATAACAAGCTTTTCTTAAACAGGTGACTTTCAAACAAACCCCAAATATTTTAGAGGTTATTATAAAACGTTAGTAGAACACATTTTAAATGTAAAAACAATAAAAATTAAAACTCAAAATATTATTCGAAAATGTTACTTGGAAATAAAATGTATGGTCATTATAGCTATTTCCATACGGAAAAAGTTGAAAATAGTCCAAAATAGTGGGATCAATAATAAAAATAACTTTACGCGATCCAATTGTCTTATCTCTTCGGGTGACCATGATTTCTTTGGATTTTACCAAAATCTTCAAAGGGCTCCAAGTTTAAAAATAATCATGAATATGATTTTGAATGGTTTTAATAAAACCAGTTTGTATTCTTCTACAAAATACTAAATTATCTGGGTTAGGTTAAAAGTCGCCCTGTATAAAAATGTTTCTGTTTTTCGAAGATTGACTAGAAGGAATTCCTTGTGGGCATGGGCGTAGCCAGGTTTTAGTTTAGGGGGGGGGGGGGTTAAAGAAAATAAAACGACAAAAAAGTACCATAAAATTACATTAATATAAAAAAAAACTGCTGCAAAAGCATCATAGAATGATTCTTATTTTTTAGGGTTCCGTACCTCAAAAGGAAAAAACTGAGCCCATGCAGGATTTATAGGACTTTATTGTCCATCCGGCCGTCTGTCAAGACCCCTTATCTCGGGAACGCGTGGAGGTATCGAGTTGAAATTAAAACCATATACGAGTACTTAAGTTGAAATTAGTTGATTAATTGAGTTGAAATTAAAACTAATTTGGTATTTTCCGTTGACCTACTAGAAGTATAGGGAAAAATCTGAAAACTATACATTTGTAATTAAATCATAAAAAATAGAATCTTTCACGTAACCCTTGGGGGGCGAATCTGACTCGCACTTGTCCAGGTTTTTCTTTTTAAATATATCCACTACTTCATCTGTATCAATTTTTGCCCCATAGTGGATATTCATGAGAGTCAAACCGTGCAGTTTGTTTGTACCCGTTGTGCTGCGCAAGTAGTTTTTAGTCCTTTATGCTCGAGAAAGTTCGTTCTGGGGTAGCAGTGGATACAGGTATGGTAAATAAATATTTACAATTATAGTAGTTATTATTTAAATATAATACGGGGAACACATTTGTTATTATAATACTAATTTTACTAAGTTTCAACTTGTTTCTTTGCATACTTAATTTAATCGGATCTAAGTCTAATTTTGGACCTTGTTTCGGTATTTTTTTACTCATATATTTTTTTCGGAACATTTCGGGGTTGGGGGGGTTGAACCCCCCCCCTCGTGGCTACGCTCATTATTATAGGAATAAGTCCGCCCTTGCCTTCTGTATGTTCTTTGTAAATACCATATTTGTGTCCAATAAAGTGTCTATTCATTCAGTCACTTTGATGTTTACTTAAACCTAGCAAAAACAACAACTTCGAAGTTCAAATCTTGCCAACTGCTCCGAATAAATAACATGAATATTCATAACAAGTTTAATTCCGTAAGGAAATAAGTGACGTTTTGTACACGCCATTTACTATCAGTTTATTGATATGGTAGTTGAAATAAAAATATATTTTTACTATGCGAAATACTCATTTATCTAAAAATGTATGTGTAAAATAAAATAAGCACTTAAATGTTTTTGTGAAATGTATGATTTTGTGCAATAAAACTACTTTTTACCGACGTACATGTATGTTTTCATTTAATTATTTTACAATCACACACTCGCGATCAGTTGGTTTGTGTGAGATTCTTCTTGTGTAGCAGCTTGGTGTGCGTGTACCTGGAACGATATAAAACAGGGTTTAAAATAGGTACTTACATTATGAAAAAAACTTTTGTTTAGAATAAGATTTTGTAACAAATATTTCTTTCGGGCTCGACTGTGGAGGTACCACCATCTTACTCGCAAATCCTCCCGAAGTTATTTGGGGGAGAGTAAGAGAACAGCTCTCAGGCAAAACCAGGCGGCCCACCATTGCCTGGGACCGATGGATGGCGGTATAGCCATCCAAAATTGCCGTGCCTTATATAAAACGGACTGGTGACGGGCAGCGGCGTCACTGGTGCAAGGGTTTCGGCACCGCGCTCACCAACCCGCCTGCCCAGCGTGTGTGAGTATGGGCATTTCTTCTAGGGAGACCGCCAAGAGTGGCGTAATCCTGGAAAGGCCTATGTCCAGCAGTGGACGAAACAGGCTGATGGATGGATGGATGGAACAAATATTTATTGAAAAAAGACATGTTTGCTAAGTAAGCCCTTTTTCTTAGCAATACTCATCGAATGATGCGGATGGTTAGGCGTTATTTTTATTTATTGTTTGTTTAGATACGTTTATTAAGATCTCAAAAACAACTTGTCATCTTTATTATGTATGTGATAATGCAAATGAAAAATTTGAATTTAGTTCATTTTTCAACACATTGTTCATTGCATTATGTATATATAATATTTTTATTCCTAAATTTCTCTATTTTATGCAGGTGTATAACTTTATTACATTTTAGTAGCCCAACCTTAATATTTTTTGTATGTATTTCCCGTTTTTATTTATGAACTTATTTCTTCATTGCATTATGTATATACTAGCTTTTGCCCGCGGCTCCGCCCGCGTCGAAAAGATTTTCGTGGAAATAAGGAAAACAAAATAATTTGATTTTTTGAACGACTATATGCAACGGACACCATGTTAAAGCAAAGCGCTAATAAAAACCAATCGAATAAGCCTAAACTCGAAGGGTCTGCTGTTGTCCGTTGAGGAGATCCTGTACCCATCTTCCAGTCCCATTATCAGACCCTGGTCACGATGTTATACCAAAGTGCCAATAAAAACCAATCAAATAAGCCCAAACTCGAAGGGTCTGCTGTTGTCCGTTGAGGAGATCCTGTACCCATCTTCCAGACCCATCATCAGACCCTGGTCACCATGTTATACCAAAGTGCTAATAAAGACCAATCAAATAAGCCCAAATTCGAAGGGTCTGCTGTTGTCCGTTGAGGAGATCCCGTACTCATCTACCAGTCCTATCATCAGACCCTGGTCTCCATGTTTTACCAAAGTGCTAATAAAGACCAATCAAATGAGCCCGAACTCGAAGGGTCTGCTGTTGTCCGTTGAGGAGATCCTGTACCCATCTTCCAGTCCCATTATCAGACCCTGGTCACGATGTTATACCAAAGTGCCAATAAAAACCAATCAAATAAGCCCAAACTCGAAGGGTCTGCTGTTGTCCGTTGAGGAGATCCTGTACCCATCTTCCAGACCCATCATCAGACCCTGGTCACCATGTTATACCAAAGTGCTAATAAAGACCAATCAAATAAGCCCAAATTCGAAGGGTCTGCTGTTGTCCGTTGAGGAGATCCCGTACTCATCTACCAGTCCTATCATCAGACCCTGGTCTCCATGTTTTACCAAAGTGCTAATAAAGACCAATCAAATGAGCCCGAACTCGAAGGGTCTGCTGTTGTCCGTTGAGGAGATCCTGTACCCATCTTCCAGTCCCATCATCAGACACTGGTCTCCATATTTTACCAAAGTGCTAATAAAGACCAATCAAATGAGCCCAAACTCGAAGGGTCTGCTGTTGTCCGTTGAGGAGATCCTGTACCCATCTTCGAGTCCCATCATCAGACCCTGGTCTCCATATTTTACCAAAGTGCTAATAAAGACCAATCAAATGAGCCCAAACTCGAAGGGTCTGCTGTTGTCCGTTGAGGAGATCCCGTACCCATCTTCCAGTCCCATCATCAGACCCTGGTCACCATGTTTTACCAAAGTGCCAAGAAGTGTGTCAAGAAGGATCGTTGCAGATGGAAATCTGTAGTCAGATTAAACTCATAAAGTTTTCTCGTATGGGAAAAAATCAATACATAAACCTGGCTGTAATCACTTTTTCAAGCTAAATATTAGCAAGAGGTGTGTCCGGATCGTTGTAGATGTAAATCTGTAGTCAAATGAAACTGATATAGTTTTCCCGTATGGGAACAAATCATTACTTAAACCATAGTATTTCATGTATCTGTGCTTAAACCTGGCTGTAGTTACTTTTTCAAGCTTAATATTAGCAAGAGGTGTGTCAGGATCGTTGTAGATGGAAATCTTTAGTCAGATTAAACTGATACAGTTTCGTCGTATGGAAAAACAACCGGTTTCATCACGTATAACTAACCATTTGGTCAAGGAACGCCGATAAAGCAGCTGAGCAGCGTTTTTTCTGCCGACATGGTTCACAAATATTGAATTTTCAAACTGAAAACTTATTTTTATTAAAATAAAATATAGCCTATGTTACTCAGCAATAGTATAGGTTTTTATAAAAGAAAGAATTTTTAGAATCGGTGTAGTTCCAAAGTTTACCTCAAACATACAAACAAACAAACAAACAAATCTTTCCTCTTTATATAATAGTGTAGATAATATTTTTATTGCTATATTCCTCTATTTTATGCAGGTGTATAACTTTATTACATTTTAGTAGCCCAACCTTAATATTTTTTGTATGTGTTTCCCTTTTTAGTATATATTTTTTTATATTCTAAAGATATATATTGTAAGATTAACTTTGACTTGTAGAAAGTATACTTTATGTATCTATTTTACATGATAAATATTATTTGATTTGAATATTACAATTTAATTTGTGTCTAAACGAACACATTCAGTCGGTCGTCAGTGGCTTGAGCGGACGGTTCTCTTTTGTGTTAGTGCGTGCGTCACAAAACCAGTTGCTTCCGTGGTGCCACTAACAAGGGACATTGAGCTCTACACTCAAGTCATAAGGTGTATTCTCAGCTTAGCAAGCTGTTGACTGACCCGCCTATCTGCTTTATACAACTACTTGCGAATTTCAAATATCCACGATGAATAATTGTACTAAATGTTTTGATCATTTTACTGATATGCATGCCATGGACGTCTGCACACGGCTGTGCTGGTTTATCTGAGACCACTTACCGAAAGGAAGGCTATGTGGCGTTGCGCTTCTTGTCGTGGTTCCCAGACTCCGCAGCCAACTGCCTCCGTCGCCGAACCAGCACTCATCGAGGAGGTATTGATGGAGATTAAAGCCTTCAGGGCTGAATTTGCTAACGTAAAAGCGAACATTATACAAACCCTCAACGTGAAATGAAATCACGATTTACTAGCATGGAGGATCGCATTGTCACACTGCACAATAAAATGGCGTCCATGTCCAAGTACATGTTGTGTTTGTATTATCTATATACTTTTGTAAGTGTAATTTCTGTTGGCGGACCAATAAAAATAAAAAAGTTGCAGGTGGATCTGGAAGTTGCTAAGGAGACCATATCTAGCCTCCAAGCTGATTCCACAATGAATAATGTGGAAATATCAGGTGTGCCTCAAGGAACTAGAAGATAACGAAATAGATTCCATACACCGTGTTCGGTTTATAACGTTTTATATTTTTGTAATCGCACGCTAGTAACACCGGGATGTGTCGGTGCTGCCATCCATCGGTCTTGTCATTCCTAAAGCTGAGAGCTTAGACACGTAGTTTTGTGTCTCGGACTTAAATCATGTTATTTTGTGTATGATTAGCCACTAGAAGATTCAAGATTATTTATTTGTGAACCAAGGGTATAAAAGTAGATGTAGATAACAATATTATGTCTCCTCTCAGCTCTGCCCAACAGGGCGTAGAATAGTGCTAATGTATCGAGAACTATAATGTGATTCGATCATCAACAAAAATCAGTACTTTTGCGGTAACAAAAAACTGACCTCTCGCCGCGGGCCGTATATCGTGTAAAGTACACATATTTCTTTCTGGGGTGTTCTGGGTGTCAGCTGGCAGGGTTAAGTGAGTTTAGAACGTCCCTGCCCATCATCTAGAGAAAAAGCCATGATGTTCACAGCCACGAGGCATCTCAGTGTCACCTCCACGCAAAGACGGGTAATCAATCCATTGACACCGTAAGTCTATAGGTAGTTACGATTACGTAACAATACCTGGCGGCGGGATGCGCGAAGGTGGCGGGGCAGTGCGCGCAGACTAGCGGCCGCTCGCCCGTGTGTGTGCGGATGTGCGTGCGCAGGATAGCTGCGGTCTGTGGTACAATACACACTACTAATTAGTGAATAAGCGAAAAAAACAGTTGTTTCATAGAAAAGGAAACCACATTGACCAACTGAACAGCAGATTGTTTTTCATTGTTGGCTCCACAGTAAAAGTTGTATGTATATACAAGTATCTAGTTTTTGGCCTTTTGGTGACTGAAAATCCAGGCAGTAAACGTACAGTACAACGTAAAATGAACGAGTTGTTATCAGTCGAATTCAATATTAAAACATACATTATATTAATCACAGATCCTCTTTTACGAAACAAACGGGAGAAAAAACGCTCTTGAACGAGTGAGACAGTCGCCTTGTGCAAGCAGTAAGACAATAGAGTATGTTGCTTTAGTTATTGTTCTGAGGTTAGAGTACACACCATGAACCCCTTGCCGCAGTGGTGGCAGATCTGGTCGCGCGGCTGGGGCTTGCGGTGGTGCACGCGCGACACGTGCGTCCGGAGCGTCGACGCGCTCTTGAACGACTGAGGGAAGAGAAAAATACAATATCGAAAAAGTGTGTCGAGTTCGCCAAGAGAAGGCAAGGCAGAAAAAAAATTGGACATCAAACTAGGAATTTATTGAGATATCAAATAAAGTCATTTTTCAAACTTGATCGTAAGATTAGCTTGATTCAACTTTTA
Source organism: Ypsolopha scabrella (assembly GCA_910592155.1). Lineage (NCBI taxonomy): Eukaryota > Metazoa > Arthropoda > Insecta > Lepidoptera > Ypsolophidae > Ypsolopha > Ypsolopha scabrella. Next base: position 19,478,814 of record OU342986.1, read on the forward strand.
AAGCACACGCGAAAGCAGGGAGACGTGCCCCCCAAAAGTTGATCTCACAGTAACGATATCATCTAAGTAGCAGAAAGATTGAAGTGAGGACCAAACATTTTATCAACTAGGTTGTTGTGTGGCGGTAGCATTGGTTAATCCGAAAGTGGTAGTCTTGAAATTTATGCCGTAAACAGGTACAATGCCTAGAAACTAAAACACTGTTACAGATCTTTCCTCATCTGCGATGGTATCTTCGAAAATGCCTTTGAAAGGTCTATGCTTGAAAGGTTCATAGCGTCTCTAAGGATATATCAAATCAAATCAAATCAAATGAATTTATTTCAGATCAAAGATCCATATAAACATGTTAGTAATAAAACAACTTATGCTATTGTTAGTAACTTATGCTAATACATCAATATACAAAATATACAAGGAAGACTCCACGCCCCACTACACATGGACATGCAGGCCAATCCAGTGGCGTAGAATCGGAGAGTCCCATCTGTCTACAAACGTGCTCAGCAAGCTGTTGGAGCTGGAACGCACGCGCTTTAACAGAGAAGCACACCTTTTTCTTACTACGGCATGGAAGCCGTCAGTATAGGCCTCTGCGAACATGCCAGAAGCGCTACAAAATTGCCTCAGCCCCAACAACACCCTGAACGCGTTGTTATATTGCACGCGCAGGGCATTGTATGCTCCCCGCGTATATCCGGTCCACAGACTACTGGTGTACAAAGACTGGCAGAATGCCTTGAAGAGCATGACTTTCACTTCCTTTGTACACCTAGAAAACCTACGAGCCAACATATTGCAGCGAACACACAACGCCTTGCGCTCCCTTTCAACATCTGCATTGTCGTTTAAATCCGCAGTGACCCAATGACCCAGATACTTAAACTTGTCCACATGTTTCAAAGGAGTCCCATTAAGTAGTATTATATAATGTGAACGAGCACTAAGCGAGTGTGAATCGAGCCGCATAGAAATTTATATAGTCATCAAATTATTTTCTTAGCAGTTAGGCGTTTTAGCCATCAATAAACTGTTTTAGTGATATGAAAGAAAGTAAGAAAGCAAAACAAAATTTATTGGCGAGTTTACAAAAAAGAATACTTAAAGCTGATACAGTAGAAAGGGTTTACGTAGGGAGTAATCTATAGATAAAAATAACAACACGACAAAAGGATGTAGCTCAGGTATGTGCCATCCAAAATATGCTTTGGTTGGCGCTGGTTTTCAGCTACCTACATATAATTCATAAACAGGTAGACAGGGCAGAAGAATGCAGCACAATAAACAAAGCCTTACGATTAATGAATAAAACAATTTAGCATTACAGCGAGCTAATAGTTAATATACGTACGCGGTTGTCACACGAAGCACACTTGTACGGCGTGTCGTGGAGATGCTTGAAGTTGATGTGAGACACGAGCTCGTTCTTACTGATGAACCTCGCTCCGCACGTGTCGCACTCGAACCTGCAGACAGAGACAGACATATCACCGCACCGACCAATCACCTTCAATAGGGAAACTTGAAGCTAGTGGCGCAATACGGAGGATTTGAAAGAAACTTAAATTCATAACTATAAAGCTCAAAAAACAGCTTCCACTTACAAACGATGTATCATGTAAATAATAATTTAGTATATGCAAAATATGTTTTCTGACATTTAATTGTAATCACATATTAAAAATTAAAAATTGGGGGAAATAATGAAAGACTGGATAATTCAATTATTTTGAGTATATTCCATAGTTCAAAAATCCATACAATTAACCGGGCAAGACGGTGTTTACTCTTTCGAGTCATTAAGACGGTATAAGCTTCTCGCGAGGCTGACACACGTCAAGCATTGATCATATAGCGTCTATTCGTTGCCGCTTCGAGTGCGTCAGTTAAATTTGTTATTGCGTTGATATGTGATTGGTTGTAGTCACTTTTAATTCGGTAAAGTTCGGTCTACGAACCAAGACGATGGAACCTTTTGCGTTTTGTTCTTAGGTATCCTCATTGGAATGAATAATTTCACAAGTAAAAAGGAACGAGGTTGTGTGCCGAATTGTATCGTGGTTATCACCTTGAGACAGTTTTAATCCAACAGATAGAATAGATACCCGAGTTATTAAATTAGGTACTTACTAAGCAATACAAATATGTAAAAGGTAATTAAATACTACCGACTATTGGATTTTGTTTTAATTGTTTAGTATTGCGATGTTACAACCCTAGCACTATGACTGTTGTACATACGTATAGACACTATTCAGAGTTTTCACAGCACCTTCGCAACAGTGTGATATCACTATAAATATTAAATACTACCGACTATTGGATTTTGTTTTAATTGTTTAGTATTGCGATGTTACAACCCTAGCACTATGACTGTTGTAATAAGTATAGACACTATTCGGAGTTTTCACAGCACCTTCGCAACAGTGTGATATCACTATAAATACAAATATGTAAAAGGTAATTAAATACTACCGACTATTGGATTTTGTTTTAATTGTTTAGTATTGCGATGTTACAACCCTAGCACTATGACTGTTGTAATAAGTATAGACACTATTCGGAGTTTTCACAGCACCTTCGCAACAGTGTGATATCACTATAAATACAAATATGTAAAAGGTAATTAAATACTACCGACTATTGGATTTTGTTTTAATTGTTTAGTATTGCGATGTTACAACCCTAGCACTATGACTGTTGTAATAAGTATAGACACTATTCGGAGTTTTCACAGCACCTTCGCAACAGTGTGATATCACTATAAATACAAATATGTAAAAGGTAATTAAATACTACCGACTATTGGATTTTGTTTTAATTGTTTAGTATTGCGATGTTACAACCCTAGCACTATGACTGTTGTAATAAGTATAGACACTATTCGGAGTTTTCACAGCACCTTCGCAACAGTGTGATATCACTATAAATACAAATATGTAAAAGGTAATTAAATACTACCGACTATTGGATTTTGTTTTAATTGTTTAGTATTGCGATGTTACAACCCTAGCACTATGACTGTTGTAATAAGTATAGACACTATTCGGAGTTTTCACAGCACCTTCGCAACAGTGTGATATCACTATAAATACAAATATGTAAAAGGTAATTAAATACTACCGACTATTGGATTTTGTTTTAATTGTTTAGTATTGCGATGTTACAACCCTAGCACTATGACTGTTGTAATAAGTATAGACACTATTCGGAGTTTTCACAGCACCTTCGCAACAGTGTGATATCACTATAAATACAAATATGTAAAAGGTAATTAAATACTACCGACTATTGGATTTTGTTTTAATTGTTTAGTATTGCGATGTTACAACCCTAGCACTATGACTGTTGTAATAAGTATAGACACTATTCGGAGTTTTCACAGCACCTTCGCAACAGTGTGATATCACTATAAATACAAATATGTAAAAGGTAATTAAATACTACCGACTATTGGATTTTGTTTTAATTGTTTAGTATTGCGATGTTACAACCCTAGCACTATGACTGTTGTAATAAGTATAGACACTATTCGGAGTTTTCACAGCACCTTCGCAACAGTGTGATATCACTATAAAATACAAATATGTAAAAGGTAATTAAATACTACCGACTATTGGATTTTGTTTCAATTGTTTAGTATTGCGATGTTACAACCCTAGCACTATGACTGTTGTAATAAGTATAGACACTATTCGGAGTTTTCACAGCACCTTCGCAACAGTGTGATATCACTATAAATACAAATATGTAAAAGGTAATTAAATACTACCGACTATTGGATTTTGTTTTAATTGTTTAGTATTGCGATGTTACAACCCTAGCACTATGACTGTTGTAATAAGTATAGACACTATTCGGAGTTTTCACAGCACCTTCGCAACAGTGTGATATCACTATAAATACAAATATGTAAAAGGTAATTAAATACTACCGACTATTGGATTTTGTTTTAATTGTTTAGTATTGCGATGTTACAACCCTAGCACTATGACTGTTGTAATAAGTATAGACACTATTCGGAGTTTTCACAGCACCTTCGCAACAGTGTGATATCACTATAAATATTGGATGGATTCGATTGATGGTTCTTGGTGGAATATCATCTTGAATAAATTATACACAAATTCTTGTACTTTTATTCCACATATATTTATTTTTATCACTATAAAATACATTATTTGTATACATTGTAGCTGAGAATAATTCTTTGGGCGTAACACAATGAATTATTTTCCATGGTATTGTCACAAAACCAAAGAATTCACTATAAAGACGACACAAATACATACTTGTCGAGATGCTTCGCTCGGTGTCTCGCGTGCAGGCGGAGATGCGTGCGGTAGTTGACCTCCGTCTTGAAGAGCGTGTCGCAGGGCGCGCAGTAGGCTCCCCCCCCGTCCCCCGCGTGATGCGCGGCGCGGTGTGCGATCAGCCCCGAGCGCTGCCGGTACGACTTGCCGCACGGCACGCACGCGAACAGGCGCTCCGACCCGTGCACCGTGCTGGAACACGTAACCACTCACTTTAGCTTATCATTATCTATACTATACGGTGATTATTATCTGTGTATTACAAGAACCATTTCGTGTCCTTCACGCCATAATCCTCACTTCTGAAACCTTCATGAAAATGAAACGTCAACCATTTTCGGGTATTAGTATTCCAAACTATAGGTATACCAGAATCTCATGGCAAAAAATTATATCGAATCATAGACAATTTTCATATAAATCTTTACCATCAGATTCTGGTACACCTATACCAAGATATTCTTCTTCTTCAAGCTCGTATTCTTCAAATGCTGAAGGTTGTGTTCAAGACAAGATATAGCGCATTGATTTTAGACCTTTGTGTCGTAGGATACAGAATGCAGGGCAGGATGAGCTGAAAGGATGGGAGTAGGTAAGAGTGGGTAAGATGAGCGGAGAGATAAAGAGGACTGGGTGACTGAACTTGCAGATGTCCTCACAAAGCTGATGATTTGCAGAGCTGGTGGTTGAGCAGTGGTGGGCTGTGCTGATCTGATGCGCTAGTTCACTAGGGACACTTGAGACACAACACCAAATATATTTTAGCGCAGAATGTATATTTTGCGCGGGAGGGCACAAAATGACTTGATTGCACACGGGCGAAAAACTAAAATGAGCGATTCATGGTGTCCAAAGGTATACCAACCAGGAAATTGAGTAAAACTTAATTCCCGGAACGTATGGGCGATTTATTAATATTCTTAAAAATATATGAATTTCTATGACAAATCAACGATTGCGTGATCGAATCGAAAGCAACGCCATCTACCGGGGACGCGGGTAAGCTAATCTAAATAAACAAAAAATTTAAAGGTTGCCTGGTAGATATTGCTATTAGCAATAAGTGCCGCCTTTGTACAATATGTTCTTTTTTATGTCTTGTTTTTATGTATCATTTGTAAATGTACATTAAGGGTAATTTTTTTTTTTTTTTTTGTGATTGGTATTTATTGCTGTTGGCCTTTTGGCCTTTACGGCTTTACCTTAATAATGAGGGGGACAGAGAGTACCCAACCTCAAAGTTCAAAGTTTATTTTTATTTCAAAAGTTCGTGATAATGTATTTTTGTTATTATGTGAGTGCCCCGAGGCGGGCTAAGATCGCGCTTAAGGTGAGAGCGATGTGTGAGTCTGAGAGAAACGACCTGGCACGTACTTATAGCGTGTGTCGTTGCGAAGTAACCAAATGCGCCGCCGCCGCAGTGAGTCAGGCGTCAGCGGGATATTAAGTTGGGAGTTATTTTTAGACCGCCTTCGTCTACGAGGGCGGTATAAGTATAATGGTGAAGTGGGGTTTGTCGTATTATGGTCAGGGGGACTTAAAGCGTTAAGCTTTTTTGTGATGTCGTCATCCGAGTCTAGTAATATATTTCTGGGACGTCTGCGTGGTTTTGAGACGTGTTGTCTTGCTTCGTAATCCGAAGCGAACCTGATAAGGGGATTTGGGTGGTGTGTGGCTTTGTCAAAATATCGTATGGATATTTGTTTCATAAAACTACGAACAGTAGGGATTTTTAAATCTTTGTGTAGAAGATTTTTAAATCGTTGATCTTCACGTACCAGGGGGCGCCTGTGGCTTTTCGGAGGGTTTTGTTTTGGACGACTTGCAGTTTGTTTATGTGAGTTTTTGCCGCTTGGGCGAAGACGACACTTGCATAAGTGAAAACCGGACGCACGCATGTCAAGTATAGTCTGACTTTATTGCGTAAAGCGAGTTTGCTTTTTGAATTAATGAACAGGGAAAATATTTGAGTACATAGATCATAAACAAATTATTTGTATATTGGGATAAATATTAACATGAAAAATGTGCCGTTGGTAACTGTGGTAATATAAATTGTTATACAGTCACCAACGCCTTCCTATAGGAGAGCGATAACTATAAAATTTACGTGTTACATGGAAGAATAACAGAAAAAGAAAAATAATTAAAAATGAAAAATTTGCATGCAATATACTCTAAAGGTGTGTGGGGGGTGTGTGCGTGTGTGTGAGGGAGAAGGTGTGTGTGTGTGTGAGGGAGAAGGTGTGTGTGTGTGTGTGTGTGAGGGTGTGTTTGCATGTAGGTAGCTGAGTCCGAATAAATATAATAAATTAAATTTATATCACTGCGGTATAGAAAATCAGAAAAGTAAATCTGGACGTGAGGAGCTCTGAACTGGGATTCGAACCCGGGACCTCTCGCTTACCGGGCGGTTGCTCTACCAACTGAGCTATCCAGTTCTCAACATGACCTGCGAATTTACGCTTGTGCTTTCCCATACCGCAACGATATGTATAGGTACTCACTTAGTAGTGAGCCTCTTGGCGCCTAGAGGGCGCTAGTGTATTCAAGACAAGTCTGAGACTATTATTGCCCTACCGTCACCTGTTACAGCATCGGGTAGTTAAGAATACACATTACTCGTATCGAAACTATGATAGAAATAAATTTCTATATTTTTAAACACTTGGCGATTTATCCATCGCAAGGAGATAACAAATTAAATTTATATCACTGCGGTATAGAAAATCAGAAAAGTAAATCTGGACGTGAGGAGCTCTGAACCGGGATTCGAACCCGGGACCTCTCGCTTACCGGGCGGTTGCTCTACCAACTGAGCTATCCAGTTCTCAATATGGGAAAGCACAAGCGTAAATTCGCAGGTCATGTTGAGAACTGGATAGCTCAGTTGGTAGAGCAACCGCCCGGTAAGCGAGAGGTCCCGGGTTCGAATCCCGGTTCAGAACTCCTCACGTCCAGATTTACTTTTCTGATTTTCTATACCGCAGTGATATAAATTTAATTTGTTATCTCCTTGCGATGGATAAATCGCCAAGTGTTTAAAAATATAGAAATTTATTTCTATCATAGTTTTAAATATAATAAATACAATAAATGAAATTATGGATGCTGGAGAATTGGTTTTATCACCTACATTTATATACACAATATATATTTAATATATATATATGGAAATTACTATTACTGTTAATACCTCTTACGCAATCACTTTCAGAAGTGCCTCTGAATCCTTGTAATTAAGTGAGAGCAGCCAGTTCAAGACCACAACCTTGCATTTGCCTAAGAGAAGAGGATAAATATTGACCGTTCTATTTACCTTATTATACAGACGAGAACTCAGAACTTTGTAGTGTCGAGCGGCTAACCGAGTCCTGTGCTTCACAACGCTGCAGACTAGGTCCGATCGTCTTATCGAACTAATGGTAGACGGGTCATAAGGGAGGGTAGAGTGTTTACGCAGGATAACGTTAAAAATAAAAAGCCTTCTAACGGAAAGCACCTGACATTCTTTGTACAGCTGGTCTGTGTTATGAAGGATTGGCTTTTTAGTCATGACCTTAAGGACGGCCCTTTGGGCTCGCTCTAGGCGGATGAAGTGCGATGAACATGCACCACCCCAGGATGTAATACAGTATGTAAGTACTGATTGCGCCAGCGCATAATACACAGTTTTTAGGGTATGATTATCAGCTGAATATCTGAGTTTACGAAATATATACATTATTTTTCTAACCCGGGATATTAAGGATTCAAGATGATCTTTCCATGAAAGGGTACTATCTATTATAACGCCCAAGTATTTAATATTAGAGGATCGAACAATAGGAGTGCAGCCGCATTTGCGGACTTGGGCCCCACAAGTATGAGCTAAAATATTGTAGGAGTCATGGTCAGGCTGATGGCTAGCATAGTGAGAAAATGTTATGTATTTCGTCTTATTAATATTTAAAGTTAAGAGGTTTGACGAAAGCCAACTCATCACAGTTCTAAGAGAGTTTTCAGCGTGGCGACAACACTCTTCCCAATTTTTGCCCCGTATAAGTAAAACAGTATCATCTGCGTAAGTAATTATTTTGCAGTTAGGAATATGCATCGAGCAAAGATTGTTAATATACATAAGGAAGAGAGTTGGACCTAACACGCTACCTTGAGGAACGCCATATGTCAGAGATTGATTACTGCTAGTGAAACTATCAATTCTCACACTCTGGGTTCTTTCCGATAGGTAGCTGCGAAAGATGTCCAAAGGGACGCCTCTTATACCTAAGCTTTCCATTTTGTTTAGTAGAATGGGAACAGAAACAGTGTCGAAAGCCTTTGAAAGATCAAGAAAAATACCTATTGTCTTAAGTTTCCCATCCAACTGTTCAACAATGGTATTTGTGAGTTCTAGTTAGAGATGCGCGACTGCGAATGATACTAATCGTATCATTCGAATAAAGTGATCATTCGAATCACTCGAATGACCATCGATCATTAGTAACTAACGTTAAACTTTCTTTGTGACGAATGAATTAGTAACAATTTTTACCCGAGTCGGCACGGAGAGAGCCGAGTCGTCCCGATTAGTAACTAACTCACTCAATCATAGAGGCATGTTCCATCAAATTCTAGTGCTGTCAGCGCTTACTCGTTTGAGTACCTTTATTTTTAATAAGACAATCATAACAAGCAGGGAATATCAACAGCGCTGCAGTTGCTGAGTGTTGGCAGGTGGAGTATATATGAGATGGACGACATTTTTAGTGGGCACCATTTGTGGATAAGGAAGCAAGTGAAAATTCTGTTTTTTTTTGTCTGAAGCGCATTTTTATATTTATTTTCTTTCAACCTGGTAGATAAACATCATACCGTTTTTGTACATATTTTAAAATGTGTCATTAAAGATGTAATTTTAAACTAATACTTAGATGCCTACGTTCAAATATACAAAGATTACCTAGAGTTGAAAAAAGTGGTAAGGTTGAATTTGTTTGTGTGTAAGCAAGCATTTTAATGCAGATATTTAAACACTAAATCACTATGAAACTTTTTCAGCAGAAAATAACTGCACTAGTAAATTGGCAACTTTTTCTACTGGGGAATAACGAAAAAGATGAAACACGATCAAAACTTGCGTTTACTTTCATTTGGTGCCAAAGCTTGCAATACAACTAAAAACACTGCAAGTGATCTGCGTAGTAACTGACCCGTTGACGGTTACTTTACTGCGTGCATTTATCCTTGAACTAGACTTTCGCGCCATTTTGATTAGTTACTAATATCATTCGTAGTCATTCGACTTGTACAATTAGTGGATTACTAATTTCTTAGTCGAATTGAGATATTAGTAGTCGGTTTGTATTCGACTTACCAAATAATTCGCAGTCGCGCATCGCTAGTTCTAGTACTGCATCTTCGCTAGATTTGCCTTTTCTAAATCCAAATTGGTTCTCTGAAATTATCTTTTGTTGTTCGAGATAATTTATTAGCCTATAATTCAAGACTTTCTCCAGTATTTTCGAAAGGGTGGTTAGCACAGAGATAGGCCGGTAGTTCGTGACACTGCTTCTGTCCCCACTCTTATAAATAGGGTGAACAATGGCCTTTTTAAAAACTTGGGGGAAGATACCCTGAATTTCCCGACGAGGGTCCACAAGGTAGGAAAAAATCGAGGAGCTTCTTGTTATCATCCACAACCGATTTGAAAAAAAAAATATGCGTGTTTCGAAAAATAAATACTGTTTTTCGGTGATTTTAGATTTTAAACAAATAACAATTCTGACCATCACAATCGTCGATTGCGCGGCTGGGTGACGCGGTGGGGATGCCCCCTCTCACTCCGCAGCCCGGCGCGAGCGGCTTAGTTAACAAATGTAATAACTTGCTCAAAAATGGTCGTAAAACTTGTTTTTTTTTATTTAACGTGATTTTTTCTCGTCAATATATATATATATATATATATTTCGAAAAACGCATTTTTTTTTTCAAATTGGTTGTGCATGATGACAAGAAGCTCCTCGATTTTTTTTCTACCTTGTGGGCCCTCGTCGGGAAATTCTATTGAAGGGCAAAGATTTTTCGATGATCGCAGATTGTCGCTAAACTATATCTCGCAGATCGAAAAATCTTGCATGATTCTCTTGGGGTTTGGTTTCTTCACATCTCGTACGAGTTTGAAACCGATAAGTTGATAAATAACCGATTGCGGTTGTAAAAATGAAATCGAGAATTTTCATTTTCTTTTGCCATTAACAGCTTAATTAACGATGTTAGCACTTTTTTTCAGGACCTTTCTTACAGAGGACGTTATAATAAACAAATTTTATTTGAAACTTTTTTTGATAGGACGCGTTCCAAAAAAATTATCGCAAAAATAGCGATTTTTTAATTTTTAATCATTTTTTATTGCTAAAAAACAACTCGGAAATGTCCGAAAACTCAGGGCTACACTCCTGGAGGTCCAGACAACATATAAAAAAATTGGCCAGAGGGTGGGTCTCTTGAATAAGTCTTATACTAAGGTGACTGGACTAATAGCTACACTCTAGACATACCGCCTACCAAGGACCAATTGTTCTTCAAACTACGTGAAGAAAAGAAATTATACAACAAATTTAATGATTTTAGGTATTTACATCAATATAATAAGGTAGGAGCATGTATTAAACAAAATAAACAGTTCTCTATTTCTTACAATTAAAACATTACATAGTATTTTCCGTAGGTATAGGACACAGCTTCGAAATTTGTCGTTGAGAGAGTTAGCGTAACGTGAAAACCCGCGTGATGTTATATTTACCCGGATGAACATTGACTACTAGTCCGTAGAGCCACTTAGCCGAAAGTAAGTTGTCTTCTCTTGCCAAAACGACGTCACCTATTTTCAATTCAATTCCGGGGGCTTGGTCTTCCATTTCTATGTTTGGAAAAAGATGGTCAGATATTCTTTAAACCAACGCCTCCAGAAATATTGAACCATCCTCTGAGAAAGTTGCCAACGACGTAAACAACTCGTCTGCAACTGTTCATAGCTGTGGTCCGGAGCCATCACTAGTGGTTCACTTATTAAAAATTGGCCTGGTGTTAATGGCACAGGATCATCAGGGTCAGTGCTTATTTGAAATAGCGGTAGTGAATTTAGGCAAGCCTCAATTTACGATAGTGTGGTCGCTATTTCTTCGTATGTGAGGGTCGAATCCCCAATCACAGGACGTAGATGATGTTTTGTGCTCTTTATTCCTGCCTCTCATAATCCGCCGAAATTTGGAGCATGGGAAGGACTGAAGTGCCATTCAGTGCCGTTATTAGCTAACGAAGACGCTACTTCATTAGGAAATGAAGAATGTTTGCTCAGAAGAATTGAGTTTTAAGTTCCTTCGAAGCTCCCACAAAATTGGATCCGTTGTCGCTCCAGAGTTGAACGCATCGGCCACGCCTAGCTACGAAGCGTTTAAACGCGGAGAGATCAGAGGTGAGGTCAGACACGGTTTCAATATGAACGGCTCGTGTCGCCATGCATACAAAAGGCAAATGTAGCCCTTATATGCTCTATGACCTTTTCCTTTAGATATCCTGAAATTTATGGGGCCCACATAGTCCACGCCGCAATGCAGGAATGGTTTGCGTGGTGATCGCCAGCACTAATACGTCTCGCCTTTAGATGACGGGAACAACCTTGTTGCCATTCGTTATGGTTACATAAAAAATGTATTTCCAAAAATGTGCAAGTATGACCAACATGCAACATTTATTTGACACTGCTGTAACTCACTTGAGATGTGTCTTGAGCCCCGCGTTGTTGACGAAGGTCTGTCCACAGAGGCTGCACTGTCGCGCGCCGCGGTGCTTCTCCTTGTGGTATCGGAGCGCGTGGTACGAACTGGAATACGAATAATGGAATAAAAGTACATTTTTAATACAATAATACTTACATACAACTTAACAACCGAAACATTCCTAATTATACAGAAATCTTAGTGAACCCACTGACCTGAGGTGCAATGGTGTAAGACAATCGTATTCAAATTGATTATCACATTGGCTAAGCCAATTAGCCCATTTGACAATTGTGACTACGATTGCCTTGTTTTGTTGTTGACAACCAAAAACGTACGATTTCAATTGTCAAACCAATGTCAAGCTGGCTAATTTGATTAGCCGAATAGCCATATGACAATCGAATTTGATGACGAAGATACTGGTGATGAAGTCGCACTGAGTACAGCGGTGCGGCGAGTGGTCTATGTAGAGAGAGCTCAGTGCACACACTGACCCGGTGGTGAAGTCGCACTGGGTACAGCGGTGCTGCGAGTGGTCTATGTAGAGAGAGCTCAGTGCACACACTGACCCGGTGGTGAAGTCGCACTGGGTACAGCGGTGCGGCGAGTGGTCTATGTAGAGAGAGCTCAGTGCACACACTGACCCGGTGGTGAAGTCGCACTGGGTACAGCGGTGCGGCGAGTGGTCTATGTAGAGAGAGCTCAGTGCACACACTGACCCGGTGGTGAAGTCGCACTGGGTACAGCGGTGCTGCGAGTGGTCTATGTAGAGAGAGCTCAGTGCACACACTGACCCGGTGGTGAAGTCGCACTGGGTACAGCGGTGCTGCGAGTGGTCTATGTAGAGAGAGCTCAGTGCACACACTGACCCGGTGGTGAAGTCGCACTGAGTACAGCGGTGCGGCGAGTGGTCTATGTAGAGAGAGCTCAGTGCACACACTGACCCGGTGGTGAAGTCGCACTGGGTACAGCGGTGCGGCGAGTGGTCTATGTAGAGAGAGCTCAGTGCACACACTGACCCGGTGGTGAAGTCGCACTGGGTACAGCGGTGCGGCGAGTGGTCTATGTAGAGAGAGCTCAGTGCACACACTGACCCGGTGGTGAAGTCGCACTGGGTACAGCGGTGCGGCGAGTGGTCTATGTAGAGAGAGCTCAGTGCACACACTGACCCGGTGGTGAAGTCGCACTGGGTACAGCGGTGCGGCGAGTGGTCTATGTAGAGAGAGCTCAGTGCACACACTGACCCGGTGGTGAAGTCGCACTGGGTACAGCGGTGCGGCGAGTGGTCTATGTAGAGAGAGCTCAGTGCACACACTGACCCGGTGGTGAAGTCGCACTGGGTACAGCGGTGCGGCGAGTGGTCTATGTAGAGAGAGCTCAGTGCACACACTGACCCGGTGGTGAAGTCGCACTGGGTACAGCGGTGCGGCGAGTGGTCTATGTAGAGAGAGCTCAGTGCACACACTGACCCGGTGGTGAAGTCGCACTGGGTACAGCGGTGCGGCGAGTGGTCTATGTAGAGAGAGCTCAGTGCACACACTGACCCGGTGGTGAAGTCGCACTGGGTACAGCGGTGCGGCGAGTGGTCTATGTAGAGAGAGCTCAGTGCACACACTGACCCGGTGGTGAAGTCGCACTGGGTACAGCGGTGCGGCGAGTGGTCTATGTAGAGAGAGCTCAGTGCACACACTGACCCGGTGGTGAAGTCGCACTGGGTACAGCGGTGCGGCGAGTGGTCTATGTAGAGAGAGCTCAGTGCACACACTGACCCGGTGGTGAAGTCGCACTGGGTACAGCGGTGCGGCGAGTGGTCTATGTAGAGAGAGCTCAGTGCACACACTGACCCGGTGGTGAAGTCGCACTGGGTACAGCGGTGCGGCGAGTGGTCTATGTAGAGAGAGCTCAGTGCACACACTGACCCGGTGGTGAAGTCGCACTGGGTACAGCGGTGCGGCGAGTGGTCTATGTAGAGAGAGCTCAGTGCACACACTGACCCGGTGGTGAAGTCGCACTGGGTACAGCGGTGCGGCGAGTGGTCTATGTAGAGAGAGCTCAGTGCACACACTGACCCGGTGGTGAAGTCGCACTGGGTACAGCGGTGCGGCGAGTGGTCTATGTAGAGAGAGCTCAGTGCACACACTGACCCGGTGGTGAAGTCGCACTGGGTACAGCGGTGCTGCGAGTGGTCTATGTAGAGAGAGCTCAGTGCACACACTGACCCGGTGGTGAAGTCGCACTGGGTACAGCGGTGCGGCGAGTGGTCTATGTAGAGAGAGCTCAGTGCACACACTGACCCGGTGGTGAAGTCGCACTGGGTACAGCGGTGCTGCGAGTGGTCTATGTAGAGAGAGCTCAGTGCACACACTGACCCGGTGGTGAAGTCGCACTGGGTACAGCGGTGCTGCGAGTGGTCTATGTAGAGAGAGCTCAGTGCACACACTGACCCGGTGGTGAAGTCGCACTGGGTACAGCGGTGCTGCGAGTGGTCTATGTAGAGAGAGCTCAGTGCACACACTGACCCGGTGGTGAAGTCGCACTGGGTACAGCGGTGCGGCGAGTGGTCTATGTAGAGAGAGCTCAGTGCACACACTGACCCGGTGGTGAAGTCGCACTGGGTACAGCGGTGCTGCGAGTGGTCTATGTAGAGAGAGCTCAGTGCACACACTGACCCGGTGGTGAAGTCGCACTGGGTACAGCGGTGCGGCGAGTGGTCTATGTAGAGAGAGCTCAGTGCACACACTGACCCGGTGGTGAAGTCGCACTGGGTACAGCGGTGCTGCGAGTGGTCTATGTAGAGAGAGCTCAGTGCACACACTGACCCGGTGGTGAAGTCGCACTGGGTACAGCGGTGCTGCGAGTGGTCTATGTAGAGAGAGCTCAGTGCACACACTGACCCGGTGGTGAAGTCGCACTGGGTACAGCGGTGCTGCGAGTGGTCTATGTAGAGAGAGCTCAGTGCACACACTGACCCGGTGGTGAAGTCGCACTGGGTACAGCGGTGCTGCGAGTGGTCTATGTAGAGAGAGCTCAGTGCACACACTGACCCGGTGGTGAAGTCGCACTGGGTACAGCGGTGCGGCGAGTGGTCTATGTAGAGAGAGCTCAGTGCACACACTGACCCGGTGGTGAAGTCGCACTGGGTACAGCGGTGCTGCGAGTGGTCTATGTAGAGAGAGCTCAGTGCACACACTGACCCGGTGGTGAAGTCGCACTGGGTACAGCGGTGCGGCGAGTGGTCTATGTAGAGAGAGCTCAGTGCACACACTGACCCGGTGGTGAAGTCGCACTGGGTACAGCGGTGCGGCGAGTGGTCTATGTAGAGAGAGCTCAGTGCACACACTGACCCGGTGGTGAAGTCGCACTGGGTACAGCGGTGCTGCGAGTGGTCTATGTAGAGAGAGCTCAGTGCACACACTGACCCGGTGGTGAAGTCGCACTGGGTACAGCGGTGCGGCGAGTGGTCTATGTAGAGAGAGCTCAGTGCACACACTGACCCGGTGGTGAAGTCGCACTGGGTACAGCGGTGCTGCGAGTGGTCTATGTAGAGAGAGCTCAGTGCACACACTGACCCGGTGGTGAAGTCGCACTGGGTACAGCGGTGCTGCGAGTGGTCTATGTAGAGAGAGCTCAGTGCACACACTGACCCGGTGGTGAAGTCGCACTGGGTACAGCGGTGCGGCGAGTGGTCTATGTAGAGAGAGCTCAGTGCACACACTGACCCGGTGGTGAAGTCGCACTGGGTACAGCGGTGCTGCGAGTGGTCTATGTAGAGAGAGCTCAGTGCACACACTGACCCGGTGGTGAAGTCGCACTGGGTACAGCGGTGCGGCGAGTGGTCTATGTAGAGAGAGCTCAGTGCACACACTGACCCGGTGGTGAAGTCGCACTGGGTACAGCGGTGCGGCGAGTGGTCTATGTAGAGAGAGCTCAGTGCACACACTGACCCGGTGGTGAAGTCGCACTGGGTACAGCGGTGCGGCGAGTGGTCTATGTAGAGAGAGCTCAGTGCACACACTGACCCGGTGGTGAAGTCGCACTGGGTACAGCGGTGCTGCGAGTGGTCTATGTAGAGAGAGCTCAGTGCACACACTGACCCGGTGGTGAAGTCGCACTGGGTACAGCGGTGCGGCGAGTGGTCTATGTAGAGAGAGCTCAGTGCACACACTGACCCGGTGGTGAAGTCGCACTGGGTACAGCGGTGCTGCGAGTGGTCTATGTAGAGAGAGCTCAGTGCACACACTGACCCGGTGGTGAAGTCGCACTGGGTACAGCGGTGCTGCGAGTGGTCTATGTAGAGAGAGCTCAGTGCACACACTGACCCGGTGGTGAAGTCGCACTGGGTACAGCGGTGCTGCGAGTGGTCTATGTAGAGAGAGCTCAGTGCACACACTGACCCGGTGGTGAAGTCGCACTGGGTACAGCGGTGCGGCGAGTGGTCTATGTAGAGAGAGCTCAGTGCACACACTGACCCGGTGGTGAAGTCGCACTGGGTACAGCGGTGCTGCGAGTGGTCTATGTAGAGAGAGCTCAGTGCACACACTGACCCGGTGGTGAAGTCGCACTGGGTACAGCGGTGCGGCGAGTGGTCTATGTAGAGAGAGCTCAGTGCACACACTGACCCGGTGGTGAAGTCGCACTGGGTACAGCGGTGCTGCGAGTGGTCTATGTAGAGAGAGCTCAGTGCACACACTGACCCGGTGGTGAAGTCGCACTGGGTACAGCGGTGCGGCGAGTGGTCTATGTAGAGAGAGCTCAGTGCACACACTGACCCGGTGGTGAAGTCGCACTGGGTACAGCGGTGCGGCGAGTGGTCTATGTAGAGAGAGCTCAGTGCACACACTGACCCGGTGGTGAAGTCGCACTGGGTACAGCGGTGCGGCGAGTGGTCTATGTAGAGAGAGCTCAGTGCACACACTGACCCGGTGGTGAAGTCGCACTGGGTACAGCGGTGCTGCGAGTGGTCTATGTAGAGAGAGCTCAGTGCACACACTGACCCGGTGGTGAAGTCGCACTGGGTACAGCGGTGCGGCGAGTGGTCTATGTAGAGAGAGCTCAGTGCACACACTGACCCGGTGGTGAAGTCGCACTGGGTACAGCGGTGCTGCGAGTGGTCTATGTAGAGAGAGCTCAGTGCACACACTGACCCGGTGGTGAAGTCGCACTGGGTACAGCGGTGCTGCGAGTGGTCTATGTAGAGAGAGCTCAGTGCACACACTGACCCGGTGGTGAAGTCGCACTGGGTACAGCGGTGCTGCGAGTGGTCTATGTAGAGAGAGCTCAGTGCACACACTGACCCGGTGGTGAAGTCGCACTGGGTACAGCGGTGCGGCGAGTGGTCTATGTAGAGAGAGCTCAGTGCACACACTGACCCGGTGGTGAAGTCGCACTGGGTACAGCGGTGCTGCGAGTGGTCTATGTAGAGAGAGCTCAGTGCACACACTGACCCGGTGGTGAAGTCGCACTGGGTACAGCGGTGCGGCGAGTGGTCTATGTAGAGAGAGCTCAGTGCACACACTGACCCGGTGGTGAAGTCGCACTGGGTACAGCGGTGCTGCGAGTGGTCTATGTAGAGAGAGCTCAGTGCACACACTGACCCGGTGGTGAAGTCGCACTGGGTACAGCGGTGCGGCGAGTGGTCTATGTAGAGAGAGCTCAGTGCACACACTGACCCGGTGGTGAAGTCGCACTGGGTACAGCGGTGCGGCGAGTGGTCTATGTAGAGAGAGCTCAGTGCACACACTGACCCGGTGGTGAAGTCGCACTGGGTACAGCGGTGCTGCGAGTGGTCTACGACGCCGTGCGCGTCGTTGTAGTGCTGCACAATTGTGTGGGGGTCGCTCACACGCTTCTCGCACACCAGGCATTCGTACCTGCAAGGAGGTGCCAGTTTTTTTTTGTTATGTAATTTCGCGCGTTGTGATAAGTAGTCCGGTTGCCAAAACCAATACCCTAAAATTTTTGATTAAGTGTTTTTTTATTTCTGAATAAGTATTAGGACATGTTAAGCTTCAAGAAAATGGAAGATGACATACTCAATATGGTGGCTAAAAATAACTTTAATTTGAAAATGATTTTGTTTGGTATCAAATTATATGCTTTTTAGGATGCTGAGCTCAAAAACATAATTAAAAATAGTATTACGAGATTAGTGCACAAAAAAATGACATTTTTAAAGCATAAACAATGTAATTTGTGTAATGGAGTTGATGCTTGTGATTGTTGGCACTTGGTGGAACTTTTTATACATTTTTGATTGAAAAACACTTGTACTTGTCCACTTATTTATACGTGGGACGCACTATAAGTTTCCGGAATGAATATGAAAAAATACTATTAAAGGTACAAAATTAATTTATTGTTTTTCAAAATAATCTCCCTTGGCGTCTATGCACTTTTTCATTCGATCAAACCAGTTTGAAAACTTTTGTGCCACTCCCCTGTGGTGACCTCTGAAACGTGTTTTTCATACTCCTCGACAGCCTCTTCTGGTGATGAAAATCGTTGACCGCGTAATTGGTTCTTAATTTTTGGGAACAGAAAAAAGTCACAAGGTGCCAGGTCGGGACTGTATGCAGGATGACTCATGAGTTCTACATTTTTCGTCTTCAAAAAGTCGTTTGTCTGTCTGGCCGTGTGAGAACTAGCATTGTCGTGGTGCAGGATGATACGGCGTTTACGGTTATTTTTACGGAGTTCGTCAATAACTTCCGGCAAACAAATGGTCGTGTACCAGTCACTATTCACGGTACGACGATTCTCTGAAGCAACAGTAACCACGTGTCCAGTTTTATTAAAAAAAGAAGCAATCATCCGCTTAGATGCACTTTTCACGCGCGCCACTTTGGTTGGTTTCGGCTCATCTTGAAAGACCCATACGCTCGATTGCTGCTTTGTTTTGGGATCATAGCAATAAATCCATGTTTCGTCACCTGTTACTATGTCCCACACCAAATTTGACGCACCTTCGTTGAATCTGGTAAGCATGGCACTGCACCAAGTGACGCGGTCCGTTTTCTGAGCCTCGGTCAAGTTGTGTGGGATCCACCGCGAGCACAGCTTTCTCACACCCAAATGTTTGTGTAGGATTGATTGTATTTGACTCATGCCTATTTCTAAGGATGCGCGAATTTCATGGTAGGTCACATGCCTGTCTGTTTCAATCATACGGCGCACAGCATCGATGTTTTTGTTGGTCACAGCGGTGGACGGCCGACCATCGCGAGATTCGTCACTGAGATTGATACGACCACGCTTGAATTCTGCAAACCAGCTATAAACAGTCGTCTTGCATGGTGTTTCATTGCCAAAAGCTGTTTCAAGCCGAGCGATGCTCTGTTGAGCTGTCAAATTACATCGTCAATTAATCGTAGAAAATCAAACTACGAAAATTTTCCCGAGTTAAATCCATGTTGATGCAGACACACAATTTTTTAAATGGCGCCACAAGGTAAAAACAAAAGACAGTCAGATGAAACAAACTGCATTCTACAGCCAAAGAGTTCTATTTTCAAATGTTGCAATAAATTTTTAAATATTGTTTATGTAAGTGGCCAGTTCCGGAAACTTTTAGTGTTACCTATGTATTATTTCCTTTACCGGTTTCGCTGTTATAGCATTTTCAAAGGTTTTTTGGTTGTTTACGTACAATATGTTGTTACGTACATAATAAATATAATACTATAATAATTAAATTATATAACTTATTTTTAAAAATAGGTCACGAATGTCTATTATATCATGTCATGTAAACATGACAAATGTCTATTTGTATTTATACTCAACTGATGCCGGGTCCAGATCGGACCCGAAATATATCTTGTGAATAATTCTTTATTGTACAGTAACAATTATATGAAATATATCTTGTGAATAATTATTTATATTGTCTTTATTGTACCGTGACAATTATATATATTAAATAATTTTAAAAACTTTAAGTCATTCTCCACTGTTCTTTGAATTGATAGTACAGTACGACACAAAATCTTCAAAGGTAAAGGTGATCTCAATGCTAAATGTATTGGCATTGGTGGTTTCCCTGTTCCATGGTATTTTTCTATTGGTGTCCGGTAGTCTATATTACGTTGCATATCCGTCTCCTTCAATCTTTTAATGGTGACTCGATTGGTGTTTGAAGAAAGGCTTTCACTTTGTTGTTTCGTGTGGGCAACTAAAACAGCTAGTGAATGTGTACTTTTTTCCATTTTGCGATGATATCTCAGCAACAAAATTGTCTACCACAATCTGAGAAAACGTGTCGCTAGTATCATCAACTGAACCAGATTTCTTTGACACTTCATGAGCTGCAGACTTCTTGAAGCGTAAAACTTCATCGTAAGTACATGATACCTGGAACTTATTCAGTAGTTTTACCACTACTTTTGAATAACGAAACTTTACACCTAAAGCAATCTGAAGATTTGTAGTTGTATTGATTCAAGATTCAAAATGTTTATTTGTAAAATAGATACTTACCTACATAAAGTATACGTTTTACATGTCAAATCTAATCTGTATAAAAATAATATTTTATGATATATCATATTTTATTGGATAGAGAAGTGGACACTATACTTCCGATAAGCAAAGCTGGTGGAGTTTTATCCAGTTTTGTTGATAGTGCTCCACACAATTACATCAGGGTCATGCTGGTTTCTTCTACAACATTGTCATGACTGACGTGTAAGTTGTATTTTTCTTTATTATTCTATTTAAGCCCAGAAATTTCTTGTTTTATTTTTTTTTGATACTTTAGTAATAGCAGCATTTAGTTCATCATTACCGTCATCAGGACATAATCTTAAAATGGATGCTGCTTTGTGTGGGAAAGTTATGATATGAGCATAATCTGGTGCACACAGCATAATAGATCGCAGAATTGCTCTTGAAGAGCCTTTATCAAATTTGATCTGTTAAGTTTACATCCTCCACTATCAGTATACATTATGTGTATTTCAACGGAGTTCCACATACGTTCTTTTTCTATTGATAATGCCTTCATAGTTTCATGAAATGGGATATCTACAATTTCTTTCTTTGTAACTTTCCGTTTTGCATCTTTAACATTCTTCGTACTTATGGATTTATTTCGACAATCTACATGATACATTGCGTCAATTTGCGTCAGCAGCGTGTAAGTCACTAACCACACTGGATAAACTAAGTCGAACTTCTGAAGCCCAGCTATCATTTCTAGCATCACATGTTTCAATAACTGATTCTTTCACTGACTTCTTCTTTGTTTCCAACTGACGAAACTGATAAGCTGCTTGCCATCTGTCAGGGTGTTTTAGCTCCCTGTTTGAACAACAGTTCTCTCCACAAAACAAGCAGTGTTTCTGGAATTCAAACGCTGGTGTTCCTGACCTTCGTTGCTTCTTTTGATGAGAGGAACTTCCTCCTGAATCAGCTGAGCTAGTCGACAGTACTGCTCTTTTTAAATGTGTTTTAGATGTGTAGGTAGAAACACAGCTTCTATGACAGTGTATGGTAAACTCTCGATCACATTGTGCTTTCTTCTCCAGTTCAACAAATGTTTCATCACCATGTTGTTTTAATAGTATTTATTTGCTGAGTACCTGCCAATGAAAGGGTTTCACTGCGTCCACTGCAATTGCATTTCCATTAAAAAAAACATTTCTCTTCTCCCATTATTATATCATATTTTCACATTCAAACCTAAAACAACAAATAATAATTGTAGACTCTGTCTGTAATAATATCAAAGCAGTAAGTAAGTCATGTCTGGCAATGTATAGACATGTACTTACGTTATCTAAATTACCATTTTTGTGAACGAGTAATGAAAATAGATCTCTAAATGTAACCCATTCGTCATATTTCCCTGAAAGTGTTTGGAACAATTTAACAATAGGTATGTAACAGAAAATCGGGCATGGATTCTCCGTATTAACTTATTTCTTAAAACTATTCTAAAAGCTAAAATTTACTTTACAGTCAAGCACTAAACTAATTCATTTTCTATCACAACACAAGCAAGTTTAACAAATCTTCATATCTTGAAAGATAAATGTTTGAAAAGTACTTGAATGCATGATTGCTAAAACCCACCATATGCCATAGAGTAAACTTTTGGAAAATTGAGAAAATATGCTTCACTAAAAAAAATGAATGGGGGGTTAACATTTTTTTTAACTTATCTATAAATTTTGTATTTTATGATAGATATTTTTAGAAAAAAAATATTTTTAAAGTTTTATTATTTATATGTTAGTTTTACCCTTTTTAATTTAGGTAAGTTTTATTTATATTCTATATTTTAACATTATGTGTGTTTATTAATGTTTTATTATTTATATGTTTAAGTTTAAATTTTGTGGATAATGGTGGCTTTTTACAATCAACAAGGAGGTGGTGTGTTTTTACACACAAGCAGGTATATTATTTATATAAATTTTAAGGCATTATTTTACTTGAAAATCTAAGTTTACATTTATTCAATCAATCATCGTCATCGTCATCATCATCGTCATCATCATCATCATCATCATCATCATCATCCCTTGTTGTTGGCCAACGAAGCAGGTCATTTCAGAATGTGTCTTGTGTCAGTGTCTTGGATTCTTCTGTTACATATTCATTACATTTTATAAAATCATCCATTTTTGGATTTGATTTCCGAAAGATTAATGATGAAGTCCGTTGATGGTTGATGTGGTGAAGGACGCGTGTCTAGGTAGGTACGAAGTGAATTCAGGCCGGCATCATGGGGAATGTTTGTACAGAGTGAAACTACTTTTTAGACGTCGACATCACAATAGACCATAACAACCAAATCAGCACATCTGTTCATTTAAAACCATCAAACAAATTACAATACTTGCATTTTAATAGCTACCATCCCACACACATAAAAATGTCCATCCCATATTCCATGTCACTCCGTGGCCGTCGGATATGCAGCAACGAAACGACACTTAACAACTACCACAAAATTATTCATGAAGGCTTACGCAACCGGAACTACCCAGACCGATTCATTCAGAAACATCTTTACAACTGACCTAGATTCCATAATGCACAAAACAAACACTCCCAACCATCCAATCAACTCAGACTCATA
Organism: Ypsolopha scabrella; assembly: GCA_910592155.1. NCBI lineage: Eukaryota > Metazoa > Arthropoda > Insecta > Lepidoptera > Ypsolophidae > Ypsolopha > Ypsolopha scabrella. Next base: position 19,501,973 of record OU342986.1, read on the forward strand.
ACAACATACTTTGAAGGCAGCTATAAACTAAAAAAACTTATAAATGACTTTATGCCTATACTCAGACAAAACGATGAGACAAAATCCCTACTCCCCACTAATCCACCAATCTGTTATCGACAAAACAAAAACCTAAAATCTACACTCACCAAAACAAAAACGGAAAACACAAATATTCTTACCACCACATCTCCTGGCACAACTCCATGCCAACGGCCACGGTGCAAAACATGCGCACTCATCAACACATCTACACACATCAATACACACCACACAACGCACCAACACAAAACTCACCCAAACACATCATGCACAACAAAAAATTGTATTTACCTACTAGAATGTTGACTCTGCCCGGCATTCTATGTAGGTGAAACAAAAACCCCACTTCACATCCGCATCAATCATCACAGATTCACAACTAAAACACAAAACAATACACTACCCATCCCAACACATGCCCGCCTACACAACGAATCATTCGACGACTGCTTCACCGTCCGCATTATAAAATCATTCCACCCACCATTGACTGATATTCAGCTCAGGACATGGGAGTCGTCTTACATGTGGTCGCTTGGTGCCCATTACGGACCTGGACTAAATAAACAGCACTAACTTACAGACAGACCAACCTCATCGAAATTTTTCTGATATTAACACTCATACTAACATTCTTACATCCCCTCTCAATCACACACACTCACAAACACCCTCTCTCCCTACCCCACTCACATACTCATCTCTATAAAAAAAGTTAGGTAGATAGATAGATCTCTTTTTAATACTAATTGTCACCATGTCATTTTATGTGCCATCATTTCATTGTAATTGTCATTATTATATCAACTGATGCTGGGCCCAGTAGGGTCAGAAATATATCTTGAAATTATTATTTTTTTATTCTTTTGTGTACATATATACTTAAATATAATAAAAACCAAAAATAAAAGAACAAGATGATTAACAAATATGATACGGGAAATATATAAAAAAACTATATTTAAGTTGGGCTACAAAAGTTAAATGCATAAAATAAAGATTTATTGGAATACGAATATTATTATAACTACACAATGCAATTAATATATAAGTTGATAAATAAACTGAATAGACCCTAAATAAATATAATGCCTCGAGAACCAGTCCACGGATTTGGATGATTTTTTTAATATCATCGTAGTGATACTGGTCAATATATAAGCTATAAGGAGTGTTGATAAAGTAACCACCAATACATAAACTGGCCAAAAGTTGAATAAACGCGGGCGCAGCCCCGGGCGAAAGGCTAGTATTGAATATATGCAGTTGCCCAAAGGTGAGAGAATGTCATCATCAATTTTCTTGCAGCCCAGTACCAGTTGAAAATACAAGAATTAAGGTATTCACTTTGATTTAAACCACAATTTTTCTTCGCAACACTCTATCCTAACTAGCAACACCAGCAACAGACATAACATACTCGGTATGCAGGTGTGTCTAATCTTTGTCTTTAATTTCCATGGGTAGTCGGTATGTACGTTACTGTGGCAAAGTTGGTCAGTATGATCAGTAGCTTATGTCCATCCATCCATCAGCCTGTTCCATCCACTGCTGGACATAGGCCTTTCCAGTATTTCGCCACTCTTGGCGGTCCTCCTGGAAGAAATACCCATACTCACACACGCTGGGCAGGCGGGTTGGTGAGCGCGGTGCCGAAACCCTTGCACCAGTGACGCCGCTGCCCGTCACCAGTCTGATTTATATAAGGGCCGGCAATTGGGGAAGGATATACCGCCATCCATCGGTCCCAGGCGATGGTGGGCCGCCTGGTTTTTTTGCCTGAGAGCTGTCCTCTTACTCTCCCCCGAATAACTTCGGGAGGATTTCTGAGTAAGATGGTGGTACCTCCACAGTCGAGCCCGGCATTACCTCTACCACCTAAGTAGCTTATGTGGTTTAATTTAAAGATGTGTCCATTGTGCCCGATTCATACTGGAAGCTTGGTCAGTGGTCAAAGTTTGTGTTTCTAGGGAACACGAAAAGAATAATTAACAAATTTCTCAAAAAGGGTCATCAAACCTTGATACTAAGCTCTTACCTAGTCTTCAGCATGAATTTGGCCAGATAAACAAAAACACCTTATACATATTTAATGAGAAGGGCGCGGTGTGGATGTCTCGTAATCAACAAGTCATTTTTCATAATGGTACTTACACAGATAAGTTTGAAGAGTGCTAGTCTATAATTCTGTTGGTGGAATAAATAAATATGTATAGAGTACGTACTTACCTTCTGAAATGCCGCTGCATGTGATGTCTGTACGATGACTCTGAGCTTAGCACGGATCTGCATACGGCACACACTTGACCGCCCGCCTTCTGGAGGGACATGGGAACTTGACTACAACCACTTTTAAGATTTAGTTAACATGATAGAACACCAGACATACTAAAACTCACCAGCTCGGAGTGTTTTTTAATAAAATGTTCCTTTAGCGAAGATTCATAGTCAAACCCAACTATACACGACTCACAGCGAAATGGTAACTTCAAATATTTCTCACTTTGGCACTGTTGGTGCCGTTCTGCTAGCAATTCCTCTTCCGTTAAATCAAATTGCCTGATCTTTCCTTCAAATTTAGATTCTTTACTGAGATGTTGTTTGCCATTGTTTCTTTTTACTTTAGACTTTGTTTTACACTTTTTATGTAGATTCTTTTTTATATTTTGTAGAGATTTTTCTGTTATCTCATATTTGTTTTCTGGTTGAGGTTCAAGAGTTACATGTTGAGGTTCAATATTTTCATGTTGAAGTTCAATATTTTCATGTTGAGATTCAACAGTTTCAGCTTCAGCTCTCAATTCAATAAGAGGCACATTAGAATCATCATCATCACTGTTAGTGATATGTTCAATTTTTACATCCACTTGTAGATCTTTGTCTATAAGACTTTCAATTTCTTTTAATGGTTTTGTCAAATCTTCAATATTTACACCATGTTGTGTAATATCTACAGATACAGTCTTCTGTATTATTAGTTTAGTCCTTCTAACATCTGTATTAACTGTCTGCAAAGACTGCTAAAAGGAAAAACATAGGTAAGGTGGTTTAAGAGCATATGGAATTGCAAAATAAGAAGTTTTATCTAGGTACCTATTCCACAGATGTTCTTAATTGGAATAAAACTTACAGCTTGTAATAAATAAAAGCTATCTTCAACTTGATTTCGAAACAGTTCAATTTTCAGTAGCATTGCGTGGCACTGAACGCAGATCACTTCCTCATTTAAATTCTCCATCTGCAACACAAAAAAATATTAACTTTAAGCAGAGCTACGCCATTTTGAACTGAATCGGCCAATTCATCCAAACCCAACTATACTACAATATTATTATACCAAGGAAGTAGGTACCCACTTGTTTAGTAGGTATCGTAGCTGATTATGCCTACCTACTTGACATTTTGTTTTAAGTAAGTATTAAGTAAGATTACCTTTATTTTAGAACAATATTCCAGAAACCCAGCATGATTACACTTGCCCAAATTGATAAACTGCGTGTTCTTTACGAGGCAGCAGACACAATATAAATCTGAACATTTTATAATATTACCGATATCTTGCCCTGGGATGTAATCTTGCAAGTTCAAAAATAAAAATCGTGACATTTTTAATGTAACACAGATATGTATCTCAGCAAAGCAAAATAATTGATCGAAAGAGATAAACAAACGGGCCAATCCAAAATTCCAAGCTGATTATGTGTTGTTTCATTTAACAGAGCATTTGTTTACTTTTATTTTATTTTTTATGCATCTTCTGCGTAGAATGGACCGTTTACAATATCGTGTTCCGTTTTGGTCTTGGACAAAATCTCAGAACAATAACTTGACAAAATTGATACTTTCTTTGTCTCATGGTACTTAAAAGTAAACAAGGTAGTTTGCTCTTTGAGAGCACAAGACGAGACCTCAGATAAAACGAGACAACGTCATCATGTATTTACTTTGGAAATCAGCATATCACTGTGTATATAATATGTCTGTAGTGTGTCACGACAACACAAGGAATACCTAATATTATAAAGGTCCACATGCCGGCATCGGACGATCCGCAGTGACCGCAACAAACGGATTTTAGTATTCTTTGTATGGTTTGCCGCAGCGCACGGAGCGAACGCATCGGACTGTCGGCAATGCCGGCGAGGATTCTCGATGAGGCAACTTTTCCGTTTAGTGCGGATGACGTGATTCAGATTGCCGATCAGTGGACGCACTCGCACGCCCGCTCCGTCTGCCTTTCCACCCCTCCCGCTTATATTGTATGTTTTTCACTAGCGGGTTTTTCGTTGGGAGTGTTTCTCAGCCGATGGGTAGTGTGTAGTGTCAATACAACCTACATTTTTCGTTAATTTTATTTGTAAATAATACTCATACTTAACGCTGCTGCGTGCGCGGTCAGCATCAATGCGCGCGCGTCTCCTAGCCACTAATAACACCATCTTACGTAGCTGCACCGAGTGGACTCAGAGCCCCGTGCATAAGAAGTGGCGACAATATCACGCAAGCTTTGGTGTACTATAGAGTTTATTATTTTTTTCTTTTTTAGTTTTCTTTTTTTGTGTGTAATATGGCCTGATTTTTATTGTATTTATGTAAATCTGGCTGGAATAAAGAAATTTTATTATTATTATTATTATTAACCAATCATAGAAAACCATTTTTAGTCTAGTACTCGTTGGTAAGTGAAGGTCTGATTTCAAAAACATCAGAGTCCAGCTTGCTATGAAAATCCCGATGTCAATATTGAAAATTCGTTTGCAAATGGCCATCGCGTCGGCAATCCGGTTGCTGCGGTTACAGTGGCCGCACCCCTCGGCATTACGATAAAAAGAATCCGTCTGATGCGATTACTGCGGAGCGTCCGATGCCGGCATGTAGATGCGTGCCTTAAGATGTCTATGACACAAGCTCATAAAAATGACGTCTCGTTGCGCGAAGTGTGTTATAATCTAAATATTCAATAATAATCTCGATGTAGCCAAACAGCTCTCTTCCTCACTCATGCAAAAATGAGACTTAGGATATACTTAGGATCAGGGTCTTTTCACTTAGTGCCACCAACTTATCTGTTCAGTTGGATTATCCACCCATCTCTTTCTAATGCGGTAGAAAAGAGTATAATTAGAAAGAGACGGAGAATGATTTTACTGAACAGTTAAATTGGTGGCACTATAGACCATAATATATATATGATGAGGTATATTAGAGGTCTATTAGAAGATATATTATGAGGTTTAAATACCTGTGTATGTATAGGTAGGTACAATAACGAACTAAGTCCGTCGTTACCCACGAGATGTCGCTAAACCGAGATATAACTGATGACTCTATTCCCAGTTTATAAGTTACTCTATGCCCGTTTTCACTAACGACGAATAAGGCGACGCCTAACTAAGTAACTCCTAATTTAGGTCCATGCTTACAATAAAGTTATATTTCACCAACCAAACTATTTTTACTATGTGATTCCTAACCCATAGAAAGTTATTATTCTTTCTGAGTCCCAACCCAAGAGTAGCCTAAGTTTTTGATACTTGTCTTTGGTTTTGTTTGTCATGTTGTCTGTTTGCGGTTTTTTGACGTTTCACAGTACTACAGCGACTGTAACATGCATGTGTCCAGTTTAGGGGCGCCTAAGCATTACGCACCCCCGAATCGGTGTCGTAAACGTGTTTTTACTCTAGACAACTCTTAAATACATAGGCATCTGATTTAGGCGTCTCCTATTGTTAGTGAATACGGGCAGTACCTTAGGATATCCTAAGTCTATGGGAGCAGGCCTTGTTTTTTTCGGCCATGCTTTGTCTAAGGTTTTGGTTCTTAACGATCATAAAGTTAGTAGTGGCTTGAAGTTAGCTGTATATGGAGTGCAACACATTTTTTCAAATTAATAGGTACATAGGTATACTATTAGGACACTAGGTATCTCTGTCACCGATTTGAATTTTGAATCACATTTCCAACTGCCCAAACGTTGGAATTCACAGACTAATACTTGTGTCAGACAGAACTCAATACCTAACATCTCAAATTCCTAACACTTCAATTAAGTGAATTTCTCTCTCATAATAGTTTGATTAACCCGCTACAGTCAGGTTTCCGCCCAGGTCATAGCACCGTAACAGCCCTTGTCAAAGTCACTGATGACATCCGCTTCAATATGGATAAGCAACATCTCACAGTTCTTACATTGCTCGACTTCAGCAATGCTTTCAATTCAGTAGACTTTGACCTGCTTCTGGGGGCGTTACGCACACTTAAAATTTCTCCAGCCGTTGTTTCCTGGTTTGAATCATATCTTCGCGGTCGCCAGCAGAGCGTAAAGGTAAACGATATTATTTCGGATTGGTGCCCGCTAACAACTGGTGTACCGCAAGGTGGCGTCTTGTCTCCATTACTTTTTTCCGTATTTATAAACATCCTTGCCAAACAATTATCTTCTCGCTACGCTACCCCTTCTATGCTGACGATCTACAACTGTATGTTAATGCACCCGTAGAGGGCCTTAATGAAGCTATCCAATCTTTGAATAAAGACTTACAGGTACTGGCGGAGTGGGCGAAGGCTTTCGGTCTCTTAATAAATCCTAGCAAGTCACAAGCTATAGTCGTTGGTAGCTCAAGAATGCTAGCTAAAGTAGACAATAGCTATACTACCAAGGTTATTTTTGGTTGTAATGTAATACCATACAGTGACACCGTCAAGAACTTAGGGGTGACTATTGATAAAACACTTTCTTGGGCTCCTCACGTAGAATCCTTGAGTAGGAAGATGTATGGCACTCTTCACGCAATGAAGCGTCTGCAGAGCTTTTTGCCAATCAAAACCAAAATTATGCTAGCGCAATCATTTCTCCTCCCTATTTTAGATTATGCGGACTCTTGTCACTTAGACCTCACTGAGGAACTTCTCAATAAACTCGAACGCCTCCAGAATCTTTGTATTCGTTTTATTTTCTCTCTTCGCAAATATGACCATATATCCGAATTCCGTTCGCAGTTAAGCTGGCTTCCTATTCGTCTTCGCAAAAATGCTCACATTCTTTCTCTTCTTCATGGTGTCCTTAACAACCCCTCTTCCCCCAGTTACTTGCGAGAAAAATTCTCTTATCTTTCCGATAGCGGTAAAAAGATGCGGCTGTGCAAAAGCAAAACATTGGCACTTCCAGAAGCGAAAACAGGTTTTTACAATGACTCCTTTACTTTTCACGCTGCACGGCTCTAGAACCGTTTACCGCTTTCTGTACAAAAGCTAAAAGATGTAAACTCATTTAAAATCAAAGTGAAGCACTTTTTCCATACCGAATACCCGTCAAAATAGAACTTCATCTAAAAAATCCCCCATATTATTATTTAAGTAAGTATGTATATGTATTTATATTTATTTTTATTTTAGTTGTAATACGTTTATGTATATTTTTTAAGCATATGTGTTAAACAATAAGAGATATGTATATATTATGATATTATTATGTTAATTTTATGTTTCGTGTAAATAGCACTCTGCAATTTTTGTTTGCAGTAATGACTTTCTATTGTATCGCACTCTAAAATGTTGTGTGAAAAATGTCACTGGCATGACTTATGAAAATGGCTGGCCTACTTATTTATTTTCATCTCTCCGAGGAGCTGGGGAACTGGCGACCGTAATACAGATCGTACGCGGTCTAGCTCGGGTGCTAGGGAACCTTTTACAAATGTTTGTTCTTTTATTGAAGAAGTGGTATTTGACTAACTGTTACCAGATATTCCTAGTCTGGGAACAACTTCTTAATTATTATTTTCGAGTATAAGTATGCAAGCCACTTCTTACTAATATGATATTTTGTTAAACGTGTTGTTACACCTTTTTGGTTCAAATAAAGTTATTGTTATTGTTAACTTCCTATCTTCAAATAATAATTTTGAATGTTGAAATCAATCAAATGCCGCAAATCTAATTAAATGTAGGTACCTACTTTTTTAATTTTATGTGATTTGTTAGCAAAATTTTCTGTAAAACCGCAAAAAATCGTGTCCACGATTCTGTGGATGTATTAATTTTTAAACTTTTTGATTGGAAATCAAATATACTAAATATTATCGTAATAAATAATGAATAAACTCATCAATAAAGGATCGATTCAAAGATCGACAGACTTCGAAAAAGTCGATCTAAAATCGACTTCCGTCACCCCGATTAATCGTTCTTAGATTAAATCGATTAAAATTTGACATCCCTAAGTCTTAAGTCTGTCGGTTTACTACTAATTTATTTCATCTGTGGTCTGTCGGATCGGAGTCTAGGGTTCCGCAATAATTTAAAAGTATTGATACCTACTCGATACGGGTATCGCAGAAGAAAGTAACGATACCGATATAAGTATCGGACCAAATGTATCGATACTATTCAGTATCGAGTACTCTCTGATCACCTTAAAAATTGTATTTTATCGAAAAAAAAACAGTAACATGCAAGCACATACTAAAGTTATTATTATTTGTTTAAAAAACATATAAAATTATCATTATATTTATTTAAATGAATTTACTTATGAAAAGGGCTGGCCCACTTATTTATTTTATAGTCATAAATATTATGTATGTAGAACTCTCGCACCGTTATTTGTGTTCGTGCGTCACCACTATTAGGCTCTGGCAGAATAACAGCGCTGCAGTTTGTACTGTGTACATTGCAGCACATGCTGAGTTTAGAGCCCTTTTTTGCCACGACACATGATACATTAATTACATGGCTGTGTTTGTGTCATTAATTAAGTTTTAATGTACTGCGTCTCATTGTTAAAAATTGTTAGAGTTAAGTCCTTTTATTTTGTCATGTCATGTGTTTTGTGTTGTGGTGATTAATAAATGATTATCTTATCTTATCTTACTTTACAAATCACACAGCAGACAGCAGGGAAAAATATCAGTGCTTTTAAATTGATTTAGAGTGTACTAAATCAATATTGACAATAAAAGCACTCTTTTGTATAATAAAAACCAAAATTAAATTAAACTTAAATTCAGTTATTTTTAATTTAAACTTCAGGTTGATTCTTCGGTGCAGTCAGACATAAAAAGTAATTGGTTTTTAAATATGCCTAAAAAAATCTAACAAACTAAGGTCAGTTTCTATTTTATTTCCTTGTTTCACTTCGAGTTACTTGTCGAAAAGAACCGAACTGATTAATGTTGTTGTTATGTTGTTTAATGTAATCTATTGTGTAGATTTATTATGAACAAAATTAAAATAACTTTCAAATAGGATATTTTACGGTACAATTCATATTTTATTTTGAAATAGTCACCATTGGTGAATTCCCGAAAACTTACTTACGACATGGTCACTGTGGCCTATCTTTACCGGAATCTATCACTTGACCAAAACGTCAGAAAGAGAAATGGTAACCTTGCGTAAAATTACACCCGTGAAGAGACAAAAGTATCGAGTACACATATGAAATGGTATCGATACCTAGTAAAGTATCGGAATCAAAGTATCGAGTACAAAAATCCTCATACCATGCTCAAATATTAATGAATTAAATGACAAATTAAATCTTACTTTAGACACAATCTTTGACATACTTAAAAAATACAACTTAGAACTCAATTTGACGAAAACAAAATTAATTCAATTCAAACCCTACCAAAAAACACCCCTACAATTATCATATACCTACGAAAATACTGTATTAGAATCAGTACATACTACAACCCTATTAGGAATTGACTTAGATACAAATATGACATGGAAACCACACATTCAGAACCTGAAAAAAAAACTCTCCTCTTTTACTTACGCTCTTTATCAATTAAAACGAGCTACTGACTTCGATACTACCCTTACGGCTTATTATGCGTATGCACATTCTAGGTTGTCTTACGGAATCGTGATTTGGGGAAACAGTTGTGAGATTGATGAAGTATTCCGACTACAGAAAAAATGCATCAGAATTCTTACAAACATTGAGCAAATGACCTCTTGTAGACCCTATTTTGTCAAGCATCAAATATTGACCCTAGTATGTATTTACATATTGGAGTCCTGTAAATTTGTCAGAAAGAACACTGATTTATACTCTTTTAAGGTGAACAATAAACGAAACAATCGAAATAAAAATCAAATAGATATACCACTAACAACCATGAAACTAGTGTCAACCAGTCCCCATCACATGCCGAGTAAAATATACAATCATCTGCCAAACAACCTAAAAAATATAGAAAATAACACTTTGTTTATTAGTAACATAAAAAAATTCCTCATAAAGAAATGCTATTACAATTTAACTGAATATTTTAATGACGAAACAAAATCAATACTTCAATAGCTCTTCTAAATGACTGAATAAATTTGTAATAAATTGTAATATTATTGTGAATAATTAATTAAAATTGAATAAAATATAACAATACTAACAAATTTACCATAGATTTAACTAAATGATTATGCTAACTAGTACTAACTTACTTGACCTAGGAATAATCTTTAATATTATGTACTTAAAAGGCAACCAGTTGCCCTCTCATGATTGCTATGCCCCAACAGGGCGTCACCTGTACTTTTATAAATAATAAGATCCCCTAAACTTGTGACATTGCAATAAATGATTTGAGTTTGAGTTTGAGTTTGAAAATACTAGATATCGATGGAAAGTATCGATACTACTCATGTCTCTTTTTGCGAATCCCTATCGTATCGGCGTCTGCTGTGACCATAGAGTAACTTTTAATCTGTGATTATGATCTGTGCAGTCTGTGCAGCTGTGAACTAGTGATGGAACCGATTACTAAATTTAGAACCGGTTTTTACCGATTACTTTGAGAAAAAAAACCGGTATTTTTAAGGTACTTTTAGGTTTTTTAAATACAATAATTTTCTTGGACTAGTTAATAATTAATTATTACTTTTGGATGTTTTCCTCCCGAAAGTCAAATAAATTAATCAGTTGACACCTGATTCACCTCACAGCTTTTTGAAGAAAAGCGATTAAAACACATCCATAAAGACACAGTGACTAACTAAAATATTTATTTCGGTGGGAAGCTGGGAAGTGGACTATTAGGGATACTCTATCATCTCTTAAATTTTTTTCACTTTGAATAATTCGAAGCGAAGAAAAATTAAAAGATGACAGAGTGATCATTCAAAACACAATCACTGTATAACGGGATTTTCCAACCGAAGACAACAATTGTATTTTGAATAATCACTCCATCATCTCTCAAATTCCCTTCACTCTGAATCATTCAAAGTATCACAATTATTGTATAACGGGATTCCCCGACCGAAGACAATATAAATGTGGGTCTTGGTACGAATCCGAAATTAATGTTCGGGTACCCGAACAAATAAACATAAAAGGAACGTTTGCTAAGTTTCTTGCCCTTCTTCTTAGCAATACTAATCGAATGGTGCGGATGGTTAGGCATTATTTACATTTATGGTTTATTTAGTTCATTTTCGAACACAATGTTCATTGCATTATATTTAAATAATATTTTGATTCCTATATTTCTATATTTTATGCAGGTGTATAACTTTGTTATATTTTAGTAGCCCAACCTTCATATTTTTTGTATGTATTTCCCGTATTTATTTATCAACTTATTTGTTCATTGCATTATTACTTGATTCAAATTCAAATTCAAATTGTTTATTTGTAAAATAGACACATAAAGTATACGTTTTACATGTCAAATCTAATCTGTATAAAGATAATATTTTATGATGAAATAAATATGATACGGGAAATATATAAAAAAACTGTATTTAAGTTGGGCTACTAAACTTATATGTACACATGCATAAAATAAAAAGACTTATTGGAATAAGAGTATTATTATACCTACAAAATGCAATTAATAAATAAGTTGATAAATAAACTGAATAGACCCTAAAAAAATATAATGCCTAGCCAAATATATACTAACATAAGTAAAAAAAATAAATATTTTATATACATACCTACATAATGCAATGAATAAATAAGGTAATAGATAAATAAACTATAAATAGATATAATGCCTAAATCTGCCCATTCGATTAATCTTGCTAAGAAGAAGGGCAAGAAACTTAGCAAGATCATGTCTTTTTTATCAGTTTTTTTTTTCTGGATATGTATTAATACTATTACAGTTTTTCTAAAATTATATAAAATAATACTAAACAATATATTATAAAATGATAAAAATATAAAAGACAGAAGGAAATTGTGCCATGAGAAAAATATATATATATCTTAGTCTACCTATCTAATGAGGTAGTAAGTTAAAATACTAAGCAAAACATCATCCACCTGTCTCGTATAGTTTATCACTTTTTATAGTCAGATTATCAACTAATAAATGCTAAGTATAAGTTATAAAATTTTCATGTCAATATGTAAAAAGATATGTCAAAATGATAATAAAAAAACAATATAAAAATATTAGTCTACATAAAAACACAAATCAGTTAGAAAATAACAAATCAGTTAGAAAATAAAAATAGATTCCTCTATTTTATGCAGGTGTATATTTTATTTCCCGTATTATTATATATTTTTTTATATTCTAATAAAGTTATATATTGTTAAAATTAACTTTGGTTTGTAGAAAGTATACTTTATGTTTCTATTTTGCAAAATAAACATTTTGATTTGTGATTCCAAAATTAATCGGTATTTGTAAATAAAAACCGGTTATTACCGGTTTCTTAAAAAACCGTTTCTTTTAGGTTTTTTTGAAACCGGTTCACCTCACTACTGTGAGATGAGAACTGCTGTGACTTGACTGAGTCAGAATGAAGTTTGTTTTCTTCGAAAATATTTTTGTTCATATTTTTATCATTTTGGGGATATTTAAGTTATGAAGTAGCTAGCTAACTCATTCGCCGCAATGCTCCTTATCGACACTGACCTACTATTAATGCTTCGGGTGACCCAATAGAGTTGCCTGATCTTTGTTTCTACTGAATGTGTTAACCTGCGGATTTCACTGGCTTTTGTTTGGTGATTTACATTCGAAGCCGTAGATTAATATCAAAAATGTAGGACAAATTGGATCCAATCATCAAGAAAGCTCATTTAATTGGTCACAGTCTTGGAAGAGTTTTACACTCCAAATGGATATCCATTACCGTGCAGAATGGAGGAAGATTTGTTAGTAGTGAGATCACAACGCAAGGAAGCGCGCTCCTCGTTCACCAAGTCTCGCACATTGCTGGAGCGCCTGGTGTCCAGCCTGGGCGACGATCCAGATAACCAAAGACTCTTCACTTCAGCTTACAAGGAATTCGAAAATAATGCCAAGAATTTGTTCCGCATCGAACAAAAAATGAAAACGTTACAACATTTTAAAGATATACAGGTGGACATGGTATACCATTTTGATTATGAAGCTACAAAGCATAAATGCTTGCCACTTTACAACAAATGTATTGGCGTGATGGACGGAGAGCCTCTCCCAGAGTTCGATGTGATTGCCGTTAGAGACAAGTTTGAGCTGGACATGTTTGGAGATGAGGAGAATGAAAAGGAACCAGAGGTATCATGTAAAAAAACTTAAATAGCACATCAGGTCAGAGTGTCGATAAGGGGGCACGATACTAAGTCGTATTTCCTATAGTGCCCCCTTATCTACACCCCAACCACACATTATGATACAAGTGCGCTGCGTTGGACATAACAGTCGAGGCGAGATTGCAGCCCGAGCCGAAGGTGAGGGTGTAATGGAGCCGGGAGTGTGATGTCTAATGCTCACACGTTTCATACGACGTTTTTCAACATACTTGTGAGGAAAAATAATAACACAAGACAGACAAAAATGAGTTACCAAATATATACCAAAGAGATCATTGAATTTTCATATATCAAAAATATTCCAAGCTATCAGTTATGTGTGTGAAGATATAGCTATAGTACCTATTCCAACCCAAATCATAGAACCACCCAATACAAAATAAACTTCAAAAGTCAATATCTCAAAATTAGCTTTGTGTGGCTTGGAATATGTCCAAATGACAATTTTGTAAAAAAATTTGAGTTAAATTGTTGATAAAAATAAATAATTCGATAAAATTAAATGATTATATAATATATTTGAACTGAGACAGTCTACTTATTAGCAAAAACTTTACTTTTTCTAAAGACATCAAAACTTTTTGGATTAAAAAAAACTATAATGTAAAGAACACTAGTGCGATATTGTAAAGTAAAAAGCATGCTGCATTATGTTATGACCCTAAAAATGCTGCAGTAAGGGCCACTTTATAAGCAAGTGTGTTAAGAATTAAATTTTGATCTGAGTGTCAATAAGTCGAGATTTTTATATACCAGAGATGGAAAAGAAAAATACCCAAGTCCTGATTTAAATAAAGTTCACAGTATGAATTTAAAGACGTTAAAAATTAACTGTAATTGTAAACTGTAACTAGTTACTTACCCAAATTACCACATCTTAAGGCTCGACATTTGATTATTTCCTAGTTGCTACGTTCTTCATATTTTTATGGTAGATTAGTCTGGTTAATAGAAACATTATCCTGAAATTTCAACTTGCGAACCCCATAGTTTTTAAGATATTAATTTTTGAAATTTACAATTTTTATTGCATTTTTGCATTATTATGTGCATAGAAAACACGCTAATCAAGTGTCAAAACGGCATTACGTTCCATTTATCGCAGTGTCAAACGTCAATAAAAGTGTTGCAATGCTGAAAAACGATGGCATTTTTAATTTTTTTATGTGATAAGGAATGTGTTTTAAATGGCGGCGGCCATTTTGTAATTCGTCGTTGAAGATTGGTTCATTGAGTATCTTTGGAGGCAGAACTGTAGAAAAACATTTAAAGATGAGTTTGAAGAATTATTGATGATAATAAAATATGTCTACAAATTTTACTCAAGTAGTTTTATTTTATTATTTATATTAGTAGGTTAGGTAAGAAGTCCGACACGGTACTGTAGCGGTGATTAGGCTAGCGAAGCCAGCCTTCTAGCTTGTCCATAGAGTGTATATAAAAAACCGGAGGCGTCGAAGGAGCGCGCCGCCAGCGTGCGGTAAGGAGCAGACGGACTAACGAAGCCGGAGCTGGCTGAGGCTGGTCGCCGAAGGCGACCAAAAGCCGAAGCGGTGACGGCGAGTAAGGACGTCTGCGACGAATTGCACGGTGCCAGGCGCCGCGCTCCGAGCGCCGCAGCCGTTGCTTTTACAAAATAATGCAAATATAACCTTAAATTCAACAAAAATTATATTCGAACCCCCCCTACCCCCACAACGCCCTTCCACCTTCAAATTCAGGGCGCACGATTCAAAAATTGATTACTAATAGCAACCACATTAATTAGACCACGCCTAGGAACAATATTCTTAGGGTCAGGTGTCTAATTATTGTGGGACGTAATAAAAAACAACGGTTGGTCTCCGCAGGGGCGGGGGGGGTACGACCCCCCCCTCCCCCCACCCCCCTAACCTAAATTCACTAGGAAATAATCAAGGACATTTTAATCCCATTTTAATAAAGTAGTTGCAAGGGCTCAGTGGAAAAAATACATTAAATATTTAGTAACAACAACATATCCCAATTTTAGATCTGTAACTCATTCCATCTGCAAGCTAGAGTCCTGTGAGATTAATTAGGGCTCTGATTGTCTCTTTGGATATGGAAGCAATAATAACCTTAAGAAAGGTGTATACCTTCAGAGTAAGCACTGCACCGCCCCTTGGGTGGTGGGTGATAGACGTTGCCGGGTGGGAACGTTGCCAAATGAAATGACAGCTGCTCAACACTTCTCCCCCTACTACTAGCAGGTACCTAAGGCGCGGTATAGCACTTGTGAAGGTTATAACAAGAATCATTATGGTACAAGTAGTTATACGATTACTGGTGTTAACTATAGTATGTTTGAGATGGCATGATATGGGTGACAGTTCGTAATTTTCCGTTTCACCTATACTCACACCATACTAAATACATCCAGGTACAAAAGAAAATATTAGGTTTTAGAAAGAATGTATATCATTATTGCAAAAATACAATAAATTATTTATCTATAAATCGAAACAATAATCACAGTGTATTTGTTAAATTTAACAAAAAAAGATTCAGAAAATAATAATGTCTTTTTGTTACTTGATGCGTGGATCGGAACTTTAACCCAGAGGTACTGACACTATATAATCGAAAATACATTGATGAATCGGTGCGAAGATCTTATAGATCTTATAAGATCGCGTCCATCTTGTATCTGGTTTCTGTTTTCGTTGCGGTTGCTTTACATGCTATTTGTTTTGACAGTTTTTGTTTTGTTATTGTTGTTTGTTTTTGTTGAAATGCCGAGAAAAACAAAAAAGAAACTTAAAACTCTCAAGCTTGTGAGTTATTGGTTCGTTTAATTTAATTAATTTAGAAATTAACAAAAAGTAGTTTGGATAATGAAATGAAATGAATACTTTATTTCTGCAATATAGGTACATAAATACACTTATCGCACGTTAGGATTTATTAAATAGGTAATAAAAATAATTAAATTTAAAAGAGGAAATATACATGTTAAAATAGGTTTTTATGTAATAATAATAATAGCTACCCATATATTAAATACTAATACGTTACATATATAAATACATGCCTAACTCCGCCCATTCGATTAGTCTTGCTAAGAAGAATGGGCAAGAAACTTAGCAGCATCATGCCTTTTTTTTTTTTAATCATTAATATTTACATTTATACGTACAACAATGTTTCAGTAAAGAGATAAAAGGTACGGACCAGAGAAAGTCGGATAATCAGGCCAAAAGTTGAGTTTTGATATTAAAAACAAAACGAAATTAATAGATTATCTCTTTATCCTCCTGTTCTATCACTCCTATCATCTCCTACAGTCTGAATAAATTTTATATATCTATTTATAAAATATAAATTTTTGAAAACAACATATACATTTTTGTATTGCAACAACCCTTAGTCTTTAAATCTATTCACAATAATTTTAATTTTTATTTTACATGAAGTTTGAGATGAATTAACACCATGCATTTTTATCTTCCAAATATTCACTAATTCTATAGTAAGCTCTCTTATAAAGACATTTCTTAATATCCTTTTTGAATTTATTATCTGAAAGACCAATAATCAAAGATCAATCAAATAAAAAAACAATTTGATAGCCCTTGTTAACGTTCACGATACTTAAAAGAACGATTCTATTTCGTTAGGGCACAAAACTATAACTGTCAACTTTGAACTGCCACCCATATCATAATAACACGAACATATCGTGAAATAGTTCTGGGAAGCCAGTTTATTAGAAAACAGGAAATCATCAAAGGTATTTAAGGTATTATGTATATCGGCAGGCCACGGTGCCGCCGTCGTCGCCCTCACCGTCCCGGAAGCGAAAAGCTGACGACCGACCTGCGACGGAGACAGACGTTGTGAGTATTTACTCCTATGGGAGGATTTATATTAATAATGAATTAGGTGTAGTCTGGTTGACACTACCTATAGTAGCTAATAATAATAATAATTTTAAAGTAGTATAGTCTCTTTCTATACGAAGTCAGCGAGGAGAGCTTTTTACTATGGACAGTAAGGAAAAATAGGAAACGTTTTTGGATCCTTTCGAGCCGATCAATATGGGTGAATGAGGATTCCATATGCTAGGGCAGTATTCCAGAGTCGAACGAACCAAGGCGTTGTATAATGCCTTTGAAGCTTTGTTATTTTTGAATCCTTCACAATTCCTCCATATAAACCCCAGCAGCCTGTACGACCTTTTAACAATATTGTCAATATGATGGGTAAAAGTCATCTGGCTATCGAAGATAACTCCGAGCTCTCTGATTTTGTCAACCTCCTCCAGAACAGCATGACATTATAGGAAGACACAATAGGTGATAGTTTTTTTGTGAATTTTATGTGTTTGCACTTATTAATATTAAGAGGTAAGTTACTGTCATTAGACCATGGTACAATACGATTTAAATCTTCCTGTAACAAAGCTGCATCCCCCGAACAACTGACAGTGTGGTAAATTTTTAAATCATCGGCAAAAAGAGAGTACTCAGAGTGAAAAAAGCTTCAGATAAGTCATTAATAAATGCCAAGAAAAGAAGCGGCCCCAAGTGAGATCCCTGCGGAACCCCTGACGTCACAGCATAAGGATTAGATTCGTGACCGCATACCGTAACCCTCTGATTTGTGGAAGACAGATAGGCTCACATTTGAAATAATATTTCATTACGAACTCAAAACTACTGCCATAATGAAATAGTACATTACGATACGAGAGCGATGAAACGTTTTCTGACGAGTGTGAGTTTGCGGCACGAGCCGAAGGTGAGTGCTGCAATCACACGAGTCGAGAAAAAGTTTCTCGCACGAGTATCGTATAATATTTATAGCAAAAGTGCGGAAAATGCCGACTTTACGCAAGCGCAGCTAAATTTATAGCACACCGTGCGGAAAATGCCGACTTTACGCAAGCGCAGCTAAATTTATAGCACACCTTCGGCTCGTGCCGCAAACTCACACTCGTCAGAAAACGTTTCATCGCTCTCGTATCGTAATGTACTATTTCATGAACGTCTCTAAAAAAATAAAAAATAAAATTATAGTATAGGTCTCCGAACAACATAATGCTATAAAAAACATACATGTGATATTAACTAGGAAGGCAAAGGGAACTTAGCCCAAACAGCCATTTCTGAGGTTTAATATCAAATACCAATGAGGTTATCATATAATATTCTCTAACACGTACTAAATAATATTGCGGCGTGACAAAGGGGGTCACAATTTCATTTTATTTTCGGCCTGCAATGTCTATGGCTGCCGGTGCACGCAACGACGCGTACACGTACAAGTGGACTGTTGGATTTTTACTATTTGCTGTGGTTTTATGGCTCAAATCAAAAATATTATTTTGCCTTAAAATTACTAACAGCAGTGATGGTTATGATAATTTGACTCCACCTGACATTCTGGAAATAACGACGGAAATTACGAACAATTTTAGAACGAGCTTTTACAAGAAAAATAAAAAATGACTAACGACAAATTTTATCAAGACTAGCTTTTGCCCGCAACTTCGTTCGAGTGGGTTTCGGATATAAATTCAAATCAGACTTCCCATAGATTTATATAATAGCCTTTGCCTTTTGCGTCTTTTCAATCTTTGCCCCATTTTCAGCTTGGGCGTTATTTTATGAACACCCCTTGTAGTCTATGTGTTGACCAGGGTAACTATGATGATAATAAAGAAAACCGCATGCAAATCCGTGGAGTGGTTCTCGAGTTATAAAAGCATTTATTCAATCTTTGCCCCGTTTCCGGCTGGGGCGTTATTTTATGAACACACCTTATAGTCGATGTGTTAACAAAGGTGACTACAATGATAATAAAGAAAACCGCATTCAAATCCGTTGATGGGTTCTCGAGTTATAAAAGCGTTTATTCAATCTTCGCTCCGTTTCCGGCTTGGGCGTTATTTTATGAACACCCCTTATAGCCTATCAAACACGATCACTACGATGATAATAAAAAAAAACTGCATCCAAATCCGTTCAGTGGTTCTCGAGTTAAAACGGAACAGACAGACGAAAATTGTAAAAATTGTTGTTTCGGCCTCAGTACAGTGTACCAATAACCCATTTCATGTAAAATTTCGCGAAAATATTCAATGTACAGACACAATTTTTACTACTTTATACTTGTATACTCGTAAATATAGATTATTATGAAAACAAGTTGTTAGATAAAGTAGTGAAAACAATACATAACCTGCCGTGCCCAAGTCGAGCTAAAAAGCGGCACACCGTACTATCCCTTTCTCGAAGCAGTTCAGGCCATTTTCGACCCCATATAACTTCGTTGTGGATAAAACTAGAAGCCTGAATTTTCAGTAACCAAGCAGGCATTGTATAAACACGGTATATTTCAAATTTCATTCAATTTGAACCAGTAGTTTAAGAATTATAACTAGTCAAAGTTTCTCAATTTTGTCATTCACTAACTGACTGACCGATCATCAAAACTCTAACGCACTTCTAGCAGACATAGCAGCTTCAAATTTGGAATACAATTAGTGTTTTGTGTAATGAAAAACTACAATATTTTGCAATATCGGTCCAGTTTTCTAGATATATAGGATTACAAAGTTACATTTGCAGTTGTAAGTAGAAGGTACCGGAAAGGAAAAAAAGTAGTACCTACTATCTACAAAAAGAAATGAGATGCCATCAAAAACTAAACTTGTAAAAAACCAAGTCTCGCAACTTAGTTCTTCTACCGTAAAAAGTTGTGAGATCCATGTAAATCCAAGTCGGTTAATTTATTCAGTTCCTACTTAAGGGACCTTCTGTCTTAAGTTATTACATAATAGAGAATATGCATGTCGTTTAAATAAGTAATATATTGCGTTTTTTGTATTCTATTTACTTAGTAGAATTTAATGATGACCATAAGAAACTATTTTATTTAATAATTTTATAATTATTTCCATTTAAAAATACAACATTTTGATGCTGCCTTTTGCGACAAAGTGATATAAATCATAAATAAATAAATATATTAAAAATAAAATAAATTTCATCGTAAAATGCAGGTGTCTCGTCTCGTTATATGATAACCTAAGAATCACCTTCTCTCCTTTGGCGTTTATTTTTCTTGTGAGATTTTTTTATCCCTTCTTTATATAGGCATAAGTACAATATTTTTCTTAATATTCATACATTCTCAATGCTTGGTCTCGTTTACTGATGCCAAGATGCGATGAGGAATTAGTCAGTGCGCGTTTTTAATTGCATATGCAACTGGCAAGTTGTGCTCTAGTCTTCGATAATTCGAGACGAGTGGTGCTGCTGAAGTCTTCTTTGAGTTAAGACAAGCAGTTAATTTTCTGCTCTAGTCCCCGGTGAGCCGGCACGAGCGATAAGGCTTGTGAGCTGCAGAACCAAGAAGCGATGAAGGCTGCGTTTGGTCTGGTTAGGCTCTACAAGTGCTGGCTTGCTGCGCGACTGCTGAACTTGCTGTTAGTATACTGTGAAGATAACGGCTGCTGAAGTTTTGTTTGCCCGTATCCACAAAAAACTTAATACCACTTTTTCAGTCGGTAATTTTTACTGTTAGACGGTTAATTTGCACCAGTGCGCCTGCGGCTTTACAGTACGTGCGTATTTTCTTATTAATTTTCATTGCCAAGGAATTTCTGTTATGTGTGCTTGAACTTGATAATGATTCATGACGAATAAAGCAGATAATTCATTTGACTGAGTGCTGCGTTGACGATTTCCGTGACCGTGCTGAGATGTATTCTGTCGAATTGCATTATTTTCAGTTTGTGCGATTTCATAATAATGTTGTCACTTGCTTGAATTTTTCATGGTTTTTATTCGGGAACGCTTCAAATTACTGAGGTCCATCTCTTGATCTTAAGAAATGTTGTTGTTTCTTTATAGCACCCGATGAGACGATCCTTGATTACTGTATTTCATTGGCTTCTGGGGTGGACATAGGTTTGTCTTGACTTATCGGGCCCTCGGCGATGGTGTTCTAGTCGGGTTGCTTCTTATTCAGTCGGGGTCATCAATATGGGAGGATTCATATTAATAATAAATTAGGTGTAATCTGGTTGACACTATAGTAGCTAATTATATATTTATTAAATAAGTGGTTCCATATTTATACCAAAAAGTCCATCTCTTATCTACATCTAACACGCGTACGCGATAGTGCCGCCACAACTCATCTAAAACGGACGACAATGGATGCTTTGGTTTTATTGCGCTTGATAGAGAGTAGCAGGTGAAAGCAGGCGAGTCGCCGATCATTCCATCCAGGGAGTTCTGCAACATCTACAGAAGTCGCTTGCGGACTCTAGCGGTACGGCTTCTCATGGCGGTATGGTTTTATCATGAGCGTGGAGACAAGCCAAGCGGCTGAAGATTACCACCAGTGTTCTGTGTGGTTGGGCGAGGAGTCATCAAAGGGACATGTTTTTAGTACTGTATGTACGTAGTATGTCGTCTGGTTGTGTTCTGTTTTGCGCATACTGCGTCAGTTGTTAAAATCAAATGCGAACTCGACATCATCTGTATATTATTTGAAAACGAAAGAGAGCTGCATCAGTTTTCAACGCATCAGTGCTGAAACCGTGGCTTTTTTATCGTTCAAATCAACTTATTTAAGTTTTATTGCAGAAGTTTGTTTCACTAAGGATGCGCGTTAAGATTTGTCGTGTTGGTAATAGACGCGCGTGCGGCAC
This sequence comes from Ypsolopha scabrella, assembly GCA_910592155.1. Taxonomy (NCBI): domain Eukaryota; kingdom Metazoa; phylum Arthropoda; class Insecta; order Lepidoptera; family Ypsolophidae; genus Ypsolopha; species Ypsolopha scabrella. The sequence continues at coordinate 19,524,247 of OU342986.1, forward strand.
GATGCTTTGATGCGACGAAAACGGAATATATCCTTTACATAGATGTTTGTACTCCACAGCTAGAGCCGAGGTTGAAGCGCTCCAACACGCCGGCGGCGCCGCCCTGGGACGTCGTGTACGCGACAGACCACGCTCATTTAGATCCTGGTCGGACTTTATATTGTCTTCATTTATGTCGAGTTTTAATGTTTGTCATCATTATTGCTGACCCTGTAATTGATGCCATAAACCCATTGAGGTTTTGGTAGGAAGTCAATGCATAAACCTACAGATTCTGATGGTGGTTCGGTTCGAGGCAGTAGGAATAACAATAAAATTAATGTTTTCTTTGAGTTAAATCTGCTATTAATCAAAGTTCAAGTTTTAAAAATAAAATTTAAAACACGATTGAGTGAACATTGTAGAAGTTAGAGGCTAAATAAAACAGACTCTAATTTTGCTGAGCATCTAATAAAAGAAAAACATACTTTTGACCCAAAATTGAATTTCATGGCCCTACATGTTTGTGACAAGGGTAGGAAATTATCAGCTTTAGAATCTTTAGAAATTGATAAATTACGCTACTCGCAACCCAATCAAATATTAAATCAACAACTCGACATCAACAATTCACCTCTTTTACAATATTTTAAATAACTGTGTTGACATTTAATGATCTATGAATTTAATAATTAACACAACTTTTACAACTTTTTGACACCCATTTTATAACACAGATATTTTTTGAATAACAGTTTTGACTTTCCTTTTATTTTAATTATCTTTACCAATCTATAATTAAGCTAACTTTAACAACATTTTGACATTCATTTTAAAACAACCCTTTGACATTCATTATATAACACATTAATACAACTGACATTTAATTGATCTTTTGCTTGACTTCATTTATTTTATTACATACCTTTTACTTGTAAAAATATAAATAAATTCCCACAATCTGGGGTAAATTTGCAATGTGACATCACTTTTTTCACCAACTCCATTATCAAACTCAGATATGATTGATGAAGTAAAAATGTACCTTTCCTTACTAATACGTGGGACGCACTATAAGTTTCCGGAATGAATATGAAAAAATACTATTAAAGGTACAAAATTAATTTATTGTTTTTCAAAATAATCTCCCTTGGCGTCTATGCACTTTTTCATTCGATCAAACCAGTTTTGAAAACTTTTGTGCCACTCCCCTGTGGTGACCTCTGAAACGTGTTTTTCATACTCCTCGACAGCCTCTTCTGGTGATGAAAATCGTTGACCGCGTAATTGGTTCTTAATTTTTGGGAACAGAAAAAAGTCACAAGGTGCCAGGTCGGGACTGTATGCAGGATGACTCATGAGTTCTACATTTTTCGTCTTCAAAAAGTCGTTTGTCTGTCTGGCCGTGTGAGAACTAGCATTGTCGTGGTGCAGGATGATACGGAGTTTACGGTTATTTTTACGGAGTTCGTCAATAACTTCCGGCAAACAAATGGTCGTGTACCAGTCACTATTCACGGTACGACGATTCTCTAAAGCAACAGTAGCCACGTGTCCAGTTTTATTAAAAAAAGAAGCAATCATCCGCTTAGATGCACTTTTCACGCGCGCCACTTTGGTTGGTTTCGGCTCATCTTGAAAGACCCATACGCTCGATTGCTGCTTTGTTTTGGGATCGTAGCAATAAATCCATGTTTCGTCACCTGTTACTATGTCCCACACCAAATTTGACGCACCTTCGTTGAATCTGGTAAGCATGGCACTGCACCAAGTGACGCGGTCCGTTTTTTGAGCCTCGGTCAAGTTGTGTGGGATCCACCGCGAGCACAGCTTTCTCACACCCAAATGTTTGTGTAGGATTGATTGTATTTGACTCATGCCTATTTCTAAGGATGCGCGAATTTCATGGTAGGTCACATGCCTGTCTGTTTCAATCATACGGCGCACAGCATCGATGTTTTTGTTGGTCACAGCGGTGGACGGCCGACCATCGCGAGATTCGTCACTGAGATTGATACGACCACGCTTGAATTCTGCAAACCAGCTATAAACAGTCGTCTTGCATGGTGCTTCATTGCCAAAAGCTGTTTCAAGCCGAGCGATGCTCTGTTGAGCTGTCAAATTACACTTAAAATCGTAGAAAATCATACTACGAAAATTTTCCCGAGTTAAATCCATGTTGATGCAGACACACAATTTTTTAAATGGCGCCACAAGGTAAAAACAAAAGACAGTCAGATGAAACAAACTGCATTCTACAGAAAAAGAGTTCTATTTTCAAATGTTGCAATAAATTTTTAAATATTGTTTATGTAAGTGGCCAGTTCCGGAAACTTTTAGTGTTACCTATGTATCAAACAACGTTGCATATAAATCCATCTTTACTTGCTATCTGTCATTTTATTTATTATTAAATTACCCTCGGAAATTATTTGACATTTATCGCACGTATTAAACATGTAAATATTATTTAAGTTATTTTTATGTTATAAAGCCCTAGATAATGCTTATAAGCGAAACCGGTTTTATTAAGTTAAATTATAATCCTGTGGACAAGTACAAGTGTCTTATTTAACAAGATGAGATTAGTGTAGTTGTTGTTTTCTTTGCGTTTCAGATGGTACATGGAGTCGCTGGAGCGAGACAGCGCGTACATCTGTGTGCAGTGTCGCCGCCGCTTCCCCACAGAGGGCGCGCTCACAGACCACGCCGAGCGGCACTCCGAGGTACAGCGCCACCGTCACAGGTGGATTTAGTTGGAACTAAAGCCAAATACCAAACCCAGCCTGGGTTTCTCAAAAGTCGAAAACTGGTGATAATAAATGTCCAATCCACCAAACGTGCTTAATTGACTAGAATGTATCGAACAACAGTTATGATGTTTTGGGATTTCAGAGTTGTCTCGATGGTAAACTTTGTGCGTATAGACGAGTATCATCACAAGTGTTAGGCTTTTCAGCGACCAACAATCCGGTCAAGTTCGAGTCGGGCCCGCGCCCTGAGGGTCTGTCACTGGGTGGATCTTGCTTGTGTGATTTTGCCAAACTTTTATTGCATCAAGTGCTCCCTATCTGATTTATATTGTGTACTGATAGGTGTATATTAAATTAAGTTATTGAGATGTTTTTACCACGCGGATTAAGCCATTTTCGTTTGTGTTCCTCGACGATGAGTTCTATAGCAGAGGATTTATTTGTTGGCGTTGACTATACACAGAGACAAATTGTTCCCAGTCCGCCGGCCGGTACTTGTGTAGCGTCTGCAACGACAGGTTCCAGGACATGAGCGAGCGCGACGAGCACCTCCACCTGCACTACGCGCTCTACCGCTGTGTGCACTGCGGGCTAGAGACCAAAGAGCTGAGGTAACATACATACGTACACTGCGCGCTCTACCGCTGTGTGCACTGCGGGCTAGAGACCAAGGAGCTGAGGTAACATACATACGTACACTGCGCGCTCTACCGCTGTGTGCACTGCGGGCTAGAGACCAAGGAGCTGAGGTAACATACATACGTACACTGCGCGCTCTACCGCTGTGTGCACTGCGGGCTAGAGACCAAGGAGCTGAGGTAACATACATACGTACACTGCGCGCTCTACCGCTGTGTGCACTGCGGGCTAGAGACCAAGGAGCTGAGGTAACATACATACGTACACTGCGCGCTCTACCGCTGTGTGCACTGCGGGCTAGAGACCAAGGAGCTGAGGTAACATACATACGTACACTGCGCGCTCTACCGCTGTGTGCACTGCGGGCTAGAGACCAAGGAGCTGAGGTAACATACATACGTACACTGCGTGCTCTACCGCTGTGTGCACTGCGGGCTAGAGACCCAGGAGCTGAGGTAACATACATACGTACACTGCGTGCTCTACCGCTGTGTGCACTGCGGGCTAGAGACCAAGGAGCTGAGGTAACATACATACGTACACTGCGTGCTCTACCGCTGTGTGCACTGCGGGCTAGAGACCAAGGAGCTGAGGTAACATACATACGTACACTGCGCGCTCTACCGCTGTGTGCACTGCGGGCTAGAGACCAAGGAGCTTAGGTAACATACATACGTACACTGCGCGCTCTATTCTATTATGTACATGTCCAACAGCAATGCTGAACGTATAATCTTCTCGTTCCAGTGCCATGCGACAGCACGCGGCTTGCACGCACAGCGTCCACTGCTAATCGTAGTAGTGGCAACACGCCACCATCGCGCTCCGACTACCCTCTGTCCGCCGAGACCGTTACTGACCACAGACACCACTTCAGGGATCAGCTCCCTGGTTCATCAGACTTCGAGAATAAACAAACAAACGATATTCACAGTTGTTTCCTTCTCAGTCAGTACTGTACATCGCACCCGCGCGAGCGCCACACCCAGACCCCGGCCCGACAAGAATCGACTATAAGCTTTATTGTTTTGTATAAATGCCGGAAAGTGAAGTCTGAATTTTGTTTACACTTAAGACTTAAACATGAGTTACTTGAAATGCTTAAGCTGTCTAGATGAGGGATCTCGAAACTTTTTAGGTAAACACCACCAAAGGCCACACTGATAGTCCATGGGCCAACCAACCAGTCGATATAATTTGGGGGTAGTCACTTTCGCCGCAGTTAGACGGGTTTGAAAGTATATCCGTAAATTATTATGGATATCTCTAAGGGTACGTTCAAGGAGAGGCGACGCGTCAGGTGGCACGGTGCGCGAAGCGGGCTGCGTGGCGTCAAGCATTTGCTCCGTTTATGGAGAGGCAGCGCGTGTCGCTGCCCGCAGCAGTTGACGCGTTAAAACAAACATGTGGTAACTAGTAGTTTCGTTTATGAACGAGCGGGGCGTACGGAGTAGCGGTTTACGCCACTGCATCCGCTGTGAATTCCGCAGCGGCGCACTCGGCGTCGTTCACTGCGGCGCGGCGGCTACCGCAGCTTTCTTATTTCTTGCATTCTACCAGTCGTATTCGAATAGTAACAACGGACAAACGTGTGTATTTATGTTTGTAATCATGGACGACTTTATCGACATACCTATTGCTTGAAGATAATTATTTCTTAAAAAGTATCTTATTCACCGCTATATCAGAACTCGTTACTTCACCCGCTGCGTCTATCCCGGCGTCGCCCGTCGCTTCATCCGCCGCGTCTCCCGTTGCGTCACTCGTTACTTCACCCGCCGCGTCCTACGCGGCGTCGCCTGTCGCTTCATCCGCCGCGTCTCCCGTTGCGTCACTCGTTACTTTACCCGCTGCGTCTATCGCGGCGTCGCCCGTCGCTTCATCCGCCGCGTCTCCCGTTGCATCACTCGTTACTTCACCCGCCGCGTCCTACGCGGCGTCGCCTGTCGCTTCATCCGCCGCGTCTCCCGTTGCGTCACTCGTTACTTCACCCGCTGCGTCTATCGCGGCGTCGCCCGTCGCTTCATCCGCCGCGTCTCCCGTTGCGTCACTCGTTACTTCATCCGCCGCGTCCTACGCGGCGTCCCCCGTGGCATGCGACGCTACAATTCAAACGAGTGCAAAAACGCTTCTCCTTGAACGCTCCATACATCGGTGTATGTTTGTGTTTCCGGCGGCCTGCTTCGCGCACCGCGCCGCTTGACGCCCCGCGTCTCCTTGTTCGTAGCCTAAGAGTGGTAGCTCTTACCCAAATAATAACGCCATCTCTCTAAAGCCTCTTGTTGTGTGTATCAAATAAAAGGGTTTCATGAGCTGATTGTATACATACGTATACCACATAATTACGTTACAGTGACGTGTTTCCTAAACCGAACATCAGCATCCGTCCATCAGCCCGTGTTCGTCCACTGCCGCCATCTACAACGCCATCATGAGCTGATTGTATACATACGTATACCACATAATTACGTTACAGTGACGTGTTTCCTAAACCGAACATCAGCATCCGTCCATCAGCCCGTGTTCGTCCACTGCCGCCATCTACAACGCCATCATGAGCTGATTGTATACATACGTATACCACATAATTACGTTACAGTGACGTGTTTCCTAAACCGAACATCAGCATCCGTCCATCAGCCCGTGTTCGTCCACTGCCGCCATCTACAACGCCATCATGAGCTGATTGTATACATACGTATACCACATAATTACGTTACAGTGACGTGTTTCCTAAACCGAACATCAGCATCCGTCCATCAGCCCGTGTTCGTCCACTGCCGCCATCTACAACGCCATCATGAGGTCGTCGGTCGGTTTAACAACCGATTTATTTCGTTTCTGTACCAATACTTAAACAATGAAACGCATTCTACCGGTATACCCGTACTTTCCAGCTTGCTCCAGAGCACATCACTAGGTCGAAAGCCTTCGATAGATCCGGAAAGCACGCGTCTTCCGTTAGTACTTGACAGCATGTATGGCACTTTCACCTTTGCTGTTATAGTGGTAAGTGAGATGAGCCTGTAGTTCGCCGGATCCGAGACATCTCCCGTCTTGTGTTTAGTTATCGGTATAACCACCGTTCTCATCAAAGGCTCGTAGGTAAGAGTGGCCCAAACAGAAGAGCATCGCCAACACTCGTGGTAGATGGACGCCACATACGATACTCAGGGAGTCGTGACCCGGAGATTTGCCTCGCTTCATGCTCATAATCGTCTTGGTAATCTGCTTGGCAGAACATCTTACGCTAAGCCTACTTGTTTGATAAACCCCCCTCTAGACAGGTACAATTTAGTCCTTATTTGCTGGGCCCATTCTATGTTAAACAGAATCTAAACCCTACTAGAGAAGGGTCTCCAAAACAAGGAACTTATATACTAAATCCAGTTATCTATATAGATAAACGATTCAAAAACTCACAGTTTTGGCAACAGCTTTGTTGGAGCCTCGCTCCAGAACCGCTGGCAGAAGTCGTCGCAGGCTACAACTGGACGACAGACGTCCGTCGCTCGTACCACGGAGGCTCCTGGCAAACGACCAGCCCAGCCAGCAGTTTGCAGGTGTAGATTAGCACCCTAGACGCAAATATCTAACCCCAAGGCCAGCCTTCCCAAAGAAAACCCAAGTTAATACTCTCGCCGCACTATTTCAGTAAAATGTGCTTAACACTGGAATTCACGAATCCTTTCGCGTATGGGTTTTGGACCACAGTTAACACTAATTAACTGGTTTATTCCACTTTTACTTAATGATTTCTTAGAAATCTCAATTATATAACCTCTCGCAACCCAAGTTGTCTCAGAGCTTTTTCCCGGCAGGCCGTCTAACCTCACAATTGACAGCTCGACAACGCGTGTTGCCATATCAATAAAATAAACACCTTAGCAAATAATATGTCGCGTTCCGAGACGGTTTTAAACCGAACATACTGTTCACGACATCCTCACCATCGCACACCACACTTGAGGGACCCAGAGGCGACCGTAGCGTAAATAGATCCTTAAAAGTGTTGGCAATGTTCCAACGTCAGTAACACTACGCACGCTCATCTTGGTCTTCATTTTCTTCCAGAAACTTGTGAAATCTTTGTTTGCGTGATTATTTGCGATAATGTCCATTTTATTTGGTGTTGTTTATCCTGGCACCATTTTAACTTCGCTTTAAAAAAATCTTTATAGCACACCGTGCGTAAAATGACCGCTTTACGCACGCTGCGCTTGCGTAAAGTTGGCATTTTCCGCACTTTTGGTATAAAATATTATACGATATTCGTGCGAGAAACTTTTTCTCGACTCGTGTGATTGCAGCACTCACCTTCGGCTCGTGCCGCAAACTCACACTCGTCAGAAAACGTTTCATCGCTCTCGTATCGTAATGTACTATTCTAGTCTCAGTCATCTCATTGTACGCTGTGCCAAAAGAAAGTGTGAAAACTTTAACCTTGCATTCGAATAAGGTCCGCAATCAAGTTAGCAGAAAATAAAGGTGATTAGATAAGGTCACTTTAATTTACTAAGCCAATCTCATACTGGAGGCTTGGTAAGTGATCAGTGACACGGATCGATAACACTTTGCTAATTTCGCAAAATAAAATCTTGACGTTCCATAGTAGTTGACTCGGGGCTGGGCTTGCGTTTGTAACGAACACAAAAATAATGATTTACGAATTTCACAAAAAGGGCCATCGAATTTAGTTACTGAGTCTTCAGTAAGAATTTGGCTGCATAAATTAAATCACCTTGCTTCTATTTTAGACGTATCTTTGAATCTACTGCTCCAATACGGGTAGTAGGTATAATCAGAAATAAGTTCAATGTTTCATTTTTTTTTTCTCTTTACTTTTGATAAAAACGAATCGAGAATTATCGAAAGTTTCCTATGATTTATGCAAGAATTTTCTAACTCCTTCCGAATGCTTTAGGCTAGGTGTTTTAATGATTCTTTAACCATACATACTACTAAACAATTTATAGATCTAAAACATTATTGTACCTACAATTTTTTCCCTTGCATTGCGTGCGTCCATTTGAAAAGTAGGTACCTACATTTTTTGGGTTTCGTAGTGCCTAAAAGGTAGGTACCTACAAAAGGAACCTATATGGTGAGAGAGACTCCGTTGTGCGTCCGTCCGTCTGTCTGTCTGTATGTCACAGCCTCATAACTTTGGCACCGTTAAAGATAAAGACTTGACATTTTCCAAGAAAATAGCATTCACTCGCCTACATAATACAATGCAAATGAAAAATTTGAAATTGTTTAAAATATTTCCAATATAGAAAAATTTAAAATAAATACTTGAAAATACAACATGGGTATCAAATTGTAGATATTAAAGAGCTAGCTTGTGACCGAGGCGTCGAAACGTCAAGCACATATCTATTAAGGTATGTTATTATTAGTTATCGCGAGTAAGACCCCAAACAACGTTAATAATGTGTGAAAATCGCGAAAGTTTACTATTAAACAGCTGATTGTAAAAATATATACTTTTACTATATTTACTGGCACCGATTTCGAGAAATCTTAAAAAAAACACAAAAGATGCATGTCCCCCCCTCATTTCCGAAACTAATGAACCGAAAAATATGAAAAAAATCATGGTAATTGAGAATTACGTAAAGATTGCAGGAAAAATATAGCGGGTGAGAAATTCACGATAGCAAAATGAACAGTTATGGGCAATACTTTAAATACCTTCTTCCTGACTGTTCCCAAAACTGTCGAATTACTAAACCTTAGGTATGAGAGTCTGACTCGCACTTGACCGGTTTCTTTTCTAGTTTGCGCTATCCGGAGACGCAGCGATCGCCGTAACAGGCACATTGCAATACGCGCTGATATGAACGTTATTACAATGTCGTTTCCGTCGATATTCGTCCGACACGCATCGAGTTGCTAATTCTGGAATTTAGCGTTGTATTTCAAACAAGTCACTATCGTTAGTTTACTAGTACAAGCGAAACCGAAAACAAAAACAGTCTTTGATTTACGTGGAAATAACATACAAAACATTAATTCATACCTACTGGAGACTCGGTAAGTGGTCAGAACCAAGGTTTAATGACCTTGTTTGCGGTATGACCAGTAGAATATGTGGTTTTATCTAAAGATAATTGTGCATCAACATAGTCAGAGATTTCATTTTCAGGTAGCTCAAAATGAAACTGGTAAGGGTACTTACTAATTCTTCATTATTTTCAAATTTCTTACAATTCATTCAGACTTAATGTAAAAAGAAAACATAATTTATGTTATTATATATGATACATAAACAATAGGATTCTGTTACATATAGAAATAAAACATTTAAAATGACTTAGTCTAATTTCATCATCACGCATATATAAAATAAATTACAGGGTTTTAGTAGACACTAGACACTTCGTTCTTGGTTGGTTGTGTGAATTTGTGTGTGTTATTGAAATAAATATGCTGTGACTGTAACAAACACTACCCCCCATCATCCACACAGCGAGGGCGTTAAAACTCGAAAAGCGTTCAGACAGAGCAATTGTGTGGGACGAAACACCGAACTGCTTGTTCGCCAATACCCCGCACAATTGCTCTGAACGCTTTCCTTGGAGAACTGTATGGATTCTTAAGCTGTGGTAGTAATATTCCTCCTTTAGACGATGATGAATACCCACACTAAATCAGTTAGATTCGTTACACTAATAAAATTAGTAGTAGTAGATCACTATTCATCCACGTCTAAAGCAGGCTGTCTCATTTTGTTCAACACTCTGTTGCATTGCATCTGTTCTTCCTATTTATATATACATATAATACTAGAGTGATTTATTATTATCAGTGTGGCTAGTTGTAAAAGTAAACAAACTTAAAAATAACCTGTAAGATTTACCTATACCTATGAATTTATTACATAGCCCTTAAGTATGTCCGCTGTCATTTACAGGTTTGACCAAACCGGAATAATTAGGCTTGACGAAGGTGGAATAAATCGTATAGTTATAGTAAATAATAACGCATTTATAGCATACTAGCTATAGTCTGTGACTTTGTCTGCACTGATGTCCAAAAACGTGTATCAGTGGTGAGCACCAGCTAGTAGAGCGTTCCAAGTCAAGACATAATCGATTACATCGCGTCTATGGCCGTGCGGCGTGAGTAGTTTGATAGTACTTTTAGTGCTGTCAGCTCCATTCGGAACCCGGCCTAGCTAGTTGTACTCCCCATTAACATTCGCTTTTAGGTGCTGGTTTCTTCTTTCACCCATTATGGTTCTTGTCGTAGTGATCTACATATTATAATGTAAACAACAGAATAACAATTCAGGTTATAAGTTTGTTTACCTTTAGTTAAGTATCTAAACCAATAGATGGTAAAATCGGTTAAGCTGACACACTCATAGAATCTACTGATTAGAAAAAAATATTTCTTATTTACATATTTTTACGTCTTAAAGTAAGGTTGACCCCCAATATTACACATTACTCAATATAAAGGGAATATCTACATACATAACATTTCCTAGATGTTAGAAATAAAAGGGCTAACAGGGGTCCATATTCCGAATACCATCTCACTGACTTTCAAATATGATATTGGCACCCACAAATGAGGCAGTCAAGTCAGAGGCAATTCAGTTCATATTTGATTGTGAAAGAGATACGTCTCACTTGCTCTGACCACCTCATTTATTAATGCCAATGTTTAAATTTTCAAGTATTTAATTCAGTCACATAATTAACATTTTCAAGTATTCAGTTAATAAACTGTAACATAACATACAACTAAATCAGGCAGTCCCAATCCGATCTCCCACTCGTTACCTGACAAACAGGAAGATGCAGCATATTTCTAAGTATCTCATATTACTATTGCTGATGTAAACAATACGGTATGATGGTAATTTATGGGTCGACTTAGCATATGCCCCATATACCACCTCTTCATCAGCAGTGCTCTGAAAAAGCCTCAACATATGACTTTAAGCATACGCAACAACATAATGAATGCCGTCATGCTGTACCATACAGCAACACATCAAGCTGACAGTAACATGAGCACCGTGCACACTGCCACTCCATGCACTGATATGTACCCAACTGTACCAGCAAGCATAGGGAACACCGGAAAACATTATACCACTGTCACTTAGTTCCTACAGTAAAAACTTTACTTTAAGGTTACAAGCCTATTAATGTCGGCATGACACTTCCATAGACACAATGGTTCTCTGGGGGCTTCATCTGCACCATGTGGGGGTGAACCATGGTGTTGTGCACCGACGTGGGCACATGGTGCATCTGCATCGTGTTCTGCATGATGGGCGGCGGCGCCGGCTGCTGTTGCTGTTGGTGCATTGGAACATTACTTTGCTCCTCTGTTTTTATATTCTTGTTCTTCTTCTCACATTTCTTAAATTTAATACCTAACTTATTTAGTAGAATAAGCCTCAGTGATTCCTTGCCGCCTCGGTAGTTTAGTTCAACTTTTGCACTCGCCAGTATTTTGCTAAGTGTTGGAACCTCTTTCCGGGCAGTGTACCCATTGACGATGCCTCGTAGTGCACACAATTGATAGTAATCTAGTTGGACTTTAGTCCTCCGCACCCGTTTTTTCTTGGGACCTGTCATTTTAGTGTTTGTAGCTTCAGCCTTCAACCCATCTCGTTTTATGCGTTTGATGGTGCTCTCAGACAGCCCTGTGGCGGCTGAAGCACGTTTCATCACGTTCTCTACGGGATACGCATAGCCTCTGTTTCTTTTTTCGCTCTCAAAGAACTTTATTACCTTGAAAATGATTTCCCGTGCTTGACCGTCTATCGCTTCACGTTTCTTGTCCTTTTTCGACGTGGCCGTTTTGATATCTTCTGCAGGCAGTGCCTGGATTTGTTGTGGCTCTACTTTGGCTTCTATTGTGGGCCCCACAGTAATTTCTATTTGCTGCTGGACAGGGAACGATGTTGTTATGACTGGAGGTGGTGTATCCATTCGTTGGGACATTTCCATGTTATCCATAATTAAGGTTTTTGTACTATATCGCTAATTATAAGTTCTGGATGCGAGCGCACTCTTTGAATTACAGTTTTTTCGCATAGTTTACACGAAAATTTAATAAATTGTTGTACAAAGAATTATGACAGACAGCAGCCATTTTTCTGTGTCGCGCCTCATTCCGAATTAATAATCGAAAAGGGAAGTAGTTCATGGAGAAAATTTTACCATCAAATCATGTAATTTTAACTTGTGTTGTAACTTTACACAAGCAAAACATTAAAGTCAAACGCGCATACTTACCTACTTAATACAAGTTTTACTATATTTCTATCAAATTTATAGTAATCATTTATTACATTTTAAAAACACAACAAAATATTTAACCTATTGAACTTATAAATTTGCATTTTTTTTAAACCGTGCGATAGTTAACTTAAAAGCCGTTAATCAGCCATTCCAGCATGTGACCAGCTAACCAGCCCCCTGATTCTGTATCGTAAACTCAGTTGCCATGCCAAACCGAGTGCCTATCGTCAAAAACATAAATATCCGCTTATCTAAGTTCGCACTTGAAATGACTCCACAATTCATAAATAGTTCAATACCCAATAAAGGTTATTTTGGAAGTTAATTTTTTATATGTTTTTGGTGAATAGCAACTATAGCTAGCAACTGACACTGAGTTACATAATAGCCCCGCAGTTCCCGGTACGGCTACTCATGACGTCATGCCGGAACACGACTAGTCGCTTGGTGGCATGGTGACGTCATGAGGGTGGTGACTAGCCTATCATCAGTAAATAGATAGGTACACACGTCGGTCGTCTCAGCAGATGGAGCTATGATCCAATGACCTGACTCTCAATACTACAGAGACATCGATTGTTAACCTGTCTATAATCCCTTAGTCGCCTTTTATGAAATTCACTACATAACATCATGGAGTGACAAATCCATTAGATTTCAAAATACCAACTAAACCGCTAATTTCATTTGCTATTTAGAAAGAAGGTAAAAAGCTAAGGGACTTGCATATATCCCTTTTCCAAAATTTTAAATTTTACATAGGTACATAAATGTTTTTTTTTGACTTTGACTTTTCAACAAAAGCCTTGTAGGCATACCTAATGACTTTCGTACCAATGCCAGTAACTACTTTGATTGTATTAAAAAATACCAGCCAAGTGCGTGTTTGGCCACATGCAATGTAGGGTTCCGTTGTTGTCCAGTACATTTTGTAAGTTGGTCTACTAATACAGATCGCACCAAACTTCTAGTGCCATACGTTTAAAGGAACGGCCCATACATTGTCGTGTTTAGAGGGGGTCACAAGTAAAGTTTTGCAAAATAGATACATAAAGTATACTTTCTACAAGTCAAAGTTAATTTTAACAATATAATATACGTGGGACGCACTATAAGTTTCCGGAATAAATATGAAAAAATACTATTAAAGGTACAAAATTAATTTATTGTTTTTCAAAATAATCTCCCTTGGCGTCTATGCACTTTTTCATTCGATCAAACCAGTTTTGAAAACTTTTGTGCCACTCCCCTGTGGTGACCTCTGAAACGTGTTTTTCATACTCCTCGACAGCCTCTTCTGGTGATGAAAATCGTTGACCGCGTAATTGGTTCTTAATTTTTGGGAACAGAAAAAAGTCACAAGGTGCCAGGTCGGGACTGTATGCAGGATGACTCATGAGTTCTACATTTTTCGTCTTCAAAAAGTCGTTTGTCTGTCTGGCCGTGTGAGAACTAGCATTGTCGTGGTGCAGGATGATACGGCGTTTACGGTTATTTTTACGGAGTTCGTCAATAACTTCCGGCAAACAAATGATCGTGTACCAGTCACTTTTTACGGTACGACGATTCTCTAAAGCAACAGTAGCCACGTGTCCAGTTTTATTAAAAAAAGAAGCAATCATCCGCTTAGATGCACTTTTCACGCGCGCCACTTTGGTTGGTTTCGGCTCATCTTGAAAGACCCATACGCTCGATTGCTGCTTTGTTTTGGGATCGTAGCAATAAATCCATGTTTTGTCACCTGTTACTATGTCCCACACCAAATTTGACGCACCTTCGTTGAATCTGGTAAGCATGGCACTGCACCAAGTGACGCGGTCCGTTTTTTGAGCCTCGGTCAAGTTGTGTGGGATCCACCGCGAGCAGAGCTTTCTCACACCCAAATGTTTGTGTAGGATTGATTGTATTTGACTCATGCCTATTTCTAAGGATGCGCGAATTTCATGGTAGGTCACATGCCTGTCTGTTTCAATCATACGGCGCACAGCATCGATGTTTTTGTTGGTCACAGCGGTGGACGGCCAACCATCGCGAGATTCGTCACTGAGATTGATACGACCACACTTGAATTCTGCAAACCAGCTATAAACAGTCGTCTTGCATGGTGCTTCATTGCCAAAAGCTGTTTCAAGCCGAGTGATGCTCTGTTGAGCTGTCCAATTACACTTAAAATCGTAGAAAATCATACTACGAAAATTTTCCCGAGTTAAATCCATGTTGATGCAGACACACAATTTTTTAAATGGCGCCACAAGGTAAAAACAAAAGACAGTCAGATGAAACAAACTGCATTCTACAGCCAAAGAGTTCTATTTTCAAATGTTGCAATAAATTTTTAAATATTGTTTATGTAAGTGGCCAGTTCCGGAAACTTTTAGTGTTACCTATGTACCTTTAGAATACAAAAAAATACATAATAATACGGGAAAATAATATAAACCTGCATAAAATAGAGGGATCTAGGAATAAAAATACTATATATATATATATATATATATATATATATAATGCAATGAAGAAATAAGTTCATAAATAAAAACGGGAAATACATACAAAAAATATTAAGGTTGGGCTACTAAAATGTAATAAAGTTATACTTACACCTGCATAAAATAGAGAAATATAGGAATGAAAATATTTATATACATAATGCCTAACCATCCGCACCATTCGATTAGTATTGCTAAGAAGAAGGGCAAGAAACTTAGCAAACATTCCTTTTTTCAAAATAAAACATATGATACAAAATCATATACATACATACTCAAGTAAAGGCATAAAAAATATAAGACTGCAGGAATTTGTCACGAGAAATAAAATATATCTTAGTCAACCCGTCTCATATTGTCTATTACCTATAACAAAGTAAGTTTACATATTAATTAATTTTAAGCCCTTAGATGAATCATACAGTATTAAAATATGCTAATTATGAATTACAATTTTGAATAAGATTATTATTATTTATTACCCCATGCTTCATTATCGTCCAAATAATCATTGATTTAATAATAAGTAGTCCCTGCTTAATATAAAGTTTAAACTTATTTTCAAAACTAAGGACCTCCTCTGAAAGCTTATTGTAAAATCTTATACCATGTCCCACACAAGAGGTACCTACTTTGGCAAGTCTTAATTTTGGAAAAGCTAGTTTACGTTTGTTTCTGGTTTCAACAGAGTGGTGCACACCAAGCCTCGGGAGATTATCAATATTTTTTCTGACATATCTAATAACTTGATAAATAAATTCACATGGGACCGTAAATATATTAATTTCTTTCAACTTTTTTCGTAATGAATTTTGGTACTTCATGTTATAAATAGACCGAATTGCTCTCTTTTGTTTTTTGACAAAGACTGCTTCTGTATCCGCCGCTCTACCTCACAACATTATGCCATATGACATATTGCTGTGAAAATAACTGAAATATACTAATCCACCAGTATCTTCATCAGTAATCTGCCTTAAGCGTCTAACAGCGTATGCGGCTGAACTAAGTCCACTACAGAGAGCTTCTATGTGGGGACCCCACTGAAGACGAGAGTCTGTAGTAATACTCAAAAACTTAGTTTCGTTAACTAACTCCAGCTTGGACCCCTGCAAAAATAAACTGACATCTACTTGAATAACATTTGGTAAAGTGAACTTTATACATTTCGTCTTTTTTGCATTTAGAACTAAATTATTTGCAGTGAACCAATCAAGAATCAGAGAGAGGGTCATCAAGAATATCGTTATGTCGATTCACATTAAAAATAAGTGACGTGTCATCTGCGAATAGAACTATCTCAGATAAGTCTCTAACTAAGAAAGGAAGGTCATTTATGTATATTAAAACAATAGGGGTCCCAATATGGAGCCCTGCGGAACACCCATTTCGACTAATGCTCCAGATGACTTAACTCAATTAATGTCTACCTTTTGAATCCGGTCACTAAGGTATGACTTAAATAACGCCAAAGATTTACCCTTAACTCCATAGTGATCTTATTTACATAAAAGTGTTTCATGATTAACGCAATCAAAAGCTTTTGAGAGGTCACAAAATACACTGAACACATTCTGCTTTGCTTCCCAAGCGTCAAATATGTGCTCGACTAAAGCAACTCCTGCATCAGTGGTTGACCTCCCTTTAGTGAATCCATATTGTTCACTGTGAAACAACTTATTTAAGTTAAAATGAGATAATAATTGAATAAAAACAATTTTTTCGAAAATCTTACTAAATACTGGTAAAACTGAGACCGGTCTATAGCTGGAAGGGTCTTCATTGTCGCCTGATTTAAAAAGAGGGATCGAATTTACTCAACTTCATTAAATCAGGAAAGACACCATCATCTACAAATTTATTAAAGATCAAAGCTTAATATGGAGCTATTAAATCAATAATACAGCTTACAACTTTAACAGATAGGCCCCATAAGTCCTCGGTTTTTTTATAGTTAAGAGATGTTAATGCTTTAATGACAGTTTGTGAATTAATATGCTTAAAAGCAAATACAGAATGGCACTGAGGCACGTGATCACTCAATAGATCCCGTGCAAGTCTTGGACTTGAATTTAAGCCTTTAGTTGTCAAGTAAGGAATGTTAGTAAAGAATTGTGCAAAGGCCTTCGCAACTTCTTTATCTCCTGTAAAAACTTCATTGTTAATATTCAACTTTAGTTCATTAGTTCGTTTGTTACTCTTCCCAGTTTTAGTATTTATGATATTCCATACAGCTTTTACTTTGTTATCGGCCATTTTAAGTTTTGTATATATTTATTTGAATATGAATAATTACCTCACGCTAACTCGGTCAGTAGCCTATTATATTATTCGGCGTGCGTATCGCATGCAGTGTGTTGGTGGTGTGGTTGGTATGAATGAATGAATGAAGTGAAGAGTGCGTTGCGATTGCGAGTTGACTTGCGAGGCGGGGAACGCGGGGCGAACGTGCGTTCGCACGAAGTGGCAACGTCGCATGATGCGTGCTAGGCTTGTGCTTGCTCGGTCACTGCGAAGCTCGATCCGATCCCGTACATTCATCAAACGTACTAGTTCGTTTATTTAGTACTATTGGTACGTGACTCATTCGAGCCGCTATTAAATAGGATATACATTTTCTTATGTGTTTGTAATTCGATTTATTATTCTTAACGCGAATTACACATGATAGGTATATTATTATTTCATTGAATTATCTTGAATATAGTATAATATAAAAGATGACAATAAAGTTTTATTTAGAGTCAACTTTTTTGTATAATGTTTCGTGAACGATTTTAATGTAGCATGATTTGACTGCTGAGTTTTCTTAGAAAGAAGTAATAACGTTCTTCGTAATTAGCTCGGAACAAGTTATCCGAAGAATATATAGATAGGTTATTGGAATAAGGTAGGTACAAAATTTCCGAACAAGATCGGGATCGTCGTTTTGCGAGTCACTGGGACTTTCATTTCGTTCGTCTGGTATCATTCGCTTCGTCTCATTCTGTTGGACTGAAATGTACTAAAAGACCGAATAAAAAGATCCAAACTGAATAATTCTTTCTGTTTCACTTTAAAGGAATGATGTCATATTAGTACTTTAGTACTGTACTACACAAGCCGAATGCGTGCTTGCACCTTCGCTTTATAAACACTAACGATGTAGGTAATTCGGTGTGGCGTTACTTCTTATTAAAAAGTAATTTTAACCGACCTATGTTACACACAAAAACAATTACCCGAGGCCAAGTGCAGACTAGTTACTTGTAGACAGCAGCGTGGCTCAGTTTATTGCTTGTAATTTGGTATTGATGGCACCTATTGCAGGTGAAAATAATTGTCTGAAAAGCAGGCCGTAGAAAATAAGAAAAACAATCGTAAAGTATTAGCAGGTGCACTATTACAGTTAAAATTAAAGAACTTTACTGAATAAGTGAAAACACCCGTTTCTAGCCAGCTCAACCAGCTAAGAATGGGTTTAATAAAAAAAAACCCGTTTAAGCCCGCTCGGATAAGAACGATTCTAGCCGGCTTTACATCGACTGTCGTGACACCAAGGTCACGGTTATGACGCGTTCTTGCTGTGCAATCACGTTTTTCCCTACGATTTTGAACGTTTGTTTAACATCGTGAAATAATCGTGGGTGTTTTTGGTAAAAAAAATTAACTCAATGTATACAAGTTTATGAACCCATCTCAGGGCCGGTGCTGTCACTGCTCCCTGGCTATATGTACTAATGTTGCACCCTCAGATTATTCATCGGAGGTTGCACCTCAGCCTTGCACATATTTATGTAGGTATGTAGTGTACAAGTATCTAAATATGAACATGGCGAAAAGCAGAACCAAAGCCACCTTCACATGTCACATCACATTTAGACAGTTCGCCGCGCTGTACCAGCAGCGCCCTCGCTGACGTTTATTTATGTAGGTATGTAGTGTACAAGTATCTAAATATGAACATGGCGAAAAGCAGAACCAAAGCCACCTTCACATGTCACATCACATTTAGACAGTTCGCCGCGCTGTACCAGCAGCGCCCTCGCTGACGTTTATTTATGTAGGTATGTAGTGCACAAGTATCTACATATGAACATGGCGAAAAGCAGAACCAAAGCCACCTTCACATGTCACATCACATTTAGACAGTTCGCCGCGCTGTACCAGCAGCGCCCTCGCTGACGTTTATTTATGTAGGTATGTAGTGTACAAGTATCTACATATGAACATGGCGAAAAGCAGAACCAAAGCCACCTTCACATGTCACATCACATTTAGACAGTTCGCCGCGCTGTACCAGCAGCGCCCTCGCTGACGTTTATTTATGTAGGTATGTAGTGCACAAGTATCTACATATGAACATGGCGAAAAGCAGAACCAAAGCCACCTTCACATGTCACATCACATTTAGACAGTTCGCCGCGCTGTACCAGCAGCGCCCTCGCTGACGTTTATTTATGTAGGTATGTAGTGTACAAGTATCTAAATATGAACATGGCGAAAAGCAGAACCAAAGCCACCTTCACATGTCACATCACATTTAGACAGTTCGCCGCGCTGTACCAGCAGCGCCCTCGCTGACGTTTATTTATGTAGGTATGTAGTGCACAAGTATCTACATATGAACATGGCGAAAAGCAGAACCAAAGCCACCTTCACATGTCACATCACATTTAGACAGTTCGCCGCGCTGTACCAGCAGCGCCCTCGCTGACGTTTATTTATGTAGGAATGTAGTGTACAAGTATCTAAATATGAACATGGCGAAAAGCAGAACCAAAGCCACCTTCACATGTCACATCACATTTAGACAGTTCGCCGCGCTGTACCAGCAGCGCCCTCGCTGACGTTTATTTATGTAGGTATGTAGTGCACAAGTATCTACATATGAACATGGCGAAAAGCAGAACCAAAGCCACCTTCACATGTCACATCACATTTAGACAGTTCGCCGCGCTGTACCAGCAGCGCCCTCGCTGACGTTTATTTAGATCCTTGCCGCACTGTACACACACAGTCAAACAGGAAGCTGTGTGCTCTGAGACCTTCACTTGCATATGTTGTGATAAGATAATTAGGTACAGCTACTTACTCAACTTTAATTTTTATGAAAGATTAATTTTAATTAAATTTGCGATAAAGTCAACACTGAATCTTTACAATTCAATTAGGGGTTTCTCTGGAAAAAACCTTTAAACTTAGTTTTTGACGTCAAATCGTTACGACATACATCCCCGAGGAGGCGTCGGAGATGTTGTCGAGTGTGGACAGTCCCTGTTTTCATCGACGATTGTTTACATATCACGTGCCATATCGGCTGAGCTTCGACGGGACCCACTAGCTGCTCGAAATATTGTGACTGTCTCATTTCGGCGAACTTTCTGGAACGGTGTTCTCGTCTTCAGTAAGTATGTAAGCAACTGTAATGTTCTACACTTTGTGTTCCGTTGTACTGACGTGGACGGTGTCAGTTAGGAGTAAGTGTTACTGATATGGGCACTAATCTGGAGGGTTCAATTTGTGACCAACTGTATGGTTTGGATGGGTGATGCCCGATCTCCCCATGTTCGAAGTTCCCCAAATTGATTTTTCATACATTCATTCCCAATGTCCTCGAAATATAAAATTTAAGGCCTCGACAAACAGCAAGCGTGGTGGAGCGCGACGTTATGATAGCGTGTTGTTAGCATGCGACTTACTATGACGGTGTATGGAACACGTCACACAGATCACGCCACGCTTGCTGTTTGTCAATGCCTTAAGTTAAAAGCCTTGACAAACAGCAAGCGTGGTGGAGCGCGACGTTATGATAGCGTGTTGTTAGCATGCAACTTACTATGACGGTGTATGGAACACGTCACACAGATCACGCCACGCTTGCTGTTTGTCAATGCCTTAAGTTAAAGGCCTTGACAAACAGCAAGCGTGGTGGAGCGCGACGTTATGATAGCGTGTTGTTAGCATGCAACTTACTATGACGGTGTATGGAACACGTCACACAGATCACGCCACGCTTGCTGTTTGTCAATGCCTTAAGTTAAAGGCATTGACAAACAGCAAGCGTGGTGGAGCGCGACGTGATGATAGCGTGTTGTTAGCATGCAACTTACTATGACGGTGTATGGAACACGTCACACAGATCACGCCACGCTTGCTGTTTGTCAATGCCTTAAGTTAAAGGCCTTGACAAACAGCAAGCGTGGTGGAGCGCGACGTGATGATAGCGTGTTGTTAGCATGCAACTTACTATGACGGTGTATGGAACACGTCACACAGATCACGCCACGCTTGCTGTTTGTCAATGCCTTAAGTTAAAGGCCTTGACAAACAGCAAGCGTGGTGGAGCGCGACGTGATGATAGCGTGTTGTTAGCATGCAACTTACTATGACGGTGTATGGAACACGTCACACAGATCACGCCACGCTTGCTGTTTGTCAATGCCTTAAGTTAAAGGCCTTGACAAACAGCAAGCGTGGTGGAGCGCGACGTGCTGATAGCGTGTTGTTAGCATGCAACTTACTATGACGGTGTATGGAACACGTCACACAGATCACGCCACGCTTGGTGTTTGTCAATGCCTTAAGTCGTAACCAATTTCTGTTACACCTACCTTCGGGGATTCAATTTCGTGATGATAATATAATATATTATATTTATTTTGCCTTATTATAACTAATTTTAAATTGGTTAATGAGAACTGTCCAAGGTTATTTTAGCAACGCCAGTGCCATCTTTGTTCCTTAGAACAAGTCACCTCGGAAAATGTGCACACAGCGCCCTTGTAACGTGAGCGTGTATCGAGAAGTTACCAACACTCGGGAGAGTTTAGGAGATCTTTGTGCACAAACTGGATAAATCGCTGCCCGGCGATATACTGATTCAGGCTCCGTCGTTTTACACAGCGCCCTTGTAACAATGTAATTAATGTAGATTAATTTTTATTTTAGTATTAGTTTTGTGTATTGCTTTGTAGTTAAAAATTTTAATTACGATATGCGATACATGTTCTCTTATGTAGCAGTATTTTTATGTATGTTGTGTCTGCCTGTTATTGGGTATGCACGCTAACTAAGCAAATCGCTTAAGCTATTTTTGTACATATGTCATAGTGTAAGTAATATCTGTTAGCAAACCTCATAAATAAAAACAATAAAAATAAAAATGAATTTAACGTTCCGTTAAAAACAATTTTTGTTACTTTCTCGAATAATTTGCATTACCTTTTAATAAGAGTGATAGCATTGTAATCGTAGACCCAACCCGTACCAGCTTTAATCCGATACAACTGCCAAACGATACTAAAGCCAACCCGTGAAGTCGTTTACGTTTGTTATCAACTTTTACTTGACAATTTGAATCCAATCACAGGCAGGGACTAGCTCATTCAGTAATCGTTTTCGCAAAATAACGATATCGAGTTGCAAATTGACTTGACCCCACTGGGCTGGGGCCCTAAAAGTTGGTTATAGTTGTACGGAGGTGAACGTTCTCTGCGTTCAGCTTTCATCTGGTAAAGTTATGAAAGCCACATCGACAGTAAACTGTAAAACGGGACCCATGGGTCAGGATTTGCCTATATTGGGGCCACTGTAAAACATATACCATTGTATGGAAGGGCATTAGATTATTTCCGCACTAATTAAGGGGTGGGAGGGTAAGGGGGGGGGGGGTAGGAGGGCGTATCTCTCACCCCATGGTTAACCATTTTTTTTTATTTATCCCAAAATAATTAGACACCTGCACCTAAGAATTTTGTTCCTAGGCGTAGTCTAACAAATGTGGTTTGTTTTTAGGGAATAAACTATACTTGAATAAAATTTGTACATATAGGTATATCGATGGCTTGTATTTAAACGAGCGCCAAAAATACTGAGTGACAGACTGTCGGCGAATAAAAATGTTGAAAACGGCGACTTTACTATTAAGACAAGGGACGTCGTCGCCTCGCTCCGCTCCGCTTCGCTCGGCTCCTTAGTTTTTCTTACATGTAAACCTAACATGCTCCTCCTCGCTTCGCTCGTCGTCGCACCTATTTTTTTTGCTTTTGGTGAACGATTTTTCGCCCACTTATGTACCATAATAATATCATTCGATAAATTACAAAATGGCCGCTCCCGTGTAAAATACGTTCCATTCTACCTCAATAATTTTACAACTAAGATTTTTTTAGGAAGTGTGCATTCTATTGACATTTGTCAATGTGATAAACGGAACGTTATTTTATTTTGACACTTCATCAGCGTTTTGATAATGCAGATAAAGTAAAAATTTACGAAAAATTTCAAAAATGTATATCTTGAAAACCTTTGAGTTCCGCAAGCTGAAATTTTAGTGTGTTAGATCGAGTAACCAGACCTATCTAACATAAAAATAAGAAGTACGTAGCAATGCGGAAATAATCTAATGATGAACCCATTGTATTTCATGTTTTGGTGTAAAATACTTTTTTTTACTTGTCTGGTACAGGCCAGGAGACCACGTTCCGTTGCGACTACACGTTCGAGTCCGGCAGCGGCTGGTACAAGCTGGTAGAGATCCCCACTACTTATCACGAGGCTGTGCTGAGATGCTACGGAGAAGGTTCGTCTACCTGCATCCATATTATATAATACGGTACACAACTGGGCATACTTAGCAAGTCAAGGTCACTCTTCAAAAACCTTAGCTCTAAATATTACGTTTCATTCTGAATTGGCTCACAAGAATGACCACCAATAACCACCAATTTAAGACCAATTACAAGAAAATTAATACTCTTGTCCAGTTTTAGACAAAAAATGTAAATTTTTGTTTTCTGCGTACTATAATAGATATAATTCTATAGTCAAAACATTTACCCATTATTTAAAA
The DNA here is from genome assembly GCA_910592155.1 of Ypsolopha scabrella. Lineage (NCBI taxonomy): Eukaryota > Metazoa > Arthropoda > Insecta > Lepidoptera > Ypsolophidae > Ypsolopha > Ypsolopha scabrella. The sequence continues at coordinate 19,548,212 of OU342986.1, forward strand.
ATACACGCATACGCGCCTAATTTTAAAAGACATTTGTATCATTTGGTTTTGACTACCTACCCTCGTAGACTATCCCTCATTTTTTTATGGATTTTGAACTGGCAAATATCACCATTCTAGTTCGGTCCAATGACTTGGAACCATCAAATAACACGTATACTTATTATTAAAGCCGATTCTGAAGGCTTTAATTTTAGTTTTGGTGCTGTCAAAACTTAAAATTTTCCAAAGTAATTTAGCTTCTGTTCGTAACATTTATGGAATATAATACAATGAAGCAAATTTAGTTTAGACAGCACTAAAATTAAAACCTTCAGAATTGGTTCTATTGACTATACTTTATGATAATTTAAATTAGAATCGGGTTATCCTTATCTTCATAATATTCATATAATAAGGTTTTTATTTTACACACACAATGATTAACGCTAGATCTAAGCCAGTACAGAAGGCGCGCGTGCAGTGCGACAGATGGCGCCACAGTCGTGCACTCTCTCAGAGCTTCGGCGAGGGAGGGCGGTGACGTCACGCTCGCCTCGGTCCGAATTGTACAGCTTGATACACAGAATGAGAACTGCTTGGTATTTCCTTTAGGAGCGATCCTGGCGACGCCGCTAAATGCGAAGATGCTGAAGATAATGATGGAGTACATGAAAGACTACGCGCTGGAGGACAGTGGCATCGTCACTGGCATGCGTGGGGAGCTCGGCTACTTCGTCTCCTTGGAAGGTACTGTCTGCATTACAAGCTCCATAATTAAAAATGATTTCTCAATCATTCAATCAAAGCCGTTTTAACTGGCTTCCTATGATGTGTCTCCGCACATTAGTTCCGCCAATATCTAGTTTTAAGTGAATAGACTCGCTGGAAGTTTTCAACTTAAAATTTGGTTATCTTGAGTCACAGTATAGGTAACAACAGTAGTATAACTAGGTGGTGTCCTTGAAATCAATACCTACGGCCGCTCGGCGCCTAAACACGCCCTAGGGCTGCCAACTGACTGTTTACGTATTTGATAATGCTATATTATTATTATAAAAGTTGTATTTAAGCAACTATACAATGTACAACATACTCTGTAATTTCATGCTATAATTTACGGAAATGCGCGAGAACGTCACAGAGACAACGTGCGTGCGTAACTGCGGTGCAACCGCGACTGTCGTAAACCGAGTTGAACCATGTTTTGGCGATGGTCCGTTTCGGCTTGTATTAAATGGAGTTGGAGATAGAATACTATTTGTTACACAATGCAGTTTTAGACTACCCTTCTCTATGAAACTACCAAATAATTAACATGACCCGTTCGATCTATCTCTTTGTATCCCAAGGGTCTAATTAAGTTTGACTATGTTTCTTCTCTAATATTATAATACTATATTTAAATTATGGGTAGTTTTCAGAATGTTTCCTATACCTGTGCTATACTACCTACTTGTGAACTATAGGTTTTCATGGTAAACCAATTTGTATGAAATTAATAACGTAAAACGCAATAACTTTTATCGCGTTATGCCAGAAGCTTGACTCATTGACAGCACTATGGGCCGCTAACTTAACTAAGAAGATTAGTTTCAATTCAAGTTGATATCTCTCAGGAGGCCCGAGAAATCTTCATTTTAATTTGTTTAAGTTTGGGAAACTTGGTCGTCATGATCAGTAGAGAATGTGGTTTTGTTGAAAGAAACAAACCTGATTAAATTGTTTCAAGGAACAACATGATATAATTTATTTAAAGATACAACCTCATACTATTTAAATTTGGAGTTCTCTTAGATGAGGCAGAACGAACAGCAGTCAGAAACTGTTCGTAATTAAAGTTTGTTAATACAAAAATAAGTCAAAGTCAAACGTTTATTGCAAACCAAGTGTACAAAAAGATGGAAATAAAAATAGGATCTTACAACTTCGTTGCCTTTTTCTAGGCACAGCAAATATCTGGTAGATACATATAAAAACTTAAAATAAGGTAAATTTTAACATTTTTCCTTACATCTTAAACACTTAATAATAAGATATAGCATCTATATTTTTTGTTTAACAATCACCCTAATTCAAGAAACGTGTCTGTGTGTGTGATTCATAGCCTACTGTGCTTGCTTCAACTCTCGTATCGTAGAGCTGTAGCAGTCTGCTTGCTCCCGGTGTGGTAACGTGTATGCTTGCAGGCGTGACCCTCAAGTCGATAACGGAGCTCGAGTGGGATGAGGGCCAGCCCGACAACTGGCACAACAGCGAGGAGTGCGTCAACCTGCGCACCAACGGCAAGATCGACGACGTCTCCTGCAACAAGGTCTCGCCGTTCATCTGCTTCAAGAAGTACAAGTCGGTGAACTGGAACACGGAGTGCGGCACCAACGATAAAGGTCGGTGCAATAACCTTACCTTGAGCGTGGGTAGCAGCGATACCAGTTACGGACAACTATAAAGTGTAGTTCCTCTCGTGCATCGCTAGGGGCGCTGTACAATTTCCCATATCAATATTTTACGCAGTCGCTAGCGAGTTTCGAAGCTTAAACACGTGGTAGGGCTATGCACGTGGTTTGGATGTCAAGTAAGCTGTCACTGCGCGGTATCCCCCCGTGCATTTTCCTTCTTCGCCGACGCTCTGAGAAAGCGGTCTGCGTGCTCAGAAAGGCAAATTTGGTCTATTCGTGCCCAGAGTACGGCAATAGGGCTCACCACCCATCACGTTTGACTTGGATCGTAAACTCAGTTGCCAAACCGAGTGCCTATCGTCTAAAACATACATATCCGCTTATCTAAGGATAAGTTCGCACCTGAAATGACTTCACAATTCGTAAATAGTTCAATACCCATTAAAGGTTATTTTGGAAGTTAATTTTTTATCTGTTTTTGGTGAATAGCAACTATAGCTAGCAACCGAAACTGAGTTACATAATAGTGCCATCCCGCAGTATGCGGTGGTTGTGTTCTGTTTCAACCGCACATCCGAGCGTGTTCCGTTTTACGGAACATACGATACAAAGAAAACAAGCTGCGTCCGCAATACCTATACAAACTAAACTATTATGTTTCCAGAGTACGAACTGCTGCAACTTTACGACTCGTACAACTACCCGACGAAGAAGTCCGAGCCATGCGTGAAGGTGCACAAGCGGCGCGTCATCTTCGAGGAGGCGTTCCGGATCTGCGCGCTGGAGGGCGGCCGGCTCATGGTGCCGATCCGCAAACTGGGCAACGTGGTGACGCCGGCCAACTACTGGGACTACAGCTACAACGCCTACTACAACCTGATCACCGCAAAGGTCAACTACGAGTACGCGTGGGTCGGCGGCGCCTCCGAGTACTTCACCTTCGAGAAGGGGCTCTTCTCTTACATGGATGGTGTGTTGTGTGTACGGTACGGACAGTTGCTGCGGCAGCGCACTGGGCTCGACGCGGGACTCTCGATATTGAGACCCGGGATATTCGTTTCAGTTAGCAGCATATTTGTATATACTTACTATACTATACTAACCACTCACTGACGGTAAAGGGAAACAATTACGTAAAGCTGCATTTCCATAGCATGTAATTGTGCCTGAAGGACGGTCATAACGGGACGTGAATATCGTCGGCGAAAACAGGGTGTACGAGTATTAACTAGCCTGATGACAGACCTCTCCCGGAAACGCTTAAGGTACATCTTTTGATATTATTATAACATACATGCCGTGACGATGTTATCTTTTTAAGTTCATAAAATATGTCTAAGTATAAATAGACTGATAATTTGCTCGCTTTTCCACCCGTGGCGTAGCTAAAGGGTGTTTTTTTTAGAGGTATAGAACTTTAAGTTGGCAACACTTTTTTTACTGGCGGCCATTTTGTCAGCTGTTATGTGATTTATGTTTAGTTTGGTTTGGCATTTCAACATGAATAGACTGACGCCTGAACAATGCTTCCAAATTGTGCAAATTTATTTTGAAAATCATGGTTCTGTTCGAAAGACGCATCGCGCATTACGTCCAATTTACGGTCAACATAATCGTCCATCACAGCAATTAATTCAATTAACTATGAAACGTTTACTCTAAATGATAATACGCATCCACAGAGATGTCGTACAAAGCGTACAGAAGAAGTCACTGCTGCTGTAGAGCGTAGCGTAGAGGAAGACCCGAATCAGTCTATCCGCCACCGTGCACAGGAATTGGATATGTGTCCATCCACTTTATGGATGATTTTGCGATTTAACGCCACTTGACTATTTTCTGTGGGGACATGTGAAGTCGCAAGTCTACGCCGATAAGCCCGAAACGATTGACCACTTGGAGGACAACATTCGGGGAGTTATTCCGATATACGGCCACAAATGTTGGAAAAAGTCATCGAAAATTGGACCTCTAGATTAGACTACGTCCGAGCCAGCCGTGGCGGACATATGCCAGAAGTCATATTTAAATTATAATGCCAGAAGGTTGTCTTTCGAATAAAATAAATTTCATATCAATAAAAAAAATCTTCTTTGTTTTATTTCATTTCAAAGTTCTATACCTCTAAAAAAAACACACTTTAGTATGGGTGATATCGATAGTGTCGCCCCTGCAATGAAAACTGTTAAAATCAATAAAAATCGTCAAGTATGGTTTTACTTTATTTTAAACATACTACACTGGGCCGCAAAGAAAGCGGGTCAGTTATAAAAATCTCAATAACTTATAAAATACGGGAACTAGCTTTATGAAAAAGTTTATTCTATTACAAATGGAGGAAGAAGTAAAACCTTTTTATTTATTTTTGATGATTGTATCAAAAACCATACATAAGAAATAAAGACGATTTTTAAAATTTGAACTTTATTTTGAAACCATTTGTTTTACTTTTGTTTCGTTTCTGTTATATATGGTATTTCTTGTGCCGAAATTCAATATTACGTTTAAACTCAGTTAAAACATGCCACTTACCCCTGAAGAGTGTACCAGAATTCTGACAATGCTTGAAGTCGGGCGCAGTCAGCGTTATACAGCGAGAACTGTAGATGTGTCGCTATCAACCGATCAAAGAGTGCTCTATACAAGATAACGCTCGTCCCCATACAGCTCGGATAGTGTTTGACTACCTTGAAGATGTCGCTATTACACGTATGGAGTGGCCAGCACTCAGACCGGACTTGAACCCCATCGAGCATGCCTGGGACGAACTGGCACGACGTGTATACCAGTAAAATTTCCCTCCAATCACACTTCGCGAACTAAAAGAAGCACTGAGATAGGAATGGGAGAATATTCATCAGCATCGTCTCATAAATCTAGTGGAAAGCATGCCAAACCGTATAACAGCTGTATTAACAGCTCGTGGTGGCAATACGAAACACTAAAATGTGTGAAAATTGCATATTTGATACCGTAGCACATTCTTAGAAAAATTGTACTTTTTCATTTAGTTTATTTATTCAATTAATTAATTAATTTATTCATGTTTTTACTTAACCTACAAAGATTCAAAGATTCAAAATGTTTATTTGTAAAATAGATACATAAAGTATACTTTTTACATGTCAAATCTAATCTGTATAAAAATAATATTTTATGACGAAACAAATATGATACGGGAAATATATAAAAAAACTATATTTAAGTTAAAATTTATTTAAAATAAACTTAATTAACTTGAACTTCTTTGACTTTTATTTAAGCAACATAAATTTGTCTATAATACAGTCATGATTTTATAAAGCTAATTCCAATACTTTGGAAGTAATTGAGGTTTTTGCTACCGCTTTCTTTGCGGCCCAGTGTACAATATTAATGATATTATTATTCTACCTTTTGCCCGCGGCCACGCCTGCTTTAAATTAGTTTATATCTAGTCCTATCGAATCTGTTAATATTTTTCGGATTTTATAGAACGTATTTGACCTAACTCTTGGTTTGGCGTGTTTTTAGTTCTCATGATAATCTTATTTGATCCCTAGGTAAAGTGTCTTTGGCAAGGCCGAAAGCCAAGCAAAGTTTCCAAAAACATTGTTTCTTGAATTTTCACATTTGATATCTAGGTAAAACGTACTGGCAAAGCTGGAAGCCATGCCCCGATTCTGAACTTAAATTATTCTTGATGATTGATTTGATCTTCTCGAAACAATTTTTTGTTCTCAGAGTTGATTCCCTATTAAAGGGCGAGTCAGGTCTTAGAACAAAATTATTCCACGATGTCTGATTTAATTCTCAGGTTAAAGTGTCTTCGGCTTAGCGGAAGGCCGAGCTAGGTACGTTCCGAACGAAGTTATATTTTTATAACTGATTCGAATCGTGGATATTAAACTATGTTCGGCGAGGCCGAAAGCCGAGCCGCGATTCCGGACAAAACTATTTCTTGTTTTCGCAATTGATCTTCTGGTAAAGTGTCTTTGTTGAGGCCGAAGTCCGAGCCGCGTATCCGAACGAAACCATTTCTTGTTCTATAGATCCATCCAGTTTTTGATAACTGATTTTGTTTTGATTCCTTATTATAGTATGTTCAGCGAGGCCGAAGGCTGAGCTGCGTTTCCAGAAAAAACTATTTTTCGTTTTTTTAATTGATTCTTTGGTAAAGTGACTTTGGTAAGGCCGAACGAAATTATTTCTTGATCTCTTTTTTGATTCCCAGGTAAAGTGTCCTTAGCGTTTCCGAATGTTACTTTTTGTTGTTCTCTGAATTGTAGTTGGTGAGGCTGAAGGTTATATATAACTGATTTGATTCCCTAGTATGGTAGGTATGTTTCTGACAAAACTATTTCTTTTTCCACCCGCGGTTTATGTGGAGTCTATCCCAAGCCAATTTCCTCCTAAAATGGTAACTGCTAAGCTCTCTTAAGGCGTAGCGCAATGATACGAATTGAGAACCTCCTCCTTTGTTAATCCGTTATTACGAGTAGGTTCTCGTGTTATTAAAAACACAGCTTAGCCGACACAAGGCTTCAGGATGAACGCGCCTTGTTCCTCCCCCCTCCCCCTCCCTTCCAACACGCGATCGACACCCGCGACTATGTGACGTCACACTACAATAGACCACACAAGTTAATCATTACTTTTTGTTCGCAGGCATTCATCTTGACTGTTATGGCCACAAACAGTTCAGTTACCCCCTGAATTACTTTTACGATTTCTATGAGTATACCATCAATCCAGACTTTTACAATTCAAAGTAAGTAATACAGTTGAACGAGCTCGCTGCGCTTACCAATGAGATGGCAATATCTCTAAAAATCAGAACTCCCAAGGCCGGACGCTTAAAAACGTAATAAAATACAAGTTTGAAAGATTTAATCACTGTTGACATATATTTTTTGCCAGAAACCTGCTTTACAGGCTCAGTTCTTTAACAATAACGTTGAAAAAATTTTACTCATTAAATGTCCTAAATTAAATTCCACAAATAAAATTCTTGCAATAGTTTCAGCGTTTAACCTGTTTCTTTGTTTTGTCCATTGTTGTCCTATTAAAGAGAATACTCTTTCTACACTGGCATTATGGTCCGCTATTGCAAAATAATACTCACAAAAAGCAAGGAATTCTCAGTAACAATATAATATATTAACATAATATTATGTTACTCAGGTAGGTGGTAGAGCTGATGCCGGGCTCGGCTGTGGAGGTACCACCATCTTACTATAGTGGTGGTAGAGCTGATGCCGGGCTCGACTGTGGAGGTACCACCATCTTACTATAGTGGTGGTAGAGCTGATGCCGGGCTCGACTGTGGAGGTACCACCATCTTACTATAGTGGTGGTAGAGCTGATGCCGGGCTCGGCTGTGGAGGTACCACCATCTTACTATAGAGGTGGTAGAGCTGATGCCGGGCTCGACTGTGGAGGTACCACCATCTTACTATAGTGGTGGTAGAGCTGATGCCGGGCTCGACTGTGGAGGTACCACCATCTTACTATAGTGGTGGTAGAGCTGATGCCGGGCTCGGCTGTGGAGGTACCACCATCTTACTATAGTGGTGGTAGAGCTGATGCCGGGCTCGGCTGTGGAGGTACCACCATCTTACTATAGTGGTGGTAGAGCTGATGCCGGGCTCGACTGTGGAGGTACCACCATCTTACTATAGTGGTGGTAGAGCTGATGCCGGGCTCGACTGTGGAGGTACCACCATCTTACTATAGTGGTGGTAGAGCTGATGCCGGGCTCGACTGTGGAGGTACCACCATCTTACTATAGTGGTGGTAGAGCTGATGCCGGGCTCGACTGTGGAGGTACCACCATCTTACTATAGTGGTGGTAGAGCTGATGCCGGGCTCGACTGTGGAGGTACCACCATCTTACTATAGTGGTGGTAGAGCTGATGCCGGGCTCGACTGTGGAGGTACCACCATCTTACTATAGTGGTGGTAGAGCTGATGCCGGGCTCGACTGTGGAGGTACCACCATCTTACTATAGTGGTGGTAGAGCTGATGCCGGGCTCGACTGTGGAGGTACCACCATCTTACTATAGTGGTGGTAGAGCTGATGCCGGGCTCGACTGTGGAGGTACCACCATCTTACTATAGTGGTGGTAGAGCTGATGCCGGGCTCGACTGTGGAGGTACCACCATCTTACTATAGTGGTGGTAGAGCTGATGCCGGGCTCGACTGTGGAGGTACCACCATCTTACTATAGTGGTGGTAGAGCTGATGCCGGGCTCGACTGTGGAGGTACCACCATCTTACTATAGTGGTGGTAGAGCTGATGCCGGGCTCGACTGTGGAGGTACCACCATCTTACTATAGTGGTGGTAGAGCTGATGCCGGGCTCGACTGTGGAGGTACCACCATCTTACTATAGTGGTGGTAGAGCTGATGCCGGGCTCGACTGTGGAGGTACCACCATCTTACTATAGTGGTGGTAGAGCTGATGCCGGGCTCGACTGTGGAGGTACCACCATCTTACTATAGTGGTGGTAGAGCTGATGCCGGGCTCGACTGTGGAGGTACCACCATCTTACTATAGTGGTGGTAGAGCTGATGCCGGGCTCGACTGTGGAGGTACCACCATCTTACTATAGTGGTGGTAGAGCTGATGCCGGGCTCGACTGTGGAGGTACCACCATCTTACTATAGTGGTGGTAGAGCTGATGCCGGGCTCGACTGTGGAGGTACCACCATCTTACTATAGTGGTGGTAGAGCTGATGCCGGGCTCGACTGTGGAGGTACCACCATCTTACTATAGTGGTGGTAGAGCTGATGCCGGGCTCGACTGTGGAGGTACCACCATCTTACTATAGTGGTGGTAGAGCTGATGCCGGGCTCGACTGTGGAGGTACCACCATCTTACTATAGTGGTGGTAGAGCTGATGCCGGGCTCGACTGTGGAGGTACCACCATCTTACTATAGTGGTGGTAGAGCTGATGCCGGGCTCGACTGTGGAGGTACCACCATCTTACTATAGTGGTGGTAGAGCTGATGCCGGGCTCGACTGTGGAGGTACCACCATCTTACTATAGTGGTGGTAGAGCTGATGCCGGGCTCGACTGTGGAGGTACCACCATCTTACTATAGTGGTGGTAGAGCTGATGCCGGGCTCGACTGTGGAGGTACCACCATCTTACTATAGTGGTGGTAGAGCTGATGCCGGGCTCGACTGTGGAGGTACCACCATCTTACTATAGTGGTGGTAGAGCTGATGCCGGGCTCGACTGTGGAGGTACCACCATCTTACTATAGTGGTGGTAGAGCTGATGCCGGGCTCGACTGTGGAGGTACCACCATCTTACTATAGTGGTGGTAGAGCTGATGCCGGGCTCGACTGTGGAGGTACCACCATCTTACTATAGTGGTGGTAGAGCTGATGCCGGGCTCGACTGTGGAGGTACCACCATCTTACTATAGTGGTGGTAGAGCTGATGCCGGGCTCGACTGTGGAGGTACCACCATCTTACTATAGTGGTGGTAGAGCTGATGCCGGGCTCGACTGTGGAGGTACCACCATCTTACTATAGTGGTGGTAGAGCTGATGCCGGGCTCGACTGTGGAGGTACCACCATCTTACTATAGTGGTGGTAGAGCTGATGCCGGGCTCGACTGTGGAGGTACCACCATCTTACTATAGTGGTGGTAGAGCTGATGCCGGGCTCGACTGTGGAGGTACCACCATCTTACTATAGTGGTGGTAGAGCTGATGCCGGGCTCGACTGTGGAGGTACCACCATCTTACTATAGTGGTGGTAGAGCTGATGCCGGGCTCGACTGTGGAGGTACCACCATCTTACTATAGTGGTGGTAGAGCTGATGCCGGGCTCGACTGTGGAGGTACCACCATCTTACTATAGTGGTGGTAGAGCTGATGCCGGGCTCGACTGTGGAGGTACCACCATCTTACTATAGTGGTGGTAGAGCTGATGCCGGGCTCGACTGTGGAGGTACCACCATCTTACTATAGTGGTGGTAGAGCTGATGCCGGGCTCGACTGTGGAGGTACCACCATCTTACTATAGTGGTGGTAGAGCTGATGCCGGGCTCGACTGTGGAGGTACCACCATCTTACTATAGTGGTGGTAGAGCTGATGCCGGGCTCGACTGTGGAGGTACCACCATCTTACTATAGTGGTGGTAGAGCTGATGCCGGGCTCGACTGTGGAGGTACCACCATCTTACTATAGTGGTGGTAGAGCTGATGCCGGGCTCGACTGTGGAGGTACCACCATCTTACTATAGTGGTGGTAGAGCTGATGCCGGGCTCGACTGTGGAGGTACCACCATCTTACTATAGTGGTGGTAGAGCTGATGCCGGGCTCGACTGTGGAGGTACCACCATCTTACTATAGTGGTGGTAGAGCTGATGCCGGGCTCGACTGTGGAGGTACCACCATCTTACTATAGTGGTGGTAGAGCTGATGCCGGGCTCGACTGTGGAGGTACCACCATCTTACTATAGTGGTGGTAGAGCTGATGCCGGGCTCGACTGTGGAGGTACCACCATCTTACTATAGTGGTGGTAGAGCTGATGCCGGGCTCGACTGTGGAGGTACCACCATCTTACTATAGTGGTGGTAGAGCTGATGCCGGGCTCGACTGTGGAGGTACCACCATCTTACTATAGTGGTGGTAGAGCTGATGCCGGGCTCGACTGTGGAGGTACCACCATCTTACTATAGTGGTGGTAGAGCTGATGCCGGGCTCGACTGTGGAGGTACCACCATCTTACTATAGTGGTGGTAGAGCTGATGCCGGGCTCGACTGTGGAGGTACCACCATCTTACTATAGTGGTGGTAGAGCTGATGCCGGGCTCGACTGTGGAGGTACCACCATCTTACTATAGTGGTGGTAGAGCTGATGCCGGGCTCGACTGTGGAGGTACCACCATCTTACTATAGTGGTGGTAGAGCTGATGCCGGGCTCGACTGTGGAGGTACCACCATCTTACTATAGAGGTGGTAGAGCTGATGCCGGGCTCGACTGTAGAGGTACCACCATCTTACTATAGTGGTGGTAGAGCTGATGCCGGGCTCGACTGTGGAGGTACCACCATCTTACTATAGTGGTGGTAGAGCTGATGCCGGGCTCGACTGTGGAGGTACCACCATCTTACTATAGTGGTGGTAGAGCTGATGCCGGGCTCGACTGTGGAGGTACCACCATCTTACTATAGTGGTGGTAGAGCTGATGCCGGGCTCGACTGTGGAGGTACCACCATCTTACTATAGTGGTGGTAGAGCTGATGCCGGGCTCGACTGTGGAGGTACCACCATCTTACTATAGTGGTGGTAGAGCTGATGCCGGGCTCGACTGTGGAGGTACCACCATCTTACTATAGTGGTGGTAGAGCTGATGCCGGGCTCGACTGTGGAGGTACCACCATCTTACTATAGTGGTGGTAGAGCTGATGCCGGGCTCGACTGTGGAGGTACCACCATCTTACTATAGTGGTGGTAGAGCTGATGCCGGGCTCGACTGTGGAGGTACCACCATCTTACTATAGTGGTGGTAGAGCTGATGCCGGGCTCGACTGTGGAGGTACCACCATCTTACTATAGATGTGGTAGAGCTGATGCCGGGCTCGACTGTGGAGGTACCACCATCTTACTATAGTGGTGGTAGAGCTGATGCCGGGCTCGACTGTGGAGGTACCACCATCTTACTCGCAAACCGCACCTAAGTTATTCGGGGGAGAGTAAGAGGACAGCTCTCAGGCAAAACCAGGCGGCCCACCATTGCCTGGGACCGATGGATGGCGGTTTATCCATCCCCAATTGCCGAGCCTTAGATAAAACAGACTGGTGACGGGCAGCGGCGTCACTGGTGCAAGGGTTTCAGCACCGCGCTCACCAACCCGCCTGCCCAGCGTGTGTGAGTATGGGCATTTCTTCCAGGAGGACCGCCAAGAGTGGCGAAATCCTGGAAAGACCTATGTCCAGCAGTGGAAGAAACAGGCTGATGGATGGATGGATGTTACTCAGCGATTTAAAATGTGTGACCCATTTTTGCGGGGGCGATACTACTCACGGCCGTATTGCGTGAATAGTAAGAAAATGATAAAGCCTAATAAAAGCCGGACAGGCCGGACGCAGTCAAATTTGGCCGGACAGGAGGCCAAAAAGCCTAACACTGTCCGGCTTTATCCGGACGGATGGCAAGGCTAGTTGAGCTGCGAGCGATGCGTCTTCTCATACCGCCTTGTCAACCCCTCACTCTCTCCGTTTAGCTCTAAAACCAAAGGAATTCATAAGTCAACGGAAGTTCCTCGTTGGTTTTCGTGGTGGGTGAGCCAATTTATATAAAATTGATTACGTTATGAGCAACAACTTTTTTGCGTTGAGTTAGATTAATTTTAGAAACCTTTATAGTTTAGCCATGTTCGTCCGTTGTCTGTGTGTCTGTCCGCGGCTCATAGAGACTCTTAGCACGAAAAGTCCCCGTCACGAGAAGCTATAAATTTTGTAAACACATAACCTTTGGATTTGGAGTTGCATTCGAAACCCGAATGACAGCATTGACAGCGTCGTCGTCGTGAACTTACTTCAAAATGGCGGCCCAAATGTTTACGTGACGCGTTTCAGTACCACAAAACATTAGACGACAGCGCTTTACATCGCTAAAACATAACCCGACCAAGTGCAACTGCTCGTTAGTTTCGTATTACACGTATGTTTCTTCGAGTAGATTGAATTTGGGATTACTTGTTGTTGGTTTAATTGTTGCTACGTAACTTAGTAGAAGTTCTTTATTTACAAAATTTATAGCTTCTCGTGACGGGGACTTTAGAAAGCTGTAATTTAGCTTAAGTAATATTAATTACGCCGACAAAGTGGTAAAACAAAACTACGAAAAAAAAAATTTTGGTACCTTCCCTACACGTAAAGTGGGGATAAATAATTTTTTTGGTACCTTCCCTACACGTAAAGTGGGGATAAATAATTTTTTTGGTACCTTCCCTACACGTAAAGTGGGGATAAGTAATTTTTTTGGTACCTCCCCTACACGTAAAGTGGGGATAAATAATTTTTTTGGTACCTTCCCTACACGTAAAGTGGGGATAAATAATTTTTTTGGTACCTTCCCTGCACGTAAAGTGGGGATAATTAATTTTTTTGGTACCTTCCCTACACGTAAAGTGGGGATAAATAATTTTTTTGGTACCTTCCCTACACGTAAAGTGGGGATAAGTAATTTTTTTGGTACCTCCCCTACACGTAAAGTGGGGATAAATAATTTTTTTGGTACCTTCCCTACACGTAAAGTGGGGATAAATAATTTTTTTGGTACTTTCCCTGCACGTAAAGTGGGGATAATTAATTTTTTTGGTACCTTCCCTACACGTAAAGTGGGGATAAATAATTTTTTTGGTACCTTCCCTACACGTAAAGTGGGGATAAATAATTTTTTTGGTACCTTCCCTACACGTAAAGTGGGGATAAATAATTTTTTTGGTACCTTCCCTGCACGTAAAGTGGGGATAATTCATTTTTTTGGTACCTTCCCTACACGTAAAGTGGGGATAAATAATTTTTTTGGTACCTTCCCTACACGTAAAGTGGGGATAAATAATTTTTTTGGTACCTTCCCTACACGTAAAGTGGGGATAAATAATTTTTTTGGTACCTTCCCTGCACGTAAAGTGGGGATAATTCATTTTTTTGGTACCTTCCCTACACGTAAAGTGGGGATAAATAATTTTTTTGGTACCTTCCCTACACGTAAAGTGGGGATAAATAATTTTTTTGGTACCTTCCCTACACGTAAAGTGGGGATAAATAATTTTTTTGGTACCTTCCCTGCACGTAAAGTGGGGATAAATAATTTTTTTGGTACCTTCCCTACACGTAAAGTGGGGATAAATAATTTTTTTGGTACCTTCCCTACACGTAAAGTGGGGATAAATAATTTTTTTGGTACCTTCCCTGCACGTAAAGTGGGGATAATTCATTTTTTTGGTACCTTCCCTACACGTAAAGTGGGGATAAATAATTTTTTTGGTACCTTCCCTACACGTAAAGTGGGGATAAATAATTTTTTTGGTACCTTCCCTACACGTAAAGTGGGGATAAATAATTTTTTTGGTACCTTCCCTGCACGTAAAGTGGGGATAATTAATTTTTTTGGTACCTTCCCTACACGTAAAGTGGGGATAAATAATTTTTTTGGTACCTTCCCTACACGTAAAGTGGGGATAAATAATTTTTTTGGTACCTTCCCTACACGTAAAGTGGGGATAAACAATTATTCTCGTACCTACCTATATTGTAGGGTGTGAGTTGTCGTTTAGGTGTGTGAAAACTATTTTTCGGTACATATCATATCATTTATTTAATGCCAAGTCACGGTTATAAAGATGTTACATAATAATAGAAGTACAGGTGACGCCCTGTAGGGGCGCAGCAAACCCGAGCAGAGCAACTAGTTGACATATAATACTTAAATCTAAATACGTTAATGTAATTTACATATCAATAATTATTTTAAATATGTAAATTAGGAGTAATTAGTACAAGGTATGGTGCATTTATATTATTTAATAATAATATTTATTGATGGTAACAGTTTATTATATTGTAATGCAAGTTAGATCCTAATCTACATCTACATCTATCTACACTATATTATATAAAGAGGAAAGATTTGTTTGTTTGTTTGTATGTTTTGTATGGTAAACTTTGGAACTACTGAACCGATTCCAAAAATTCTTTCTTTTATAAACTATTAACTACTATTGCTGAGTAACATAGGCTATAATTTATTTTAATAAAAGTAAGTTTTCAGTGTGAACATTCAATATTTGTGAACCATGTCGGGAAAAAAAACGCTGCTTATCTGCTTTATCGGCGTGCCTTGACCAAATGGTTAGTTATACGTGATAAAACTGGTTGTTTTTCCATACGACGAAACTGTATCAGTTTAATCTGACTAAAGATTTGCATCTACAACGATCCTGACACACCTCTTGCTAATATTAAGCTTGAAAAAGTAACAACAGCCAGGTTTAAGCATAGATACATTAAATACTATGGTTTAAGTAATTGATTTGTTCTCATATGGGAAAACTATATCAGTTTCATTTGACTACAGATTCACATCTACAACGATCCGGACACACCTCTTGCTAATATTTAGCTTGAAAAAGTGATTACAGCCAGGTTTATGTATTGATTTTTTCCCATACAAGAAAACTGGATGAGTTTTATCTGACTACAGATTTCCATCTGCAACGGTCCTGACACACTTCTTGGCACTTTGGTAAAACATGGTGACCAGGGTCTGATGATGGGACTGGAAAATGGGTACAGGATCTCCTCAACGGACAACAGCAGACCCTTTGAGTTTAGGCTTATTTTATTGGTCTTAATTAGCGCTTTGCTTAAACATGGTGTCCGTTGCATATAGTCGTTCAAAACATCAAATTATTTTGTTTTCCTTATTTTCACGAAAATATCTTCGACGCGGGCGGAGCCGCGGGCAAAAGCTATATATTATAATTTATTTATTATTTATTTATCCACGCGTTGAGTCGTTGAAGTATTTTATTTATTAAAAGCATCGTTAAAAACTTCAATTTTACTGTAGTAGCACTTAATTGAAAGATTTTTAGTTTATTGTTTAATAAGGTGGGTTTTCCAACACATTCATATGGTATATGGTTATATATTTTTATTAACATGTGATGGGGGCTGGTTGAGACTAATTTCATTTTTGAGGGTGGTCTTATTAATTTGTTCTGGTTACGTTTATTTCTTTTATTGTTATTATCCGCCGGAGAATATAATTGAATTTGTTTTCTTACAAACTTACAAGACTCCAGAATGTAGATGGATGTAAGGGTTAATATTTGGTGTTTCACAAAATAGGGTCTACAGGATACCGTTTGCTCGATATTTGTTAGTATTCTAACGCATCTTTTTGGAGAATAAATACATCAACTGCCTCACAGCAGTTACACCCTTAGTTATCTGTTTGTAAATTATAACAAAATTGCCTTTGTTCCAGACTATGTATTTCTATGGGACGTTACGAGAAGACATTGGGCATGCTTGCTTTAAAGAAAGGGGCAATAGTTATCAGAACCGAGTACTGCTCTGATAAACGACGGTTCTTTTGTGAAAAGGATTCCAAAAGTTTAACAAATTGTAGTGTTTATGAAAGCAACCCCGACAAGGTTAACTATACGGCAGTTGCTGGTGAGTATCGCAGGGTAGTTACACACGATGAGTCACTAAGTTACTTACGGTGACTCGTTAGCTACGGTAAGGTACCATAGGCTGTGTCTCTAGGAACACATTGTAACTCGGTAGGTATCCTAAGATAACCTCGTAGGTACTATGTGGTGAGTAACAGTAACATATGGCAACTCGTTAGCAACCGGAACGTAACCTAGTAGCACCAGCTTTCAGGAGTTCGGTTGTGATGCCGTCTTCACCCGGCGCCTTGTTGTCTTTTAGCTTTTCAAGAGCTATCTTAATCTCACCCGTTTCGACATTCGGGAGTTCGTAGGTCTTTGTCGTCTTCATGGCGAGCAGTTGGCTTGGGAGCATGCGAGGATTTCGGGCCTAGAGGCAACAATTCTACTGTCAGATGTCTTTAGCTTCCTCAGATTAGTCCTTCCCATGTGCAGGGTTTGTTTCGCTGGATTGCTTCATCAATTATGCGAATGTTAGTTGGTGCACGTTCTTAAGGAGGTGATCTGCAGAATCTGAAGACATTTCCCGTCTCTGCCTCATCAGGTCCACTCACCTGTTCCTCCACATCTAGCCGCTGAGAACAGAATTTAACTAACTGTGGTTACAAATAATTATATGTCTGTGGTTACGAACACACCAATGAGGAACCACTTCATATTCTTGATAAACAAATCTAGCCGCGGAGTGCCACGTGACCTCTTTCTGAATCAATATTGCTAAAGTTTTAAAATTAAATTTATCGTGGTTACGAAATTCGAACTAAATGTAATTTCCAAAGGAAAAATCGAATAACTACATAATTGGATCACAACAAATAAAATGGAATTAGTTGAATATCTGAATGATATTTATAAATGTTTCGTCATCAATTTAATTTTAAACTAATTTATGAAATTAACCTTTGAAGGAGTTGTCCGCGGAACGCCTTCCAAACAAAAGAAACCAAACTCTGACCTTGATTCGAGTGTTACGACCTTCGATAAATGGTTACCTACGACCTCCGAAACGCATGTTCTTGACTTTGGTCCGGAGCTCGGCTCACGTTCATTCAGAGTGTGACTCATAGAACATTCGAGAATGTACAAAAACACTATGCCAACTCCACCGACCGATCGCCCTCTCGATAGTAAAGCAGCTGTCCTGACTCTAGGGTTATGGTATCCCTACGTGCTCGTCGGACTTCCGATAGCCCCAGAATATGTCAGTTGATTCGATCTAACTCTGACTCGAGCTCAGCGAGGTGTCTGTCTTCCCATGGCGTCAATGTGTCATACGTCACCAAAAAGAGTCGTTGGTGCCCCACCGTTACCGCGACCGCCACCGTAGTCGGGAATAGTGGGGCTGCCGGGGACTGGGGGCCGTTTATTTGTAGCGTACATCCTTTTGGGAAGAAAGTGCCCATACTCTTATACGCTGGGCAGGCAGGATTGGTGAGCGCGGTGCCAAAACCCCTCGCACTAGTGACGCCGCTGTCCGTCACTAGTCTGCTTATTTAAGGTCCGGCAGTTTTGGATGGATATATCGCAGTCAAACGGTTCCAGGCTTGGTGGGCTACCTAGTTTTGTGCCTGTCTGTGAGATGTCCTCTTACTCTCCCCCGAATAACTTCAGGGGCGGTTTGCGAGAAAAATGGTGATACTTCCACAATGGGGCCCGGCATCAGTTCTTCCATCTGTAAACAAAAGTTAAAAAAGTCATTTTTTTTTTAGATGAAGACTACAAGTTTCGTTGCGACTATGCATATTTTGAAGATGGTCACGGCTGGTACAAGCTGCACCGCGTGCCTGCTAACTTCGCAGAAGCCGTCAGAATGTGTCACATGGAGGGTGAGTGTCGTCAGAATGTGTCACATGGAGGGTGAGTGTCGTCAGAATGTGTCACATGGAGGGTGAGTGTCGTCAGAATGTGTCACATGGAGGGTGAGTGTCGTCAGAATGTGTCACATGGAGGGTGAGTGTCGTCAGAATGTGTCACATGGAGGGTGAGTGTCGTCAGAATGTGTCACATGGAGGGTGAGTGTCGTCAGAATGTGTCACATGGAGGGTGAGTGTCGTCAGAATGTGTCACATGGAGGGTGAGTGTCGTCAGAATGTGTCACATGGAGGGTGAGTGTCGTCAGATTGTGCCACATGGAGGGTGAGTGTCGTCAGAATGTGTCACATGGAGGGTGAGTGTCGTCAGAATGTGTCACATGGAGGGTGAGTGTCGTCAGAATGTGTCACATGGAGGGTGAGTGTCGTCAGATTGTGCCACATGGAGGGTGAGTGTCGTCAGAATGTGTCACATGGAGGGTGAGTGTCGTCAGATTGTGCCACATGGAGGGTGAGTGTCGTCAGAATGTGTCACATGGAGGGTGAGTGTCGTCAGAATGTGTCACATGGAGGGTGAGTGTCGTCAGATTGTGCCACATGGAGGGTGAGTGTCGTCAGAATGTGTCACATGGAGGGTGAGTGTCGTCAGATTGTGCCACATGGAGGGTGAGTGTCGTCAGAATGTGTCACATGGAGGGTGAGTGTCGTCAGAATGTGTCACATGGAGGGTGAGTGTCGTCAGAATGTGTCACATGGAGGGTGAGTGTCGTCAGATTGTGCCACATGGAGGGTGAGTGTCGTCAGAATGTGTCACATGGAGGGTGAGTGTCGTCAGATTGTGCCACATGGAGGGTGAGTGTCGTCAGAATGTGTCACATGGAGGGTGAGTGTCGTCAGAATGTGTCACATGGAGGGTGAGTGTCGTCAGATTGTGCCACATGGAGGGTGAGTGTCGTCAGAATGTGTCACATGGAGGGTGAGTGTCGTCAGAATGTGTCACATGGAGGGTGAGTGTCGTCAGAATGTGTCACATGGAGGGTGAGTGTCGTCAGAATGTGTCACATGGAGGGTGAGTGTCGTCAGAATGTGTCACATGGAGGGTGAGTGTCGTCAGATTGTGCCACATGGAGGGTGAGTGTCGTCAGAATGTGTCACATGGAGGGTGAGTGTCGTCAGAATGTGTCACATGGAGGGTGAGTGTCGTCAGAATGTGTCACATGGAGGGTGAGTGTCGTCAGATTGTGTCACATGGAGGGTGAGTGTCGTCAGAATGTGTCACATGGAGGGTGAGTGTCGTCAGATTGTGTCACATGGAGGGTGAGTGTCGTCAGAATGTGTCACATGGAGGGTGAGTGTCGTCAGAATGTGTCACATGGAGGGTGAGTGTCGTCAGAATGTGTCACATGGAGGGTGAGTGTCGTCAGAATGTGTCACATGGAGGGTGAGTGTCGTCAGATTGTGTCACATGGAGGGTGAGTGTCGTCAGAATGTGTCACATGGAGGGTGAGTGTCGTCAGAATGTGTCACATGGAGGGTGAGTGTCGTCAGAATGTGTCACATGGAGGGTGAGTGTCGTCAGAATGTGTCACATGGAGGGTGAGTGTCGTCAGAATGTGTCACATGGAGGGTGAGTGTCGTCAGAATGTGTCACATGGAGGGTGAGTGTCGTCAGAATGTGTCACATGGAGGGTGAGTGTCGTCAGATTGTGTCACATGGAGGGTGAGTGTCGTCAGAATGTGTCACATGGAGGGTGAGTGTCGTCAGAATGTGTCACATGGAGGGTGAGTGTCGTCAGATTGTGTCACATGGAGGGTGAGTGTCGTCAGAATGTGTCACATGGAGGGTGAGTGTCGTCAGAATGTGTCACATGGAGGGTGAGTGTCGTCAGAATGTGTCACATGGAGGGTGAGTGTCGTCAGAATGTGTCACATGGAGGGTGAGTGTCGTCAGATTGTGTCACATGGAGGGTGAGTGTCGTCAGAATGTGTCACATGGAGGGTGAGTGTCGTCAGAATGTGTCACATGGAGGGTGAGTGTCGTCAGAATGTGTCACATGGAGGGTGAGTGTCGTCAGAATGTGTCACATGGAGGGTGAGTGTCGTCAGAATGTGTCACATGGAGGGTGAGTGTCGTCAGAATGTGTCACATGGAGGGTGAGTGTCGTCAGAATGTGTCACATGGAGGGTGAGTGTCGTCAGATTGTGTCACATGGAGGGTGAGTGTCGTCAGAATGTGTCACATGGAGGGTGAGTGTCGTCAGAATGTGTCACATGGAGGGTGAGTGTCGTCAGAATGTGTCACATGGAGGGTGAGTGTCGTCAGATTGTGTCACATGGAGGGTGAGTGTCGTCAGATTGTGTCACATGGAGGGTGAGTGTCGTCAGAATGTGTCACATGGAGGGTGAGTGTCGTCAGAATGTGTCACATGGAGGGTGAGTGTCGTCAGAATGTGTCACATGGAGGGTGAGTGTCGTCAGAATGTGTCACATGGAGGGTGAGTGTCGTCAGAATGTGTCACATGGAGGGTGAGTGTCGTCAGAATGTGTCACATGGAGGGTGAGTGTCGTCAGAATGTGTCACATGGAGGGTGAGTGTCGTCAGATTGTGTCACATGGAGGGTGAGTGTCGTCAGAATGTGTCACATGGAGGGTGAGTGTCGTCAGAATGTGTCACATGGAGGGTGAGTGTCGTCAGAATGTGTCACATGGAGGGTGAGTGTCGTCAGAATGTGTCACATGGAGGGTGAGTGTCGTCAGAATGTGTCACATGGAGGGTGAGTGTCGTCAGAATGTGTCACATGGAGGGTGAGTGTCGTCAGAATGTGTCACATGGAGGGTGAGTGTCGTCAGATTGTGTCACATGGAGGGTGAGTGTCGTCAGATTGTGTCACATGGAGGGTGAGTGTCGTCAGAATGTGTCACATGGAGGGTGAGTGTCGTCAGAATGTGTCACATGGAGGGTGAGTGTCGTCAGAATGTGTCACATGGAGGGTGAGTGTCGTCAGAATGTGTCACATGGAGGGTGAGTGTCGTCAGAATGTGTCACATGGAGGGTGAGTGTCGTCAGATTGTGCCACATGGAGGGTGAGTGTCGTCAGAATGTGTCACATGGAGGGTGAGTGTCGTCAAATTGTGCCACATGGAGGGTGAGTGTCGTCAGAATGTGTCACATGGAGGGTGAGTGTCGTCAGAATGTGTCACATGGAGGGTGAGTGTCGTCAGATTGTGCCACATGGAGGGTGAGTGTCGTCAGAATGTGTCACATGGAGGGTGAGTGTCGTCAGATTGTGCCACATGGAGGGTGAGTGTCGTCAGAATGTGTCACATTGAGGGTGAGTGTCGTCAGATTGTGCCACATGGAGGGTGAGTGTCGTCAGAATGTGTCACATGGAGGGTGAGTGTCGTCAGAATGTGTCACATGGAGGGTGAGTGTCGTCAGAATGTGTCACATGGAGGGTGAGTGTCGTCAGAATGTGTCACATGGAGGGTGAGTGTCGTCAGAATGTGTCACATGGAGGGTGAGTGTCGTCAGAATGTGTCACATGGAGGGTGAGTGTCGTCAGAATGTGTCACATGGAGGGTGAGTGTCGTCAGATTGTGCCACATGGAGGGTGAGTGTCGTCAGAATGTGTCACATGGAGGGTGAGTGTCGTCAGATTGTGCCACATGGAGGGTGAGTGTCGTCAGAATGTGTCACATGGAGGGTGAGTGTCGTCAGAATGTGTCACATGGAGGGTGAGTGTCGTCAGATTGTGCCACATGGAGGGTGAGTGTCGTCAGAATGTGTCACATGGAGGGTGAGTGTCGTCAGATTGTGCCACATGGAGGGTGAGTGTCGTCAGAATGTGTCACATGGAGGGTGAGTGTCGTCAGATTGTGCCACATGGAGGGTGAGTGTCGTCAGAATGTGTCACATGGAGGGTGAGTGTCGTCAGAATGTGTCACATGGAGGGTGAGTGTCGTCAGAATGTGTCACATGGAGGGTGAGTGTCGTCAGATTGTGCCACATGGAGGGTGAGTGTCGTCAGAATGTGTCACATGGAGGGTGAGTGTCGTCAGATTGTGCCACATGGAGGATGAGTGTCGTCAGAATGAGTCACATGGAGGGTGAGTGTCGTCAGATTGTGCCACATGGAGGGTGAGTGTCGTCAGAATGTGTCACATGGAGGGTGAGTGTCGTCAGAATGTGTCACATGGAGGGTGAGTGTCGTCAGATTGTGTCACATGGAGGGTGAGTGTCGTCAGATTGTGCCACATGGAGGGTGAGTGTCGTCAGAATGTGTCACATGGAGGGTGAGTGTCGTCAGATTGTGCCACATGGAGGATGAGTGTCGTCAGAATGAGTCACATGGAGGGTGAGTGTCGTCAGAATGTGTCACATGGAGGGTGAGTGTCGTCAGATTGTGTCACATGGAGGGTGAGTGTCGTCAGAATGTGTCACATGGAGGGTGAGTGTCGTCAGAATGTGTCACATGGAGGGTGAGTGTCGTCAGAATGTGTCACATGGAGGGTGAGTGTCGTCAGATTGTGCCACATGGAGGGTGAGTGTCGTCAGAATGTGTCGCATGGAGGGTGAGTGTCGTCAGATTGTGCCACATGGAGGGTGAGTGTCGTCAGATTGTGCCACATGGAGGGTGAGTGTCGTCAGAATGTGTCACATGGAGGGTGAGTGTCGTCAGAATGTGTCACATGGAGGGTGAGTGTCGTCAGAATGTGTCACATGGAGGGTGAGTGTCGTCAGAATGTGTCACATGGAGGGTGAGTGTCGTCAGAATGTGTCACATGGAGGGTGAGTGTCGTCAGAATGTGTCACATGGAGGGTGAGTGTCGTCAGATTGTGCCACATGGAGGGTGAGTGTCGTCAGAATGTGTCACATGGAGGGTGAGTGTCGTCAGATTGTGCCACATGGAGGGTGAGTGTCGTCAGAATGTGTCACATGGAGGGTGAGTGTCGTCAGAATGTGTCACATGGAGGGTGAGTGTCGTCAGATTGTGCCACATGGAGGGTGAGTGTCGTCAGAATGTGTCACATGGAGGGTGAGTGTCGTCAGATTGTGCCACATGGAGGGTGAGTGTCGTCAGAATGTGTCACATGGAGGGTGAGTGTCGTCAGATTGTGCCACATGGAGGGTGAGTGTCGTCAGAATGTGTCACATGGAGGGTGAGTGTCGTCAGAATGTGTCACATGGAGGGTGAGTGTCGTCAGAATGTGTCACATGGAGGGTGAGTGTCGTCAGAATGTGTCACATGGAGGGTGAGTGTCGTCAGAATGTGTCACATGGAGGGTGAGTGTCGTCAGAATGTGTCACATGGAGGGTGAGTGTCGTCAGAATGTGTCACATGGAGGGTGAGTGTCGTCAGATTGTGCCACATGGAGGGTGAGTGTCGTCAGAATGTGTCACATGGAGGGTGAGTGTCGTCAGATTGTGCCACATGGAGGGTGAGTGTCGTCAGAATGTGTCACATGGAGGGTGAGTGTCGTCAGAATGTGTCACATGGAGGGTGAGTGTCGTCAGAATGTGTCACATGGAGGGTGAGTGTCGTCAGATAGTGCCACATGGAGGGTGAGTGTCGTCAGAATGTGTCACATGGAGGGTGAGTGTCGTCAGAATGTGTCACATGGAGGGTGAGTGTCGTCAGAATGTGTCACATGGAGGGTGAGTGTCGTCAGATTGTGCCACATGGAGGGTGAGTGTCGTCAGAATGTGTCACATGGAGGGTGAGTGTCGTCAGAATGTGTCACATGGAGGGTGAGTGTCGTCAGAATGTGTCACATGGAGGGTGAGTGTCGTCAGATTGTGCCACATGGAGGGTGAGTGTCGTCAGAATGTGTCACATGGAGGGTGAGTGTCGTCAGATTGTGCCACATGGAGGGTGAGTGTCGTCAGATTGTGCCACATGGAGGGTGAGTGTCGTCAGAATGTGTCACATGGAGGGTGAATGTCGTCAGATTGTGCCACATGGAGGGTGAGTGTCGTCAGAATGTGTCACATGGAGGGTGAGTGTCGTCAGATTGTGCCACATGGAGGGTGAGTGTCGTCAGATTGTGCCACATGGAGGGTGAGTGTCGTCAGAATGTGTCACATGGAGGGTGAGTGTCGTCAGATTGTGCCACATGGAGGGTGAGTGTCGTCAGATTGTGCCACATGGAGGGTGAGTGTCGTCAGATTGTGCCACATGGAGGGTGAGTGTCGTCAGATTGTGCCACATGGAGGGTGAGTGTCGTCAGAATGTGTCACATGGAGGGTGAGTGTCGTCAGATTGTGCCACATGGAGGGTGAGTGTTGTCAGATTGTGCCACATGGAGGGTGAGTGTCGTCAGATTGTGCCACATGGAGGGTGAGTGTCGTCAGATTGTGCCACATGGAGGGTGAGTGTCGTCAGATTGTGCCACATGGAGGGTGAGTGTCGTCAGAATGTGTCACATGGAGGGTGAGTGTCGTCAGATTGTGCCACATGGAGGGTGAGTGTCGTCAGATTGTGCCACATGGAGGGTGAGTGTCGTCAGATTGTGCCACATGGAGGGTGAGTGTCGTCAGAATGTGTCACATGGAGGGTGAGTGTCGTCAGATTGTGCCACATGGAGGGTGAGTGTCGTCAGATTGTGCCACATGGAGGGTGAGTGTCGTCAGATTGTGCCACATGGAGGGTGAGTGTCGTCAGAATGTGTCACATGGAGGGTGAGTGTCGTCAGATTGTGCCACATGGAGGGTGAGTGTCGTCAGATTGTGCCACATGGAGGGTGAGTGTCGTCAGAATGTGTCACATGGAGGGTGAGTGTCGTCAGATTGTGCCACATGGGGGTGAGTGCTGTCAGAGTGTGCTTATAACCAGTGGCAGCTGGTGCCTCAGAGAACCGGTGGTGCACTGCATGGTTTTATTAAAAAGATGAAATAAAATGCAGCAATTTAAGGAAACAAATTTTATTTATATTCCGTCCAAATCGCTTCTCCGCCGAAAATAACACAAGGAAAGCAAAAAAAAAGCATTTAGTCTCTCACATCCACATAACCATTTCTTTTTAACATACATTTCACTTTTGAACGTTCTCGTGAACGATTTATTTTTTTGTTTTGCATTCCTGTTTTATATTATGAATAGACCGGATTTTCATAAGTCCTGTTGGTTTTAATAAAGTCAATATTGTAATTTACACTCATTATTATCACTCTTTCTAATCTTTAGTTTACTTTTTTACACAATTATAGTAATTAAATAAACAATTAATCCTCCGCAAGCGCGTGATAGATTTTAAAAGTTATATGTAAGGGTACGGCAATTTAAATTCTGGGTCGACATTATTGCATTATTGTATTGCTTATATTGCCGGCTCCAGCTATGAAAGTTCAGAGAGGATTTTGTAGTTTAGGTTGCCGGTTCAGGCTGCGGAGGCATTGACTAAAATTCAACATACGAAAAGTAAGCATTGAACTCCGTAGCTAAGTAAATACCTAATAATTGAACTGAAATTTAATAGGATTGCCTTAGAATTCAAAAACATCTATTTATAATACGTTTTGGAATGTATTGCAAGTCTGAATAACTATTATGATGCAACGATGAAAGGAAACACAAAATTAACTACATTTGGAAAGATACGGTTTATTTAGACCAATTAATATTATTACAATAAAATACTTAACTTAAGTGCCCCTTAGTTTCGATCACAATCACACGAAAACAATTTTCGAGGTTACAAACAATATTTTTCTTTCTGTCACTCTGTTAGCATTACACCTCCGACGCCATCTTGCATTTTTAGTCAAAAACAATACTTTATTAATAACAACTGAAAATACCAATGAGAAATATCTAAAAACAATAACTAATAATTATTTTAGTATTTATATAATATATTTTAATATTAATTAATGTGATCATATATATCCTGTCACGGCCATACTGACCTGTACTTCGTTCCCGAAGTACGCACCATGACTTTTATAGGAATTGGCCCTTTAGCTTAATAACACAATACTTAATAGTAAATAATAGTGCCACTCACTTTTCACATCAGGTAGACAAACAAGTAATCAATCACATTTATTTCATACCTTAATTTTAAGGCATTGCTACTGTCCAACTTTTCACATTAAATTGACTAGTAACAACGGTCAATTGCTTTTTCATCATCTAGCCCCACACCTGCTGCGCATGAGATTGGCTAGATAAAAACAATAGACTTCAGCAGTCTTACAATAATTTAACTCAAACGACTTCAGCGGTCTTACAATCATTTAACTTATATTTAGGCATTGCTATTGTCTAACTTTTCACATTAAGCTGACTAAGTAACAACGGTCAATTGCTTTTTCATCATCTAGCCCCACACCTGCTGCGCATGAGATTGGCTAGATAAAAACAATAGACTTCAGCAGTCTTACAATAATTTAACTCAAACGACTTCAGCAGTCTTACAATCATTTAACTTATATTTAGGCATTGCTACTGTCTAACTTTACACATTAAGCTGACTAAGTAACAACGGTCAATTGCTCAGTCATAATCTAGCCCCACACCTGCTACGCATGAGATCGGCTAGATAAAAATAATAGATTTCAGCAGTCTTACAATAATTTAACTCAAACCACTTCAGCAGTCTTACAATCATTTAACTTATATTTAGGCATTGCTACTGTCTAACTTTTCACATTAAGCTGACTAAGTAACAACGGTCAATTGCTTTTTTTATCATCTAGCCCCACACCTGCTGCGCATGAGATTGGCTAGATAAAAACAATAGACTTCAGCAGTCTTACAATCATTTAACTTATATTTAGGCATTGCTACTGTCTAACTTTTCACATTAAGCTGACTAAGTAACAACGGTCAATTGCTCAATCATCATCTAGCTCCACACCTGCTGCGCATGAGATTGGCTAGATGTCTACATTATTGTAAGCACTGTCAATATCTATAAAACAACCCAAAGTAAAAAAGTTTTTTGAAAAATTTAATTGTATAGTAGATACAAGACGAGTTAGACTATCGAGACCCGAGCGAGATTTTCTGAAACCTACGTTATTCTTAGAAAAACAGCCTTTCTTTTCTAGGTACCATTCAAGTCGATGTTTTATGATTGTATGGAATATTTTACATGGACAAGACATAAGAACAATAGGTCTTACTGCTACAGATTGTGTATTGTTACCAGGCTTCGGTACAGGGACTATTTTCATTCTTCTCCACTGTACAGGAACTACACCCTCAGCAAGCAATTTATTATATATATCAATTAGCGTTAACTTACCAACCGTGGGAAGATTAAGAATCATAGAATAGGAAATACCATCATCACCTGGAGATGTATCTTTCCTTTTTATGGCTTGCTCCAGCTCCTGCATCGAAACCGGAGCAACAAGTAAATGATTGGAAGATAAAAACACAGGCATCTTGGGAGTTACATAATCTGGAGACAAACTATGAATCAGTTTATTGGCCTTATTCTCATCAATGTGGAATTTTGGTAATCTGTAGCCTTTCATCCACTTCATTTGGCGCCACATATCACTAGAGGAAGACGTGCTATCTATTTTACTACAGAATTCATGCCAGGCTTTATTTTTGGCTTTGCGAATAAGTCTTTGAGCAGATGAAACTTTAACTTGAAGTGCTATTAAGTTTTGAGGAGTGGAATTTTTCCTAAAAGCAGTGAGTGCTAGTCTTCGTTCAGCCACTGCACGAGAAATTTCTGTGTTCCAATATGGTTTAGGGGTGAATTTTCCGAGACGCAGAGGGTCTTGACATACTTTAACAGCAGGGATATGCTCATCAGCAGCCGAATTCATAGCTTCAATGAACTGGTCGTAAGCTTCTTGGTGGTCACTGGGCGAAGTAACGTCAGAGAACACATTGTGGAGAAAACTTTTGTACTGGGGCCAATTTGCTTTCTTAAAGTTTCTTTTTCTGAGGTGTTCAGGACGCGGTGTGGTATCAATTTTAAGTTTGATCAAAAGATGGTCACTACCTAGGTTTTCGTTTGTAACTTTCCAGTCAAACCTCAGAGCTATATCCGAAGAAGCTATAGAGACATCCGGAGAAGTTTTTTGAAGTCTGCCATTAACTAGCTTGATACGAGTTGCCGATCCATCATTGAGGGAAACGAAATCATTGTCTAGTATGGCATCATATAATTGATTGCCTCTTGTGTCAGTTTTACAGGACCAGCTACTGTGATGAGCATTGAAGTCTCCTGCTATTAGGGTTCTCTCCCCAAGTAGAGCAAAGACTGAATCCCAGTCACTAGCAGAAGTATGGACGTTTGATGGGCAGTAGATAGCGATGATATTATTAATGTGTGAACAATTTAGCAGCTTAACATGAAGGATCTGAATCTCAGGATTTATGTTATGAACTTGAAGTAATTGCGCTCTTACAGAAGAATGAATAACCACTGCTATACCCCCATAAGAATCTTCGCGGTCTTGCCGGTAAACATTGTAGCCGCTTAACCTTAGATAGAAAGAAAGAAAGAAAGAAAGAAAAGCAATTTATTTTAAATACCTCCAACAATACACAAAATAGACATGAAAAATCACACATAACTAGAATTAACAAAGAGTAAGAATGTATAACATAATAAATATAAGTAGCAGGATTGTAACATTTAGAAAAAGGTGGTAAATAAAAAGGGATTCAACTCAGCTTAGTGCTGCGGTAAGTGCCACAGCGCTGTTATTCTGTTGAACCCTGAAACTAAAATTAAAACTTAAACTATACCTATGCTAGGTGGCTTATATCTAAGGGTTGATTTATGAACTAGGAATTGGAATGTGCAGGAAGTATGTATATATAATAAAACATATAAAAATATATATCTACAAAAAATAAATATATAAGAATATATAACAACAATTTTTTCTCGATTAGGGTTATTTTTGTTTTTGTTTTTCTAATAGATATTTTTTCAATTTGATCCGAAATGTTTCCTTTGTTAAAAGATCCCTTTCAGGATCAAGCCAGGTCTCGCTCAGTATTGCAATGTGTATCTTTTCCTGTGACAGCATTTGTTCAAATTCAATTAATTTTGGGAGGAGACTTTGGCAATTCCATTGGATAATGTTAACTGTTAATTGTGTAGAGTGACTAGTAATTTTGGAAAAATGATTTAATCGCAGGCCACTGTGGTATATAGTCTACTAAAGCGCATAAGACCCAGTCCAAAATTATTTTACTACACAGCTTTAGTTTAGCCTCAAATGACATTCTGCTCATAATTATAGTTTCTTGTATTTTAACAAGCAACTGCCGAAAAGAACATTTATCCATTTCCTTAAGTTCCTTGTGTTCATTATTTTTTTCTGTATCAGAATCAGAGTTATGTTCCGACAGATCCTCTTCCTGCGAGTGCCCTCTATATCTCCCTCACTCTGACTTTCTTAATTTTCTTATCTTTCTTTTTTGGTGTTTCGACGGCTTCTGGTTTTTTTTCATTGTGAACCAATGCTGAGACTCTTAACACCTGTGCATATGAAACACTCTGACCCGTAGAATCAGATTCTTCATTTACATTAGTAATTGATTTGGCAATCGGAGGAGATGTATTGCGGGAAGGATGAGGTGAGTTTTGTGGTGAAGGTGCCACATATAGTGTCAGTGATCTTTTATATGTGCAATTGAACTCAGCCATCAATTCTCGTAAGCGTCTTTCTTTTTTGTAAACTGGACATACCTTGGCCAAAGCCATATGTTTCCCAGAACAATTCACACATTTAAAAAATGAAGATTCACAGTTCTGATGATTATCTCCACATTTAGGGCAGGTTATTTTGTTAGCCGGACATACTTTCAAGTTATGTCCGAATCTCCAGCATTTTGAACATTGGGTTACAGAAAATATGAACGGATCTACCTTTATTCTAGTATCATGTGTGAAAATATACAAAGGAAGTGACGGCCCCTTAAAACATATCTTCACCGACTCACTATTTTCCCAATTACCATTAAATAGGTTGCGTCTTTGTAGTCTTTTAACATTAATTATTGGAATGTCACTGGTTAAGTTTTCTACGATCTCATCATCTGTTAATTCCAAATCAATATTTTTTACCACTCCAACAGACATACCAACTTCAAATGTTTTTTGAAATTTATACTCCTTGTCTATAAAGTACCTGCATTGTAATAATTTTTCAGCACTTTCCTCATTAGTAAACTGTTGTAATACTTTATATGGATTTATGTATTTAACCCTAGCGACATCCATTATTTGCTCTGATTTCAGCACGCGTGCCAAACCAATTTGCTTGGGTAATTTCTCATTTTTTGAAGTCATACTAATCTCAATTTTTTCCTCCGGTATTCTTGTCAAACTATCACTATTGTCACTACGAGCCAATATCTTACCACGTCTCCCAACCTCCGACCATATCTCATCCTCATTCACCTCCCTCGTTCTCTTCCCAACACGGTTCGAATTTACTTTTTCGCTAAGATGCTCCATATTCTCCATAAAAGTATGCTCACTATCTACGTCGTTATTATCAATGATATTACACTCCCGCTCGTTGTCACTGGGTATCGTTTCACTATCCATTCTCAATAAACAAAATTGGCAACATAAACATAGCAGGTAGGTAGAAGCTAATAAGCGCGATACAAAGGTGAATAGGCTATACGTCCTACCGCCACGAAAACCGTCGCTTAACCGATTGGCTAGATAAAAGCAAAGGACGTCAGCAATCTCACAATCATATAATATACCGAATGTAAAAATTATGTTAAATAATAACAACATTATGATTAATTAATATAACAATAAATTTAAGACATTGCGACATCTACATCTTCGTCTACCCATTCACCTGGCCATAGTCTTAATTTGTCTTTGGCTACACTTATGTTTCTTAAACTTCCAACTCCTCTAAGAGCGAATCTGTCATTGGGAAGAAGAGCAAGTATTTCATACGGCCCTTTAAAGCTTGGACTCAGTTTATCATGACGCCTATGATCTTGGTTTACATATATTATTGTATTACCTACGTCAAAAATCTTATTATCTCACCTTACAGCATCAAATCGGGTTTTGAATTTACCTGCCTCGAAACGCAAACGCTGGTGAGCCAGTTCTCGGTCTGCCCTTACATCGACATTAGATTCAGAAATATTAATGTCATTCAAATGGGATTGAATGCTCGGAGTATTTGCATTACAAACAATGAGCAAACGAATCGGAGTGAAACCCGTAGATTTTTGTATTGTTGTGTTAATCGACTCTTGGACTTTCCAAAACTCGCTTGGCCAATCTGACGAACCATTACAAGTGGTATTCAACATGTCAATAACTGTTGCTACGTATCGTTCAACCTGACTGTTCCCTCTGGGTGTGCCCGTGAAAATCATATGATGTTCGATTTTTAATTCATTAAATAAGGTTCTTATTTGTTGGGAAGTAAAATTTGTCCCTCTATCGGGGACGACTTTTGATGGATTACCAAACATGGTAATTGTATCTCGAATATGAGGAACAAGTTCTCCAGCACTTAGACTTTTCCTGGGTTTTAATAAACAAAATTTTGTGAATCCATCTAACAAGAGTAAAATATATTTATATCCATCATTTGCTTGTGTAAATGGGTCTGTGCAGTCTAACTGAATCGTATGGAAGGGAACTAGAGTTTTTTCTATGGGATGTAAGAATCCCTGCTTTGGGCCGGAACGAACTTTTCGTTCAACACATATTAAACAATGTTTCAAATATTTTTTGACGAAAGCTACCATGCGAGGAAACCAAAAATGTTCACAGTTTTTTTTTGTACGTCTTATCGAATCCTGCATGACAAAGTGCTTGAACGGTTTCGTCTAAGTAACTCAGTCCTTCTTCAATTGTTGAAAATGGAATGAGAACATCATTAATATATATTAAAAGGTATTTTAGATGTTGTACCGCTTTTGGGATAGCTTTTTGAAACACAGGTGGTCCATTACAAAATCCAAAAGGCATTTAAAAAAAAATCGTAATAGCCACTAGGTGTCACAAAAGATGTAAATTTTATTGAGTCCGATGCTATTGGAATTTGATAAAATCCATTTTTCATGTCAAGGGAAATGTAGTATTTTGCCTTACCGAGCCTATCGATTTGGCCTTCGATGAGAAGGAGAAGGAATCTGTCTTTTTCCAAATTTCGTTTAATGCTCGAAAGTCTATACACATCCTATCGCAACCATTTTTCTTTTTAACCAGAATTATAGGACTTACGATAGGTAAATCACTTTCACGACTAATTTTTTTGTCCAAAAGTTCTTGAATAATTTCATCCACCTTTTCCTTTTCAACTAGAGCCAGTCGATATGGTCGGTAATTGACAATATCATTATTTTTTAGACGCAAATTTAGTTCACCTATTTGCACAGTACTAGTTTCATCCAAAACAGAAGGGTATTTTTGAAAAATGAATTTAATTTTCTCTTGTAATTGAAGATCTAAATGTTCAATTTTTGAAGTTAATTCACTTAGTTCTGATAATGAGGATATTAAATGTACTTCTGTTTCGGCCTGGACTGATTTAATAACTAAACGGGAACCGGATGAATCTGTAATGATTTCTACATCAGGGTACTGAACTGCATTTCTACCTATCAGGCGATCATGCTTAAAATCATAGTCCCTGACAACATAATATATCGAGTTCTAAACCAACTCAAATTGAACGACTACAGTGATCATGACAAAAACATGTATTTTGTTTTTCCCTATTCCACTTAAATACATTGATGTTGGTAAGAAATGGCACCCTAGTTTCCTTGCAATAGACTCCCTCATTAAAGTACAACTTGCCCCAGTATCTATGAGAGAGTCGATTGCGAAACCGTTGATGAAAAACTTGGGTTAAATTTAATTTAGTCTGTCTAAAAAATTAACTTTTTTCGTTGGCACAATCTTTATATTGTTTGATTCAGCGCGTTGCTTATGATAGCAAACCAACTCAGTGTGCCCAATTTTTTTACAGTCTGTACAGGTCTTGGTACGAAAATCATTAGGCTTAGAAGCCTGTGAAGGTTGATTAGCCAATTGTGGAGATTGAACTGGCTTATTTTTAAAGCATTAAAATTGTAGATGTCCAAACTGATTACAAGTGAAGCATTTCTTTTCAGCAGTGATCCTTGGCTGCTTAGCTCCACTGGGTCCTGAACCAGTATCTTTGCCACTATGATCTATATGTCTCTTCTTAGTTTTTACATACGTCGAAAGTATTGAAATTAGAGCAGAAGTTGTAGTGGCGCTATTATTTAAAGATGCCCTCCTAACATCAATATCACTAATGCCACCACAAACTAACTCAATGATCTGTTCATCCGTGAAAGCAACTTTAGTATTACGGAGCAACCTTCTTTTGTTCCTAGCATATTCAATATAGGAGTCCGCAGAGTCGGAAGAGAACAAAACCGCCTTGCTGAGCTTCTCCGATAGGTTTTTCTTTTCAGGATAAGAATCAATAATATCCCAACGAAAATTCTCCCAGGATCTGCTTTCCGATGGTTCCCAAGACTCAAACCATGTCAAAGCAGAACCCTTAAGAGCTTTACCGGCCTTAGCTGCTGTTCTAATGCTGCTCCACTTGAATTCTTTGGCGAGGGTCTGAATGCTGTTGCACCAGCTTGTAGCTCCGCAGTCGTTGCGATTCGGATCGAATAGCGGCAGCGCCACATCATCATCCCGCTGAGGAGTAGCTGTGACAGCATCGCGAATTGCTTTAATAAGAGCACCGACTACTTCAGCATCCATCCTGAAAGCACATTTAAAAATATGTAATATCTTAAAATAATTTGAGGCCTTAGGGATCCCACTTCTGATGATAGATTTTAAAAGTTATATTGCCGGGTACGGCAATTTAAATTCTGGGTCGACATTATTGCATTATTGTATTGCTTATATTGCCGGCTCCAGCTATGAAAGTTCAGAGAGGATTTTGTAGTTTAGGTTGCCGGTTCAGGCTGCGGAGGCATTGACTAAAATTCAACATACGAAAAGTAAGCATTGAACTCCGTAGCTAAGTAAATACCTAATAATTGAACTGAAATTTAATAGGATTGCCTTAGAATTCAAAAACATCTACTTAATAATACGTTTTGGAATGGAATGTTTGAATAACTATTATGATGCAACGATGAAAGGAAACACAAAATTAACTACATTTGGAAAGATACGGTTTATTTAGACCAATTAATATTATTACAATAAAATACTTAACTTAAGTGCCCCTTAGTTTCGATCACAATCACACGAAAACAATTTTCGAGGTTACAAACAATATTTTTCTTTCTGTAACTCTGTTAGCATTACACCTCCGACGCCATTTTCATTTTTAGTCAAAAACAATACTTTATTAATAACAACTGAAAATACCAATGAGAAATATCTAAAAACAATAACTAATAATTATTTTAGTATTTATATAATATATTTTAATATTAATTAATGTGATCATATATATCCTGTCACGCGCGCAAAAAGTGACAAACTGACGACAAAAGCATCGTGCGTAGGTCAAGGCCTCGGGGTAACGCGAGTGAACTACTCGTTTCGCTTCGTATTCTTTCGGCAATTTCCGGTCGCGTGCGGCGCACTAATCTAACCTAAAACTGCCATACATTTTGTACTACGCATCTTCTGTCTCACGCGCCGGGCTGTTTACACCGTGTTTCATAGAAGTTGTATGAGCTGGCTGCGTGTGCTTTCCCGAGCGCACGGGGCCGATTTTGTTCAAGCAAAAATAAGATTTAATTCCTTTGCAGTAGAAATCTATACATTTTTATTCACCTCGTAATAACAAAACATGTATATATATGTACTATAATCAGATATTTAATTTCCGTATAGGGCAGTATGGATGGATGGACATTATTGTGTAAGTTTAATTTAAATGGTAGTGCGGCGCACGGGCGCACTTAAGGTGCAGCCGCCACTGCTTATAACTGTGATGATGACTACCACTCTGACATACAAAATATATAACGATTGATTTTGTTATTTCATTTGTATGAACTAGGCATCTTACGCCGGACTCTTAATACGTTTTGTTCTATAGGCGCAAAGATGGCAACCCCCCTCTACAAGGCTCGGACTGACATAATGCTGGAGCTGATGTATGAGAAGGACATAGAGGACTCCGGGATCTGGGCGGGGATCCACGCCACTGTAGCCCGAGGAGTCTTCTTTACTGTGGATGGTGGTGAGTTCTGGGCATGGATCCACGCCGCTGTAGCTCTAGGACTCTATCATGGGTAGCGGTGAGTGCTGGGCAGGAATCCACGCCACTGTAGCTCGAGGACACTACCATTGATAGCGGTAAGTGCTGGACATGGATCCACTATTCACGATTCTAAACTTTAATAAGGTACTTTCCAAAGAACAATTTGGATTCCAGAAAGGAACTTCTACAACGGATGCAATTTTTGATTTCACTGATTTTGTAGCTGAAGCTCTTAATAATAGAGAAAATGTAATAACTGTGCTGTTGGATTTGTCTAAGGCGTTTGATAATGTCAACCATGATATTATGCTGGAAATTCTTAACAGGTATGGTGTACGGGGGAAAGTAAATGAATGGTTCACAACTTATCTTAAAGGGCGTCAACAAAGTGTTGTTCTACCTACTATCGATGACAATCTTATACTATCTAGTGTCGAATCAAATACAAATGTTATCGAAAAAGGCGTGCCTCAGGGTAGCATACTAGGACCTCTCTTGTTTCTGCTATATATAAACCATCTACCCTATCTGGTTGAAAATAAGATTGCTATGTTTGCTGATGATGTTTCAGTCTTTTTCAAGTTTCAACGTAACAGTAATAGTGACCTAGCTAACCTTATAACGAACTCAATCAGCACCGTTATCAATTGGTTTAATTCGCTAAATTTAAATGCAAATGTTTCTAAGACAAAAATTATTCATTTTAAAAATTATAATACCAAGGATCTAGAAATAACCATTAATATTAATAATCAAGATATTGAATTTGTCCCTAATTCAAAATTTCTTGGCATTTATTCTGACGAGCATATGAATTGGAAAACTCATATTGATAAACTTGTAAATAAAATTAGTAGCTTTTGTTACGCTCTGCGATGTTTACGCAATATATCAACAAGTAAGGCTGCTATGCAGGCTTACTTTGCATTCTTTCAGTCCAGAGTTCTATACGGGCTTGCTATTTGGGGTAATAGTGTCAATATTCATAAAATATTACTACTTCAAAAAAGGTGTATACGTATACTTGGCGGTCTAAAAACAAATAAAGAATCGTGTAGAACATCATTTGTGGACTTAAAAATTCACACTATTACTGCTCTTTATATCATTGAACTTTGTAAATTGGTTAAAAGGTATCCTGATAAATTTCCAGTTAGAACTCAAGGTATAAGTAACAGGCTCAATGAAATATATAGGTTTAATTTAGAAGCCTTATTACCTAGAACGGCAGCTTATACACGAACAACTAAATTCATGGCAGTTAAAGTATTTAATAGCTTACCAGATGACATTAAATCATTAACAGGGTCAAAATTCCATACGACATTAAAAAAATATTTAGTAAAAATGTGTCCATATAATCTTAAGGAATTCTATAACTATACATGTGCTCCTAAAAATCAATTATTATAAAAGTGTAAATGCTTGTAAATATTGTTATTTTATGTTTTTGTATTTTGTAAAAATTGTATTTTAGTAATTTAACTTTAAAAATTAATTTTATCATAATTTGCTACACCCTTGGGTAAAATCACATTGATTCTAATTGTCCTGTAAATGTTTATTTAAGATCTTTAATATATACATGTGATTTAATGCAATAAATAAATGAAAATAAATGAATGAACGCCACTGTAGCTCGAGGACACTACCATGGATAGCGGTAAGTGCTGGACATAGATCCACGCCACTGTAGCTCGAGGACTATTCATTATTGTGGACGGTGGTGAGTTTTGGACGAGGTTCCGTGCCACTGAAGCTAGAAGACTCTTCCATACTGTGAACGGCAGGAGTCGTAAGAATGAAACTTAAAAGCAATTTTACCTTAGATACGTAGTAGTTCTCAACGTTAGACTCGTCACCTTTGGTACAAGCTTTTAAACGTTAATATGTGGTTGTTGCAACAATACAATACAATACAATACAATATAACTTTATTTGCACACCACAAAGAAGGAAACAAAAATAATATAAATTACAGTAGCCAAATAACGTAGGTACAATCAGGCGGCCTTATCGCTTATAGCGATCTCTTCCAGACAACCTTTGGGTAGAATCTGGTTTAAAAGGAGATTGATGAATAGGCGGTGCACTAATTTTAAAATAATATTTAAATACACTATACAAAATCTACATTAATAAATTAAAAGAAAAATAATAATGTATTATAGATAAATAATAAATGTCTTTCCTCTTATTTCTTTGTTCCATGAGTGCGAGCGAGTATCAGTATGGTATCAGCCGCACTGTGTGATGCATTGTGCCTCGTCCTGCCCCAGGATGGCCCCTCTACAAGATAAAGCACGAGTGGGACAAGGAGCAGCCGGACAACCAGAACGGGACCCAGGAGTGCCTCGTGTTCCGGCCCAACGGCCTCTTCTCCGACGAGTACTGCAACGACGTCTACCCCTACATCTGCTACAGGAAGTTCGAGAAGCTTCCGAAGATCTCTCTGTGCGGGACCACAGACAAAGGTATTCTGCCTTCATGTGAATTCTACTCAGTGTAGAATCACCCTCTTACTTTTTGTATATAAAATAATGTTTGATTCAACATTCTCTTATTTAGACAAAGAAAATTTGATTATCATGTCCAGGAATAATCCATTGATAAACTTGTGAAATAGGTTCTCAACAGGACTTTCACCTACTTGAGTAGTTATTTATGACAGCTTTTGCTCGTAGCTCCGCCCGCGTCGGAAAGATTTTCGTGGAAATAAGGAAAACAAAAGAATATGATTTTTTGAACCACTGTATGCAATGGTCACCATGCTTTACCAGAGCGCTAATAAATACCAATCAAATAAGCCCTCACTCGAAGGGTCCGTTGATGAGATCCCGTATCCACCTTCCAGTCCCATCAGCAGACCCTGGTCACCATGCTAATAAAGACCAACCAAATAAGCCCAAACTCGAAGGGTCTGCATTCTAACCAAATTTTATAAATGTTCAGGAATTATTATTTGCTACATAACTTTTAATTACTACCAGTAGAAAAGTAAATTTCAAAAATCTTTAAATGACGATAACTTTTTTCCGAGATCCAATTTTAATCTAATGAAGCCTATATTCTATTCCAAATTAAGCTCTGTACAGCTGTGAAAACTACATGAAAATCCGTTCAGTAGTTTTAAAGATGTGCGTGAACAAACAGACAAACAGAAAATAATTCTAAAAATCGTTGATTTGTGTTCTATTACTATTCATTAGCCCTTTCTATTTCTATTACTTTTCTTCAATGTACAGACACAGCGGTTTCTACTGTTTTATTATAAGTATTGATGTCATCAATTTGATGACATCCTCATAATAAAGATAACTAATATTTATTTAGAGCAAAGCCTAGTACCTATTCGATTTTAATTAGAGTAAATAATTCTGGAATCATTATTTCCTTATAAAAAGTGAAGATTCCAAAATTTCCAATTAGACTGATGTAGATCTTTGGAAGTTCCAAATCAGCACATAATAATGCAGCTAAGCGAGGAAGTCATTCTGTTTACTGGGTTAAATAAAACGGTTTACATCTCAGGTTATATCAGTAATGCAACTAGACTTATTATTAAGATATGTTAAGCTCAAATCCATTGTTATTTTAACTAAAAGAATAGTGGCAAGTTCTCGTAGTGAATTATTTGCATTTGTGACGTAACTTTAAAACGTTGAAGTGTCAGCTGTGAAGTTCTACATGTTCAGTAGCGAGGACTCTCAATAAGTGAAGAACATTCTATTGTACAGTGGAGCCCACATCAAGCTAAACACTTCCAGTATAAGCTGACCTCTCATTGTATAGGCTTCCCGTACAATGAGAGGTCAGCTTATACTCAATGTGTATAGCTTGATGTGGTCTCCAGTGTACATTATTGCAGTTATGAATGAAGAAACCTCCGTACGTCTCGGCACCTAATATGATCTCAATTGTGTTTTTGGCGAAGCCGATAATCTGCATGGCCTTTGTATTGAACTCAGCCCCTTTCCCACAATCATGTTATTGGTGGGATAACTATTACAGCTAAGACTCACTTTCATTTTTACAAAAAATCCTTCACGTTTAGTGACCTTCATGACCAGGCCTCGCACGTGCTACAGCCAGGCGGAGATTATCAACTTGAGATTGTCTCGTAAAATCAAATGAAGTCTTAGCTATACCTAATATCTACATCTTCACGTGATGTCAATTTTCAGATTATCTAACAGTCGGCGAGATGGCGAACTGCTACAAAGCGAACAACATCCCGCGCGTGTGGGACCAGGCCAAGATCTCGTGCACGGCGGAGGGTGGCTACCTCTCCATCGTCAACAACAAGACCGAGCTGGAGATGATCCTGAAGGTGGCCAAAATCAACTCCGCTTCGGGCTACACCGGCTCGCGGGGCAGTTACTACTCCAATACGCACCGGTCCATCTTCTCTATCGGCTTCTCCAAGAACCTGACGGGGATCATGGACCAGGAGTGGCGCACGATCGACGGTGAGTGCTTCTCGGCGCAACGCCGCCTCGCGGTACACCGGTATGCGGTGCAGCTACTACTCCAGTATAGGCTTTTCCACAAACCTGAATATTGCGAGTAGGACCCGCGCCCTGAACGACTCGTCGGTGGCAGGGGGTGTACGAGAGTGGACTGCGGCTCGCATGTGACACACAACATGTCTGTTGTCCAGCTCGCACGCTGAAGGACGCGGGGTTCGACGCGATCTACACGTACAAGCCGTGGCCGGACGAAGGCCAGTGTGGGCTGGTCGCCATCGGGTACCTGGACTCGCTGTACACCGGCAACTGCACGTCGCTGCGCAAGTACATCTGCGAGAAGGATCCCAAGACCATCGTCGACTGCTTCAAGGTCAAGTCCAAGTTCGACGAAGTGACGTGAGGGAATGGAAATAAATGGC
This sequence comes from Ypsolopha scabrella, assembly GCA_910592155.1. Taxonomy (NCBI): domain Eukaryota; kingdom Metazoa; phylum Arthropoda; class Insecta; order Lepidoptera; family Ypsolophidae; genus Ypsolopha; species Ypsolopha scabrella. Next base: position 19,588,680 of record OU342986.1, read on the forward strand.
TTAACGAACTGTTTGTTTTATTGATCTTGTTCTTGTGGTCTTCTGCAGCCTCCTCGCGCCGGTTCGGTGACGCTATATTGTAAGTGCCCGGCCTTGTTCGTGTGGTATTCAGCAGCCTCGTCGCGCCGGTTCGGTGACGCTATATTGTAAGTGCCCGGCCTTGTTCGTGTGGTCTTCAGCAGCCTCGTCGCGCCGGTTCGGTGACGCTATATTGTAAGTGCCCGGCCTTGTTCGTGTGGTCTTCAGCAGCCTCGTCGCGCCGGTTCGGTGACGCTATATTGTAAGTGCCCGGCCTTGTTCGTGTGGTCTTCAGCAGCCTCGTCGCGCCGGTTCAGTGACGCTATATTGTAAGTGCCCGGCCTTGTTCGTGTGGTCTTCTGCAGCCTCCTCGCGCCGGTTCGGTGACGCTATATTGTAAGTGCCCGGCCTTGTTCGTGTGTTCTTCAGCAGCCTCGTCGCGCCGGTTCGGTGACGCTATATTGTAAGTGCCCGGCCTTGTTCGTGTGGTCTTCTTCACCTTCATCTTCTTCTTCTAAATTCTTCGGGGACAAATACGAATATGGACGTACGTTTAATTCATAATTGTATTATTGTGCTTTTAATATTGTTTTATAATCGACTTCAAAACTTAATTGACTTAATTTGAGGTTCTCAATTGGACTCATATTAAATGGGTTAGGATATACAAAATCTATTATGTGACTGTATTTTTTTGGATAAGTTATTTCAATACTTAAACGAAAAAAAAAAATCCCGTTTTAGTTTGGTTATGGAGGGAAATTGCTAAAGCCAGAAATTCTTCAAAATCAAATTGGAAAGTGGTTAATAAATCAAGAAACAAATGAAGAGAAAAGTTGGTGTTAAAAGTAAACGATCATAATTATCATAGATAAGCCAACTGAAATTAGAAATGTGAGTATTTTCAGAAACTCTTAATAAGATAAAAATGGAATTTTAGCTATGAAACTCCTTAGTAATAACCCGCGAACAGTGGAAGATGATTATATGATCTTTCTATCAGTAACACACCTGCAAAAGTTTTTAAAATAGTTATTAGAGCGGAGACTAAGAACGCGTGTGGTTTTGACGAGAGACTGTTTCGATTATTGGCAGAACCACTTCCGTATCCGAGCCTACTTCCTACTAATATTTCCGAAAGTTTCTGTGTGTGTATGTTTGTTACCACTCTGCTCTGTATCGGTTCAACGGATTCGGTTCCATTAGGTACTGAAATCTGACATCAGGTAAAGATTTCCTGTGGGAAAGTAACAAAATGTACCGTATGTATTATATCTTTGTGCATTTTAGCGTACTGAACCATTTGGCCACCGCACGCCAATGAACTAGCCAAGCAAGTAGTGCTTGTTCTTCCGACTTGATTGACAAATATTGAGAACTTATTTTAATTAAAATGAAGTATACCCTATGTTACTCAACGATAGTGTAACTTTCTATCGGGGATATTGTAGCTTTCTATTAGTGAAATAATTTTTAGAATCGGTTCAGTAGATCCAGAGATTACATACAAACAAACAAACAAAATATTTTTTCCTCTTTATATTATACATAGGTAACACTAAAAGTTTCCGGAACTGGCCACTTACATAAACAATATTTAAAAATTTATTGCAACATTTGAAAATAGAACTCTTTGGCTGTAGAATGCAGTTTGTTTCATCTGACTGTCTTTTGTTTTTACCTTGTGGCGCCATTTAAAAAATTGTGTGTCTGCATCAACATGGATTTAACTCGGGAAAATTTTCGTAGTATGATTTTCTACGATTTTAAGTGTAATTTGACAGCTCAACAGAGCATCGCTCGGCTTGAAACAGCTTTTGGCAATGAAGCACCATGCAAGACGACTGTTTATAGCTGGTTTGCAGAATTCAAGCGTGGTCGTATCAATCTCAGTGACGAATCTCGCGATGGTCGGCCGTCCACCGCTGTGACCAACAAAAACATCGATGCTGTGCGCCGTATGATTGAAACAGACAGGCATGTGACCTACCATGAAATTCGCGCATCCTTAGAAATAGGCATGAGTCAAATACAATCAATCCTACACAAACATTTGGGTGTGAGAAAGCTGTGCTCGCGGTGGATCCCACACAACTTGACCGAGGCTCAAAAAACGGACCGCGTCACTTGGTGCAGTGCCATGCTTACCAGATTCAACGAAGGTGCGTCAAATTTGGTGTGGGACATAGTAACAGGTGACGAAACATGGATTTATTGCTACGATCCCAAAACAAAGCAGCAATCGAGCGTATGGGTCTTTCAAGATGAGCCGAAATCAACCAAAGTGGCGCGCGTGAAAAGTGCATCCAAGCGGATGATTGCTTCTTTTTTTAATAAAACTGGACACGTGGCTACTGTTGCTTTAGAGAATCGTCGTACCGTGAATAGTGACTGGTACACGACCATTTGTTTGCCGGAAGTTATTGATGAACTCCGTAAAAATAACCGTAAACGCCGTATCATCCTGCACCACGACAATGCTAGTTCTCACACGGCCAGACAGACAAACGACTTTTTGAAGACGAAAAATGTAGAACTCATGAGTCATCCTGCATACAGTCCCGACCTGGCACCTTGTGACTTTTTTCTGTTCCCAAAAATTAAGAACCAATTACGCGGTCAACGATTTTCATCACCAGAAGAGGCTGTCGAGGAGTATGAAAAACACGTTTTAGAGGTCACCACAGGGGAGTGGCACAAAAGTTTTCAAAACTGGTTTGATCGAATGAAAAAGTGCATAGACGCCAAGGGAGATTATTTTGAAAAACAATAAATTAATTTTGTACCTTTAATAGTATTTTTTCATATTCATTCCGGAAACTTATAGTGCGTCCCACGTATAATAGTGTAGATGTATATAGTGTAGAAAGTTTAGGTAATAGTGTAATTTTCAGATTCTGTATAGGATTTCCATTTTCAACGATCCTGACACACCTCTTACTTATATTGAGCTTGAAAAAATGATTACATCCAGGTTTAAGTAATGATTGTTTTCTTGTTCTCATACGGGAAAACTGTATCAGTTTAATCTGACAACAGATTTTCATCTACCAACTATCCTAACACACCTCTTGCTAATTTTAAACTTGAAAGAGTGATAACAGCGATATTTAAGTGATTACAATATCAAATCTCAGTCTAAGGCTACCAAATAAAAAAATACATACATACATCTTTTTAGCGTTCCGTACCTAAAGGGTAACCAACGGGACCCTACTCCATTGTCCGTCTGTCTGTCCGTCTGTCACCAGGCTGTATCTCATGAACCGTGATAGTTGGACAGTTGAAATATTCACAGATGATGTATTTCTGTTGCCACTACAACAAAAAATACTAAAAAACAGAATAAAATAAATATTAAAGGGGGCTCCCATACAGCAGACATGATTTTTTGCCGTTTTTATAGATAATAGTACGGAACCATTGACCTCTTATAAACAACTAGATTCACAATCTCGCTCAAAACGTGTCCGCAATGCATCTTGTCACCGCTATGGGGTGACAAGATCGAATGACGATTTCGTACAACTGACATTGCATCTTATGTTAACGACATAACGTCTTAATTTTGTTGAAGATTTTTGCTACTAAACACGTCGCACGTTCGGACGCTTTCTGACGAACTTTTCTTAGAGACTGTGTGTCTTGTTGTTTTATGAGAGGTCATGTAGAGGTCCCTTCGTGCGCGAGTCCGACTCGCCCTTGGCCGGTTTATTTACAAACATTGCGAATGTACACTTTTACACAAATATCATAAAGAGAAGTTGGGAGTGCGGATGTAGGGGTAATCTCCGGAACTAGCGATCCGATTCTAAACACGTCGCACGTTCGGACACTTTCTGACGAACTTTTCTTAGAGACTGTGTGTCTTGTTGTTTTATGAGAGGTCATGTAGAGGTCCCTTCGTGCGCGAGTCCGACTCGCCCTTGGCCGGTTTATTTACAAACATTGCGAATGTACACTTTTACACAAATATCATAAAGAGAAGTTGGGAGTGCGGATGTAGGGGTAATCTCCGGAACTAGCGATCCGATTCTAAACATTAGTTCACTAATAGAAAGATAAATTATCCCTGAGTACTATAGGCTTTAGTTCGTTCCCTGGAGGTGGGCAGTTCCCTACGGACATACTTATAAACTACCGCGCGGGCAGTCTGTGAAACTCCACGTTGTAATGGTTGGACTGTTCCTTGGAGACACAGATGCAGGGTCGGACATACATATATGAACACATACAACTAACATATCCATCCATCCATCAGCCTGTTTCGTCCATTGCTGGACATAGGCCTTTCCAGGATTTCGCCACGCTTGGCGGTCCTCCTGGAAGAAATGCCCATACTCACACACGCTGGGCAGGCGGGTTGGTGAGTGCGGTGCTGAAACCCTCGCACCAGTGACGCCGCTGCCCCTCACCAGTCTGTTTTATCTAAGCCCTGGCAATTGGGGATGGATATACCGCCATCCATCGGTCCCAGGCAATGGTGGGCCACCTGGTTTTGCCTGAGAGCTGTTCTCTTACTCTCCCCCGAATAACTTCGGGAGGGTTTGCGAGTAAGATGGTGGTACCTCCACAGTCGAGCCCGGCATCAGCTCTACCACCCATAGGTACAACATTTCTATACGATACGACATTACGGTTTAGGAACCCTACAAATATTATGGTGAATAACAACAATATAGCATATATGGTATAAATAAACAAGGCATGCTCTTCGAGAGCACCAGAAGACGCCACGTCATCATGTAGGTATTTACTTTGAGAATCAGCCAATCACTGTGTATTTCGTAGAGGCTGGGTAGGAACACCGGGGTTGCAACACTGAGTGTTTGAACGGTCGGTGTTGCAACCCGTGTTGATTTTTGAAAGTGTTCCAGTTCCATTATAGTTGCGGCCGTGGTGGAGTCAGCGGTGGACGTATTCAGGAGATTCGAGTATAAGTCGAAGCAACTAGAATACAAGGTCAATTCAAAGGTTATTAATACTTACCACTAATATCAGGAAATTCTTGTATTATTGTTTTAAGTATACTCCTATATTTGTGTTTAGGATGTTCTGCCATCCATATAGCAGGTCTGCTAAGTATTTCATTAACAAATTGTTCAGTTTTCATTAACCTAAATTTACTGAATGCACAGTAAAAACTAAATAATTTGTTTTGTGTCGCGCGATGCCGAGTACGTCCACTGCTGCCGCCGCGCATGCCGCACTGAGTGAGCTCATGAGCTGTAGCAGCCTCGATGCTCGCTGGGACGGTTGTTTCATTTGCCACCGCGCCACGCGCCGCCACCGTGCATCGCTCGTCTCGTCACGCCTACGGTCGCGCCGGAAAAAAATTTTTTTCGCCGCAAATTCTTTGCCCACCACTAGAAAAAAATGTATCAGTCAAGTCAACCAGCGCGTTCCGCATGGCGCTAATAGTGCTAACACTACCATCAAACTTCTCACGCCCATCAAGTTGTTCCGAATGAAAAATGGCGTCCATCACTGTTTATACTTATAATCCATTTAGGCTTCTTTCGAACGCAATATGAGTGATGACAGAATTTGTAGAAATTCATTTAAGTTACGTGAATACAAAGGATATACTACTTTACTAGGTCCAAGAAGTAATTTCTTCTAACTACAATCTTATAATCATGATTTAACTAATGCTCTTATTCTTCAAAAAACCTATTTTTGAAATTGCTACCGGCCAGCTAGCACTTTTCATAGATCGCTCATAGTGCAAACGCTCTGAAGCATAGGCATATCACAACATGGCGTCGTTAAGGATTTCGTCTATGATAAACAGGGTAAAATTTAATCAATCACCCTTATTCATACTGGAGACTCGGTTAGTGATCAGGAACAAAATTCAATGATCGTTATTTTCGAAATCATACAAAAAATTGTTTCCATACTGACTGAATAGGCAGTAGGTAGGTACGGGAGCAATTTTTTGTTTTCAGTTTTACCTTGAGGTTCATTAAACATTGTTCCTGATCACTAACCGAGTCTCCAATATGAATTCTGGCGGTTGATTAATTATCGGGCTCACAGTGACTCGGAATGATGATAGACGCGATATAATCGATTATGTCGCGACACGGAATGCACTGCATGTCAAATGTCATGTCATGACGTCATAGATAAGTCAAATGAAGTTCATTGTGTTTTGTTAAAAATATCTTTAAAAGTATAGATTTATTTATTTATTAATCTGTTAAGTAGCAACTGTACAGAAAACATATTTATCGAAATAGTTTTAAGATTTCCGTTCTTGTCCAGAAAGTTAGCACCCCCAATTCACGTCGCCGCACAAAGGTGAAAAATTCATAAAAGCCGGTCGAAACCTAAAAACGTAAAAGTTCTCGGAACACGACAAAACTAATTTTCATTATTACCTGACTAAACAATGAAAAGGTTCACAGCAATCAGTGGTACCTGAAAAACGGGTTGTCATTCTTATCTCAGTCCAAAGTTGAACTTGTTCAAATTCGGATGTGTTTTCGATAATTTAAAGTCTTGCAGTTATTAATTTCTTACTCGAAATTTTTAGTGAAAGTTTGTGTTTTTGCGATGGATTCAGTTCCAGGAAGTAATTAACAATTTTTTATTAATTATGTTAGATAGTCATTGACTTTTTTTAAAACATTAATGACACTAAAACGACGGGAAAATTTAATTTTTCTGTTTAGAAATTTTCATGAAATGATAAAGGTGAATTTCCTGGCAGATCCGGCTTTAATGTTAAACATTGTTACAAAGAGTGATCCTTAGTCTTGGTGCTAATTTTAATTTCTTGGTGTTTTAGGATCAACTGACGAAGAAGCCTACTTTAGCAGATACACTCTTATCGGCTATTATAGGGAGTGAACTTCCCGAAAGCATCACGAAAAAGCGTCATATTTGCTGTAAAAGATGAAAGTGCTCTACGTGTCACCGATCTTTCTCACGAAATCAAGTGCTTGTTAACAAGATTAGTGTCAGATTATAAGACCAAACTCCATCAAGCACACGAAAATTTTATACGGTGCGCCAACAAACACAAAGATTGGTTCAATACCTATGTTACTTTCCCTGTTGTGCATTCAGCCCACAACCAAGGAGGTGGCCGACCTTCCAAAAAGTTTGAAGAAACTAGTGATCGCTCAAAACGACGAAAAACTGAACGTATTTGAAAACTGTCTGAACCTGCAGAACTTGCACAGATGAAGTATCGTGGATGTGGCAATGTACAAGCATCCAAAATAATAAAAGAAACTGCTCTTGGTGATACTAGCTTCAGTAACGTTTCAGAGAAACATGAAACTCTGTCTTCAGACAAAGCCGTTTCTTTGAGAGAGCAGAAACAAAGATCTGAGGAAATACTTGGTCTGAGAAAACATGTGCCCAAAAAATCTCTACCTTTGTGTCAAAGTGTGTTAAATTTATTAGAGGATCCTGAACTTGACACTGTATAATAAAATAAACATAAATATATATGGTTTTTGATTATGAAATACTTGTTTTTTATTTGTTTACTTATATTATTGACCTGTGTGATATTTGTTGAATTTATTTAATTTATATTCACAAAAATCAATCTTTATTTGATTATGTAATATCCGTTTTATTACGCCATCTTGTTTTCTGTCTTCTTGTTGATCTGTGCTAGGTGTCGGAGCTATAACCTTCCAAGTGAATTTAAAAAGGATAATATACAGTTCTAGTTTGAAATCCTTATCCAGATCGTTTTATTCCACACACTACCCATAAATCTATAATATTAAGGGGGGGGGGGGAAGTTAGTAGGAGAGAAAGGAGGGGATAATAATTTTTAACACTAGCAAGTATATTTTTGAGACCCATATGAATTGTAACCCAAAAGTAACCATCCCAGGTAATTTTTGACCCCTTGTTGCAAAAGTAGAAGGATATTTGGTAGTTTCCTCCACCTCCACTATCCCTCTACCCCTAAAACATACAAATAAATACAAATACAAAATCACTTTATTGCATGAAAAACACATAACAAAAGACGTAAATTAAAATAACAATGATTATATATGGACATGCACAGAAGTAATACACAAAGTTGCCAAGGGTCCCCAAACTCGGCTAAGCCAGAAATGCGGGGTACCAATATTCTTATTAATGTACCAATGATATTACATTGTTTACATAATTAGGTTAAAAACTAGTAGAAAAATTTAGGGTCATTCATATTATTAATCTATCATTCGTTCATTCTTTCATTCTATATATTAATTGTGCATTAAATTAAAAATAACAAACAATTTAGACCAAATACAGAAAAATAATAATAATAGCAATATTTTTACAGATCTTTACAGCAAAAAGGTAGCAATAAGGTTTCAGTTTTCTTATAGTTTAATGTTCTTAACCAGTTTAATAGCTTAACATGTGCTTGTGCAACAGAAGAGGTTTTAATATCTACGTGCTTGAGTATGTTGTTATAAATAAGGGATCTTATATGGAGACCGAATCTACTCGCAAACGCTGTCTTAACAGACGCTCCTGGCATTTTAAAAACTCTCCTTTCTAAATGATTATTATACTCAGCTGAACAAACCATAGCTCTGTGAGAAACAACAGCAATTTTATGAATATAAAGTTGGCGTACAGTGAGGACTTGAGTTTCCCTATACAATAGCTCGGTATCAAAACGGAAAGGTTTTTTCAGCATCACCTTTAATACTGAGCGTTGTGCCCTTTCTACCAGAATCATGAAAGTTTTAGAGGCACTGCCCCATACCGGAATACAGTATAAAATCAGTGATTGGCAGAGCGTAATATAGATCAATCTGAGGATTTTGGCGCAAGCTATATTTCGAATCTTTTTCATGATTCCAATTACTTTACGAACTCGCTTTGACAACCAGAGAATGTGATCCTTAAAGGTAAGTTTTTCATCGACAATGACACCAAGATATTTAATACTGTTAATACGTTTGATAACATCACAGCAACACGGCAATTGGGAGTCATAGTTTTTGCATGACCAGGAACAATCCTTCACCCAACCTTGTGTAAATTTGAAAAAAAAATAGTTTTGGCCAACATTTTTGGATTTTTCACCTCTGTGCGCCGGTAGCTGTAGCATACTTCATACAATTTTCTACATTTGTAACACCGTTAGCCGCTTCCCGCGCCGCAGGTCGCGTCGCGAGTCACGCCGCAGGTAGCTGTGGCCGAGCTGTTACCCCTCAGCCATTAGTAATAATAGTAATAATACAAGCTTTGAGAGGCGCTTCTACCTTTGCTATGCGCTTTTGAAATGCTCGACCCTAGGTACGTTCTTTGCTCTCGGTCGGTCATGTGGCTCTGAGTGAGCACAGAGCAGTGATTGCCACTGCGTTAGCAGTTCATACTTTTGTTTTAATCGCCCGCCACCCCGCGCAAAGCCCGTGGCAAATGCGCACCGTTTGACTCACCGCAAGAAGCCAAAACAAATATTGTGGGCATGTCTATAGAAGTTCATACATTTGTTCTCACCGCCGGCTGAATGGTCAACGAAATTAAAATTAGAAAATCGAAATTAGGGAACCAAAAAAATACGAAAAAAAAACTTTTTTTACTGTTTTGTGTTCTATTAGTGATCCTGATTCATAGATTTCAATAAAGCTAGGTAGGGGTTTATTTTAAACCTGTATATAAAAACTTTGGCTCGTATAATAGAAATGGAATGGAATTACAGATATGTCACCATTTCTATCGCAAGGCAGTTACCCTGAAATGGTTACTGGTAGAGGAGATTGTGGGCATTGTACGTCAGTCAGTTGCAGTGGCGGTTGGTGGGTCTAACACTGGGGGTTCACTCTCTGTCTCAGGGATTATTGATTAAAAAGAGCTCCGAGCGACGTACCTGCGCAGTGAGCGAATTACCGACCAAATTGGTGGTATGAGGTGCGGCGCGGGCGGCCGCGACCGGGAAAGTACCTGGCGCGTGGATGTACTGTCTCGCGATTGGTCCGTCAGTTGACATTCGCTTCACGACGCAGTATGACACGTTCACGTTCGTCGAAGCTGATAGAGGCGAAGTTTGTCATTTAAAACAATGCATGAAACGGACTGCAGAAGCAACGAAAACTTCAGTAACAAGGATTTTAAATGATATCCATCCACGAAAATTATCGGCTGCTACTAGCTCAGTACAAAAACGAGTGGACTTATGTATTCGTGAAAACGGCGGTCATTTTGAACAATTTATTTCGTAGATCATCTAAATAATATATAATAATCTTCTACAACATTAGAACTAAAACATGTAAGTTATGTTTGTCTGTGTCTAAAATACATATTAAAATGAATTATTTTATTATAATTGGTTTTAGTTCTAACGTTGTAGAAGATTATCGATGCAACTTGCCTATAGGTACAGTAAGCCACGAGGCCATCTTGACAAAACTGTATTGTACAAATGTATGGGAAAAGTTTTTTGCGATTTCTGACATTTCTAGTACTCAAACCTCCGTCGGTCCAGAGAGACTTTTGATCCTTATAAGAAACAGGATCGATTGGCATCAAAAAACCTTAGAATCAGCACACTCAGACAAAGTGATTGCTGAAATCTCGTGTTATGTGCTGTCATCCGTTGAGGAGTTCCACATCACTGCCTATCTCTGAAGACCATCATTAGATCACGACCAAACTAAAATGGGACCTACCTGGAAGCAAAATAAAAAAAAAATTCAATTAGCTTAATAAATGGCGGAGATATTTGCCTCAACATGAGTGAATGCCGTCATCAGTTGAGGAGTTCTGCTGCCTATCTCTGAAGACGGTTATCAGATCATGACCAAACTAAAATGGGACCGTTGTAAACTTTGTCTTTCTTAGTTACTATTTCTTTCAATCAAAATATTTATTTTGCAAAATAGATACATAATAGTACATTATTGCAAAGGCAGCGAAATAGATAATTGCAGGTCGAGTATGAGTTTGAAGGCCGAGCCGCAGGCAAGGACTTCAATGATACGAGACAGGCACTTGCCATTTCGGCCAAGGCATATATAGTGCTTTTCTTAAAAAAACGTAAGGAAATAAAAAAGGGCCTTTTACATAATAAATTTACCTTTGTCGCTAAATATATATTATTTGGGGCTTCAAGTAGAATGCTATTTTTAATATGAACTGTACATTCCAGCATAGAATAAATCGCCCATAATGTAGATGGCTTTTTAGTTTTAGCAATTTCATTGAAATACGCCAAAAACACTATTTTGGAGAACAATTTTGCATTTTTCTCGTTTTTCCAGAACATTAAATTTTCATATACTTTCATATATTTTTCTTTTGATTTCGCTGGAAGCAGGTTTTCCATCGCTAATTTAGCTTCCGATCTTAAATCTGGTGGAGTGCAGTCAATGTCCATTTCATTTTCATTTTCAGAATCATCGGAACTCATTTTAATTTATTATTAACCAAATAACAACGAACTCCGCTTTACCGCCAATATTTCATTTTTATTGTACAGTTTATGCCGAAAGGTAAACGCTTCTGTGGCTATACAGCCACGAGAACGCAATGTGTACAACCCGGTCCCAATATCTGTGCACCTCGCTGGAATGTGGCGCCTCTCCCGCTTCCCCTGTCACCTCTCCGCGCACTCCCCGGTGCGACAGTACGGTTAGCATCTTCGTTGCCGCTACACGTCCCGATATTTTTGATATTTTCGCTTTATTATTGTTTTGTTTTTTAATGTTTATTGTTAAGTTTAGACTATTTACTGTTAAGGTTGGACTGGTTTGGTTGTTATTAAAATTGTTGTAGCTGTTAAACTGAAGTCATGTGAAGAACAATACACAGCGAATCAAGAAATTTAATCTTGAAAGTGCTCAAGTTTTTTGAATCGGAGAAAGCAAACAAACAGTACACCATACCTGTAGACCAAGTGGTGAAACGAACCTGTGCTGCAACTGGGATTACAAAGAGGACTCTAATGAAAATTAAAAATGAAGCCAAAGTACAACCACCTACTTCGCCGGGCGCTAGTCCGACTCTAAGTACTAGTAATAATTTAGAAACCCACCCAGAACCAAAATTATCGACACCGGGTAAGAAGCGTAAACAGTACAAAAAACGCATCGAAGTAGATGATTTTGAAATTTGCGCAGTACGAAATATCATCAACTTTGAAGAAAATTCTGGCAGCAGTTAAGAGAGACCTAAATTTTCAAGGTGGGAGAACATATTTAAGAAATATTTTAATTAACAAATTGGGCTACAAGTTCAAAAAGTGTAAAAATATCCGTTATGTATTGACACAAAAGCTGGACATCGCCGCATGGAGGGCTCGCTACCTACGCCGTATGAAAGAGAATAATGACCTTGGCGCTGATAAAAAACCGGTTACCTACCTGGACGAGACGTGGATCCATTCCCACTATACGGTCAGTAAATGCTGGCAAAATAATACCGACAGCAGTGTGAAGAAAAATTTAAATCCGGGTCAACGTTGGATTCTTGTACACGCTGGAGGAGAAAATGGATTTATTGAAGGTGCAGAATTACTTTATAAATGTAAAAGTAAAATCGGCGATTATCATAACGAGATGGACACAAACAATTTTTTAAAATGGCTCCGTGAAAAGCTTATACCAAATTTACCGCCGAACGGTATAGTTGTCATAGACAATGCACCCTACCATTCGACGCAGTCGGTGAAAGCGCCCACTAGTGCTGCTCTTAAAGCAGACACGCAAAATTGGCTACGTGAACACAATATTCCATTTAATGACAAAGAGGGAATTGTATCCCATTATACTGAGAACAAAGCCGCCGAAAAAATATGTCGTCGACGATTTGATGCGAGAGCATGGCCAAGAAGTTGTACGTCTGCCACCTTACAATTGTGACCTAAACCCTATCGAATATATATGGAACTTGGTAAAGCAAAGGGTGGCAGATAAAAACATTGACCAATCGGAAAAGAACATAGAACAACTTAGAAAAGATGCGATTAAGTCAATTACGCCAGCTGACTGGAAAAAAGAAGTGAATCACGTGGAGAGACTACAGCGAGAATACTGGGAAAAGGATCATCTAGCAGATGACAACATCACACAACTTTTAATATCACTAGGGGAAGACAGTTCGGCGAGTTCAGAAAGTGAGAGTGAGGAAGATACAATGTCAGGCATAGAGTCAATAATTTACAGTGACTGAGTTTAATAATAAATGTTTTTGTAATCAAAATTATTGTTTTTTAATAACAAACCCTTCATCAATAATAAATTGATTTGAAAAGGTTAGTAAATTTTTTTTACCTCCACATTTCTCGAAAAAACTTTTTCTCACACCGTACCCAGACCGCCGATATGACGTCACGAGGTCAGGTGCACAGATATTGTGACCGGGTTGTACGATAAAAAAATAAAATAAATAAATAAAATAAAATATATTTATTTCTTTAACAAAAGTGGTACATAGTTATATATTGGTGGTTGTGACCTTTTATTAAGTGAAGAACACCTGTATTAAAAGAACACGCTCTTCCATATCCATAAAGTAATCGTACCAAATAAACTTACACTAAAATATTTATCTTAAATATAGTATGGATTAGTTTGGTTAAATTAATAATAATATTAGTAATAGTTTTTAAAGTGTAGTGTGTGCGAGTGTGTGAGTGTATGAGGGTGTGTGAGAGGGTGTGTAAGGGGGTGTGTGCGTTAAGGTGCATGTGTGTAAATGTGGTGTTAAAATTGTAATTAAATTATATACATTAAGTTAAGTTAGCCCTACGAAGTTGAGTTTTGGGATCGATTAGTATAATCACTAACCAAAGTAATTAATTAACCGTTGTATTTTATTATATTATTATATTATTTTACTATCTTAAATAGATCTTCGGTTTCATCGTAATTTAACGTTTTGAGCCACTTAGTTATGCGTTTTTTGGATTCATAATTTGTTAACCTGTCGATATCCAGTGTTTTATTGATTAGATTGTATAAATAAGTTGCTTGCGTTTTATATTGTCGATGTGCAAATGTAGTCATAACACTTTTAGTCACTGCGACAGCGTGTTTTCTACGTTTTAACAAACAGGACGGGTAAGGGGTTACGGTTTTTACATTTTTATGTGTTTTTAGAATCGCAAACAGGATATAAAGCTTGCGTACTGTCAACAGACCACAATCCAGGTACAGTTTGTGAGTGGGATATAATCGTGGTTTAAAATATGCTATCTTTAGAAGGGCTCTCTGAGATCGTTCCACTTCTAGGAATTTTACTTTAGTAGCACCCCCCCAAATGGGAATACAATAGATAAGTATAGACTGCGCTAGTGCTATATATATTGAATTAAGTAAGGGTTTAGATGCCACATAACGCAGTTTTATAAAGATCCAGATTAATTTTCGAATCCTACTGGTGATTGCCTCCAGATGTGAGTGCCAAGATAAATGTTGATCCATATGAATGCCAAGATATTTAATTGACGAGGTTTTATCAATAGTAGGACAACAACAGTTGTCATCTAATACGTCACAACTGTACTCATGGACGTTTATTTTGAATTGGGGTGGTGGCTGGGTAGATTTATTTATAGTGTAGCATATATACTTTGTTTTTAAGGCGTTTAAGGTAAGGACTAGATACACGATAGATGAAAGAGTTCTAAATTCAAACAGCACACCGTTTCATACAACATTGCCGGTGCGCTCTTCGTTCCAAATTCAAAGAATGCGCCGGGAAGTGATTTTGGTTTTTCAGTCTACGTAAATATGATACTTCGCGTGTTCTTTATTCAAAAGTAATGATAATATTTCCGCGCATGTTTAAGAAAAGTATACTTTCTGCAAGTCAAAGTTAATTTTAACAATATATATAAAAAAAAACACTTTTATTCTCTTATAAATGTAACATTTTACACACTTAACCTAGTAACATAAGAAGTATAATATATATCTTTAGAATATAAAAAAATATATAATAATACGGGAAATAAAATACACACCTGAATAAAATAGAGGAATTTTCTCTTCCGTTCCAGTTAACTAATATAATTTTAGTTTTTTACAATGTGTGATAAAAAACGTTGTTGGCACGTACGTTGGTACTAAATCTTGCAAAGGGCAAGTTTTTGTTCTCTGAACCTCTTCCTGATGACTAGTCTTGGTATAATGATGGCTCTAACCAACCAATTCGATTGGTTTGTCGATTAATATCTTTTTTCCGCCCTTAGCAGTTAATATCATAAGTTTGGAAGTCAGTTTAACTCCTTGTATAGGTAGCATCACTCCTTTGTACGCCGCCCAGATGGTGGTCTTGGCACTCCAGACCACGCCCTTCTTGATCCACTGCCACCACGTCAACCCCGGGACTGGAATCATAATACATTACATTATTAGTGGTGGGCTAAGGGGCATGGAGGGGGCAGCTTGCCCCGGGCCTCTGGTCAGGGGGGGTGGAGCGGTAGCTCGCCCCGGGCCTCTATTCCTGGGGGCCTCCAAATCTCGAGAAGTTCTTCGCACTCTACCTGCTGGCTGCTGTGCTGAATGCTACATCATATATCCAAAGGGAAAAATGGAAAGCCATAAGACCCTTTATCTCGGGCTTCTCAAGTTGAAATTTGAATCTAATACTTCCTACAGAAGTCTGTGGCCCTGGTATTGCGTGCTGTCAAAACATCAAGCCTTTCACATAACGCGAAAATAAGTTATTGCGTATTACGTAATTAATTTCATACAAATTGGTTTACCATGAAAACCTATAGAGCACTACTAGTTGACTTAGAAACTTAACATTCTGTTCACAAGTAGGTTTTATAGAACACGTACAAGTGCAGGGAATAACCGATACATTATGGAGTAACTTAATTAGACCTCTTGGATACATATAGTTTAATGGATCGTACGGCTCAAGTTAGGTTGGTCTCTGTAACTGCATGCAGAAATAATTTGGTGAAGTGTGAGTTGGAGTCGCGTACAAAGTTACAGCACATGCTACAAGTACGGAACCCTAAAAACGTTTTGATGAAAAAGGTTCACAAAACCAGTAAGTTGAAGTGGCAGTGGGCAGGCCATATTTAGAAGAATGGAGCCAAGCGTAGCGTAGGCTGACCTCGTGCCCGCTGGACCGACGACCTGAAGGACGTTGCGGGGGGCGGCTGGCGTAATGTTGGTCTTCAATTGATCCGTCGTGTGAACACGTGAACGATTCATATAGTTGAACATATCATCATCTACACGTCTATATTCTAGACTAATCCACGTCTACTATTTGTTTCAAATGTTATTAGTCCTTTACCTTGTCTGTGCATCTCATTCACTCGCGTGGAAGCACGTGAACTTTGCTAACGCGCGCAAACATCAGATAGTATACTATCTAAATCTACTCTGTTTACATCTACACTATCTACACTAATATTGTATAGATGAGGTGTTTGTGAGTTTGTCTGGATGTAGGACGTGACCTCCGGATCCTGTTCTATAAATTGTTTTACTAAAACAAAGCTACAATATTAGAACGAGACCTGCCTGGAAGCACATACCTCCAAACGAAACAAGAAAATAAAAATGGCCAGACATACGTTAAATACCTACGATAAATATGAACAGGGTACCAAGTATAAACAAGCTATCGACTCGACATAGCTTCGATAAACAAACATTATTCCATAGCTCAGGCTCAGTTGGTAAGTTTATCTGTCAAATATATCGCATCGATGCTTACGTACTTGCTATGCTGCATATTACACTCAATAAGTTCTTAACGACAACTCTTATTGCAATACAATAAGGTTCATATTTGGTAGACAGATTCAATAGGATCACACAAACACTACAGACACGACTCCGCCCACGTTTAGCTTTGGGCCTTATTTTAGGAACACTCGTTACAATGCATTGGTAATAAAGAAAACTGCACCCATCCATCCATCAGCCCGTGTTCGTCCACTGCTGCATGAGCCTTTCCCAGATTTCGCCACTCATGGCGGTCCTCCGTCCTCCTCGTCCAGCCGCCCCCCGCAACGTCATCAGGTCGTCGGTCCAGCGATAATAACCCATTTCATACAAATACAATTTTATACATTTTTCGAAATTCCAAGTGGACGTCCAAGAGTCTTGGGATAATGAGCTAATGTACAACGTTTCATGTCCCGTGGTTAATTTGTCCAAGCCTAGAGTACGCAATAATAGTTGCAGTGTGATTGATAACTGACGAATCAGTCCTCCTCATCGTGTTTATCAGATAACGCATAAATGAAACCACATATTCTACCGACCCTACTGAACCACTTTTCCCAAGAATCATACCCGCGGACACCGTTAGTAGGGATGTCGATTCTTTCTAAAAAAGATCGAATTTTGAATCGTGGTGAAAAAATCGATCCGAAAAATATCGGTACTGAAAAGATCGATTCACAAAAATCGATTCAAAATCGGAACAGAAATTCACACAATAATTATTAGCGTTAATTAATTTTTATTTATGTTGGTAATCTAGGTAAAAATTCATAAGCGTTAATTTTTCCTGAGTTTATTGAATAATAATAAATTAGTTGTTTTCTCATAAATAAAACATTTATTAAAATATTTATTAAAGTTTTATTACTAAAGTAACTTAAAATGCACATATATAACATTATTATTATGTAACAATAATTCTGAGTCTCGATTATCTACTCCAACTTCCTATCTTCAAATGTAAGGCTCCTTATAAATAATAATTTTGAATTTTGGAATCAAATACTTGCTGGAAACGTAATTAAATGTAGGTACCCTTTTTAATTGTATTTCGGCCCCTCAGTGGGGTCGGCATCCGGCGAATGGAAAATAAAATTATGAATTAATGAAAAAACACTAACATGTATTGACATAATTAATTATAAACGTTTTAGAAAGGAGTTGTTAATACTTAATAGCTGTTGTAGTTGCTCCGAGTGCTCCGATCGTGAAATTATAAATAATATAATAAAATAACTGTAAATTTAGATTTCGTGTAAGTTTATTACAAATTGTCGTTTGTTAGGTAGTCAGGTTAGTCAGGTCAAGTCGTGTCGGTCTGTTAGTGTTGTTTATGCAGTCCATGTCCGTAATGATTTAATAATGATTGTTTTACTGTACGTATCATTAAATCATTTACACCTCCACTTACTGACATCGAATTAAGGACATGGGAGACATCATATATATGGTCACTTGGGGCTCATTATGGAGATGGACTGAATAAACAACACTAACAGACCGATACGACTTGACCTGACTAACCTGACTACCTAACAAACGACATGTATTATAAACTTACGTGAAATCTAAATTTACAGTTATTTTATAATAAAATCATATAGTAGTAAGTTAACCTACAGACAGACGGACAAACCTAAAATGTAAATAGTTAAATATATTTAAACTTACAGACAGACAAATATAGACATCATATATATGGTCACTTGGGGCTCATTATGGAGATGGACTGAATAAACAACACGACATCATATATATGGTCACTTGGGGCTCATTATGGAGATGGACTGAATAAACAACACTAACAGACCGACACGACTTGACCTGACTAACCTGACTACCTAACAAACGACATGTATTATAAACTTACGTGAAATCTAAATTTACAGTTATTTTATAATAAAATCATATAGTAGTAAGTTAACCTACAGACAGACGGACAAACCTAAAATGTAAATAGTTAAATATATTTAAACTTACAGACAGACAAATATAGACATCATATATATGGTCACTTGGGGCTCATTATGGAGATGGACTGAATAAACAACACTAACAGACCGACACGACTTGACCTGACTAACCTGACTACCTAACAAACGACATGTATTATAAACTTACGTGAAATCTAAATTTACAGTTATTTTATAATAAAATCATATAGTAGTAAGTTAACCTACAGACAGACGGACAAACCTAAAATGTAAATAGTTAAATATATTTAAACTTACAGACAGACAAATATAGACATCATATATATGGTCACTTGGGGCTCATTATGGAGATGGACTGAATAAACAACACGACATCATATATATGGTCACTTGGGGCTCATTATGGAGATGGACTGAATAAACAACACTAACAGACCGACACGACTTGACCTGACTAACCTGACTACCTAACAAACGACATGTATTATAAACTTACGTGAAATCTAAATTTACAGTTATTTTATAATAAAATCATATAGTAGTAAGTTAACCTACAGACAGACGGACAAACCTAAAATGTAAATAGTTAAATATATTTAAACTTACAGACAGACAAATATAGATATCATATATATGGTCACTTGGGGCTCATTATGGAGATGGACTGAATAAACAACACTAACAGACCGACACGACTTGACCTGACTAACCTGACTACTTGGCAAACGACAATTTGTAATAAACTTACACGAAATCTAAATTTACAGTTATTTTATAATAAAATCATATACCTAGTAGTAAGTTAACCTACAGACAGACGGACAAACCTAAAATGTAAATAGTTAAATATATTTAAACTTACAGACAGACAAATATAGACATCATAGTTTTTTGTACATATTTAATTTTAAGAGAACTTACAGACAGACATACAAGAAATTAAATTTAATTATTCATAAGATTCCTTAGTTTGTCTTTGCCAGATGTGTTGTATATATTTTATTTTTAAATGTCAATGTCAATATTTTTGTACTCAAGTGATACCGGGCCCAGCTAGGGCCCGAAATATTTCTTGAACATATTTTATTGTTTTTA
This sequence comes from Ypsolopha scabrella, assembly GCA_910592155.1. Classification (NCBI taxonomy): domain Eukaryota; kingdom Metazoa; phylum Arthropoda; class Insecta; order Lepidoptera; family Ypsolophidae; genus Ypsolopha; species Ypsolopha scabrella. The sequence continues at coordinate 19,608,406 of OU342986.1, forward strand.
ATTCCATTTATTTTATTCCACCGTTATATATTCTAAAATAACAAAAAACTTATAAGCTTTTACAGCACCTATATATTTTTAATTTATATATATTAAGCTATTTTTATATCGTTTTTATGACCGACTTCATTTTAAAAGCAACAGCTCTATCAAAAGTAACAGCTTTATTGCAGGTGTCAAAAATGTTAAGCGTCAAAAGTGAAGTAGTTATTATAAAAGAGAGAGATATCAAAAGTGACAGTTGTCATAAATTACAGATGTCAATTCAATTCAATTATTATTATGGAAAAGGCAGCCGGTGTCGACCATTCTGCCAGTATCACGTAATAGATTGTTAAATCATAAAACAAAAGGACACTGAAAAATGATAGATGTCCAAGTGACAGATGCCAAAGGCGATATTGCGTAATGAATTGTTAATTTTACAAACGTTATCCTGAGACATTAAAAAATTTCAAGTATTGATGTTTTGTCGAATTCATATTGATATTAAACTTTTCGGATTTTTCTTTTTTTTCCGTTTTAAATATGATTAAATTGAAAATTTTACGTGTAATGAGTGTGTAATGGTGTCCCTAGTGCGTTAGTTAATTATTAAATCTATTTGTTTTTATAAAAATTCTATTTTATTAAAATTTAGTTTCAGTTATTATGTAAGTACTTTCACCAAGTACTTTCACCAACGGTTCTAAAACAGCCTGTAGAATCCTCTTACTTTTTATCCTGTTCTAAATTCAAAATATTTATTTTCAGGCACGGACGCCGACGACGCCACTTCGAGACTTCTAAACGCAACTCTCAAATTAAACAAAACTGAAACTACCCCCACTCTAAACAAAGTTTATCAAATGCTCTACATTAGCGACATAAGTGTATATAACTAAACAAAACTCTTCAACAACTTTAATCATTCTAATCTTAATCTTATACGTAATTTAAACTTTGCCAACCATTTCGAACCTACGTCCTCTAATACTAAAGTAAACAATAATCTTCATGTTAACATTGTAGATAACCAGAAACTACCTGAAGATGCTAAACTTGTTGTGAATAAAGAAGATATGAATACAAAGAAAGTAAAAAGAAAAAGATCAGTTAGTGTAGTGCGCAGTGATGACAATCCGAGCAATACAAAGAGTAATAATAGTGCAGAAGTGACAACCATGGTGAATTCACAATCTGTGATGGAGAGAAGAAGAAAGCCTGGTGAAACGGGGTCTAGTGCTCCTTTACTCAACTATATCTTCGATACATATTCCAATACACATCAGCATCACAGTAGGAGTGAAAGGTGGGTACTATACAATTCTTAAATTTACTTTATTTCGTGGACTCTACAAAAATCAGACTCGAAAATTATTATCGTGTGAGTGAATTATTTAATTTCATTATTTTTTTAAAATGAGGTCTTTTGTTATTATAGTTATTAATCATAAGTTTTATAGAAAAATCCGCATCGAAAACTCTTAACGCCCTTAAAATAAGTGTATTACAAGCTGGTTTATAAGTAATTTCATAATTCGGAAGAGTTGATTTGTTTTGGACAAAGTAGATAAGTCAGTAGGACGAAGTAGATAAGTCCATGACCTACGATAGTAGACTAGCGCAACAGATGTTATAAAGCGGTAGATGTTAAAATTAAGATATTTCAAAGGTTACAGGTTTTTAAAAGTTTAATCACTCAGGTACTATGCATCTTTACAGTTTAAAATTATTACTTTAGTTGCTGAAGCTCTATTCTAAATTTCAGTGAAATTGGTTTAGATTCAGAGATTACTACCTGTAGCAAAGTGATAAACAACGTTTCCTCTGTAGTAAATAAGTGTACGGTGGAGGCAGTGCACTCACCCAGGGGGTTGGTGACGAAGACGCAGGGCACGCTGGGCTTGCTGGGCCCGTGTCGCGAGATGGCGCGGATGCGCACCTGGTAGGAGCTGTTGGGCACCAGGTTGTTGATGAAGATCCCGTCAGTATTGGCGGCCACGGGGCGCACCTTGTGCCAGGGGTGCGACTCGTTCTTGATCGCCACGAGGTAGTACAGGATGGGCCGGGAGCCGGAGGGCGGCCGGTCCCACGTCAGTACTGCGTCGTGCTGGGTCACTTGCACGGTGCTGCAGTTGATGGGCCGTCCAGGCCGTTCTGAGACAATCTACATCTGTATGTGTGTATCAGAGAGAGTGTGTGTGGACGGGTGTGTGAGTGTGAGTATGTCAAGACCACTTGAAAGCTTTACAGGAGCGTTGCATTTCATTTCATTTCCTGTTATTTATATCTGATCTTCAATAAAAACCATTACGTTAGGTGTATAATTCAAAGCTTTGCCGATTTCTTCTGTAATTGTAGTCTAACTTCATCAGTTGCATTCATTATTTTATGTTCGGTAGCTGTTTGTTTGGTTCAGATCACACCATTGCTTATATTATATTTAACTAGCTTTTGCCCGCGGCTCCGCCCGCGTCCAAGTTGTTGTAACTTCATCAGTTGCATTCATTATTTTATGTTCGGTAGCTGTTTGTTTGGTTCAGATCACACCATTGCTTATATTATATTTAACTAGCTTTTGCCTGCGGCTCCGCCCGCGTCGAAGAGATTTTCCTGAAACTAAGGAAAACAAAAGAATATGATCTTTTGAACGACTATATGCAACGGACACCATGTTTAACCAAGGCGCTAATAAAGACCAATCATAAGTCCAAACTCGAAGAGTCTGCTTTTGTCCGTTGAGGAGATCCCGTACCCACCTTCCAGTTCCATCATCAGACCCTGGTTACTATGTTTTACAAAAGTGCTAAGATGTGTATCAGGATCGTTGTTGATGGAAATCTGTAGTCATAGTATAATAATGTAGGCGCTGTATGCTGAAATACAGGCTAACAACCTACTCAGCAGCAGATGCTACATATGTGATACACAAAAATATGTTTGTTAAGCAGGGTTCTTTCTATATGTATAACTTGGGTTATGTACGTTTTCTTTTTAATTAAATAAGTTTATTTATTTATTTATTATATTAAACTGATACATATATACTGATTACAATGCTTATAAGCGAAACCGGTCGGGTGTATTAAGTTAAATTATAATCCTGTGGACAAGTACAAGTGTCTTATTTAACAAGATGTAACAAGATAAACTGATACAGTTTCCTCGTATGGAAAAACAACTGGTTTTATCACGTTTAACTAACCATTTGGTCAGGGTTCGCCGATAAAGCAGTTAAGCAGCGTTTTTTCTCCCGACATGGTTCACAAATACTGAATTTTCAAACTGAAAACTTACTTTTATATAGAAACATAGCCTCTTTACAATATATAATAAAATAATAAATAATAATTAATAAAATAATAATAATATAATATAATGTAGATCTAGATAGATGTAGATATAGAAGTGTAGATGTAGATAATACTTTCAAGTAGTATATGTATTTTATCACATTATGTTGTTAGCTCATAATATTGTATATGAACTTTAAACATCTACTACAAATAAAAACAATAAAAAGCTTCAAAGTGCTGAGCGTAAGTAAGTCCTCCGCACGGATAGGAAGACTTGGGCACCTCTTACATCAAGCTCGATAAGTGCTCGGTCTCACTCTGTCGATATACCTAAAGAGGGACGGAGAGTAGAATATCGAGAGAATGTAGAATGTCAGAGCTCGATATGGTCTACCAGGTCAGAGCCAGTCAGAGGTGCAGTTGAAGTAAGTCCTCCGCACGGATAGGAAGACTTGGGCACCTCTTACATCAAGCTCGATAAGTGCTCGGTCTCACTCTGTCGATATACCTAAAGAGGGACGGAGAGTAGAATATCGAGAGAATGTAGAATGTCAGAGCTCGATATGGTCTACCACATCAGAGCCAGTCAGAGGTGCAGTTGAAGTAAGTCCTCCGCACGGATAGGAAGACTTGGGCACCTCTTACATCAAGCTCGATAAGTGCTCGGTCTCACTCTGTCGATATACCTAAAGAGGGACGGAGAGTAGAATATCGAGAGAATGTAGAATGTCAGAGCTCGATATGGTCTACCAGGTCAGAGCCAGTCAGAGGTGCAGTTGAAGTAAGTCCTCCGCACGGATAGGAAGACTTGGGCACCTCTTACATCAAGCTCGATAAGTGCTCGGTCTCACTCTGTCGATATACCTAAGAGGGACGGAGAGTAGAATATCGAGAGAATGTAGAATGTCAGAGCTCGATATGGTCTACCAGGTCAGAGCCAGTCAGAGGTGCAGTTGAAGTAAATCCTCCGCACGGATAGGAAGACTTGGGCACCTCTTACATCAAGCTCGATAAGTGCTCGGTCTCACTCTGTCGATATACCTAAAGAGGGACGGAGAGTAGAATATCGAGAGAATGTAGAATGTCAGAGCTCGATATGGTCTACCAGGTCAGAGCCAGTCTGAGGTGCAGTTGAAGTAAGTCCTCCGCACGGATAGGAAGACTTGGGCACCTCTTACATCAAGCTCGATAAGTGCTCGGTCTCACTCTGTCGATATACCTAAAGAGGGACGGAGAGTAGAATATCGAGAGAATGTAGAATGTCAGAGCTCGATATGGTCTACCAGGTCAGAGCCAGTCAGAGGTGCAGTTGAAGTAAGTCCTCCGCACGGATAGGAAGACTTGGGCACCTCTTACATCAAGGGAGTTGATGCTCGTGATTGTTGGCACTTGGTGGAACTTTTGAAACATTTTTTTTTGATAAACACTTGTACTTGTCCACTTATTTATATTAATTTCCCTTACCGGTTTCGCTGTTAAAGCATTATCAAAGGTTTGTTTGGTTGTTTACGTACAATATATGAATCGCTTGGCATGCGGGTAGGGCAAACAAATTCTACAACAGAAACATTTGAGTATTTTAATTTCTTAATATAACGTTGTATAAAATACTCATAAGTTTCCATAGATACACTATCCTAAATATCCAACGTTGTGGCAAGGTTTGGCAATGGTAGAATTAGTTATGGGGTTGTCATATAACAAAAATAAAGTTAACACGGTAGAAGAAAGAAAAATATAAATATCTTAAAAACAAAAATAAGGATTCAATATGCTAAAATGTCAGTGAATGTTGATTTTTTTTTAAATAAAATAATTGTGTAATTGAGTGTCAAGTCAGATAAATGTCAAACGATTCAATCGTGTTTCATGTCAAATAAGAGCCAATGTCAAAATACAAAATGAGCTATTTAAAATATTGAAGCAGTGGTGAGTTATTAACGTCTAATTGTTTATTTAATATTTGGTTGACATTGGAATGGCATAATTTATTTATTTCGAGTGCTTCTAGGGCTGATAATTTTCTGCCTTTATCGCAAACATGAAGGGCTTTGAAATTTAATTTGGAGTCGAAAGTGTGGTTTTCACTGATAAGGTGTTCCGCGAAATTAGAATCAGTGCGGTTCAACCTCCAGCTCCTGACATGTTCGTCAACCCTTGTTTTGAAGGCCCTTCCAGTTTGTCCCACGTATTTCTTATAAAGGTGGAACCGATATATTAGTATTCGTTAAGATATTAGTAATATGGTGTATATTAGTGTATCAGTAATCCGACCAATTCTAATATCCTAATATTCCGGTATTAACTTAGCTCGGTGAATACCATATCGGTTGGAGAATATATATTACTCGGCAGTTGCAGTATTGGTTGGGTGAGAAATATCGGTCGAATACTATTCTAATCCAATGCGGGCGGGGCGAATGAGACAGAGTTCATCTGAACTGAGCGTTAAGTACGTATCGATGCTCGATTATTGACTTATTGTTAACGGTATAAGGACCATTTTGTATTGCATTTATATAAATAATGGCGTACAAGCAGCGGGATTTTTCAATTAGGTAAAACAATGCTATTTTCTTTGTCTTTTTTTTAGTTTTTATTAGTGTGTATTTATATTTCGCATATGTTAGTTTTGTTCCCATGATCTCTACAATTTTCTTTTATCTTCTATCTTTTGATCGCCGAGCGATCAAACTGAACTTAGCCCTAAGCATAAATCGTCGTGGTGACTAAAACGGAACACTCCTTCACAGTTTATTTATTTATTTTATTCATCGTTCGTTTTCGTTTCGGTACACAAATAGTTTGATACACAAATAGAAATTAAATATTTTATAAGATTCATATTCATTCATACATACAAAGTCCAAAGTGTCTAACTTGATGCGGTCTCCACTGTACTAGGAAATTGCTAAAATATAGTGATACGTATTACGTTTAACCGTCAACGATATCAGTATCAGTCATATTAACATATTAGTTTATATATCATATTAGTTTAAATATTATAATATTACTTGACGAATATATCCATATTCGCTAATACTAATATATATCGGTATTAACCCATCTTTAATTTCTTATCGCAATTGCTGCAGGAGAGTTCGTAAACAACCACATAACTAATTCTACCATTGCCAAACCTTGCCACAACGTTGGATATTTAGGATAGTGTATCTATGGAAACTTATGAGTATTTTATACAACGTTATATTAAGAAATTAAAATACTCAAATGTTTCTGTTGTAGAATTTGTTTGCCCTACCCGCATGCCAAGCGATTCATATATTGTACGTAAACAACCAAACAAACCTTTGATAATGCTTTAACAGCGAAACCGGTAAGGGAAATTAATATAAATAAGTGGACAAGTACAAGTGTTTATCAAACAAAAAATCTTACATCAAGCTCGATAAGTGCTCGGTCTCACTCTGTCGATATACCTAAAGAGGGACGGAGAGTAGAATATCGAGAGAATGTAGAATGTCAGAGCTCGATATGGTCTACCACATCAGAGCCAGTCAGAGGTGCAGTTGAAGTTCTGGAGTCTGAAGGTGCAATGTCACTCAGCACAGGGAGCCAATGAGTACCAATATTTCTCATATAATCTATTGTCGTAACATTATTAGAACTCGCGTGTTAGTGAATAACGTTTGTGAACTCACGTCTTGGTATTGTTGACTAGATGCCATTGAATTCCCGAGTGTCGTGTTTAGGTCGACGTCGACGCACCGTTTCAGTTTATAATTCTGTTGTTGGTTGTCTGTCGCTCAACAAATCTTCTTTGTTTACTTAACTTCTCTCCCACGCGGGCGGAGCTAGTCATTTAGGTATATAAGTAATGAAGTGATTACCTCTAGGTCTTCTCAGGTCGCACTTCGCCTCAATTATTTCATATTTAATTAATGCGGATGTGTATATTAGTGCCACGGAAAATAATATCCTGGAATATAAAAAAATATGAATTAATGCCGTATCACAGATATCGACAAAATATAGACGGACAGTTATATATTATGTCTACTACGATGTATACTAAAAATACATAAAAAGGGTTTGGTGGGTAGATCCTACAAACTTAAAATAAAACGTGCCCTGCCCTGAGGGCTCCGTACAGTGAGAGAATATAAAGTGTACATTGGAGACCGCATCAAGTTAGACACTTCGGACTTTGTACCTATCTTATATTCTTCTCTGTAGGGGCTACTGTCGTACTGCAAGTGTATAGCTTGATATGGTCTCCACGGTACGTATGTACCTACCTACTGTTTAAAATACAAACCGATGTCCTTCTCGAATCAACAAACAAGAGATTTTGCAGATTTTTCTTTCAATATTCCGTATCAGGGTACTTAATCGACGTACAGAATTATACGACGCACTAAAACTAAAATGAAAGCCTTCGGAATCGACTTTAATATATTCGTAAATTTCTTAAAAATAAGGCTTAACTTCCTCTATTCTGCGTAAAAACGAAAATTCAAACTGCGGAGAATATTGTTCACTTTTATACATAACAAACTTCAAGTTTATTGGGTTTAATGTGAATAAACGTGCAAAATTAGTGTAATGCATTTTTGTGGTTTTGAGTATTGTTTATTTGTGTCGTTAGGAGTTTAAATGAGTTGTGTAAGGTTCTTTACAAATATAAATCTTTCGATAAGAACGGTAATATAGCATTATCTTTTCACTTTTATCCCTAAACTACGACGAAACTGAAAAACTCCTTCATACTTCTGTGTAATTATATCATTTATTTAAAATTGTATGTATAAAATGAAATTATATAAAATTATAACCATATTTATTTATCTAATATATGTATGTATATGTTAATAGAAACTATCTTATTCCGTTGTATTGTTTGCAAGAAAATAAAATATTTATCTCAAATTAATCATAAACCACTCGAAAAATAATTAAATTACATATAAATTATTTTTAATTTTATAGTTTTCTAAGAGTGAAGTTTACTTGGTTTCGATTGTATGTTTGTTTCAACATATTTTGTCAAATATTGTATAACACAAAAACAAACATCAATATGTAATTGTCGGCGCAACTCATTATAATAGTTAACAAATGTGCACACTAATAAAGGTCCTCACGAATCAAGCTCGTCTTAGTTTGAGGACCGCCAGATAATCGTATAGATTAAATAAGTTTTCAATGTACCCACCTATTTTGTAGACATTTTATGTTTGCGATTTATTTAATGTTTGTTGTTTTTGAATAAAGTTATTTTTATCTTATCTTATATTTATTACACTACAACTTTAAATAAAAAATACCGTGTTTACGTTAACACAATAAACCTAAACAAATTGTATTGAGATGGATAAACACATTAACTTATAAGTGCATGCAAGTGCATCAAACTGTACGAAAACCAAGCGTGTCACAATTAACAATGAAAACGGTTGACACCTATTTGAATTTTAGAAGCAATTGTAAGACTTAAGACATAATACATAAGACTCAAAGTTGTAGGTTTTAGTCGGACTCAACTTCGACAAAAATCAGAGTTAGGGCACGCAATTAGGCACGCAAGGTAGGTCGACTTGAGGGGTCTACTACAATATATGTCTGTGGTACCGGTCCTCGGAAAGACAATTATCAAATATCTGAACAAGCTATGGAAGCTTTAAATAACTTTTATAGTAGTAAGGAGTTAATTTAATGTTGTGATTTTAACACTGACTCACAGTCCCTTCAAAATATGCTAACTAAGATGAGCAATTAGCTTCAATCTTACAAAATCAGAGTTAGGGCACGCAATTAGGCACGCAAGGTAGGTCGACTTGCTGGGTCTACTACAATATATGTCTGTGATACCGGTCCTCGGAAAGAGAATTATCAAATATCTGAACAAGCTATGGAAGCTTCAAATAACTTTTATAGTAGTAAGGAGTTAATTTAATGTTGTGATTTTAACACTGACTCACAGTCCCTTCAAAATATGCTAACTAAGATGAGCAATTAGCTTCAATCTTACAAAATCAGAGTTAGGGCACGCAATTAGGCACGCAAGGTAGGTCGACTTGAGGGGTCTACTACAATATATGTCTGTGGTACCGGTCCTCGGAAAGACAATTATCAAATATCTGAACAAGCTATGGAAGCTTTAAATAACTTTTATAGTAGTAAGGAGTTGATTTAATGTTGTGATTTTAACACTGACTCACAGTCCCTTCAAAATATGCTAACTAAGATGAGCAATTAGCTTCAATCTTACAAAATCAGAGTTAGGGCACGCAATTAGGCACGCAAGGTAGGTCGACTTGCTGGGTCTACTACAATATATGTCTGTGGTACCGGTCCTCGGAAAGACAATTATCAAATATCTGAACAAGCTATGGAAGCTTCAAATAACTTTTATAGTAGTAAGGAGTTAATTTAATGTTGTGATTTTAACACTGACTCACAGTCCCTTCAAAATATGCTAACTAAGATGAGCAATTAGCTTCAATCTTACAAAATCAGAGTTAGGGCACGCAATTAGGCACGCAAGGTAGGTCGACTTGCTGGGTCTACTACAATATATGTCTGTGATACCGGTCCTCGGAAAGAGAATTATCAAATATCTGAACAAGCTATGGAAGCTTTAAATAACTTTTATAGTAGTAAGGAGTTAATTTAATGTTGTGATTTTAACACTGACTCACAGTCCCTTCAAAATATGCTAACTAAGATGAGCAATTAGCTTCAATCTTACAAAATCAGAGTTAGGGCACGCAATTAGGCACGCAAGGTAGGTCGACTTGCTGGGTCTACTACAATATATGTCTGTGGTACCGGTCCTCGAAAAGACAATTATCAAATATCTGAACAAGCTATGGAAGCTTCAAATAACTTTTATAGTAGTAAGGAGTTGATTTAATGTTGTGATTTTAACACTGACTCACAGTCCCTTCAAAATATGCTAACTAAGATGAGCAATTAGCTTCAATCTTACAAAATCAGAGTTAGGGCACGCAATTAGGCACGCAAGGTAGGTCGACTTGCTGGGTCTACTACAATATATGTCTGTGGTACCGGTCCTCGGAAAGACAATTATCAAATATCTGAACAAGCTATGGAAGCTTTAAATAACTTTTATAGTAGTAAGGAGTTGATTTAATGTTGTGATTTTAACACTGACTCACAGTCCCTTCAAAATATGCTAACTAAGATGAGCAATTAGCTTCAATCTTACAAAATCAGAGTTAGGGCACGCAATTAGGCACGCAAGGTAGGTCGACTTGCTGGGTCTACTACAATATATGTCTGTGGTACCGGTCCTCGAAAAGACAATTATCAAATATCTGAACAAGCTATGGAAGCTTTAAATAACTTTTATAGTAGTAAGGAGTTGATTTAATGTTGTGATTTTAACACTGACTCACAGTCCCTTCAAAATATGCTAACTAAGATGAGCAATTAGCTTCAATCTTACAAAAATTTCTTGAGGCTTCAACAAGGCCAAGAGAAGAATGGCAAGAGCTTAATCCATGTGGTGCTGGTGGGTGTAAGTTGGGGAGTCTGGTGTTTTCTTTAATGTTTTGCGCTTCTCTTATCCCATCTGCAGCCCGATAACGCTTGATACAGTGCTCTGTCTCACTCTGTTGATTTAACTAAAGAGGGACAGACAGTGTTTATTGAGCTGTCAGAGCTCGATATGATCTACCATGTTAAAGATGCACAATCACAGCTATATCTTCACCTTGTCTTGGTAATGTTTTTGGTAACTTCTAAAATTCAAATGGTCATAGTGTAACTTTAAGAGCGCCTTTGTAAAAAATACTAAAGAAACCTTCTGTCGACCACTTACAACTCATAAATTAGAAAGATATAAAGCCGGTTATTTAAAGATTTGTATTCACAAAGCCGGTTTTGAACTTTTTAGATCACTTGATCCTAACTCGATGTATAGTAATTTGTTTAAAATAGTCTCAAATACAATACAATACAAATCATTTATTTCCACATAAAAATACACACAGTATCAATATTAAGAGTGAAATTTACCCTGAACTGAGACATTGCCCCGACTCCCAGAGTAGAGTTTGAAAACATTTTAAATTGACGTTTCAGCATGCCTAACATGGTTGCCAATTAAACACCATTTTAAACACCCTTTGACAGTAAATTCCATCATGGCGGCCGTTTAACACCTCATCTCCTTGAGGCTAACATGGCACCTCAATATTTTAATGCTTTGACAGGAGTTAGGGAAATACATGCGTGATCTTTTTTTTTTTAATTTTTTTCACCATTTTAAACACGTTATGACACTTGATTAAGATATTTTGGTCTTCGATCTATTGAGGTGGTGATAAAGGTAGTTTCGTGAGTTTTGATTGTATTTGTAGGTTATTTGGGATACAAATTATCTTTTTCTGACTTTTTACATAAAAAAGGTAGTTTGATAACTAGCCTCTTTACTAAGTATGCACATTAATTTTTAAAAAATGAACATCATAGGGTAAAACAAAGCTTTTATTTATTCATAAAATTCTTACATGGTTGATCAAGCTTCCATTGGGTTGCAACCTTCTTCTTCGAGTGAAAGCGTTGAATTTAAATAACATTTTTCCAATAGTTTGCCACTCCAAAAACGCAATTGCATGCAGTCATGGGTTCCCTCTTGGTGCATTGAGGATCACTTGGACATGTGGTCAGAAGATCAGGGGGTTGAGCTTCACATCCGCATAATGTGGCGGAATTCTCTCCTAATATCCGGGGGTCCTGTACCCGATAGAACGTTTAGTTTTTTGATTGGTGTTGGCTAAGAGCAACTGGTGACCAGGCAACAAGTCTCATTGAGTACAGTGTCTACTTGACGTGTATGTGCTGAGTTATTCCACACAGCGCAAGCATATTCAGCAACTGAGTAACTTAACAAATCACAATCCAACCAATATTTGTGTCAATGTTGCTAATCTGTCTGCATATATTGCTAATCTGTCTGTTTTTGATATTTCATGAATTGTGATAATTTGAATATTTATCCTACAGTATTTCATGAATTGATAACTTGGAAACTACAATTTCAATCATTATGTATCTTACGGCAAGCACTATGGTGGTACCGTTCGGACAAAAAATACTCACCATGCGCTCAGGGGTACCATGGGTCCTACACAAAAAATTCCCACCGTACCCCCTGTGGTATGGGGCAGTGGTACCGTGGGTCCGACATATTTATACTCGTATTACCTATTACAAAGACAACTTTTTGCCGTCTATCTCATTATACTTCATAATATAGGTTGCACTGTCCCTTCGAGTGTACTTTTTCAAATCGCACCATGTAGTCATCTACTGCTCTCCATCTATTACATGGCCCATGTTTAACCAAAAGACCCGCCAGCTTTCGCCACATTTCTTTAGGATCCTTTGCTCCAAGAGTTTCATCATAATCCCTGTTTGCAAATAGCCATGAAGTCAGCCTTATTTGGAAGTTCTTCTTTTTACACTTTATCTAGAAACGTAATAAAAATACAATAAGGTCTTTGACTGTATAAAATACCGTGGAATTTTTCAGAAAATTAATGTTTAGAACACATTTGCTTACTTTTTTAGAGATTTCATTAAGGTTAGATTAGGTTAATTTGCTAGCAAAGAATACCCTTCTACCGTTCGTTCGCTAGATGGACACAAATTTTAACAAATAGTCTTCTCTGAATGGCTTCAAACAATTAATCACAGCACAGATCATTAAATCATCATTTATACTAAGATATAATTAATTTGTGTCATTTGTGTATGGGACAAATTATCAGAAACAAAATCGGTGCTATCTTATCATATCCAAAAGTCATCCAAAGTAGGACGAAAACAAAAGTAAAGGTGATATTTCATTTTGTTGAGTAATAATACAAATCTACACATTTCTGTTGATACTATAAGAGAGTAATTTACTTACATTGAAATAGTTTTCATGTTGGTAGGATAATAATGTATTAAAAAAAACACATCAAATCGATTCAATTGTCCGATTCATTGCCAAATACTCTCTGACGGACTTGAGCGTTTTATTGCGGTGTTTATTTTGTCTACCCTAGCCACCATGTTACCAATAAGGAATAATATTGGTTTGAGTTTGGAGTGCATGTTCCGAATGGCGCTAACTGCACTAAAATTACCATCAAATCACTTACGCTGCACGGCCATCATTGACTCGGAATGACGATAATAGACGCGATAAATCGATTATGTCGTGACTCGGAACGCACTATTATACTTACGTTTTGTTTTTTCACAATATGACGGACATGGTTTTATTTAACAAAAACGAAATACATGAAACTTTAATAAACTAAATTATCTTACGAAATAAACTAAACCAAACTAACATACTACCAAAGACATTGTATAGTATAGAGAACAAGACTGTGCACTACGATACGAAGAACGAGCCGAGTGAGATGGGCGTTGGCAGTCGTTGCACCTTTTCTAACACGTTAGAAACTCAACAACACTATATAAGTTTATTGTATATATTATATACACTGGCAACTTGCCACGACTAGCGACAGCTATCTCGCTCGGCTCGTTTTTCGCTTGAAAATGGTATCACAATAATTACAACCTTATTTTAAGGAAATAAAATCTAGTTTAGTTGAGCAAAATTGGATAGTGCACAGTTTTGTTATTATACAATGTCTTTGCATACTATCCAGCAAGAATATAAAATATTGATAAATCATATTAGGTTTGGAAGCGTTTCAAAACGTGCGATCACAGTGCGAAATTTCACTCGTTTATAAGAAAGAGACAGATCTATATAGGAGAAAAAGAAAAAAAAAACTAAAATTACATTAAGTACATTAGTTTAGTTAAGGTCTTAGGAAATTTTTAGCAAATTTGTGTTTTGATTGTATAATACCTTATTTTACTTGCTTTTTTGGAGGTTCCATTTTGAAACAACTCTTTCCTCACATCACAAATACGACTTACAAATTGTGACTTTAACTTTAAAATTTTCAAAACGTTATTCTATTTTATCTTGCTATATTAAAAAGTCGCATAATAAGTTATTCCCCAGGCAAGAAGGTGATTTTTCAATATGTTGATTAATAAATAAGGCCAACACATGTAAATTTATACTTTATGACAGTAAAACACGATCATTAAAAACGTTTTTTAAATTGGTTGGATAACCACGTTTTAAAAAAAAAACGATTTAATTGTCCGATTAATCGAATGAATTTTCCTCAGTTTATATTCATCTGAGGAATTTTCAACTACTCTGTGACGGAGTTAAGCGTTTTATCGCGGTGTTAATTTTGTCTAACCCTGGCAACCATGTTACCAATATGGAATAATATGGGGTTGAGTTTGGTGTTGGGACTTTCGGTGTCGGGAGCTTCGATTTTTGGCCATCTTAGGCATGCTGGTGGGAATTGGGTGTCCCCAGGTTTTCGTAAATTAGAAATCAGTTAATACCCGTGTTTAATACAAATTGTACGATAAACAATCACACACAAATTAATGACATACATTTTTTTGACAGTGCCAAAAGTAATTTATAAAAATAATAAGTTCAAAGCGTGTTTTAAGTTTGTATGCCCATTAATTTACAACGTAATACATAAAATTACAAAATTTTGGTAGAAAAGCCTAATTGACACAAACAATGGTCGCAAAATGCCATATATCACATTTATTTAGTACTTTTTATGCAATTGTAAGAAAAACAATTATAAGTTGTGCATTTTGCACCGAGCTCGAAACGTTAATTCCTTAAGGCGAGGAATCAAATCAAAATATTTATGTTCGTAAAATAGATACATAAAGTATACTTTCTACAAGTCAAAGTTAATCTTTACAATGTATATCATTAGAATATAAAAAAATATATAATAATAATACGGGAAATATATAGAGAAATCTTGGAAAAATATATATATATATATACATAATGCAATGAACAAATAATTTGATAAATAAATATAAAAACTATTTAGGTTGGGCTACTTATTATACACCTTGTACGCGCTAAGATAGTGCGACGTCTGGGCGCGCCACTAACTGCGCCGCGGCCCGCTCTCTCTCTGCTCCGGTGACCGTCGCACGCGCCACACGCGTCTCGATTCGCGCAGGGCCTCGCCGCTCAAATAAATATTTCTTTGTGTACCACCAAAGACTATCACCGTGTGTGTGTGGTGAAGGGGTTATTCCCACACTCCAGCAGGAAGAGACCACCAACGCAGATCGTCGGCTCAACTCACCGCAAGTTTGCGGCAATTTTGGGGACAAAGAAACCAGCAACCAAGTAAGTCCACTCACGTTTCTCCTCCCTACCTCTGCCTCTCCATCTCTCCCAAATCCTCCGCCACACCTATCACTTTCGTGGCAACACACCTGCATAAAATAGAGAAATAAAGGAATAAAAATATTATATATACATAATGCAATGAACAAATGTGTTGAAGAATTAACTAAATAAACCATAAATAAAAATAATGCCTAACCATCCGCACCATTCGATTAGTATTGCTAAGAAGAAGAGAAAGAAACTTAGCAAACATGTCTTTTTCCAATTTTCTTTTTTACAATACAAAATCTTATTCTATACAATTTTTTTTATAACTACATAAAAAATATAAGACTGCAGGAATTATGTCACAAGAAAAAATGTATCTTAGTCAACCCGTCTCATATTGTCTATTACCTTTAACAACAAAGTCAGTTTACATATTAATTCATTTTAAGCCTTAAGAGGAATCATGGTATCAAAATATGCTAATTATGAATTAAAATTTTGATTAAAATTATTATTATTTATTTCACCATGCTTCGTTATCGTCCAAATAATTACTGATTTTATAATAAGCTTTTTTAAGTAGTCCCTGCATAGTTTAAACTTATTTTCAGGCAAACTAAGGACCTCCTGTGGAAGTTTATTATAAAATCTTATACCATGTCCTACAAAAGAGGTACCTACTTTGGCAAGTCTTAATTTTGGAAAAGCTAGCTTATGTTTGTTTCTGGTTTCAACAGAGTGGTGCACAGCAAGCATCGGGAAATTAAAAAAAAAAAATTCTGACATATCTAATAACTTGATAAATAAATTCACATGGGGCCGTAAATATATTAATTTCTTTGAACTTTTCGCCTAATGAATCTTGGTACCTCATGTTATAAATATACCGAATTGCTCTCTTTTGCAAAACAAAGACTGCTTCTATATCCGTGGCTCTACCCCACAAAATTATGCCATATGACATAATGCTGTGAAAGTAACTGAAATATACTAGTCTAGCAGTATCTTTATCAATAATCTGCGTTATGCGTCTAACAGCGTATGCGGCTGAACTAAGTCTACCACAGAGAGCTTCTATGTAGAGACCCCACTGAAGATGAGAGTCTATAGTAATACCTAAAAACTTAGTTTCGTTAACTAAAGGCAGCTTGGACCCCTGAAAAAATAAACTTACATCTACTTAAATTACATTCGTATTTTTTGCATTCAGAACTAAATTATTTGCAGTGAACCAATCAAGATTCAGGGAGAGAGTTGAATTCGCGTCATAAAGAATATCTTTATGTCGATTCACTTTAAAAATAAGTGACGTATCATCTACGAATAGAACTATCTCAGATAAGTCTTTGACTAAGTAAGGAAGGTCATTAATGTATATTAAAAACAATAAGGGCCCCAATATGGAGCCCTGCGGGACACCCGTTTTGACTAATGCTCTAGATGAGTTTACACAATTTATGCATACCTTTTGAATTCGGTCACTAAGGTATGACTTAAATAACGCTAAAGATTGACCCTGAACTCCATAGTGATCTAATTTACATAAAAGGGTTTCATGATTAACGCAATCAAAAGCTTTTGAGAGGTCACAAAATACACCGAACGTATCCTGCTTTGCTTCCCAAGTGTCAAATATGTGCTTGACTAAAGCAACTCCTGCATCAGTGGTTGACCCCCCTTTAGTGAATCCATATTGTTCAATGTGAAGCAACTTATTTAAATTATAATCATTGATTAAAAACAATTTTTTCGAAAATCTTACTAAATTCTGTTAAAACTGAGCCCGTTCTAATAGTTGAAAGCGTCTTCATTGTCGCCTGATTTAAAAAGAAGGATCAATTTACTAAACTTCATTAAATCAAGAAATACACCATCATCTACACATATAGTAAAGATTAAAGCTAAATATGGAGCTATTAAATCAATAACACAACTTACAACTTTAACAGATAGGCCCCATAAGTCCTCGGTTTTTTCCAAGTTAAGAGATTTAAATATTTTAATGACAGTTTGTGAATTGATAAACTTTTAATTTCAAATGGGCGCCTTAGGGGAGTGGAGTGAGAGGGACTTACTCCATACAAATATATCACGAACTAGCTTATGCCGTAAGGTCGCATGTGGCAAACCAGTAAATATCAGCTATTAAGCTACCTACCTTCATGAACCATCCATCACACACAAACCATGTCGGTTTAAAAGTGATGTCAAATTACTTATTTTAATTGAACGTATGGTTTGAAATTTATTACTATTAGTAACAATGCAAACTCAAACTCAAACTCAAATCATTTATTGCAATGTCATGCTGATAACAATCGCCTATTTACCACAGTGTTTCATCACTCAACTGACATTGTGGGGTAACAATGCGAAACAATTTTTAATATAACATTTTTTGACAGTCGAATATAACTGACAGAAAGCTTATATGTACAGTGGAGCCCGCATCAAGCTATTCGCATTGAGTATAAGCTGACCTCTCATTGTACGGGAAGCCTATACAATGAGGGGTCAGCTTATACTGAAAGTGTTTAGCTTGATGTGGGCTCCACTGTACATAAACAATAAGCGAAAATAAAAGTGTAAACAAGCGCTCCTTAGAAAAACCGTCGTGTTGCACTTTTTACTAGGATATTTGTTTCATTGTGTTACATCTAGTGGTGTTTATTTTTATTTCATTCGAATAGTGTCCTAATTCGAATAGTATCCTAATTCGAATAGTGTCCTCACAACTTGATACTCGTACGTAACGCAATACGTAGAATTTCTAGACGTATATTAGAGTACGAAATTGTTTTTCAGACAAACGGTTTCTTAATAAGGAATGCAAACACTTTAATTTAGTAGATTGATAAAATCCTTGAATTTTGATGTAAAATTTAACTGGTATGTTTTTTTTTCTTTTAAATGCGCTGAAATAAGAATTAAGTTAGTTTTTATTTTTACTGTAAACTCGTACTTTTGTGGTTAGAGCCTATTATGTTGACCAGGGTCACTACAGGGATAATAAAGAAAACCACATCCAAATCCGTAGAGTGGTTCTCGAGTTAAAAACGGTACACACATAAATACAGACAAACAAACATTCTAAGAATTACCTTGAGTACCATAACTAATAAAAATATGTTCATAAAGTTCAAAGAACTTTCAAGTACTTTATTACTACTCGTGTATAGTCGATTCTGAAGGCTTTAATTTTAGTTTTCCTGTGTCAAAACTTAAAGTTTTCTAAAGTGATATTGCTTCTGTTGTTATCAGTTTATCACTAAAGAACTATTAAGGAATGTAGAAAATTAAGTTTTAACAGCACTAAAACTAAAATTATTTGGCGGACAAATTAATAATTAATGATATTAGGTAAATATTGAGAAGTTAGTGTCGTACAGACATCATGGTGCAGAGTGAGCAGAACAACAAACATACATGATACTTCACTTACCAGACGAATGCCATGGTAAATAACCCCTAGAGTTGACTTCCTCGTAGATGTTCTGTATCAAAGAGAGCCGACACCAAGTGTTGTATTAGGTAAGTAACTGAGAAGTTAGTGTTGTACAGACATCACGGTGCAGAGTGAGCAGAACAACAAACATACATGATACTTCACTTACCAGACGAATGCCATGGTAAATAACCCCTAGAGTTGACTTCCTCGTAGATGTTCTGTATCAAAGAGAGCCGACACCAAGTGTTGTATTAGGTAAGTAACTGAGAAGTTAGTGTCGTACAGACATCACGGTGCAGAGTGAGCAGAACAACAAACATACATGATACTTCACTTACCAGACGAATGCCATGGTAAATAACCCCTAGAGTTGACTTCCTCGTAGATGTTCTGTATCAAAGAGAGCCGACACCAAGTGTTGTATTAGGTAAGTAACTGAGAAGTTAGTGTCGTACAGACATCACGGTGCAGAGTGAGCAGAACAACAAACATACATGATACTTCACTTACCAGACGAATGCCATGGTAAATAACCCCTAGAGTTGACTTCCTCGTAGATGTTCTGTATCAAAGAGAGCCGACACCAAGTGTTGTATTAGGTAAGTAACTGAGAAGTTAGTGTTGTACAGACATCACGGTGCAGAGTGAGCAGAACAACAAACATACATGATACTTCACTTACCAGACGAATGCCATGGTAAATAACCCCTAGAGTTGACTTCCTCGTAGATGTTCTGTATCAAAGAGAGCCGACACCAAGTGTTGTATTAGGTAAGTAACTGAGAAGTTAGTGTCGTACAGACATCACGGTGCAGAGTGAGCAGAACAACAAACATACATGATACTTCACTTACCAGACGAATGCCATGGTAAATAACCCCTAGAGTTGACTTCCTCGTAGATGTTCTGTATCAAAGAGAGCCGACACCAAGTGTTGTATTAGGTAAGTAACTGAGAAGTTAGTGTTGTACAGACATCACGGTGCAGAGTGAGCAGAACAACAAACATACATGATACTTCACTTACCAGACGAATGCCATGGTAAATAACCCCTAGAGTTGACTTCCTCGTAGATGTTCTGTATCAAAGAGAGCCGACACCAAGTGTTGTATTAGGTAAGTAACTGAGAAGTTAGTGTTGTACAGACATCACGGTGCAGAGTGAGCAGAACAACAAACATACATGATACTTCACTTACCAGACGAATGCCATGGTAAATAACCCCTAGAGTTGACTTCCTCGTAGATGTTCTGTATCAAAGAGAGCCGACACCAAGTGTTGTATTAGGTAAGTAACTGAGAAGTTAGTGTCGTACAGACATCACGGTGCAGAGTGAGCAGAACAACAAACATACATGATACTTCACTTACCAGACGAATGCCATGGTAAATAACCCCTAGAGTTGACTTCCTCGTAGATGTTCTGTATCAAAGAGAGCCGACACCAAGTGTTGTATTAGGTAAGTAACTGAGAAGTTAGTGTCGTACAGACATCACGGTGCAGAGTGAGCAGAACAACAAACATACATGATACTTCACTTACCAGACGAATGCCATGGTAAATAACCCCTAGAGTTGACTTCCTCGTAGATGTTCTGTATCAAAGAGAGCCGACACCAAGTGTTGTATTAGGTAAGTAACTGAGAAGTTAGTGTTGTACAGACATCACGGTGCAGAGTGAGCAGAACAACAAACATACATGATACTTCACTTACCAGACGAATGCCATGGTAAATAACCCCTAGAGTTGACTTCCTCGTAGATGTTCTGTATCAAAGAGAGCCGACACCAAGTGTTGTATTAGGTAAGTAACTGAGAAGTTAGTGTCGTACAGACATCACGGTGCAGAGTGAGCAGAACAACAAACATACATGATACTTCACTTACCAGACGAATGCCATGGTAAATAACCCCTAGAGTTGACTTCCTCGTAGATGTTCTGTATCAAAGAGAGCCGACACCAAGTGTTGTATTAGGTAAGTAACTGAGAAGTTAGTGTTGTACAGACATCACGGTGCAGAGTGAGCAGAACAACAAACATACATGATACTTCACTTACCAGACGAATGCCATGGTAAATAACCCCTAGAGTTGACTTCCTCGTAGATGTTCTGTATCAAAGAGAGCCGACACCAAGTGTTGTATTAGGTAAGTAACTGAGAAGTTAGTGTCGTACAGACATCACGGTGCAGAGTGAGCAGAACAACAAACATACATGATACTTCACTTACCAGACGAATGCCATGGTAAATAACCCCTAGAGTTGACTTCCTCGTAGATGTTCTGTATCAAAGAGAGCCGACACCAAGTGTTGTATTAGGTAAGTAACTGAGAAGTTAGTGTCGTACAGACATCACGGTGCAGAGTGAGCAGAACAACAAACATACATGATACTTCACTTACCAGACGAATGCCATGGTAAATAACCCCTAGAGTTGACTTCCTCGTAGATGTTCTGTATCAAAGAGAGCCGACACCAAGTGTTGTATTAGGTAAGTAACTGAGAAGTTAGTGTCGTACAGACATCACGGTGCAGAGTGAGCAGAACAACAAACATACATGATACTTCACTTACCAGACGAATGCCATGGTAAATAACCCCTAGAGTTGACTTCCTCGTAGATGTTCTGTATCAAAGAGAGCCGACACCAAGTGTTGTATTAGGTAAGTAACTGAGAAGTTAGTGTCGTACAGACATCACGGTGCAGAGTGAGCAGAACAACAAACATACATGATACTTCACTTACCAGACGAATGCCATGGTAAATAACCCCTAGAGTTGACTTCCTCGTAGATGTTCTGTATCAAAGAGAGCCGACACCAAGTGTTGTATTAGGTAAGTAACTGAGAAGTTAGTGTTGTACAGACATCACGGTGCAGAGTGAGCAGAACAACAAACATACATGATACTTCACTTACCAGACGAATGCCATGGTAAATAACCCCTAGAGTTGACTTCCTCGTAGATGTTCTGTATCAAAGAGAGCCGACACCAAGTGTTGTATTAGGTAAGTAACTGAGAAGTTAGTGTCGTACAGACATCACGGTGCAGAGTGAGCAGAACAACAAACATACATGATACTTCACTTACCAGACGAATGCCATGGTAAATAACCCCTAGAGTTGACTTCCTCGTAGATGTTCTGTATCAAAGAGAGCCGACACCAAGTGTTGTATTAGGTAAGTAACTGAGAAGTTAGTGTCGTACAGACATCACGGTGCAGAGTGAGCAGAACAACAAACATACATGATACTTCACTTACCAGACGAATGCCATGGTAAATAACCCCTAGAGTTGACTTCCTCGTAGATGTTCTGTATCAAAGAGAGCCGACACCAAGTGTTGTATTAGGTAAGTAACTGAGAAGTTAGTGTCGTACAGACATCACGGTGCAGAGTGAGCAGAACAACAAACATACATGATACTTCACTTACCAGACGAATGCCATGGTAAATAACCCCTAGAGTTGACTTCCTCGTAGATGTTCTGTATCAAAGAGAGCCGACACCAAGTGTTGTATTAGGTAAGTAACTGAGAAGTTAGTGTCGTACAGACATCACGGTGCAGAGTGAGCAGAACAACAAACATACATGATACTTCACTTACCAGACGAATGCCATGGTAAATAACCCCTAGAGTTGACTTCCTCGTAGATGTTCTGTATCAAAGAGAGCCGACACCAAGTGTTGTATTAGGTAAGTAACTGAGAAGTTAGTGTCGTACAGACATCACGGTGCAGAGTGAGCAGAACAACAAACATACATGATACTTCACTTACCAGACGAATGCCATGGTAAATAACCCCTAGAGTTGACTTCCTCGTAGATGTTCTGTATCAAAGAGAGCCGACACCAAGTGTTGTATTAGGTAAGTAACTGAGAAGTTAGTGTCGTACAGACATCACGGTGCAGAGTGAGCAGAACAACAAACATACATGATACTTCACTTACCAGACGAATGCCATGGTAAATAACCCCTAGAGTTGACTTCCTCGTAGATGTTCTGTATCAAAGAGAGCCGACACCAAGTGTTGTATTAGGTAAGTAACTGAGAAGTTAGTGTTGTACAGACATCACGGTGCAGAGTGAGCAGAACAACAAACATACATGATACTTCACTTACCAGACGAATGCCATGGTAAATAACCCCTAGAGTTGACTTCCTCGTAGATGTTCTGTATCAAAGAGAGCCGACACCAAGTGTTGTATTAGGTAAGTAACTGAGAAGTTAGTGTTGTACAGACATCACGGTGCAGAGTGAGCAGAACAACAAACATACATGATACTTCACTTACCAGACGAATGCCATGGTAAATAACCCCTAGAGTTGACTTCCTCGTAGATGTTCTGTATCAAAGAGAGCCGACACCAAGTGTTGTATTAGGTAAGTAACTGAGAAGTTAGTGTCGTACAGACATCACGGTGCAGAGTGAGCAGAACAACAAACATACATGATACTTCACTTACCAGACGAATGCCATGGTAAATAACCCCTAGAGTTGACTTCCTCGTAGATGTTCTGTATCAAAGAGAGCCGACACCAAGTGTTGTATTAGGTAAGTAACTGAGAAGTTAGTGTTGTACAGACATCACGGTGCAGAGTGAGCAGAACAACAAACATACATGATACTTCACTTACCAGACGAATGCCATGGTAAATAACCCCTAGAGTTGACTTCCTCGTAGATGTTCTGTATCAAAGAGAGCCGACACCAAGTGTTGTATTAGGTAAGTAACTGAGAAGTTAGTGTTGTACAGACATCACGGTGCAGAGTGAGCAGAACAACAAACATACATGATACTTCACTTACCAGACGAATGCCATGGTAAATAACCCCTAGAGTTGACTTCCTCGTAGATGTTCTGTATCAAAGAGAGCCGACACCAAGTGTTGTATTAGGTAAGTAACTGAGAAGTTAGTGTCGTACAGACATCACGGTGCAGAGTGAGCAGAACAACAAACATACATGATACTTCACTTACCAGACGAATGCCATGGTAAATAACCCCTAGAGTTGACTTCCTCGTAGATGTTCTGTATCAAAGAGAGCCGACACCAAGTGTTGTATTAGGTAAGTAACTGAGAAGTTAGTGTCGTACAGACATCACGGTGCAGAGTGAGCAGAACAACAAACATACATGATACTTCACTTACCAGACGAATGCCATGGTAAATAACCCCTAGAGTTGACTTCCTCGTAGATGTTCTGTATCAAAGAGAGCCGACACCAAGTGTTGTATTAGGTAAGTAACTGAGAAGTTAGTGTCGTACAGACATCACGGTGCAGAGTGAGCAGAACAACAAACATACATGATACTTCACTTACCAGACGAATGCCATGGTAAATAACCCCTAGAGTTGACTTCCTCGTAGATGTTCTGTATCAAAGAGAGCCGACACCAAGTGTTGTATTAGGTAAGTAACTGAGAAGTTAGTGTCGTACAGACATCACGGTGCAGAGTGAGCAGAACAACAAACATACATGATACTTCACTTACCAGACGAATGCCATGGTAAATAACCCCTAGAGTTGACTTCCTCGTAGATGTTCTGTATCAAAGAGAGCCGACACCAAGTGTTGTATTAGGTAAGTAACTGAGAAGTTAGTGTCGTACAGACATCACGGTGCAGAGTGAGCAGAACAACAAACATACATGATACTTCACTTACCAGACGAATGCCATGGTAAATAACCCCTAGAGTTGACTTCCTCGTAGATGTTCTGTATCAAAGAGAGCCGACACCAAGTGTTGTATTAGGTAAGTAACTGAGAAGTTAGTGTCGTACAGACATCACGGTGCAGAGTGAGCAGAACAACAAACATACATGATACTTCACTTACCAGACGAATGCCATGGTAAATAACCCCTAGAGTTGACTTCCTCGTAGATGTTCTGTATCAAAGAGAGCCGACACCAAGTGTTGTATTAGGTAAGTAACTGAGAAGTTAGTGTCGTACAGACATCACGGTGCAGAGTGAGCAGAACAACAAACATACATGATACTTCACTTACCAGACGAATGCCATGGTAAATAACCCCTAGAGTTGACTTCCTCGTAGATGTTCTGTATCAAAGAGAGCCGACACCAAGTGTTGTATTAGGTAAGTAACTGAGAAGTTAGTGTCGTACAGACATCACGGTGCAGAGTGAGCAGAACAACAAACATACATGATACTTCACTTACCAGACGAATGCCATGGTAAATAACCCCTAGAGTTGACTTCCTCGTAGATGTTCTGTATCAAAGAGAGCCGACACCAAGTGTTGTATTAGGTAAGTAACTGAGAAGTTAGTGTCGTACAGACATCACGGTGCAGAGTGAGCAGAACAACAAACATACATGATACTTCACTTACCAGACGAATGCCATGGTAAATAACCCCTAGAGTTGACTTCCTCGTAGATGTTCTGTATCAAAGAGAGCCGACACCAAGTGTTGTATTAGGTAAGTAACTGAGAAGTTAGTGTCGTACAGACATCACGGTGCAGAGTGAGCAGAACAACAAACATACATGATACTTCACTTACCAGACGAATGCCATGGTAAATAACCCCTAGAGTTGACTTCCTCGTAGATGTTCTGTATCAAAGAGAGCCGACACCAAGTGTTGTATTAGGTAAGTAACTGAGAAGTTAGTGTCGTACAGACATCACGGTGCAGAGTGAGCAGAACAACAAACATACATGATACTTCACTTACCAGACGAATGCCATGGTAAATAACCCCTAGAGTTGACTTCCTCGTAGATGTTCTGTATCAAAGAGAGCCGACACCAAGTGTTGTATTAGGTAAGTAACTGAGAAGTTAGTGTCGTACAGACATCACGGTGCAGAGTGAGCAGAACAACAAACATACATGATACTTCACTTACCAGACGAATGCCATGGTAAATAACCCCTAGAGTTGACTTCCTCGTAGATGTTCTGTATCAAAGAGAGCCGACACCAAGTGTTGTATTAGGTAAGTAACTGAGAAGTTAGTGTCGTACAGACATCACGGTGCAGAGTGAGCAGAACAACAAACATACATGATACTTCACTTACCAGACGAATGCCATGGTAAATAACCCCTAGAGTTGACTTCCTCGTAGATGTTCTGTATCAAAGAGAGCCGACACCAAGTGTTGTATTAGGTAAGTAACTGAGAAGTTAGTGTCGTACAGACATCACGGTGCAGAGTGAGCAGAACAACAAACATACATGATACTTCACTTACCAGACGAATGCCATGGTAAATAACCCCTAGAGTTGACTTCCTCGTAGATGTTCTGTATCAAAGAGAGCCGACACCAAGTGTTGTATTAGGTAAGTAACTGAGAAGTTAGTGTCGTACAGACATCACGGTGCAGAGTGAGCAGAACAACAAACATACATGATACTTCACTTACCAGACGAATGCCATGGTAAATAACCCCTAGAGTTGACTTCCTCGTAGATGTTCTGTATCAAAGAGAGCCGACACCAAGTGTTGTATTAGGTAAGTAACTGAGAAGTTAGTGTCGTACAGACATCACGGTGCAGAGTGAGCAGAACAACAAACATACATGATACTTCACTTACCAGACGAATGCCATGGTAAATAACCCCTAGAGTTGACTTCCTCGTAGATGTTCTGTATCAAAGAGAGCCGACACCAAGTGTTGTATTAGGTAAGTAACTGAGAAGTTAGTGTCGTACAGACATCACGGTGCAGAGTGAGCAGAACAACAAACATACATGATACTTCACTTACCAGACGAATGCCATGGTAAATAACCCCTAGAGTTGACTTCCTCGTAGATGTTCTGTATCAAAGAGAGCCGACACCAAGTGTTGTATTAGGTAAGTAACTGAGAAGTTAGTGTCGTACAGACATCACGGTGCAGAGTGAGCAGAACAACAAACATACATGATACTTCACTTACCAGACGAATGCCATGGTAAATAACCCCTAGAGTTGACTTCCTCGTAGATGTTCTGTATCAAAGAGAGCCGACACCAAGTGTTGTATTAGGTAAGTAACTGAGAAGTTAGTGTCGTACAGACATCACGGTGCAGAGTGAGCAGAACAACAAACATACATGATACTTCACTTACCAGACGAATGCCATGGTAAATAACCCCTAGAGTTGACTTCCTCGTAGATGTTCTGTATCAAAGAGAGCCGACACCAAGTGTTGTATTAGGTAAGTAACTGAGAAGTTAGTGTCGTACAGACATCACGGTGCAGAGTGAGCAGAACAACAAACATACATGATACTTCACTTACCAGACGAATGCCATGGTAAATAACCCCTAGAGTTGACTTCCTCGTAGATGTTCTGTATCAAAGAGAGCCGACACCAAGTGTTGTATTAGGTAAGTAACTGAGAAGTTAGTGTTGTACAGACATCACGGTGCAGAGTGAGCAGAACAACAAACATACATGATACTTCACTTACCAGACGAATGCCATGGTAAATAACCCCTAGAGTTGACTTCCTCGTAGATGTTCTGTATCAAAGAGAGCCGACACCAAGTGTTGTATTAGGTAAGTAACTGAGAAGTTAGTGTTGTACAGACATCACGGTGCAGAGTGAGCAGAACAACAAACATACATGATACTTCACTTACCAGACGAATGCCATGGTAAATAACCCCTAGAGTTGACTTCCTCGTAGATGTTCTGTATCAAAGAGAGCCGACACCAAGTGTTGTATTAGGTAAGTAACTGAGAAGTTAGTGTCGTACAGACATCACGGTGCAGAGTGAGCAGAACAACAAACATACATGATACTTCACTTACCAGACGAATGCCATGGTAAATAACCCCTAGAGTTGACTTCCTCGTAGATGTTCTGTATCAAAGAGAGCCGACACCAAGTGTTGTATTAGGTAAGTAACTGAGAAGTTAGTGTTGTACAGACATCACGGTGCAGAGTGAGCAGAACAACAAACATACATGATACTTCACTTACCAGACGAATGCCATGGTAAATAACCCCTAGAGTTGACTTCCTCGTAGATGTTCTGTATCAAAGAGAGCCGACACCAAGTGTTGTATTAGGTAAGTAACTGAGAAGTTAGTGTTGTACAGACATCACGGTGCAGAGTGAGCAGAACAACAAACATACATGATACTTCACTTACCAGACGAATGCCATGGTAAATAACCCCTAGAGTTGACTTCCTCGTAGATGTTCTGTATCAAAGAGAGCCGACACCAAGTGTTGTATTAGGTAAGTAACTGAGAAGTTAGTGTCGTACAGACATCACGGTGCAGAGTGAGCAGAACAACAAACATACATGATACTTCACTTACCAGACGAATGCCATGGTAAATAACCCCTAGAGTTGACTTCCTCGTAGATGTTCTGTATCAAAGAGAGCCGACACCAAGTGTTGTATTAGGTAAGTAACTGAGAAGTTAGTGTCGTACAGACATCACGGTGCAGAGTGAGCAGAACAACAAACATACATGATACTTCACTTACCAGACGAATGCCATGGTAAATAACCCCTAGAGTTGACTTCCTCGTAGATGTTCTGTATCAAAGAGAGCCGACACCAAGTGTTGTATTAGGTAAGTAACTGAGAAGTTAGTGTCGTACAGACATCACGGTGCAGAGTGAGCAGAACAACAAACATACATGATACTTCACTTACCAGACGAATGCCATGGTAAATAACCCCTAGAGTTGACTTCCTCGTAGATGTTCTGTATCAAAGAGAGCCGACACCAAGTGTTGTATTAGGTAAGTAACTGAGAAGTTAGTGTCGTACAGACATCACGGTGCAGAGTGAGCAGAACAACAAACATACATGATACTTCACTTACCAGACGAATGCCATGGTAAATAACCCCTAGAGTTGACTTCCTCGTAGATGTTCTGTATCAAAGAGAGCCGATACCAAGTGTTGTATTAGGTAAGTAACTGAGAAGTTAGTGTCGTACAGACATCACGGTGCAGAGTGAGCAGAACAACAAACATACATGATACTTCACTTACCAGACGAATGCCATGGTAAATAACCCCTAGAGTTGACTTCCTCGTAGATGTTCTGTATCAAAGAGAGCCGACACCAAGTGTTGTATTAGGTAAGTAACTGAGAAGTTAGTGTCGTACAGACATCACGGTGCAGAGTGAGCAGAACAACAAACATACATGATACTTCACTTACCAGACGAATGCCATGGTAAATAACCCCTAGAGTTGACTTCCTCGTAGATGTTCTGTATCAAAGAGAGCCGACACCAAGTGTTGTATTAGGTAAGTAACTGAGAAGTTAGTGTCGTACAGACATCACGGTGCAGAGTGAGCAGAACAACAAACATACATGATACTTCACTTACCAGACGAATGCCATGGTAAATAACCCCTAGAGTTGACTTCCTCGTAGATGTTCTGTATCAAAGAGAGCCGACACCAAGTGTTGTATTAGGTAAGTAACTGAGAAGTTAGTGTCGTACAGACATCACGGTGCAGAGTGAGCAGAACAACAAACATACATGATACTTCACTTACCAGACGAATGCCATGGTAAATAACCCCTAGAGTTGACTTCCTCGTAGATGTTCTGTATCAAAGAGAGCCGACACCAAGTGTTGTATTAGGTAAGTAACTGAGAAGTTAGTGTCGTACAGACATCACGGTGCAGAGTGAGCAGAACAACAAACATACATGATACTTCACTTACCAGACGAATGCCATGGTAAATAACCCCTAGAGTTGACTTCCTCGTAGATGTTCTGTATCAAAGAGAGCCGACACCAAGTGTTGTATTAGGTAAGTAACTGAGAAGTTAGTGTCGTACAGACATCACGGTGCAGAGTGAGCAGAACAACAAACATACATGATACTTCACTTACCAGACGAATGCCATGGTAAATAACCCCTAGAGTTGACTTCCTCGTAGATGTTCTGTATCAAAGAGAGCCGACACCAAGTGTTGTATTAGGTAAGTAACTGAGAAGGTAGTGTCGTACAGACATCACGGTGCAGAGTGAGCAGAACAACAAACATACATGATACTTCACTTACCAGACGAATGCCATGGTAAATAACCCCTAGAGTTGACTTCCTCGTAGATGTTCTGTATCAAAGAGAGCCGACACCAAGTGTTGTATTAGGTAAGTAACTGAGAAGTTAGTGTCGTACAGACATCACGGTGCAGAGTGAGCAGAACAACAAACATACATGATACTTCACTTACCAGACGAATGCCATGGTAAATAACCCCTAGAGTTGACTTCCTCGTAGATGTTCTGTATCAAAGAGAGCCGACACCAAGTGTTGTATTAGGTAAGTAACTGAGAAGTTAGTGTCGTACAGACATCACGGTGCAGAGTGAGCAGAACAACAAACATACATGATACTTCACTTACCAGACGAATGCCATGGTAAATAACCCCTAGAGTTGACTTCCTCGTAGATGTTCTGTATCAAAGAGAGCCGACACCAAGTGTTGTATTAGGTAAGTAACTGAGAAGTTAGTGTCGTACAGACATCACGGTGCAGAGTGAGCAGAACAACAAACATACATGATACTTCACTTACCAGACGAATGCCATGGTAAATAACCCCTAGAGTTGACTTCCTCGTAGATGTTCTGTATCAAAGAGAGCCGACACCAAGTGTTGTATTAGGTAAGTAACTGAGAAGTTAGTGTCGTACAGACATAATAATAATAATAATAAAAATTCTTTATTGCACTAAAAATATTGTACACGAGGCGAACTTAATGCTATTTAGCATTGTCTTCCAGTTAACCTTTGGTGGTGTGGATCATTATTGGGTAGTGCCGGTAAATGTGTTGGTCGTAGACAAAAGCTAAAATCTATAGGGACGGGGGCATTAAAATATTCCAATTACATATCTACATAATCTAGATAATAATAAACATCATATACTTACTATAAAAAATAAATAATAAAAATAAATAAATATTATTTATAATGAGTGACATGCAATTAGGAGACAGGTTCAGAATTCATACGAAGACTGAGAAGGCAGGTTATTTATTTTGTAAATCTAAAAAGTGCTGATGGACTCTATTTTTAAAGATGGCTATTGATGGACTCTCTCGAATGGCGAGCGGTAAACTATTCCAAACACGTATTGCGGAAACTGTAAAAGAATTTGTAAACATGTTTGTTTTATGTGTCGGGGTACGCAAAAGTAAATGGGTCTCTGTACGATGGAGGCGGCCAAGGGAATCAAGGGAAACGAATCTTTCTTTCAGGTAAGCGGGGGAGAGGGGATCATTGAGGACGTTCCAAAGAAGCGTTAGAATGTGAGCGTTACGGCGATTTCGGATATTAAGCCATTTAAGATCAAAACGGGATTGCGACACATGGTCGTACTTACGGAGGCCAAAAATGTACCGTATGAATAAATTAAGGAGACGATCAAGCTTATTTAGCAATCCTTCAGTGAGGTCAGGGTAACAGACATCGGCATAGTCTAGGATGGGGAGCAAGAGTGAATTAACTAGCATGATCTTAGCAGAATACGGTAAAAATCTTTGCATGCGGTGACATCACGGTGCAGAGTGAGCAGAACAACAAACATACATGATACTTCACTTACCAGACGAATGCCATGGTAAATAACCCCTAGAGTTGACTTCCTCGTAGATGTTCTGTATCAAAGAGAGCCGACACCAAGTGTTGTATTAGGTAAGTAACTGAGAAGTTAGTGTCGTACAGACATCACGGTGCAGAGTGAGCAGAACAACAAACATACATGATACTTCACTTACCAGACGAATGCCATGGTAAATAACCCCTAGAGTTGACTTCCTCGTAGATGTTCTGTATCAAAGAGAGCCGACACCAAGTGTTGTATTAGGTAAGTAACTGAGAAGTTAGTGTCGTACAGACATCACGGTGCAGAGTGAGCAGAACAACAAACATACATGATACTTCACTTACCAGACGAATGCCATGGTAAATAACCCCTAGAGTTGACTTCCTCGTAGATGTTCTGTATCAAAGAGAGCCGACACCAAGTGTTGTATTAGGTAAGTAACTGAGAAGTTAGTGTCGTACAGACATCACGGTGCAGAGTGAGCAGAACAACAAACATACATGATACTTCACTTACCAGACGAATGCCATGGTAAATAACCCCTAGAGTTGACTTCCTCGTAGATGTTCTGTATCAAAGAGAGCCGACACCAAGTGTTGTATTAGGTAAGTAACTGAGAAGTTAGTGTCGTACAGACATCACGGTGCAGAGTGAGCAGAACAACAAACATACATGATACTTCACTTACCAGACGAATGCCATGGTAAATAACCCCTAGAGTTGACTTCCTCGTAGATGTTCTGTATCAAAGAGAGCCGACACCAAGTGTTGTATTCCACCTGAGAACTGGCCATTGATCTACTCCTGATGTTGTTATATACAGGATGGCTCGTTACACATTGCCTTTATCTAAATTATCAGATACCTACAGCCTAGGCTGACCTCGTGCCCGCTGGACCGATGGCCTGAAGGACGTTGAAGGTGGCGGCTGGATGAGGAGAATGCTTATATGTCCAGCAGTTAATTAGTACGGGCTGATGGATGGAATAATTTTGTGCATATATTTTCGAAGAGTTGTAATGGTATCATGATAATTAAAATAAATAAGTGTGTAACATTAGTGGAACTTGGCGAGGAACAAGACAGTTCATCGGACTTTCATTCATTATGCAACTTTTAATCAAATATTAATAAATAAATTATATTACTATTTAACATAAAAATCGTTTATAAAATATTTGCTTTCATAAACCTTGGAGCTAACTTTCTATTGATAATAAATGAAGTCGGTTCTGTTCTGCGCGCCACCTGTATGTAGGTGCTGACGTCATCGAGTCGGTGTTGCGCCCGCGCAGTACCGAGAACTCCTTCAGTATCGAAGTGTCCAGTAACAACACAATGCCAGTACTATTTGTGTATTTGGCATACGTCACCTCCGGCTCTGCAACCCACGACGCGGCTAATCAGCTCTTGTAGTGAGTCGTGTTGCGGTAGTGTGCGTGCCTGCCGGCGTGTGTGCTGTACAGATACTGCACACAAGCAAAGCAGATTGGTCACGTGATCACGTCACGTATATTGTAAGAACCATGAACAACAGCATTATCTGGCGGAGTTAGTTGGTTAAATCAGACACCCTAGACCGTTAATTAAAGATCGACGTTCAACCAAGTCACTAGCACTTTGATTTAAATACAGCATCGTCAAAAACGTTTAACAATCTGTCTTACCGAAAGCGGCGTGTTGGTTAAATAATGTAAAACAAGATGGCGTCAAGACAACAGCTGATTAATTTCAGAGTCTATCTTTTTGGCAAACTTTGTGCAACGTTGGTTTATTGTGTTCAGTGGTTTTTAGCGTTCCGTACCCAAAGGGTAACCAATGGGACCCTATTACTAAGACTCCGCTGTCCGTGTGTCTGTCTGTCTGTCTGTCCGTTTGTCACCAGGCTGTATCTCATGAACCGTGATAGTTAAACAGTTGAAATTTACACAGATAATGTATTTCTGTAGCCGCTATAACAACAAATACTAAAACTGGCCAAGTGCGAGTCGGACATGCGTACTCCCATACAACAGACATGATTTTTTTGCCGTTTTTATAGATGAGGGTATGGAACCCTTCGTGCGCGAGTCCGACTCGCACTTGGCCGGTTTTATTTATTTCAAATTTGGTCTTTGGCGCAATTGTAAACATGTTGTTGGTAAAACGAACCAAACAAATATACCAAACATTTATGTTCTGTAGCAGAGCAGGTTTTATTTTGTTTTTATTAAAGAAACATAAAACAAAAAAAAAATGCAAGACATGTTCTTCAATTTCGGTTGGGTAGAACATGCCGTGCTAAGGTGGCCTTTGCCAGATTGATGTTCGCCAAACCACCTAAGTGGGCATTACGCCTTATGAATAAACATAAGACAAGCCATGTCTTTTTACCATCCATCTTTTTCCAATCAAATATCTTGGTCCCCTACCAAAGTTGAAATACGTCTTGGTTAAATGTCGGTCTTTAATTAACGGTCTAGGGTGTTAGTTAAGTGTCTAATTTTGCCAATTGGACTCTTTTCTATTTACCGGCAAACCACCGGCACGGCGACGGCACAAAGCCGGGCAACGTTTTTCCACTTACCGGCTATGGGCCGGCGGCGCTGGCTTTGCGCCGGCTTTTCGGTCAGTGCTTGAGAAGTATATTTTCGATACTTGGTCCCCTTTTTTTTATTTTATACACTTCTAACATTACACAAGTCATTAAAAATTGTAGTTATCATATTTACGCTGATGACCTACAGGTTTATTATTCGTTCAAGCCTAAGGATACAACACATTCAATTAAAGTAATCAATGATGATTTAAATGCTATAGCTGATTGGTCAGGACGCTGTGCCTTTGTGCTAAATTCGGAAAAAACTAAATTTATGCTGCTTGGTACTAATAAGCAAGTCTCCGATTGCACAGCTCAGAACCCGCAAATAATTATTAAGGGCACTGACATTGAATGAGTGAGTGAAGCTAAAAATCTGGGAATGAAAATGGACAGCTTTTTGAATTTTGAAAATCATGTTGTTAATGTGTCCAAAAACTGTTTTTACAGGTTAAAGCTTCTTTATAAAATTAGAAAATACATCAGTGTCGAAGTTAGAATTCAAATGTGTGAAACTTTGATTTTGTCTAAATTAAATAATGGTGATGTAGTATTTGGAGGCTGCATACTGGCAAGGTCACAACGTCTCATCCAGCGGGTACAAAATGCGTGTACACGCTTTTGTTTCAACATCCCTCCTCGTACTCATGTCACGCCTTACATTAACGATAGCAATCAATTAAAAATGGCTGCTCGTCGCGAATTGCATTTTGCGGTCATGTTATTTGGGATAGTCAAGCACAAACAACCCAAGTTTTTATATGACAAACTTCAGTGGTCCTCCACCGTCAATCGATATACTACAAGAGCTTCCGCTTATCTCATTATATTACCCAAACATCAGTCGGTTGGATTCAAAGGCAGTTTTCGATACAGGGCGTCAAAGGTATGGAATAATTTGCCCCCTCCCATTCGAGAATGCAAAACAAAGGATTTTTTACATTTCGGATCAAATTGAAAAAATATCTTTTAGAAAAACAAAAACAAAAATAACCCTAATCAAGAAAAAGTTGTTGTTATATATTCTTTTATATTTGTTTTTAGTAGATATATATTTTTATATATTTTATTATTATATACATACTTCCTGCACATTCTAATTCCTAGTTTGTAAATCAATCCTTAGATATAAGCCACCTAGCATAGGTATAGTTTAAGTTTTAATTTTAGTTTTAGGGTTCAACAGAATAACAGCGCTGTGGCACTTACCGCAGCACTAAGCTGAGTTGAATCCCTTTTTATTTACCACCTTTTCTTAATGTTAAAATCCTGTTACTTATATTTATTATGTTATATATTCTTACTCTTTGTTAATTCTAGTTGTGTGTGATTTTTTATGTCTATTTTGTGTATTGTTGAAGGTACTTAAAATAAATTGCTTTTCTTTCAAGTAGCTGACACAGCTGGAAGCCTTTCCAGTAAAAATTACCTTGTCAAGTGATTCTTGTCTACATTTGCTTTATCTTTTATATTTAAGAGAATAGGTTCCGATTGCATTGATCGCTGTTACTCCATGCCGAAAAACCTGCAGTGCGAGAGGGACGAATTCTGGAAAATTATCAAAATGACGACTTTTATCACGAATTTTATTATTTAAAACAAAACTAAAGTTTGTATCAAATATCTGTTCGGATAACAGTATAATAAAGTTTATACAGATTTTAATTAATAAATAATATAATATGATTTTGCTCAAATAATGTTAAAACTCGACATGAAACCTTTTTTTGGAGTCATCTTTGATTTTTTATGGCTCAATGTTGGAATGACTTCTGAAGATTCTGTTTCGATAAGAGTGTACATTATATTCTTGACAGAAGTCCAAATTTTTTTCAAATATCTAGTATTGCTAGATTCTCCAAACAAGGAAGAATAAATTATGGTTTTTCGGAACCTATCCTCTTAAGGGTGCTCACGCAAAACCTCGCACTCCAGTGTTAGGTATTTACTTGCACGGAGACAGATAATGTGATTTGCAGCGATGTGTTACGAATGAACACAAATGTGTTTGCATTTAGTATAGCATAACATTTTCCTGATATTGTTTATGCATTTTCCTTTCGCTACAAGCACTAAGGAATGTGTCTGAGTGGAACACATGCTCCCCGGGCGAAGGTCGGCGAGCGTCTGGGACTGAACCACGCGCGCTAGGTTCGATGATTGAACAGCCGACCGACGTAGGTAGTAAAAACCGGCCAAGTGCGTGTCGGGCCACGCGCAATGTAGGGTTCCGTAGTTGCCCGGTACATATAAGTTGCTCCACTAATACAGACCGCGCCAAACTTCTGGTCCCATACATTGTAGGGGGCCAAAAGTTTGGCGCGACCTGTACTCGTAAACTTGTGAAGCCTACTTAGCTTTGATAGTTTTCCTTTTAAATTCATTATATATGTAGTATATTCTGTGATTTTTTTCACATTTCTATAAACAACCGTTTAGCCGGCAGGGGGGGGGGGGACGCTCCACTCTTATCTAAAATTTTCACTTTAAAGCTTAATATTTCACCAGCGGATCCCTAAATCGAAAAATGTTTTTTACACACCCACAATGTTTTTGAACGACCTATCTAACGATACTCCACACTATGAGATAGACGAGAAAAAAAAAATCATCCCCAGTTTACTTTACTTGTATGTACTTAAAAAAAATTTTTCATGATTTTATTTTATCGTTTTGTCGGCGTGATTAATATGTAATACTCATACCAAATTACAGCTTTCTAGTACTAATAGTCTCTGCGCTAAGCCGCGGACAGACGGACAGACGGACATGGCGAAACTATAAGGGTTCCTTGTCGGACTACGGAACCCTAAAAATTGCGACTTTTTTGTATGATTTAAGTGGCTTTATTTATGTTTGCCATTAAATATAATTAAATACTGAAACTGGGAAGAGTAACAAACGGAATAATGAACTAAAATTGAACATTAACAATGAAGTTTTTACAGGAGATAAAGAAGTTGCAAAGGCCTTTGAACAATTCTTTACTGACATTCCTTCCTTGACAACTAAAGGCTTAAATTCAAGTCCAAGACTTGCACAGGATCTTTTGAGTGATCACGTGCCTCAGTGCCATTCTGTATTTGCGTTAAAGCATATTAATTCACAAACTGTCATTAAAGCATTTAAATCTCTTAATTTAAAAAAAACCGAGGACTTATGGGGCCTATCTGTTAAAGTTGTAAGCTGTATCATTGATTTAATAGCTCCATATTTAGCTTTAATCTTTAATAAATGTGTAGATGATGGTGTCTTTCCTGATTTAATGAAGTTGAGTAAATTGATCCCTCTTTTTAAATCAGGCGACAATGAAGACCCTTCCAACTATAGACCGGTCTCAGTTTTACCAGTATTTAGTAAGATTTTCGAAAAAATTGTTTTTAATCAATTATTATCTCATTTTAACTTAAATAAGTTGTTTCACAGTGAACAATATGGATTCACTAAAGGGAGGTCAACCACTGATGCCGGAGTTGCTTTAGTCAAGCACATATTTGACGCTTGGGAAGCAAAGCAGGATGTGTTCGGTGTATTTTGTGACCTCTCAAAAGCTTTTGATTGCGTTAATCATGAAACACTTTTATGTAAATTAGATCACTATGGAGTTAAGGGTAAATCTTTGGCGTTATTTAAGTCATACCTTAGTGACCGGATTCAAAAGGTAGACATTAATGGAGTAAAGTCATCTGGAGCATTAGTCAAAATGGGTGTTCCGCAGGGCTCCATATTGGGGCCCCTATTGTTTTTAATACACATAAATGACCTTCCTTACTTAGTTAGAGACTTATCTGAGATAGTTCTATTCGCAGATGACACGTCACTTATTTTTAAAGTGAATCGACATAACGATATTCTTGATGACGCGAATTCAACCCTCTCTCTGATTCTTGATTGGTTCACTGCAAATAATTTAGTTCTAAATGCAAAAAAGACGAAATGCATAAAGTTTACTTTACCAAATGTAATTCAAGTAGATGTCAGTTTATATTTGCAGGGGTGATGAAATGACACGATACTTTTGAGATTACAGACCATTTAATAAAGATAAAATAAAAAGTGTACAGAGCTTGCATGTATGGAACACTTCAAAGGAGAAAGAGAGAGATATCGCCTTGAGTAGCTGAGAGCTAAGTTTTACGTCTTTGGTTTTGCTATAGGTATTCAAACAGGCGTATTAACATTTTGCGTCCTAAATATTAATTTCAACACCCTCCTCTGGACGCAAACCCATTGCCTTGGTAAAGTTTTGGAGCTTCGATCGGTGAAGTCCCTTTGTTAGAGCGTCAGCCACCATGTCATGTGTGTTCTTGTAGCGGACGGAGACTTGGTTATTTGAGATCCTCTCCCTCACAAAATGGTAGCGGACATCTATGTGTTTACTTCGAGCGTGATAGATGTCGTTACCTGAAATGCTAATAGCACTCTGATTATCACAGTACATTTTAATTGGTGTACCTGACAGAGAAGGCCAGAAGTCTTCTTCCATTTGCTTAAGCCAGATAGCCTCTTGTATAGCTGTGGCCAATGACATATACTCTGCTTCGGTGCTTGACAAAGCTATTGTAGGCTGCCTTTTAGTACACCAACTAATGGCAGCTTCCTGAAACATAAATATGTATCCAGAACATGATCTTCTGTCTTCAGTGTCTGTTGCCCAATCAGCATCGCAATAACCCTCTATATTGTTACTGTTTTTCTTGAATGTAAGTTTTGTGTTTTGCGTGGCTTTCAAGTACCTCAGTATTCTTTTTGCCGCTGTCCAGTGCTGAGATGTGGGCTTGTTGTTATATCTACTGAGCTGGTTTACAATATAAGCTATATCAGGTCTCGTTCCCTGTGATAAATATAACAGGCAACCTATTAATTCTTGATAGGGAATGTTTTTCATGATTTCTTCATCATGTTCAGCTTTTTTTAATTGCAAGTTTGCTTCGCATGGCGTATACACAGGATTGCAATCGCTCATATTGAAACGTGTTAATATTTTTTTAATATACAATGACTGATCTAGTGAAATTTCATTCTTGGTCGGGTTGTGTATAATTTTAAATCCAATACAACATTTAGCTTCACCCAAATCTTTCATATGAAACTTTTCATTTAATTTCTTCTTTATCATCAAGGCAGTTTCTTCTTTATTAAAATAATATAAAATGTCATCAACATACACTGTTAAAAACAAGATGTCTTTTTCATCAACTATACGGTAGTATATGCATGGGTCTACTTTTGATCGTGACATTCCAATTTCTAGTAGAGTTTTATTTAATTTTTTATTCCATTGCCTGCTTGCCTGTTTCAGGCCGTAAATAGACTTTTTGAGAAGACAAACTTTGTCTCCGTCTTCAAAATATGGTGGTTGTGTCATATAGATACTCTCTTCAACATCACCTTGTAAAAAAGCAGTCACTGCGTCCATCTGGTGAACTTTCAAGTTATATTTCACAGACAAACCAAACATGTATCTAATGGAACTGTAGCGAACCACTGGAGCATAAATTTCATGGTAGTCTATACCTTCTTTTTGTTGATAGCCTTTCACAACAAGTCGAGCCTTATACCTTGTTATATCACCATTTTCATCGGTTTTAGTTTTAAAAACCCATTTACAAGGGATAACATTTATACTTTTCGGTTTCTCAACCAATGTCCAGGTGGTATTTTGTAGCAAGGCTTGATGTTCTTCTTTCATAGCTTCTATCCACTTGTCTGCCTTACTACATTGGAGTGCTTCAGATAGGCTTTGCGGATCTTTGTCTAAGATGCTCATAGCAGACTCACCACTCATACACATGAAAGATACATTGTTATCTTCATCTCGATAATCAGCAAGTGGAGTAGGTTCATAAACCTCATCACGTCTTCTGTGTCGTAAAGACATACAGGATTTTGGAAATTCAGAGCTTTTATCGGATAGGCATGAGTTTTCTGGTATGTAAGTTTCATCATTGGGGTCAGAGTAGCATGATGTTGATGATACTGGCGATGCATCATTTTGTAATATTGAACTCTCCTCTTCTACTCTATAACCATGATCATCACCCATAGCACTGTTTTCTTCTTCACTCTGGACTTCTTTATCCTCATCTTCAAACAAAGGTAAGTTATACATTTTAGACAATGGTAAGAGTCTTTCTTCTCTGTTATAAATTTTTTCTTCAATTTTCCTTCCTTCATGTTTATTTTCTTCCATTTTACTTACATTGACTTGATTTTCTTTCTCTATGTTACTAATTATATTTTGTTTTTCAGGAGCTGAGTTATTACCATCACTGACCAAATTTCTTTTTACGGTGGCCTCGAGGAATACAACATCTCTACTTGTTATAGCTTGTTTATTTTTAGGGTCTATAAATCGGTAGCCCTTCACACAATCACTGTATCCGACAAATATTACCTCATGTGATTTTGCATCTAATTTTCGGCGGCGTTCTTTCGGTATGTGCACCATAGCTCTGCACCCAAAAACCCTTATATGGCTTAAACTCGGTTTCTTGCCAGTCCACACTTGTTCAGGAGTGATGTAGGAGAGGGCTCTCGTCGGCGAGCGGTTGATGATGTGCGCTGCCGTGACCACTGCTTCACCCCAGTAACTGTTCTGTAATTGAGCATTTAAAACCATACATTTGGACCGTTCAATAAGCGTCCTGTTCATACGTTCACTAAGCCCGTTCTGCTCCGGTGTGTACGTATTACTGGTCTGGTGCAATATGCCAAATTTCCTGAGATAACTGTCAAAATTGTTGTTTACATATTCTTTGCCATTGTCAGTCCTCAACTTTTTAATTTTTCTACTTAATTCATTCTCAACTCTATTTTTAAATTCAATGAATTTTTCCAGTACCTCGGCTTTACTTTTAATCGGATAGACAAATACCTTACGTGAAAAATCATCTATGAAAGTGACAAAATACCTGGCACCTCCAAGTGATGCAGCTTGCATCGGTCCACATACATCGGAGTGGATGACTTCTAGCAAATCAGTTGCCCGGGAGCCTTCACTTGGAAATGGCTGTCTAGTCTGCTTTCCTTCAATACAACTAATACAGGTTATATTTTCTTTACACGGAGATAATTTTACACCTGTAGTACAGGTTGGAATTTTGTCCATATCAGCAAAGTTTAAGTGGCCCATTCGTAGGTGCCACAAGTAGGTATCATTTTCAGTAACGGCGGGCATAGCATGGGCTTCATCATGAACCACATTCATCTTGTACATATCATTTATCAGGTTGGCATGCGCTACTTTTTGGCCTTTTTGGTTCAAAATTTTACATCCATTTTCATTAAATTCAACTTTACAGCCCGTTTTAATCATTTTACTCACTGATATTAAGTTTGTTGATAATTCTGGTACATAAATAACATTTCTTACCTGTATTTTACAGATACAGCCCTGTGTGTCCGGTACTCTGATAGTTATGTTGCCACAACTTTCCACACGGAGCACTTTGTTATCAGCGATTCGAATACTTTTTACTGGTGGTGCCATTTCATTCTCGAGCCACTCCTTGTGCATCGTCATATGCATCGATGCACCGGAATCGACGTACCAGTTCAGCGAGTCATTGAGTGTGGTGGCTGAAAAAGCAGCAATAAAACCGTTATCTTTGTTACTTGTTTTATTTTTCTTATGCCAACAATTTTTACTTATATGACCGAATTTATTACAATTAAAGCATCTCGGCCCCTTTGATTTATTTTGCTGTTGAACATTGCTTTTCGGTTGATGTTTATAGTTTGAGTAAAATGCGCTTGTTTCTGGTGACTTTACTTCCTGTAACAATTTAGTCTTAATGGAATCTGCACATATCTTTACTCCGGAACTTTCAATAGCCATGATCATGGGCTTGTATACATCCGGCAAGCCCGCCAGCATCAGTGTTCCAAGCCATTCATCGTCCACCTTGAACCTATGTTTCTTAACCGATGTGCGGACGACATAATTTTGCTTACATAGTCTTCAATGTTTGTACTAGTTTCTAAAGTCGTGTTTATTAAGTCTTTCAGTAGGCCAACTTTACGAGTCAAGCCTGAATCTTCAAAAGCACGCGTCAAGTTGTCCCAAACCTCTTTTGCAGTTTCGGCCTCGTTTATATGCACATAAAGTGTAGGATCAATTAATAAAATTAATTTCGACTTAGCTTTTATGTCCTTTTTTTCATCAGGAACCTCGCCAGGGCTGATATCTATACATTTCCATAGTTCTACCAGCTGCAAATAAGCCTTCATTGCAAACTTCCACGTTGCATAATTTTCTCGACCGCATAACTTTTGAATATGCATGGCTCCATTGCCATTATCAGTCGACATTTCGGTTAATCTTGCCTGAAATATGCTGAAAGGCTGAAATAAAAACCTACTCGGTGCCGAAAATCTGTGCGGTCAAGTCTGGCCGCATGCAATTTTTAGGTTAGAAATTTTCTTTTCACTGCTATTTTTTCAAAAACTGTCTTTTTCTTTGAACTTTCACTTTCCAGGTATGAGACGGCCCATAACCTGATGAAATGACACGATACTTTTGAGATTACAGACCATTTAATAAAGATAAAATAAAAAGTGTACAGAGCTTGCATGTATGGAACACTTCAAAGGAGAAAGAGAGAGATATCGCCTTGAGTAGCTGAGAGCTAAGTTTTACGTCTTTGGTTTTGCTATAGGTATTCAAACAGGCGTATTAACATTTTGCGTCCTAAATATTAATTTCAACAAGGGGTCCAAGCTGGAGTTAGTTAACGAAACTAAGTTTTTAGGTATTACTATAGACTCTCGTCTTCAGTGGGGTCCCCACATAGAAGCTCTCTGTGGTAGACTTAGTTCAGCCGCATACGCTGTTAGACGCATAAGGCAGATTTCTGATGAAGATACTGCTAGATTAGTATATTTCAGTTATTTTCACAGCATTATGTCATATGGCATAATGTTGTGGGGTAGAGCCGCGGATATAGAAGCAGTCTTTGTCTTGCAAAAGAGAGCAATTCGGTCTATTTATAACATGAAGTACCGAGATTCATTAAGAGAAAAGTTTAAAGAAATTAATATATTTACGGTCCCATGTGAATTTATTTATCAAGTTATTAGATATGTCAGAAAAATATTGATAATTTCCCAAAGCTTGGTGTGCACCACTCTGTTGAAACCAGAAACAAACATAAACTAGCTTTTCCAAAATTAAGACTTGCCAAAGTAGGTACCTCTTTTGTAGGACATGGTATAAGATTTTACAATAAGCTTCCAGAGGAGGTCCTTAGTTTGCCTGAAAATAAGTTTAAACTATCAGGGACTACTTAAGAAAGCGTATTATAAAATCAATGATTATTTGGATGATAATGAAGCATGGTGTAATAAATAATAATAATCTTATTCAATATTGTAATTAATAATTAGCATATTTTAATACTGTACGATTCCTCTAAAGGCTTAAAATTAATTAATATGTAAACTTACTTTGTTAAAGGTAATAGACAATATGAGACGGGTTGACTAAGATATATTTTTTTTTTCTCGTGACTAATTCCCGCAGTCTTATATTTTTTTATGCCTTTACTTGAGTAGGTATGTATATGATTTTGTATCATATGTTTTATTTTGAAAAAAGGAATGTTTGCTAAGTTTCTTGCCCTTCTTCTTAGCAATACTAATCGAATGGTGCGGATGGTTAGGCATTATGTATATACAATATTTTTATTCCTATATTTCTATATTTTATGCAAGTGTATAACTTTATTACATTTTAGTAGCCCACCCTTAATATTTTTTGTATTTATTTCCCGTTTTTATTATTTCTTCATTGTATTATGTATATATAATATTTTTATTCCTAGATTCCCCTATTTTATTTATTTTTTATTTATTTATTTATTTAAAAACTTACGACTATCATTTATTTATGCAGGTGTATATTTTATTTCCCGTATTATTATATATTTTTTTT
Source organism: Ypsolopha scabrella (assembly GCA_910592155.1). NCBI lineage: Eukaryota > Metazoa > Arthropoda > Insecta > Lepidoptera > Ypsolophidae > Ypsolopha > Ypsolopha scabrella. The sequence goes on from OU342986.1 coordinate 19,652,444, forward strand.
ATATTCTAAAGATATATTATATTGTGTAAATTAACTTTGACTTGTAGAAAGTATACTTAATGTATCTATTTTGCAAAAATAAATATTTTGATTTTGATTTTGATTTTGAAAGCAAAAAGAAGAAAATTATTGTGAGCAACCTTTAATGCCAACGTCAAACTCCCTGAACAATTTACCCATATATATTTATTTATTACTAGCTTTTGCCCGCGGCTCCGCACGCGGCGAAGAGATTTTCGTGAAAATAAGGAAAACAAAAGAATATGATTTTTGAACGACTATATGCAACGGACACCATGTTTAACCAAGGCGCTAATAAAGACCAATCAAATAAGTCCAAACTCGAAGGGTCTGCTTTTGTCCATTGAGGAGATCCCGTACCCAACTTCTAGTCCCATCACCAGATCCTGGTCACCATGTTTATTTGACATATACGTATACCTAGTATAGATAGATTGTTGCGAGCGTCACGTGTCGCCGTCAGAGGCACATTTGCTTCTGCCCACCTGTGTGTACATTGTTCCCATAATGTAAGAACCACCTCGTATACCTATAGACTAGCCAACTGCGGACTGCGGACTGTGGACTACATAAATAGAAAGTCAATTTACTTTTATCAGCATGTTTATTTGACATATACGTATACCTAGTATAGATAGATTGTTGCGAGCGTCACGTGTCGCCGTCAGAGGCACATTTGCTTCTGCCCACCTGTGTGTACATTGTTCCCATAATGTACGAACCACCTCGTATACCTATAGACTAGCCAACTGCGGACTGTGGACCACATAAATAGAAAGTCAATTTACTTTTATCAGCATGTTTATTTGACATATACGTATACCTAGTATAGATAGATTATTGCGAGCGTCACGTGTCGCCGTCAGAGGCACATTTGCTTCTGCCCACCTGTGTGTACATTGTTCCCATAATGTAAGAACCACCTCGTATACCTATAGACTAGCCAACTGCGGACTGTGGACTACACAAATAGAAAGTCAATTTACTTTTATCAGCATGTTTATTTGACATATACGTATACCTAGTATAGATAGATTGTTGCGAGCGTCACGTGTCGCCGTCAGAGGCACATTTGCTTCTGCCCACCTGTGTGTACATTGTTCCCATAATGTAAGAACCACCTCGTATACCTATAGACTAGCCAACTGCGGACTGTGGACTACATAAATAGAAAGTCAATTTACTTTTATCAGCATGTTTATTTGACATATACGTATACTTAGTATAGATAGATTGTTGCGAGCGTCACGTGTCGCCGTCAGAGGCACATTTGCTTCTGCCCACCTGTGTGTACATTGTTCCCATAATGTAAGAACCACCTCGTATACCTATAGACTAGCCAACTGCGGACTGTGGACTACATAAATAGAAAGTCAATTTACTTTTATCAGCATGTTTATTTGACATATACGTATACCTAGTATAGATAGATTGTTGCGAGCGTCACGTGTCACCGTCAGAGGCACATTTGCTTCTGCCCACCTGTGTGTACATGGTTCCCATAATGTAAGAACCACCTCGTATACCTATAGACTAGCCAACTGCGGACTGCGGACTGTGGACTACATAAATAGAAAGTCAATTTACTTTTATCAGCATGTTTATTTGACATATACGTATACCTAGTATAGATAGATTGTTGCGAGCGTCACGTGTCGCCGTCAGAGGCACATTTGCTTCTGCCCACCTGTGTGTACATTGTTCCCATAATGTAAGAACCACCTCGTATACCTATAGACTAGCCAACTGCGGACTGTGGACTACATAAATAGAAAGTCAATTTACTTTTATCAGCATGTTTATTTGACATATACGTATACCTAGTATAGATAGATTGTTGCGAGCGTCACGTGTCGCCGTCAGAGGCACATTTGCTTCTGCCCACCTGTGTGTACATTGTTCCCATAATGTAAGAACCACCTCGTATACCTATAGACTAGCCAACTGCGGACTGTGGACTACATAAATAGAAAGTCAATTTACTTTTATCAGCATGTTTATTTGACATATACGTATACCTAGTATAGATAGATTGTTGCGAGCGTCACGTGTCGCCGTCAGAGGCACATTTGCTTCTGCCCACCTGTGTGTACATGGTTCCCATAATGTAAGAACCACCTCGTATACCTATAGACTAGCCAACTGCGGACTGCGGACTGTGGACTACATAAATAGAAAGTCAATTTACTTTTATCAGCATGTTTATTTGACATATACGTATACCTAGTATAGATAGATTGTTGCGAGCGTCACGTGTCGCCGTCAGAGGCACATTTGCTTCTGCCCACCTGTGTGTACATTGTTCCCATAATGTACGAACCACCTCGTATACCTATAGACTAGCCAACTGCGGACTGTGGACTACATAAATAGAAAGTCAATTTACTTTTATCAGCATGTTTATTTGACATATACGTATACCTAGTATAGATAGATTGTTGCGAGCGTCACGTGTCGCCGTCAGAGGCACATTTGCTTCTGCCCACCTGTGTGTACATTGTTCCCATAATGTAAGAACCACCTCGTATACCTATAGACTAGCCAACTGCGGACTGCGGACTGTGGACTACATAAATAGAAAGTCAATTTACTTTTATCAGCATGTTTATTTGACATATACGTATACCTAGTATAGATAGATTGTTGCGAGCGTCACGTGTCGCCGTCAGAGGCACATTTGCTTCTGCCCACCTGTGTGTACATTGTTCCCATAATGTACGAACCACCTCGTATACCTATAGACTAGCCAACTGCGGACTGTGGACTACATAAATAGAAAGTCAATTTACTTTTATCAGCATGTTTATTTGACATATACGTATACCTAGTATAGATAGATTGTTGCGAGCGTCACGTGTCGCCGTCAGAGGCACATTTGCTTCTGCCCACCTGTGTGTACATTGTTCCCATAATGTACGAACCACCTCGTATACCTATAGACTAGCCAACTGCGGACTGTGGACTACATAAATAGAAAGTCAATTTACTTTTATCAGCATGTTTATTTGACATATACGTATACCTAGTATAGATAGATTGTTGCGAGCGTCACGTGTCGCCGTCAGAGGCACATTTGCTTCTGCCCACCTGTGTGTACATTGTTCCCATAATGTAAGAACCACCTCGTATACCTATAGACTAGCCAACTGCGGACTGCGGACTGTGGACTACATAAATAGAAAGTCAATTTACTTTTATCAGCATGTTTATTTGACATATACGTATACCTAGTATAGATAGATTGTTGCGAGCGTCACGTGTCGCCGTCAGAGGCACATTTGCTTCTGCCCACCTGTGTGTACATTGTTCCCATAATGTACGAACCACCTCGTATACCTATAGACTAGCCAACTGCGGACTGTGGACCACATAAATAGAAAGTCAATTTACTTTTATCAGCATGTTTATTTGACATATACGTATACCTAGTATAGATAGATTATTGCGAGCGTCACGTGTCGCCGTCAGAGGCACATTTGCTTCTGCCCACCTGTGTGTACATTGTTCCCATAATGTAAGAACCACCTCGTATACCTATAGACTAGCCAACTGCGGACTGTGGACTACACAAATAGAAAGTCAATTTACTTTTATCAGCATGTTTATTTGACATATACGTATACCTAGTATAGATAGATTGTTGCGAGCGTCACGTGTCGCCGTCAGAGGCACATTTGCTTCTGCCCACCTGTGTGTACATTGTTCCCATAATGTAAGAACCACCTCGTATACCTATAGACTAGCCAACTGCGGACTGTGGACTACATAAATAGAAAGTCAATTTACTTTTATCAGCATGTTTATTTGACATATACGTATACTTAGTATAGATAGATTGTTGCGAGCGTCACGTGTCGCCGTCAGAGGCACATTTGCTTCTGCCCACCTGTGTGTACATTGTTCCCATAATGTAAGAACCACCTCGTATACCTATAGACTAGCCAACTGCGGACTGTGGACTACATAAATAGAAAGTCAATTTACTTTTATCAGCATGTTTATTTGACATATACGTATACCTAGTATAGATAGATTGTTGCGAGCGTCACGTGTCACCGTCAGAGGCACATTTGCTTCTGCCCACCTGTGTGTACATGGTTCCCATAATGTAAGAACCACCTCGTATACCTATAGACTAGCCAACTGCGGACTGCGGACTGTGGACTACATAAATAGAAAGTCAATTTACTTTTATCAGCATGTTTATTTGACATATACGTATACCTAGTATAGATAGTGTTGAAATTAATATTTAGGACGCAAAATGTTAATACGCCTGTTTGAATACCTATAGCAAAACCAAAGACGTAAAACTTAGCTCTCAGCTACTCAAGGCGATATCTCTCTCTTTCTCCTTTGAAGTGTTCCATACATGCAAGCTCTGTACACTTTTTATTTTATCTTTATTAAATGGTCTGTAATCTCAAAAGTATCGTGTCATTTCATCAGGTTATGGGCCGTCTCATACCTGGAAAGTGAAAGTTCAAAGAAAAAGACAGTTTTTGAAAAAATAGCAGTGAAAAGAAAATTTCTAACCTAAAAATTGCATGCGGCCAGACTTGACCGCACAGATTTTCGGCACCGAGTAGGTTTTTATTTCAGCCTTTCAGCATATTTCAGGCAAGATTAACCGAAATGTCGACTGATAATGGCAATGGAGCCATGCATATTCAAAAGTTATGCGGTCGAGAAAATTATGCAACGTGGAAGTTTGCAATGAAGGCTTATTTGCAGCTGGTAGAACTATGGAAATGTATAGATATCAGCCCTGGCGAGGTTCCTGATGAAAAAAAGGACATAAAAGCTAAGTCGAAATTAATTTTATTAATTGATCCTACACTTTATGTGCATATAAACGAGGCCGAAACTGCAAAAGAGGTTTGGGACAACTTGACGCGTGCTTTTGAAGATTCAGGCTTGACTCGTAAAGTTGGCCTACTGAAAGACTTAATAAACACGACTTTAGAAACTAGTACAAACATTGAAGACTATGTAAGCAAAATTATGTCGTCCGCACATCGGTTAAGAAACATAGGTTTCAAGGTGGACGATGAATGGCTTGGAACACTGATGCTGGCGGGCTTGCCGGATGTATACAAGCCCATGATCATGGCTATTGAAAGTTCCGGAGTAAAGATATGTGCAGATTCCATTAAGACTAAATTGTTACAGGAAGTAAAGTCACCAGAAACAAGCGCATTTTACTCAAACTATAAACATCAACCGAAAAGCAATGTTCAACAGCAAAATAAATCAAAGGGGCCGAGATGCTTTAATTGTAATAAATTCGGTCATATAAGTAAAAATTGTTGGCATAAGAAAAATAAAACAAGTAACAAAGATAACGGTTTTATTGCTGCTTTTTCAGCCACCACACTCAATGACTCGCTGAACTGGTACGTCGATTCCGGTGCATCGATGCATATGACGATGCACAAGGAGTGGCTCGAGAATGAAATGGCACCACCAGTAAAAAGTATTCGAATCGCTGATAACAAAGTGCTCCGTGTGGAAAGTTGTGGCAACATAACTATCAGAGTACCGGACACACAGGGCTGTATCTGTAAAATACAGGTAAGAAATGTTATTTATGTACCAGAATTATCAACAAACTTAATATCAGTGAGTAAAATGATTAAAACGGGCTGTAAAGTTGAATTTAATGAAAATGGATGTAAAATTTTGAACCAAAAAGGCCAAAAAGTAGCGCATGCCAACCTGATAAATGATATGTACAAGATGAATGTGGTTCATGATGAAGCCCATGCTATGCCCGCCGTTACTGAAAATGATACCTACTTGTGGCACCTACGAATGGGCCACTTAAACTTTGCTGATATGGACAAAATTCCAACCTGTACTACAGGTGTAAAATTATCTCCGTGTAAAGAAAATATAACCTGTATTAGTTGTATTGAAGGAAAGCAGACTAGACAGCCATTTCCAAGTGAAGGCTCCCGGGCAACTGATTTGCTAGAAGTCATCCACTCCGATGTATGTGGACCGATGCAAGCTGCATCACTTGGAGGTGCCAGGTATTTTGTCACTTTCATAGATGATTTTTCACGTAAGGTATTTGTCTATCCGATTAAAAGTAAAGCCGAGGTACTGGAAAAATTCATTGAATTTAAAAATAGAGTTGAGAATGAATTAAGTAGAAAAATTAAAAAGTTGAGGACTGACAATGGCAAAGAATATGTAAACAACAATTTTGACAGTTATCTCAGGAAATTTGGCATATTGCACCAGACCAGTAATACGTACACACCGGAGCAGAACGGGCTTAGTGAACGTATGAACAGGACGCTTATTGAACGGTCCAAATGTATGGTTTTAAATGCTCAATTACAGAACAGTTACTGGGGTGAAGCAGTGGTCACGGCAGCGCACATCATCAACCGCTCGCCGACGAGAGCCCTCTCCTACATCACTCCTGAACAAGTGTGGACTGGCAAGAAACCGAGTTTAAGCCATATAAGGGTTTTTGGGTGCAGAGCTATGGTGCACATACCGAAAGAACGCCGCCGAAAATTAGATGCAAAATCACATGAGGTAATATTTGTCGGATACAGTGATTGTGTGAAGGGCTACCGATTTATAGACCCTAAAAATAAACAAGCTATAACAAGTAGAGATGTTGTATTCCTCGAGGCCACCGTAAAAAGAAATTTGGTCAGTGATGGTAATAACTCAGCTCCTGAAAAACAAAATATAATTAGTAACATAGAGAAAGAAAATCAAGTCAATGTAAGTAAAATGGAAGAAAATAAACATGAAGGAAGGAAAATTGAAGAAAAAATTTATAACAGAGAAGAAAGACTCTTACCATTGTCTAAAATGTATAACTTACCTTTGTTTGAAGATGAGGATAAAGAAGTCCAGAGTGAAGAAGAAAACAGTGCTATGGGTGATGATCATGGTTATAGAGTAGAAGAGGAGAGTTCAATATTACAAAATGATGCATCGCCAGTATCATCAACATCATGCTACTCTGACCCCAATGATGAAACTTACATACCAGAAAACTCATGCCTATCCGATAAAAGCTCTGAATTTCCAAAATCCTGTATGTCTTTACGACACAGAAGACGTGATGAGGTTTATGAACCTACTCCACTTGCTGATTATCGAGATGAAGATAACAATGTATCTTTCATGTGTATGAGTGGTGAGTCTGCTATGAGCATCTTAGACAAAGATCCGCAAAGCCTATCTGAAGCACTCCAATGTAGTAAGGCAGACAAGTGGATAGAAGCTATGAAAGAAGAACATCAAGCCTTGCTACAAAATACCACCTGGACATTGGTTGAGAAACCGAAAAGTATAAATGTTATCCCTTGTAAATGGGTTTTTAAAACTAAAACCGATGAAAATGGTGATATAACAAGGTATAAGGCTCGACTTGTTGTGAAAGGCTATCAACAAAAAGAAGGTATAGACTACCATGAAATTTATGCTCCAGTGGTTCGCTACAGTTCCATTAGATACATGTTTGGTTTGTCTGTGAAATATAACTTGAAAGTTCACCAGATGGACGCAGTGACTGCTTTTTTACAAGGTGATGTTGAAGAGAGTATCTATATGACACAACCACCATATTTTGAAGACGGAGACAAAGTTTGTCTTCTCAAAAAGTCTATTTACGGCCTGAAACAGGCAAGCAGGCAATGGAATAAAAAATTAAATAAAACTCTACTAGAAATTGGAATGTCACGATCAAAAGTAGACCCATGCATATACTACCGTATAGTTGATGAAAAAGACATCTTGTTTTTAACAGTGTATGTTGATGACATTTTATATTATTTTAATAAAGAAGAAACTGCCTTGATGATAAAGAAGAAATTAAATGAAAAGTTTCATATGAAAGATTTGGGTGAAGCTAAATGTTGTATTGGATTTAAAATTATACACAACCCGACCAAGAATGAAATTTCACTAGATCAGTCATTGTATATTAAAAAAATATTAACACGTTTCAATATGAGCGATTGCAATCCTGTGTATACGCCATGCGAAGCAAACTTGCAATTAAAAAAAGCTGAACATGATGAAGAAATCATGAAAAACATTCCCTATCAAGAATTAATAGGTTGCCTGTTATATTTATCACAGGGAACGAGACCTGATATAGCTTATATTGTAAACCAGCTCAGTAGATATAACAACAAGCCCACATCTCAGCACTGGACAGCGGCAAAAAGAATACTGAGGTACTTGAAAGCCACGCAAAACACAAAACTTACATTCAAGAAAAACAGTAACAATATAGAGGGTTATTGCGATGCTGATTGGGCAACAGACACTGAAGACAGAAGATCATGTTCTGGATACATATTTATGTTTCAGGAAGCTGCCATTAGTTGGTGTACTAAAAGGCAGCCTACAATAGCTTTGTCAAGCACCGAAGCAGAGTATATGTCATTGGCCACAGCTATACAAGAGGCTATCTGGCTTAAGCAAATGGAAGAAGACTTCTGGCCTTCTCTGTCAGGTACACCAATTAAAATGTACTGTGATAATCAGAGTGCTATTAGCATTTCAGGTAACGACATCTATCACGCTCGAAGTAAACACATAGATGTCCGCTACCATTTTGTGAGGGAGAGGATCTCAAATAACCAAGTCTCCGTCCGCTACAAGAACACACATGACATGGTGGCTGACGCTCTAACAAAGGGACTTCACCGATCGAAGCTCCAAAACTTTACCAAGGCAATGGGTTTGCGTCCAGAGGAGGGTGTTGAAATTAATATTTAGGACGCAAAATGTTAATACGCCTGTTTGAATACCTATAGCAAAACCAAAGACGTAAAACTTAGCTCTCAGCTACTCAAGGCGATATCTCTCTCTTTCTCCTTTGAAGTGTTCCATACATGCAAGCTCTGTACACTTTTTATTTTATCTTTATTAAATGGTCTGTAATCTCAAAAGTATCGTGTCATTTCATCAGATAGATTGTTGCGAGCGTCACGTGTCGCCGTCAGAGGCACATTTGCTTCTGCCCACCTGTGTGTACATTGTTCCCATAATGTAAGAACCACCTCGTATACCTATAGACTAGCCAACTGCGGACTGTGGACTACATAAATAGAAAGTCAATTTACTTTTATCAGCATGTTTATTTGACATATACGTATACCTAGTATAGATAGATTGTTGCGAGCGTCACGTGTCGCCGTCAGAGGCACATTTGCTTCTGCCCACCTGTGTGTACATGGTTCCCATAATGTAAGAACCACCTCGTATACCTATAGACTAGCCAACTGCGGACTGCGGACTGTGGACTACATAAATAGAAAGTCAATTTACTTTTATCAGCATGTTTATTTGACATATACGTATACCTAGTATAGATAGATTGTTGCGAGCGTCACGTGTCGCCGTCAGAGGCACATTTGCTTCTGCCCACCTGTGTGTACATTGTTCCCATAATGTACGAACCACCTCGTATACCTATAGACTAGCCAACTGCGGACTGTGGACTACATAAATAGAAAGTCAATTTACTTTTATCAGCATGTTTATTTGACATATACGTATACCTAGTATAGATAGATTGTTGCGAGCGTCACGTGTCGCCGTCAGAGGCACATTTGCTTCTGCCCACCTGTGTGTACATTGTTCCCATAATGTAAGAACCACCTCGTATACCTATAGACTAGCCAACTGCGGACTGTGGACTACATAAATAGAAAGTCAATTTACTTTTATCAGCATGTTTATTTGACATATACGTATACCTAGTATAGATAGATTGTTGCGAGCGTCACGTGTCGCCGTCAGAGGCACATTTGCTTCTGCCCACCTGTGTGTACATTGTTCCCATAATGTAAGAACCACCTCGTATACCTATAGACTAGCCAACTGCGGACTGTGGACTACATAAATATAAAGTCAATTTACTTTTATCAGCATGTTTATTATTGTACACATAATACAATAAACTAGGTATCGGTTTGATTTACTTTACAATAAACGTTGATATGGGTGGCCGTACATTTAATATTCGATATTGTTATAAACACGAGGTAATGTTACGTACTCCCATCATACTCTGTAGTAGTATAATTAATAAAATTAACCTTCAACTTAAAACAAACACGATAAAAGAAAAAAACACGAGTGCAACCGCCCGGTAAGCGAGAGGTCCCGGGTTCGAATCCCGGGTTCAGGGCTCCTCACGTCCAGATTTACTTTTCTGATTTATATACCGCAATGATATAAAATATATCACTTAATTTTCTAGTAATTCTAAATTTGTTTCTTTTGATTTATTTCCTATTCATAAGTAATACAATTTGGTAGAAGGCTTATATATGTGGTCGGCGCGTCATAGAATTAGACATATATTATAATGATCTGCCTAGTCATATCATATTTCTGTTAAAACTGGGATGGTCAATTTATTTAGTTAAAAACCCCATACGCTCCGGCGGTTGTTTTATTGCATCTATTTTTGGTGAAAGATTTTCTATTTCCTAATAAATACTTTACGATTTGCTCAATTCTATAATCTGGCCACGACATATCGTAGAATTAGCGATTTTATGATCTGACAAGCAAGCATCACCATGCATCATTACCATCAGCCATATCATGAAATCTGTTACGACTACTTACGACTGAGTTTGTGATGCGTTCGTACATCTAGTTCTACTATTTGTTCTACGATAGAACAGAATTGACAAATAAAAGACGCCGATGTCACCACCGTAACCGTAACCTTGCTAACTAACTCCGGAGGTGGCCATTTGAGCGATATATTGTTTTTCCAATTAGTGTCATCAATTTCAAATTTTCAAATAATCTTTTTTATGAAAGCAGAGCTCTTTTTTTACTTATATCAAAATGGCTGCCAATTCATATTATGACGTTACCTTGTGAATGGTACTTAAACTCGTCCCGTTCCGTTTTACATATAATTTTTTCTATTTTGTAAAATAACCTTTCATGAAGCAAGACCCAATGATCATACGGTGACAACCACACTGACCTGACCACACGGGTGTATGTATCCTTTAGTCTATAAAGCGTATGGAAATGTTATTTTTAGGTATTTATGTATTGATTATTATTTTTTTACATATTTTGGTTTTGAGTGTAAATGTGATTAAGTATGTTACGAGTGAACTCTACCTACCTAAGTACCTACCGCATTGTTTCTCCAACTCTTACGAAACCTTAATTCAGTGAACATTAACTTTAGTGCTGACACAAGTGAAACATATTTCGTGGGACAGGTTTTGGTGTGACTCCGGGTCTTTGTGCTTCAACCGTGTAAGCCGAAGGTCGTGCGTGATCATCGCGATCAGCCCTAGTTTAGAACCTTAGAATTAATTATATACTTTTGTCACCTTTGCACCATTAAAACACTTAACAAAAGATTATTGGAGTTTTTAAAAACCCTCCCCTGCGTCCGGTACATGTAATTGGCGCAGTCGACGGAGAGGCAGTTGAGTCAGTGTGAATCAAACATCGATCTCCGCTGATAGTCGGATCGTCGACGTGTTGACTATCTCTACGAACTTACAAACGAAAGTGACGTGACGTTAGGAGAGGATCCAGGTGCAGCGTCTTCATCCGAACCTCGATGAGCCAAGGCGCGATGCAGAATCATCTGCTTATGTAAGTAGCACAAATTTCCTATTGGTTGCTATTTTGTTTCCTTCCCTATCCTAGTTCCTATTTTAATTAAGTAGTAAGACGAAAATTGCAAAAATTTTTCACCCTAGACGAAATCAGGGTTTAAAACCCAGAAAATCTATATTTCATTCTTATGACTGTAGAGATTTGATTGAGAGTTTAGAAGAAATAAAAGACGAAATGGAGAATAATTCTCAGTCGTCTACCCCTTTGCCATATACGATGGAGAACTCTGGAACTGATGTGACTGACCAAATTTGGAAAGCGTTAAGATTAGTACCAGATTTTGACGGCAATTCCAATGTGCTAATTAGATTTTTGGACATTTGCGACCAATTGGTTATTAAATTTATGAACCCAGCCCCTGGAAATGAGTTAGGAAATTCCGCTCTTTTGAATGGCATTCTCAATAAAATAACGGGACCCGCTGCTAGAATGCTAGCAACTAATGGCATTCCTAGGGACTGGAATGGTATTAGAAATACCCTTATCAATAGCTTTTCGGATCACAGAGATGAATCAGCGTTATACACCGACTTATCTCTGTTAACACAGATGTCTGATACACCCCAAGTCTATTATGAGCATGTGCAGAATCTACTAAGTACCCTCATGACCTATGTAGAGTTACATGAGACTATAACCACTACAATTGAAGCCAAGCGTCAACTTTATAAAAAACTAGCCTTGCAGACATACTTGCGTGGTTTGAATGAGCCACTAGGTTCTCGCATACGTTGCATGAGACCCGATTCACTAGAAAAAGCGTTAGAATTCGCACAAGACGAATTAAACGTATTATATTTGCAAAATAGAGATAATCATGGCGCGAATTCAAAACAAAATTTCAGGCACACTTATCAACAGAATACCCTTGCACTAAATTCACCCAAGACGAATCAGTACCCAGTTCAGCAGTTCACAAATCAAGTAAAGTCTAATTTTATGCCCTCAATGCAGAACATGAATTTCAATCAACCACAACAAATGCGTAACTTTAGACCCCCTTTTCAAGGAGTTTCTAGAACACAGGATATGATGAAAGCTCTGCCCCGTTCGAACATGTCAACAGGTTTTAAGATTACTCTTCGACCAAATATGCCTCAGCAAACCCAAAATTATTTCCCATGACCACACGTTCCTTCAAGAAATTGACCTTGACAAAATAGACCAACAGGTTAATTCTCTAAAATCACAACTTACTTTCCTGACTAACAACATTTCGAATCAGCATTTCTCATCGTTTAAATACGTTATTCTGCAAATGACTAATAGACTAGATGAAATAGCATCTCAAGTTCGCACTTTAGAACCTGTTCGAGTAAAGCGTGGATTGTTTAACCCTGTGGGAACTTTCATAAAAAGTATATCGGGAAATCTCGATTACAACGACGCTCTGAGATTCGAAAAAGCTTTTAAAATTCTTCAAGAAAATAATAATGTACTTTCTGACAGTTTAGATAAGCACATTAGTATATTTAAAGAATTGTCTTTTCAGCAAAATCAGCTCCTTTATAACATTAGTAAAAATCAACAGAAATTAGAGAAGGCTATCTTATTCTTGATAAATGTAACAAGTACTGATAAAGAGCGCGTTATTCAGTACATACAGCTCTCACAGCTGTTCACTTTATTAAGTGATAACATTCGAAAACTTTCGGATAAAATAAGTAGAATAGAAAATATTTTAGCTTTTAGTCGCACCACATCCGTGCACCATTCACTTTTATCTGTTAATGATCTTTTATCTATGATAAGAAAAGTAAAAGAGTTATACGGCTCCGATCATATTTTAGGCTTAGATATCAGGTATCTCTACGATTTAATTAGATTAGGATGCTACTATGGCGATAAAAAAATAGTAGTAGTATTAAAATTTCCTATAGTTTCTAAAGCTACGTATGATCTTTATAAACTCTGTCCCGTGCCTAACAAAAATTCCCAAATTATCCTACCCCGTCTTCCTTACATGGCAACTAACTCCAAGGAATTTGTCTACATGGAGGCTGAATACCCGAAGGTTGCAACATGGTATATCTGCAAGAATAAAGCCAGGCTCCAGTCAAGAGATCAGCGAGATTGCGTTTATGATCTCATCTATCACCAGGAAAAAGAAGATACATGCATGCCTACACCTGTATTTCTCCATAAAGAGGCTATGCTAGAGCTAGACAATCAACATTACATATTATCATTCCCTAAACCAACTAAGGTGCTAATGATATGCGGTCTGGAAGAACATCGTATACTGGAAGGAAGTTTTTTGGCAATGATTCCTCGAAATTGCAACATACAAACCCCCGAGTTCAGCGCTTTCAACATCGACGACAAACTTCGTGGCCACGCTGTCGAAATCATCGTTTCTCCGAAAATGTCACTGAAATCATCGAAAGTACTTCGTCGATATAATTTCACAACAACTGATTTGAATAAATTGCATAAGATCCAGCGACAAATAATGATTGAGCAACCGGCGAAACTCGATATAGTCGACTCATCCATATATCATACAACAATACCTGTATACATCATCGTACTATCAGGTGCATTTGCACTGACTATCATGTTATTCATATATCGTCGTCGAACAATTAAAATATGGAAACCACAACCACAAACATGCAATGAGACGCAGCTGCCTTCTTCAAGAAATGAATCAATGATGTCCTTAGAAGAAAGAAAAGCCGCATCATTTGCTGTAAACGTCAGCAAATAGTTGCTCGTCTAGGAGGGGAGGTGTTACGAGTGAACTCTACCTACCTAAGTACCTACCGCATTGTTTCTCCAACTCTTACGAAACCTTAATTCAGTGAACATTAACTTTAGTGCTGACACAAGTGAAACATATTTCGTGGGACAGGTTTTGGTGTGACTCCGGGTCTTTGTGCTTCAACCGTGTAAGCCGAAGGTCGTGCGTGATCATCGCGATCAGCCCTAGTTTAGAACCTTAGAATTAATTATATACTTTTGTCACCTTTGCACCATTAAAACACTTAATAAAAGATTATTGGCGTTTTTAAAAACCCTCCCCTGCGTCCGGTACATGTAATTAGTACAAACACAATATAACAAAACAGACTGAGGAATTACTGGGGGTCCATTACTTGACTTCACCGATTACGTTGACGGTATCATTAATTCTGAACATATGGGGGGAGAGGGGCATGTCTAACCGTTCATTATGTTTAGAAATACCACACGTATTGTATACCTTTGTATTCCTAGATAAATTGTCTAAAATACAGCAGTATTTTCATTTAAACACATGGAACGTAATTGTAGTATGATCGAACGGAAGGCAGGTAAACAAAGAAAAAGGTTACCCGTATTTTGAAGGTTTCGTATTCAAAAGTACGGGTAAAAATCTTTAAAACACCTTTTTAAATCGATTAAACACTTACCTAGGCATGTTTTTCTCGTTTGTTGTGTGTATTTAAACACATATTTAATTTCCACACACGAAACTGCACAAAACTCAACACTCCATTTTCCGCCATCTTGTGGCACCACGGCAAAGATAATTTGACTTTTTTCTAAATTCCAGCCTATTTTCATGGAACCGACTGTTTTCGTTGCACATTTATAACCTGTGGGACACTTTAAAACAAACCGCAGACTAATTCTAAAACGAGGGCACAATAATACAACATTTTAACAATACAATAATAACTTTATTTGAACCAAAAAGGTGTAACAACAGGTTTAACAAAATATCATATTGGTAAGAAGTGACTTGCAAACTTATACCCAACAACAATAATTAAGAATTTGTTCCCAGATGGCACACACCCTAATATGACAAAAAAAACAAAAAAAAAACATAATATGGCAAGTAACATATTGCGGCTGCAAAATTTCGTCATAATAAGGCGTGCTACAGGTCAGAGGACACGATAACTTGCCGACCTTGATTCTTGCCTCTGTGATTGAGTCGGCATTAAGAAGGTTCCACCTAAATAATTAACGGTTTATCTCTCTCTGTCACAACCCGCTGCTTCTTACAAACAGGTAAACAATGAAATGGCGTTACTCAGTGCTACTACTGATGGTCACTCTGGAACTACTATCTGTACTCGGGAAACCGAAGAGTAGAAGACGTAAGTACATCTTCAGGACTTCGTACTGCAATATGAAAAAAAGTTATCCTTATAGAAATAGAAAAAAATAATTTGCGTAATATTGGTACAGCGTGGTACAGCTTGTTTATAAATTTTTGTCCCATACAAGATTAACCTAGGTAAGATATTGCAACTCCAAAAACTTTCTTAAATAACAACTTAATACATTTTATCCTCTACATAAAACTAACAAGTTTTACCTAATTACAAATAGTCACTTTTGATCTCCGACAGATCTCCTTGTTTTGGATTTTATACATCAGATATATATCCTAAGCGTAGCCCACTCTATAGCTCATTGAGCGACCTAAAACTGGTGGATCAAGCCCTTTGTAAGAGTCCACGTCTTGGCGCCATAGGTCATCTGGTTGAACATCTTAGCCTTTAAGCACTACTGGACGACGAATATTGATGATTGACAGCTGAAAAACAACAAGGTGCCCGGGTGAAGACGGCATCACAACCAAACTCCTAAATACTTGAGGCTCTGACAACTGCAGGACCTCTTTGATGCTGTCATTCATACCGGAACTACTCTAAAAGAGTAAAGCAGGAGCTTGGTCATTTTGTTCTTTAAGAAAAGGGAACAAAATCCTACTTAACAACTATAGACCAATCGCGTTCCCAAGCCCTACCTACAAACTGTTCAACGACTTTCAACCTCCAGAGCAGGCTGGGTTTTGAAAAGACTATAGCACCATAGACCACATTCACACTCCAAGCTAGATTATACAGAAAACAGAAAGTTGTGGACTACGAAAAAGCCTTCGACTCCGTCGAATGTTGGTCTGTTCTGCATTGTTTGCAGCGGTACTGAGTTGACCCTACGTGAAGATGCTGAATTATTTATGTGACTACGCTAAAATGTCAGTCCAAGTGAATTTTGATATGGTAAAGATCATGTCCAACTGTCACGTCATCCAAGGGCCACTAACCATCGCCAATGTGACCATCAATGTTGTTATAAAATATGTTTACCTGAGCCGACTTATCCAGCTGGGTGAAAACAACCTGAAGGACGTTGCGAAGCACGAAGGACGGCCAAGAGAAGGGAAATCTTGGAAAGACCTACGTCCAGCAGTGGACCATGACAGGCTAATGGATGGAGGGAGTCAGTCAGTCAGTGATGAAAATAGGGATTTTTGGACGTCAAAACCTCAAGCACTTTTAAAGTTTCATTTATGAATATTAGGATTTTGAGGGCTCTTAGCATGCACGTAAAACTTCTACTTTGTATATCTAGGTTCCGTTTGGAAACGAGTGAATTTCACTCGGAGTGATGCGAATTTCACCCTAGAGCGTTCAAAAATCGACCCGCGTTAAACCGAGGGTAACCGAACTGTTACCTGACAGTTGCACGGAAGTGTTTTGAAACGCTTCCGAGTAATGCGAAAATCACACTGGGCCACCTGATTGGTGCAACCAGATTTTTATTTCTCATGCTCCTATATAGATCTGTCTCTTTCTAATAAACGAGTGAAATTTTGCACTATGATCGCAAGTTCTGAAACGCTTCCAAATAGATAATGAGTATTATGGAGGTTGAGAATAATTCGAAATTGTTCATACGGCTGGTTCACAGTCTTGTTTTCCGAACTCTGCCCTGGACACACTCCCGTATGTCTTGCTTATGTATTTCACTGGAAGGAAGCATCTACATAATGAAGTTTATATAATCTTGGGTGTGTGAGGGTGTGTGTTTGTATGTTTTGTAATTCCTCTTGGTGATATAAGCCGATGACGTTTCCAGATAGCCGTTTTTTCCGGTGCGACTACGAGTTTATAGAAGCAGGCAAGGGATTCTACAAACTACATGATATTCCTGCGACGTGGGTGAACGCGCAGATGCGGTGTCACATGGAAGGTGAGCTCTCTCTGTACGTCGTACATGTTACAGTTGATGAATGTAATTGTTCCCAGGTGCATTGTTGGCGACTCCTCTGTTCACTAAGCAACAAAAGACCATGTTGCAGTTGATGAATGTAATTGTTCCCAGGTGCATTGTTGGCGACTCCTCCGTTCACTAAGCAACTAAAGACCATGTTGCAGTTGATGAATGTAATTGTTCCCAGGTGCATTGTTGGCGACTCCTCTGTTCACTAAGCAACTAAAGACCATGTTGCAGTTGATGAATTTAATTGTTCCCAGGTGCATTGTTGGCGACTCCTCTGTTCACTAAGCAACTAAAGACCATGTTGCAGTTGATGAATGTAATTGTTCCCAGGTGCATTGTTGGCGACACCTCTGTTCACTAAGCAACTAAAGACCATGTTGCAGTTGATGAATGTAATTGTTCCCAGGTGCATTGTTGGCGACTCCTCTGTTCACTAAGCAACTAAAGACCATGTTGCAGTTGATGAATGTAATTGTTCCCAGGTGCATTGTTGGCGACTCCTCTGTTCACTAAGCAACTAAAGACCATGTTGCAGTTGATGAATGTAATTGTTCCCAGGTGCATTGTTGGCGACTCCTCTGTTCACTAAGCAACTAAAGACCATGTTGCAGTTAATGAAGGACGGTGACATCAAGGCGTACGGCATATTTATTGGTCTTCGACGTGAGCACAGGAACTTCAGCGCCAGCGGAGACTTCTTCACTGTCGATGGTGAGTTCCACAGAATCGAATATTATAATTTATTGTAGGGTTATCTACACCTGCGCCTTATTGCGCTAAATTCTACTATGCGTCTCAATTAAGAATAAGACTCTCGGTAAAGTCATCTGTGGAAACGATCACGTTCCTTATCAAGACGTATACTCGCGACAAGACGCAGGTGTAGCGCTAGTGTTGCAATACAATATTTCTATAGGTAACAATAGCTTACACCAAGTAACATGTTTAAAATAAATTTGACAAAGAACACTAATTTAAATGCTATGCTCGTTATGTATCAACAACTGTGAACTCATAGATATTCTAACAGTATTATTTATGTACCTTACCTATACTGGGTGTCAGGAAAAGTACTTCGTTCCTTTAAACCACGTGTTCAATAGGTATAACAAAGTATGTTAAGCGTGTTTAATTTTTTTATATAAAAAATAGTTTTTTTTTTTCATTATTATCCCTTTCTCTTATGCATCGTTTTTTTGCAATTGTCTATCACCTGTCTCTATCTATTTATTGCGTTCTGAACTAGGGTTCAACAAATATTTCTTTTTTATATTTAAATAAAAATTAAACACGCTTAAAATACTTTGTTATACCTATTGAACACGTAGTTTAAAGGAACGAAGTACTTTTCCTAACAGCCTGTATATCTGTGTGCACCCCACACTACGCAATGTGCCTTGTCTGGTCCCACACAATGTTCAAGTTTACAACTAGAAGGTAGATAGAAACAAACAAATTAAACACGCTTAACAAACTTTGTTATACCTATTGAACACGTAGTTTAAAGGAACGAAGTACTTTTCCTAACAGCCTGTATATCTGTGTGTACCCCACACTACGCAATGTGCCTTGTCTGGTCCCACACAATGTTCAAGTTTACAACTAGAAGGTAGATAGAAACAAACAAATTAAACACGCTTAACAAACTTTGTTATACCTATTGAACACGTAGTTTAAAGGAACGAAGTACTTTTCCTAACAGCCTGTGTATCTTTGTGTACCCCACACTACGCAATGTGCCTTGTCTGGTCCCACACAATGTTCAAGTTTACAACTAGAAGGTAGATAGAAACAAACAAATTAAACACGCTTAACATACTTTGTTATACCTATTGAACACGTAGTTTAAAGGAACGAAGTACTTTTCCTAACAGCCTGTGTATCTTTGTGTACCCCACACTACGCAATGTGCCTTGTCTGGTCCCACACAATGTTCAAGTTTACAACTAGAAGGTAGATAGAAACAAACAAATTAAACACGCTTAACATACTTTGTTATACCTATTGAACACGTAGTTTAAAGGAACGAAGTACTTTTCCTAACAGCCTGTGTATCTTTGTGTACCCCACACTACGCAATGTGCCTTGTCTGGTCCCACACAATGTTCAAGTTTACAACTAGAAGGTAGATAGAAACAAACAAATTAAACACGCTTAACATACTTTGTTATACCTATTGAACACGTAGTTTAAAGGAACGAAGTACTCTACATACGGCGCGGACTGCGAGTCCGGCACAAACCACACCCCCCTTCCTCGCTCGAACAGAAGTGGTTGGAACTAACTCTGCCTGGTGTGGGCCGCATCGCTATCGGCACCGCGTACCGTCCCGGGTCTGGTCTATCTCCGGGCGCCGCCATGGACGCTTTGAGCGAGTCAGTCAGTGTTTTTAGTTATTGCAACCATACATTCGTGCTCACAGATTTTAATATCGATCTGTTACAGCCTCAAAAGGATTCCGCCCCAGAATTAAATTCTTTTTTTGAACAACACCACCTTCACCAATTAGTACAAGAGCCAACGCGTATACAAAAAAATTCTGCTACGCTATTAGATTTAATTATCACCGATAGCCCCGTATTGTGTAAATCCATAACAGTACACCATAACCCTCTACTAAGCGACCATGGTTTTGTCCTGGCCGAGTTTAAGTTAAAAAGGCCACGAAAAATACCTTTTTTTATGTGGAGCCGTTCTTTGGACAAAGTAGATGAAGAAATATTTTTTAAAGACCTTCATACAATCCGATGGAATGACATATGTAATGCTAGTAATATAAATGATATGATTAATTTATTTAATATATTCATTTCTTCAGTATTTGATGTTCATGCCCCCTTACGCAAAATAAAAATAAAAGAAAATCCTTGTCCCTGGTTAACTAGCACCATAAAGGAAATGATGGCTTTAAGAGATACAGCATTGTACCGTTCACAATCATCGAAACAAGAGTCCCATTCACGTTACTATAGAGATCTTAGAAATGTGGTGAATTCCGCGCTTAAAAGAGAAAAGGTTGCGTTCTTTACACATTACGTGAATAACAATAAAGACAAACCGGTAAAAATGTGGGAATACTTGAAGCGGACGTCAATTTTGGGCAACAAAAACTTGCCCGATATCCCAGCACACTTAAATAATCCAGATGCTATCAACGACTACTTCTTGGACGTACCAGGTGATAATAAAATTGATGATAAGCTTTTAGATTTTTACAGGCAAAATAAATACAACTCAAATTATTTTGATATACAAGAATGCACGCAAGATGAAGTATTAAAAATAATCAATAAAATAAACACCAACGCATCTGGCTACGATGCCATCTCAATCAAAATGGTAAAAATGACCCTGGCTGTAACTTTGCCGATCATTACCGTTATGGTAAATAAGTCTATCACTGAGCATTGTTTTCCTGACGCCTGGAAAATAGCAAGAGTGAAACCTCTACCAAAAAGTTCCACTGTAGAAGACTTAAAGGACTTACGTGCTATAAGTATCTTACCGGTTTTATCGAAGGTAGTAGAAAGAGTTGTATGTTTTCAACTAACTAAATTTCTCGAGAGCGAGTCAATTCTTCCAGCAATACAGTCGGGTTTTCGTAGTCGGCATGGAACCGCCACTGCTTTAGCAAATGTTATAGACGACATCCTGTCAGCGTCAGATTCGGGAATGGGTAGCATTCTAGTACTCCTTGATTTCTCCCGGGCATTTGACTGCCTTAGTCCAGATTTATTGTTGGCGAAAATGTCATACTACGGAATCTCACAGTCAGCTTGTGAATGGTTTAGATCCTTTCTTACCAACAGGCAACAATATGTTGTTATCGAAGATGAGCAGGGTAATATTAAACAATCACAGATAAAACCTATACTACGAGGATGCCCACAAGGATCAATTTTAAGCCCCCTTTTATTTATCCTATACACGTCTGATCTTATTACAAAACTTAGACATTGCAAAGTTCACATGTATGCAGATGATACACAATTGTACCATTCATTCAAGCACCAAAACACGAACGAAGCAGTACAAAAAATTAATGAAGATCTTGAAGTTGTATTCCAGTGGACCAAAAAGAATACTTTATTACTTAATCCAACCAAATCTAAATACATTATCCTTGGTACTAAACGTCAATGCGAACAAATAGCAAAAAATACACCTGATATCCAAATCGACGACAAAAGTGTGGATAGAGTTTTAAAAGCCAAAAACTTAGGTCTACTTATGGATAGTGAACTCCGTTTTGAAAGCCACATAAATCAAAAAATAAGGACGGCTTTTTTCCGATTGAAATTTTTGTATGGAATCCGAGACTACTTGAAAACGGAAGTAAGAGTAATATTAATAGAATCACTTGTTCTCTCCATTTTTAATTACTGCGATACAGTGTATGGGCCGAGACTTTTCGGAAAAACTAGTAATGCAGTACAGAGAGTACAAAACGCATGTGCAAGATTTTGTTATGGAATACCCCGTAGATCCCACATTACTCCATTTCTAAATGAAAAGAAAATTCTCAAAATGGAGGGTCGCCGGGAACTACATCTTGCAGGCATGGTGCATAAGATTGTGCACACGATGCGCCCAGAATACTTACATAGTAAATTTAAATGGCTGGGAGATGAGCACAGCAAATTTACAAGAAGCAAATTCTTAAATATAATGCGCGTCCCTACACATAGAACCGCAAACTTACGAGCAGGGTTCAAATTTGCAGCGTCAAAGGTGTGGAATGACTTGCCACCTCCACTAAAAGAAAATATGCCTTATAACTCGTTTAAGTTTAAGTTAAAACATACCTTACTTGATAAACAAATTTTATTAGCAAAGTCAAGATACAAAATAAAACGGAAAAAATCACAGAAAAAAGTCTGCTCTAGCTAGCGTAAGCGACGATGATGATAGCTATGGTAATCAAACCTACCTTTACCCTGCTCACATTATAAATAGTATTTGGATATTACATTAAGTCTGCTCTAGCCAGCGTAAGCGACGATGATGATAACTATCGTAATCAAACCTACCTTTACCCCGCTCACATTATAAATAGTATTTGGATATTACATTAAGTCTGCTCTAGCCAGCGTAAGCGACGATGATGATAACTATCGTAATCAAACCTACCTTTACCCTGCTCACATTATAAATAGTATTTGGATATTACATTAAGTTTGTTTTTATTACACTTTTATTATATCAAAGTTTTCCCTCTATCTTAATATATCATACATATAATTGTTAAAATTTCTCAGTAGCTTGGACTAAAAAAGAAGAAACATCTGTTTTAAATTAATAAATAATGATGTCAAATGGTGTATTAGGTGCTGCTGTAAGTAGACATCTACTTTAGGTTAGTACTAATTAATAACTAGTTTCATTTGTTATATTGTATATATATATATATATATATTGTTTTTCTTTTATATTACATATATTTATTACTCTATTTTATTTACTTTATAGATATGTCTGACTGTTTACCTCTTGATTTTGATTTTTTCTCGTGCTCTTCTTCTGACGAATATGAAAGTGCCAGTGACAATGACAATGACACCAGTCTATCTGATGCCCCTCTCAACACAAAATTAAAGTCAGTCTTCAATAAAACATCTACAAACCTAAACCTGGTACATATCAATGCTGAAAGTATTTATGCACACTACGTTGATTTTATTACTTCATTCTCTGATCAAGATATTGACGGAATTATCGTTTCAGAGTCATGGCTCCGTCCATCGCTACCCTCGACTTTACTTCCTCTTCATGGCTATCGACTATTGCGTAATGATAGAACCGGAACCTCTGGTGGAGGTGTGTGTGTATATCTTCGGAGTAACATACCATGTACAGTGATTAGCCAAAGCCAATGTCCCGTTCCATATACGAGTTCCTTTGAGCACTTATTTCTAGAAATTAGTTTGAACCACTCGAAAATTCTTCTAGGTGTAGCTTACAGTCCCTCCTCCAAAGTAAATTATTTTGACACTTTTGAATCTCTTCTCACAAGTTTTAGGCCTCTGTATGACAAAATTATTATAATGGGGGATTTTAACACATGCCTTATTGAGAATGATTCACGTTCTAGTAAACTGCAAGCACTTGTATCTTCCTTTGATCTTCAAATTCTCCCACTTTCTGCTACCCATCATCCACCAAATAGTGCTCCCTCGTTGTTAGATTTAATGATTGTTTCAAAACCCAACTCCGTATGCTTTCATGGCCAAATGACAGCTCCCTTCTCGTATCATGACCTTATTTACTTAACGTATAAGTGTCGTTCCCCAAAGCGTCGTGCAAAGGTCATTGTGCAGCGAAGTTTCAAGGATATGAATATTGATAAACTTAAAAATGATTTACGTGGCCTTGACTGGTCTATCCTGTACAATGCAGAGTGTGTTGATAAAAAGGTTGACCTATTTGTTTCTTTACTTACTCATGTATTTGACATTTATGCTCCTGTCAAACCCATCAGAGTTAAACATTATCCTGCTCCCTGGCTTTCAGAACCTATCAAAATTCTAATGGCTAAAAGAGACAGAGCTAAGCATAAGTGCAAAAAGTTTCCATTACCAGAGAACTTCCTCGCTTATAAGAATCTACGCAATCGATGCAATAGATTGTGTAGAGATGCGAAACGTCGTCATATCCATTCAGCAGTTGAAGACCTTTCCCCTCCTCAAGTATGGAAGTTTCTAAGAACGTTAGGTGTGGGTAAGTCTCCAGCCCCTATGGATAATACCAAAGATCTCAACGACTTAAATAGTCATTTCTCTACTCCTCCTGTTAATCTTGATAGTTCAGTTAAAACTTCTTCTCTCTTCGATTTATCTCAAAAAGTTCTACCATCCTGTGATCCATTTGTTTTCTGTGATGTTACCGAGTTTGATGTTAGGAAAAGTATTTTATCTTTTACAACTAAGGCAGTGGGTAGTGATGGCCTCAGTCGTGACATGATATTGTGGATGATGTTGTTCCTATTATCACACACATTTGTAATTTCTCTTTAGCCAGCAACGTCTTCCCAACGGCTTGGAAAAAAGCTAACGTCATACCCCTGCCTAAGAAACCGAATCCCACTTCTTACTCTGACTTTCGCCCAATTTCAATTCTCCCCATTTTATCCAAAATTCTTGAAAATTCCGTACATAAGCAACTCTACTCGTATCTTCTCAAAAACAATCTTCTTAGTCCGCTTCAGTCCGGCTTTCGTCCTTTTCATAGCACTGTCACTGCACTGTTGAAAGTCACTGATGACATCAGGCTAGCAATGGATAACAAACAGCTTACCGTGGTTACACTACTTGACTTCAGCAGTGCATTTAATTCCGTTGATTTTGATATTTTGCTTGGTATCCTTCGTTGTAATAATGTGTCTTCAACCGTTATCCATTGGTTTAGCTCCTACCTTCGTGGACGTCAGCAATGTGTCTTCAGTGATGAATCTTCATCAGATTGGATTGATTTAAGTGCTGGTGTTCCTCAGGGAGGTGTTCTTTCTCCCCTTCTCTTTTCAGTTTTCATCAATGAGATAACCCGCACTTTAGTCTCTAATTATTATTATTATTATTATTTATTTATTTAAAAAGTATAACATTACAGCTTACACCAATGCGTTGTACAATTATATATTAAAATTAATTATTGATTAAAATAAAATATAAATTCAATATGTACAATTAACAATTAAAAAATAAAGTAAGATATACAATTCATTATAAATAGGGACGTTCCTTTCATTCATTACGCTCATATAATTATCATTTATATGCTGATGATCTGCAAATCTATCGTCATTTCGATGCAGTTAGAGCTGAAAATGATGTTGGTGATGGTATAAACTTGGAAAATGCTTCGGCAGCTATTAATGCCATTAATAATGATCTGACTTCAATTTTGAGGTGGGCGCAAGACTACGGTCTTCTTGTCAACCCGAAAAAATCTCAGGTTATCATCATTGGTAGTAAGCGTTTGAGAGATACCATCACCTTCGGAACTTTACCATGTGTGTCGTATAATGGTGAAATAATCCCCTTTGCTGACAAGGTAAAAAACCTTGGCGTCTTCATGGATGGCAATTTATCATGGCAAGCGCACATCAATGAAATTAGTAGACGCATGCACTTCTCGTTCCATTCGCTTAAAAAACTCCAAAATTTCTTGCCTGTTAAAACGAAAGTCATGCTTGCACAAACTTTGTTATTGCCACTATTAGATTACGCTGACGTGTGCTTCATGGATGCCACTGAGGAACTTGTCAACAAGCTTGAGCGTCTCCAGAATCTTGCCATACGTTTTGTCTTTGGTCTACGCAAGTATGATCATGTTACAGAGTACAGACGCAAACTAAAGTGGCTATCAATTCGCTCTCGCAGAAATATGCACATGCTTAGCGTCTTGTTTAATATTTTACACAACCCCTTTGCCCCTCCGTATCTTCGCGAACGTTCCGGTTTTCTTCCCCCTCGTGACAGGCTTCAAAGATCGTGTGACCTCAGGACCTTGCAAGTGCCTCAATGTAATACAAAATTTTACTCTAATTCATTTACAGTGCGAGCAGCTCGAATGTGGAACACACTACCTAAGATTCTGAGAGATAGTCCGTCAATATCTTCATTTAAACGTAAATTAAAAGAGCACTTCCTCTCGTATGAGTAATATTTAAGTATATATTTTAAATTATTTAAGTATATATTAATATTATATTTGTATTGATTCATTTGTATCCATTATATTTATATCTATAATTTATATTTTTATTATTTTATTTGTATAGAATAAGTTGTTATAATCCTTCTGTATGCTTGCTGCCAACCTATTTAGTGTATTCTTTCACCACAGTACTGGTTGGCTGGAAGAAACCTCTTGAAGAGGTAAGCTCGCCTTTGTGCATATTTTTTACTTTTTTTGTTATCTTAGTTTAAGTTTCTGTGTGTGTGTACAATAAAGGATATAACATATTATATAAATAATAATTATTATTAGAAACACTGCAAGCACACTAGAACTTACTGATTATTTTTCGTTTGTTGTATGCATTTATTTTAAATGAATTCTCGTATATATATTTTCATTTTAATCTAATTTTAATTTTAATTGTACCAATTCTTATGTTATGTTCTTTTTTATTTTATGTCATAATTTGCATGCCTTTTTGCACTTGCCTTTTTGTATGTATATTTTCATTTTAATCTAATTTTAATTTTAATTGTACCAATTATTATGTTATGTTCTTTTTTATTTTATGTCATAATTCGCATGCCTTTTTTTGCACTCTTATCATTCCTACATTATTTCATTACGTCTGGAGTATGCTGAAAAACAGCGCTGTCCGGTCTCCATTGATCGGCAGCTTCTCTGAGCATACTGCCATTTGCCAGGAATGCTTAAAACTTTTTTTTTATTTTTTTCTCCTAGATTTTAAGACTGTAATTTGATATGTTTAGTTTTAAGTTATTTTTTGGCAATAAACTTTTTTTATTCTTTTATTTATTCTTTAT
The DNA here is from genome assembly GCA_910592155.1 of Ypsolopha scabrella. NCBI lineage: Eukaryota > Metazoa > Arthropoda > Insecta > Lepidoptera > Ypsolophidae > Ypsolopha > Ypsolopha scabrella. The sequence goes on from OU342986.1 coordinate 19,679,626, forward strand.
TCTTTTCCTAACAGCCTGTATATCTGTGTGTACCCCACACTACGCAATGTGCCTTGTCTGGTCCCACACAATGTTCAAGTTTACAACTAGAAGGTAGATAGAAACAAACAAATTAAACACGCTTAACATACTTTGTTATACCTATTGAACACGTAGTTTAAAGGAACGAAGTACTTTTCCTAACAGTCTGTATATCTGTGTGTACCCCACACTACATAATGTGCCTTGTCTGGTCCCACACAATGTTCAAGTTTACAACTAGAAGGTAGATAGAAACAAACAAATTAAACACGCTTAACATACTTTGTTATACCTATTGAACACGTAGTTTAAAGGAACGAAGTACTTTTCCTAACAGCCTGTATATCTGTGTGTACCCCACACTACGCAATGTGCCTTGTCTGGTCCCACACAATGTTCAAGTTTACAACTAGAAGGTAGATAGAAACAAACAAATTAAACACGCTTAACATAATTTGTTATACCTATTGAACACGTAGTTTAAAGGAACGAAGTACTTTTCCTAACAGCCTGTACATCTGTGTGTACCCCACACTACGCAATGTGCCTTGTCTGGTCCCACACAATGTTCAAGTTTACAACTAGAAGGTAGATAGAAACAAACAAATTAAACACGCTTAACATACTTTGTTATACCTATTGAACACGTAGTTTAAAGGAACGAAGTACTTTTCCTAACAGCCTGTATATCTGTGTGTACCCCACACTACGCAATGTGCCTTGTCTGGTCCCACACAATGTTCAAGTTTACAACTGGAAGGTAGATAGAAACAAACAAATTAAACACGCTTAACATACTTTGTTATACCTATTGAACACGTAGTTTAAAGGAACGAAGTACTTTTCCTAACAGCCTGTATATCTGTGTGTACCCCACACTACGCAATGTGCCTTGTCTGGTCCCACACAATGTTCAAGTTTACAACTAGAAGGTAGATAGAAACAAACAAATTAAACACGCTTAACATACTTTGTTATACCTATTGAACACGTAGTTTAAAGGAACGAAGTACTTTTCCTAACAGCCTGTATATCTGTGTGTACCCCACACTACGAAATGTGCCTTGTCTGGTCCCACACAATGTTCAAGTTTACAACTCTATGGTCAATGTCAATGAAAAAGTCAACATATATTTTTATTTTATAAATAATTTTATTTCTTGATCAAAACATTCAAAAAGACGATAAATTGGACACCAGTGTTTACCTCAAGCTTTATTATTATCTTTTACTCGAAAATAAGATTGCTACGCCCACGGATTAGACACAAGCTACGACGAAGTACGCAGTCTACGCGAACTACAAGTCTTCAGTTGCCACTTGTGTTCGGTCCCACTAGGAGACAATTAAATCAGATATATCGGTAATATAATCTACGAACTAAGGTATCGCATATCACAGAATAAATGAAAGGACTTCATAACAAGATAGTGAGTGATTTGAACTATATAAACTAATTGGGACATCTATTTTTAGTTTTTTAAGGCAATATAACCAAGGATACTTTTATATTTTACATATTATTTTCTTTGTACATTTTAGGCCCAAGTTGTAGATATTCCATGTTTTTATTATAAAATTGTACCTTTTAAGTTTTGTAATTTGGCACCTATTTATTCCAACGACATACATTTATTAAAATTTTATTTATTGTCTTTGATGTCTCAGACGGCTGGCCCATCATCGAGGAGTCAGTCGGCAGCGTCACAGGACTTCGTGCTTTGTCCGGATTGCCCCCAGTCGTCTCGCGTATACAGAGGACAGAGAGGTCTAAACATTCATAAATCAAAATGCCACAAAAATGTGTCTGTCGACGATCTAAGCACTTCTAGATCAACTGATAATCCTTTTTGGTTAGAGATTAGTAAATATAAGTCATCTCTTCCAACGGTTAAAAGGATCCCACGAGGGGCCAGAAATACGGTGGCTACCTCTCTGTCCTCTTATATACGGAAAGTTCTTGATAACAACGATAAAGCCAGCTGGGAGGATCTGCTCACTTTTTCATACCGGACTCTGCACGTGCCTAAAGGAAGAGATAATTTATTTTATTTATTTAAGAAACAAACAGCCACATATACAAATTATTACAAGTGAAAATATTCAAATTAAGTCTAAAGTCTCCTTAATTTACAAAAATGTATATTTCTAATAAGAAGTGAAGTTAACTAAACATAAGTAAGTAATACACTAGTTACAAAATATGAGCAACAGATAATGTTAGTCAAAAACATCTATCTGCAAGAAATTTTTTTCATGGCAGATTTTTTAAAGGTGGAAAAAGATACACAAAACATGTCGACATCTGATAAATGGTCATTACATAATCGGCAAACACGCCTAACAAAACTATTTCTTGCATAGCACGTTTTACAAGAAGCAATACTAAACAAATTCTTTGTATGACATGCACGTTCACATTTGCGAGGTATTCTAAAGTTGATTTTTTGTAATAAATCCGGGGTATCTATCAAATTATTATTAATTATTTTGTAAAGCATACAAGCGTCAGTGTAGTCTCGCCTGTGGGATAGAAGTTGAACTTTGTGTCTATCAGCTGAGGTATAATAGTCAAGATAAGCATAACCTGTTCTGTAGTCGAGGGCCTTCACAAACTTTTTCTGTAATTTCTCAAGTCTATCAATATGAGTCATATAAAATGGGTGCCAAACAGTTCCCTAACACAAGAAATTAAGAAAAACTGTAAGCAACCAGTAAATTTAAAAGAAGCAGAGGATCTCACAAGAAAATTAAACAACACTCATAATATTGGTAAAAGGGTCGAAACTAAAATTAACGATGGAGATATAAGAGGAGCTGCCCAGATTCTCTTCTCAAGTGATGCAGTCGCACCTGACACCTCGGAGACCCTTTCATCCCTAGAGTCGAAACATCCACTGCCAGCAACCTCATCGCATTTACCTGATGCCCCTGATCCCTCTGAGCGTACTCCTGCAGCAACACCAGAGGAGGTGCAAGCCGCGATCGCGTCTTTCAGGAATGGTTCGGCTGGTGGTCTTGATGGGCTGACGCCACAGCACTTCAAAGATCTCATTTACGGCGCCCCGGGTGAGACTGGTCGTGCCCTCTTGGAAGACGTGACCCGGCTTGTGAACCTTATGCTGGCTGGGAAAGTGTGTGACGACGTTACTGACATTCTCTACTGTGCTAATCTTTGTGCACTCAAAAAAAAGGACGGAGGCATCCGGCCGATCGCAGTTGGGAACACCATCCGTCGTGTGGTCTCAAAGATCTGCTGTAGACATATTCAACCAGATTTAGTGAACAAATTTTAGCCTGTGCAGTTAGGCTTTGGGACTAAGGGAGGGTGTGAAGCCGCCGTGCACGCGGCTCGGACCTTCCTTGAACACGGCGGAGGGGAGGTTCTGCTGAAAGTGGATGTGCAGAACGCGTTTAACTCAATAGATAGGGGCGCCCTGTTGACACAAGTCAGGGAGAATATTCCTGCAGTATTTCATTATTTATGGCAGTGTTACAGCTCGCCCTCCAAACTCGTATATAAAAACCATTTGTTGCAATCTGCCGTTGGCTGCCAGCAGGGTGACCCACTCGGACCGGCCATTTTCAGTTTGGCCATACAACCACAAATCACCTGCCTCAAATCTAAATTTAATGTTTGGTATTTGGACGATGGGACTCTGGGAGGCGAAGCGGACTCGGTTCTAACAGACTTGAAGAAATTAATTCAAAATTTCCACTCTATCGGACTAAATTTAAACTTTTCAAAATGCGAATTATTTTTGAATAACTCTTTGTCTCCTCACGTTAAAAATGACATTATAACCAAATTTAATACACTGGCTCCAAACATTAAAATCATAAACGAAGAATCGCTTCGCCTCCTAGGTGCCCCAGTACTGGATGATTCCCTCCCCTGTTTCATTTCGGAACAAATTTCAAAATTTCAGGAATCATCTAGTCTTCTAAAAATGATCAGTCCACATATAGCATACTGCATAATTAAATTCTGTCTCTTTACGCCAAAGTTCACGTACGTGCTACGTTGTAGCACCCTCTGGAAACATTCCCCACTTTTGGTATATATAGATGAAATAATTAGAACAACTTTAGTGGAAATTCTAAATTGCCCTTTAAATGACCGGAGCTGGACCCAAGCCAGTCTACCGATCCGATTTGGCGGTTTAGGAATCCAAAGGGTGTCCAATGTGGCACTCCCTGCATTCTTGTCCTCAGCTTACAGCACGATGGACCTCTTTGGCAGAATTATAAACCCATCACTTGGTGATGTTGAGGTCGCGTGCTTGGCTGAGGCCAGGAGTGCATGGACTGACACTGCTGGTCCGTGTACTAACCTCCCGATGACTCTGTCTTCGCAGAGGTCATGGGACGAGCCGCTCTGTATCCAGGTTCAAAAGAACCTTCTGGATACCTCATTAAATAAAAATAAAACTGGTGACCTTGCCGATAAAAGTAACTATAGACCTATTTCTCTTGCCACTGTCATCGCTAAGATATTTGACGGTTTGCTTAACACACAGTTAAATAAATACATAACACTGCATGACAACCAGTTCGGCTTTCGCCCCCAACTGTCCACAGAAAGTGCGATACTGTGTCTTAAGCACACTGTCAAATACTGTACAGTTCGCAAGACGCCTGTTTACGCGTGCTTCCTCGACCTATCCAAGGCCTTCGACTCGGTGTCGTACAATATGCTGTGGGCCAAGATGAAAAGTATTAACTTGCCAACGGCACTAATCACCATGCTCCAGTACTGGTACGCGCATCAGTCCAACAGTGTCAGGTGGGCGGGGGCGATGTCGGATCCCTATCAACTTGAATGCGGAGTCAGGCAGGGTGGACTAACATCTCCAACCCTGTTCAACCTATACATCAATGATCTGATCGTCGCGCTCAGCAGTCAGCATGTCGGCTGCCATGTTGACGGAATTTGTGTCAACAACTTGAGTTATGCAGACGACATGGTGCTGCTGAGCGCGTCGATCTGTGGCCTGAGGAGGTTGGTACGGACTTGTGAGGAGTACGCAAGTGGTCACGGGTTAACATATAACGTAAAGAAAAGCCAATGCATGGTCTTTGAGGCCGGTATAAAACGGCCCTTTAATTTACCACCGGTGCTGCTGAATGGTATGCCTCTAGAAAATGTTGAGCAGTTTAAGTACCTAGGGCACATACTAACTACCGGCCTCAAGGACAATGCGGACATTGAGCGGGAGCGGAGGGCGCTGTCAATAAGAGCTAACATGATAGCCCGCAGGTTTGCGCGATGTTCACAGGAAGTCAAAATTACACTATTTAGGGCGTACTGTACATCACTCTACAGCTGCAGCCTGTGGGCAGATTACACTAAGCGAAGTTACAGCGACCTTCACGTCCTGTACAATAATGCTTTCAGGATATTGTTGGGGCTGCCCCGATTCTGCAGCGCCTCTGGCATGTTCGCAGAGGCACGCACTGACTGCTTCTCCACCATTATGCGCAAGCGCGCCGCATTCTTTGTGCGGAGAGTTAGGGCCAGTTCCAATGTTGTCCTGAAAATGATTGGAGACAGACTAGACTGCCCTTTTCTCCGGCACTGCTGTGATAGACATATCGCATTAGCAGTGCCGGTGAGAAGGTATTGAAATTGATATTTTTATTTTATTTTATTTTGATTGTATGATTCTATTATTGTAATTTTTATTTTATTTTATTTCGATTTTTGTAATTTGATTTTATATTATATTAGTTATTAATTATTTGATTTATGTACCTATGTAACAAACAAATATGGATCACTGTTATCCGAAATAAATGAAATTTAATTTTTTTAATTAATTAAACCCTGCAGACCGAGCTCGTCTTTTGGCGTCCAGCGAACCAGAGTCAGGTTATTGGTTAAACGCTCTCCCTTCGGCCAATATAGGGACTCTACTTGACAAAACAACATTTACTTTGGCCACCTGTCTGAGACTGGGTGCACGGACAAATGAGCCTCATCGCTGCCGTTGTGGTAAAGCCGTCGATCAGCTTGGTCATCATGGCCTTTCGTGCCAGCACAGTGCTGGTCGCTTGCCGCGTCATGCCGCTCTTAATGACGTCATCCGTAGGGCCTTAGCCAGTGCCAGTGTTCCGGCCATTTTGGAACCAAATGGCGTCATACGTGAAGACGGCAAAAGGCCCGACGGAATGACGATCATACCATGGAAGCATGGTAGGTCGCTGGTATGGGACGCTACATGTGTCGACACGATGGCAGCGTCTCATCTCCAAGCGACCTCAGTCAGAGCGGGCGCGGCTGCGGCATCTGCAGAGGGCTCCAAGAGGCGCAAATATGCGGCCTTAGGAGAGGGCTACATGTTTGTGCCCTTCGGCGTAGAGACTCTCGGGCCATGGGGACCAGAAGCGCGACAACTCTTTAAGGAGATCTCGTCGCGCCTGATCGACGCTTCAGGTAACCAAAGGGCTGGGACATATTTTGGTCAGCGGATTAGCCTCGCGATCCAGCGAGGCAATGCCACCAGCCTTTTGGGTACCTTGCCTAACGACGGTAGCTATCTGGCCAGCATATTTTATTTATTCCATTAAATAGGTGTCCAAAATTTCCCTTTCTTTTATTTATTTGTATAATATTTAAATTGCTAGGTAATTTTAATTTTTAATTAGTTGAGTTTTGATGTAAATTGTTATTTAAGTTTTACAAGTAAAGTACCAATATACGTCAGTTGACAACTAGAAGGTAGATAGAAACAAACAAATTAAACACGCTTAACATACTTTGTTATACCTATTGAACACGTAGTTTAAAGGAACGAAGTACTTTTTCTAACAGCCTGTATATCTGTGTGTACCCCACACTACGCAATGTGCCTTGTCTGGTCCCACACAATGTTCAAGTTTACAACTAGAAGGTAGATAGAAACAAACAAATTAAACACGCTTAACAAACTTTGTTATACCTATTGAACACGTAGTTTAAAGGAACGAAGTACTTTTCCTAACAACCTGTATATCTGTGTGTACCCCACACTACGCAATGTGCCTTGTCTGGTCCCACACAATGTTCAAGTTTAAAACTAGAAGGTAGAAAGAAACAAACAAATTAAACACGCTTAACATACTTTGTTCTACCTATTGAACACGTAATTTAAAGGGACGAAGTACTTTTCCTAACAGCCTGTTTATCTGTGTGTACCCCACACTACGCAATGTGCCTTGTCTGGTCCCACACAATGTTCAAGTTTACAACTAGAAGGTAGATAGAAACAAACAAATTAAACACGCTTAACATACTTTGTTATACCTATTGAACACGTAGTTTAAAGGAACGAAGTACTTTTCCTAACAGCCTGTATATCTGTGTGTACCCCACACTACGCAATGTGCCTTGTCTGGTCCCACACAATGTTCAAGTTTACAACTAGAAGGTAGATAGAAACAAACAAATTAAACACGCTTAACATACTTTGTTATACCTATTGAACACGTAGTTTAAAGGAACGAAGTACTTTTCCTAACAGCCTGTATATCTGTGTGTACCCCACACTACGCAATGTGCCTTGTCTGGTCCCACACAATGTTTAAGTTTACAACTATAAGGCAGATAGAAACAAACAAATTAAACACGCTTAACATACTTTGTTATACCTATTGAACACGTAGTTTAAAGGAACGAAGTACTTTTCCTAACAGCCTGTATATCTGTGTGTACCCCACACTACGCAATGTGCCTTGTCTGGTCCCACACAATGTTCAAGTTTACAACTAGAAGGTAGATAGAAACAAACAAATTAAACACGCTTAACATACTTTGTTATACCTATTGAACACGTAGTTTAAAGGAACGAAGTACTTTTCCTAACAGCCTGTATATCTGTGTGTACCCCACACTACGCAATGTGCCTTGTCTGGTCCCACACAATGTTCAAGTTTACAACTGGAAGGTAGATAGAAACAAACAAATTAAACACGCTTAACATACTTTGTTATACCTATTGAACACGTAGTTTAAAGGAACGAAGTACTTTTCCTAACAGCCTGTATATCTGTGTGTACCCCACACTATGCAATGTGCCTTGTCTGGTCCCACACAATGTTCAAGTTTACAACTAGAAGGTAGATAGAAACAAACAAATTAAACACGCTTAACATACTTTGTTATACCTATTGAACACGTAGTTTAAAGGAACGAAGTACTTTTCCTAACAGCCTGTATATCTGTGTGTACCCCAAACTACGCAATGTGCCTTGTCTGGTCCCACACAATGTTCAAGTTTACAACTGGAAGGTAGATAGAAACAAACAAATTAAACACGCTTAACATACTTTGTTATACCTATTGAACACGTAGTTTAAAGGAACGAAGTACTTTTCCTAACAGCCTGTATATCTGTGTGTACCCCACACTACGCAATGTGCCTTGTCTGGTCCCACACAATGTTCAAGTTTACAACTGGAAGGTAGATAGAAACAAACAAATTAAACACGCTTAACATACTTTGTTATACCTATTGAACACGTAGTTTAAAGGAACGAAGTACTTTTCCTAACAGCCTGTATATCTGTGTGTACCCCACACTACGCAATGTGCCTTGTCTGGTCCCACACAATGTTCAAGTTTACAACTAGAAGGTAGATAGAAACAAACAAATTAAACACGCTTAACATACTTTGTTATACCTATTGAACACGTAGTTTAAAGGAACGAAGTACTTTTCCTAACAGCCTGTATATCTGTGTGTACCCCACACTACGCAATGTGCCTTGTCTGGTCCCACACAATGTTCAAGTTTACAACTAGAAGGTAGATAGAAACAAACAAATTAAACACGCTTAACATACTTTGTTATACCTATTGAACACGTAGTTTAAAGGAACGAAGTACTTTTCCTAACAGCCTGTATATCTGTGTGTACCCCACACTACGCAATGTGCCTTGTCTGGTCCCACACAATGTTCAAGTTTACAACTAGAAGGTAGATAAAAACAAACAAATTAAACACGCTTAACATACTTTGTTATACCTATTGAACACGTAGTTTAAAGGAACGAAGTACTTTTCCTAACAGCCTGTATATCTGTGTGTACCCCACACTACGCAATGTGCCTTGTCTGGTCCCACACAATGTTCAAGTTTACAACTAGAAAGTAGATAGAAACAAACAAATTAAACACGCTTAACATACTTTGATACACCTATTGAACACGTAGTTTAAAGGAACGAAGTACTTTTCCTAACAGCCTGTATATCTGTGTGTACCCCAAACTACGCAATGTGCCTTGTCTGGTCCCACACAATGTTCAAGTTTACAACTGGAAGGTAGATAGAAACAAACAAATTAAACACGCTTAACATACTTTGTTATACCTATTGAACACGTAGTTTAAAGGAACGAATTTATTTATTTATTTATTTATTTATTTATTTATTTATTTATCAAAAATTTGCACAGCATTACAGAATAATCCAATTCGCTGTACAATTAAAAAGTTAAAAGAAAGTTAACTAATCTACATAAATTATTGACATCCACATAAAATAGTTGAGAAAAATAATAACAAAAATTAACCAAAGTAAAATTATGGTCTAAGGCTTAGAATCTAAGGACATCGTCATTGAGGCTTCACTCTCACAAAACTTCAAACATTCCCTCACAACATCCGTCATTCTGTCAGAGAAAAGATCACAAAGTGGTTCTGATACCAAGAGCGCGTTGAGTTTCAGGGGTGCACGCATCAGTGGGGACTCCCTCCGCGCCACGGAGCATGAGGAGGACGTTGCCAAGAGCTTGTGTGAGCGGGCACGAAGATAATTATTTGGCACAAAAAATTGACAGACCTGAGCTACCAGCTCAGGGCAGTCAGAATTTCCGCGAAGTAGGCAGCATGCAGTCACCATCAACTCACATGCTCGTCGGACCTCAAGAGAGTTGAATCCTAGCACGCCCAGGAGAAACTTGGTGGGATACATAAATGGATAAAAACCATACTTTTTCTTGTAGAGAAATCGCAAGAATGCTTTTTGAATCTTTTCAAGCATAAGGGCATACTTTTTCTCGTGTGGACTCCACACAATAGAACTAGCCTCAATTTTGCTTCTAACCAGCGCTGTATATAAAATCTGGCTTATTTTAGCATCGTGGAAGTATTTTGCATTACGTAGTATGAAACCCAGCCGACGATAACATGCTACCGCAAGACTTTTTATATGCTCATGGAACGTGAGTTGGTAGTCGAAAACGACACCCAGGTCTCTGATAGACTCAACACGAGCAATGACTTCAGAGCCGAGCGTATAGACTGCGTGAAGAGGTTGTCGACTACGGGTAAAAGACAAAACGTTGCACTTCGAGGCATTAAAGTGGAGCTTGTTTCTAGTACTCCATTGAAGTATTGAGTCAAGATCTTGTTGCAACAAGCGATGATCGGTTATATCCTTTACGCAGAGAAACAGCTTTACGTCATCCGCATACAGTAAACAACTCGCATGGTTCAGGACAAGGTCAAGATCATTTATCATAATAATAAATAACAAAGGACCCAGGATTGATCCCTGGCTCACGCCTGAACGAGTATGGTACGGTTGGGATGTATAACAGCCATACTTAACGACTTGCTGTCTATCACGTAGGTAGTCAGCCAGGAAACAAAGCAGGCTAGGGGCGAAACCAAATGAACATAACTTATCTAAAAGCACGTCATTATCCACGCGATCAAACGCCTTTTTGAAGTCGAGATAAGCTACATCCACTTGTCCGCCCCTCTCCATGTGTTCGGAGACATAGTCCACAAAAGTAAGCAGGTTAGTATCTACCGACCGCCCGCTTCTAAAACCATGCTGCGAGTCCGACAGAAAAGGTTTTATTTGTGCAGATATTTTCCTATGTAGAATAGACTCAAAGACCTTAGCCAGGGAGTTAAGATTTGCTATGGGTCGATGGTCCTCAACTTTTGATGCGTCATTAGTTTTTGGAATAGGACTTACACGTGACAGCTTCCATTTGGAAGGATACCTACCCGTTTTCAGAGAAAGGTTTAGTAAGTAACCTATCGGAAGGGATAACACATCACTGCAAGCCTTCAGAATATAAGGAGGAATAGAGTCTGGTCCAATCGAGCTTTGAGGCTTAAGTCGCTTTAAACCATTTACAACATCATTTTCAGTAATGTGCGAGATATTGACGTAGTTGGCCGATTTAACCAAATTGAGGCGATTAGTCTCATTTGAGTTAAGATTTGGTGTGTCGGTAAGAAAAACACTAGAAAAGAAATGCGAAAAGGCAGTTGCTGCCGCTTCACCTACACATTTCTCATCCTGGTAGGTAACGCTAGGCTCGAACCCACTCTTAGTCTTCAAACTCGCTACATGTTTCCAGAACAAGCGTGGATTCGACATAAAACTGTCTTCAATTTTGGATATGTACGCGTCATACTGAGATGACATCCTTTTTTTTATTTGATGTCTTAGAATGCTAAACTGTAGGTACGCATTTGGGTCACTCGTAGCTTTCCATTCCAGGAAGTACTTTTCCTAACAGCCTGTATATCTGTGTGTACCCCACACTACGCAATGTGCCTTGTCTGGTCCCACACAATGTTCAAGTTTACAACTAGAAGGTAGATAGAAACAAACAAATTAAACACGCTTAACATACTTTGTTATACCTATTGAACACGTAGTTTAAAGGAACGAAGTACTTTTCCTAACAGCCTGTATATCTGTGTGTACCCCACACTACACAATGTGCCTTGTCTGGTCCCACACAATGTTCAAGTTTACAACTAGAAGGTAGATAGAAACAAACAAATTAAACACGCTTAACATACTTTGTTATACCTGTTGAACACGTAGTTTAAAGGAACGAAGTACTTTTCCTAACAGCCTGTATATCTGTGTGTACCCCACACTACGCAATGTGCCTTGTCTGGTCCCACACAATGTTCAAGTTTACAACTAGAAGGTAGATAGAAACAAACAAATTAAACACGCTTAACATACTTTGTTATACCTGTTGAACACGTAGTTTAAAGGAACGAAGTACTTTTCCTAACAGCCTGTATATCTGTGTGTACCCCACACTACGCAATTTGCCTTGTCTGATCCCACACAATGTTCAAGTTTACAACTAGAAGGTAGATAGAAACAAACAAATTAAACACGCTTAACATACTTTGTTCTACCTATTGAACACGTAGTTTAAAGGGACGAAGTACTTTTCCTAACAGCCTGTATATATGTGTGTACCCCACACTACGCAATGTGCCTTGTCTGGTCCCACACAATGTTCAAGTTTACAACTAGAAGGTAGATAGAAACAAACAAATTAAACACGCTTAACATACTTTGTTATACCTATTGAACACGTAGTTTAAAGGAACGAAGTACTTTTCCTAACAGCCTGTATATCTGTGTGTACCCCACACTACGCAATGTGCCTTGTCTGGTCCCACACAATGTTCAAGTTTACAACTAGAAGGTAAAATTTTAATTTTAATTTCATCATTGTATTGAAGAAGATAACGCTACAAAGTTTTATTTTACTAGAGTTAGTCTCCTTTGTGAATGTGGTTCACCCGCCTTTCTGACTCTCACTATGATCTTCTTCTGTTTTAGTATTTACTCAGATCAAATTAACTCCTTTGATAAAATGGAGTAAACAGCAGACATTCCCTAAAATAGACAATTATGCTGACCGATGATTGTACCGAAATAACACTTTTGCCGACTTTTTTCTTCCGGAATTATAAGTTCTCTAGAAGCCGGCGCTGTCATACTGGTTTTTGTGTTGCTATATCATAGACTTGGCTTGCTTGTGTCCAAGGAAGAAGCCCATAATGATGGCAGAGGTATGGAGAAGAAGTTTTTAAAATTATGAAAATGCAACGAAGGGTAGGTAGGGACGCCATTTTCACTGTTCACGGGATTGAGATTATTATTATATTTGAAAGATAAATTCATTTCTGAGATAACAGAGACAGCCGAACGAACGGGTCATTTGGTTAAGACGTGTTATTGTACAGCTCCGTTTATAAAAATTGAAATAAACTGTTTAAAGTGTGTGAAATAGTTAAAATTTTACACTAAAAGTAGCTATTTTGAGTGTAGAAAATTATTGTTACTGCAGTGAATCAAATCATCACATTTTAAGTGCGATTTAAAGTGAAAATACTCTGGAAATTTCCGTTATCCATAAAATTTAGACTATCGTGTTCATCGTGTGTCATTAACCTGAGTGTCTATTCATATGCAAATGAGCTACGATAAGCTTGTTCTGTCGAGTAATAACACAATGGTGCAATCAATATGGATTTAGACGTGGCAAATCCACAGAAGATGCAATTTCGGGACTTGTAAACACAGTTACGAGGAATCTGGATGTCGGACGTCCTTGTGTTGGGGTCTTCCTTGACCTAGCAAAGGCGTTCGATACCGTATCGATCCCTATTTTGCTCAAAAAGCTCGAAGGTGTTGGAATCAGAGGACCTACGCTTAACTGGTTTCAAAGCTATCTCTCAAATAGAGAGCAAATTGTTAGAATAGGAAATCTGAAAAGTAATTCACAGGATATGACTTTTGGAGTGCCACAAGGCAGTATCTTGGGTCCTAGCTTGTTTATAGTCTATTTAAACGATATCTGCTCTTGTTTTGGCAGTATGGAAAATTTGGACATCTTCTGTTACGCCGACGATACGGCCATTATACTAAGTGACTTAACGTGGGAAACTGCTTTATCTCGAACTGAAAAAAGTTTATCTGTAATTGCCGAGTGGCTTAGTAAAAATCTGCTTACATTAAATGCCACTAAGACGAAGTACTTGTGCTTTTTTAAGACTTTAGCCTCGGCACCTTCCTCAACACCTCCCATTAAAATTCACACATGTCTGACGACTTTGAAATCACCCACGCACTCACCAAATTGTACGTGTGATTCTGTTTACAGAGCACCCTCCATAAAATATCTCGGCATTGTGCTTGATGAGAAACTTAACTTTCAAGTACATATAAAATCTTTGTCTTCCCGAGCCAGAAAACTTATACACCTAATGAAACGGCTTCGAGATATTGCTGACAAAGATGTACTGAAAATGGTTTGCACATCACTGTGCCAGTCTATATTAACATATTGTATTTCATGTTGGGGTGGTGCTGCCAAAACTTACATGATTGAACTAGAACGTGCACAACGATCCATATTAAAGGTCCTGCACAAAAAACGTTACAGGTATCCAACTGTGGATTTATATAAAGGTTGTCAGGTCCTTACAGTGCGTCAACTATACGTTTACAAGGAAGTATTCTGAGCTTACCGGGTTGCTTTGAAATCTCCGGCTTACTCTAGTTTAATTAATAAACGTGTGTTTAAATTACCAGTCCCCAAAACAAAAACTACCTTTGCTCAACGCTTTGAACCTTACTTGCGAAACTTTCTCTTCAATAAAATTGTAAAACAATGTGATTTACGGAGGTGCACGCTCAAGGAAGCTAAAATCAAATTATTCACCTACATTAGGAGCTTAAATTACGATAGCACTGAAAACTTATTTTTCATAATAAAATAGATTACTTAGCTAATAAACGTAAAGTGGATATTTATTTATATATATAATATGTAATATTTTGAATATAAGACTATTTAATAACATATTTATGCGTAGAATTACCTATACATATCTTATTTTATATATATAAAATGTAATATTTTGAATATAAGACTATTTAATAACATATTTATGCGTAAAATTGCCTATACATGTCTTATTTTATAATTAGACGTCATACTAAAGTATATTATATCCATTTAATCATGTAACTAATTACGAGTATATTATAATTATATGTAGTATTTATGAAATATTTCATTAAATTTTCCCATCCTATGAGCTGAACATATAACATATACTATGTTAGATAATATTGATTAATCAATTTAAACGGTCACAAGCTTTCTTTCGTTTTGTTTTGTATCCATGTTAGATTTAATTATAAAAAGCTTGGTTTAACCCATTGTTAAAACAAGGTTAAAACAGTTAAAAGCTACTCTTAGCCTACGACCTGTTAATTTCATTTACAAACAATCAGAATGTGTTAGTCTCCAAGTTACAGGTTTGTCGCCTACTTTGGAGTCTACTGTTAATTTAGTAGCTAAATCATTGCCAATGTTAATTCTTAACTGTAATTTTTGGCTCAATAAATTACTTTTTACTTTTTTTTTAATAACATTATCTACGTCAGTGTCGGTAGGTAGAGTTGTAGATCGTCGACGTAAAGATGGTAGTTATAAGAAAGAACGTCGGTTACATAATAAACTGGAAAAAGGAGATAATAGAGGACACCACCCTGGGATAGAGCAGCAGTTAGTTGGAATGGAACCACCGCGAGGAAACATCGCCTGAGCGTGTGTTCTGCAGGCGACCCCTTAAATAATTATCTAACAATTCTGTGACAAGAGTTAAGAATACTATGGAGACTTCGGGAGTATATCGAAATGTAGATGGTAAAATTCTCAGTAGCGCATTGCTCAGTGGTCCAACAGTATAGTTAGTGTTTTAATGTTAATAGCTAATCTCATATCATCAGAAATTTGTATTAGTGCCGTGACA
Organism: Ypsolopha scabrella; assembly: GCA_910592155.1. NCBI lineage: Eukaryota > Metazoa > Arthropoda > Insecta > Lepidoptera > Ypsolophidae > Ypsolopha > Ypsolopha scabrella. The sequence continues at coordinate 19,695,229 of OU342986.1, forward strand.
GTGCTATGCTCTGAGTGAAAACCGGATTGAAAGTGATTCAGTAAACTGTTTTTGGATAGGGTATGCAAAAATGGATTACAGACTAAATACCAAGAACTTCAGAAGGGATAGGGTAGGAAGAATGAGGAAAGCTTTGTAGTGTTGGAAGATGGATGACATACGATTTTACCATATATGAACTAGTTTGGCCTACGACAATATAAACGAGTAGCTAAGTCACATCATCACAGCCTTTGGAGTAATAAATAGAATTTCTCAAACTCACTCGTTAGATCTTGCTCGAAGACATTTGGCATCTCTCTAAAATGCGGCTCCGAATATTTAATTTCAATATCTCAATTGACATTTAGGTACATGATACAGTTTCATGTTACTAGCCAATATACAAACAGAGAACTATCGTTTTTCAACCATTATGTAGTAGGTAGTTACTGGAGTTTTACCGATTTTATTTTAGTAAACCGCAATTGTCGTAAAGAGCACGATGGCCTTGTTCATCGTAACTTTCAGGTAACAGTCTCGACAACATAATGACAGTACTCAACGGCTCGCTGACGTGGGACGGGGAACAACCGGACAACCTCAACAACGACCAGCATTGCGTCAACCTGCGACCAAATAGCAAGATGTCCGACGAGCCCTGTTCCTTCCCCGCGCCCTACATCTGCTACAAGCCCAAGGGGGACCTCTACTTCAACTTTACCTGCGGCACCAGCGACACCCATCCTGTGTACGGTGAGCCCTGAAACGCGCGCGACCTGCGACCGTCCCGCCCGCGGGGTGACAGACGCTGGCGGGGTCGAGGTACACTCTAAAGTAGAGTTTTTAATTCGGCGAACACGTTTGACAGCTCAAAAAGCATAATATTGCCACTTTAAAGCCAGTGCTGCTCATATCGATACTGGATGCGTTTTTGGAGTTTCTTATACTCGAGAAGTCGTGCGCTCAAATAACGCAAAATTGAACAAAAATATAACATTACACTTTCACACAATCTTTCTCTAAAATTATTTTTGTTTATTTCGAAATGGTCTTCTTAAGTTTGCTTAACAATTATTACTACCGGTAATTAAAACTTGCAATTTTATTTAAAAATCAATAAAGGGAGCTCTTAAATTACAAAGCAGAAGTGGCAAATGTAGGGCCCGTCTAATCTAAAACTGAACATTGTAACACCTACCTGCCTACGTAGCCTAAATGAACCTATCTACTTATTATCTACATCCCAGACGCCTATGTACAAATATACGGATGTTTTGATCAGTAACCTGGCCGAATGTGATCGCTATGATGGACAGGACCTTACGTTATGCACCTCAGTTAGTAACCCTAGTTCTTTTAGAGTAGTAACGGATGAGACTGACCTAACCTGACCCTGGATTAGATTTCCATATATATAGGTATATATAACTAATTAGTGCTAATTCAATTATAAAGAGCTCTTAACAAAGTGTGAGCCTATCTTTTGAATTAGTTCCTTATTATGTCAAATAGATAAAAGGTTTGGAATTTTTACACAACTTATATATTGGTTGTCTAGAATTGGGGTTCTGTAGGTCTGCAGAAAACCTTATGACAGTTATATTATTTTGTTTATTAGAACTATATATTAAATATTCAAGAATGTGACTTTATTTTTAATAATAGTAACGAAACTTTGATCTATTAAATAATTGCTAGGCTTTCTCTCTTATAACATTATAATACAAATACAAATGTTTCTTTATAATACTATAATAAATGTACCTACTGCTTACCATGAAATCTTAGTTGATTGTAAATAGGAACTGTAATCTACATTGTTGTATAGTTAAGGTCATAATAAACTTTGGTGGAGCATAATTATTGAAACAGAGTAGTTGTAGAGTATTTTGGTTTCTCTAAATACATTATTCTTATATCAGGAAAACAGTTGATCTGTCGCTGCTTGATGAGAATCAGTACACGATTCTATAAAATGTTTTTTTTTAATCTGATTGGGAAAACAGCCCCGCCACCGCCGTCCCAGTGGATTCCGTCACCGGACTAATGAATCCTCCTGAAAGATGTAGGAGATAAAGTACATAAATGTACTTCAATTTTTGAATGTATTGTACATCATAGGTATGTAAGATCAAAAACTTTCAAAAAGCTTTCTATCTATAGGCTTCTTTTACAGTCAAATATTATCTCAATATTTTGACTTTTAAATGGAATATCTTTGCCAAAATATAAGTTAACTCTTAGGGATTAGAGAAATAAAAAATTAGAAATCCTTTTCATGAAACCTACTGAATAATCCTATGATGGATGGATGAATAGATGGAATAATCCCAAACCATCCAACTAAAGCTAAACCAGATCTAAAATATGATTTATCCCCACCTTATTGGAGATCCTCAAGCCGAACGATCCCTGACAGCCCTACATCTTAAATTCTTATGAAGATTCATCTCATCACTAACAGCAGTTCCCACTAAAACTTAGTATTCCCATCCTATCAAACACCGACCTATTTATCGTGCCCTACATCAAATGTTCATATACTGGTAAGTGTGTAAGTATTTTCAAAACTAGAGATTAAATCACACATTTAGTTTAAATGCGCAAGTAAGCAAACTTGAAGTGCAATGAGATTTGCCTCTAACAGAACAGACGCAAGGTGAGTTATTCCTCTAGTGTACCTATAGATACCCTAGACTCCCTATCCCGACCCTAATACCCTTGTGAAATATATACACATATAAATAGCAAGGATACTCATGGCCAGAGAACCTAAGACCATAAGCGGATGGGGAAGGAAAAAAGGTTATACGCTTAGTGCAATGCGTATGGTGGGGGGTTTTCTTTCTGTACCACAGGCAGGATCACTAGGGTAACCCTTATGGATATAATCTTGACCCAGAGAGAGGTGAGGATGCTGGAAAAGAAAACACTCGCGTCCCGTATCCCTATCCTCGATGATCCTAAGCAATTCCGGAGTACTTCCTCCTTCCTCATTCTGGGAATTACGGGAGAAAGCGTCATGCAGTGGCGTGCATAGGATTTTTAAGTAGGGTAGGCACAAAACTGTAAATTTGGAATTTATCCCATCATATAAGACTATGCTTCATTTTGGATACGAAAAAATGCAGTAGGTACCTACTTGGTATTTAATTCGTCCATGGTACCTACCTATAGCAATATTATTAGCAACAACAATCTTCGACCCCATCAAGCCGGAGACTTGCTTGCAGTACGAAATTAGCCCCTTTAAGAGGTAGATAAAAAGTCCAAACTGTCTGACTCGACGTGGTTGCTTCGAACAGGCGTTGCGTATTTTAATGATAATGTGTGCGTACTTGGCGTGAGCCGCGACGTCTTGGGAGTATAGTTACAGTTGCACACATAGAGAATTGGCATCGAATTTTAGCTATGCGTGATGCCACGGTAGCAGGCAGGCAGGTAAGTATTTTAAATAAAGGGTGAAGTTTCCCTAATTATAATATTCAAATAGTTGTGTGTACCTTCCTATATTTAAATAGATAGTGGTCTAGTTAGCCAAGCCAAGCCCAGGGTAGGCATTGCGTATTTGCCTATATGAGATGCACGCCACTGGCGTCATGCTACCCAAATCAAGCCCCAAACTAGCTACGAAGCGTAGAATTATTTTGACAAAAACTAACACTCGTCCCAACCCACAATAACTTTGAATACTTTTCCTAATTTAAAATAATACTGCGGAAAAACACTTTTGAAGACGTGTAACCCTGTAATAAGACTGAATGACAGCTCCTAAAGACCTCGGGTCCTTAAATAATCTGCGATCTCGACGATCTTGACGGTCTCAACGGTCTCAACGATCTCAACGGTCTCAACGACAATTGCAGTTTATAAACGCTTCAGCGTTTTTAAAACGCCTCAACTCCCTTTTCAAAACCCAATCTAATATGTATCGAAATAAAGTCTAATTTTCTTGGCTTCGAACCACGATAACGATGTGATAACCCTGCATCTGGTGTTCTGTTGTCATGTACTCTACCGATCATTAACATTGAATCTAATGCGTTTCAATATAAGGTTCATATTCTTTGTGAATATAAATAAATAGTATCTATTTGGGGTTTTTCTTGCTACTACTTTCTCATTTATTGATGAATGAGTTTTGATTTATTATTTTACTAAGATTCCAATTCGCTACATTTAGAAATAAGGATCGTCGTCCTAGATGTAAATTTACGATAAATTTCCAATTATTTCATATCTTTATGGTTTAGCTTATTAGAATACCATCGTGAATTAAAAATATCAAATCAAAATATTTATTTTGTAAAATAGTATATAAAGTATACTTTCTACAAGTCAAAGTTAATCTTTACAATATATATCTTTAGAATAAAAAAATAATATGTATATACTAATAAGGGAAATACATACAAAAAATATTTAGGTTGGGCTACTAAAATGTTATACACCTGCATAAAATAGAGAAATCTAGGAATAAAAATATTATAAATACGTAATACCTCAGCATCGAGCACCTGAAGAACGCAGGGTGCTCTCAATGTTTTACAGCCTTTATATTAGTCATGGCTATCTACCTAGTCAGCTCATGTATACAGTAGTGGTCCCAGTAGTTAAGAACAAGACGGGGGATGCCTCTGACATTTCCAACTACAGACCAATATCTTTAGCTACCATCTTTGCAAAGATTTTGGACAGTCTGCTTGATAAACAACTTGCAAAACACCTCGGATTACAAGACAGTCAGTTTGGTTTTAGGCCGGGACTATCTACCGAGAGTGCCATTCTCTGCCTCAGGCAGACTGTGCAATACTATACATCGAAAAAGACACCCGTTTTTGCTTGTTTCTTGGATTTGTCGAAGGCATTTGACCTGGTCAACTATGATGTGCTTTGGAAGAAGCTACAGTGCGAAACAACTGTTCCTCTGGAGGTTGTGTCAATATTCAGGTATTGGTATAGCGGCCAGAGAAACAGTATCAAGTGGGCAGGCTCTTACTCTGATGATTATAGTTTAGATTGTGGGGTTAGACGAGGAGGTTTGAGCTCTCCCCGCCTCTTTAACCTCTATATGAATGGGCTTATGGGTGAGCTCAGTAGCACTGGTGTGGGATGTCATGTTGACGGTGTCTGCATTAATAATATTAGTTATGCTGATGACATGGTGCTGCTGAGCGCATCTATAAGCGCGCTGAGGCGGCTTGTATCTGTCAGTGAAGCTTACGCGGTGGCTCTTGGGCTCAAATATAACACCAAGAAGAGCGAGTTAATAGTATTTAAGGCAGGTTTTGTGAGCTATTTTCAAATACCTGAATTATCACTCTCCGGAATACCCATGTGCAGGGTTACTCAATTTAAATATCTGGGCCATTGGGTCACCGATGACCTCAAAGACAACTGTGACATCGAAAGGGAACGTAGGTCGCTGTCTGTCCGATGTAACATGCTGGCTCGCAGGTTCTCGCGTTGTACTACACCAGTCAAGATTGCGCTTTTAAAAGCCTGTCAGACATTCTACACGTGTAGCCTGTGGGTTAGTTTTACTCAGAGGGCATACAGCGACCTACGGGTCCAATATAATAATGCGTTTAGGGCACTGCTGGGGCAGCCATGGCGGTGCAGCGCGTCAGAAATGTTTGCGGAGCTGCAGATCGATGGCCTCGCCGCGATCATGAGAAAAAGCTTCTGCACTTGCCCACCTCCGCGGCAGCACCAACGGCATCCTGAAAGTATTAACAAATCCGAAACCAGTAGTATTGTATTGAAAAAGGGAGATTTATTTATTAGTGATAAGAAAGATGTTGCTACAGAATTTGAAATGTTTTTTACAAATGAACCATCTAGGGTTACCAACGACCTCGATTCTAACTCTGTGAAAGCAAGACAGATACTAGAGCTCAATGTTAATGCAATACCATCCCTATTTAAATTTCATTTCGTTTCGTCTCAAGACATTTTAAAGTCATTTAAGCAACTTAACCTAAAAAAAACAGAGGACATGTGGGGCCTATCAGTAAGGGTTTTAGGGTGCCCTTACCTAGCTAATATCTTTAATGCATCAATAAAAACAGGCAAATTTCCGGATTTAATGAAAGTTAGTAAAGTTGTACCTATTCATAAGGGTGATTGCAAATCAGATCCCTCAAAATATAGACCAGTTGCTGTGCTACCAGCAATAAGCAAGATTTTTGAGAATCTTATGCTAAACCAGCTTTCCATGTACTTTCTCCAAAATAATATCTTGCATAGACAACAATTCGGATTCACAAAGGGTTGCTCAACATTTGATGCTGCAGTGGCCTTAGTGAAGCACGTGTTTGCGGCTTAGGAGGGGTGCAACGATGCCATTGGTATCTTTTGTGATCTCTCCAAGGTATTCGATTGTGTGGATCATGCTATCCTCATAAAAAAGCTAGACTTTTACGGAGTTAAGGGCCTAGACTTAGGTTTAATCTATTCTTATTTGACAGATAGAATACAGCACGTAGACATAGGGGGAGTTAAGTCTAGTGGCTCTCGTATCAAGATGGGAGTTCCCCAGGGATCAATTTTGGGCCCATTTTTGTTTCTGGTATACATCAATGACCTGAGCTATTTTGTAGAAAAGATTACTAGCATAGTAATGTTTGCTGACGACACTTCTTTGATATTTAAATTGGAAAAAAATAAAATTGAAGCAAATTACATCAATAATGCCCTGAAAATGATAAACAAATGGTTTTCCACGAACAACTTGTTGTTAAATGCTTCTAAAACCAACTCTATTAGATTTACTTTGCGTTGTGACAAACAAGACAGTATGCTCGAAGTTAACAATGAAACGCTTCCCTTTAAAAATAGTGTCAAATTTCTAGGTTTAATAGTTGACGAAAAACTTCGCTGGCACCTACACATTGATAAGCTGTCAAAGAGGCTTTGCTCTGCCGTGTTTGCAATCCGTAACATTAGACGACTAACGGACATGCAAACAGCTAAAATCGTTTACTTCAGTTACTTTCACAGTATTATGTGCTATGGTACTCTTTTGTGGGGTAACGCAGCTGATGCTGAACGTATATTTATACTACAGAAAAGGGCAGTAAGAGCTTTACTCCAATTACCCTCAAGACATAGCTTAAGACAAATATTTAAAGATATTAATATCATGACATTGCCTTCAATTTACATATATGTATCAATTATACATGCCAGGAAAAACTTAGGTGATGTGTTAAAAAACAACGATGTCCATAACTATGAGACTAGAAACAAACATAAAATCATTGTGCCCTTTACTAGATTGGCCAAAGTTTCAAATAGCTTCAATGGTATGAGCTTTAATTTTATAACAAAGTACCAGAAAGGTTGCACAGCCTTAACAAAAACCCTTCAAAAGACATATAAAAGCATTCCTATTAAGAAAGGCCTATTATTGTATTAACGACTTCCTTATGGATAATAATGCCTTCACAGACTCTTGATAACACATTTGTTAATTTATTTGCAAATATACCTATGACAAATTTATTAATTTACTTAATGCTTATATCATATTTTATGTCTAACTAATAGGCAGCTAATATTAATATATCTTGACTATGTATTCGTACTACAATATTTTTAATATTAAGACATTTGATTAATTAATTTATTTTATTCATTATATTAATGTGTATTATTGTAAATTTTGACTTGTATAAGTGCGAATTATTTCGCCTATGTACTAAAATAAATGAATCTGAATCTGAATCTATTTTCAGATCGGTGGGACTCTCCTCTCTTAAAGAGATGGATGCAGCTCCCTACTGTAATATAATTAATTAGGATTTATTTTATTTTTTTACATACTAACATACCACTTAAGTTACTGTTACTAATCCTCTATGGACATATGTCCGAAACAATTTTTTTGAATTGAATTGTATTGAATAATGCCTAACCATACGCACCATTCGATTAGTATTGCTAAGAAGGGCAAGAAACTTAGCAAACATGATTTTTTCCATTTGTAACATAAACTTAATCTATACAATTTTTTTGTACCTACTTAAGTAAAGGCAAATATAAAACCATAGGAATTCTATACTATGCTGTTTCATCTTGAAAAATTTCTCTCAACCCCTCGAATCGCTCGGACAAGATAAACAGTAATTGTCATCGAACATTAGCAACTGCACTGATCATATATTAAAACTTATCTTTGTAGTAAAAGGTAACTTTTCTTTACAAGATAGACGTGTGGTCACATACATTATGCTTTCGCCTATCATCAGATCTTATATTTGTGAATCGTACCAAAGACCGCAAAGAGGTCTGTCTGAACCGTTACAACAGCACTCCATATAAGTTTATGCTATCCGTTTCAAATGCTTTTATGACAGGACCTTGTGCCTGTATGCGTTAGCACACTATGTGCATCTCATTCACATTAACGCACAATGATTTAGGGGCTGTTCAATCCCCCTCCCCCCTACTTAAATACGACTTGGATATACCCCTCCCCCTTTACAATCTTACGTAACATAGTATCTACCAAAATTGGAAGGAAAAAGTAGCAAAAAAATAAAAACGAGTTTGTTAATTTTATAAAAAAATAACTTTTTAATATGAAACGGTAATACATGTTTTACTCAAAATGTGAAAATCAGAATTGAAAATATAATTTTTGCTTACTTTTGTGATCTTATGTAAGAACAATCTAGACTTGTTTAATAAGACTTGTTCGGACTTGTCCCTCCCCAAATCGTCTTACTTAATAAATTAACAGCCCCTAATAATAATATATAGGTAATAGCATTTATTATTAGAAACTGAATTTCATTCCGATTAAAAATGTGTTAATGAATACGTGTTTTGTTTAGATCCATACTTTTCATCTTGCGGATATTTGGACAACTAAAGAAACAGAAGGTGCTACAGGTGATAGTTATTGCAAATTTGATGTGTCTATTCTAGTCCAGCCAATAAATAATTTATCATAATGGTGTTTTGGTCTACTCTCTTGATCTAATCGATAACTTTCAAACGTCTTATTTTGCAAGAGAAATGTTTTTATTTTTTTAAATTTAATCTAGTCTGTCTAATAAAAGCTGAGAGTATCTTTACCCAGTTTTTTTTTCACCTTGTTTCCATATCCGTGTCAGGATTATTATTAGTTTTCATACACTCTACAAATTTATCAGCACCATACGTCATGCCGCAGTTAATATCGATATACATATGGATGTATATCAATCCCTATTTATTTTTTTAGAATAATGGCAACACTTAATCTGTCAAAGGTGTTCGCCGAAACAAAAACTCTACTTTAGCTAGATGTCACCGGGGGTGGGTGGTGGAGGAAAGGGCGTGCAATTACGCATCGCTCGCGAATTAGAAGCTACCTCACCCCCGCCAACGTCTGCCACTCCGCGGGACGGTCGCGCACGAACTTGTCGGTCAATAGAAGAGGTATTTGTTGCGTGGATCAAATATTTTACTTACAAAGTATATCCGATGAATGTCTGGAAACACAAAAGCAGATGTACTGAATTCAAACAAAACGGTCAAGTGCGTAGGAGGTTACGTTACATTTAAATAAGTTAATAAACTTAAATGACATGAATAAAAATTACAAAGTAATCTTAAATTACAAAATTTATGAAAAAAGACTGCAAAATTAAGATTTTACTTAGTTGTGATAACTTTCCTGTTAACTTTGTTACTGCTGTGAATTTTATCACATAGTTATCAAAAAACAACCATATTTAGCTGAGAGGAGGGAGCCACTTGACTTAAAAAAAATGTATTTGGCAAACGAATTCATGAATTGAAAAATGGTTTTCACATACCCACAATATTTTCATAAACGACCTATACAATGACACCCCCCACCGTGGAATAGATGAGAAAAATATCATCCCCACTTCATGTTTAGGGGAGGTACCATAAGAGCCATGCAGTACTACTGACCCCTGTCACAGAGCTACAGATGCAGATGGCGCCAGGCGTGTACCAGTATATCGTCGCAGGGTACCGCAAGGTGACATCGGCACCGCACTGCTACAAGCTGCACCGCGTGCGACGCACCTGGACGCGCGCCGCCATGCAGTGCTACTGCGGCTGCATCTGTAGACCCCTGTCACAGAGCTACAGATGCAGATGGCGCCAGGCGTGTACCAGTATATCGTCGCAGGGTACCGCAAGGTGACATCGGCACCGCACTGCTACAAGCTGCACCGCGTGCGACGCACCTGGACGCGCGCCGCCATGCAGTGCTACTGCGGCTGCATCTGTAGACCCCTGTCACAGAGCTACAGATGCAGATGGCGCCAGGCGTGTACCAGTATATCGTCGCAGGGTACCGCAAGGTGACATTGGCACCGCACTGCTACAAGCTGCACCGCGTGCGACGCACCTGGACGCGCGCCGCCATGCAGTGCTACTGCGGCTGCATCTGTAGACCCCTGTCACAGAGCTACAGATGCAGATGGCGCCAGGCGTGTACCAGTATATCGTCGCAGGGTACCGCAAGGTGACATCGGCACCGCACTGCTACAAGCTGCACCGCGTGCGACGCACCTGGACGCGCGCCGCCATGCAGTGCTACTGCGGCTGCATCTGTAGACCCCTGTCACAGAGCTACAGATGCAGATTGCGCCAGGCGTGTACCAGTATATCGTCGCAGGGTACCGCAAGGTGACATCGGCACCGCACTGCTACAAGCTGCACCGCGTGCGACGCACCTGGACGCGCGCCGCCATGCAGTGCTACTGCGGCTGCATCTGTAGACCCCTGTCACAGAGCTACAGATGCAGATGGCGCCAGGCGTGTACCAGTATATCGTCGCAGGGTACCGCAAGGTGACATTGGCACCGCACTGCTACAAGCTGCACCGCGTGCGACGCACCTGGACGCGCGCCGCCATGCAGTGCTACTGCGGCTGCATCTGTAGACCCCTGTCACAGAGCTACAGATGCAGATGGCGCCAGGCGTGTACCAGTATATCGTCGCAGGGTACCGCAAGGTGACATCGGCACCGCACTGCTACAAGCTGCACCGCGTGCGACGCACCTGGACGCGCGCCGCCATGCAGTGCTACTGCGGCTGCATCTGTAGACCCCTGTCACAGAGCTACAGATGCAGATGGCGCCAGGCGTGTACCAGTATATCGTCGCAGGGTACCGCAAGGTGACATCGGCACCGCACTGCTACAAGCTGCACCGCGTGCGACGCACCTGGACGCGCGCCGCCATGCAGTGCTACTGCGGCTGCATCTGTAGACCCCTGTCACAGAGCTACAGATGCAGATGGCGCCAGGCGTGTACCAGTATATCGTCGCAGGGTACCGCAAGGTGACATCGGCACCGCACTGCTACAAGCTGCACCGCGTGCGACGCACCTGGACGCGCGCCGCCATGCAGTGCTACTGCGGCTGCATCTGTAGACCCCTGTCACAGAGCTACAGATGCAGATGGCGCCAGGCGTGTACCAGTATATCGTCGCAGGGTACCGCGAGGTGACATCGGCACCGCACTGCTACAAGCTGCACCGCGTGCGACGCACCTGGACGCGCGCCGCCATGCAGTGCTACTGCGGCTGCATCTGTAGACCCCTGTCACAGAGCTACAGATGCAGATGGCGCCAGGCGTGTACCAGTATATCGTCGCAGGGTACCGCAAGGTGACATCGGCACCGCACTGCTACAAGCTGCACCGCGTGCGACGCACCTGGACGCACGCCGCCATGCAGTGCTACTGCGGCTACATCTGTAGACCCCTGTCACAGAGCTACAGATGCAGATGGCGCCAGGCGTGTACCAGTATATCGTCGCAGGGTACCGCAAGGTGACATCGGCACCGCACTGCTACAAGCTGCACCGCGTGCGACGCACCTGGACGCGCGCCGCCATGCAGTGCTACTGCGGCTGCATCTGTAGACCCCTGTCACAGAGCTACAGATGCAGATGGCGCCAGGCGTGTACCAGTATATCGTCGCAGGGTACCGCAAGGTGACATCGGCACCGCACTGCTACAAGCTGCACCGCGTGCGACGCACCTGGACGCGCGCCGCCATGCAGTGCTACTGCGGCTGCATCTGTAGACCCCTGTTACAGAGCTACAGATGCAGATGGCGCCAGGCGTGTACCAGTATATCGTCGCAGGGAACCGCAAGGTGACATCGGCACCGCACTGCTACAAGCTGCACCGCGTGCGACGCACCTGGACGCACGCCGCCATGCAGTGCTACTGCGGCTACATCTGTAGACCCCTGTCACAGAGCTACAGATGCAGATGGCGCCAGGCGTGTACCAGTATATCGTCGCAGGGTACCGCAAGGTGACATCGGCACCGCACTGCTACAAGCTGCACCGCGTGCGACGCACCTGGACGCACGCCGCCATGCAGTGCTACTGCGGCTGCATCTGTAGACCCCTGTCACAGAGCTACAGATGCAGATGGCGCCAGGCGTGTACCAGTATATCGTCGCAGGGTATCGCAAGGTGACATCGGCACCGCACTGCTACAAGCTGCACCGCGTGCGACGCACCTGGACGCACGCCGCCATGCAGTGCTACTGCGGCTGCATCTGTAGACCCCTGTCACAGAGCTACAGATGCAGATGGCGCCAGGCGTGTACCAGTATATCGTCGCAGGGTACCGCAAGGTGACATCGGCACCGCACTGCTACAAGCTGCACCGCGTGCGACGCACCTGGACGCGCGCCGCCATGCAGTGCTACTGTGGCTGCATCTGTAGACCCCTGTCACAGAGCTACAGATGCAGATGGCGCCAGGCGTGTACCAGTATATCGTCGCAGGGTACCGCAAGGTGACATCGGCACCGCACTGCTACAAGCTGCACCGCGTGCGACGCACCTGGACGCGCGCCGCCATGCAGTGCTACTGCGGCTGCATCTGTAGACCCCTGTCACAGAGCTACAGATGCAGATGGCACTAGGCGTGTACCAGTATATCGTCGCAGGGTACCGCAAGATGACATCGGCACCGCACTGCTACAAGCTGCACCGCGTGCGACGCACCTGGACGCGCGCCGCCATGCAGTGCTACTGCGGCTGCATCTGTAGACCCCTGTCACAGAGCTACAGATGCAGATGGCGCCAGGCGTGTACCAGTATATCGTCGCAGGGTACCGCAAGGTGACATCGGCACCGCACTGCTACAAGCTGCACCGCGTGCGACGCACCTGGACGCGCACCGCCATGCAGTGCTACTGCGGCTGCATCTGTAGACCCCTGTCACAGAGCTACAGATGCAGATGGCGCCAGGCGTGTACCAGTATATCGTCGCAGGGTACCGCAAGGTGACATCGGCACCGCACTGCTACAAGCTGCACCGCGTGCGACGCACCTGGACGCGCGCCGCCATGCAGTGCTACGGCGGCTGCATCTGTAGACCCCTGTCACAGAGCTACAGATGCAGATGGCGCCAGGCGTGTACCAGTATATCGTCGCAGGGTACCGCAAGGTGACATCGGCACCGCACTGCTACAAGCTGCACCGCGTGCGACGCACCTGGACGCGCGCCGCCATGCAGTGCTACTGCGGCTGCATCTGTAGACCCCTGTCACAGAGCTACAGATGCAGATGGCACTAGGCGTGTACCAGTATATCGTCGCAGGGTACCGCAAGATGACATCGGCACCGCACTGCTACAAGCTGCACCGCGTGCGACGCACCTGGACGCGCGCCGCCATGCAGTGCTACTGCGGCTGCATCTGTAGACCCCTGTCACAGAGCTACAGATGCAGATGGCGCCAGGCGTGTACCAGTATATCGTCGCAGGGTACCGCAAGGTGACATCGGCACCGCACTGCTACAAGCTGCACCGCGTGCGACGCACCTGGACGCGCGCCGCCATGCAGTGCTACTGCGGCTGCATCTGTAGACCCCTGTCACAGAGCTACAGATGCAGATGGTGCCAGGCGTGTACCAGTATATCGTCGCAGGGTACCGCAAGGTGACATCGGCACCGCACTGCTACAAGCTGCACCGCGTGCGACGCACCTAGACGCGCGCCGCCATGCAGTGCTACTGCGGCTGCATCTGTAGACCCCTGTCACAGAGCTACAGATGCAGATGGCGCCAGGCGTGTACCAGTATATCGTCGCAGGGTAACGCAAGGTGACATCGGCACCGCACTGCTACAAGCTGCACCGCGTGCGACGCACCTGGACGCGCGCCGCCATGCAGTGCTACTGCGGCTGCATCTGTAGACCCCTGTTACAGAGCTACAGATGCAGATGGCGCCAGGCGTGTACCAGTATATCGTCGCAGGGTACCGCAAGGTGACATCGGCACCGCACTGCTACAAGCTGCACCGCGTGCGACGCACCTGGACGCGCGCCGCCATGCAGTGCTACTGCGGCTGCATCTGTAGACCCCTGTCACAGAGCTATAGATGCAGATGGCGCCAGGCGTGTACCAGTATATCGTCGCAGGGTACCGCAAGGTGACATCGGCACCGCACTGCTACAAGCTGCACCGCGTGCGACGCACCTGGACGCGCGCCGCCATGCAGTGCTACTGCGGCTGCATCTGTAGACCCCTGTCACAGAGCTACAGATGCAGATGGCGCCAGGCGTGTACCAGTATATCGTCGCAGGGTACCGCAAGGTGACATCGGCACCGCACTGCTACAAGCTGCACCGCGTGCGACGCACCTGGACGCGCGCCGCCATGCAGTGCTACTGCGGCTGCATCTGTAGACCCCTGTCACAGAGCTACAGATGCAGATGGCGCCAGGCGTGTACCAGTATATCGTCGCAGGCTACCGCAAGGTGACATCGGCACCGCACTGCTACAAGCTGCAACGCGTGCGACGCACCTGGACGCGCACCGCCATGCAGTGCTACTGCGGCTGCATCTGTAGACCCCTGTCACAGAGCTACAGATGCAGATGGCGCCAGGCGTGTACCAGTATATCGTCGCAGGGTACCGCAAGGTGACATCGGCACCGCACTGCTACAAGCTGCACCGCGTGCGACGCACCTGGACGCGCGCCGCCATGCAGTGCTACTCGGAGGGCGGCTGGCTGGCCGTGCCCGACGACGAGCCGGAGATGAAGAACATCTCGCTGGTGCTGTGGAAGGAGAACAGGGTGGGCCTTATTCTTACTGTACCCTAATCTTTCAGTGGGGTTGCCAGATCTCCATCCATCCGTACAAATCTTGTACCGAAGTGAAACTTGGGGGTACCCGGTTTCTCCCAGATTCCACTTGGACAAAAAAGAAAGAAAGAAATTCGAATTACCTACGTAATAGGAAAAGGTGACGAATGTAGGTAAGTAGATAAAGAAGCTCCAAACGCTTCAGTTATAAGAAGTTATTTATTGAGTAAGAACTAGTGTATGTTGGGGTGGGACGATGCGTATTTTACAAAAGAAAACTATTTGACAGGAAAATAATCGTAACACAAAAGAAAAAACTGTATTACAAGAAAACCGTAATAGACTCCCGGTCTATACCATGGATAATAAGTGGGGAATTTACATCTGATTTACTTTAGGTATAATTCAATCAATAGTTAAACTGTATAGCTTATTAAATAAATAAAATAAATAAATTCAATCAATAAATAAAAAAAAGAAACAAAAATGTTTATTGTGATGAAATATTTTCATAACTACATTTACAGCTGGAGCCTTCTTTTAAGTAAAAAATACCTGTAACAGAATACTGCGCTCCTTTAGTTCACAGGTTTAGTATAATACATAGGTAACACTAAAAGTTTCCGGAACTGGCCACTTACATAAACAATATTTAAAAATTTATTGCAACATTTGAAAATAGAACTCTTTGGCTGTAGAATGCAGTTTGTTTCATCTGACTGTCTTTTGTTTTTACCTTGTGGCGCCATTTAAAAAATTGTGTGTCTGCATCAACATGGATTTAACTCGGGAAAATTTTCGTAGTATGATTTTCTACGATTTTAAGTGTAATTTAACAGCTTAACAGAGCATCGCTCTGCTTGAAACAGCTTTTGGCAATGAAGCACCATGCAAGACGACTGTTTATAGCTGGTTTGCAGAATTCAAGCGTGGTCGTATCAATCTCAGTGACGAATCTCGCGATGGTCGGCCGTCCACCGCTGTGACCAACAAAAACATCGATGCTGTGCGCCGTATGATTGAAACAGACAGGCATGTGACCTACCATGAAATTCGCGCATCCTTAGAAATAGGCATGAGTCAAATACAATCAATCCTACACAAACATTTGGGTGTGAGAAAGCTGTGCTCGCGGTGGATCCCACACAACTTGACCGAGGCTCAAAAAACGGACCGCGTCACTTGGTGCAGTGCCATGCTTACCAGATTCAACGAAGGTGCGTCAAATTTGGTGTGGGACATAGTAACAGGTGACGAAACATGGATTTATTGCTACGATCCCAAAACAAAGCAGCAATCGAGCGTATGGGTCTTTCAAGATGAGCCGAAACCAACCAAAGTGGCGCGCGTGAAAAGTGCATCTAAGCGGATGATTGCTTCTTTTTTTAATAAAACTGGACACGTGGCTACTGTTGCTTTAGAGAATCGTCGTACCGTGAATAGTGACTGGTACACGACCATTTGTTTGCCGGAAGTTATTGACGAACTCCGTAAAAATAACCGTAAACGCCGTATCATCCTGCACCACGACAATGCTAGTTCTCACACGGCCAGACAGACAAACGACTTTTTGAAGACGAAAAATGTAGAACTCATGAGTCATCCTGCATACAGTCCCGACCTGGCACCTTGTGACTTTTTTCTGTTCCCAAAAATTAAGAATCAATTACGCGGTCAACGATTTTCATCACCAGAAGAGGCTGTCGAGGAGTATGAAAAACACGTTTCAGAGGTCACCACAGGGGAGTGGCACAAAAGTTTTCAAAACTGGTTTGATCGAATGAAAAAGTGCATAGACGCCAAGGGAGATTATTTTGAAAAACAAGAAATTAATTTTGTACCTTTAATAGTATTTTTTCATATTCATTCCGGAAATTTATAGTGCGTCCCACGTAAAAGAGAAATAACATGCAGCATGCGTCAGTGTTATGGAAGTATGTGTGAGGGGTTGTATGTGTGTTTGTGAAGGTGTGTGATGGTGAGAGAGAGGGTGAGTTGGGCTTCACCCATAAACGAGGTCGCGAATTGATCATCAGACCCGAATTTGTGGTCGAGATCAAATTCGAGGTCCACCTCGAATTCGCAGATCAAAAATTCGAATAGATATTCGGAAAGCCCACGTTCTGATTGGTTACCTCACAAAATTTCAGACGTATTTATGCGTGTACCGGCCCTCGAGTAGACAGAAATATTTGAACCAGTATTGAAAGATGCCTTAAAATTACTTTCTTATAAGAATAAGGAGTTGATTGTGTGTGGTGATTTTAACGTTGACTTACTAGTACATTCAAATATGCAAACTCAGATAACCAATTTGTTTAAATCTAACAATTTGTTCAATATATTTCTTCAGCCAACCAGAATCCCCGTTGGACTTGCCTTGATAATGTTTTCTGTAACTTAGAATACTCAAATAAAATTATATTTAAGGGCTTACCATCCGACCATCATGGTCAAAGTGTAACTTTTAAATGAGCTTTTGTGAAAAGTACAAAAGAAATTTACTGTCGACCAATTACAACTCATAGAGTAGAAAGCTACAAAACCAAGCTATGCATAAAATTGCCAGTCTTGAACATTTCACAAAGTGATCCAAACTCTATATGTAGTGACTTATTTCAAATAGTCTCAAATGAATTTGAAAAAACTTTCAAATTGAAAAATGTCGTATGAGGAGTGAAATTAACTTTTAAAAAGTGGGCCCAGGCATTCGTAAAAGTAGAAACCAGTTATACCAATTGTATGACAAAAAATCATACACAAATGATGAAACTTTACCGAGTATGTTAAGAAATATTCAAAGATTTTCAAAGTTGTTTGCAATAATGCCAAAAGTAATTATATTATTAAAAAGATTAAGTTTTCTGAAAACAAAATTAAAACTGTATGGAATATTATAAATACTGAAATGGGTAAAGCTAGGGTATGGGATAGAGAAATCAAGTTAAAAATAAATAATCAAATTGTATCGAAACTTCTTCACTAACATACCAGTAATCACAACAAATAATTTAAAGTCCTCTCCAGAAGCAGCTGAAGACTTATTAAAAAGTCACATTCCAAGATGTAACGTACACTTTAATTTTCGACATATGTCGCCTGCAACTGCTGTAAAAGTTTTTAAATCACTCAAGTTTAAAAAAACTGAAGATGTGTGGGGTTTGTCCGTTAAAGTAGTTAGTTCTGTGATTGATACGAAAGCACCTTATTTATCGGCAATATTCAATAAACGCATTGATGATGGGGTTTTCCCGGATTTAATGAAATATAGTAGACTGGTTCCTTTGTTCAAGGCTGGTGAGACTGAAGATCCATCAAATTTTAGACCGGTATCAGTACTACCAGTTTTGAGTAAAGTGTTTGAAATGATCATTCTAAATCAACTACTATCACACTTCAACCAGAACAACCTCCTCCACAGTCAACAATTTGGATTTTCTAGGGGAAGGTCTACCGCTGATGCTGGCGTTGCTCTCATAAAACATATTTATGATGCTTGGGAGGGAAAACAGGTGTGTTATGTGACCTCTCTAAAGCATTTGATTGCGTTGACTATACAACCCTTTTACGCAAATTGGAGCACTACGGCCTTGGTGGTGAATCTCTTGCCTTAATAAAATCGTACCTTTTTGATAGTATTCAGAAACTAGACATAAATGGTGTTAAATCTTCAGGTACCAAAGTTAAGATGGGTGTACCTCAAGGCTCGATATTGGGACCTCTGCTATTTTTAAATTTATGTGAATGATTTACCATACCTAGTGCAGGACTTAACTGCCAGTACTATTTGCAGATGACACATTATTTTTAAAGTGAAAAGACATTTAAATACTCTAGACGATGTGAATTGTTCTCTGTCTCAAGTCCTAAACTGGTTCACAGTTAATAATTTAGTACTTAATGCAAAGAAAATAGGAATCCTAACCGTAACTAGCCAATTTATATATGAAAACATCTTGTATGCTATAAAAAACACCAATGTGCTTCCACGGGTTGGTGCAAGCCACACTATAGGTACCAGAAATAAACATAAACTTGCTGCTCCAGAATTGAGACTCCACAAAATAAGCACTTCCTTTGTTGGATATAGCATTCGTTTTTATAACAAAATACCAAAGGAAATACTAGATCTTTCAGAAAATAAATTTAAAAAACATGTTAAGGAAAGTCTCTATAAGAAAGCTTACTATAGTATTAGTGAATATTTGGAAGATAAAAATGCATGGTGTTAATTCATCTCGAACCTTTTATTGTATGTAGGTACTTAAATTATTTCAAGGCTACTAAGGCTAAGGGTTGTTGCAATACAAAAATTCTTAAGTAACCTCCTAATAGGTGCTAGAACCAAATTTGTGCCACAAGGCAAAATCCAATCCAAGCCCACCCAAATCTCTAAAGAACCTCCTTTTCTTATTCTTTACATTCCTGAAAACGTTTATTAATAATTAGTAAAGACATTTCAACTGAAACAACACCATTCCAATCCAAATTACTCACCAAATATTAGACAAAGAAACTCTGGAGGAAAAAAATATCTAGCCGGCGCGCTGGGCAATGGTACCACAGATGGCCGCCAAATGACGCAGCCGCACGCCTGCTAATTCAAGACGCTTTATGCTAATAACTAAACTTTTTTATTCTTCCATGCAACATGGCAAAATCGTGCAACGTCACACGACCATACACCGTGTTACAACGTAGAGTAGAAAGAACTGCCACAACAAGCATACTACGACTTAAAGTACTACGCGTCAAAGTGGGACCTGTACTTCGGCTACTCGTCGATGCCCTTCTCTGTGCACGCCGGCGACCACTACGAGTACCTCAGCGTCACCGGTCTGTATCCACTACGTCGATGTATATCTCTGTGCACGCCGGCGACCACTACGAGTACCTCAGTGTCACCGGTCTGTATCAACTACGTCGATGTCTATCTCTGTGCACGCCGGTGACCACTACGAGTACCTCAGCGTCACCGGTCTGTATCCACTACGACGATGTCTATCTCTGTGCACGCCGGCGACCACTACGAGTACCTCAGCGTCACCGGTCTGTATCCACTACGTCGATGTCTATCTCTGTGCACGCCGGCGACCACTACGAGTACCTCAGCGTCACCGGTCTGTATCCACTACGTCAATGTCTATCTCTGTGCACGCCGGCGACCACTACGAGTACCTCAGCGTCACCGGTCTGTATCCACTACGTCGATGTCTATCTCTGTGCACGCCGGCGACCACTACGAGTACCTCAGCGCTATCGGTCTGTATCCATTACGTCGATGTCTATCTCTGTGAACGCCGGCGACCACTACGAGTACCTCAGCATCACCGGTCTGTATCCACTACGTCGATGTCTATCTCTGTGCACGCCGGCGACCACTACGAGTACCTCAGCGTCACCGGTCTGTATCCACTACGTCGATGTCTATCTCTGTGAACGCCGGCGACCACTACGAGTACCTCAGCATCACCGGTCTGTATCCACTACGTCGATGTCTATCTCTGTGCACGCCGGCGACCACTACGAGTACCTCAGCGTCACCGGTCTGTATCCACTACGTCGATGTCTATCTCTGTGCACGCCGGCGACCACTACGAGTACCTCAGCGTCACCGGTCTGTATCCACTACGTCGATGTCTATCTCTGTGCACGCCGGCGACCACTACGAGTACCTCAGCGCTATCGGTCTGTATCCATTACGTCGATGTCTATCTCTGTGAACGCCGGCGACCACTACGAGTACCTCAGCATCACCGGTCTGTATCCACTACGTCGATGTCTATCTCTGTGCACGCCGGCGACCACTACGAGTACCTCAGCGTCACCGGTCTGTATCCACTACGTCGATGTCTATCTCTGTGCACGCCGGCGACCACTACGAGTACCTCAGCGTCACCGGTCTGTATCCACTACGACGATGTCTATCTCTGTGCACGCCGGCGACCACTACGAGTACCTCAGCGTCACCGGTCTGTATCCACTACGTCGATGTCTATCTCTGTGCACGCCGGCGACCACTACGAGTACCTCAGCGTCACCGGTCTGTATCCACTACGTCGATGTCTATCTCTGTGCACGCCGGCGACCACTACGAGTACCTCAGCGTCACCGGTCTGTATCCACTACGTCGATGTCTATCTCTGTGCACGCCGGCGACCACTACGAGTACCTCAGCGTCACCGGTCTGTATTCACTACGTCGATGTCTATCTCTGTGCACGCCGGCGACCACTACGCGTACCTCAGCGTCACCGGTCTGTATCCACTACGTCGATGTCTATCTCTGTGCACGCCGGCGACCACTACGAGTACCTCAGCGTCACCGGTCTGTATCCACTACGTCGATGTCTATCTCTGTGCACGCCGGCGACCACTACGCGTACCTCAGCGTCACCGGTCTGTATCCACTACGTCGATGTCTATCTCTGTGCACGCCGGCGACCACTACGAGTACCTCAGCGTCACCGGTCTGTATCCACTACGTCGATGTCTATCTCTGTGCACGCCGGCGACCACTACGAGTACCTCAGCGTCACCGGTCTGTATCCACTACGAGTACGTCACTATCAATTAAACTCCTCCTGTGTCTCCTTGTACTGAACTGTGCTCTCTCTGCTATCAGGTAAATACATAGAGATGAGTGAACACCTGGACAAGTGGAAAAAGGGCGAGCCCCACCTCGGCGAGCCGGGCGAGGACATCCGCTGTCTGCGGCTCGATTACTACGGCAAGTACATCAACACGGACTGCATGACGCTGCGGCACTTCATCTGCGAGAAGCCGCCCAAGAACTTGAACAACTGCGACACTGTGGAGAAACCGGACTTGCCGTGGGCCGTACCAGGTGTCCAGTTAATTACTTTTTGTATTATGTTCCATTTAGTATGACTTTTGATCATAATACAAAGATAGAACATTACCAACCCCTGAAATAGCCTGAAATGACTTAAACTTGAGATTTAGGACGCGCTAAAATTCTTAAACAGAAGAATTTCGACATCACATTTGTGTCTGTATGAGTTAGGGTCTCAGTTACTCGTTACTATTTTAACTGTTCTCTACATTTCACCGTTCACAGTTGGGGAAACCTGACACCCCCTCATGGACTCATGTTGTTACGAGTATAGTTGAGTGGGTCGGGCCAGGTTCACATGCATCACACTTGGGGAAACCTCTGACACCCCCTCATGGACTCATGTTGTTACGAGTTTAGTTGAGTGGGTCGGGCCAGGTTCACATGCATCACACTTGGGGAAACCTCTGACACCCCCTCATGGACTCATGTTGTTACGAGTTTAGTTGAGTGGGTCGGGCCAGGTTCACATGCATCACACTTGGGGAAACCTCTGACACCCCCTCATGGACTCATGTTGTTACGAGTATAGTTGAGTGGGTCGGGCCAGGTTCACATGCATCACACTTGGGGAAACCTCTGACACCCCCTCATGGACTCATGTTGTTACGAGTATAGTTGAGTGGGTCGGGCCAGGGTCACATGCATCACACTTGGGGAAACCTCTGACACCCCCTCATGGACTCATGTTGTTACGAGTATAGTTGAGTGGGTCGGGCCAGGTTCACATGCATCACACTTGGGGAAACCTCTGACACCCCCTCATGGACTCATTTTGTTACGAGTATAGTTGAGTGGGTCGGGCCAGGTTCACATGAATCACACTTGGGGAAACCTCTGACACCCCCTCATGGACTCATGTTGTTACGAGTATAGTTGAGTGGGTCGGGCCAGGTTCACATGCATCACACTTGGGGAAACCTCTGACACCCCCTCATGGACTCATGTTGTTACGAGTATAGTTGAGTGGGTCGGGCCAGGTTCACATGCATCACACTTGGGGAAACCTCTGACACCCCCTCATGGACTCATATTGTTACGAGTATAGTTGAGTGGGTCGGGCCAGGTTCACATGCATCACACTTGGGGAAACCTCTGACACCCCCTCATGGACTCATGTTGTTACGAGTATAGTTGAGTGGGTCGGGCCAGGTTCACATGAATCACACTTGGGGAAACCTCTGACACCCCCTCATGGACTCATGTTGTTACGAGTATAGTTGAGTGGGTCGGGTCAGGTTCACATGCATCACACTTGGGGAAACCTCTGACACCCCCTCATGGACTCATGTTGTTACGAGTATAGTTGAGTGGGTCGGGCCAGGTTCACATGCATCACACTTGGGGAAACCTCTGACACCCCCTCATGGACTCATGTTGTTACGAGTATAGTTGAGTGGGTCGGGCCAGGTTCACATGCATCACACTTGGGGAAACCTCTGACACCCCCTCATGGACTCATGTTGTTACGAGTATAGTTGAGTGGGTCGGGCCAGGTTCACATGCATCACACTTGGGGAAACCTCTGACACCCCCTCATGGACTCATCTTGTTACGAGTATAGTTGAGTGGGTCGGGCCAGGTTCACATGCATCACACTTGGGGAAACCTCTGACACCCCCTCATGGACTCATGTTGTTACGAGTATAGTTGAGTGGGTCGGGCCAGGTTCACATGCATCACACTTGGGGAAACCTCTGACACCCCCTCATGGACTCATGTTGTTACGAGTATAGTTGAGTGGGTCGGGCCAGGTTCACATGAATCACACTTGGGGAAACCTCTGACACCCCCTCATGGACTCATGTTGTTACGAGTATAGTTGAGTGGGTCGGGCCAGGTTCACATGCATCACACTTGGGGAAACCTCTGACACCCCCTCATGGACTCATGTTGTTACGAGTATAGTTGAGTGGGTCGGGCCAGGTTCACATGCATCACACTTGGGGAAACCTCTGACACCCCTTCATGGACTCATGTTGTTACGAGTATAGTTTGATTGATATGATTTTTATAACCCCTGGAACCATGTTAGGCTTGACTTATTCATATGTTTCTCTTGTGCCATTTCGCTGGCTGAGTTTTATGTTTTTCTTGTGTCATACTCAATAAAAGCTGTGCATATTTTATATTTTTTGTTTGTTTTCGTTAAATGGAAAACAAATGTGAATATTTTTAAATAATCTATACTAATAATAAAGTAGTAAAAATGTCGTGTTTGTACATACACCGAATATTTTTTCAAATTTTAAAATTACGTGGGTTACTATTGTAGTATCAAAACATATTTTATGTTTTTTTTTTCTGTCTGAATATATTGTAGTGACACTGGTCAACATGTAGGCTATAAGGGGGGTTCATAAAATAACGGCTAAGGTTGAAAGGGGCAGAGACTGAAATTATGCGGGCAGAGCCATGGGCAAAAATGATTAACTGAGATAGGCGTTACCTTGCGGAAGTCCATCACTAAGTAAAGGATATATGAATATAATTTGCAATATTCCGCTAAACAATTCTTGTCGTGCTATTCAAAATGCAGACTCGTGTACCGCCCGCCCGCCCGCATAAAAACATGCAACAAGCAAGCGATACAAGCAAAGCAATCTTAAATAACAAGCAATGGGCAAAAAGCTAGCATGGTATGGTTAACGTTTCAGAGGAAGATCAGGAGTTCCGGTGCGACTACACGTACTACGCGGAGGGGTTTGGCTGGTACAAGTACCACGACAGACCTCTCAGCTTCAAGGAGGCGGCCATGCAGTGCCGTATGGAAGGTGAGTGCACGTGGTACGTGGAGGGGTTACTGGTACAAGTACCACGACAGACCTCTCAGCTTCAAGGAGGCGGCCATGCAGTGCCGTAGGGAAGGTGAGTGCACGTGGTACGTGGAGGGGTTACTGGTACAAGTACCACGACAGACCTCTCAGCTTCAAGGAGGCGGCCATGCAGTGCCGTATGGAAGGTGAGTGCACGTGGTACGTGGAGGGGTTACTGGTACAAGTACCACGACAGACCTCTCAGCTTCAAGGAGGCGGCCATGCAGTGCCGTAGGGAAGGTGAGTGCACGTGGTACGTGGAGGGGTTACTGGTACAAGTACCACGACAGACCTCTCAGCTTCAAGGAGGCGGCCATGCAGTGCCGTATGGAAGGTGAGTGCACGTGGTACGTGGAGGGGTTACTGGTACAAGTACCACGACAGACCTCTCAGCTTCAAGGAGGCGGCCATGCAGTGCCGTAGGGAAGGTGAGTGCACGTGGTACGTGGAGGGGTTACTGGTACAAGTACCACGACAGACCTCTCAGCTTCAAGGAGGCGGCCATGCAGTGCCGTATGGAAGGTGAGTGCACGTGGTACGTGGAGGGGTTACTGGTACAAGTACCACGACAGACCTCTCAGCTTCAAGGAGGCGGCCATGCAGTGCCGTATGGAAGGTGAGTGCACGTGGTACGTGGAGGGGTTACTGGTACAAGTACCACGACAGACCTCTCAGCTTCAAGGAGGCGGCCATGCAGTGCCGTGTGGAAGGTGAGTGCACGTGGTACGTGGAGGGGTTACTGGTACAAGTACCACGACATACCTCTCAGCTTCAAGGAGGCGGCCATGCAGTGCCGTAGGGAAGGTGAGTGCACGTGGTACGTGGAGGGGTTACTGGTACAAGTACCACGACAGACCTCTCAGCTTCAAGGAGGCGGCCATGCAGTGCCGTATGGAAGGTGAGTGCACGTGGTACGTGGAGGGGTTACTGGTACAAGTACCACGACAGACCTCTCAGCTTCAAGGAGGCGGCCATGGAGTGCCATAGGGAAGGTGAGTGCACGTGGTACGTGGAGGGGTTACTGGTACAAGTACCACGACAGACCTCTCAGCTTCAAGGAGGCGGCCATGCAGTGCCGTATGGAAGGTGAGTGCACGTGGTACGTGGAGGGGTTACTGGTACAAGTACCACGACAGACCTCTCAGCTTCAAGGAGGCGGCCATGCAGTGCCGTAGGGAAGGTGAGTGCACGTGGTACGTGGAGGGGTTACTGGTACAAATACCACGACAGACCTCTCAGCTTCAAGGAGGCGGCCATGCAGTGCCGTATGGAAGGTGAGTGCACGTGGTACGTGGAGGGGTTACTGGTACAAGTACCACGACAGCGTACTTGTCCAACCTCTTGAATATTAAATAGGAACATTTTTTGTACGAATACATTTTTGTATAGTTTAAGTTTACCTTAGTCACAGGTAGATGGCGCTGCCGTCAGTTACATCGCGGTATAGATTTATATTTGCTACAATGTGATATTTTAAGTTTAAATTTTGTGAACCAATCCAAAAACCTGCTAATATACGCATAGTATTTCAGTCAGTGTTTCATTTTTGAGACTTTTGTTCATGGTCCTTTGAGTCGGTTAAACGGCGCAAGGAGTATTGGAGCAAGTACGTCCACGAGTGCCGACGCAGTGGCCGATTGTCACTGATGGTGCTGGCTTCACGGAGCCACTGCCAAGGAAGGAAGTACGAGAACATCGGTCTCTTGGACGGAAGCTGTGGACCCTATCGTGACGTCACAGGAAGGACGTGACGTCAACTCAGCCGAGGAAAAAGTGTTGTGAGTGAAAAAGTTAAACTGTGAGTACTCTATTCTAACTTTACGTAAATTTGGAACATAGACTTTAAAGTAAAATTTGGACTTGTAAAATTTTTAAAATAAATACTTTAGACTTAGAATAATTCTCTTAAAAACGTTGAGACGGGGAACCTATGCCCAACTTTTGATAGAATTTCAAACACTTAGAAAATTTTTGAAGATTCAATTTGGACTTGTCGTTTTTCGTAAAAAACTTATATGCTCAGCCAGAAATTATAATTATACTTGAACAAAGATGGAAGCACGAATTCATGTACAAAATGACGTATTTAAGAGAATAAAGAAAGCCAGAGCCAATTTTAAAAAGTCACCAAAAGATCGACTGTCCAGTCATTCATACATAAGTACGAGACTAGAGACGTTGGAGGAACTGTGGTCTCAATTCAATTTAACTCATAATCAGATTGTTCAAGACTCTGATGTTGACAAGTTAAAAGTTACTGATTATGTCACAACCGATGTGTACGATGATTGTGAGGAACGATACACGGATTACAAGTGCGAGTTAAAAGACGCACTCAGCAATATCGTTAAGCCTTTAACTGTACAGTCTGCTACTTCTGCGACCGGAGGAGGGACAAGCAAACAGCAAAGCATTAAGTTACCAAAGATTACCATTCCTTCGTTTTCGGGGAAGTATTCAGAGTGGACAAGCTTTCGAGACTTATTCGTATCTTTAGTGCACAATAACAGTGAACTTGATGAAGTACAAAAGTTGCATTATCTGAAGAGCCATTTGACTGAAGAAGCAGAGCAGTTCCTACGCCATGTCCCAATAACAGGAGAGAATTACAAGCTGTGCTGGCAGCAGTTAGAAGAAAGATATAATAACAAGAAATATCTGGTCAATTGCATATTAAAGAGATTTCTGAGCCAAAGAAACATTACGACAGAGTCCTCAAGTGCATTAAGAGAATTATTAGATACTACAAATGAATGCCTTTTTGCTTTAAGAAATTTATCTATTGACGTTAGTTCATGGGATACAATTGTTATTTATATTCTATGTCTAAAATTAGATGGTGAATCCCGAAAACAATGGGAACTTAGGGTCAGTGAAACTTCTAAAGAACTACCAACTTTTGCTGAATTAAAGGAATTTTTAGAAACCAGATCACGTGCTTTGGAGTTCATAGATCCTAAGTTGGCCAAACAAACTATGTCACCAAAACATACAAATGTCACTCCACACAACAATCCTAAAATTTTTCATGCAGCGAAATTGTCATGTATCTTTTGCTCTGAAGATCATCGTCTTTGTAACTGTAAAAAGTTCGCAAAGGACGACACTGATACTCGACGTAGTTTCGTCCAATCCAATAAATTGTGTTTTAATTGCCTCGGTTCTGGTCACACAGTTTATGCTTGCCGCCAATCCTCTAGATGCCGTCTTTGTAAAAAGAAGCATCATTCGTTACTACATTCCAAAAATGTCACTAATTCAGCAGAACCTTATCATTCAGCTGATCAGGGTGTTGCGCTAGCAACTCCATCTACATCACAGCAGGAAGAGCCTACAAGCAACATCACAGCCTGTTTTTCTAAACCCAATGGTCAAGTTTTACTTGCCACAGCATTAGTAAATGCTAAATCTCACACAGGCTCTCTAGTAACACTCAGGTGCCTTGTAGATCAAGGTTCTCAAGGCTCATTTATATCGGAATCTGCGGTTCAACTCCTTGGGCTTAAAAAGAACCCACACAAAAGCTCCATAACTGGTCTTGGAAGTGATTCATCTAGTTCGGTAACCTCAAAAGCGAAAGTTTCGATCGAACTAAAATCACTTCATAGCAAATTCAAAATTTGCCTTGAAGCTTTTGTGCTCCCCAAGCTCACATCAGTACTTCCGGAACGACGTATTGTTGTTGAGTTTTGGCCCGAGTTGTCTGATATCAGTTTAGCAGACCCATCATTTGGTACTCCAAATAAAATTGATCTGCTCCTTGGAGCGGATGTTTATGGACAAATTTTATTGGACGGTATAATCAAGAGTTCACCCGGTGCACTAATTGCTCAAAACACCACACTGGGTTGGATTCTCTCAGGTCCAGTTCAAAACAATACCGTATCCAACACAATTTTGTGTCATCATGCCCATAGCACTAATGAAGTTGAGCTTCTGAAGAAATTCTGGGAGCTTGAAGATGATAATAAGATTAATGATCAAACCCAACTCACCGAAGAAGAAGAAAAGTGCGAACAGATCTTTGCGGAAACTACCAAAAGAGATAATTCAGGACGCTATATTGTCAAATTACCATTCCGTAACGAAGATCCCAGTTGTAAATATGGCAACTCAAAACAGATTGCAATAAAACAATTCTATCAGCTTGAAAGAAGGCTAACCAACGATCCTAAGCTAAAAGCTGAGTATTCTTCTGTGATAAATGAATACAAACAACTTGGTCATGCTGAAGTCGTACCGATAGAAGAAGTACATAAACCAGACGCAGTATACTTACCTCACCATGCTGTGATTCGAGACGATAAAGATACGACAAAGGTACGAATAGTATTCAATGCTTCGTGTAGAGGCACAAACGGTGTTTCGTTGAACAATGACCTATTAGTAGGTCCAACACTGCAGCATGACTTGCGTCACATCATTATGAGATGGCGTACCTACCCAATTTGTCTAGTATCAGACATTATAAAAATGTACCGACAGGTGAAGGTATCAGATCCTGATACAGATTTTCAGCGTCTTGTTTGGCGTGATAACCCGGGTGAAGAACTTCAACATTTAAAGCTTTCAAGGTTAACCTTTGGAACTGCTTCCGCACCTTATCTGGCTGTGCGTACTTTACTTCAAGTCGCTTACGATGATGGTAAAGATTTACCTGCAGCTGCTGAAATCATCCTAAAAGAATTTTACATGGACGATCTTTTGACGGGCTGTAATTCCGTGGAAGAAGGTAAACGAATTTATGTGGAAATCACAGAATTACTTAAGAGAGGTGGTTTCGAACTACAGAAGTGGAGCAGTAATAGCGAAGAATTGCTTAAAGAAATTGATGAAAAGCACACTGTAAAAGAAGGAAACCTTAAATTAAAGACAGATGAAGTTTTCAAGATCCTTGGACTTACCTGGAACCGAAAGACTGATGAGTTTGAGTACGCAGTGCAACTTCCAGCTCTCACCTCACCAGTAACTAAACGTAAGGTACTATCTGATATTTCACGGTTATTTGACCCTCTCGGATGGCTGGCGCCAGTGATAATCTCAGCCAAAATCTTTATACAGAGTTTATGGCTATCAGGAATTGAGTGGGATGACGAGCTTCCCCCAAAATTACTGAAAGACTGGTTAAAGTATAGAGCTGATTTAAATGAATTTACCAAATTCAGCCTCCCACGCTGGATCAATACAAGCAAAGATGATAAACTTCAGGAATTGCACGGTTTTAGCGACGCATCAAATAAGGCTTATTCCGCGGTAGTATACTTACGGGTAATAGACAACCAAGGAAAGGTTCATGTTTCATTGATTGCTTCCAAAACCAAGGTAGCTCCTATCAAGCAAATCTCTATCCCAAGATTGGAACTCTGCGGAGCCGTACTGCTTACAAGACTATTGCTTGAAGTGTCGAAAGTAATGAGTCTTGACAAACACACCATTCATGCATGGACAGATTCCCAAGTGGTCCTTGCATGGCTGAAGGGTAATATACAGCGATGGAAGACGTTTGTTGCAAATCGGGTGTCCGAAATCTTCACCTCGCTGGAACCAAAGCAATGGTCGCATGTTTCTACAAAAGACAACCCTGCAGACTGCGCATCCCGAGGCATACCGAGCAAGGATGAAAGACTTTGGAAGGAAGGTCCGATGTGGCTGAAAGAAAAGAAAATTAATTATAAAAGTGATAAGGTTCAAGAAACACATTTAGAAGAGAAAAAAAACAGGTTTTGTTTAATAAATACCTGCAATGATGAAGAATCAGATCCAGCTGAAGAGATAATTTCTAGGTTTTCTTCGCTGAGAAGGCTTATACGTGTGATTGTTATCTGCAAAAGATTTGCTAAACGTGCTAAAAAGGATAATGTAGACCAAATTGAAAATTGGCACACCAGCACTGAAATAAAAGAAAGCCTAAAAATATGTATTAAAATATGTCAAGAAAAATATTTTAACGAAGAATTGACAGACCTGAAAAAGAAAAAAGAAATTAGTAATAAAAGCAAACTTACCTCCCTGAATCCTGTTGTTGATGAAGACGGGATACTAAGAGTCGGTGGCAGACTACAGAATGCTTTAATCAGTGAAGAAATGAAACATCCAATCATACTTCCTCGAATATCACACTTCACAGATTTAATCGTTACTGATGCTCACGATAAGACATTACATGGTGGTCCACAATTGATGTTAAACTATTTACGATCCAAATATTGGATAGTCGGAGCTAAGGAGCTAGTTAAACTCTTCGTTCGCAAATGCGTACATTGTGTACGACATTCAGCCCGAATCAGACATCAATTGATGGGACAGTTGCCAGCAGTAAGGGCAAGTGCATGTCGACCTTTTTTGAGAAGTGGCGTTGACTATGCAGGACCTATTAATATCAAAACTACAAAGGGTAGAGGCCACCACTCATACAAGGGATATATTTGCTTGTTTATCTGTATGGCAACGCGCGCGATCCACCTAGAAGCAGTAAGCGATCTTACATCTCAAGGGTTCCTAGCTGCTTTCAAACGGTTTGTGGCTCGCCGTGGTCACTGTGCAGATGTATATAGTGACAATGGAACAAACTTTGTCGGTGCTGCACGTGAATTAAAGACATTTTTTCTTGAAGAAAAATCGAGCATAGCAATAGAAATTGCTGATCAACTTGCTACGAATGGGACAAACTGGCATTTTATCCCTCCCCATAGTCCCAATTTTGGAGGCCTTTGGGAAGCCGGTATAAAGGCAACAAAGCACCATCTGAAGCGCATCATTGGAAACACAACATTAACATTTGAAGAAATGACTACACTGTTATCACAGATAGAGGCTTGTCTAAATTCAAGGCCTATTTCAAAAATTACTGACAATCCTGGGGATCCAACTCCATTAACACCAGGTCATTTTTTAGTAGGTGAACCTCTGGTCTTAGCACCTGACTCGAACTATGATACTGCAAACGTTTCTACTCTCAGGAGATGGCAACTCACACAAAAAATGACTCAAGATTTTTGGCGTCGTTGGTCACGGGAATACTTAACTCAGTTCCACCAGCGTTACAAGTGGACCCACAAAGTTCCCGAACCCGAAATTGGAGACGTAGTGCTAGTAATGGAAGATGATCTTCCCCCAGCCAGATGGCTGTACGGTGTTATCGTGGGCAAGCATCCTGGATTGGACGGAATTACTAGAGTGGTCAGTTTGAAATGTAACAATAATACTATTAAACGACCGATATGTAAATTGTGTTTTTTACCTAGTACTTCCTAACGGAATTAATATTTGATTCATGTGGATTAACCTATGTATCCTTTGTATTTTGATTTTGTTTGATTGTTTTATTTAGTTTTAGTGTTACAATTGTCAGGAAAATTTGAAATTTGTCCTTGGTGGGCAGAATGTCCAACCTCTTGAATATTAAATAGGAACATTTTTTGTACGAATACATTTTTGTATAGTTTAAGTTTACCTTAGTCACAGGTAGATGGCGCTGCCGTCAGTTACATCGCGGTATAGATTTATATTTGCTACAATGTGATATTTTAAGTTTAAATTTTGTGAACCAATCCAAAAACCTGCTAATATACGCATAGTATTTCAGTCAGTGTTTCATTTTTGAGACTTTTGTTCAGTACTTTTGACAAAGCACGTTCATTTGCTACTGGATTGGATTGGATTACGAAAAATCCCGATACACCGTCTCCGCCTATTCACTACGGAAAAATATACTGTTGACGGAAGTCGATGAAGGTTGTGATGTCCTTTTGAAAGCTTCAAAAAGTTGAAAATTTACAAAAAGATTGTTACACTGTTGTAAAGATCCATTTGGTGACAACACAATCATTATATTTGACCTTCTCTCCACCCCCCCCCCCCCGATGATGTCATAGACCGCGGGAGTGAGTACTGACTGTAACCCTGCACTTCATTTTAATCCAAAGAGATCCCCTATTTAATCATCCGATTCACGAAAGCACGAGCATCACATGACCCAACGGATTTATTTTTCCTTAATATTTTGTATAAATGTGAAAAACACGCACTTGGTCGCGTTTTATTATGTGTCAACAATTTGAGTGCTTTCACAGAGTTACATTTTCACCAGGTGCCATACTGTCGTCCCCCACCTACCCCAAACAGAAGTTCGTGATGTTACACATTATGGAGAAGCACAAAGTGGGGGACTACGGCATCTTCACTGGAATCAACTGTTTAATTTCACAAGGAAACTTTCACACTATCGACGGTGAGTAAGACATTTCATATCGAACCCCCCCGGCTTCGTCCTGCCCCTAATTCCGCCCCCCCCCCCCGGCTACGGCCATGCTGCAACAATGCCGTACTAATTTTATTGCCTCGCTTATCTAAGGTAAGAGGGTAAAATGAAAATGGATTATTGTCCATCCAGCTACTGTAGAACTTAGGTTATAATGATGTTAACTGAGCCGAGACCAAATGATAGAGAGTTCGCCTACGAGTCGTGGGTTCAATCTCCGTGGTGCACATTCAGTTCTATTTGATCCGCCTGCTTCAGCTGTTGATCTATTTGTGCCCGAAGTTACATTTGGGACGTAATATTCGTCAGTGGCAAGCGGGTGTACCGAGTGAGAACTGTGACTTTCATTTCACAATTGTGACACTCCCTTGGGTATGTGTTTGTGTAATAGATGAGTGATGTCGTCAGGGATCCCTCTGCACAAGATCAACGTATCGTGGGACCTCGACCAGCCCGACAACATCAACAACCGACAGTCGTGCATCACGCTGCGGCCCAACGGCTTCGTGGCGGACGAGTACTGCGACGATCCTACCGCCCCCTTTATCTGCTACAAGGAGTATGAGCCATTGAACAAAACTGCTTGCGGCGTGACCAAGCCGGGTGTGTCGGCAGCCGAGGTCACCAGAAAGTGGTACACGACCGGTGGGTACATCGTTCAGATCTCGTCACTCCTCCTCCATCTAGCCGTGACCGGCAACGTCCTTCAGGTCAAGTGTGTTAAGGAGGTAATAACTTGCGAGGACGATTTGAAACGTTACGAGTAAGTTGTTGCCCTTAACTACGGGTATCATACTACGTACACTAAACAGTCTCACATTCACAATCTCATAAATCCATAGCTAGTTCTTTGAATCGAGTATCGCTAAAATGATCAAAATGTAAGCGAATGTCAGTGAATGTGACGTCATCACTCGTTTCCAGGGATCATGAAAGACTACTCGGAGTACAAAGGGTTCCCGACCTGCGTGAAGATTCAGATGATCGGCCGCAACTGGGAGCGCGCCAAACAGGCGTGCCAAGCGGACCTCGGCAGGCTCATCGTGCTCAACTACACCGACATGGCCAGGCCCAAGAGAGCTGGCTTCACCGCCATCCGAGCCATGCAGAAGTACTTCTACAACATCATCTACTACTGGCCGGGGCTCTATGGCAGATTCAATGAGTTTATGGACGATTACTTTATAGGCGGAAGAAGATTACAAACAAGAAAAAATCCATCTGAAGTACCATCTGAAGCTGTACGCGACCTGTGGGTGGACGTTCTAGGTAAGTAGACTGTTAGCTGTAGGTGATCTGTGGGTGGACATTCTTGGTAAGTAGACTTCTAACATACTTAGTGTTGTTGTTAACAATACAGGTGACATTACATAAGTTTTTGTTTGTTCACAGGTCAAAAAATGCCATCGACAAAATCCTTCTGGTGCAACGAAGTATACGGCGGCGTTCGACCCTGGGACACCCTGAATTGTCTCGGGATGAATGTTAAATATTACAATCACTACTGTCCATTTGTACCGGTCGGCTGTGACAGCATCAGGCCCTACTTCTGTGAGAGAGACAAGAATGCCACTACATCATGCCAGTAGTTACTACTTGGTATAGTTATCTCTTTTGTAAGACAGACGGGTGGCACTAAATCATGCCACTTACACGGTATTGTAATAAAACAACTACTTTAACTGAATTTATATAGTTTAACTTAGTTTTGAACAGACCATGCAGCCCAATGGACGTCTATTATTCAATAACATGAAGTACGAGATGGTGATGGTCTCCATGCCGACACGGCTACGGCGACTGCTGCTGGCATGAAGGGCTTCGTCGGTGTGCCCGGATGTGACTGACGTAACCAATATTGGCTTTAAACATTCGTCCGCATATGTCACATTTGAGGATTTCATTCTCGTAGTTGTAGTCAATAGCCACGGGTGGTCTCGTCTCGTCTGCTTTTCTTTATGCTTTAAAGCTAAAAACATTTGTTTGCCCAAGATGTCTCCATTCTGGCCGTTGGGCTGCGTATTCCTCCCAGGTCTCCGGGGGTACATCGCATCTCTTCATGTGTCTCTTCAACACATCCTTGAAACGGAGAAACTGGCCTCCCTGTTTGCGTTTGCCGTCTCAGAGCTCCGAGTAGAAGACATGCTTCGCCTGCCTCTCATTAGACATGCGCGAGACATGACCGCACCAGCGCAATTGCCGTCGCATGAGATATGATTCAATGCCGCCAACTTCAGCACGGTGCAGAGTACAATATGAATTCTGTCATCTAGCTGAGGTATGAGGAAGCGGGGTACAGCAAATTGGCAACTAATAGATCTAGTCAAGACACTACCCAAGCTCGAGAACAAAGACGACCAGGCGAAGCGACTTGGTTCTCGCCGCAAAGATCTTCCTTCAGCCTTCTCTCCAAAATTAGAAATTGCCAAGCACAGCACGCGCCACCAATCTGTTGTCCTATATAACAGACTGCCCACAGAATTAAAAATCATAACCAGCTACGCTAAATTTAAAACTGAATTAAAGAAGTTTTTATTAAAGAAGTGCCTGTACACCATTGATAATTTATAGTTTATAATAGGTATACTTTTTTTCTTTTAATTTAATGATTTTACACACAATGTGCTTAGTTTTAAGTTGTCGTTTTTAAGATAATTTCAAATGCAATATTTTTTGTTGATGAATAAATAATGATGATGATGAATGATGACTCATTGTTTCTTTTCCTTGGACTCTGAAACTTTGACGACTGCAGTCTCACTGCCGGGACATCAAGTACTTCCCCTCGACTAGGGGAGTACTGGACCGTAACGAGGTACAACAAACAACTGATGAGTGTGTAGGGACTCTCACTGTCGACACCTCCAAGTACTTCCACTCGACTAGGGGAGTACTGGACCGTAACGAGGTACAACAAACAACTGATGAGTGTGTAGGGACTCTCACTGTCGACACCTCCAAGTACTTCCACTCGACTAGGGGAGTACTGGACCGTAACGAGGTACAACAAACAACTGATGAGTGTGTAGGGACTCTCACTGTCGACACCTCCAAGTACTTCCACTCGACTAGGGGAGTACTGGACCGTAACGAGGTACAACAAACAACTGATGAGTGTGTAGGGACTCTCACTGTCGACACCTCCAAGTACTTCCACTTGACTACGGGAGTACTGGAGACCGTAACGAGCTACAACAAACAACTGATCAGTGTGTAGGGACTCTCACTGTCGACACCTCCAAGTACTTCCACTCGACTGGGGGAGTACTGGACCGTAACGAGGTACAACAAACAACTGATGAGTGTGTAGGGACTCTCACTGTCGACACCTCCAAGTACTTCCACTCGACTAGGGGAGTACTGGACCGTAAAGAGCTACAACAAACAACTGATCAGTGTGTAGGGACTCTCACTGTCGACACCTCCAAGTACTTCCACTCGACTAGGGGAGTACTGGACCGTAACCAGCTACAACAAACAACTGATCAGTGTGTAGGGACTCTCACTATCGACACCTCCAAGTACTTCCACTCGACTAGGGGAGTACTGGACCGTAACGAGCTACAACAAACAACTGATCAGTGTGTAGGGACTCTCACTGTCGACACCTCCAAGTACTTCCACTCGACTAGGGGAGTACTGGACCGTAACGAGCTACAACAAACAACTGATCAGTGTGTAGGGACTCTCACTGTCGACACCTCCAAGTACTTCCACTCGACTAGGGGAGTACTGGACCGTAACGAGCTACAACAAACAACTGATCAGTGTGTAGGGACCTCGGCTTACCGCGACTCTTTCTAACTCTATACTTTTAATTTTAAAACCTATTATATAAAGGGGAAATGTAATGGGTAATCTCTGGAACTACTTAACTAATTCTAATAAAAACACAAATTAAAAGCTGCACTATCGTTGAGTAACACATAGGCTACGTGACTATGTTTTTATTTTAATAATTAAAGTTTACAGTTCAAAAGGATCATGGTAGTTGGCAGCCTGCTATTTTGTCGGTGAGGCCTTATCCCTGGTGCACGATAATCTTACTGAGCGATTTTGAACTTCAGTATGTTGTCAGAAAGTCGACATTAGAACGCTCGCTTCGCGCGCTGGCGGCACGCAAAATCAGTGAATTTTAGAGGTTTTTCTGGATTTTACGAAAAAGTATTTGATGTAGGAGTTTTTCCACCTGACATCGGAAAATAAACCATGTTTTCTTGTTAAAGCAGTAATTTCAGACATAAAACTCAAGCCGTTTGGACATAAAACGAAATAATAACTTAAAGTCTACCCTCAACCTCCGTTGACCAAACATAGTTTTTGTTAGAGTGCGTGCGCTGTTTTACTAAATTAAAATGCAGAAGTGTGAAACTTGCAGCAAATCTATAACCAAATGAAACCCAGGCTTGGAATGCACAAGATGCACTAAAAAGGTGCATGCCAGGGTTGAGTGCGCGAAGGTTTCGGCGAAACAACTCAACGCGCTCCGCTCGACCAACAGTCTAGAGTGGAGTTGCAACGAATGCTGTCGAAACACACCTCAACGTGGATCATTCTACATTCCCCATGATTCTGAAGATGATGAGCCCGTATTAGATCGTCAAGTATCTGCAGCTCTTGATGTGAAGAAGCTTCTAAAGGACATCAGCATCGAAATACGAAAAACAATTAAGGAAGAAATCGAAGGTCTGCAAAGCTCACTTACCTTTTTGAGTGACCGCTTCGATGAGTTCCAAGAACGCATCGATAGTCTCGAGTCGAAGGTTAATCAAATAGAAGGTAAGAACACAAATATTATGAACAATAATAAAAACATTGAACTTCGCATGGCTGTTCTTGAGCAACGTCAGCAAGACTACGAGCAAAACCTTTCGTCTAATAATATCGAGATAACAGGAATCCCTAATTTACCTAAACTGACCCCTGAAGTAATCGCGAAAAAAATTGCCAACTACATCAAGATCGAGCCGTCTGATATGCAGCTTGTACGCCAAATACCAGCGCGCGGCGAGCGCAACGGAACCCTGATTGTCGAGTTAAAATCAAGAAATGTCAAAGAATCTTGGATCAAAGCTGCCCGAGCGACTACACTAACCATAGGTGAAGTTATCCAGGATACACCTAAGGAACTCGCTGAACTTCCTATATACATCCGTGAAGCACTAACCCAATATAACAAGACACTGCTGTGGAAAACAAAGCAACAAATTCGACCCTCCTTC
The DNA here is from genome assembly GCA_910592155.1 of Ypsolopha scabrella. Lineage (NCBI taxonomy): Eukaryota > Metazoa > Arthropoda > Insecta > Lepidoptera > Ypsolophidae > Ypsolopha > Ypsolopha scabrella. The sequence goes on from OU342986.1 coordinate 19,733,449, forward strand.
AAGTTCATCTGGACCAGCAATGGTAGAATCTTAGTTAAAAACGATGAAAACAGCAGTGTCATTGTGGTACGGACAGAAGAAGATATCTTATCTGCGACCGACTGTCTCATCTACTAAACAGAGCGTTCCCTACTCAAATATTGCAACTCATAATGAATATTGAGCCAAAAATCACAGAAATTTTCGATAATACGAACCTTAACGACTTTATCGCTCTTATTCCTAAGCTACATGATATAAATAAAATAAATCTTACTTGTATCCATATAAATATTTGTTCAATGACAAAAAACTTCACTAAACTCCAGCAATTAGTGTCAAGTTCTCAGAACCCGATCCATGTTATTATTGTAACCGAAGCAAATATATCAGACAATATCTCTAAATTATTTAAAATCTCTGGTTACACAATGCACACAGAGTTACGGAAAAACCATAAGGGTGGTGGCATCATTATTTACGTAATCCATCCACTTAAGTTTACACGGCAATTGAACAAAAGTCATTCGTTTGAGACCTTGATTGGAACAATTGTTACACCCGATAATATCCCAATAACACTGTTTGCATTGTATAAACCGCCTATCAAAAATAAACACTGTTTCATTAAAGAACTCAAAACTATTTTAAGCAAACTTAGCCATTATAAGAATCTCTTGCTACTCGGCGACATGAATATTGATCTAAAAACGTCAAACTCTGTTACAGATTTCTATCTTTCGACGCTGCACGGGTGCGGTCTGGCGAGTGGAGTGTCCGACTATACTAGAATAGAGGAAAGAGATGGAAAGATCTCGAGATCTTGTTTAGATCACATTTTTGGACGCCTGCACTCATTAGAACCGTATGCGGGAGCGATCGACACCGTACTGGCGGGTCATAGAATGACGACAATTACCTGCCTTAATCACGCTGATATACACGTTGCTCCTAAAATTATGCACAAAATTAATCAGAAAATAGTGTTCGATGAATTGTCAAAGGTCGATTGGACGTTAGCTGAAAATATGAATAGTCCTGATAACATCTATAATTTCATAAAGAATAACTTTTCTTCTGCTTATAAAAAAGCTTGCACAACCTTTTCATATAAATTACATTACAAAAATCGTAGCGGTGAACCTTGGATAGACAAGACTATAAACGAAATTTGCAATCATAAAAACCACTTATATCAACAACTACGTAAAGACAGTAAAAATAAAATTTTAAGATTAGAATATAATAGAATAAGAAACAAAGTCCACAATCAATTAGAATACAGGCGAAATATATACTATAAAACCCAATTTAAAAATAACTATGGTAACTCAAGGAAATTATGGGAATTATTAAATAAAATAACAGGGCGCGTCAAATTATCACTAGATGAAATAATACTTAAAGCTTTTTCCTCAAAACTGCATACGGAACAAGAAATTGCAAACAAATTTTCTGCGGAATTTGAAGCAAATGTACGCAATATACTACCAAATTGCAAAACACCAATACTTGCAGAGAAATTATACAGAAATGATACCGACATCAGTATGCACTTCCGAGAGGTCACGCCTAGCGAAATTAACAGAAGCATTAAAGCCTTTAATACTAAGAAATCCGCTGGTATTGATCAGATTAAACATCTAGATGTTGTCAGTATATCACATAAGATCTCCATAGCCATTGCCAGACTAATAAATAGCAGCATAAAACTAGGCCACTATCCCGATGGTCTCAAGGAAGGTTGTATACGATCAATCTACAAAAACGGAAAGCACGACGATGTAGGACATTATAAACCGATAACGATAAAATTGTGGAAAAGGCAGTTTGCAAACAAATACAAGCTTTCTATAGACAACACAACGTACTTACCAAATTACAATATGCTTTCCAACCAAAAAAAAGCTGTACCCAGTTACTGTCCGACTTCACCGACGCGATTAACAAAAACCTAAACGAAAAAAAGCACGTCTTGCCTTGTTTATCGATTTCTCTAAGGCATTCGATGTATTAAATCATAAGAAATTGATAAATAAGATTGAGTCTAGCAGAATAAGAGGCCCTTTGCTTAAATGGTGTGAAAGCTATGTTACAAATCGCACAAATTATGTTAAAATCAATAAAACTCTAAGTTACAAAACCGAAGCAACATACGGTACTGCCCAGGGCTCAGTAATTGGGCCATTACACTTTTTAATTTACGTCAATGACTTAGTAAATGTCGTCAAAACCTGTAAGGTTTATCAATTTGCGGATGATACCTGCCTCATATCTGCCGATGAAAATGTAGCAAGAGGACTGTCCAAACTACAAAAAGACTTTGACAATTTGTGCAAATGGTGCCATGACGCAGGCCTTGTCCTAAATATACAAAAAACTAAAATGGTGCACATACGTTCTCTGGTTTCTAGTTTCTGGTTCAATATTGATAAATTACCCGAGCGCATGCGAACACTAGTTACTACTAATAAATAATAAATATTTCGTTTGAATAAATAAATATGCATGAATCTTAACGCGAAGCGAGTAAGAATAATGATAAAGGAATACCAAAACGATTTCAATATTGATAAATCACCCGAGCGCATGCGAACACTAGTTACTACTAATAAATAATAAATATTTCGTTTAAATAAATAAATATGCATGAATCTTAACGCGAAGCGAGTAAGAATAATGATAAAGGAATACCAAAACGATTTCAATATTGATAAATCACCCGAGCGCATGCGAACACTAGTTACTACTAATAAATAATAAATATTTCGTTTAAATAAATAAATATGCATGAATCTTAACGCGAAGCGAGTAAGAATAATGATAAAGGAATACCAAAACGATTTCAATATTGATAAATCACCCGAGCGCATGCGAACACTAGTTACTACTAATAAATAATAAATATTTCGTTTATTGATATCGAGCCCTGCTTTCAAGTAGATAGGTTTTGAAATTGGTCATGATCTGATGAAGGTCTTCAGATATAGGCAGTAGAACTCCTCACTCAGAAATTGAGATTGAAACTCAGATTGAGGCAATCGCTTTGTACTAGAATGATAATGCAGGGTATTACTTGGAGATTGTCATTTATTCACCAGATGTTTATATCATAGAACTCCTCAACAGGTGAGAGTACATAAGTAACTCGAGATTGCGGCAATCTCTGCGTGAGGATGCTGATTGCAGCTTAGCACTTGGAAGTTAACAGAATATCCCCCTTACTTTCGATCAATGGCTTCATTATCGTAAAACTTCTCAATGGATGAGAGGACATAACTCGATATTGCGGCAATTAGTTTGTGCAAGGGTACGTACGGAAGAAAATCCGTTGCCAAAGATCTTGGTATTCACTTTGATGAACAACTATCATTTCGAGTACATGATGATTACTTGATAAGCAGGGGTAATCAATTGATCGGATTTCTAGCAAGAACTACTAAAAGTTTCACAAATCCTAACAGTATTATTTAAGTACTTATTTCGTAGCGTCGTCAGAAGCATATTAGAATATGGAGCAGTTATTTGGTATCCATTCTATGCTACTCATACGAAGCGATTGGAAAGGATACAGAATAGGTGTCTTAGAATAGTAAGCTACCGCTTTGGCTCCGGACGTGAACTCAATTCTTACCCGAAGCGTCTGCGCATGCCGCCAATTCAGTGATATGACTATCTCCATAAAATTTTACACAGTAGGATTGACTCACACCTGCTTTGCTCTCACTACACGTTTTGTTTCTCGAAATCCCAGAACTTTCTCTCTTAATGTCTACAAAAATAACACATCTTAAGTACTACAACCCTTTTATTAGAATGTGCCGAATTAAGAATTACTTACCTGGATATTGACATTTTACACAGTAGGATTGACTCACACCTGCTTTGCTCTCACTACACGTTTTGTTTCTCGAAATCCCAGAACTTTCTCTTAATGTCTACAAAAATAACACATCTTAAGTACTACAACCCTATTATTAGAATGTGCCGAATTAAGAATTACTTACCTGGATATTGACATTTTACACAGTAGGATTGACTCACACCTGCTTTGCTCTCAATACACGTTTTGTTTCTCGAAATCCCAGAACTTTCTCTCTTAATGTCTACAAAAATAACACATCTAAAGTACTACAACCCTATTATTAGAATGTGCCGAATTAAGAATTACTTACCTGGATATTGACATTTTACACAGTAGGATTGACTCACACCTGCTTTGCTCTCACTACACGTTTTGTTTCTCGAAATCCCAGAACTTTCTCTCTTAATGTCTACAAAAATAACACATCTTAAGTACTACAACCCTATTATTAGAATGTGCCGAATTAAGAATTACTTACCTGGATATTGACAATTTACACAGTAGGATTGACTCACCTGCTTTGCTCTCACTACACGTTTTGTTTCTCGAAATCCCAGAACTTTCTCTTAATGTCTACAAAAATAACATATCTTAAGTACTACAACCCTATTATTAGAATGTGCCGAATTAAGAATTACTTACCTGGATATTGACATTTTACACAGTAGGATTGACTCACCTGCTTTGCTCTCACTACACGTTTTGTTTCTCGAAATCCCAGAACTTTCTCTCTTAATGTCTACAAAAATAACACATCCTAAGTACTACAACCCTATTATTAGAATGTGCCGAATTAAGAATTACTTACCTGGATATTGACATTTTACACAGTAGAATTGACTCACCTGCTTTGCTCTCACTACACGTTTTGTTTCTCGAAATCCCAGAACTTTCTCTCTTAATGTCTACAAAAATAACACATCTTAAGTACTACAACCCTATTATTAGAATGTGCCGAATTAAGAATTACCTACCTGGATATTGACATTTTACACAGTAGGATTGACTCACACCTGCTTTGCTCTCACTACACGTTTTGTTTCTCGAAATCCCAGAACTTTCTCTCTTAATGTCTACAAAAATAACACATCTTAAGTACTACAACCCTATTATTAGAATGTGCCGAATTAAGAATTACTTACCTGGATATTGACATTTTACACAGTAGGATTGACTCACACCTGCTTTGCTCTCACTACACGTTTTGTTTCTCGAAATCCCAGAACTTTCTCTCTTAATGTCTACAAAAATAACACATCTTAAGTACTACAACCCTATTATTAGAATGTAGCGAATTAAGAATTACTTACCTGGATATTGACATTTTACACAGTAGGATTGACTCACACCTGCTTTGCTCTCACTACACGTTTTGTTTCTCGAAATCCCAGAACTTTCTCTTAATGTCTACAAAAATAACACATCTTAAGTACTACAACCCTATTATTAGAATGTGCCGAATTAAGAATTACTTACCTGGATATTGACATTTTACACAGTAGGATTGACTCACACCTGCTTTGCTCTCAATACACGTTTTGTTTCTCGAAATCCCAGAACTTTCTCTCTTAATGTCTACAAAAATAACACATCTAAAGTACCACAACCCTATTATTAGAATGTGCCGAATTAAGAATTACTTACCTGGATATTGACATTTTACACAGTAGGATTGACTCACACCTGCTTTGCTCTCACTACACGTTTTGTTTCTCGAAATCCCAGAACTTTCTCTCTTAATGTCTACAAAAATAACACATCTTAAGTACTACAACCCTATTATTAGAATGTGCCGAATTAAGAATTACTTACCTGGATATTGACATTTTACACAGTAGGATTGACTCACCTGCTTTGCTCTCACTACACGTTTTGTTTCTCGAAATCCCAGAACTTTCTCTCTTAATGTCTACAAAAATAACACATCTTGAGTACTACAACCCTATTATTAGAATGTGCCCAATTAAGAATTACTTACCTGGATATTGACATTTTACACAGTAGGATTGACTCACCTGCTTTGCTCTCACTACACGTTTTGTTTCTCGAAATCCCAGAACTTTCTCTCTTAATGTCTACAAAAATAACACATCTTAAGTACTAAAACCCTATTATTAGAATGTGCCGAATTAAGAATTACTTACCTGGATATTGACATTTTACACAGTAGGATTGACTCACACCTGCTTTGCTCTCACTACACGTTTTGTTTCTCGAAATCCCAGAACTTTCTCTCTTAATGTCTACAAAAATAACACATCTTAAGTACTACAACCCTATTATTAGAATGTGCCGAATTAAGAATTACTTACCTGGGTATTGACATTTTACACAGTAGGATTGACTCACCTGCTTTGCTCTCACTACACGTTTTGTTTCACGAAATCCCAGAACTTTCTCTCTTAATGTCTACAAAAATAACACATCTTGAGTACTACAACCCTATTATTAGAATGTGCCCAATTAAGAATTACTTACCTGGATATTGACATTTTACACAGTAGGATTGACTCACCTGCTTTGCTCTCACTACACGTTTTGTAACACTAATTGTAAGTCCCAAAAATGAAACACTGACTGAAATACTATGCGTATATTAGCAGGTTTTTGGATTGGTTTACAAAATTTAAACTTAAAATATCACATTGTAGCAAATATAAATCTATACCGCGATGTAACTGACGGCAGCGCCATCTACCTGTGACTAAGGTAAACTTAAACTATACAAAAATGTATTCGTACAAAAAATGTTCCTATTTAATATTCAAGAGGTTGGACATTCTGCCCACCAAGGACAAATTTTAAATTTTCCTGACAATTTTAACACTAAAACTAAACAAAACAATCAAACAAAATCAAAATACAAAGGATACATAGGTTAATCCACATGAATCAAATATTAATTCCATTAGGAAGTACTAGGTAAAAAACACAATTTACATATCGGTCGTTTAATAGTATTATTGTTACATTTCAAACTGACCACTCTAGTAATTCCGTCCAATCCAGGATGCTTGCCCACGATAACACCGTACAGCCATCTGGCTGGGGGAAGATCATCTTCCATTACTAGCACTACGTCTCCAATTTCGGGTTCGGGAACTTTGTGGGTCCACTTGTAACGATGGTGGAACTGAGTTAAGTATTCCTGTGACCAACGACGCCAAAAATCTTGAGTCATTTTTTGTGTGAGTTGCCATCTCCTGAGAGTAGAAACGTTTGCAGTATCATAGTTCGAGTCAGGTGCTAAGACCAGAGGTTCACCTCCTAAGAAATGACCTGATGTTAATGGAGTTGGATCCCCAGGATTGTCAGTAATTTTTGAAATAGGCCTTGAATTTAGACAAGCCTCTATCTGTGATAACAGTGTAGTCATTTCTTCAAATGTTAATGTTGTGTTTCCAATGATGCGCTTCAGATGGTGCTTTGTTGCCTTTATACCGGCTTCCCAAAGGCCTCCAAAATTGGGACTATGGGGAGGGATAAAATGCCAGTTTGTCCCATTCGTAGCAAGTTGATCAGCAATTTCTATTGCTATGCTCGATTTTTCTTCAAGAAAAAGTGTCTTTAATTCACGTGCAGCACTGACAAAGTTTGTTCCATTGTCACTATATACATCTGCACAGTGACCACGGCGAGCCACAAACCGTTTGAAAGCAGCTAGGAACCCTTGAGATGTAAGATCGCTTACTGCTTCTAGGTGGATCGCGCGCGTTGCCATACAGATAAACAAGCAAATATATCCCTTGTATGAGTGGTGGCCTCTACTCTTTGTAGTTCTGATGTTAATAGGTCCTGCATAGTCAACGCCACTTCTCAAAAAAGGTCGACATGCACTTGCCCTTACTGCTGGCAACTGTCCCATCAATTGATGTCTGATTCGGGCTGAATGTCGTACACAATGTACGCATTTGCGAACGAAGAGTTTAACTAGCTCCTTAGCTCCGACTATCCAATATTTGGATCGTAAATAGTTTAACATCAATTGTGGACCACCATGTAATGTCTTATCGTGAGCATCAGCAACGATTAAATCCGTGAAGTGTGATATTCGAGGAAGTATGATTGGATGTTTCATTTCTTCACTGATTGAAGCGTTCTGTAGTCTGCCATCGACTCTTAGTATCCCGTTTTCATCAACAACAGGATTCAGGGAGGTAAGTTTGCTTTTATTACTAATTTCTTTTTTTCTTTTTCAGGTCTGTCAATTCTTCGTTAAAATATTTTTCTTGACATATTTTAATACATATTTTTAGGCTTTCTTTTATTTCAGTGCTGGTGTGCCAATTTTCAATTTGTTGACGTTTAGCAAATCTTTTGCAGATAACAATCACACGTATAAGCCTTCTCAGCGAAGAAAACCTAGAAATTATCTCTTCAGCTGGATCTGATTCTTCATCATTGCAGGTATTTATTAAACAAAACCTGTTTTTTTTCTCTTCTAAATGTGTTTCTTGAACCTCATCACTTTTATAATTCATTTTCTTTTCTTTCAGCCACATCGGACCTTCCTTCCAAAGTTTTTCATCCTTGCTCGGTATGCCTCGGGATGCGCAGTCTGCAGGGTTGTCTTTTGTAGAAACATGCGACCATTGCTGAGGTTCCAGCGAGGTGAAGATTTCGGACACCCGATTTGCAACAAACGTCTTCCATCGCTGTATATTACCCTTCAGCCATGCAAGGACCACTTGGGAATCTGTCCATGCATGAATGGTGTGTTTGTCAAGACTCATTACTTTCGACACTTCAAGCAATAGTCTTGTAAGCAGTACGGCTCCGCAGAGTTCCAATATTGGGATAGAGATTTGCTTGATAGGAGCTACCTTGGTTTTGGAAGCAATCAATGAAACATGAACCTTTCCTTGGTTGTCTATTACCCGTAAGTATACTACCGCGGAATAAGCCTTATTTGATGCGTCGCTAAAACCGTGCAATTCCTGAAGTTTATCATCTTTGCTTGTATTGATCCAGCGTGGGAGGCTGAATTTGGTAAATTCATTTAAATCAGCTCTATACTTTAGCCAGTCTTTCAGTAATTTTGGGGGAAGCTCGTCATCCCACTCAATTCCTGATGGCCATAAACTCTGTATAAAGATTTTGGCTGAGATTATCACTGGCGCCAGCCATCCTAGAGGGTCAAATAACCGTGAAATATCAGATAGTACCTTACGTTTAGTTACTGGTGGGGTGAGAGCTGGAAGTTGCACTGCGTACTCAAACTCATCAGTCTTTCGGTTCCAGGTAAGTCCAAGGATCTTGAAAACTTCATCTGTCTTTAATTTAAGTTTTCCTTCTTTTACAGTGTGCTTTTCATCAATTTCTTTAAGCAATTCTTCGCTATTACTGCTCCACTTCTGTAGTTCGAAACCACCTCTCTTAAGTAATTCTGTGATTTCCACATAAATTCGTTTACCTTCTTCCACGGAATTACAGCCCGTCAAAAGATCGTCCATGTAAAATTCTTTTAGGATGATTTCAGCAGCTGCAGGTAAATCTTTACCATCATCGTAAGCGACTTGAAGTAAAGTACGCACAGCCAGATAAGGTGCGGAAGCAGTTCCAAAGGTTAACCTTGAAAGCTTTAAATGTTGAAGTTCTTCACCCGGGTTATCACGCCAAACAAGACGCTGAAAATCTGTATCAGGATCTGATACCTTCACTTGTCGGTACATTTTTATAATGTCTGATACTAGACAAATTGGGTAGGTACGCCATCTCATAATGATGTGACGCAAGTCATGCTGCAGTGTTGGACCTACTAATAGGTCATTGTTCAACGAAACACCGTTTGTGCCTCTACACGAAGCATTGAATACTATTCGTACCTTTGTCGTATCTTTATCGTCTTGAATCACAGCATGGTGAGGTAAGTATACTGCGTCTGGCTTATGTACTTCTTCTATCGGTACGACTTCAGCATGACCAAGTTGTTTGTATTCATTTATCACAGAAGAATACTCCGCTTTTAACTTAGGATCGTTGGTTAGCCTTCTTTCAAGCTGATAGAATTGTTTTATTGCAATCTGTTTAGAGTTGCCATATTTACAACTGGGATCTTCGTTACGGAATGGTAATCTGACAATATAGCGTCCTGAATTATCTCTTTTGGTAGTTTCCGCAAAGATCTGTTCGCACTTTTCTTCTTCTTCGGTGAGTTGGGTTTGATCATTAATCTTATTATCATCTTCAAGCTCCCAGAATTTCTTCAGAAGCTCAACTTCATTAGTGCTATGGGCATGATGACACAAAATTGTGTTGGATACGGTATTGTTTTGAACTGGACCTGAGAGAATCCAACCCAGTGTGGTGTTTTGAGCAATTAGTGCACCGGGTGAACTCTTGATTATACCGTCCAATAGAATTTGTCCATAGACATCCGCTCCAAGGAGCAGATCAATTTTATTTGGAGTACCAAATGATGGGTCTGCTAAGCTGATATCAGACAACTCGGGCCAAAACTCAACAACAATACGTCGTTCCGGAAGTACTGATGTGAGCTTGGGGAGCACAAAAGCTTCAAGGCAAATTTTGAATTTGCTATGAAGTGATTTTAGTTCGATCGAAACTTTCGCTTTTGAGGTTACCGAACTAGATGAATCACTTCCAAGACCAGTTATGGAGCTTTTGTGTGGGTTCTTTTTAAGCCCAAGGAGTTGAACCGCAGATTCCGATATAAATGAGCCTTGAGAACCTTGATCTACAAGGCACCTGAGTGTTACTAGAGAGCCTGTGTGAGATTTAGCATTTACTAATGCTGTGGCAAGTAAAACTTGACCATTGGGTTTAGAAAAACAGGCTGTGATGTTGCTTGTAGGCTCTTCCTGCTGTGATGTAGATGGAGTTGCTAGCGCAACACCCTGATCAGCTGAATGATAAGGTTCTGCTGAATTAGTGACATTTTTGGAATGTAGTAATGAATGATGCTTCTTTTTACAAAGACGGCATCTAGAGGATTGGCGGCAAGCATAAACTGTGTGACCAGAACCGAGGCAATTAAAACACAATTTATTGGATTGGACGAAACTACGTCGAGTATCAGTGTCGTCCTTTGCGAACTTTTTACAGTTACAAAGACGATGATCTTCAGAGCAAAAGATACATGACAATTTCGCTGCATGAAAAATTTTAGGATTGTTGTGTGGAGTGACATTTATATGTTTTGGTGACATAGTTTGTTTGGCCAACTTAGGATCTATGAACTCCAAAGCACGTGATCTGGTTTCTAAAAATTCCTTTAATTCAGCAAAAGTTGGTAGTTCTTTAGAAGATTCACTGACCCTAAGTTCCCATTGTTTTCGGGATTCACCATCTAGTTTTAGACATAGAATATAAATAACAATTGTATCCCATGAACTAACGTCAATAGATAAATTTCTTAAAGCAAAAAGGCATTCATTTGTAGTATCTAATAATTCTCTTAATGCACTTGAGGACTCTGTCGTAATGTTTCTTTGGCTCAGAAATCTCTTTAATATGCAATTGACCAGATATTTCTTGTTATTATATCTTTCTTCTAACTGCTGCCAGCACAGCTTGTAATTCCCTCCTGTTATTGGGACATGGCGTAGGAACTGCTCTGCTTCTTCAGTCAAATGGCTCTTCAGATAATGCAACTTTTGTACTTCATCAAGTTCACTGTTATTGTGCACTAAAGATACGAATAAGTCTCGAAAGCTTGTCCACTCTGAATACTTCCCCGAAAACGAAGGAATGGTAATCTTTGGTAACTTAATGCTTTGCTGTTTGCTTGTCCCTCCTCCGGTCGCAGAAGTAGCAGACTGTACAGTTAAAGGCTTAACGATATTGCTGAGTGCGTCTTTTAACTCGCACTTGTAATCCGTGTATCGTTCCTCACAATCATCGTACACATCGGTTGTGACATAATCAGTAACTTTTAACTTGTCAACATCAGAGTCTTGAACAATCTGATTATGAGTTAAATTGAATTGAGACCACAGTTCCTCCAACGTCTCTAGTCTCGTACTTATGTATGAATGACTGGACAGTCGATCTTTTGGTGACTTTTTAAAATTGGCTCTGGCTTCTTTATTCTCTTAAATACGTCATTTTGTACATGAATTCGTGCTTCCATCTTTGTTCAAATATAATTATAATTTCTGGCTGAGCATATAAGTTTTTTACGAAAAACGACAAGTCCAAATTGAATCTTCAAAAATTTTCTAAGTGTTTGAAAGTCTATCGAAAGTTGGGCATAGGTTCCCCGTCTCAACGTTTTTAAGAGAATTATTCTAAGTCTAAAGTATTTATTTTAAAAGTTTTACAAGTCCAAATTTTACTTTAAAGTCTATGTTCCAAATTTACGTAAAGTTAGAATAGAGTACTCACAGTTTAACTTTTTCACTCACAACACTTTTTCCTCGGCTGAGTTGACGTCACGTCCTTCCTGTGACGTCACGATAGGGTCCACAGCTTCCGTCCAAGAGACCGATGATCTCGTACTTCCTTCCTTGGCAGTGGCTCCGTGAAGCCAGCACCATCAGCGACAATCGGCCACTGCGTCGGCACTCGTGGACGTACTTGCTCCAATACTCCTTGCGCCGTTTATCCGGCTCGAAGGACCATTGTAACACTAATTGTAAGTCCCAAAAATGAAACACTGACTGAAATACTATGCGTATATTAGCAGGTTTTTGGATTGGTTTACAAAATTTAAAGCGCAGCGCCATCTACCTGTGACTTGTTGAAGTTTTTATAGCAATAACATCACTGGCAGCCTGCGGCCTAATTTATGATACTCTGACAGAGTGACTTTTGTAGATGTCTGCTTACTGATTTTCTCCAAAGTCCATTGTTTACGTTATCTTCATAAATATACTTGATTATACTATATGGTGGTTATTGATTCTAAGTGCGCACTCTGCATTGGAGCTAGACTCCTTCATAGGTTATGGGAACCCTAAAAATTGAATTGCTCAACGAGCAAAATTTTGACACTTGGAAGATTCAAGTAAAAGCTTTATTAGTAAAAAATCAGGTATGGAAATACGTAGATGGATCCATATCAAAACCCACCGCCAGTGAAGAAACAGCGAGCGCATGGTCCGATAAGGATGAGATGGCTATGTCTGACCTTATTATGGCGATGAGTCCAAGTGAGTTGAAACATACTCGAGGGTGCGCAACCTCGCACGAGATATGGAAGAAATTGGAAGCCGTATATGCATCTAAAGGCCCCGTAAGGAAAGCAAGTTTGCTGAAGAAATTGACATTGAGCCGTATGAAAGAAGGCGATGATGTACGAAAGCATTTAAGTGATTTCTTTGAGGCAGCGAATATGTTAAATGATATGGGTGTTACTACACACGATGACATGCTGTCGATCTTGCTATTGAATAGCCTACCGGCGAGTTATGAAGGCTTTAAATGCGCAATGGAGTGCAGAGACGAGTTACCGAATAAAGAGGTTCCAAAAATAAAAATATTAGAAAAAGCGAATAGCTCGAGTTCGAACAAAACTGTGAACATTGAGGGAGCTATGTACGCAAAGCACCGAGGACCGAAAAAGAACTCGAAACCTGATGAACAGAAAGTTGGACCTAGTAAATTTGTGTTTAAATGTTTTAAATGTCACAAAATGGGACATAAAGCTTCGGAATGCAAGATGAAGCGAAATAATAATGAGTCGAGATATGCACTAGAGCTAAAAAAGGAAGAGGACAGTACTTTTGATATTATTTTTAATTGTACAAACTCTGTTAATTCTTTAAAATCTCTAGAGGATGATTGGATCCTTGATAGTGGATGTACATCACACTTGTGTAATAATAGGGACAAATTTACTAACAATTTCAATGTTTTGCAGGATAAACTGAAACTAGCATCAAATCTGTCAACTGATATCAGGGGCAAAGGTGACGTAAAATTGTCAGCATCAGATAAAAGGCATATAACATTCCAAAATACATTGTACGTACCAGATCTTCGTAGCAATTTGATATCTGTGGCCAAAATTACGGATAACGGGTATGAAATTAACTTCACTAAAGATAGAGCCTGTATAAATGATGTGGCGGGTAGAACCGTGATGACAGCAGAACGTAAGGGGGATCTTTACCATGTTAGAGAATTGAACGAACAAGCTTATCTTGTCCTTAATTCAACTGATATCCTTGCTTGGCATGAGCGTATGGGACACTTAAATGGTAGAGATCTTTCAAAATTACTGAACCGTTGCGGCTATAGTGTAAAAGAGGCAGATTTACGCGAGATTTACAACTGCTATATATGTGCTAAGGGGAAAATGAGTTCGTTACCATTTCCAAGGTCGAGTGGACCGTGTAATGAAAAATTACGAATCATACACTCAGACGTAGTAGGTCCGATGAAAACGCAATCAATAGGTGGTGCGAAATATTTTGTAACATTTATCGATGACAGTTCTCGATGGTGTGAAGTTTATTTACTTGGGAACAAAAGTGCAGTGTTGAGTGCATTCAAATTATATAAAAATTACGCTGAAAAGTTGACAGGGAAGAAAATAAAATTTCTTCAGAGTGACAACGGCGGGGAATATTGCAATCACGAATTTGATGAATTTCTCAAGAGTGAAGGTATTCAAAGAAGGCTGACAGTGCCACATACACCTCAAATGAATGGCGTTAGTGAACGCATGAATAGAACCTTGCTGGAAATGGCCAGGTGCATGTTATTATCCTCTGGTCTATCTGTAGGCTTTTGGGCAGACGCAGTTGTGACTGCATCGTGCGTACGAAACCGCTGTCCGACCAGTAGCTTGAAAGGTGACATTCCATTCGAGAAATGGACCGGTACTACTGTGAAACTTGAAAATATTCAAAGCTTTGGAACTAAAGCATATGTATTGGATAAGACGCCAGGGAAGGATAAATTTGATGCACGTGCCAGAGAGGGAATCCTTGTCGGATACCCTAGATCGAGCAAAGGATATCGCATCTGGATACCCACTGAACATAAGGTGATAGAAGCTCGAGATGTTAAATTTCAAACGGAATTGAGAAAATTAAAGAGCGAGAAAAGCGTTCAACCTTCAGTTGAAGAAACTCAACCAAAAGATGGCCCACAAATTCAAGAGTTGGAGTTTGACACACCCAATGAAATTATACAGAGGCCGTTCACAGGTGCTGGAGACAACACTGATGAGCGCGAACACTCGGGAGGAGGAGAGCACTCAGGCGAAGGTGAACATTCCGGTGATGGAGAGAGTTCTAACTATAAAATAGGTCTGAACGAGCTTGAACCCACTGTTGAGAGACAAGTTAAACAGGTAAATTTAAGACGAGCTCCTGGAAGACCGAAGTTTATTAAGGGGGAGCGCGGTCGTCCTAAGAAGGTTTATCAAATGGTAGAAACACATGAAGAAGAGATGGAACGACAAATCGAAGATGATGGAGAGTTTTTCTCTGCAGTGGCTGAAATATCATTAAAACAAGCTTTGTCAAGCGATGATCATGAGGGATGGCAAGAGGCAATTCTGTCTGAGATTCGAAGTTTAATCAAAAATGAGACATGGGATATTGTAAAGAAGCCTAAAGACCGAGACATTGTTGGTTGTCGCTACGTGTTGACGACAAAATTGAATGTTGACATGACTACAACGAAGAAGGCACGGTTAGTAGCAAAAGGTTTTAGTCAACGTTATGGTGTTGACTACCACCAGACGTATACCCCAGTTGCAAGACTTGAGACAATCAGACTGCTAATGGCACTTGCTGTAGAGCTGAACCTTGAGATTCATCAGCTTGATATAAACACAGCATACTTAAATGGTCAGCTTGATGAAGACGTATACATGCAAATACCGGAGGTACTTACAGAGAGCCCTATTGAGCTAACCCAGAGAGAAGATAAGACTTCGGCAGTTGGGAAGCGTGCTAGACAAATGTTACTTGACCTCAAGGCTGGGGGAGACTGTTGCTTATTGAAAAGATCTTTATATCGAGGGCTTCATGCCATAGGGGCGCATCCCCGAAATGGCTACTTTACAGGAGAGACAAAAAACTGAATATCTTTTTCATTATTTGACATAATTTATCGATAATTTACGTGACGTGTAATACATAAGAAGCAGTTATTTACATACATTCAGTTGTATGATTAGTTCATTTTAAAGGATAGTTTTCGTAGCTACGCCTCTTTAGCTCAGCGATAATGTTCAGACCAAGACATTTTTTATATGAAATCGTCATACAAATTTTCGGGCGTAAAAACAAAAACCATAATATTGGGAATCTTGATTATTTTATTTATGTACTTTACTAATTGCAAACTAAGTGTCACTATATAAATGTTTATTAAGCCATATTAAAGATAGATATTTTTTTAAATTATTTATACGCCTCTCTGGTCTGACGACTTAGGTTTCTTTACTCCGTTTTGCGTAAGGCGTACGATTGGAAAATACTTTGAGGGTAGGCAATATTAAAAAACGTGCTTCAAAAATAAAACATTTCAAATCAGTTTATTATAAAATTGAATACTCGTACAAACTTATTGTTTTTTAAAACATAAACATTTGGTCATAAAACAATAAAAACTTGTTATTATAATTAGCTTATTTTCAAATCAATATTAAGAGCCGTTTAGCAGGTGTATAATAAGAAATCCGCCTTTTTGTAATTAAACAAAACTGAAATTTTAAATTCAAAATTTGCTGAATTATTACCAACAGTTATTATTAATTATTATTACTAAACGGCTCTTAAATTTACTTAAAATGAAAAGAATACTCATAAAACTCAACAATATATATTTTGTATCAAAAATTAAACATTAAGAAACAGCCTTTCAACTGGCTTATACACTTTATATAAAAAATTAAACATTTAAAATTAAAACAGCTTTTTATTTTAAAAATTTAAACGTCTAAGAAGATACTTTTAGTATCAAAATATTTAGTAACTGTTAGAAATGTAAACGGAACGCAATCATCTGCTGTCTCGTTCACTTATGTGTCATCTCCTTCTTGCACTGTCAACCGCCGCCATGTTAACTTGTGTGTCACCTCTCAATAATAAAATCCCTTCTAAATAAATCAATCTTGTCTCATTATAACCAATTCATCAGGTTATGGGCCCAGATTGCTTCCCTGTGATTAAATTAAATATATTTTTTGAATTCAGACAGATTGTCATAGTTTTCCCCCAAGTTCGTAATTCCAAGCATCATGGCCGACCCCAAGACGACCATCGAAAAACTACGTGGTGTCGACAATTACGGCACTTGGAAGTTTGTAACAAAGATGTTACTGATACATGAAGAACTCTGGGACGCTGTGGAAGAAAAGAAGGAAAAAGATGACAAAACACAGAAGAAGGCATTAGCTCGTATTTGTCTTCTTGTTCAACCATGTGTATATCCGCACATAAGAAACGCGAAGACGGCACACGAGGCCTGGAGCAACCTTGAAAATGTTTATGAAGGTAAAGGCCTGAGCAGGCGCTTGTCATTGTTACGCACGTTGTTCGGGATGAAGCTCGATTCTTTCTCAAACATAGAGTCATATCTCACGAAGGTGGCCGAGATAGGCCAACAGCTTGACGATATAGGCGCTGGCGTGGAAGACAATTTTCTAGCTATCGTAATGCTGAGCGGGCTCTCATCAGACTACGACCCACTCATCATGACTTTAGAAAATTCGACTTTGAAACTCACAACTGAGTTTGTGAGGTCAAGATTAACTCAAGAATATCAGCGGAGACAAGAAAGAGACGATGCAAGCACAGCGCTGATAGTAAGGAAACAGGCAAAGGTGTTTCGCTGCTTCAGATGTAAGAAACCGGGCCACAGCATCAAGGATTGTCCTCGCAGAGCCAAGGATGATGGTCATTCAAAGGGAAAGAGTTCAGATAAGGCCTTGTTATCTGCGTTATCTGTTGAATTATCCAGGGATGTTTGGTATGTGGACTCGGGTGCTACCAGTCACATGTGTAATGACAAAGACATGTTACACGATTTCGTGTTTGACACTCCAGTATCGGTGAGTGTTGCGAATGGTGAAAAACTGATGTCATCGGGAAGAGGAAATGTGAAAATTCCTTTACAGAACACTTTAAGAACTGTAAGTGATGTGTTATATGTACCTAAGCTAGCGACTAACTTACTTTCAGTCAGTGCAATGGCACGTAAAGGTTTTAGTGTAACATTTCAGGGAAAATTGTGTAAAGTTTGTGATGGCCATGAGGTAGTTGCAACGGCTAGATCTCAAAATGGTATTTATGTACTCAATACCAAAGGTGAAGCTTCTTTTGTTACTAAAGAGAAGTCATGTGCTGCGTCTGTGTGTGGAAGGGGGACAGATTTTGTTTTACCAACAGACCCAGTTGCAGAGGTGGCCGTGCCAGGATCTCAGGCTGCATCCAGGGAGTCGCAGGAGGTTTGGCATAGAAGGCTTGGACATCTCAATGTGCGAAGTATGCAGCTTTTAAAAGGTATGGCTACTGGCATGGATTTTGATAACTCAACTTTCAAATCATGTGTTGCTTGTATTCAAGGTAAACAAACAAAGTTACCTTTTCCAAAGAAGTCCAAGAGTAGGGCAAAAGTCTCGTTAGGGCTTGTGCACAGTGATCTTTGTGGGCCTTTTTCAAAGAATTCATTTAGTGGATCGAAATACTTTCTAACATTTATTGACGATTTCACTAGGAAAACCTATGTGTATTTTCTGAAGTCCAAAAATCAAGTTTTTGATAAATTTAAAGAGTTTAAGGCTATGGTAGAAAATCAAACAGGGAATAAGATAAAGGTATTGCGCACTGACAATGGTGGTGAATATGTAAATAAATGTTTACAGGATTTCCTAAAGAGCTGCGGGATCCGTCACCAGACCACAGTACCGCACTCACCGCAGCAAAATGGAATTGCTGAACGAGCCAACCGCACCATAGTGGAGAAGGCCAGGTGCATGCTTCTCGATGCAGGCCTTGATCAGCGGTTCTGGGCAGAGGCAGTTAATACTGCTGTTTACCTGAAGAATAGGACACCAACCAAAGCTGTTCTGGGCACTACTCCTGAGGAAAAATGGTCAAATAAAAGGGTAAATATTACTCACCTTAGAACTTTTGGCTGTTTAGCTTATGCAATGATAGAAAAACGTAAGAAATTCGATTCAAAATGTAACAAATACATTTTTGTGGGTTACTGTGAAGAGACAAAAGGGTATAGATTACTAAACCCTTCACGTCCGTCAGAATGCATTAAAGCAAGAAATGTAACTTTCTTAGAAAATGAATTTTATTTACCAAAAGGTAAAAGTGATGAATTCACTGAGCTAATTCTAACATATTCTCACAATCAAAACTCTTCAACTTCTCATGAGATTGAAGATAATATGGGCAATGAAACTGTTCCAGAGTCACTAGACCAGTCCATGTCAGATCAGTCACAAGAACAGTCCATATCAGATCAGTCACCAGAGCAGTCAAGACTAGATCAGTCCTTATCAGATTTAAATGATGTAACAGGGATACCCAGTAATGCGGGATCTGATAAATCTACTATAATTCCCCGGGATAGTATTATATCAGTGAGTAGCCTTGAATCAGATGATTCGCGCGATGAAACTTACGTTCCAGGTGACACATCGATGGACAGTTCAGAAGAGTACACTGAAGTTGTGAACTTAGCATCGCAGTCTCCACACTTGTCCGAGATAAGCCGCTTTGATGACGAACCAGAGACAGTGGTACAAGCTTTGCAAGGAATAGAATCCAAGAAATGGAGAGATGCTATGTCAGATGAGTATAAATCATTTTTGGATAACAAATGCTGGACCATGACTGACTTGCCAGATGGGCAGAGACCTGTGAAGTGCAAGTGGGTTTATAAAAGGAAGAGAGGATTGAATGGAGAAGTATTGAAATATAAAGCTCGATTAGTAGCAAAAGGTTATACACAAAAATATGGCGTAAATTACAATGAAACTTTTTCACCAGTGGTGAGGTACTCAACTATTAGAATCTTGCTTGCTTTGGCCGCTGAGATGAATATGGAGATAGATCACCTTGATGTGAAGACTGCATTTTTGAATGGAGACCTCAAGGAGACCGTCTACATGGAACAGCCGGAGGGCTTTGAGGATAAAGAGAACCCGAACAAAGTCTATCGCCTGAATAAAGCGATTTATGGGCTCAAACAGGCTTCTAAGAGTTGGTATGAGAAGATAAATACAGTTTTAATAGAAAAACTTAACTTTAGAAAGTTTTCTTCAGAGCCATGTGTTTTTATGAAGAATCATGTTGGAACTGTGACTATTATAGCACTTTATGTCGATGACATAATCTTATTTTCGAATAACAAACAAGAGAAACTGAAAATTAAAGAGAAGCTTATGACTCAATTTGAAATGAAGGATCTAGGGCCAGCATATCACGTCCTTGGCATGAAACTATGCAGAAGAGATGGAAAGTGGACTTTAGATCAGTCTAGTTATATT
The DNA here is from genome assembly GCA_910592155.1 of Ypsolopha scabrella. Taxonomy (NCBI): domain Eukaryota; kingdom Metazoa; phylum Arthropoda; class Insecta; order Lepidoptera; family Ypsolophidae; genus Ypsolopha; species Ypsolopha scabrella. The sequence continues at coordinate 19,753,722 of OU342986.1, forward strand.
CAAAGAGTGTTGGAGCGTTTTAAAATGTCTGATTGCAAGCCAGCATGCACTCCTATGGAATCTGGGCTGAAGCTTGTAAAAGCAGATTGTAATGAAAATAATTTTCCGTATAGAGAATTAGTAGGATGTATAATGTACATTTCAGTTTGCACGAGGCCAGACATTGCTCATGCAGTCAGCATACTCAGTCAGTTCAACGATAGTTATGCTGAAATACACTGGAAGGCAGCAAAACGGGTGCTTAGATATCTGAAAGGTACGGTTAATCATTGTCTTACTTATGAAAAGAGTAGTATGGATGTCAGCGCCTACGTTGATGCAGATTGGGCCGCCAATGAGATAGATCGGAGGTCATTCACTGGGTTTGTCTTTAAAATAGGTAAGTCTACAGTATCATGGGAAAGCAGAAAACAAAAGACGGTCGCTCTTTCTAGCACGGAGGCGGAGTACATGGCACTCTCTGACGCATGTAAAGAGGCTTTGTTTATCAGAACTTTCTTGTATGAATGTTTAGGTACAAGTTGTAAAATTACTATGTTTAATGATAGTCAATCAGCACAAAAACTTTGTGTTAATCCAATGTATCACTCTAGAACTAAGCATATTGATGTCAGACATCATTTCATTCGAGGAATTGTAAACAAAGGTATTATTGATTTAAATTATTTGTCTACCGATCAAATGACGGCTGATGTTTTAACTAAACCTTTAACTAAAGAGAAAACTGAAAAATTTGTCAGTCAACTTGGCTTAGCGGAGACAATTTAAATATTGTAAAATCAATTAATAATGTTACCTGTTCATTTTAAGTTGCATAAAAACTTTATAGCTTTTGTTTTAAGGGCCAGTTTGATAAATGATTGCATTGTTTAAGGGCCAGTGTTAGAAATGTAAACGGAACGCAATCATCTGCTGTCTCGTTCACTTATGTGTCATCTCCTTCTTGCACTGTCAACCGCCGCCATGTTAACTTGTGTGTCACCTCTCAATAATAAAATCCCTTCTAAATAAATCAATCTTGTCTCATTATAACCAATTCATCAGTAACACATCTATAACTAGTCCCTGAGAAACAGCCTTTTATTCAGACTTATAGAAATTAAAACGTTGTGATAAATTTAAACATTAGTTTTTTCTTCTTGGACGTCGTTTTAAAAACGAGTCTTTGGACACTGAAAGTGCCATCTCATCATCATCTCCATTGGCGTCTACATGCGAGTCATTATCATGGTGGGTTTTGGAAACAGGCAAACTTTTATAAAAGCCATGGTAAAGTTCTGGAATCGTTCCATCACGGCACATTTCAATCAAGTCCTTATGTTTAACAGGTTTTATTGATATTTGTTGTGAATACATTTTTGGTGGAATGCTAGATGTTACGGTAGATCTTCTTGTTGGTTTCTTTATTTTGGCCTCTTTAAACTCTTCCCAGTAGTCATTTTTAAAAAACAACGACTCTGGTTTGTCTTTCCTAAGTTGCAACCACCTCACATTTCCCCACTTTAAGACAAAACCATCAGTGGATCTAATCACATTCGGAATAGTTGCATCACGAACGTTCTTGTAATCTATAAAGTCATTGTGATCCATCAACTTGATTTCGTAAGGATTATCTTTTCGGGCTAATTTTATGACGTTATGCCAGTCAGAAGGAATATAAATTTTTGCATATTCTGATGCACTTTCTATAGTGGAATGCATACTATCACATTCCATGTACGTGTGTCCAGGCTCTAAAAATTTGTAGTCTATCACTTGTATTGAATTATCCTGTGAGGAAACAATGGAGAACAACATTGAAACCAGGATTGAATTGCGATTTTGTCCTGGACAACAGTCAGAGTATAAAATAATGTGCTCTTTATTAGAAAGGCTCGTTATGTAGTGATGCAAGCATGTTGATACTTCACTGGCACCTCTGTTGCCTTCATATTCAGGCCAAAAATAACAATATCCTTGTTTAGTTGCAGAATTATGGACGGTGAAATTCATGCTGCCTAATTTACGTTTGTAAAAAACTGGTTTTCCTAAGACCAAGGGACAATATAATACAGCCTCAAAGTCAAATGTACAGACTATAATTTTTTCATCCGATTTGGCTCTCAATTTATCAACAGATTTCTCCGCTTTTGCATAAACTTTTCTGTTTATATGTTCTTCATACTCTTCTTGTTTTTTTTGCTGTTCTTCTTCCGACAACTGCTCATATTTATGGCACCAACATTGATCTTTCCTTGGTCTATGAAAACTTATGTTTTTTTGCAAAATCAACTCCTTGTAGGCCGTTTTGCAAACATTTTCTTTATTGTGTTCCTTACAGTGCTTTACATACAGCTCGAACATTTTTTCTTTATTGAGTGTGGGTTCCAAATATATTCTTTTCGTGTCTTTTCGGCACCAATGTGATGGAACGGCTGGAAATAAATCAATGTGATCGTTTGCAAATTTCATTTTATCCTCATCATATTTGTTTTTAGGTACGTGTTTCCCTCGTTTGTCAGGCGATTGAATCTGACCTACACCGCGACGTGCTTTTTCTATAGCAGTTTGAACCATTTTTTCACTTACATTCAAATTTTTAAGGAAAAATTTTTTGCACACGCTTATTTTTTCACCATTGATAGTAAAACTATACTCCAGCGTATATTTTCTTCTTGAATTTACCACACGAGTTTCAGTAGGATTATTGGACTTCACATTTGAAGAAATAAAGTCTCTCTGTCTTTCAATATTTCCTAAGTCCCAAAAAGATTTGAAAATTTGAAGTTTTTTCTCATTTTCAATTTTCAAGTGGCAAGCCTGCTTACAGCATTGTGATTCTATCATCATGCATTTTTTTCCAGTCACTAAACGTCCTGTCGTTGATGTATATTCTAAGCCCTTGTTTCTTTTCACTTTTCTGACATTTTTAACCCATTTATCTGATGCTTTTCTTTTGTTACGCTTGGTTTTGGCTTCGTTTCCGCTATTTGTGTCAGGTGGTGCTGGTAATTTGTTTGGAGCTGTGTTTGGTGTGTTGTTTGTGATAGTTTCTTGGTAGGTTGATATTGCAGATAGTCTCAGTGTTAGCTGAGGTTCTAAATCTGGCGGAGCATAATGTGGATCATTATTAGATACATCCTGATCAACATTTTCATCATCTTTATTTTGCAAGGATACATTGTCTTCATTGTTCTTTTCGTTGCATTTGGAGACAGGGTTGGATGTTTCGAGGAGACTAGGACTTACAATTTGGACAGATGGTATAGGCGTAAATAGTGGTGTTAGTTACTTCTCTTCATTTGTATCAAAAATACGCCCTCCTTACGTCGCGAGACCATCCACACTGACCTGTAGCGGGAGGGCGTACGTTCTTGCGCCGCTATAGCACGACACACATCAAACAAATCCGAAGTCGTATGTGCATACGTCTTTTTGGCACGTTCAAATTGTCGTACAATTTTCCTTTTTAGTATTTACGCCTATTATACGTCCTTTTGCTTTGACATATATTGCGTGTCGATAATCATACGCCTTACAAAAATATTAAAATATGATAAAAACTACCGTGTCAAAAAATATGTTTTTTTTACATAGAAAGCAGATTATACTGACGAATCGGCTGACATTAAAATCTAAAAATCGATTTTTGGGGGTTACGCCCCTATGGCATGAAGCCCTCGATATGGTTTGAAGCAAGCAGGGCGACAGTGGTATTTGAAATTGGATGAAAAACTTCGAAAGATGAACCTAACTCCAACCGTAAATGAACCATGTCTTTATCACCAGCGTAGAGAAGATGGATCAATTTTAATAGTTGTCATTTATGTGGATGACATCTTGGTGGCTTCACAGGATATCAAGTGGATAGAGCAATTTAAAAAGGATCTAACTAAGGAATTTGAGCTTAAAGATTTTGGACCAGCGAAATACTGTCTTGGTATTGAAATTGAGAAGAAAGATGGTGAAATAAGCTTGTCACAGAAGAAGTACATAATGGATACACTAAAAAAGTTTGGCATGGAAGAAAGCAAAACAGTATCCACTCCATTTGAAGTTGGCCTAAACTTTGCAGCAACAAAAGAAGAGAGCCAGGACAATGTTGACAAAGAACAGGAACTATGGCCATATCGTGAACTGATAGGGACTTTGATGTACCTAAGCGTGGGTACTAGACCTGATATTAGCAATACAGTTTCAAAATTGGCGCAATTTATGACATGCCCTAAACATGTACATTGGATTTCGGCCAAAAGAGTTCTTAGATATCTAAAGAAAACTATAGACTATCGTCTTACTTTTAAAAGAACAGGGCAAACGTTAATAGGATACTCAGATGCAGATTGGGGGAATTGCTTAGTAGATAGGCGTTCGTATTCCGGCTATGCTTTTGTTTTGGGAGGAGCAGCTATTGCTTGGCGATCTCAAAAGCAGAGAACTGTAGCCACATCCTCTACAGAAGCTGAATATATCAGTACCAGCGAGGCAATAAAGGAAGCTCTTTACCTGAGTAGTTTATTAAAGGAGATAGGTCTATTGGAACTATCAAAAACTACTATCTATGTTGACAATCAGGGGGCGATTTACCTTGCTGAGGATCATGTCTATCATGCTCGTACTAAGCATATAGATATAAAGCACCATTTTATAAGGGACGTACTCAGGGACAAAATTTTAAAATTGAAATACGTGTCGACAGATTTTATGCTAGCTGACGTTTTAACGAAAGCGTTGCCTGTGTGCAAGCACTACAAGTGCATAAGTGGCCTAGGGCTGCAGTTGTGAATTGAGGGGGCGTGTTGAAGGTTTTATAGCAATAACATCACTGGCAGCCTGCGGCCTAATTTATGATACTCTGACAGAGTGACTTTTGTAGATGTCTGCTTACTGATTTTCTCCAAAGTCCATTGTTTACGTTATCTTCATAAATATACTTGATTATACTATATGGTGGTTATTGATTCTAAGTGCGCACTCTGCATTGGAGCTAGACTCCTTCATATGACTAAGGTAAACTTAAACTATACAAAAATGTATTCGTACAAAAAATGTTCCTATTTAATATTCAAGAGGTTGGACACGTTTTGTTTCTCGAAATCCCAGAACTTTCTCTCTTAATGTCTACAAAAATAACACATCTTAAGTACTACAACCCTATTATTAGAATGTGCCGAATTAAGAATTACTTACCTGGATATTGACATTTTACACAGTAGGATTGACTCACACCTGCTTTGCTCTCACTACACGTTTTGTTTCTCGAAATCCTAGAACTTTCTCTCTTAATGTCTGCAAAAATAACACATCTTGAGTACTACAACCCTATTATAAGAATGTGCCGAATTAAGAATTACTTACCTGGATATTGACATTTTACACAGTAGGATTGACTCACACCTGCTTTGCTCTCAATACACGTTTTGTTTCTCGAAATCCCAGAACTTTCTCTCTTAATGTCTACAAAAATAACACATCTAAAGTACTACAACCCTATTATTAGAATGTGCCGAATTAAGAATTACTTACCTGGATATTGACATTTTACACAGTAGGATTGACTCACACCTGCTTTGCTCTCACTACACGTTTTGTTTCTCGAAATCCCAGAACTTTCTCTCTTAATGTCTACAAAAATAACACATCTTAAGTACTACAACCCTATTATTAGAATGTGCCGAATTAAGAATTACTTACCTGGATATTGACAATTTACACAGTAGGATTGACTCACCTGCTTTGCTCTCACTACACGTTTTGTTTCTCGAAATCCCAGAACTTTCTCTCTTAATGTCTACAAAAATAACACATCTAAAGTACTACAACCCTATTATTAGAATGTGCCGAATTAAGAATTACTTACCTGGATATTGACATTTTACACAGTAGGATTGACTCACACCTGCTTTGCTCTCACTACACGTTTTGTTTCTCGAAATCCCAGAACTTTCTCTCTTAATGTCTACAAAAATAACACATCTTAAGTACTACAACCCTATTATTAGAATGTGCCGAATTAAGAATTACTTACCTGGATATTGACATTTTACACAGTGGGATTGACTCACACCTGCTTTGCTCTCACTACACGTTTTGTTTCTCGAAATCCCAGAACTTTCTCTCTGAATGTCTACAAAAATAACACATCTTAAGTACTACAACCCTATAATTAGAATGTGCCGAATTAAGAATTACTTACCTGGATATTGACATTTTACACAGTAGGATTGACTCACACCTGCTTTGCTCTCACTACACGTTTTGTTTCTCGAAATCCCAGAACTTTCTCTCTTAATGTCTACAAAAATAACACATCTTAAGTACTACAACCCTATCATTAGAATGTGCCGAATTAAGAATTACTTACCTGGGTATTGACATTTTACACAGTAGGATTGACTCACCTGCTTTGCTCTCACTACACGTTTTGTTTCTCGAAATCCCAGAACTTTCTCTCTTAATGACTACAAAAATAACACATCTTAAGTACTACAACCCTATTATTAGAATGTGCCGAATTAAGAATTACTTACCTGGATATTGACATTTTACACAGTAGGATTGACTCACACCTGCTTTGCTCTCACTACACGTTTTGTTTCTCGAAATCCCAGAACTTTCTCTCTTAATGTCTACAAAAATAACACATCTTGAGTACTACAACCCTATTATTAGAATGTGCCCAATTAAGAATTACTTACCTGGATATTGACATTTTACACAGTAGGATTGACTCACCTGCTTTGCTCTCACTACACGTTTTGTTTCTCGAAATCCCAGAACTTTCTCTCTTAATGACTACAAAAATAACACATCTTAAGTACTACAACCCTATTATTAGAATGTGCCGAATTAAGAATTACTTACCTGGATATTGACATTTTACACAGTAGGATTGACTCACACCTGCTTTGCTCTCACTACACGTTTTGTTTCTCGAAATCCCAGAACTTTTTCTTAATGTCTACAATAATAACACATCTTAAGTACTACAACCCTATTATTAGAATGTGCCGAATTAAGAATTACTTACCTGGATATTGACATTTTACACAGTAGTTGTATGAGCGGTTAGCGGGTTTTTATTTTTCGAAATAAGTGGACTGTAAATGCGGGATACAAAATAACAATTTCATCATGTAAATTAAGAATGAGTTAGCTCAGTCTTTCAGGGGATGCAAGGAAACTGTTCTGCCTTTAGATATAAGTGATAAGAGTAGCAGAACAGAAGTGAAAAAAGACTCACCTTCACCAAGGTCACCAGCCAACGGTCATCAGCACAAAGCGTCCTTTGTAATTCACTCCTCAGAGGATCCAAAATCTTCTATAACACTGCCGGCAGGCTATCCCCATATAAAACTGACACTGGAGACACGATTTTCACTTTAAAGATTATTATTTATAGTTTTTATATTTTTTATTGCGGAGACGCAGCCATTGCGTCAAAGTTCAATGCGGAAAGTAAAAACACAACACGCCAATCTAACGGCGTCATCTTCCCTCTCACTCGGCGCTTGGTGAATAATGCGTGAGTGGGAAAGGGAAAGGAATATTAGGAGCTGAAATACTGAGCGTAACAACATCCTATACCGCGGATTTGACTTTTTAAAGAAAATGGCGTAAACAGTAGGATTGACTCACCTGCTTTGCTCTCACTACACGTTTTGTTTCTCGAAATCCCAGAACTTTCTCTCTTAATGTCTACAAAAATAACACATCTTAAGTACTACAACCCTATTATTAGAATGTTTCGAATTAAGAATTACTTACCTGGATATTGACATTTTACACAGTGGGATTGACTCACACCTGCTTTGCTCTCACTACACGTTTTGTTTCTCGAAATCCCAGAACTTTCTCTCTGAATGTCTACAAAAATAACACATCTTAAGTACTACAACCCTATTATTAGAATGTGCCGAATTAAGAATTACTTACCTGGATATTGACATTTTACACAGTGGGATTGACTCACACCTGCTTTGCTCTCAATACACGTTTTGTTTCTCGAAATCCCAGAACTTTCTCTCTTAATGTCTACAAAAATAACACATCTTAAGTACTACAACCCTATTATTAGAATGTGCCGAATTAAGAATTACTTACCTGGATATTGACATTTTACACAGTGGGATTGACTCACACCTGCTTTGCTCTCACTACACGTTTTGTTTCTCGAAATCCCAGAACTTTCTCTCTGAATGTCTACAAAAATAACACATCTTAAGTACTACAACCCTATAATTAGAATGTGCCGAATCAAGAATTACTTACCTGGATATTGACATTTTACACAGTAGGATTGACTCACACCTACTTTGCTCTCACTACACGTTTTGTTTCTCGAAATCCCAGAACTTTCTCTCTGAATGTCTACAAAAATAACACATCTTAAGTACTACAACCCTATAATTAGAATGTGCCGAATTAAGAATTACTTACCTGGATATTGACATTTTACACAGTAGGATTGACTCACCTGCTTTGCTCTCACTACACGTTTTGTTTCTCGAAATCCCAGAACTTTCTCTCTTAATGTCTACAAAAATAACACATCTTGAGTACTACAACCCTATTATTAGAATGTGCCCAATTAAGAATCACTTACCTGGATATTGACATTTTACACAGTAGGATTGACTCACCTGCTTTGCTCTCACTACACGTTTTGTTTCTCGAAATCCCAGAACTTTCTCTCTTAATGTCTACAAAAATAACACATCTTAAGTACTACAACCCTATTATTAGAATGTGCCGAATTAAGAATTACTTACCTGGATATTGACATTTTACACAGTAGGATTGACTCACACCTGCTTTGCTCTCACTACACGTTTTGTTTCTCGAAATCCCAGAACTTTCTCTCTTAATGTCTACAAAAATAACACATCTTAAGTACTACAACCCTATTATTAGAATGTGCCGAATTAAGAATTACTTACCTGGGTATTGACATTTTACACAGTAGGATTGACTCACCTGCTTTGCTCTCACTACACGTTTTGTTTCTCGAAATCCCAGAACTTTCTCTCTTAATGTCTACAAAAATAACACATCTTAAGTACTACAACCCTATTATTAGAATGTGCCGAATTAAAAATTACTTACCTGGATATTGACATTTTACACAGTAGGATTGACTCACCTGCTTTGCTCTCACTACACGTTTTGTTTCTCGAAATCCCAGAACTTTCTCTCTTAATGTCTACAAAATTAACACATCTTAAGTACTACAACCCTATTATTAGAATGTGCCGAATTAAGAATTACTTACCTGGATATTGACATTTTACACAGTAGGATTGACTCACCTGCTTTGCTCTCACTACACGTTTTGTTTCTCGAAATCCCAGAACTTTCTCTCTTAATGTCTACAAAAATAACACATCTTAAGTACTACAACCCTATTATTAGAATGTGCCGAATTAAGAATTACTTACCTGGATATTGACATTTTACACAGTAGGATTGACTCACCTGCTTTGCTCTCACTACACGTTTTGTTTCTCGAAATCCCAGAACTTTCTCTCTTAATGTCTACAAAAATAACACATCTTAAGTACTACAACCCTATTATTAGAATGTGCCGAATTAAGAATTACTTACCTGGATATTGACATTTAACACAGTAGGATTGACTCACCTGCTTTGCTCTCACTACACGTTTTGTTTCTCGAAATCCCAGAACTTTCTCTCTTAATGTCTACAAAAATAACACATCTTAAGTACTACAACCCTATTATTAGAATGTGCCGAATTAAGAATTACTTACCTGGATATTGACATTTTACACAGTAGGATTGACTCACATCTGCTTTGCTCTTACTACACGTTTTGTTTCTCGAAATCCCAGAACTTTTTCTTAATGTCTACAATAATAACACATCTTAAGTACTACAACCCTATTATTAGAATGTGCCGAATTAAGAATTACTTACCTGGATATCGACATTTTACACAGTAGTTGTATGAGCAGTTAGCGGGTTTTTATTTTTCGAAATAAGTGGACTGTAAATGCGGGATACAAAATAACAATTTCATCATGTAAATTAAGAATGAGTTAGCTCAGTCTTTCAGGGGATGCAAGGAAACTGTTCTGCCTTTAGATATAAGTGATAAGAGTAGCAGAACAGAAGTGAAAAAAGACTCACCTTCACCAAGGTCACCAGCCAACGGTCATCAGCACAAAGCGTCCTTTGTAATTCACTCCTCAGAGGATCCAAAATCTTCTATAACACTGCCGGCAGGCTATCCCCATATAAAACTGACACTGGAGACACGATTTTCACTTTAAAGATTATTATTTATAGTTTTTATATTTTTTATTGCGGAGACGCAGCCATTGCGTCAAAGTTCAATGCGGAAAGTAAAAACACAACACGCCAATCTAACGGCGTCATCTTCCCTCTCACTCGGCGCTTGGTGAATAATGCGTGAGTGGGAAAGGGAAAGGAATATTAGGAGCTGAAATACTGAGCGTAACAACATCCTATACCGCGGATTTGACTTTTTAAAGAAAATGGCGTAAACAGTAGGATTGACTCACCTGCTTTGCTCTCACTACACGTTTTGTTTCTCGAAATCCCAGAACTTTCTCTCTGAATGTCTACAAAAATAACACATCTTAAGTACTACAACCCTATTATTAGAATGTTTCGAATTAAGAATTACTTACCTGGATATTGACATTTTACACAGTGGGATTGACTCACACCTGCTTTGCTCTCACTACACGTTTTGTTTCTCGAAATCCCAGAACTTTCTCTCTGAATGTCTACAAAAATAACACATCTTAAGTACTACAACCCTATTATTAGAATGTGCCGAATTAAGAATTACTTACCTGGATATTGACATTTTACACAGTGGGATTGACTCACACCTGCTTTGCTCTCAATACACGTTTTGTTTCTCGAAATCCCAGAACTTTCTCTCTTAATGTCTACAAAAATAACACATCTTAAGTACTACAACCCTATTATTAGAATGTGCCAAATTAAGAATTACTTACCTGGATATTGACATTTTACACAGTGGGATTGACTCACACCTGCTTTGCTCTCACTACACGTTTTGTTTCTCGAAATCCCAGAACTTTCTCTCTGAATGTCTACAAAAATAACACATCTTAAGTACTACAACCCTATAATTAGAATGTGCCGAATCAAGAATTACTTACCTGGATATTGACATTTTACACAGTAGGATTGACTCACACCTGCTTTGCTCTCACTACACGTTTTGTTTCTCGAAATCCCAGAACTTTCTCTCTTAATGTCTACAAAAATAACACATCTTAAGTACTACAACCCTATTATTAGAATGTGCCGAATTAAGAATTACTTACCTGGATATTGACATTTTACACAGTAGGATTGACTCACCTGCTTTGCTCTCACTACACGTTTTGTTTCTCGAAATCCCAGAACTTTCTCTCTGAATGTCTACAAAAATAACACATCTTAAGTACTACAACCCTATAATTAGAATGTGCCGAATTAAGAATTACTTACCTGGATATTGACATTTTACACAGTAGGATTGACTCACCTGCTTTGCTCTCACTACACGTTTTGTTTCTCGAAATCCCAGAACTTTCTCTCTTAATGTCTACAAAAATAACACATCTTAAGTACTACAACCCTATTATTAGAATGTGCCGAATTAAGAATTACTTACCTGGGTATTGACATTTTACACAGTAGGATTGACTCACCTGCTTTGCTCTCACTACACGTTTTGTTTCTCGAAATCCCAGAACTTTCTCTCTGAATGTCTACAAAAATAACACATCTTGAGTACTACAACCCTATTATTAGAATGTGCCCAATTAAGAATTACTTACCTGGATATTGACATTTTACACAGTAGGATTGACTCACCTGCTTTGCTCTCACTACACGTTTTGTTTCTCGAAATCCCAGAACTTTCTCTCTGAATGTCTACAAAAATAACACATCTTAAGTACTACAACCCTATTATTAGAATGTGCCGAATTAAGAATTACTTACCTGGATATTGACATTTTACACAGTAGGATTGACTCACCTGCTTTGCTCTCACTACACGTTTTGTTTCTCGAAATCCTAGAACTTTCTCTCTTAATGTCTACAAAAATAACACAGCTTATGTACTACAACCCTATTATTAGAATGTGCCGAATTAAGAATTACTTACCTGGATATTGACATTATTAATAGTAGATATTCTCAATTAGCTTAGTCTGTTAGAAATGCTCTTGTTGAATAAACTCCTCCATCCTCTTTCTTCTTTTTATTATTTATTTATACATATCTCTATTATATACATATAAAATACAACGTCTGTCTCTCTGTCTGTCTGTCTGTCTGTTCGTTCACTTTTGAGAACCACTCAATGGATTTTGATGAAGTTTTCACTAAAAGATAAAGCATTTCTTCGGGAAGGTTTAAAGCTATGTATCATCACGCTATGACAAAAGGGAGCAGCGCAATGAGAATTTTAGTGAGACATATGGAAGGTTCGCCGCCGAATAGTAGTCGATCGTCGCGGGTTCAAACCCTGACTGGTAAAATTCGTTTTCAGTTCTTATTTTTTATTCTTTTGAAATATTTCAGAAAAAATATTTCCTTTTTTAAATAAAAGATTACAGCTGAACTTATATTTCTTGACTGAGCAAAGACCGATACCTAAAATATTTTTATTTTCAAGTCCTTAGAAAACGCCATCTCTGGGAAGCTATCCTGGATAACGGCTCAGTAAACTGGCGTTGAAATTGTTTTTCAACGCCAGTTTAACTCACGTTAAAGTTTGTCCACACTAATTTGTTTGTTTGCATATAATGGATAATATCTAGAACTACCGAACTGACTATAAAAATTCTTGAAGCACTCAATAAGATTTTTAGTTAATCATGTGGTATGTACGCCTTGCGTAGTCGTACGTATGTAGTCTCATCGTCGGGCTTTCAATCACCCACTGGTAAATGATTTTTTTAGGAGACCTCTCAAGTTTAAGTTTATTTGATCGGTATTGATGAGTATTTTTGTAGAACATGGTGACCAGGATCTAATGACGGGACTGGGAGGTGGGTACGGGATCTCCTCAACGGATAACAGCAGACCCTTTGAGTTTGGGCTTATTTGATTGTTTTTTATTAATATATATATATATATGTATGTACACTTTTATATATATGCAAAAAAAAAGAAATAATAATTTCGAAATATATTTCGATCCACTCGGGGTCGTCGTCGTGGCTTGTTTGATTGGTATTTATTAGCACTTTGGTAAAACATGGTGACCGTTGCATATTGTCGTTCAAAAAATCATATTCTTTTGGTTTCCTTATAATTATCACGAAAATCTCTTCGACGCGGGCGGAGCCACGGGTAAAAGTTAATATATATATTATATATATATTACTCTTTATTATATACATATAATAGTGTTAATAAGTTACTAACATAATTAATAATAATAAATTTAAGTTAATATGTAGTCTTAACAATACCAACAAATACCTACGAGTTATTCTAAGGTCGTGCCGAGTACACATACCTTGGATTATATTCTAACACTTAAATGTTAAACTGTATGCCTGTTTTTTCTGAACGTAATCTGTTTTGTGTGACATTATAAATTACAAGGATTACCTGAAACTATACCTACTTGACCTGTACAATGTACTTAATTGTTGTTACTCAGGGTCGTAAATAAAAACATTGTTTTGCGCACGGACAACGCATAATTTTGTGTTATTTCATTGATGGAATTATGTTTATTATTAACTTTTTATTGGTGTCTTACTCGTGATAACTATCTTTGCTATGCTAGGTTTATTACTGTTTATTATAATCGAATATTGATGTTTAGGTACCTATGTTTCCATCGATGGCAACATCGATCGATTTTTTTCATCATCGCACATCCTTAGGTCCTTCTAAATGTGCGGTCAATGTAATCGATATTAACCGAAATTTTGAGAAAGAAATTTGCTGAGCCTTATTCCGCTCTAACTCGTGAACCATTTATGTGATGTAAATATGTTTCATACAAAATTTGTGTAAAATTTAATGTTGTATAATTTTGTGATAACAATTTTCAACCTAAATTGCGCTGAAAAAAGATATTCTTGAAAAACAGTTTTTTGGTTCCATTTTTCCAAGATGGCGGCGCGAGCGGCGCGGCGGTCTCTCATTTAGGAGAACTCGGTAAATTAATTGGGAGACCAAAATGTACTTATCCACCAAATTATAACACTCCGTGACCAGTGGCGTAGCTAGGTAGACAAGGGCCCTGGTGCATAGAGAAAGAATCGGGCCCTCACCCTCTCTTTCCACGTACTTGAACTTATATTGGCCTTCAAAATTAGTGCACCAGGGCCCCCTGAGCTCCGGGGCCCTGGGGCCCTGCACCATCCGGCCCTACGATAGCTACGCCACTGTCCGTGACCTTTAATAGCGAAAGCCCCCTTTTATATCTTTAAATATCAGTATCAGTTTAATCCAACTACGAATTTCCATCTGCAACGATCCTGAAATAACTCTTGCTAATTTTAAGCTTGAAAAACTGACTACAGCTAGGATTAAGTAACTATACACATAAGCGTCAATTAATGGCTCCCAAAAAAACAAACGCATTTTTATACATTGTAAATATACGCATCTCTATCTTAAGACATTGTAAATATACGCATCTCTATCTTCAAACATTGTAAATATACGCCGAAAAAATGGTAGTTGAAACCCAAAATAAAAACATTGCAAAAAATAGGTATTGATTCTCATTCTTATATAAATTGGTTTTCCCCATTTCCTATTTGATTCAATTGTTTTCTTTATTTTACATTAAAATTGACGTGTAATAGTATTTCATATTCTTAACACACGTGATAAACCAACCTTCCAGCTAAAGTTAAGTCCACATCAACACCCGTTCCGTGGTTCTCTTGTTATAATCATATACCATTTATATATTATAATGAACTAGCAATTTAGACAGACACATGCTACAAATAGCGGATAAAGTATAAAAAATATTTTAAAGAACCAGCCTATGATGTTGATTAACCGGCTTTAATTTCTATGAAATTACAATTACATTAATCTAGGGGCACGGCGTCTAAGGCAGCAAGGCACTAGGTACCTGATGCCGGGCTCGACTGTGGAGGTACCACCATCTTACTCGCAAATCCTCCCGAAGTTATTCGGGGGAGAGTAAGAGAACAGCTCTCAGGCAAAACCAGGCGGCCCACCATTGCCTGGAACCGATGGATGGCGGTATATCCATCCCCAATTGCCGGGCCTTATATATAACAGACTGGTGACGGGCAGCAGCGTCACTGGTGCAAGGGTTTCAGCACCGCACTCACCAACCCGCCTGCCCAGCGTGTGTGAGTATGGGCATTTCTTCCAGGAGGACCGCCAAGCGTGGCGAAATCCTGGAAAGGCCTATGTCCAGCAGTGGACGAAACAGGCTGATGGATGGATGAATGGAATAGAAGTACAATAAAATTTTGTAAAATGTCTTTTCATTTAGCCAGATACATAATTGATATTTAAATGAGTTAAGTGGAAGTTTCTTTATATCCCTAGGAATATTATTAAATACCTTTATAGCCATAGGGTAGCAGCTCTTTTAAAACAAAAACTTAGAGCCCTTATTAGGAAACAAACTTTTGTAAAATGTCTTTTCATTTAGCCAGATACATAATTGATATTTAAATGAGTTAAGTGGAAGTTTCTTTATATCCCTAGGAATATTATTAAATACCTTTATAGCCATAGGGTAGCAGCTCTTTTAAAACAAAAACTTAGAGCCCTTATTAGGAAACAAACTTTTGTAAAATGTCTTTTCATTTAGCCAGATACATAATTGATATTTAAATGAGTTAAGTGGAAGTTTCTTTATATCCCTAGGAATATTATTGAATACCTTTATAGCCATAGGGTAGCAGCTCTTTTAAAACAAAGACTTAGAGCCCTTATTAGGAAACAAACTTTTGTAAAATGTCTTTTCATTTAGCCAGATACATAATTGATATTTAAATGAGTTAAGTGGAAGTTTCTTTATATACCTAGGAATATTATTGAATAAATTTATAGCCATAGGGTAGCAGCTCTTTTAAAACAAAAACTTAGAGCCCTTATTAGGAAACAAACTTTTGTAAAATGTCTTTTCATTTAGCCAGATACATAATTGATATTTAAATGAGTTAAGTGGAAGTTTCTTTATATCCCTAGGAATATTATTGAATACCTTTATAGCCATAGGGTAGCAGCTCTTTTAAAACAAAAACTTAGAGCCCTTATTAGGAAACAAACTTTTGTAAAATGTCTTTTCATTTAGCCAGATACATAATTGATATTTAAATGAGTTAAGTGGAAGTTTCTTTATATCCCTAGGAATATTATTGAATACCTTTATAGCCATAGGGTAGCAGCTCTTTTAAAACAAAAACTTAGAGCCCTTATTAGGAAACAAACTTTTGTAAAATGTCTTTTCATTTAGCCAGATACATAATTGATATTTAAATGAGTTAAGTGGAAGTTTCTTTATATCCCTAGGAATATTATTGAATACCTTTATAGCCATAGGGTAGCAGCTCTTTTAAAACAAAAACTTAGAGCCCCTATTAGGAAACAAACTTTTGTAAAATGTCTTTTCATTTAGCCAGATACATAATTGATATTTAAATGAGTTAAGTGGAAGTTTCTTTATATCCCTAGGAATATTATTGAATACCTTTATAGCCATAGGGTAGCAGCTCTTTTAAAACAAAAACTTAGAGCCCTTATTAGGAAACAAACTTTTGTAAAATGTCTTTTCATTTAGCCATATACATAATTGATATTTAAATGAGTTAAGTGGAAGTTTCTTTATATCCCTAGGAAAATTATTGAATACCTTTATAGCCATAGGGTAGCAGCTCTTTTAAAACAAAAACTTAGAGCCCTTATTAGGAAACAAACTTTTCTAAAATGTCTTTTCATTTAGCCAGATACATTATTGATATTTAAATGAGTTAAGTGGAAGTTTCTTTACATCCCTAGGAATATTATTGAATACCTTTATAGCCATAGGGTAGCAGCTCTTTTAAAACAAAAACTTAGAGCCCTTATTAGGAAACAAACTTTTCTAAAATGTCTTTTCATTTAGCCAGATACATTATTGATATTTAAATGAGTTAAGTGGAAGTTTCTTTACATCCCTAGGAATATTATTGAATACCTTTATAGCCATAGGGTAGCAGCTCTTTTAAAACAAAAACTTAGAGCCCTTATTAGGAAACAAACTTTTGTAAAATGTCTTTTCATTTAGCCAGATACATAATTTATATTTAAATGAGTTAAGTGGAAGTTTCTTTATATCCCTAGGAATATTATTGAATAAATTTATAGCCATAGGGTAGCAGCTCTTTTAAAACAAAAACTTAGAGCCCTTATTAGGAAACAAACTTTTGTAAAATGTCTTTTCATTTAGCCAGATACATAATTGATATTTAAATGAGTTAAGTGGAAGTTTCTTTATATCCCTAGGAATATTATTGAATACCTTTATAGCCATAGGGTAGCAGCTCTTTTAAAACAAAAACTTAGAGCCCTTATTAGGAAACAAACTTTTGTAAAATGTCTTTTCATTTAGCCATATACATAATTGATATTTAAATGAGTTAAGTGGAAGTTTCTTTATATCCCTAGGAAAATTATTGAATACCTTTATAGCCATAGGGTAGCAGCTCTTTTAAAACAAAAACTTAGAGCCCTTATTAGGAAACAAACTTTTCTAAAATGTCTTTTCATTTAGCCAGATACATTATTGATATTTAAATGAGTTAAGTGGAAGTTTCTTTACATCCCTAGGAATATTATTGAATACCTTTATAGCCATAGGGTAGCAGCTCTTTTAAAACAAAAACTTAGAGCCCTTATTAGGAAACAAACTTTTCTAAAATGTCTTTTCATTTAGCCAGATACATTATTGATATTTAAATGAGTTAAGTGGAAGTTTCTTTACATCCCTAGGAATATTATTGAATACCTTTATAGCCATAGGGTAGCAGCTCTTTTAAAACAAAAACTTAGAGCCCTTATTAGGAAACAAACTTTTGTAAAATGTCTTTTCATTTAGCCAGATACATAATTGATATTTAAATGAGTTAAGTGGAAGTTTCTTTATATCCCTAGGAATATTATTGAATACCTTTATAGCCATAGGGTAGCAGCTCTTTTAAAACAAAAACTTAGAGCCCTTATTAGGAAACAAACTTTTGTAAAATGTCTTTTCATTTAGCCATATACATAATTGATATTTAAATGAGTTAAGTGGAAGTTTCTTTATATCCCTAGGAAAATTATTGAATACCTTTATAGCCATAGGGTAGCAGCTCTTTTAAAACAAAAACTTAGAGCCCTTATTAGGAAACAAACTTTTCTAAAATGTCTTTTCATTTAGCCAGATACATTATTGATATTTAAATGAGTTAAGTGGAAGTTTCTTTACATCCCTAGGAATATTATTGAATACCTTTATAGCCATAGGGTAGCAGCTCTTTTAAAACAAAAACTTAGAGCCCTTATTAGGAAACAAACTTTTCTAAAATGTCTTTTCATTTAGCCAGATACATTATTGATATTTAAATGAGTTAAGTGGAAGTTTCTTTACATCCCTAGGAATATTATTGAATACCTTTATAGCCATAGGGTAGCAGCTCTTTTAAAACAAAAACTTAGAGCCCTTATTAGGAAACAAACTTTTGTAAAATGTCTTTTCATTTAGCCAGATACATAATTGATATTTAAATGAGTTAAGTGGAAGTTTCTTTATATCCCTAGGAAAATTATTGAATACCTTTATAGCCATAGGGTAGCAGCTCTTTTAAAACAAAAACTTAGAGCCCTTATTAGGAAACAAACTTTTGTAAAATGTCTTTTCATTTAGCCAGATACATAATTGATATTTAAATGAGTTAAGTGGAAGTTTCTTTATATCCTTAGGAATATTATTGAATACCTTTATAGCCATAGGGTAGCAGCTCTTTTAAAACAAAAACTTAGAGCCCTTATTAGGAAACAAACTTTTGTAAAATGTCTTTTCATTTAGCCAGATACATAATTGATATTTAAATGAGTTAAGTGGAAGTTTCTTTATATCCCTAGGAATATTATTGAATAAATTTATAGCCATAGGGTAGCAGCTCTTTTAAAACAAAAACTTAGAGCCCTTATTAGGAAACAAACTTTTGTAAAATGTCTTTTCATTTAGCCAGATACATAATTGATATTTAAATGAGTTAAGTGGAAGTTTCTTTATATCCCTAGGAATATTATTGAATACCTTTATAGCCACAGGGTAGCAGCTCTTTTAAAACAAAAACTTAGAGCCCTTATTAGGAAACAAACTTTTGTAAAATGTCTTTTCATTTAGCCAGATACATAATTGATATTTAAATGAGTTAAGTGGAAGTTTCTTTATATCCCTAGGAATATTATTGAATACCTTTATAGCCATAGGGTAGCAGCTCTTTTAAAACAAAAACTTAGAGCCCTTATTAGGAAACAAACTTTTGTAAAATGTCTTTTCATTTAGCCATATACATAATTGATATTTAAATGAGTTAAGTGGAAGTTTCTTTATATCCCTAGGAAAATTATTGAATACCTTTATAGCCATAGGGTAGCAGCTCTTTTAAAACAAAAACTTAGAGCCCTTATTAGGAAACAAACTTTTCTAAAATGTCTTTTCATTTAGCCAGATACATTATTGATATTTAAATGAGTTAAGTGGAAGTTTCTTTACATCCCTAGGAATATTATTGAATACCTTTATAGCCATAGGGTAGCAGCTCTTTTAAAACAAAAACTTAGAGCCCTTATTAGGAAACAAACTTTTCTAAAATGTCTTTTCATTTAGCCAGATACATTATTGATATTTAAATGAGTTAAGTGGAAGTTTCTTTACATCCCTAGGAATATTATTGAATACCTTTATAGCCATAGGGTAGCAGCTCTTTTAAAACAAAAACTTAGAGCGCTTATTAGGAAACAAACTTTTGTAAAATGTCTTTTCATTTAGCCAGATACATAATTGATATTTAAATGAGTTAAGTGGAAGTTTCTTTATATCCCTAGGAATATTATTGAATAAATTTATAGCCATAGGGTAGCAGCTCTTTTAAAACGAAAACTTAGAGCCCTTATTAGGAAACAAACTTTTGTAAAATGTCTTTTCATTTAGCCAGATACATAATTGATATTTAAATGAGTTAAGTGGAAGTTTCTTTATATCCCTAGGAATATTATTGAATACCTTTATAGCCATAGGGTAGCAGCTCTTTTAAAACAAAAACTTAGAGCCCTTATTAGGAAACAAACTTTTGTAAAATGTCTTTTCATTTAGCCATATACATAATTGATATTTAAATGAGTTAAGTGGAAGTTTCTTTATATCCCTAGGAAAATTATTGAATACCTTTATAGCCATAGGGTAGCAGCTCTTTTAAAACAAAAACTTAGAGCCCTTATTAGGAAACAAACTTTTCTAAAATGTCTTTTCATTTAGCCAGATACATTATTGATATTTAAATGAGTTAAGTGGAAGTTTCTTTACATCCCTAGGAATATTATTGAATACCTTTATAGCCATAGGGTAGCAGCTCTTTTAAAACAAAAACTTAGAGCCCTTATTAGGAAACAAACTTTTCTAAAATGTCTTTTCATTTAGCCAGATACATTATTGATATTTAAATGAGTTAAGTGGAAGTTTCTTTACATCCCTAGGAATATTATTGAATACCTTTATAGCCATAGGGTAGCAGCTCTTTTAAAACAAAAACTTAGAGCCCTTATTAGGAAACAAACTTTTGTAAAATGTCTTTTCATTTAGCCAGATACATAATTGATATTTAAATGAGTTAAGTGGAAGTTTCTTTATATCCCTAGGAATATTATTGAATACCTTTATAGCCATAGGGTAGCAGCTCTTTTAAAACAAAAACTTAGAGCCCTTATTAGGAAACAAACTTTTGTAAAATGTCTTTTCATTTAGCCATATACATAATTGATATTTAAATGAGTTAAGTGGAAGTTTCTTTATATCCCTAGGAATATTATTGAATACCTTTATAGCCATAGGGTAGCAGCTCTTTTAAAACAAAAACTTAGAGCCCTTATTAGGAAACAAACTTTTCTAAAATGTCTTTTCATTTAGCCAGATACATTATTGATATTTAAATGAGTTAAGTGGAAGTTTCTTTACATCCCTAGGAATATTATTGAATACCTTTATAGCCATAGGGTAGCAGCTCTTTTAAAACAAAAACTTAGAGCCCTTATTAGGAAACAAACTTTTCTAAAATGTCTTTTCATTTAGCCAGATACATAATTGATATTTAAATGAGTTAAGTGGAAGTTTCTTTACATCCCTAGGAATATTATTGAATACCTTTATAGCCATAGGGTAGCAGCTCTTTTAAAACAAAAACTTAGAGCCCTTATTAGGAAACAAACTTTTGTAAAATGTCTTTTCATTTAGCCATATACATAATTGATATTTAAATGAGTTAAGTGGAAGTTTCTTTATATCCCTAGGAATATTATTGAATACCTTTATAGCCATAGGGTAGCAGCTCTTTTAAAACAAAAACTTAGAGCCCTTATTAGGAAACAAACTTTTGTAAAATGTCTTTTCATTTAGCCAGATACATAATTGATATTTAAATGAGTTAAGTGGAAGTTTCTTTATATCCCTAGGAATATTATTGAATACCTTTATAGCCATAGGGTAGCAGCTCTTTTAAAACAAAAACTTAGAGCCCCTATTAGGAAACAAACTTTTGTAAAATGTCTTTTCATTTAGCCAGATACATAATTGATATTTAAATGAGTTAAGTGGAAGTTTCTTTATATCCCTAGGAATATTATTGAATACCTTTATAGCCATAGGGTAGCAGCTCTTTTAAAACAAAAACTTAGAGCCCCTATTAGGAAACAAACTTTTGTAAAAAGTGGTCAATATTTGCATGCCAGGTGCAGCTTTTATACAAATTGTAGAATGTTTGCTAAAAATGGACTAAATATAACAAAAATACTACAATTGTTCTGTTAATAGGAAATAGTATTGGTGTAAGTCAAAGAGACCTCATAGAATCTTGAATTAATGTTAAAGCTTAGTGTTCGAAAAATCATACTTTGTGAATTCCCTTATTCAAATCTACTTACAGGGTCACAAAAAACTAATTTATATCATTTGAATATGTGCATGCACAATTTATCAGCTGGTCACAGTGACAAATTACAATATTTTGATACGAATACTACGTACATTCGTGATTTTGTTTTGACGGAAGGTACTTTTACCTTGCAAATTATTATAAAAAACAATTAGCTACTAAGTTAGCATGCATTCTACCCTGTATTGAACCTGTTACAATGTGTGTAACAGGAAATTTTTCAATACCAGTCATTATTGATGGTATTTGTAATAATAATAATTCTTTTCACAGTTTTGTCCCTATTGACATGGTTGGTACAAGTATTAACAAAATTGTAACAAATTCTTTTTAGATTTAAAGACAACGGGAAAGCCAACTGTATTTAAGCTAGTACACCAAAATATACAAGGTGGCTTCCTCGGCAAAATACTTTCAATAGAGTTGTTCCTAGAGGAATCGAAAACAGATATTTTGTGTATAACTGAACACCATTTACTTGAATATAATATGCGGTTTAATGTTAATAATTTTAGTGTTCTCAGCTGCTACAACAGATTAACATTGCAAAAAGGTGGCTCCATGATTCTTGTTAAAAATAATGTAATGGCAAAGGAAAGAAAAGACATTGTAAAACTTTCTGTAGAACATCAGGTAGAATTAGCTTGCATAAAAATGAGTAAATATATTATTCTTTGTGTCTACCGACCCTCGGGACAAGATTACAATATTTATGAAAACACAATGGAAGAAGTACTAAAATTATTAAGTGATACGAAGAAAAAAGTTATCGTCATTGGAGATTTTAACGTAGATATACTAGAAAAGTCGGTTATCTCCACAAAATTAATACAGTTATTCAAATCATTTAATTTGTCAAATGTGAACCAACTAGAATTACCCAAAATACAGCAAGTTGCCTTGACTTAATAAAGTTATTAACCGCTTGCAGTCTGATCATGGTGGCCAAAGTGTAACTTTCATTGAAAGCATGAAACAGTTGCCCAAAAAG
Organism: Ypsolopha scabrella; assembly: GCA_910592155.1. NCBI lineage: Eukaryota > Metazoa > Arthropoda > Insecta > Lepidoptera > Ypsolophidae > Ypsolopha > Ypsolopha scabrella. The sequence continues at coordinate 19,776,899 of OU342986.1, forward strand.
CCTTTTACAGGCCTATTACAACTCACAAACAAGAATGCTTTAAAGCAGACTTAAAAGTTAAATTACCACATTTTGATCTCCAAGATGACCCAAATGTTCTCTTTGCAGACCTGTTTAACATAGTTTCCAAAGAATTTGAAAATACGTTTAAAATGTGGAAAGTTTCTAACAGTAATAAAATCAATTTTAGTGACTGAGCGACGCCAGGTATTTACAAAAGCAGAAATCGTTTATACGAATTGTACGACATAAAATCCTACAATAATAATATTGAATTTATTGAACACTTGAAAAAATACTCACGTACTTTCAAATTAGTGTGTTTAAAGGGAACAAGTATATTTCTGAATAAAAAACTTAAAATGGCCGATAACAAAGTAAAAGCAGTATGGAATATCATAAATACTGAAACTGGGAAGAGTAACACACGGAATTATGAATTTAAGTTGAATATTAACAATGAAGTTTTTACAGCAAATAAAGAAGTTGCGAAGGCCTTTAAACAATTCTTTACCGACATTCCTTCCTTGACAACTAAAGACTTGAATTCAATTCAATTTCTTCGGTTTCTGTTGTTTGCTTTTTGTTGAGAACATCAAAAACAGCCAGCTGTAGACCGTGACCGAAACATAGCTGATGCTTTGTTTTTGTCAATCGGCCAATTTTTTTCATAACTGGGACACCATCTGTCGTTATTGCAATAATATCTCGTTGCAAATCAATACCGTATTCATTCAGTTTCCTTTCTAGTGAGACCACAAATGATGCCGCTGGAAAACTACCCGAAATACGTACAAGCCCTAAATTCAATTTTTTCACAGATCCATCAGCAGATGTGTTATGAGGGTTAACATTTAAGTAACGACGGTTTCGTGTCCACGTCCCCTCATCAAAAGTTAAAGAATTCTCGTCATCTTTAAATCTCGAAGTTCAGTAGTGATATAATTTTTTATTTTTCATGTACTCCTCCAATTCTAATAGTTCTCTCGAGTCATAAAATGTAACAAATTTGAAAATAGCAAGCCATTATTGTCTGCCATTCGAGATACTCTCATTTCATTGTTACTTTTTGCCAAGATAGAAAATAATCCGTCATTTTTACTTCCTTTGCCGATTCACGAGTAGTGACATTCCGATTGGCATCGGAACCGATCACGCTGCTCGTACTTGGCTCCGACTTAATAGTAGTAGTACTAGTACATTAAAGTATATTAAAAACAATAGGGGCCCCAATATGGAGCCCTGCGAGACACCCATTTTGACTGATGCTCCATATGACTTTACTCCATTAATGGCTACCTTTTGAATCCGCTCACTAAGGTATGACTTAAATAACGCCAAAGATTTACCCTTATCTTCATGGTGATCCAATTTACATAAAAGTGTGTCATGCATTCAAAAGCTTTTGAGAGGTCACAAATTACCCCGAACGCATCCTGCTTTGCTTCCCAAGCGTCAAATATGTGCTTGACCAAAGCAACTCCTGCATCAGTGGTTGACCTCCCTTTAGTGAATCCATATTGTTCACTGTGAAGCAACTTATTTAAATTAAAATGAGATAATAATTGATTAAAAACAATTTTTTCAAAGAGTCAAAGGTTCAAATTGTTTATTTGTAAAATAGATACATAAAGTATACGTTTTACATGTCAAATCTAATCTGCATAAAAATAATATTTTATGATGAAACAAATATGATACGGGAAATATATATATAATATTATATATATAATATTGGGCTAATAAAGTTATACACATGCATAAAATAAAAAGACTTATTAGAATAAGAGTATTACTACACCTACATAATGCAAATAATAAATAAGTTGATAAATAAACTGAATAGACCATAAATAAATATAATGACTAGCCAAATATATACTAACATAAGTAAAAAATTTAAATATTGTTTATACATACTAATACATAATGCAATGAATAAATAATTTAATAGGTAAATTAACTATAAATAGATATAAAGCCTAAATCCGCCCATTTGATTAATCTTGCAAGGAGGGCAAGAAACTTAGCAAGATCATGTCTTTTTTTATCAGTATTTTTTTCTCAATATGGCATAATACTATTACAGTTTTTTTTAACTTATATAAAATAAATCTAAACAATATATTATAAAAGGATAAAAATATAAAAGACAGAAGGAAATTGTGTCATGAGAAAAAAATATATATATCTTAGTCTACCTATCTAATGAGGTAGTAAGTTAAAATACTAAGCAAAACATCATCCACCTGTCTCATATAGTTTATCACTTTTTATAGTCAGATTATCAACTAATAAATGTTAAGTTTAAGTTATAAAATGTTCATGTCAATAAAAATAAATGTCAAAATAATAACAAAAAAAACAAAATAAAGATATTAGTCCACATAAAAACAAACGATTTGAAAAACACAAATCAGTTAGAAAATAAACGAACAGTAGTATCAATCAATATTCTCATAACACCAAGCGTCACTATCATCCAAATAGTCATTGATTTTATAATATGCTTTTCTCAAGAGTCCGTGCTTAATATATAATTTAACTTATTTTCTGAAAAACTAAGGACCTCCTTTGGAAGTTTATTGTAAAATCTTATACCATGTCCTACAAAAGGGGTGCCTACTTTTGCAAGTCGAATTTTTGGAAAAGCCAGTTTATGTTTTTCCCTAGTGTCTATAGAGTGATGCTCACCGAGCTAAGGGAAATTATCGATATTTTTTCTGATATATTTAATAACTTGGTAAATAAATTCACAAGGAACAGTTAGAATATTTATTTCTTTGAATTTTTCTCTTAATGAATCCCGATGCTTCATATTGTAAATAGCATGAATTGCTCTCTTCTGCAAAACAAAGACTGCGTTTATATCCGCAGCTCTACCCCACAGCAACAGACCATATGACATAATGCTGTGAAAATAACTAAAGCACACCAATCTAGTAGTATCCTCATCAGTAATTTGCCTCATCCGTCTAACAGCGTATGAGGCTGAACTTAGTCTACCACAAAGGCCTTCTATGTGGGGACCCCACTGAAGACGAGAGTCTATAGTAATGCCTAAAAACTTCGTTTTGTTGACTAACTCTAGCTTGGACCCCTGCAAAAGTAGATCAGCATCTACTTGAATTACATTTGGTAATGTGAATGTCATGCATTTTGTCTTTTTCCCATTTAAAACTAACTTATTCGCAGTAAACTAATCAAGAATCATACATAGAGTTACATTCTCATCATCCAGGATATCTTTATGTCTATTAACTTTAAAAATAAGTGACGTGTCGACAGCGAATAGCACTATCTCAGATAAGTTCTTAACTAAATAAGGAAGGTCATTTATGTATATTAAGAACAATAAAGGCCCCAATATGGAGTCCTGTGGGACACCCATTTTAACTAATGCTCCAGCTGACTTTACTCTGTTAATAACCACCTTTTGAATTCAATCACTAAGGTATGACTTTAATAACGGCAAAGATTGGCCCCTAACCCCATAGTGAGTTAACGCAATCAAAAGCTTTAGAGAGGTCACAAAAAACACCGAATACATCCTGTTTTTCTTCCCAAGCATCAAATATGTGCTTGACTAAAGCAACTCCTGCATCTATAGACGGGTCTTTATGGTCACCTGATTTAAAAATGGGGATTAATTTACTCAACTTCATTAAATCAGGGAAGACACCATTATCTATACATTTATTAAAAATTAAAGCCAAATAATGAGCTATTAAATCAATGACGGAACTTATAACTTTAACAGATAGGCCCCATAAGTCCTCGGTTTTTTTTAAATTAAGAGATTTGAATGCCTTTATAACAGTGAATGAGTTAATATACTTAAAAGCAAATACAGAATCGCACTGTGGCACGTGTTCACTCAACAGATCCTGGGCAAGTAATGGACTTGAATTCAAATCCTTAGTTGTCAAGGAGGGGATGTCAGTAAAGAATTGCTCAAAGGCATTTGCAACTTCATTGTCTCCTGTAACAGTTTCATTGTTAATATTCAACTTAAATTCATTATTTCGTCTTTTACTCTTACCAGTTTCTGTATTAATGATATTCCATACTGCATTTATTTTATTATCGGACATTTTAAGTTTTTTATTCAGAAATATGCTTTTTGCTTTTAAACAGACCACTTTGAAAATACGCAAGTATTTTTGGAAAAATTACAAAAATTCATCATTATTATTATTATAAGACTTTATGTCGTACAATTCGTATAAATATTTTCTGCTTTTATAAATACCTGGTATTGCCCAGTCACTTAAAGTCACTAATGTTTGAAACTTTTTTCAATTTAAAAGTATTTTCAAACTCTTTGGAAACGATGTTAAATAAGTCATAAAATAAATAATTTGGATCATTTTGGAGAGGACTAAATTGTGGTAATTTAGCTTCTAAGCTTGCTTTAAGACATTCTACTTTGTGAGATGTAATCGGCCTGCAAAAGGCTTCTTTTGGCAATTGGTTCACACTTTGCATGAAGGATATAGTTTGGCCACTGTGATCGGACTGCAAACGGTTGATGACCTTATTGTCTGAATACTCGCAATCACAGAATATATTGTCGAGGCATGTTGCTGTATCCTGAGTAATTCTAGTTGGTTCTAAGAAAACATTAAACAAGTTAAACGATTTGAATAAATGAATTAATTTCGAGTATGAACTCGAAATTATGAAACCGACTTTTCTAGGAGATCTACGTTAAAATTTCTACTTACTATAACCTTCTTCTTTGAATCAAATAATAATTTTAGCACTTCCTCCATTATTTTTTCACAAATATTATATGTTATGTATTTACTCATTTCTATGCAAGCCAACTCTACTTGGTGTTCTACAGAAAGTTTAACAATATCTTTTCTTTCTTTTGCTGTAATATTATTCTTGACGAGAATCATAGAGCCACCTTTTTGTAAATTTAACCGGTTGTAACAGCTAAGAACATTAAAATTATTAACATTAAACTGCATATTATGTTCTGATAAGTGGTGTTCAGTTAAGCACAAAATATCGGTTTTCGATTCCTCTAGGAACAACTCAATTGAAAGTATTTTGCCGAGGAAGCCGCCCTGTATGTTTTGATGTACCAGCTTAAAACCAGGGGGCTTTCTCGTTGTCTTTAATTCTAAAAAGAATTCGTTACAATTTTGTTAGTACTGGTACCAACTGTGTCAATAGGGACAAAATTATAGGAACTATTATGATTACATAATATACCATCAATAATGACTGGTATTGAAAAGTTTCCTGTTACACTTATTGTAACAGATTCATTACAAGGTAAAATGCAAGCTAACTTAGTAGCTAATTGTTTCTTAAAATCTTCTTCTTATCGTGTGGGCTGCAAGACCTATCGGCCCGACAAGCCCTGGTGTCAGAGTTTTTAAACCGCCTTACGGCCTCTGACGTGGTTTATGTAACGACCACTCTACTAGAAAGTGGCCGGGACCAACGGCTTAACGTGCCTTCCGAAGCACGGAATCATCTTACTTTTCAGACAATCAGGTGATTCAAGCCTGCAATGTCCTAACCAAACTGAGAACATTTCACAAAGTGACTTTCCACTATGTGTGTTCCCCGCGGGAATTGAACCCACGACCTCCGGGTTGACAGCCCAAGGCTCTCACCACTAGACCACGGCGGTAGTAGGTAGGTAGGTAGTTTCTTAAAACAATGTCGCAGGTATAATTTACCTTTCGTCAAAACAAAATCACGAATGTAAGAATTTTTCGAAAATCTTACTAAATACTGGTAAAACTGAGATCGGTCTATAGTTGGAAGGATCTTCATTGTCGCCTGATTTTAAAAAAGGGATCAATTTACTCAGCTCAATTTAATCAGGAAAGACACACATTTATTAAAGATTGAAGCTAAATACGAAGCTATTAAATCAATAATACAGCTTACAACTTTAACAGATAGGCCCCATAAGTCCTCGGTTTTTTTCAAGTGAAGAGATTTAAATGCTTTAATGACAGTTGAACTTGCAGAAAGCCTGGATGGCTCAGTTGGTAGAGTGCTCATTCGGTAAACGAAACCCGGGTTTAAATCCCAGTTTAGAGCTCCTTACATCAAGATTTACTTTTCTTCTGTTTTTCTTTAACGCAATGATATAATGTTAATTTTATCATATCTTTGTTCTGGATGATACAAGCGAGTACAATTCTCAGAACAAGATAATGTAGCTAGGTAAAGGATCGTGGCAGTTGGCGGCCCACAATTTTTTCGTTTTAACGGCATGTTCAAAAAATCAAAGTGCAAGTGCATTATACAAAACGCGAAAAGTTGTATCTTGGAAGAAATTGCATGATTTGTTTAGGGGTTAGTCAACAAAGTTAGTTTATCGGAAAAATTTATATACATTATGAATGTACCCTGACTGCCATCCCGAGAACTGTCAATGGCTAGAGTCCATGCCACCACTGAGGTCCTGAGTCTATAGTGGCTATGGAATATGAACCTAAATGCCATAATCCATCGGACTTCAGTGTTGGCGAGAACTCTATGATTGACCATTCCGATTCATGCTTAAGTACTTTACATGCAGTTAAGGTGTGTAACTTTGTACAAGCTGAGTAAAATTTATGTAAGTAGTCACAAAAACGCAAATAACTCGTTTCTCCATACTTTTAGATATTTATGGTTTTGATGTAACTTTTATTTTTGCAGAATCATTTAGTGAACTGAACATCATGAATATATGGAAATAACACTGAGCCAAGTTGAAGTACTAGACCTGCTATTGTCCTTTAGTTGTATACATTAATGTCACCTTATGAAACTCGTGACTGACAGACAACGCACAGTCTAACCCGCTGAAGATAGAAACATCGGATTTGATACATACGTTCCTTAGAGAGTGCAGGCTAGGGGTGCACTAACAAACATTATGAAACTCGTGACTGACACACAACGCACAGTCTAACCCGCTGAAGATAGAAACATCGGATTTTATACATACGTTCCTTAGAGAGTGCAGGCTAGGGGTGCACTAACAAACATTATGAAACTCGTGACTGACACACAACGCACAGTCTAACCCGCTGAAGATAGAAACATCGGATTTGAAACATACGTTCCTTAGAGAGTGCAGGCTAGGGGTGCACTAACAAACATTATGAAACTCGTGACTGACACACAACGCACAGTCTAACCCGCTGAAGATAGAAACATCGGATTTGAAACATACGTTCCTTAGAGAGTGCAGGCTAGGGGTGCACTAACAAACATTATGAAACTCGTGACTGACACACAACGCACAGTCTAACCCGCTGAAGATAGAAACATCGGATTTGAAACATACGTTCCTTAGAGAGTGCAGGCTAGGGGTGCACTAACAAACATTATGAAACTCGTGACTGACACACAACGCACAGTCTAACCCGCTGAAGATAGAAACATCGGATTTGAAACATACGTTCCTTAGAGAGTGCAGGCTAGGGGTGCACTAACAAACATTATGAAACTCGTGACTGACACACAACGTACAGTCTAACCCGCTGAAGATAGAAACATCGGATTTGAAACATACGTTCCTTAGAGAGTGCAGGCTAGGGGTGCACTAACAAACATTATGAAACTCGTGACTGACACACAATGCACAGTCTAACCCGCTGAAGATAGAAACATCGGATTTGAAACATACGTTCCTTAGAGAGTGCAGGCTAGGGGTGCACTAAGAAACATATATCTTAAACCAACCCCAATCAGGTAAAAGTAAATGTACTTTTATAAGAAAAATCGTTTTCTGACGAGATGTTTAAGGTTTTTTGAGAAAATCTGATTTGAATTTATTTTCGAAGCCTACGCGAGCGAAGTCATGAGCAAAAGCTAGTGCAAGTGTATAAATATACTGCTCAAAACAATTAGGGGAATAACATTTCAAAGTGATGTAAAAATATTTTTTTTGGTTTTTAAGTATAACTGGCCACTAAATATTAAAGTGACATACTTCACGAAAATAAAAAACAAAAGAACATCAGCATTATTGTAAGTAGTTCTTAATATGGTGGCCAAGAGTCTATGTACACCTAAAAACAAAGTGACACCATTCAATTTTCTTAACTTTTTAATTACAAAAAAACGATTTTTTCAACTCTTCTGAGTACTGTTATTGATTGAAATGAGTGTTAATTTGGTTAAGAAGGTCATTATGCCCGATCTGACTGAAATCCAAGTCTCCCAAGCTATCACTCTGCTTCAAGAGGGTCGAACTATGGCATATGTAGGAACTGACCTAAGAGTCAGCCCTTCTGTCATCTACAGAGTATGGAAGCGGTACCTAGAGACGGGGGGATACTCAGGAAGGCGTAGTCAGGGTCGAAAGAGAAAAACAACTCCTTTAGAAAATCGCTACATCATCAACTGTGCTTTACGAAACCGCACCAGTACTGCAAGAGATCTGCAAAATACACTAAGAGCGGCTATTGCTGTAGAAATTTCCGACCAGACGGTAAGGAATAGCTTGCGGGAAGTCAATTTGAGAGCACGTCGACCAGTGCGGGCCATGCGTCTAACTATTCAACACAAACAAGCTCGCCAACGGTTCGCACAAAGCCACACTAATTGGCAACTTAGACATTGGAGGCCAGTGCTCTTTTCTGACGAGTCAAGATTCCGTCTAACACGCTGCGATGGTCGTCTCCGTGCCTACAGACGCCCAGGCGAGCGATACAGTGCAGCGGCAGTCCAAGAATATGACAGATTTGGATGTGGTTCTGTGATGGTGTGGGGCGGAGTGAGTTTGGACGAGCGCACAGATCTCATCGTTGTTCCCGGGCGGTCGAATGCTCAAGCTTACATCGAAAACGTGCTCGAAGACCACGTCCTGCCCGCAGCATATGGTATCGGCCCAGAATTTGTTTTTATGCAAGATAATGCCGGACCACATACTGCAGCCATCACGTTAGATTACTTACAGCATCATGGAATCCGTGTCGGCCCAGAATTTGTTTTTATGCAAGATAATGCCGGACCACATACTGCAGCCATCACGTTAGATTACTTACAGCATCATGGAATCCGTGTAATGGAATGGCCTCCCATGAGCCCGGACCTAAACCCAATAGAACACATTTGGGATTTGCTTGATAGACGCATCAGGAAACGTCCTATTGCACCCCAAACACTGCAGCAGCTCACTCAAGCATAAATCGAAGAATGGGAGATAATTCCGCAGGAAGATATTCGGAGGATCATACGAAGCATGCCGCGTCGTTGTCAAGCTGTGATAAGGGCTCATGGAGGTCATACACGCTTCTAAAAGTCAGTGAAGACGAATATTCAAACATTTCTGTGACGGACCTTTTGAACACCAGTTTGTTTTAGGCCTAAAACGTTTAATTTCTAAATTTTGTAAAATTAAAAAACTAACAAATTAACAAGGAAAAAATTACCAATATTGATAATGTAGCGATCTTGCAAAGGAGTGGTTTTTTTCTTTTGACCCTGACCACCACTTCCTGAGTATTCCCCCGTCATCTAGATACCGCTTCCATACTGTGTAGATGACAGAAGAGATGACTCTTAGGTCAGTTCCTACATATGCCATAGTTCGACCCTCTTGAAGCAGAGTGACAGCTCGGGAGACTTGGATTTCAGTCAGATCTGGTATAATGAGCTTCTTAACCAAATTTACACTCATTTCAATCAATAACAGCACTCAGAAGATTTGAAAAGGCACTTAAAATCGGTTTTTTGTAATTAAAAAGTTAAGAAAATTGAATGGCGTCACTTTGTTTTTAGGTGTACATAGACTCTTGGCCACCATATTAAGAACTGCTTACAAAAACGCTGATGTTCTTTTGTTCCTTATTTTCATTAACCATTGTAACTCTCTGGTTAGGTAGGAATGATCACTAAGCAACACACTTGTAACCTATACTGTTTAATTGTATAACTTGGTTATTATAACCGTAATTTGCAACACTACAATAATAATAATTCACAGTGATAGTTGAAGAGGTAATGCGAGCTGCCATCTTGCACCCGCTAGCCTGGTGTCAGCCGGAAACACGATATAGCGGGAGCGTCTAGACCAATACGAAGCAACACGAACGCTCATTGGTCGAACACGCCATCTGATTGGTCCATAGCGGTCACGTGATATTGCCCGCTTACTGAATGTTGCGCGCGGAATCTGAACCGGAAATAGTGGCGCCAACATCCGGCCATCCTGAATGGTGTCTGTCCTCAGACACCTGATTTTCTGTAACGTGACACATAAAACGTTTCATTAGAATACAATCGTATCAACCTGTCTTCTCAGAGTCGTGTAACCATTATATTATTCTAATCCTTCATTTGAGTTTCCAAGTTCTAGTCCATACAGTAAACCCGATTGTCCAACTTTGGAAGAGCATGCTCAGACTCGCAGTCAACATTCCCAACAAAGTTTCTCCGGTTTATCGATTTACTTTTTGTACGAACTATGACTCCACTCACTTGTCACAGACTCAAGGTCGCACCTCATCTGTTACAGACAATAGGATTACTTATACTGGATACAGACAAGAAAGACATTTTGCTTTTAATTCTTTTTTTTAACGGAATAATTCTAAGCATCAATCTATTCTATATAATTAATTATTTACCATCATCATCGCCAACATCCGCTTCTTTATTCCATATGTCGACTATTATCCATAAAAATACTTCACTTGGAACATTGCAGTAGAATATGAAGGCGGATCCAGCATCACTGATCAGATCAGCCTCTCCGGGTAGCCAAACATTTTTAATAAGCTAACTTTGTCTTCAGATAACGAATTCAGTGCATAACGCATTCCACACAACAAAATTGAATGCAAATTTCGTAAATGAACGACTACCAAAAATGTGACAATTGCCTTTTGTATATTTTATAATGTATACTCATTTTCAAGAACCTCGTACTTAATAAAAATTTCTCTATTAGCTTCGGCCTCTCCTGATAAAATATCTTGAATTTTACACAATACAAAATCTTGTTCCTGAATAATGAAAAATACAGTCCGATTTTGAAAAGTCATTGCACGTAAATCAGCTTTCGCAATTGTTAAAAACCAAATTTACACAATTACAATCCATATCATTTAAATATTTCATGGGAAAATCCCATAGAGTAACTAAATTACCAATTTTTTTTTCTTATTTTATTAGGTATATGAATTTTATATATATATTTTTTACTTCACCTCTTTTTTATTAAGACAATAGCTTTCAGTGTGGCCTTTTTTACTGCAAAATGTACATACTTCTGAACATTCAAACTTTTTATGATTGCCACCACAACCAAAGCATTTAATTTGCCTGACCGATCCACTTATTGAAGGCAACACGTTTGATAATGCTTGATTTTGAGAAGGTAAACGATCAACAGCTTCAGAATTTGAGACGTTTTTGGGTAAGCATTTTTGCACGTTTTTCCATTGAGAAATAGGTACAGGAGCGTCGGTCGGAGTATATATACGTCCATGTAAAAATGATGCAAGTTGATCACACTTAAGAAGATTGCCTGCATCTACCGAAGCACAGAGATTGGCATCGTTAATATTACCGATAATAATAGCAATAATATCACGCTCCGAAAAATTCAAACCCAATCTGTCTATTTTAGATTTTTGCTGAAAATAAAATTCGTACAACGATTGAGAAGGACTAGGTCCGCAGTCTAGTAGTCCTTCAGCAAAGAATGCATATTACGTTGAATTTGGAACGTAAATGCTATCTTATCACGCCACTCTTTCCATTTCCAAACGGCCCAACCACTCTCATTCTTGACAAAAGAATCGTACCAAGTTTTAGATGTGCCTCTCAATTTATTAACAGCTTGGAAAATTATGACTGCATCTTTCCATTGAAAAGTTTTAGCATGCAAATCTACAATACTAAGACAATTGTCAACTTTATGGGTAAGAGGGTCAAACTCCGGCACCATTGAATTTAAAACCATATTGTTGCAATGCGATACCTGACTGTCAGCTGATGCCCTTGCCTTTTTACGACGCGGTGGCGTCTGCCTTCCACCTGAAGTACTAGAACTGTTAGTACTACTACTGCTACTGGATGAAGATAAACTCCTCTTATTCTTCTTGGGGCGAGCGTTTTTCCGTCCCCGATTACCGGCCATGACCGGGGCAGGAGTTCAACACTTCTGATGTAACTCTCTGGTTAGGTAGGAATGATCACTAAGCAACACACTTGTAACCTATACTGTTTAATTGTATAACTTGGTTATTATAACCGTAATTTGCAACACTACAATAATAATAATTCACAGTGATAGTTGAAGAGGTAATGCGAGCTGCCATCTTGCACCCGCTAGCCTGGTGTCAGCCGGAAACACGATATAGCGGGAGCGTCTAGACCAATACGAAGCAACACGAACGCTCATTGGTCGAATACGCCATCTGATTGGTCCATAGCGGTCACGTGATATTGCCCGCTTACTGAATGTTGCGCGCGGAATCTGAACCGGAAATAGTGGCGCCAACACCATGTCACTTTAATATTTAGTGGGCAGTTATAATAAAAAACCAAAGATTTTTTATTTATTTTACTTTGAAATCTTATTCCGCTAATTTTTTGAGCAGTATATAAGTAGATGCAGTAAAATGTGTTTGCTTTTTTTCTAACGACTTTCTAACAAAACAACTACTTAGCTGAATTTGTAAAACAATATTATTTAGGAAACAAGAGAACAAGTTAAGGAAAAAAGATTGCATTTTTTTTAGTTTTATAATTTATGTTCAGATAGTTTTTATTCCTATATTTTTTACATTTTTCAGTCCACCCACTTTGGAGATTAGCTAGGGAACATACATTTTTCGTAATTTTTCAAAACTTTCTGTAATTCTGGATAAATAGTTAAAGCGTAACTATAAATATTTATATAATCTGCTCTATAATACCTATAATTTGAAATCTATTTGATTCTAAGAACCATAATATTTTCTTATGCATATAGTGGCAATATTTTGAGAAATTGCTTTTTTGTAAACTAGATTATGTGAGCTAATTTATGCTACTTTGTGCCAAACAAGTCTTCACCGGTTCAAAAGTTATGAAGCTGTGACTTACATACGGATAAAGGAGTCTCACCATTATGGTTCCTTTTTACCTTTTAAGTACGGAACACTAAAAATACACCTATAACTGAAAACTCTGTCACAAGGCTCCTCCATCCATATCGGTGATAGTGATTGGCTGACGATTAGTCGATGGCGATAACAATGTTACATTATGAGTTAACATCGTCAACTACAGCCCGGTCGATAGTATACCTATATATACTCCTGCTGTTTGTGCGCAGTAGCAGAACGGTTTCCTCTCCAGCAACATGTTACCTTTATTGTTACTTGCAATAATATTCACCAGTGAAGACTGCCTCGGCTTAGCGTCACCACAACATGAAGTACGAATCAGAAACAGCCATACCTTACCGGAACAGAACAGGAGTCTGTTGAAAACTCTGCGTTATACACGCAAACATCTCGCCAATAACGGCGACGCGTGTATTACCGATTGTGTTGAAAACTATTGCTTAACGTCGAATGCAACAATCGAAATGTGTGACACCGCTTCGATAACCGAGATGAAATCTCCACAAACAATCTTTTATACTTCGGGTTGGTACAAAGACAAAAACACTTGCTACAGTAAATGCACCAAAGGTACCAAATCATATTGGTGGTGTTATGTAGATGAGGATCTCTACTGGGATTATTGTAACCCTTCAGGTCAGAGGGTGATGACAGTTCATCACTTTGGAACAACCATGGACAAATATGGATACAGCATGCCGTGCAAAACCAATTGTACGAACCACGATGATACAGATTACAGCTGGTGTACCCTCTTGAACGACAAATGGGATTACTGCGATCCCAATGATCCAATATATTACGAACAGTTGACTGAAACACCGAGTTATGCTAATACTTCTTGCATCGGAGTGTGCGGTAAACATTTCGGTACTCAATATTCGTGGTGTTACATTGACACCAGAAGTAACTGGGACTATTGTGCACAGTACGCTGATGACTTCAGTACATGTCAGGAATGTGTTGTGGATAAGAGCAAAGACACCAACAACAACGACAGCCCCAATAAACAGGAAACTAACAAATCGACAAACACCACCAATTGTAATACATTCAATGTCGACGGTAGACAATGTCACGGTGTCAGAGAATATATTGATGAGGTGGAGAAGTATTTCCCTGAAACCACGGTCTCAATAAACCGAACGGAAACGTCAATATTTTCATACACTTATATGGATCTACCTAATGGCATCAGGTTACCAATAGTTGTTCGAGCACTAATTACAGCAAGCCATATAAGAGCTACCAACAGTCGTAAAGACATATCGGACGATGCCAAAAATAACTGTAACCAAATGGGTATGAACAAGAACCGTCCAGATGAAAATAACGATGTATACGGCTATTTAGTATCGTACCAAAATGGCGGTTCATCGGAGTTCTTCAATATCATACCACAACCGCAAAGTCTGAACATTGGTAGAATTATCGATACACTAATCACTCCATCGGTTATGAGTGCTAACGAGCGAGAGATAACCAACTTCGCTCGTGATATGCATGGTACTGTGGAGTTGAGCATTGGAATATATTATAACAGTTGGAACGATAATACTACGCGTCCAGTAGCCATCGGCACGTACAAAAGATTTCATGGAACCAATTGGACAACCCACTGTGAAAATAAATATTCAAATGAACCTGAAGACGATGGCTGTTAAAAATAATTATTATCACAGTAGATTACAAGTCTGCGTAGTTCATTAACTACTTTCACTGCAGCGTCGATCAGGCTCTGGAACTCACTACCACACGTATCAATTCGGAATAGTTCTACTAAAAGCATTTCCAAAAAGAGAACGAAAGAGCATTTTCTGTAATTATTACCTTCCTTAAATGTATAAAAGTATATATTTATAATTATGTAGTATTATATTAATATTTAATATTTTTATTTATTGTATACATAATTATTGATATTATTTTATTTTGTTTGATATGTATTTCAATTAATTTATGCAAACCGAGTAGGATTATTATTACTATATATTTTTATTTTTATTCATGGTTTTATGCAGTTTTTTCTTTTGTTTGTGTGTACACTGTTGAACGACTCACTTTTGTTAATCCCTTCCAGAGACAAGCTCGCCTTTCGCATATTCTTTTAAACTACTGTAACTTGTTATTAATCTATAATTGTGTACAATAAAGTGCTTTGAATTGAATTGAATTAATCATCAGAGATGTATCTCTTCCACCGTATGTCACAAACTCTCATCATCACCACTATTTACAGCAAAATAAATGTCTTTCGACTACTACATCGCCGTGATAAAATAAAATTGACCAAACTCTAGGGAGCGTTCAAAGCAAACAAAGTGGCCGTTTCTCTGGAGTATGAACGACAAAGAGATGCAATTGTAATCGCGGAACGTTCACGCACACCATGGCTGACCATCACACTAATATTATAAATGCGAAAGTTTGTGTATGAGTGCGAGTGTGTGAGGGTGTGTGTGTGCGTGCGTATGTTTGTTACTCTTTCACGCTAAAACGGCTAAACGGATTTGGACGAAATTTTAATTAACACATAGGCTACTTTCTGTCCCGGAATGTCGTTAAAACTAATAACACGCGGGCGGAGCCGCGGGCAAAGGCTAGTAGTAAATAATTTATGAGTTATTGTTGTCCAAAGCAGAACAGATGCCTCCAAGAGTGGATCGGACGGTTCAAATAAACAAGAAGCTGAATGAATGAATGAATGAATGAATGAATTTATTTTATATAAGTACAATGGGAAATAATTTATAAGTGTCTTAATATATTACTTAACTTTATCTTATTTACATTTAACTTGAAATTTACGTACATATACAAATATTACAGATTTCCTTAAATTAACGCATTTATAACCTAAACTAGTGTTTTGCGTGGTGCGCGGGCTGCAAGCAGCCCGCGATATTTGTTGTGCTCTGTTTTTTTTTTGATTTGCGTTTTTTTTCTTTGAATTAGTGACGTATTGGACTTGTACTACAGTGAAGTATTGGCAATCTGTAGAAAATCCGTGATTGACAGAGGATGGGATGTGTGTCGAGTGTCAAAACCTGTCATCGGTTGGAAGATGTGTCAAAAAGAGTCATTGGGCATTTAGTTGCGCGACCTCGTCCCTCGGAAAACGGTAGGCACGTGTTGTTTGACTTGATGACTCGGCCGCGCACCTGTGGTGCGCACCCTCGTCATAGTTCTGGAATGTCTGCCCTCCGGAAGCGTGCGCTCAGCCTGCGGCTTCGCGCCCGCTTCCTCCGGGCTCGGCCTGCGGCCGAGTATGTATGTCAACTTATTGTAACAACACAAAGAGCAACCTTGAAAACGTGTGGAAACTGAGTTTCAGGGCGATCGGTTGAATAAACGCGATTGACATTGTTTTGACAGTTGTCAAATGTCAAAATTTGTCATCGGTCGGGAAGAACGCGTGATACTAATCATTCGAGTGCAAACCCGGAAGCGCTACCACCATAGGTTCCGAAGTTAGAGAGAAAAAAAAAATTAAAAAGAAAAATATATCAAAAATGTCAAATTTTTTTTGCTAAATTGTGGCCGTTTTGATGCCATTCACTATGGTGAAAACCGCGTAGCTGTAGTTCCAACCGTTCTCGAGATAATCCAATTGCGCGGATGTGGCCGACTCGGCCAATTGTGGCCGAAATTTTTTTTTTCGGTATTCGGGTAGATCTCGGCGAGCCCTTTCAAACGGACCCCCTGAACAGGGGTCTATCTTCATTGGTTTGGGAGATATGGGCCGAAAAAGAATGGACCCCTTGAAAAGAAAGAGATTTTTTTTTGGACCCCAGGGTTCCGAGTTTGAGGGTTCCAAGCCCAACCGTCATGGAGATATGGCCAAAACAAAAATTTTTTCGCGCCTCGTATAAAATTTTTTTTAAATGAAAGAAATCTTTTTTCGGACCCCCGGTGTCTAAGTTTGGGGGTTCCGAGACGAACCGTCGCGGAGATATGGCTAAAAGAAAAAAAAAATTTAAACATTTTAAAATATTTTTTTTTTTGGACCCCGGGGTGCGTTCTGTAAATTTTGGGGTCTGAAAATGTCATACTTGACCGAATATTCAGTATGAATTTTTTCCCATACAAATACGGCAACTTTCATGGATAGTACTAAAAATGCAGGGGGGGTTACGAAAATTTCGACCGAATATACAGTATGAATTTTGTCCCATAGGAATACGTCAACTTTCATGGATAGTACTAAAAATGCGGGGGGGGTTACGAAAATTTCGACCGAATATACAGTATGAATTTTGTCCCATACAAATACGTCAACTCATATTGATACTACTAAAAATGCGGGGGGGGTTCGATAAAAATGACCGAATATCCAGTATGAATTTTTCAAAACGACCGAATATTCAGTATGAATTTTGTCCCATACAAATACGTCGACTCCCATACATAGTACCAAACATTTGGGGGGGGGGTTGTAAAAAAACGTCCGAGTAGCCAGTACGAATTCCTTCCAGCAATAGGCAAGCGCCAGCCCGCCAACCCCCCCGGTAGTAATTTTGTACTCGCTGGCTGCGCCAGCTCGAAATCAAAAAATCCCATACAAGAATCCTATACAAAACAGGGTTTGGGAAAAAGACTGAACCCCCCCCCTAAAATTAAAAAAAGTAAAAATTTTCGATTTTATCCCCAGTCAGAATAACATGTTCTACCACCCCCCCCCTACATCATATTAACGTAAAACCCCCCCCTCCAACTAAACAACCATGTCAATCAGTGAGTCAGTGACCGTATTGCAGCTATATATAATGTTAATTAATTAATAATTAATTAATTAATAATTAATTAATAATATACAAAAAGTTTCAAACACTAATGTACAGTAATTGTTCTCTTATATCGAGGGCCGAAAACTACCCACCGTGCTAGTATACCGGGTGTAAATAGAGAGCGACCATTAAATAAAACCACATATTCTACCACAGACTAAGCCTAATTGTCGATGTATTCTACCGACCCTACTGAACCACTTTTCCCAAGAGCCATACCCGCGGACACCCTTAGTTTAGGAAATAAATTAGTTCCAAACAAAAATGCGTGAACCCTAACGCACTGACATACGGGCGAGTTTAGAGAGAGCGTCATCCGTGAAACAGCTGTTCCGGTGCAGCGTTCTAAAATAGACCGTGAAACCTCCAGCTGTTTCACGGACGACGCTCTCTCTACCTAGAACCTCTTCCCTAGAACCCAGGACGATGCTGTGCCGGTGAACCCAGCTGAATTGCCCATTTGGTGCGACAATCTGGAGGTGTCGGGACCGGAGTTGACCTGTGCCGTCAGACGCCTAGCAGTGCGCAACACTGCTCCTGGCCCGGACGGTATCTCAGGATCACATACGCAAGAGGGACTGTCCTTGATCTTAAATCGGTGCAGGTACGATGCGAGCCCCCCATGCCCCGTGAGGGCCTGTACATGGGAGGGGCCAAATTTAGTCTTCCTTAAGATTTTGTGCGCAGTGGCAACATCCGGAAGGAAGACCCTCGTGACCGCTCCCGTACTGGAGGACTCGTACCGCTCCTGCCACCTCTGGACAGTCTCCTAGTGCAGAATCCTTTTGATGTAGGATAGAGGGACGGCATCATAGTCCGCTGCAGACTTCTTGTGGAGAGCAGCACTTTTTGCTAGTTCATCGGCTCGCTCGTTTCCGGGCGTTCCTGCGTGGGCCCTCAACCAGAAGAACCTCACCTCACGGCCCTCCTCTCGGATTTCCCGTACGCTTTTTTCGATGCTGTGCGCCAAAGGGTGGAGTGAGGCTCGGCTTTCGAGCAGGTCCAACGAAGATCTGGAGTCGCTTAAGATATTAACTATCGGCTCCTTGCTTCGCTGGGCCTGCTCAACGGCCCTCAGCATGGCGTACATCTCTGATTAGAAGACCGTGCAGTAAGGCTCCAGACGGAACTTCAAGCACTTGGTCTCCCCGCTGTCCGACCACCATGTGAGCGCCGCGCCCACCCTCCCCTGTATCTTACTGCCGTCAGAATAGATACAGGGGCCGGTGATCTGGTGAGCGCTCACAGTGTCGGGTTCTAGGTCTTCCAAGCACTCGAAGCCCAGGGTCTGCTTTCCTGCCGGATGTGGAAATCTCGCGAAGGGCACACGCAGTTCGACCGGTCGGTCTGCTGGAATCTGCTCAATTCTTACTCCTCGCTTTGCCCTGTACAGACCCGCAGCCTCGCGGACTCTACGATCAAGGGGGAGCACATCAGCCAGAACCAGTGCAGATGACAGAGACACCGTGCGGTACGCTTTGCACAATTTTTGTGCGAACCCACGCTGCCGAGAATCTAGCTGGTTTTTGATCATCAGCTTCTCCGCAGCGGGGGCCCACACACTTGCCGCGTACAGCACGATGGGCTCTACCACCGAGACGTATATTGTTCTGATGACCTCCTGGTTCAATCCCCAGCTCACCCTTGCAGCGCACGCCAGCTGCTTGTCATTAGTCTGGGTCGTGCGATTGTACGGTGCGCATACCCCTCCGCATCCTTGCAAAGTAAACAAATCAAAACCGGTGTTAAAATGCATCAATGTATTTATAATTGACAAAAAATGCTTTATTAAGTGTTCTGAAACCATTTGAAGAAAAAATAAACCTAATACTTAGCAAAATAAACGTGATAGAAAGTGATATTTGTGCGTTAAAATCCGTTACTACTATTCAAAGTGATAAGGGGTCATCAACACTGGCCACTAATAGCAAAGCTATAACATCGAAAACGAGTGGCGCATTAACACCATCTAGTCGTCCTGCTCCAACATCTACTGAACCACCTAAAAAACGGCAAGCGGCCGTGCGTGCGAAAGAGAACATAGCGACAAAAACAAAGCGCCAACCGATGACAACTGTCTCAAGCCAGAGACCTAACCAGCCAACTAATCAAGACCCATCGACTCCGATGATACAAAATGACTCATCACAAAAACTGACCAAGAATTCTTCAAACAAACTGACATCAAATACATTAACAACAACCCAAAATGCTTCCCCAACAACATCATCCCAAAATGACACTCCTAAGGGGCAAAACATCAACATAGACAACAGACCGTCAGGTTGGACTACTGTAAACAAGAGACGACCTAAGCCTAATTCAACTGTAATAAAAGGAACGGCCACAAACACAAACATTGCAGGTATCGAAATGCCAAAATATCTACACGGATGCTTCTTCCAAAATGAAACCACAACTGACGACCTGATGAGTCACCTAAATAGGATCCGTGAGGGCTACAAGTACACTGTCGAGAAAGTAAAATCGAAGCACGACACATATAAGTCTTTCAAAATAGCTATATTTAATGAGTTCCTCGATACTACCGTATGGCCCACAAACATCAGCATTTCGGAATGGCAGCCCTTTCTCCGACCCAGGGCCTCTAAACCACCTAACGAACCGTGCAAGGGTGATAAAACCCTCTAAGTTTCCTGAGACTCCACTAAGTTTTACTGTCCTGCATCAAGACATAAACAGACTTGAAAATAAAACATTCAAACTTGAATGCGAACTGCAAATCTCGAATGATATCGACGTGCTCTGTGTGACTGAACTATTTCTTCAGTCTGACGAGCTACCGAACGTGCGCATAGCGGACTACAAGCTGGCTGCCAGCTACTGCAGGTCGACCCGTGGAGGAGGAGGTGCCTGCATCTACGTCAAGGAGTCCCTGATCACGATCGAGCGCAAAGAAATTTCGGAACTTTCAGTGGAAATGCACTTCGAAGCGTGTGCAATTGAGTATGTATTTACAGGCCCCCTATAGGAGTAGAAAGAGGTGATATTCTTCTCTAAACTCAACCAGCTACTGAGTCTCCACGTTTCAAATAACTACAAAGTAATTCTACTAGGTGATATCAACATAGACCTACTTACCAAAACTGCTGACTCCAAAAAGTTGGTAGAAAAACTTAAACAGTCTGGGCTTAAGTCATTAGTGAACTTCCCAGCTAGAGTAACAAACAAGACGAAAACATGCCTCGATCACATATATACCAACATACCTAAACCTGAAATATGCAAGGTCGCACCATTGCAATGGTATGTGTCTGACCATTCCGCTGTAATTTTAGTAATAAACATAACCAAACAGAACTTAAAAAATAATATAATTTCTAAACGATTATTTTCTGACACTAATATATACAATTTTACACTAAGCTTAGATCTGTATGACTGGAAAGATTTACTGAACAAATCACAGTGCCCAAATGCGAACCTTCAATCTGTATTGAATTTATTAAATTATTTTTATGACATCCATTTTCCAATTAAAAAGTGTCCATTAAAGAAAAATATTAGCACTTGGGTCAGCGAGGATGTGCGAAGGAAGCGTCTCCAAATTCGTGAAACAAAGCACATACTGTGCAAGGATTCTAATAATCCCATACTGATCAACAAATTGCTTGAGCTCGAAAAAGCGTACACTATCAATCTGATAAATGCTAGGCGTGATTATATAAATAACCAAGTATCTAAAACACATTCGGAAAATATGTGTCGTAGTAATGGCGTGTAATAGGGTTGGAGACCGGCCGTGCTGACTGCAAGGGTGGCAGCGCTCTGGACGTGCTCATCAGCAAGGTCACTGGAGACAGTGACAGCGAGCGTGCGCGCTCAGCAGCCACCGCTCTTAATCGCTTCTACATAGAAGCTAATAACAACACAAGCGCGCAACCTAACCGAAACTCTGCGTTAAGCTACCTCAACACATACCTACGACCGTTGTCTGACACAACTTTTGTTCTTGAACAAATCTCATTAACTGAACTAATCAAAACTATCAAAAGCATAAAACGTAAGCAATCAAAGGACATTAACGATATGTCCACAAATGTCTACGATTACCTGCCCCCCGTTGTAATTTCCCTGTTATGCATGATATTCAATAAATGTCTCGTTGCGGGTATCTATCCTACCGCTCTCAAAAATGTCAAAGTTCAACCTATATACAAGGGAAAGGGCGAGATGCACTTACTTAAATACTTTAGACCGATCTCTCAAATACCAATTGTATCCAAAGTATTTGAACGGCTGATTAGCGATAGACTAATGAACCACTTTCATAAAAATAATCTCCTCAACAACAGCAATACGCATATCAACGCAACAGGTCCACAGTTGACGCAGCACGCGATGTGTTATCTCGAGTGATGAGTCATCTCGAGGGTGGGCGGCAGGTAGCAGCTATTTTCTGTGACTTGTCGCGCGCCTTTGAAATGGTGAATCATTCATTATTACTAGATAAATTAAAAACGTATGGTGTTAACGGCAATTTTTACGAACTAATTGCAGATTTTTTAAGAAATCGTAAACAGTGCACGTGCGTTCGTAATGAAAAGTCAAACCTTGAGTTTATTGGCGACAGCGCTGTACCACAGGGTTCTGAAATGGGTAATAACTTGTTTCTCGTTCTAAAGAACGACCTGACTACCTCTTCAAACCATGCAGAGTACGTCTTGTTTGCTGATGATGGCTGCGTCATCGTAGTTGCTGACAACTATGAGGTACTACGGTCAAAATTATCTCAAACAATGAGCGAAGTTGCAGAGTGGTTCACTGCTAATAGTATGCTGCTACACGTAGAAAAAACAAACATCGTTCACTTTCAATTAAGAAGAATGAAAGGCCATGAACTGAACGTAATGTGTAAAGGGTTACCTGTACCGCAAGTTGACCATGTAAAGTATTTAGGAGTTGATGCTCGTGATTGTTGGCACTTGGTGGAACTTTTGAAACATTTTTTGTTTGATAAACACTTGTACTTGTCCACTTATTTATATTAATTTCCCTTACCGGTTTCGCTGTTAAAGCATTATCAAAGGTTTGTTTGTTCACGTAAACAACCAAACAAACCTTGTTCACGTAAACAACCAAACAAACCTTTGATAATGCTTTAACAGCGAAACCGGTAGGGGAAATTAATATAAATAAGTGGACAAGTACAAGTGTTTATCAAACAAAAAATAAAGTATTTAGGATTTACGATAGATTGTGGTCTCACCTGGGCAGCTCACATTGACGTCACATGCGGACGCTTGTCTTCAGCATGCTTCGCCTTATCAAGACTGGCACCTAGCTTAAGTACAGATAACCTTAAAAAGGCGTATTATGGATACTTCCATTCTATACTTATCTATGGGATAGATATGTGGGGAGATGCAGCTAGCCATGATAAGGCTGAGTCTTCCTGACTCGCTCAGTGACACGGAGGACTCGTCCTCCGAGTCGATGTGTCGTGGCGAGTGTTCAGCATCAAAGAGGCCGCTGCTTTCCGAGGCCGTCGTGACAGGGGATTTTTGAACGAGGGAGCTTAGAGAGGGCGTGGATTTTACTTTTTTCCTCAGTCTGTTAGTAATTTTTGATAGGACCTCTTTCCTGAGGGAGCGATCCGGTCGCACTGATGCAGGGGGATGAGCTGTGGGCGCTCTTTCCAAGGATGGTGCTGCCTCTGAGGTGCCATTTTTTGGGGCTGAGTTGGTAGATGACATTGTTTGTTTTGATGAA
Organism: Ypsolopha scabrella; assembly: GCA_910592155.1. Classification (NCBI taxonomy): domain Eukaryota; kingdom Metazoa; phylum Arthropoda; class Insecta; order Lepidoptera; family Ypsolophidae; genus Ypsolopha; species Ypsolopha scabrella. Next base: position 19,800,510 of record OU342986.1, read on the forward strand.
ATTATTATAGTGGTGACAGGATATCTTTTAAGGCTAAGGTTAAAAATATACAATACGGTTAAACTAATAGGTAATTAAAAACTAAATAAATAACTAAGGTCTTCTTGTGATGTTGGGACTCCGGCTGCTGGTGTAGGTGCTGCTTCGGGGTAGATGTTGTTAGAGTATGCTCTGTTGTGTGTGGCGGCAGTGCCAACTGAACTGGAGTGCGGTTTCTGCTGGTGAGGTATACTCTAGGGTGAGGGAGAGAGGAGAGAAGAGGTTAGGTGAAAATGCGGGGAGAAGAGGGAGGGGAGGTGGCGGTTTCGTTTAGGGACAAAAATATTTGCGGGGGGGGAGGGGTAAAGAGTCACGTTTTGGATCCTGTGGGTCAGACGGCTCGAGATATCGAAATTCTGGATGAACCAGAATGTTCCTTTCGAATTCCCGGTGGTCTGAGCTTAGAAACAGGGTTCCTGGATCCACAGGGACTGAGTGAAGGAGAGGGGGGGGTGAGGAAAAATCACGTTTGAGGTCCTGTAGGTCACACGGGTTGGGATATCAAAATTCTGGCAAGGCCAGAATGTTCCTTTTGATCCCCTGAAGAGTTTGAGACCAAACTCGATGTTCCTGGGCCAACAGGTACCAAAATAGGAAGAGGGGGGTGAGGTAAAATTTTGAGGGGAAGTGGGGGAGGGGTAGAGGGTTTCGTGGGGAGACAAAAATATTTTTGGGGGGGAGGGAGATGTAAAGAGTCACGTTTTGGATCCTGTGGGTCAGAGGGCTCGAGATATCGAAATTCTGGATGGACCAGAATGTTCCTTTCGAACTCCCGGTGGTCTGAGCTTAGGAACAAGGTTCCTGGATCCACAGGGTCTGAGTGAGGGAGAGGGAGGGTGGGGAAAAATCACGTTTGAGGTCCTGTAGGCCACACGGGTTGGGATATCAAAATTCTGGCAGAGCCAGAATGTTCCTTTTGATCCCCTGGAGAGTTTAAGACCAAACTCGGTGTTCCTGGGCCTACAGATACTAAACTAACGAGAGGGGGTGTGAGGAAAAATTTAAGGGGGGTTGGGAGGGGGGTGTTTCGTGGGGAAGATATTGGGTAGGGGGTGGAAAAATGGGGGAGGGGGTGGTGAGGTAATAACTCAGGGGTCGCACACTATAAGAAAGTGTTATCTTGACCCCAAGGGTTGAAGTTTTCAAGGAGGGGGTGAGGGGTGGGGAAAAATTCCCGAGGGTTGATTTTTGTGTGACAAGGGGAAGGTATATTTTTTCCAAGTGGAATGAGTCCAAACTCGGGGAGGATAGGACAAGGGGTTTGAGAGATCCCTGGGTGTACCTTTGGTCTTCAAGCGTCTTCAGGGTGCTGCTCTTCTTCAGCTCGGCGCAGTCCTCGTGTCAGCAGAGGTGTCTTCAGCTAAGGCTGCCTGCTAGAGACGTCACTACCTTTGGCACGTGTAACCTAGATATCTAGGTCAGAGGCTTTTAGAGGTTAGGTTAGGTTAGGTTAGGTTCCCGTGGGAGTTGCTGGTCTTCTATCGGGCGCGTCCCCAGGTGGCGGATAGGGGAAAGCCTCCCAGATATGGGGGGCACCGGTTTATCCGGCGCGGACCAAAACCAGCAGGGTGGGGAGTCGCTCTCCACGCTCCTCTGTTCAGCAGAGGAAGTGGGAGATGTGACTGAGTGCGGCGGGCTTGCCCAGTATCACAACTGGCAGGCGCGGGCTTCGGCCACCGTCGGACAATCCGTAAGCCCACACAGGTGGGAATGGAGGCCTTCAAGCCGCGAGGAAGAAAACCTCTATAAAAATTACCCTAATCCCAAGGTGTCCCGTGCCGATGGGATGAATGGCTGGAAGGATTTCAGTCCCAAGCGGTAAGGGGGACCGACCCCCTTTCAGAAAAGGCTATAGAATTTTCGATAAAATCACTCATGAAGGCGAATTCTCAAAACAAACTACCCCAGGAGGGTACCGGCCTAGCCGGAGAATCCCTCCCCGAGCATAGCTCGGGCAGCCCCTCGTACTCTGGGGGGGGCAAGAACCGCCAAACTGAAGATAGGGACAGTGACAGTGGAGATAGCGTGAGGTCATTGGTATCTTTGTATATGTCGACGGAGTCGGACCTTTCACGAAAAAGGAAAGGGGAAAAGCCTCCAGGAGGAAAGCGTGGGAAGAAAAAGCAAAAGCTGCCATGCGAGGAGGATGGGTTTGTCGTCCCTTTAGTCACGAAGGTGGAAACCCGCGCCATGCGAACCCTCCCAAGACCGGAGGACCTGGCAAGCTCTATGGAGGAACTGCAGACTACAGAGCTGGCCTTTCGAGTTGCCGAACAGCTTGAGGAAGTCGAAAAGGTAGCAAGTACTTCCGGTAACCTGAAAGGCAATTACGTACGCAGCCTACGAATCGCCACTCGCACCTTGCGGGCCGCAACGTCAGAACTGGAAAGGAGGACGTTAGGTTCGGCCAATGTGGAGAGGTTGGAGCGGGAGAACGCAGAGTTGCGTTCTCAACTCAGTAACCTCACCATACGGGTGGACGAGCTGTCCAAAGAACGTGGCCGCGTACAGACAGAAAGCAGGGAGGCAAATCCTTTAAGTAGCCCTCCCGTTGCAAGTGGAGGACGAGAGGAAGGAGGGCTTACACTTGAGCAGATTGGCTCACTTATTGAGGCCAAATTGAGCCAGTTTAGGTCGGAGCTATTTCCTGACCGGGTCCTCAGGCCCCCGTTGAGAGGGGCGGCATCGGGTGTGATGGTAGCTGCTGTTGAAACAAGCACTCCTAATAAGACAAAAAAGAAGGCTAGTCGGCCGTCCAAGCCCGGAGTATCGGTGGCTCCCCTCAGCCAGCCTGCACCGCAGTCAGAGCAAACTCCACGAGTTGAGAGCGAATCCTGGGTGGCCGTGACTCGTAGAAAAGCAAAGCCTGCGGCTGCAACAAAGCAGGAAATACCGGGGAAGAAAACAAAAATGCCGGCCAAGAAAGTGGTGAGGCCGCCTCGGGCCCCAACATCTGCCGCCATCACCGTGACGGTACCGGAGGCCGGAGGGGTCGTCCACCACTTATGCCGAAGTGATGGCCGCGGCAAAGAACCGAATCAAGTTGGCCGAACTCGGTATTGAGACGGTCAAGCAAAAGCGGGCCATCACAGGAGGCTTGGTTCTGGAGATTTCTGGCCCGGAATGCTCTTCTAAGGCTGACAGCCTGGCCTGTCGAATGCAAGGAGTACTGGCCGAGATGGACGTGCGTGTTTCCCGACCGGTAAAGATGGGTGAAGTGCGTGTGAGGGGGCTAGACGATGCCATCACTTCGCAGGAGGTTGCGGCTGCTGTGGCTGAGGCCGTAAACTGTCTCGAGGCGGACGTAAAGGTGGGGGAAATTCGTCGCACGGCCTCTACCCTCGGATCGGTGTGGGTGAGATGTCCAGCCACAGCGGTTCAAAAGATGGCAGTGGCTAAGCATCTCCGCGTTGGATGGAGCGCAGTACCTGTGGAGGTACTGGAAGCTAGGCCCCTACAATGCTTCCGCTGCCTCGAATTGGGACACGTCCGACTCAAGTGTCCCAACAAAGAGGACAGAAGTGGCCGGTGCTATGCATGCGGCGAATCAGGTCACAGGGCGAGGCATTGCACTTCAAAAGTGCCCCCTGTGTTCGGATCTCGGTCGCCCAGCCAATCACAGGCTGGGAGCAAAATTGTGTGCCCCGAGAAACAGGAGGAGTAAGCAGGCTCCTCCTGCTCCTGGCCCAACAGCGCCCGTAGTAGCAGCGGCTCCTAGCACCCAGCCGCCACCAACGGAGGAAATGAACACGGTACAGGCCTTGCAGTAAATGTCCTTCAGTGCAATCTGAATCACTGTCGTGGTGCGCAGGACCTGCTGTTGCAAACCATTGTGGAGTATTCGATTGCACTGGCAGTAATTTCAGAACCATACAGGGTTCCGAAAGACCCCCGTTGGATTTGCGATGGAGCCGCCTCGGTCGCTGTGTACTGGAGAGGCAGGGAAGGAGACCCTCCCTGCAGAATTCTGGACAAGGGACAGGGTTTCGTCGCGGTCGAGTGGGGCCAGATGGTGGTGGTTGCGATTTATGTCTCCCCTAATATTTCCCTCGCCGACTACGAGGGATTTCTGGATGGGCTGACGGTCTGCATTCGCGGATAACTCAATCGTCCAGTGCTTGTCTTGGGGGACTTCAACGCTCACTCCAGAGCGTGGGGGAACCCCTGGGATGACGCTAAGGGAGACACGTTGCTAAAATGGGCTGCGGGGCTCGACATTCACCTACTTAACCAGGGGACGGTGTCCACCTGCGTGCGTTGGCAAGGGGAGTCGATTGTCGACTTGTCGTGGGCAACTTCTACTGCTGGACGCATGGTGTCGAGATGGAGAGTGGCGGAGGAGATGGTCACACTCTCTGACCATCGCCACATAGTCTTCAAGGTTGCACTCCGATTTCCTGGTCCTGTTTCCAGGAGCCGCAGCCCTCCAAGGAGGTGGTCCCTGAGAAAATTGGACCGAGATAGGCTCAAAGCTGCCGCTGCTGTGGCAGCCTGGCCGGAATTTCCTGGCAATGGAATCGACCTAAACTCGGAGGATGAGGCGGCATGGTTCCGGGATGCCATGACAATGGTTTGCGATGCTGCCATGCCCCAAGCCACGCCAGTTCAGAAGAGGTCAATGTACTGGTGGTCGGTAGAAATTGCAGAATTGCGTGAGGTATGCCTGCGACGCCGACGCCAGTGCCTCAGAATCAGGAGAAGGAGACTTGCCACGGCAGACGAGAAGGCTGCGGCCTACGACGAATATCGGAGTGCCAAGAAGCATCTCCAGATCGCCATCACCGAGGCGAAGGCCCGGTCTTGGGACGAGCTGCTGCAGGACCTGGACAGGGATCCATGGGGCCGACCATATAAGATGGTAATGGGGAAGCTACGACCCTGGGTTCCACCTTTAACGGAAACACTGGATCCGAATCTGGTGAACACAGTGGTCTTTTCCCTAGAACCCAGGACGATTCTATGCCGGTGACCCCAGTGGAATTGCCCATTTGGCGCGACAATCTGGAGGTATCGGGACCGGAGTTGACCTGCGCCGTCAGACGCCTAGCAGTGCGCAACACCGCCCCTGGCCCGGACGGCATCCCGGGTCGGGCATGGGTGCTCGCCATGGCGGAGACAGGCTTAGGCGGCTATTTACCAACTGTCTCCGTTCTGGCCAGTTTCCGTCCATCTGGAAGGAAGCCAGGCTAGTGCTGCTAGCCAAAGAGGGCAGGGCTCCGGACTCTCCATCCGGGTACCGACCCGTATGCCTTTTGGATGAAGTGGGCAAACTATTCGAAAGAATAGTTGCCTACCGCCTAAATTCGCACCTGGCGAGAGAGGGCCCCGACCTGTCTGACAGTCAGTTCGGCTTTCGGCAGGGCCGATCGACGATGGACGCGATTCGGCGTGTCCGAAAATTGTCGGACCGGGTGGTGTCTCAGGGCGGGGTGGTGTTGGCGGTCAGCTTGGACATTGTGAACGCCTTCAACTCCTTGCCCTGGAGTGCCATTAGGAGGGCGCTGATTCGCCACAATGTCCCTCCATATCTGCAGCAAGTCGTCGGGGCCTACTTGAGCGATAGGCAAATTAGGTACACGGGTCGGTACGGGTCAGCACACAGCAGGGAGGTAAACTGCGGTGTTCCCCAGGGGTCGGTGCTGGGCCCCCTGCTGTGGAACATCGCATACGATGCGGTGCTGTGCGTTGTTCTCCCCGAGGGTGTCTCAGTCGTCTGCTACGTGGACGACACCCTCGTTCTTACCGAGGGGGACACCTTCGAGAATACCATCCGAAGCGCCGAACATGGGGTGGCCTGTATCGTGGACAAAATCCACGAACTTGGGCTACGAGTGGCACCCCAGAAGACCGAGGCTATATGGTTCCACAAGCTTCCCCGAAGCAAGGAACCTCCAAGCCTTTCGGTTCGTGTCAGCACGACCCAGGTCCAGATTGGAAGGAACATGAAGTACCTCGGCCTCATCCTCGACAGCCGTTGGGGGTTTGAGGAGCACTTCAACCGCCAGGTCCTCCGGATTCAGAAGGTAGCCGGTGCACTTCACCGACTGCTGCCTAATCTCCGGGGGCCTAGGGAAGAAGTCCGTCGTCTGTACGCGATGGTGGTGCGATCCATTGCCCTCTACAGAGCTCCTGTATGGTCTGCAAGACTGAGGATCCGGCGCTGCAGAACTATGTTCTATAGCGTGTAGCGCAAGATGGCAATGCGGATCGCCCGTGGATATCGCACGATATCGTTTCAGGCGGCGACGCTCCTTCCACGTTTTCCACCGCTGGACATCTTGGCAGACATGGATGAGAGGGTGTTTGCCTTGACTCGTGGCACCAGCCATAGTGGAGGAAACGCGCCCCCGGAGGCGCCAGAGAGGGTGAGGCAGCGGGAACACCGTGCCGCGCTGGAGAGTTGGCATGAAAGGCTACAGGAGCCGCAAAGTGCCCGCCAGCGCGTGGTGGGGGCTATACTGCCTAACTTCTGGACCTGGGTACAGCGAAGCTTCGGACGGGTCACGTACCGGATGACACAGGTTTTCACCGGGCATGGCTGCTTCGGAGAGTACCTGTGTCGAATCGGACGTGAAGAGACGGCCCAGTGTCACCATTGCGATGGTGACCTGGACTCGGCGCAGCACACGCTCGTGGAGTGCCCTGCCTGGGACTCCGAGCGGCAGAACCTGGTAAGTCTGGTTGGGCAGGACCTCTCCCCTCCGGTATTAGTTCGTTCTATGCTGCGAGGGGAGAGCTATTGGGAAGCCGTTACCAGGTTCTGCGAAAGCGTAATGGTGCGGAAGGAGGAGGCTGAGCGGGAGAGGGAGAGGGCTGATCCCGCTCGAAGGCGCAGGCGTCGAGGCGGAAGGGGTAACCGCCTCGACAGGGCCCAGTAGTCCGGGCATAGAATAAGACTACGGTATCCCCTGCCTGTCGTAAAAGGCGACTAAAAGGGGATCCCGGGCTGTGGATGCGCGGGGCATGGGCCCTGCGTAACCATTCAACAGCCCCGGGAGGAGGGCAGCACGCTGTGGTCTCGTTCTGCCTTGCCACCGTGGGGGTGCAAGAGGGAAGCAATGCTATGCAGGCGCGGCGTTGCGTCAGGGGGGCACCGGTGCGTTCCATTGGAGATCCCGGAGTCCCCTGATTGGCGTGGAGGATGGCCACCATGGGGTTTTAGCCGGTAAGAGTCCGGCATAACCGTTCGCGCTTCCCCGAGCCGGAAGGTATCCACGGTGGATTTCCCCATGTCAAAAAAAAAAAAAAAAGGTTAGGCTAGGCTAGGCTAGGTTAGGTTAGGCTAGGTTAGGTTAGGTTAGGCTAGGCTAGGCTAGGTTAGGTTAGGCTAGGTTAGGTTAGGTTAGGTTAGGTTAGGCTAGGTTAGGTTAGGTTAGGTTAGGCTAGGCTAGGCTAGGCTAGGCTAGGTTAGGCTAGGCTAGGCTAGGCTAGGTTAGGCTAGGCTAGGCTAGGCTAGGTTAGGCTAGGCTAGGCTAGGCTAGGCTAGGCTAGGCTAGGTTAGGCTAGGCTAGGCTAGGCTAGGTTAGGTTAGGTTAGGTTAGGTTTTTTTTTTTTTTTTTTTAAATGAAAGATGTTCTACGGACAAATATAAATCGTCCGTACTTTTTTTAAGTTAGTTTAATTTATTGAAGTTTCATTAGTACCATTTTTCTTTATCGCTCCTTAAAAACAAATTTAAATTCATCTTTAGTAGGAAGACTCTTATAGTATACATATACTTAATAATTATATATATCTAGTTATACATGGCTTATGGCTATACATGCTGTATTTTTTTTTTTTGTTTTTTTTTTGTTGTTTTGCTTTTTTTTTAATTTATTTGCTTTTTTATTTATCCATTATAAAGCTGTGTTTTTTTTTTTTATTTTTTTTTATTATTATTTTCTCTTTTTTTTTTTTTCTTTTTTTTTATATAATATTCTTATTTACTACATGCAATGTATAAAAAACAAATATATACTACAAATTTTTCACACAATTAAGATTTAGTTATTCATTAATATACATTTAATCTGAGAGACATTTGAAATACAAAAAAAAAATATATTAATTTTATTAATGGACGCTAAGCCATCCATGACTCAGACGAGTGAAGTACCGCCTGTGCCACCCCTCAGCATTGCGTCCACAACTGACATGTCCCGGTTTCTCCACGCCATCTTGATGTTATATTCCTTTATGTTACCGGTCTCGGCTGCCAGGGCATTCATTATTAGGCGTACTATCGCGTCATTCTCGCGGCGAGCTGTGTAGTATACACAGCTGCCGGTATGCCTGGACACCGCCACGACCGCGTGATGGACACTGCTGTGCAGCTGTTGGTTGACTTTAGCAGTTCTGATTATCACCACTCTCTCCCACGTAAGTCCCTGAGCTTCATGCATTGTGTGGAGACGCGATCCTTGTTGCTTCCCGTAACCCATGCTTTTGAGGAGTTCCTTTTCAGCCTGGGTGTGAACAAGGTAGAGCGTGTTGCGCTCGCTTTTAGGGAGTCGCGTCTCTTCGTATGTTTCCAGTGTCAGGGACCGTGTTTGAGCCTTGGACGAGTATATGCCACTGTAGATCTCCCTTAGGGCATATGCAACGTCCATGGGGTTTCGATGTGTGCACAGCAGTTGTTTTGTTATTCCACCAAACGAGCTGGGACTTTGGTACCTCATCGGGAAAAGGTTTTCTCGGTCGATGAAAGGGACCTGGTTCTGATCGCCAAGGAGGAGAATCTTGCTGACTCCGCTTATTCTGGATGCTAAGACAATGGCTCCAAAATGGCTCATGAGTGCTTCGTCGATTATCAACCGACCGTAGCTCTCGCCCTCGCCTACGCCGTTTACCTGCAGTGAGGCCATTGTGCGCACTTTGAATTTTGCGTTTCTGCCGAGCTTGTTCTCCAGCTTGCTGCGGAGGTCTCTAGCTCCCTCTAGCGTGGGTGTCGTCACCAAATCCCCTTCAGCATTGAAGTTGTTTATTACCCAGGTTGTTTTTCCGCAGCCTGGGACCCCGTTTACCCATTCCATGTCTAGTGTCGACATTTGTGCAACGGCTTCGGTGGATTCGGAATCCCATCGCAATGTATTTGCCATTTTTAGGATTCTTTCCTCCAACATTATCCGCGTGCACTTGGCGACGACGACTATGGAATCATTCGGTGGGGTCATGAAAACTGGTTTCCCAGTCCGGGTTGACTCGTTTTCGTCTAGTTCCACAAAACCACTGGTACCGTTGAATGCGGCCATGTACTCTCCCGCCATGGTTCCCCCCAGAACTTGGGAGGTGGCGTTATTGTACACCGCCGCGCCGCACTCCTCCAGTTTGGAGTTTAGCGATTGCTCGTTTCCTCGACGATAGGCTCGGAGGATTGTTCGGCACGTTTCTTGCCTAGAAACTATTGTACCTTTGAGCATTGCTATGTACTCAAGGAGTGCGTTGGACAAGTGGTCCGATGGAAAGACGGGTGTTACAAGTTCCGGAAGGTCGACCAGTCCCCGATCGGCTTTCGTAGGGGTAGTGCGGGAATTTCTTCCGTCAGTTTCCGATGAGGTTGCGATTGTTGGGGGTTCTTTTGTTTGGGCGTGTTTCTGCCTTTTGGATACTATGTGTGTGAAGCAACCGACTGCTGCTCTGGTCATGGACGACAGTGCTCCCTCAGACTCCATTCGGCGAGGGGATGGCTGTCTCTCACCTGCTATCTTTTCTTGCAGCCTTTGCGAACCGCTAAGCTCTGGACTTACTATTGGGTGGCCCCAGCTGTCAATGGGAGTGGAAGCTTGGTCAAGACTGTACGGTCTCAAATGACTGAGGTTTTGGCCCCTGTCCTCATAGACCACCATCTCGTGTTTACTGGAGGCTCTTATGATCCCCGAGTAATCTTCCACTTCGGCTTTGATGTATGCCACTACCATAGCGTCCACACTGATTTTCTTAGGTGGTCCGTCAATGGCTGCCAGGCTGGAAAGCATTGAGCACGCCTGGGCAAATTCGGATGCGTCGTCGCCGGCCACGAATAGTGCAATTATTTTGTTCTTAGTTCGCACTATTCGGCAGCGTTGACCTGCTGCTGTGGCTTCTGCGAGTGCTTCGAATACTTTCCGCCTCATGGTTGCTCTGAAATTGCTCCCCTTTAAAAGGAGAGCAAGGCCGGGTGAGATGGTGACAGTACTCTTTCCCTTCGCACTGCAAAAGCAGATACCGAGTCTCTCAGTGCTGTCGTCCATGAAAGTCGCTACTCCTTTGAGTCTTATGCCCGGGGTACCCGCCTCACTGAAGTTTAGAAGCTGGTACTCCGCTGGCATCAGGCTACTTGTTGTCGGTTGCTGTCCTTGTGTTAGTGTTAGTGTAGTAGGGGTGAGTGTGAGTGTGGGGGTTGGGTCTGTCGACGAGTTCCTCTTGGCCGCAATTCGCATGGTGGTTTCTACAAAATCAAGGAAGAGCGTTATGTTGTCCTTGTCTGCGATGATGTTCCGCAGTTCAGCCTTTTCCAGCTTTGTGTTGAGCCGGTACTCTAGTTCCATTCGGGCAACCGCAAAACGAGGGCAGTCCAGTAAAAGATGCCATATCGACTCACTAGTGTCGGGGTCGCATTCACAACCGGGACTGCTTTTCAGCTGGAACCGGTGTAAGTACTCCGCCATGCCTCCGTGTCCTGTCAAGGCTTGCACTTGTCGGTGCGTCAGTCTGGTTCTTCGGACGATGCGGAACGCGTCGTTCACGTCCGGGAAGAAAACTTTCGTGACGGAACCAGTGCCGGAGGAGCTGTACCTATCTTGCCATTTGCGTACAGTTTCCTCTCTGATTTTTCTCTTGACGTGTGACACGGGAACTTCACCGTAGTCTGGGGCATCCCTTGACTGCAAGGCCGCTTGTTTGGCCAGTTCGTCTGCTCTTTCGTTTTCGGCTGTCCCCACATGCGCCCTGAGCCAGAAGAGCCGCACCTGCCTGCCTTGTGCTCTGATTTCCGCTACGCACTCTTTGATGTTCTTCGTTAGGGGATGTGTTGACTTGGGATTTCCCAGCAGTTCAAGTGACGATCTTGAGTCGCTCAAGATGTTAATTGGGTCACTCGTGCTGCTTTTGGCCAAGTCAATCGCCCTGTGAAGTGCGTATAGCTCTGACTGGAAAACAGTACACGCGGGGTCGAGGCTGAAGGTGTGAAAACTGGTTTCCTTTCCATCCTCCCACCATGTGAGGGCTGCTCCAACTTTACCCTCAATCTTGCTGCCGTCAGTGAATACTTGTGGCCCGGCAATATTGTGGGAGGTTAGAGATTCGGTATCCATGTTTTCAAGGAGCTCGTACTCAGTTGTTATGAGTTCAGAAGGATGTGGCTGCTCTAGGTAGCCTATCCTTTGCTCCATTTTCCTTCCTGGTGGTAGGTAGTCTGCACTGATACCTCGCTTGGCCATGTACAGACTTGCGGCTTCCTGTATTCTGAAGTCCAGGGGCAGAAGGCCCGAAAGAACTAGTGCCGATGTAAGCGAGACCGTTCTGTACGCTTTGCAGATTTTTTGGGCAAATCCTCGTTGCAGTACATCTAGACGATCTCTGATCATCTGGAGTTCCGTGGATTGGTACCATGCACTTGCTGCATACAATACGATCGGCTCGACAACCGCTACGTATATCGTTCTGACGATTTCACCGTTTAGGCCCCATGTCACTTTCGCTGCGCGCGCTAGATGCTTGTATATGTTCGCAGCTTTTTTGCATGTTGCGGTCACGTGCGCTTTGAAGGTGAGTTTGCGGTCGATAATTAGACCAAGGAGTTTTATCTCGTTTACGAGTTCGAGTCTACTCTCTGACATATAGAGGTGTGGTTCTTTGTACTTCAGTTTTTTAGTCATCAACATCGCCTTGGTCTTATGTGCGGCGAAGTTGAGCTTATTCTGAGTACCCCACTCCACTATTGTCTCCAGTGTCGAGTTGACTCTTCCCTCCATGGTTTCGACCGAGTGGCTGGTGAAAGTCAGAACTACGTCATCCGCGAAAGCCTGCGCATGTACTCCTTCCTTTGCTAGCTTTTGCAACAGCGGATCTAGGATAATGTTCCAAAAAGTTGGTCCTCCGATGGATCCTTGGACGCAACCTTTGGTGGTTTCCCTCTCGCTTGTTGCTCTCGCATAGTTGACCACGATTTTACGGTCTTGTAGGTAGGAGCACACCATTGCGTATATGTTCCGCGGACACTTCCTTGTGGCTAACTGATGTTTTAAAGCCGGCCACCAAGCATTATCAAAGGCCCCCTCTATGTCCAGTGAGATCATAAGAACTATCTTCTTGTTTTCAAGTTCTGATCTCACGTACTTAAGAAGGTCATAGAGGGCGTCCTCGGTTCCACGCTGTGGCGTAAACCCGTACTGGTTTTGGCTAAGCGTGGGCTGCATATGCCATTGCAGCCTGCTAACCAAAAGTTTTTCGACGATTTTTCCGAAAACTGACAGAAGTCCGATGGGTCTGTATGACTTGGGGTGTGTGTAGTCATCTTTCCCATGTTTCCCGAGGATAATTACGTGCGCCACTTTCCATTGGGCAGGGAAATGTGCTAGCTCTAAGCATTTATTTGCTATAGCCATGAACATTTTTCTCCCTGTATTAATGGCCATCGCACATATGTCTGCCGTCAGCCCGTCCGGTCCCGGTGCCTTCTTTGGATTTGTGTCGTAGAGCACTGAATCCAATTCGGCTTCCGTGAATGGTGGGTCATCTTTGGACAGACCTTCAGTGTCCTCGGGTTTGGAGCTCGTCAACTCTCGGAGATGTTTGTGGAAGGGTTCATCCAGTAGTACAGAGTCATCAGGGTAGAACGTGCTGGCCAGGAGATCGGCCGATTGCTCAGGACTTAATGTTTCGCCCTTCTCGTTTCTGAGAAGCGGATCTTCGCGCCTCTTTGATGTCCGCCTTATTACTCTGTAAATCCCATCCCACATGCTCTCCCTTTCCTGCGTCGAGCAAAACTCTTTCCAGCTTTGGGTTTGGGCTTCGCTAGCCTTTTTTTCGTACTCACGTTTGGCGTTGAGGTACTCGTTTACCACGTGTTCTCTTCTGGAGGGTGCAGCATTGCGAATCCTTCGCTTTCTTCTGGTAACTTCTTTTTTTAGGTCAGCAAGGTCTTGGGACCACCAGGGGGGTGCTACCTTTCCCTTGTAGGCGCCTAATTTTGGGATAGCTTTGTCGCATGCCTCTTGAATGGCATTTGTGTATGCGAAAAGTGCCGTATCCAGTTCCTCGGTGCTCGAGATGGAGTTTACGGTTTGTAGGGAGATGTTTCTTTGGGCTAGGCCAGATTTCAGTTGGAGTTGGAACTCTTGCCAGTTCGCCTTTTTGATGTTATACTTGCGGGTGGTAGTAGGTTCTAGAGCCTCTAGCTCACTGTCCAGTTGCAAGGCAAAGGTGATGGCATTGTGGTCAGATGTTGTCATGCCACGGTCCACTTTCCAACTTTCAATCCTGCCCAGCAGGGATTGACTGCACGCTGTTACGTCTACTATGCTGCTGCACAGTTTCCCTCCCCTGTACGTCTCAAACGTTGGAGTATCTCCTTTGTTGAGGACGTGAAACTCCATCTCGTCGAGGAAAGCGCTATAGGCCTCTCCCCTGGGGTCGTCATGCTTGCTGCCCCACCAGAGGCTCCACGCGTTTACGTCCCCTCCTATTATGATGTTGTTGGTGTTCAGTTTGCGGCACTTTTCTTGAACACTCTTTAGGTTTATCTTTATGTCTTCGTTCCCCTCAAAGTACACCGAAAGTATTGCCAGTTTAAGGCTGCCAGCCACCAGAGTCACTGCCACCTCAGTCTCAGTCACCAACTGCGGGTCGTGAATTACCCGCAGTTGGTCCCCGAAGATTATTACAGCAGCTTTCACTGGTTTTGTGCGGTTCAGGGTGCACTGGATGATTTGTGCGCCAGGGTAAGTGCTCATATTGCCGTTCCGTCCCACGTAGTGTTCCTGTACTAAAGCAATAGAGGCTCCGCGTCCCTTAGCAGCCTGGATCAGTTCCTGCGTCGCCAGTTTGTTGCGCTGCAGGTTTGCCTGAATTACTAGCAACTTACCATTGGGAGCACTCCGAGAGGAAGAGGTGGGGGTCATATCGTCGCCCTTAGCAGTAGCTGACACGCGAGCGCGCTATGGCGTCCATCTTTTGTCTTTCTGGACACTCTTGGTCGTACGCTGCGTGTGCTTTTGATGACTGGGTGTGGGCCCGTTCACAGTTCTTGCAGTGTGGAGGTCTGTTCTCCAGCCTGCTGTGACATTTCTCCCAAGAGTGAGTACCCCCGCAGTAACCGCATAGGTCCTCTTTTTCTCGGCAGAGACCTTTGGTGTGTCCGTATCCCAAGCATCTAGAGCACTGAATTAGGGGCGATTGATCCTCGACTGGACTCCGCGAAAGGCCGATGTAGACTTTTTTGGCCTCTATCAGCCGCCCGTAGAGTGGTGGTGACACCTCGAAGACTATATGGGCCTGAAGTGTGTTTCTAGCCTTTTTCCTATATTTCACTCTGATGAAATCATCCTTTTTATCCAAGGCTGTGAACAGCTGCTTGTTTTGGGCCCGGAAGTGTTCAGTGATCTCATCGTCTTTTTGGTAGGCGAGGACGTTCCTTACTATAACAAGGGGATTTGTTACACGAGGCTCTTCCACCCTGAGGGTGTTGTTACCTCGCACCTGTGTTCTGACTAGGGCTAGGTCTTCTTTTGTTCCGCAAGTCAGAACAACTTTTTGGTTCCTGGCCTTCCTTACCCTGTCCACTCTGGCGCCAGTTTTTGCCATGTCTAGCGCACTGATTATGGATTTCACAACATTATCTCCTGTTTTGGTGGCGTCAGTTGAGGAGACAATGATGGTGTGGTTTGGTCTGGGTGAGGAAGGTGTGGCCGGTTTTCTCTCTGGCTTGCGCTTGTGTTGCACAACTGTCCAACCATTTGCTTGTGCTATCTCTGCTTCAAGACTATGTGGTTTTGGCGGTGGTGTGCGTTGGCCTTGTTCGCGCATCGTTTTTAGCTCGGACGAGACGGCCTCCAACCTTTCTGTGAGCGGCTGTAAGTGCTCTACCAGTTCCAAACTTTGGGTGGGGGGAACTCCGTTTGTGGAGAGAGCATCTTGAAGCGTATTTTTTATGTACGCATCCAGTTCGTGCAATGTACCTTTTAGCTCCCTCACTTCTAGCTCTAGGCGATCAGTTTGAGACTGTGTTTCGGGAGTGGGTGTGTGTGTGTGTGTGTGTGCAGATTCGGTTTGAAGTAGCTCCTGCATGTCCGTTGTTTTGCCGGACAGCCTTTCGGTCTCTCTTCGTATGGAGTCCAGCTGCCTCGAGAGCTGCTCAATACCGGAGGCCATTTGTTTAAAATCTCCTTTTAGCGAGCTTTCTGAGGTACTGGACTCCCCAGTTGTGATTTTGGATATTTGTGCGGATAGGTCTTGCACCGCTTTTTCTATTGTTTTTAGGAGTTTGGTTAAATTTTGCATTTGCTGGTGGGGCTCTCGCGTCTCAAAACTGAGCCAGTCCCTGACGGCCCGCGTCTCCTGCAGATTCTGACCTATGTCTTCCAAGGCCTTTTGCACTTTGACGTCCAGTTGGGCTGTTAAGGTTTTGATCTGCTCTGTGTGTCTGCGTTCCACTCTCAGCAGTTCATTGGCGTGCTGAGTCTTTACCATCTCCAGACTAAGCTTGTGCCTAGATCTGGAGTCGGACACTTGTAGCACCGTTTCGTACATCGTCTGCAGGCAGTCAATGGCGGTGAGCTTGATCTCAGTTTTGAGGTTGCGGGCCTCTTCTAAGGCTTCTTTGCCTCTTTGGAGCATGTCGTTCGCGAGTTTGTTTGCCATGTCCATTTGGACCCCCGATCGTACGTCCTTGCTCGTGGTTTTGATAAGGCTGAGTCTTCCTGACTTGCTCAATGACACGGAGGACTCGTCCTCCGAGTCGATGTGTCGTGGCGAGTGTTCAGCATCAAAAGAGCCGCTATGTTCCGAGGCCGTCGAGACTGGGGAATTCTGAACGAGGGTGGTTGGAGAGGGCGTTGGTTTTACTTTTTTTGTCAGCCTGTCTGTAATTTTTGATAATACCTCTTTTCTCAGGGAGCGATCAGGTCGCGCTGATACCGAGGGGTGAGCTGTGGGCGCTCTTTCCGAGGAGGATGGTACTGTCTTTGAGTTGACATTCTTTGGGGCCGAATTGGCAGATGACATTGTTTAGATTATAAGGGTGACAAGTTAAGCTTTTATGACTAAGGTTAGTTTACAAATAGTGTGAAATAATGTTAAAAAATAAAAAAATTATGCTAACAAGTAGATATAAAATATATAAATAACTAAGGTCTTCTTATGATGTTAAAACTCCCGGCTGCTGGTGTAGGTGCTGCTACGGGGTAGATGTTGTTAGATGAGTATGCTCTGTTGTGTGCGGTGGCAGCGCTCACTGGAGTGGGGTTTCTGCTGGTGAGGTACACTCTAGGGAAGGGGTTTGTTGAGGGAGAGATTGGAAAACGTTTGGGCCTCCTGAAGCTAGACGGGTAGAGTTTCTGAGAATCTGGCAGGGTCAGAATCTTACTTTCGTCTTCCCTAAGAGCTTGTAGAATATAAAATATTTCTGAACGATGGCAACTCTGTCATCGCTCTCTCGCTCTCTCTCTTGCATCTCCGCCATCTTACAATTACGTTGTGCGTTCTACAAAATAAATCAATAAAATATCTATCATGTGCTTTTATTGTACATGAAGTGGTGCCGAAACCCGGGATCTAATAGTACATAAGGACATTTTGATTTCAATCCAATATGGCAGAACAAGAAACAGCGAAGCAGATCAAGCGTCTCAAGGCCCAGATATCCCAATTTAAGGGCCAAATAACTCGGGCCTACACCTTCATAGCAGAACAAAGAGGACAGGTGCTACTAGACGTTGAAGCCATAAAACTACGTGTGGAATCCTTGCAGAAATCATTGCATGTCCACAGGGAGGTACAGTTAGATCTACAGTTGCTGCAAAATTGTGCAAATGATTCTGATTTTGAAGAAGATGAGATTGAGGACAAATGTTTGAAGGCGATCTCGGAGCTAAGAAAAGTCATGACTCCTCCTTCAACACCATCCTCTCATGTTCCTGGGAAAACATCACCACCAGCTGACAGATCAAAGAGCAACCTTCCTCACCTGGAAATACCAACCTTTGACGGAAAGGATATTATTCAATATAAGACATTCAACGACATGTTTACTGCAGTCATTGACAGAGACTCAAACATTACGCCGATTGAGAAGCTGTTTTATCTGCGCAAATACTTGAAGGGAGAAGCTCTGGCAGCAATAGAAGAACTGCCATTAGTTAGTGAGTCTTATCCACTAGCTTTAAGTAATCTTAAGAAAAGGTATGACAACAAATGTATTCTGATCACACACCATGTACATTTTTTATTGGATCTTCCGCCAATCTCAAAGGGGACCTCTGGGAATTTAAGACAGTTGGTTTCTCAAGCTCGCCAACAACTAGGAGCGCTAGAAGGCTTAGGGCAACTAGTAACACACTGGGACATGGTAATTGTGCCCATTTTGATTAAGAAATTAGATGCTTACTCCTGTCGGGCCTATTATGCTGATAGAGATCAAACAACGCTACCCACACTCAAAGACTTTTTTGAGTTTTTGGAACGAAGGGCTGTGAGCTTCGAGGAGAGTGGACATGCTGAAGGTAAGAGCTATCAAATCTTTAAAAATAGAGTTAGCAACTTAGCGAGTACTAGTGTTTCTAAAGAACCTCAAGCCGTGTGTAAATTTTGTCAGACACCAGGTCATAAGTTATTTCAGTGCAAAAAATTTAAAATGCTGAGCTTTAATGACAAATCAAGTTTTGTGGGCCAAGAAAGTTTGTGTAGGATTTGTTTGAACTCACATGAAAATAAATGTCGTTTCCATTTTAAGTGTTCTTTCTGCAAAAGCAAGGAACATCATTCTTTGTTACATACAGAGCAAAATAATGTCACTACTTTGCAAAACAACGTCACTACCAAAAATATGGTCTTATTGCCTACAATAAAATTGAAAATTCAGGCTAAGGATGGCTCATATGTGGTTGCAAAAGGAATTGTTGACAGCGGTAGCCAAACTTCTTTTGCTACTAGTGACTTGGTTAAAAAGTTAGGTCTTGCAACGTTTAGGCATAGTCTTAAAATATCTGCTTTGGGTTCAAGTGAAAAATCCATAAGCCAAGCTATCAATTTAAATTTGCATTCTTTGCATAACGATTATAAGTGCAACACAATGTTTTCTGTAGTAGACAAAATAACTTCATTTCTGCCACAGACAAAATTCAATTTAAATAATGTTGCCATACCAGACACTATACAATTAGCCGATGACGAATTTAATATTCCTAGTGAGATTTCCTTCTTACTTTCTGCAGACATTTTCTTTAAGATTTTGCTGCCAAATAAAATAGAATTGAAGGAAGGCAATTTAGTCTTGCTTGCGACAAAATTCGGTTATGTAGTGGCTGGCAATTTGCATTGGGACTGTGTTTCCTTGTGTAATCAAAATAAAATTAATGATAGTGTTGTTTTGCATGCTACGATTATAGATAATGTAGACCACCTCCTGCAAAAGTTTTGGGAAGAACAACACACTCCCGAAATAAATAAGGAGGTCATATTAAAAGCTGATATCTGCGAAACCGAGTTTTCCACCTCGGTACAGTTAATTAATAATCGGTTTCAGGTGAAGTTGCCGCTCAAAATGCCAATCGATGATTTAAAATTGGGGGACTCATTTTCTTTAGCATTGCAGAGACTGAACAGTTTATCTAAACGATTCACAAAGGATAATGATTTAAAAATTGCTTATTCCAAATTTATTAAGGAATATTTGGACTTAGGTCATGCCAAGATTATTGATTTATCTGCAATCAAAAAACCGATAGAAGAAAATTACTTCATGCCGCATCATCCAGTAATTAGAGAAGAAAGCAAGACTACTAAGCTTCGTGTCGTTTTTGATGCTAGTGCCCAAGCTGACTTAAAGACAAACAGCCTCAATACTGTGCTTCATAATGGCCCTGTAGTACAAAAGAGTCTTTTTGACATCTTGGTTTTATTTCGAAAGTATGAATTTATTGCCTTAGCTGATGTGCGTCAAATGTACAGGCAAATTCTTATAGATCCAACTCAAACTCACTTGCAAAATATACTATGGAGAGAAAATATTGATGATCCTTTAACATGCTTACAGCTGCAGACTGTGACCTATGGGGTAAGAAGTTCCAGCTTCCTTGCGACTCGATGTCTGGTGGAGCTCGCATCAAGGTATGGTAAACAGTACCCACTGGCTGCGAAGGTGCTTATGAACAACACATATGTGGACGACTGCATTTTTGGTGCTGACAATCCTGATATGCTGAAGCAGGTATGTGACCAATTGATTAAACTATTGAGCTTAGGAAGTTTTGACCTCCACAAATGGAGTTCTAACAATCAAAATGTTTTATCTGACATTCCCAACGAAAAGCATTGTTTTGGTAAAGACCATGATTTTTGTCAAGAAGGGTTAGAATTAAAAGCATTAGGTTTATCATTAGATATTGCTAATGATAATTTAAAAATTAATAAACCAAAAGGGGACATTCCTAAGGAATGGACGAAGCGAACTGTCTTGAGTTGTATTGGGACTTTTTTGACCCGTTGGGATTGGCTGGTCCTATAGTTACTAAGGCCAAAGAATTCATGCAAAAGGTGTGGTTGAAAAAACTAGAATGGGACAGCCCACTTACTGATAAATTGTTACTTTCTTGGAATGAATTTTTCTGTGACTTAATGAACATGGAGTCCATATTGATAAAACGTAATTTAAGAATATGTAACGCCGATTATGTAGATATGATTGGTTACTGTGATGCCTCGAATATAGGGTATGGCTGCTGTATTTACCTTAGAGTTGTTCACAAAAATGAAATACAGGTATCATTAATTTGTAGCAAATCAAGAATAGCTCCGATCAATTCAAAGTTAACTATACCACGATTAGAACTTAATGGGGCAGTTTTGTTGGCCAAGTTGTATAGCAAAGTAAGTTCTGTATTTCATGACTTGAAATTGAGGCATAGATATTTGTTTACTGATTCACAAATTGTGCTTTGTTGGCTCAAATCTGTAAAGACTCCTACTTATGTTCTAAACCGAGTAAATATAATTAATACATTAACCAATGATTGTAGTTGGCATCATGTAAGCGGGATAAATAACCCAGCAGATTGTCTGTCACGGGGTTTAAAACCCACTCAACTAGCATCTCACCCCACTTGGTGGCGAGGTTCACCAGAATTGTATAATTTAAATTACATTCCAAATAATGACAATATTAATGATATCAGTCTAGTAGAGTCAGAATGTAAGGAGTACATTTCAAGTATAAACTGTAACATTAATGAGGAGTTGTTTCCTTTTTCAAAGTTTTCATCAATTTTGAAATTACAACGCGTTTTTGCGTATATGTTAAGATTTATAAAAAATTGTAGAAGCCCTAAAGACGAACGAAACTTTAAAAACTTATCTGTGGCTGAGATGAAGGACTCAATGTCATGCATAATTAAAAATGTTCAAGCATTACATTTCGCTAACGAAATAAATTGTATAAATAAAAATAAGAATATAAATGGTAATCTTAAGAAAATTAATCCTTTCATTGATCAATTGGGTGTTATGCGTGTGGGAGGAAGACTCGAGAATGCAAATATACCATACAATCAAAAGTGCCCAATAGTTTTGCCAAAAAAAATGTCATACAACTGCTCTTATTATTCGAAATGAGCACATTTCTTTATTGCATGCTGGATTAAAATTAACGTTGTCAAGTTTAATTCAAAAATATTACATTGTCTCTGCTGTTAAAGAAATAAAAAAGGTATTACATAGATGTACTAAATGTCATAGATTTAGAGCTGAACAGGGGCATCAATTAATGGCGTCTCTTCCTCACACGCGTGTAACACAAGATAAGGTGTTTAATAAAGTCGCAGTTGACTACTGTGGCCCGTTCCAAATAAAACAGTCGACATTGAGAAGATCATACATAAGTAAAGGCTATGTGGCAGTTTTTGTATGTTTTGTCACCAAGTGCATACACCTCGAGCTAGTATCTGATTTGACAACTGACTGTTTTCTAGCAGCATTGAAGAGGTTTTGTTCTAGGCGTGGAATTCCAGGCATGATAAGTTGTGATAATGCCTCTACCTTTAAAGGTGCCAACAATCAGTTGCGAGAATTGTTTTTGTTAAATTGCTCAAAGCAACATAAAGATGTTATAACAAATTATTGTACTTTAAAGGGTATAGATTTTAAGTTTATTCCGATGTACTCCCCGACCTTTGGAGGTCTTCACGAATCAGCTGTTAAGTCGTTTAAGTATCATTTCAAAAGAGTAGTGGGGAAAACATTGTTAACATATGAACAATTTTGTACTGTGATGATTCAAATTGAGGGAATCCTTAATTCGAGGCCATTAACTCCTCTATCACAGGACATAAACGATTTTTCTTTTTTGTCTCCAGCTCATTTTTTGATTGGAGCACCATTAAATGCAATCCCCGAGCCAGACTTGACTTCAAAGAATGTAAATGTATTGAAATTTTGGAAAAAGTGTACCAAAATACAGCAAGATTTCTGGAAGGTATGGCACAAAAGTTACTTGTCACAGTTGTTAGAACGCTCTAAATGGCAACAGTCTGTGCCTAACATTCAAATTGGTACATTAGTATTATTAGTAAGTGAAAATAACTTGTTGTCGCCATTACAATGGCCTTTAGCTAGAGTTACAAATGTGTTTCATGGTTCAGACGGTAAAGTCAGAGTTGTTGAAGTCAAGACTGGGTCAGGATCTCACAGAAGGGCTATTAATAAGGTGGCCATTTTGCCCATTTATGATTAATTTGTAATTTTTGTTGTAAGGCTTGTGTCAGTGTAGAACTTTGAACACTTGATAAGTAATGTAAAGTGCAATATTTATATGATAATAGCATGTAAGTTAGTAGAATTTGTATAATCACTGTATACTGTTCCGTCAGTTATAAAATGTTTGTATTTAGTTGTGCTTTTAGAACTGGTGCAGCATTTAAAGTAACTTTGAAATATATTTGTTCAGTTTTATGCAATGCTGCCCCCCCCCCCCCCAATTTATGTAGAATATAAAATATTTCTGAACGATGGCAACTCTGTCATCGCTCTCTCGCTCTCTCTCTTGCATCTCCGCCATCTTACAATTACGTTGTGCGTTCTACAAAATAAATCAATAAAATATCTATCATGTGCTTTTATTGTACAGAGCTTAAGCCCAAGAACGGTCTTCTTGAGTCAAAAGTGACTGAATTAAGGAGAGGGGGGGTGAAGTAAAACTGCGTGGGGAAGAGGGGGGGGGGGACCAGGATGTTTCTTTCGATGTCTCAACTTAAGAACAGGGTTCCTAAATCCACAGAGACGGAGTGAAGGAGAGGGGGGTGAAGGTAATCACGTTTCGGGTCCTGTAGGCCGAACGGGTTGGGGTATCAAAATTCTGGCAGGGCCAGAATGTTCCTTTTGATTCCCCGGAGAGTTTGAGTCCAAACTCGGCGTTCCTGGACCAACGGTTACCAAAATGGGAAGAGGGGGGGTGAGGTAAAAAATTCAAGGTGAAGGGGGAGGGGAGGTGGAGGGTTTTGGAGGAAACAAAAAGTTTTTTTTTTTTTTTTGGGAGGCAGGAGGGTGTTAAGTGACACGTTTTGGATCCTGTGGGTCAGATGGCCTGGGATATCAAGATTCTGGATGGACCAGAATGTGCCTTTCAATCTCCCAGTGCTCTGAGCTTAAAAACAGGGTACCTAAGTGCACAGGGACGGTGTGAAGGAGAGGGGGGGTGAAGAAAATCACGTTTTGGGTTCTGTAGGTCGAACGGGTTGGGATATCAAAATTCTGACAGGGCCAGAATGTTCCTTTTGATTTCCCGGAGAGTTTGAGTCCAAACTCGGTGTTCCTAGGCCTACAGAAACCAAAATGAAGAAAGGGGGGGTGAGGCAAAAATTTTAGGGGAGTTGGGGGGGGGGTTTCGTGGGGAAGATATTAGGTAGGGGGTTGAAAAATAGGGGAAGGGGTAATTAGGTACTAACTTAGGGGTCGCACACTATAAGAAAGTGTTATCTTAGCCCCAAGGGTTGGAATTTTTAGGGAGGGGGTGAGGGATGGGGCAAATTTCCCGAGGGTTGATTTTCGTGTGACGGGGGGAAGGTCTACTCTTTCCAAGTGAAATGAGTCCAAACACGGGAAGAATAGGACAAGGGGTTTAGGAGATCCCTAGGTGTACCTTTGGTCTTCAATCGTCTTCAGGGTGCTGCACTTCTTCAGCTCGGCGCAGTCCTCGGGTCAGCAGAGATGTCTTCAGCTAAGGCTGCCTGCTAGTGTCGTCACTACCTTTGGCACGTGTAACCTAGATATCTAGGTCAGAGGCTTTTGTATGGGGAGTTCAGATGATAATAACTCCCGTTCCCGAAGACGTATCTGGATGGTTCTTGATGTTATAGATAGAGCCTGGCGTCAGCTACAATATGATGTTATACCTTGGGCTGAGGGTATCCTTGACGCTGTGCTATTCGATCCCGAAGTTGAGTGTCTCCAGAGCAGGAACCCGTTGACCGATTTTGTTGCCAACACAAATCCTGGTGAGTCAAACACTGTTTAACCACAACACAACACTTTCACTTTAAAATTATTGTTAAAACTATTTTTTCCGAATTTTTGTTGCGGAGCGACGTGGTTTCAGTTTGGAGTTTCGAGCAGTACTGGGATAGGTTATAATTTATTGAAGTTTCATTAGTACCATTTTTCTTTATCGCTCCTTAAAAACAAATTTAAATTCATCTTAAGTAGGAAGACTCTTATAGTATACATATACTTAATAATTATATATATCTAGTTATACATGGCTTATGGCTATACATGCTTTTTTTTTTTTTGTTTTTTTTTTGTTGTTTTGCTTTTTTTTAATTTATTTGCTTTTTTATTCATCCATTATAAAGCTGTGGTTTTTTTTTTATTTTTTTTTTATTATTATTTTCTCTTTTTTTTTTCTTTTTTTTTATATAATATTCTTATTTACTACATGCAATGTATAAAAAACAAATATATACTACAAATTTTTCACACAATTATGATTTAATTATTCATTAATATACATTTAATCTGAGAGACATTTGAAATACAAAAAAAAATATTCATTTTATTAATGGACGCTAAGCCATCCATGACTCAGACGAGTGAAGTACCGCCTGTGCCACCCCTCAGCATTGCGTCCACAACTGACATGTCCCGGTTTCTCCACGCCATCTTGATGTTATATTCCTTTATGTTACCGGTCTCGGCTGCCAGGGCGTTCATTATTAGGCGTACTATCGCGTCATTCTCGCGGCGAGCTGTGTAGTATACACAGCTGCCGGTATGCCTGGACACCGCCACGACCGCGTGATGGACACTGCTGTGCAGCTGCTGGTTGACTTTAGCAGTTCTGATTATCACCACTCTCTCCCACGTAAGTCCCTGAGCTTCATGGATTGTGTGGAGACGCGATCCTTGTTGCTTCCCCTAACCCATGCTTTTGAGGAGTTCCTTTTCAGCCTGGGTGTGAACAAGGTAGAGCGTGTTGGGCTCGCTTTTAGGGAGTCGCGTCTCTTCGTATGTTTCCAGTGTCAGGGACCGTGTTTGAGCCTTGGACGAGTATATGCCACTGTAGATCTCCCTTAGGGCATATGCAAGGTTAGGTTAGGTTAGGTTAGGTTAGGTTTTTTTTTTTTTTTTTTTTTTAATGAAATCAACTTTCTGATTAACTTGTTCCCGCACGGCTATATATGCCGTGCTTTTTCAGACTAAATTCTATTTTTTAGGAGTGACCCGTTTATATTTGGGTGGTTGGGAGGGTCTTCCGTTGGTTAATTTAAATTATACTTAATCTACTGCATGCATATATCTCTCTTTTTTTTTTTAGAGACTATAAGTTGATTTTGTTTCCTCATTTTTTTTTTTTTTCATGTTTTTATTTTAATTTTTCTGTCTTCTTTTTGTTTTGTTTTTTTCTTTTTTTTTTTTTTTTCTTTTTCTTAATCTAGTATACACGTTTTTAACCTATTTACATTTCTGGGTATTCTATAGTTATTTAGTGAACGGAAGAACCTCCCCTTATACAATTTGTTTATATAAAGCTTAAATATCCATTACAAGTCTAACAACCTATTTTATGTAATTTCATTACTAATGTATTAAAACATTGAAATACTAAATTCACTCATTCAGTATAGATTCTTATATTATCCTATAGTTATATTAATTGAATGAAACCTAGTTATTTATTGAATCATTTAACATACATGGTAATTTTATGTAATTAAAATATCATCACAAATTCGTCAGGTAAAATTAAAATTAAAAGAGCCGAGATAATAAAAACATTAAAAGCTTGGTAACATTGGGACTAAAACACAATAACACAATAAGAGAAAGACATCCCAGTCGTTTCATCACTTGTTTCGCTTTGCCACGCGTCCTATCACCCTTTCCAGAAACATTAGGAGAGCCTCCCTCTGGGTACTGTCTTCCATTATTGTTGGCAGGTTGTCCTTACAATAAATCGAGTCCAATTGCATTTCGAGTTCTGCCCTCCACAAGCCGAATCTGGGGCAATCGAACATTATGTGCCATATTGTCTCCTCTATCTCAGGATCACATACGCAAGAGGGGCTGTCCTTGATCTTGAAACGGTGCAAGTACGATGCGAGCCCTCCATGCCCCGTGAGGGCCTGTACATGGGAGGGGCCAAGTTTGGCCTTCCTTAAGATTTTGTGCGCAGTGGCAACATCCGGAAGGAAGGCCCTCGTAACCGCTCCCGTACTGGAGGACCCGTACCGCTCCTGCCACCTCTGGACAGTCTCCTCACGCAGAGTCCTTTTGATGTAGGATAGGGGGACGGCATCATAGTCCGCTGCAGACTTCTTGTGGAGAGCAGCACTCTTTGCAAGTTCATCGGCTCGCTCATTTCCGGGCGTTCCTGCGTGGGCCCTCAGCCAGAAGAACCTCACCTCACGGCCCTCCTCTCGGATTTCCCGTACGCTTTTTTCGATGCTGTGCGCCAAAGGGTGGAG
The DNA here is from genome assembly GCA_910592155.1 of Ypsolopha scabrella. Classification (NCBI taxonomy): domain Eukaryota; kingdom Metazoa; phylum Arthropoda; class Insecta; order Lepidoptera; family Ypsolophidae; genus Ypsolopha; species Ypsolopha scabrella. The sequence goes on from OU342986.1 coordinate 19,826,678, forward strand.
TGAAGCTCGGCTCTTGAGCAGTTCCAACGAAGATCTGGAGTCGCTTAAGATATTAACTATCGGCTCCTTGCTTCGCCGGACCTGCTCAACGGCCCTCAGCATAGCGTACATCTCCGATTGGAAGACCGTGCAGTAAGGCTCCAGACGGAACTTCGAGCACTTGGTCTCCCCGCTGTCCGACCACCATGTGAGCGCCGCGCCCACCCTCCCCTGTATCTTACTGCCGTCAGTATAGATACAGGGGCCAGTGATCTGGTGAGCGCTCACAGTGTCGGGTTCTAGGTCCTCCAAGCACTCGAAGCCCAGTGTCTGCTTTCCCGCCGGATGCGGGAAACTCGCGAAGGGCACACGCAGTTCAACCGGTCGGTCTGTTGGGATCTGCTCAATTCTTACTCCTCGCTTTGCCCTGTACAGACTTGCAGCCTCGCGGACTCTGAGATCAAGGGGGAGCACATCAGCCAGAACCAGTGCAGACGACAGAGACACCGTGCGGTACGCTTTGCACAATTTTTGTGCGAACCCACGCTGCAGAGAATCCAGCTGGTTTTTGATCATCAGCCTCTCCGCAGCGGGGGCCCACACACCTGCCGCGTACAGCACGATGGGCTCTACCACCGAGACGTATATGGTTCTGATGACCTCCTTGTTCAATTCCCAGCTCACCCTTGCAGCGCACGCCAGCTGCTTGTAGATGTCAATGACTTTCCTACAGACAGCTGATACGTGCGCGTTGAAGGTGAGCTTGTCGTCAATAATGACACCCAGCAGGCGGATTTGTCGCACTAGCGGCAAAGTGACTCCGCCCATGCAGATAACTGGGGGCTCAAACTTAAGCCTCCGTGTCAGCACCATCGCAAAGGTCTTGTGAGGTGCGAACTTTAGCTTATTTCTGAGCCCCCAGTCCAGCACTGTTTGAAGGGCCGCGTTGGCTCTCGCCTGCAGGGGGGGTATTGTGGAACTGGAGAACACCAGAACCACGTCGTCCGCAAAGGCTTGACAGTGCACTCCCTCCTGCTCTAGATCTACGAGCAGGGTGTTGAGAATAAGGTTCCAAAAGGAGGGTCCAGCTATTGAGCCTTGGATGCACCCCTTATTGGTACCCTTTTCCCAACTCTTCCTTGCGTAACTGATCCTAACCGTCCGCTGCTCTAAGTAGGAGGCTACAAGTCCATAGATGTTAGCAGGACATCTGTGCGCGAGGAGTTGGGTCCTCAAAGCCGGCCACCAAGCATTGTCGAAGGCTCCCTCTATGTCCAGTGAGACCATGAGAACTATTTTCCTGCTCTCTATTTGAGAGCGGACGTGGCCCACAAGGTCATAGAGGGAGTCCTCGGTGCTTTTTTGTGGCATGAAACCGTATTGCCTAGCGCACAGCGAGGGTAATATATGCCATCCCAGCCGCGATACCATGAGTTTTTCCACAATTTTGCCCATAACAGGAAGGAGACCTATCGGTCTGTGCGCCTTCGGAGTGGTGTAGTCCTCCTTCCCGGACTTGCGGAGTATACATACGTGAGCGAGTTTCCACCTCACCGGAAAGTGCCCGATCTCCAAACACTTGTTGGCGATCTCCAGGAACACCCCCGGCTCAACTCGGATTGCTCGCTCACATATGTCCGCCGTCCACCCGTCAGGTCCCGGAGCTTTCTTTGGGTTTAAATTGACCAAGACTGAGCTCAGCTCCGCGGCTGTGAAGGGCGGATCAGATGGTTTTAATTGATCCGAGAGTTGATGGACTGGCACCTCCGAGCTCTCGCGAATTTGTCGTTGAGCAGGGGTTTCGTCGTCCACAGAGTCATCAGGAAAGAACGTTTGAGCCAACAGCTTGGCAGACCCCTCAGGACCAAGGGTGTTCCCCGATGAGTCCACCCGCAGCCGGTCCTCTTGCCGTTTTGCAGTCCTCCTGATGACTCTGTAGACTCCGTCCCACATGCTTTCCCTATCCTGTTTTGAGCAAAATTGTTTCCAGCTAGCTGTTTGCGCTTCTTGCGCCGCGTCTTTATATCGCTGTTTGGCTTCAAGGTATACGTCAACGACATGTTGCCTTCTAGCCGCCGTGGCGTTCCGTAATCGCCGCTTCTTGGTATTAGCGTCTCGTCTGAGATGCTCCAGAGCGGGGGACCACCACGGCAGTGGCTTCCTTCCTTTTGGGGCTCCCATCTTCGGTATTGTCTCTTCACATGCACGAGAGACAACCGAGAGATAGGAGTCAAGGAGGGACTCCAGTTCCTCAGGCGTGGTAACCAAACCCACCCTCGACGCACCCAGATTGCTCTCTTCCAGGCCTGTGCGGATGGAAAGACCGAAAGCCGACCAATCAGCCCTCGCTGTGTTGTACACACGTGTAGTCTGGATTGGCAAAGCTGTTAATTCCTTCTCCAGACACACCTGGTAGGTAATGGCGTTGTGGTCTGATGTGATCAGCTCCCGGTCCACCTTCCATCCACCCATGTTGCCCAAGAGCTGGAGGCTGCAGGCTGTCACGTCTACGTGACTTGTGCACATACGGCCTCCTCTGTATACCTCGAAAGTGGTTAGGTTAGGTTAGGTTAGGTTAGGTTTTTTTTTTTTTTTTTTTTTTTAAAATGAAAGATGTTCTACGGACAAATACATATAAATCGTCCGTACTTTTTTTTAAGTTAGTTTAATTTATTGAAGTTTCATTAGTACCATTTTTCTTTATCGCTCCTTAAAAACAAATTTAAATTCATCTTTAGTAGGAAGACTCTTATAGTATACATATACTTAATAATTATATATATCTAGTTATACATGGCTTATGGCTATACATGCTGTTTTTTTTTTTTTTTTTTTTTTGTTTTTTTTTTGTTGTTTTGCTTTTTTTTAATTTATTTGCTTTTTTATTTATCCATTATAAAGCTGTGGTTTTTTTTTTCTTTTTTTTTAATATAATATTCTTATTTACTACATGCAATGTATAAAAAACAAATATATACTACAAATTTTTCACCAAATTAAGATTTAATTATTCATTAATATACATTTAATCTGAGAGATATTTGAAATACAAAAAAAATATATATATATTAATTTTATTAATGGACGCTAAGCCATCCATGACTCAGACGAGTGAAGTACCGCCTGTGCCACCCCTCAGCATTGCGTCCACAACTGACATGTCCCGGTTTCTCCACGCCATCTTGATGTTATATTCCTTTATGTTACCGGTCTCGGCTGCCAGGGCGTTCATTATTAGGCGTACTATCGCGTCATTCTCGCGGCGAGCTGTGTAGTATACACAGCTGCCGGTATGCCTGGACACCGCCACGACCGCGTGATGGACACTGCTGTGCAGCTGCTGGTTGACTTTAGCAGTTCTGATTATCACCACTCTCTCCCACGTAAGTCCCTGAGCTTCATGGATTGTGTGGAGACGCGATCCTTGTTACTTCCCGTAACCCATGCTTTTGAGGAGTTCCTTTTCAGCCTGGGTGTGAGCAAGGTAGAGCGTGTTGGGCTCGCTTTTAGGGAGTCGCGTCTCTTCGTATGTTTCCAGTGTCAGGGACCGTGTTTGAGCCTTGGACGAGTATATGCCACTGTAGATCTCCCTTAGGGCATATGCAACGTCCATGGGGTTTCGATGTGTGCACAGCAGTTGTTTTGTTATTCCACCAAACGAGCTGGGACTTTGGTACCTCATCGGGAAAAGGTTTTCTCGGTCGATGAAAGGGACCTGGTTCTGATCGCCAAGGAGGAGAATCTTGCTGACTCCGCTTATTCTGGATGCTAAGACAATGGCTCCAAAATGGCTCCAAAATGGCTCATGAGTGCTTCGTCGATTATCAACCGACCGTAGCTCTCGCCCTCGCCTACGCCGTTTACCTGCAGTGAGGCCATTGTGCGCACTTTGAATTTTGCGTTTCTGCCGAGCTTGTTCTCCAGCTTGCTGCGGAGGTCTCTAGCTCCCTCTAGCGTGGGTGTCGTCACCAAATCCCCTTCAGCATTGAAGTTGTTTATTACCCAGGTTGTTTTTCCGCAGCCTGGGACCCCGTTTACCCATTCCATGTCTAGTGTCGACATTTGTGCAACGGCTTCGGTGGATTCGGAATCCCATCGCAATGTATTTGCCATTTTTAGGATTCTTTCCTCCAACATTATCCGCGTGCACTTGGCGACGACGACTATGGAATCATTCGGTGGGGTCATGAAAACTGGTTTCCCAGTCCGGGTTGACTCGTTTTCGTCTAGTTCCACAAAACCACTGGTACCGTTGAATGCGGCCATGTACTCTCCCGCCATGGTTCCCCCCAGAACTTGGGAGGTGGCGTTATTGTACACCGCCGCGCCACACTCCTCCAGTTTGGAGTTTAGCGATTGCTCGTTTCCTCGACGATAGGCTCGGAGGATTGTTCGGCACGTTTCTTGCCTAGAAACTATTGTACCTTTGAGCATTGCTATGTACTCAAGGAGTGCGTTGGACAAGTGGTCCGATGGAAAGACGGGTGTTACAAGTTCCGGAAGGTCGACCAGTCCCCGATCAGCTTTCGTAGGGGTAGTGCGGGAATTTCTTCCGTCAGTTTCCGATGAGGTTGCGATTGTTGGGGGTTCTTTTGTTTGGGCGTGTTTCTGACTTTTGGATACTATGTGTGTGAAGCAACCGACTGCTGCTCTGGTCATGGACGACAGTGCTCCCTCAGACTCCATTCGGCGAGGGGATGGCTGTCTCTCACCTGCTATCTTTTCTTGTAGCCTTTGCGAACCGCTAAGCTCTGGACTTACTATTGGGTGGCCCCAGCTGTCAATGGGAGTGGAAGCTTCGTCAAGACGGTACGGTCTCAAATGACTGAGGTTTTGGCCCCTGTCCTCATAGACCACCATCTCGTGTTTACTGGAGGCTCTTATGATCCCCGAGTAATCTTCCACTTCGGCTTTGATGTATGCCACTACCATAGCGTCCACACTGATTTTCTTAGGTGGTCCGTCAATGGCTGCCAGGCTGGAAAGCATTGAGCACGCCTGGGCAAATTCGGATGCGTCGTCGCCGGCCACGAATAGTGCAATTATTTTGTTCTTAGTTCGCACTATTCGGCAGCGTTGACCTGCTGCTGTGGCTTCTGCGAGTGCTTCGAATACTTTCCGCCTCATGGTTGCTCTGAAATTGCTCCCCTTTAAAAGGAGAGCAAGGCCGGGTGAGATGGTGACAGTACTCTTTCCCTTCGCACTGCAAAAGCAGATACCGAGTCTCTCAGTGCTGTCGTCCATGAAAGTCGCTACTCCTTTGAGTCTTATGCCCGGGGTACCCGCCTCACTGAAGTTTAGAAGCTGGTACTCCGCTGGCATCAGGCTACTTGTTGTCGGTTGCTGTACTTGTGTTAGTGTTAGTGTGGTAGGGGTGAGTGTGAGTGTGGGGGTTGGGTCTGTCGACGAGTTCCTCTTGGCCGCAATTCGCATGGTGGTTTCTACAAAATCAAGGAAGAGCGTTATGTTGTCCTTGTCTGCGATGATGTTCCGCAGTTCAGCCTTTTCCAGCTTTGTGTTGAGCCGGTACTCTAGTTCCATTCGGGCAACCGCAAAACGAGGGCAGTCCAGTAAAAGATGCCATATCGACTCACTAGTGTCGGGGTCGCATTCACAACCGGGACTGCTTTTCAGCTGGAACCGGTGTAAGTACTCCGCCATGCCTCCGTGTCCTGTCAAGGCTTGCACTTGTCGGTGCGTCAGTCTGGTTCTTCGGACGATGCGGAACGCGTCGTTCACGTCCGGGAAGAAAACTTTCGTGACGGAACCAGTGCCGGAGGAGCTGTACCTATCTTGCCATCTGCGTACAGTTTCCTCTCTGATTTTTCTCTTGACGTGTGACACGGGAACTTCACCGTAGTCTGGGGCATCCCTTGACTGCAAGGCCGCTTGTTTGGCCAGTTCGTCTGCTCTTTCGTTTCCGGCTGTCCCCACATGCGCCCTGAGCCAGAAGAGCCGCACCTGCCTGCCTTGTGCTCTGATTTCCGCTACGCACTCTTTGATGTTCTTCGTTAGGGGATGTGTTGACTTGGGATTTCCCAGCAGTTCAAGTGACGATCTTGAGTCGCTCAAGATGTTAATTGGGTCACTCGTGCTGCTTTTGGCCAAGTCAATCGCCCTGTGAAGTGCGTATAGCTCTGACTGGAAAACAGTACACGCGGGGTCGAGGCTGAAGGTGTGAAAACTGGTTTCCTTTCCATCCTCCCACCATGTGAGGGCTGCTCCAACTTTACCCTCAATCTTGCTGCCGTCAGTGAATACTTGTGGCCCGGCAATATTGTGGGAGGTTAGAGATTCGGTATCCATGTTTTCAAGGAGCTCGTACTCAGTTGTTATGAGTTCAGAAGGATGTGGCTGCTCTAGGTAGCCTATCCTTTGCTCCATTTTCCTTCCTGGTGGTAGGTAGTCTGCACTGATACCTCGCTTGGCCATGTACAGACTTGCGGCTTCCTGTATTCTGAAGTCCAGGGGCAGAAGGCCCGAAAGAACTAGTGCCGATGTAAGCGAGACCGTTCTGTACGCTTTGCAGATCTTTTGGGCAAATCCTCGTTGCAGTACATCTAGACGATCTCTGATCATCTGGAGTTCCGTGGATTGGTACCATGCACTTGCTGCATACAATACGATCGGCTCGACAACCGCTACGTATATCGTTCTGACGATTTCACCGTTTAGGCCCCATGTCACTTTCGCTGCGCGCGCTAGATGCTTGTATATGTTCGCAGCTTTTTTGCATGTTGCGGTCACGTGCGCTTTGAAGGTGAGTTTGCGGTCGATAATGAGACCAAGGAGTTTTATTTCGTTTACGAGTTCGAGTCTACTCTCTGACATATAGAGGTGTGGTTCCTTGTACTTCAGTTTTTTAGTCATCAACATCGCCTTGGTCTTATGTGCGGCGAAGTTGAGCTTATTCTGAGTACCCCACTCCACTATTGTCTCCAGTGTCGAGTTGACTCTGCCCTCCATGGTTTCGACCGAGTGGCTGGTGAAAGTCAGAACTACGTCATTCGCGAAAGCCTGCGCATGTACTCCTTCCTTTGCTAGCTTTTGCAACAGCGGATCTAGGATAATGTTCCAAAAAGTTGGTCCTCCGATGGATCCTTGGACGCAACCTTTGGTGGTTTCCCTCTCGCTTGTTGCTCTCGCATAGTTGACCACGATTTTACGGTCTTGTAGGTAGGAGCACACCATTGCGTATATGTTCCGCGGACACTTCCTTGTGGCTAACTGATGTTTTAAAGCCGGCCACCAAGCATTATCAAAGGCCCCCTCTATGTCCAGTGAGATCATAAGAACTATCTTCTTGTTTTCAAGTTCTGATCTCACGTACTTAAGAAGGTCATAGAGGGCGTCCTCGGTTCCACGCTGTGGCGTAAACCCGTACTGGTTTTGGCTAAGCGTGGGCTGCATATGCCATTGCAGCCTGCTAACCAAAAGTTTTTCGACGATTTTTCCGAAAACTGACAGAAGTCCGATGGGTCTGTATGACTTGGGGTGTGTGTAGTCATCTTTCCCATGTTTCCCGAGGATAATTACGTGCGCCACTTTCCATTGGGCAGGGAAATGTGCTAGCTCTAAGCATTTATTTGCTATAGCCATGAACATTTTTCTCCCTGTATTAATGGCCATCGCACATATGTCTGCCGTCAGCCCGTCCGGTCCCGGTGCCTTCTTTGGATTTGTGTCGTAGAGCACTGAATCCAATTCGGCTTCCGTGAATGGTGGGTCATCTTTGGACAGACCTTCAGTGTCCTCGGGTTTGGAGCTCGTCAACTCTCGGAGATGTTTGTGGAAGGGTTCATCCAGTAGTACAGAGTCATCAGGGTAGAACGTGCTGGCCAGGAGATCGGCCGATTGCTCAGGACTTAATGTTTCGCCCTTCTCGTTTCTGAGAAGCGGATCTTCGCGCCTCTTTGATGTCCGCCTTATTACTCTGTAAATCCCATCCCACATGCTCTCCCTTTCCTGCGTCGAGCAAAACTCTTTCCAGCTTTGGGTTTGGGCTTCGCTAGCCTTTTTTTCGTACTCACGTTTGGCGTTGAGGTACTCGTTTACCACGTGTTCTCTTCTGGAGGGTGCAGCATTGCGAATCCTTCGCTTTCTTCTGGTAACTTCTTTTTTTAGGTCAGCAAGGTCTTGGGACCACCAGGGGGGTGCTACCTTTCCCTTGTAGGCGCCTAATTTTGGGATAGCTTTGTCGCATGCCTCTTGAATGGCATTTGTGTATGCGAAAAGTGCCGTATCCAGTTCCTCGGTGCTCGAGATGGAGTTTACGGTTTGTAGGGAGATGTTTCTTTGGGCTAGGCCAGATTTCAGTTGGAGTTGGAACTCTTGCCAGTTCGCCTTTTTGATGTTATACTTGCGGGTGGTAGTAGGTTCTAGAGCCTCTAGCTCACTGTCCAGTTGCAAGGCAAAGGTGATGGCATTGTGGTCAGATGTTGTCATGCCACGGTCCACTTTCCAACTTTCAATCCTGCCCAGCAGGGATTGACTGCACGCTGTTACGTCTACTATGCTGCTGCACAGTTTCCCTCCCCTGTACGTCTCAAACGTTGGAGTATCTCCTTTGTTGAGGACGTGAAACTCCATCTCGTCGAGGAAAGCGCTATAGGCCTCTCCCCTGGGGTCGTCATGCTTGCTGCCCCACCAGAGGCTCCACGCGTTTACGTCCCCTCCTATTATGATGTTGTTGGTGTTCAGTTTGCGGCACTTTTCTTGAACACTCTTTAGGTTTATCTTTATGTCTTCGTTCCCCTCAAAGTACACCGAAAGTATTGCCAGTTTAAGGCTGCCAGCCACCAGAGTCACTGCCACCTCAGTCTCAGTCACCAACTGCGGGTCGTGAATTACCCGCAGTTGGTCCCCGAAGATTATTACAGCAGCTTTCACTGGTTTTGTGCGGTTCAGGGTGCACTGGATGATTTGTGCGCCAGGGTAAGTGCTCATATTGCCGTTCCGTCCCACGTAGTGTTCCTGTACTAAAGCAATAGAGGCTCCGCGTCCCTTAGCAGCCTGGATCAGTTCCTGCGTCGCCAGTTTGTTGCGCTGCAGGTTTGCCTGAATTACTAGCAACTTACCATTGGGAGCACTCCGAGAGGAAGAGGTGGGGGTCATATCGTCGCCCTTAGCAGTAGCTGACACGCGAGCGCGCTATGGCGTCCATCTTTTGTCTTTCTGGACACTCTTGGTCGTACGCTGCGTGTGCTTTTGATGACTGGGTGTGGGCCCGTTCACAGTTCTTGCAGTGTGGAGGTCTGTTCTCCAGCCTGCTGTGACATTTCTCCCAAGAGTGAGTACCCCCGCAGTAACCGCATAGGTCCTCTTTTTCTCGGCAGAGACCTTTGGTGTGTCCGTATCCCAAGCATCTAGAGCACTGAATTAGGGGCGATTGATCCTCGACTGGACTCCGCGAAAGGCCGATGTAGACTTTTTTGGCCTCTATCAGCCGCCCGTAGAGTGGTGGTGACACCTCGAAGACTATATGGGCCTGAAGTGTGTTTCTAGCCTTTTTCGTATATTTCACTCTGATGAAATCATCCTTTTTATCCAAGGCTGTGAACAGCTGCTTGTTTTGGGCCCGGAAGTGTTCAGTGATCTCATCGTCTTTTTGGTAGGCGAGGACGTTCCTTACTATAACAAGGGGATTTGTTACACGAGGCTCTTCCACCCTGAGGGTGTTGTTACCTCGCACCTGTGTTCTGACTAGGGCTAGGTCTTCTTTTGTTCCGCAAGTCAGAACAACTTTTTGGTTCCTGGCCTTCCTTACCCTGTCCACTCTGGCGCCAGTTTTTGCCATGTCTAGTGCACTGATTATGGATTTCACAACATTATCTCCTGTTTTGGTGGCGTCAGTTGAGGAGACAATGCGTCACAATTCATTGCGTCCACAACTGACATGTCCCGGTTTCTCCACGCCATCTTGATGTTATATTCCTTTATGTTACCGGTCTCGGCTGCCAGGGCGTTCATTATTAGGCGTACTATCGCGTCATTCTCGCGACGAGCTGTGTAGTATACACAGCTGCCGGTATGCCTGGACACCGCCACGACCGCGTGATGGACACTGCTGTGCAGCTGCTGGTTGACTTTAGCAGTTCTGATTATCACCACTCTCTCCCACGTAAGTCCCTGAGCTTCATGGATTGTGTGGAGACGCGATCCTTGTTGCTTCCCGTAACCCATGCTTTTGAGGAGTTCCTTTTCAGCCTGGGTGTGAACAAGGTAGAGCGTGTTGCGCTCGCTTTTAGGGAGTCGCGTCTCTTCGTATGTTTCCAGTGTCAGGGACCGTGTTTGAGCCTTGGACGAGTATATGCCACTGTAGATCTCCCTTAGGGCATATGCAACGTCCATGGGGTTTCGATGTGTGCACAGCAGTTGTTTTGTTATTCCACCAAACGAGCTGGGACTTTGGTACCTCATCGGGAAAAGGTTTTCTCGGTCGATGAAAGGGACCTGGTTCTGATCGCCAAGGAGGAGAATCTTGCTGACTCCGCTTATTCTGGATGCTAAGACAATGGCTCCAAAATGGCTCATGAGTGCTTCGTCGATTATCAACCGACCGTAGCTCTCGCCCTCGCCTACGCCGTTTACCTGTAGTGAGGCCATTGTGCGCACTTTGAATTTTGCGTTTCTGCCGAGCTTGTTCTCCAGCTTGCTGCGGAGGTCTCTAGCTCCCTCTAGCGTGGGTGTCGTCACCAAATCCCCTTCAGCATTGAAGTTGTTTATTACCCAGGTTGTTTTTCCGCAGCCTGGGACCCCGTTTACCCATTCCATGTCTAGTGTCGACATTTGTGCAACGGCTTCGGTGGATTCGGAATCCCATCGCAATGTATTTGCCATTTTTAGGATTCTTTCCTCCAACATTATCCGCGTGCACTTGGCGACGACGACTATGGAATCATTCGGTGGGGTCATGAAAACTGGTTTCCCAGTCCGGGTTGACTCGTTTTCGTCTAGTTCCACAAAACCACTGGTACCGTTGAATGCGGCCATGTACTCTCCCGCCATGGTTCCCCCCAGAACTTGGGAGGTGGCGTTATTGTACACCGCCGCGCCGCACTCCTCCAGTTTGGAGTTTAGCGATTGCTCGTTTCCTCGACGATAGGCTCGGAGGATTGTTCGGCACGTTTCTTGCCTAGAAACTATTGTACCTTTGAGCATTGCTATGTACTCAAGGAGTGCGTTGGACAAGTGGTCCGATGGAAAGACGGGTGTTACAAGTTCCGGAAGGTCGACCAGTCCCCGATCGGCTTTCGTAGGGGTAGTGCGGGAATTTCTTCCGTCAGTTTCCGATGAGGTTGCGATTGTTGGGGGTTCTTTTGTTTGGGCGTGTTTCTGCCTTTTGGATACTATGTGTGTGAAGCAACCGACTGCTGCTCTGGTCATGGACGACAGTGCTCCCTCAGACTCCATTCGGCGAAGGGATGGCTGTCTCTCACCTGCTATCTTTTCTTGTAGCCTTTGCGAACCGCTAAGCTCTGGACTTACTATTGGGTGGCCCCAGCTGTCAATGGGAGTGGAAGCTTCGTCAAGACGGTACGGTCTCAAATGACTGAGGTTTTGGCCCCTGTCCTCATAGACCACCATCTCGTGTTTACTGGAGGCTCTTATGATCCCCGAGTAATCTTCCACTTCGGCTTTGATGTATGCCACTACCTTAGCGTCCACACTGATTTTCTTAGGTGGTCCGTCAATGGCTGCCAGGCTGGAAAGCATTGAGCACGCCTGGGCAAATTCGGATGCGTCGTCGCCGGCCACGAATAGTGCAATTATTTTGTTCTTAGTTCGCACTATTCGGCAGCGTTGACCTGCTGCTGTGGCTTCTCCGAGTGCTTCGAATACTTTCCGCCTCATGGTTGCTCTAAAATTGCTCCCCTTTAAAAGGAGAGCAAGGCTGGGTGAGATGGTGACAGTACTCTTTCCCTTCGCACTGCAAAAGCAGATACCGAGTCTCTCAGTGCTGTCGTCCATGAAAGTCGCTACTCCTTTGAGTCTTATGCCCGGGGTACCCGCCTCACTGAAGTTTAGAAGCTGGTACTCCGCTGGCATCAGGCTACTTGTTGTCGGTTGCTGTACTTGTGTTAGTGTTAGTGTGGTAGGGGTGAGTGTGAGTGTGGGGGTTGGGTCTGTCGACGAGTTCCTCTTGGCCGCAATTCGCATGGTGGTTTCTACAAAATCAAGGAAGAGCGTTATGTTGTCCTTGTCTGCGATGATGTTCCGCAGTTCAGCCTTTTCCAGCTTTGTGTTGAGCCGGTACTCTAGTTCCATTCGGGCAACCGCAAAACGAGGGCAGTCCAGTAAAAGATGCCATATCGACTCACTAGTGTCGGGGTCGCATTCACAACCGGGACTGCTTTTCAGCTGGAACCGGTGTAAGTACTCCGCCATGCCTCCGTGTCCTGTCAAGGCTTGCACTTGTCGGTGCGTCAGTCTGGTTCTTCGGACGATGTGGAACGCGTCGTTCACGTCCGGGAAGAAAACTTTCGTGACGGAACCAGTGCCGGAGGAGCTGTACCTATCTTGCCATTTGCGTACAGTTTCCTCTCTGATTTTTCTCTTGACGTGTGACACGGGAACTTCACCGTAGTCTGGGGCATCCCTTGACTGCAAGGCCGCTTGTTTGGCCAGTTCGTCTGCTCTTTCGTTTTCGGCTGTCCCCACATGCGCCCTGAGCCAGAAGAGCCGCACCTGCCTGCCTTGTGCTCTGATTTCCGCTACGCACTCTTTGATGTTCTTCGTTAGGGGATGTGTTGACTTGGGATTTCCCAGCAGTTCAAGTGACGATCTTGAGTCGCTCAAGATGTTAATTGGGTCACTCGTGCTGCTTTTGGCCAAGTCAATCGCCCTGTGAAGTGCGTATAGCTCTGACTGGAAAACAGTACACGCGGGGTCGAGGCTGAAGGTGTGAAAACTGGTTTCCTTTCCATCCTCCCACCATGTGAGGGCTGCTCCAACTTTACCCTCAATCTTGCTGCCGTCAGTGAATACTTGTGGCCCGGCAATATTGTGGGAGGTTAGAGATTCGGTATCCATGTTTTCAAGGAGCTCGTACTCAGTTGTTATGAGTTCAGAAGGATGTGGCTGCTCTAGGTAGCCTATCCTTTGCTCCATTTTCCTTCCTGGTGGTAGGTAGTCTGCACTGATACCTCGCTTGGCCATGTACAGACTTGCGGCTTCCTGTATTCTGAAGTCCAGGGGCAGAAGGCCCGAAAGAACTAGTGCCGATGTAAGCGAGACCGTTCTGTACGCTTTGCAGATCTTTTGGGCAAATCCTCGTTGCAGTACATCTAGACGATCTCTGATCAGCTGGAGTTCCGTGGATTGGTACCATGCACTTGCTGCATACAATACGATCGGCTCGACAACCGCTACGTATATCGTTCTGACGATTTCACCGTTTAGGCCCCATGTCACTTTCGCTGCGCGCGCTAGATGCTTGTATTATGTTCGCAGCTTTTTTGCATGTTGCGGTCACGTGCGCTTTGAAGGTGAGTTTGCGGTCGATAATGAGACCAAGGAGTTTTATCTCGTTTACGAGTTCGAGTCTACTCTCTGACATATAGAGGTGTGGTTCCTTGTACTTCAGTTTTTTAGTCATCAACATCGCCTTGGTCTTATGTGCGGCGAAGTTGAGCTTATTCTGAGTACCCCACTCCACTATTGTCTCCAGTGTCGAGTTGACTCTCCCCTCCATGGTTTCGACCGAGTGGCTGGTGAAAGTCAGAACTACGTCATCCGCGAAAACCTGCGCATGTACTCCTTCCTTTGCTAGCTTTTGCAACAGCGGATCTAGGATAATGTTCCAAAAAGTTGGTCCTCCGATGGATCCTTGGACGCAACCTTTGGTGGTTTCCCTCTCGCTTGTTGCTCTCGCATAGTTGACCACGATTTTACGGTCTTGTAAGTAGGAGCACACCATTGCGTATATGTTCCGCGGACACTTCCTTGTGGCTAACTGATGTTTTAAAGCCGGCCACCAAGCATTATCAAAGGCCCCCTCTATGTCCAGTGAGATCATAAGAACTATCTTCTTGTTTTCAAGTTCTGATCTCACGTACTTAAGAAGGTCATAGAGGGCGTCCTCGGTTCCACGCTGTGGCGTAAACCCGTACTGGTTTTGGCTAAGCGTGGGCTGCATATGCCATTGCAGCCTGCTAACCAAAAGTTTTTCGACGATTTTTCCGAAAACTGACAGAAGTCCGATGGGTCTGTATGACTTGGGGTGTGTGTAGTCATCTTTCCCATGTTTCCCGAGGATAATTACGTGCGCCACTTTCCATTGGGCAGGGAAATGTGCTAGCTCTAAGCATTTATTTGCTATAGCCATGAACATTTTTCTCCCTGTATTAATGGCCATCGCACATATGTCTGCCGTCAGCCCGTCCGGTCCCGGTGCCTTCTTTGGATTTGTGTCGTAGAGCACTGAATCCAATTCGGCTTCCGTGAATGGTGGGTCATCTTTGGACAGACCTTCAGTGTCCTCGGGTTTGGAGCTCGTCAACTCTCGGAGATGTTTGTGGAAGGGTTCATCCAGTAGTACAGAGTCATCAGGGTAGAACGTGCTGGCCAGGAGATCGGCCGATTGCTCAGGACTTAATGTTTCGCCCTTCTCGTTTCTGAGAAGCGGTTAGGTTAGGTTAGGTTAGGTTAGGTTAGGTTAGGTTAGGTTTTTTTTTTTTTTTTTTTTAAATGAAAGATGTCCTACGGACAAATATAAATCGTCCGTACTTTTTTTAAGTTAGTTTAATTTATTGAAGTTTCATTAGTACCATTTTTCTTTATCGCTCCTTAAAAACAAATTTAAATTCATCTTTAGCAGGAAGACTCTTACAGTATACATATACTTAATAATTATATATATCTAGTTATACATGGCTTATGGCTAAACATGCTGTTTTTTTTTTTTTTTTTTTTTTTTGTTTTTTTTTTTGTTGTTGTTTTGCTTTTTTTTAATTTATTTGCTTTTTTATTTATCCATTATAAAGCTGTGGTTTTTTTTTTTTTTTTTTTTTTATTATTATTTTCTCTTTTTTTTTCTTTCTTTTTTTTAATATAATATTCTTATTTACTACATGCAATGTATAAAAAACAAATATATACTACAAATTGTTCACACAATTAAGATTTAATTATTCATTAATATACATTTAATCTGAGAGACATTTGAAATACAAAAAAAAAAAAAAAATATTAATTTTATTAATGGACGCTAAGCCATCCATGACTCAGACGAGTGAAGTTCCGCCTGTGCCACCCCTCAGCATTGCGTCCACAACTGACATGTCCCGGTTTCTCCACGCCATCTTGATGTTATATTCCTTTATGTTACCGGTCTCGGCTGCCAGGGCGTTCATTATTAGGCGTACTATCGCGTCATTCTCGCGGCGAGCTGTGTAGTATACACAGCTGCCGGTATGCCTGGACACCGCCACGACCGCGTGATGGACACTGCTGTGCAGCTGCTGGTTGACTTTAGCAGTTCTGATTATCACCACTCTCTCCCACGTAAGTCCCTGAGCTTCATGGATTGTGTGGAGACGCGATCCTTGTTGCTTCCCGTAACCCATGCTTTTGAGGAGTTCCTTTTCAGCCTGGTTGTGAACAAGGTAGAGCGTGTTGGGCTCGCTTTTAGGGAGTCGCGTCTCTTCGTATGTTTCCAGTGTCAGGGACCGTGCTTGAGCCTTGGACGAGTATATGCCACTGTAGATCTCCCTTAGGGCATATGCAACGTCCATGGGGTTTCGATGTGTGCACAGCAGTTGTTTTGTTATTCCACCAAACGAGCTGGGACTTTGGTACCTCATCGGGAAAAGGTTTTCTCGGTCGATGAAAGGGACCTGGTTCTGATCGCCAAGGAGGAGAATCTTGCTGACTCCGCTTATTCTGGATGCTAAGACAATGGCTCCAAAATGGCTCATGAGTGCTTCGTCGATTATCAACCGACCGTAGCTCTCGCCCTCGCCTACGCCGTTTACCTGCAGTGAGGCCATTGTGCGCACTTTGAATTTTGCGTTTCTGCCGAGCTTGTTCTCCAGCTTGCTGCGGAGGTCTCTAGCTCCCTCTAGCGTGGGTGTCGTCACCAAATCCCCTTCAGCATTGAAGTTGTTTATTACCCAGGTTGTTTTTCCGCAGCCTGGGACCCCGTTTACCCATTCCATGTCTAGTGTCGACATTTGTGCAACGGCTTCGGTGGATTCGGAATCCCATCGCAATGTATTTGCCATTTTTAGGATATTTAGCTTCCACTCCCATTGACAGCTGGGGCCACCCAATAGTAAGTCCAGAGCTTAGCGGTTCGCAAAGGCTGCAAGAATAGATAGCAGGTGAGAGACAGCCATCCCCTCGCCGAATGGAGTCCGAGGGAGCACTGTCGTCCATGACCAGAGCAGCAGTCGGTTGCTTCACACACATAGTATCCAAAAGGCAGAAACACGCCCAAACAAAAGAACCCCCAACAATCGCAACCTCATCGGAAACTGACGGAAGAAATTCCCGCACTACCCCTACGAAAGCCGATCGGGGACTGGTCGACCTTCCGGAACTTGTAACACCCATCTTTCCATCGGACCACTTGTCCAACGCACTCCTTGAGTACATAGCAATGCTCAAAGGTACAATAGGAATGGGAAAGGGAGGGTCCTCCGTCTTAAAATAACATTCCTTTCATTTCTCTTACAGTAACTAATTTGTTAACAAGTTTCATCCTTCCTCTCTTTTATTATTTAGTAATTCCTTTTCTATTTTTTTTTTTTTTTTTTTCTTTTTCTTTCTCTTTTTTTTTTTTTTTGTTTGTATATATTATTCTTTCAATTTTTTTTTTTTTTCTCTTTACTTAACTATTACATTTCCTTAAAACTAGTTAAACAAGTTACGAAGGAGCCTCCCTTAATCAATATCACAGTATAATCCTCAAATATTTGTGGTATCGCAGACCAAAATAAATTTTAGAAATAACCCCAAGCAAAAACCAGTAAGGCCACTATTTGTTGCGCTTTGCAGCACATTTAACTATTAATGAGAGGAATTTAAATAGAGCCTCCCTTTGCTTCTCACTGACCATTATCTCTGGCAGGTTTGTTTTATTAAAAGGTAATGTTAATTCAACCTCCAAGTTTGTCCTCCACAAGCCAAACCTGGGGCAGTCGAACATGACGTGCCATATTGTTTCCTCCTGGTCCGGGTCACACACGCAAGATGGACTGTCCTTTATTTTGAAGCGGTGAAGATACGAGGCGAATCCCCCGTGCCCTGTGAGGGCCTGCACGAGAGTAGGATCCAGTTTAGCCTTCCTAAAGACTTTGTGCGCGGTAGCGACATCAGGAAAGAAGGCCCTCGTGACCCCACCCGTGCTAGAGGAGCCGTATCGCTGCTGCCACCGCTGGACAGTCCCCTCACGTATTGTCTTCCTCAGGTAGGAGAGAGGGACAGCGTCATAATCGGCTGCCGTCTTCCTGTGGAGGGCTGCGTCCTTAGCAAGCTCGTCCGCACGCTCATTGCCAACGGTTCCAGCATGAGCTCTCAGCCAAAAAAACCTCACGTCACGGCCCCGCATGCGGATTTCACGCACGCCCCGCTCAATACCATGAGCCAAGGGATGAATAAGCGCCCGGCTTCTGAGCAGGTCCAAAGACGACCTGGAGTCACTCAAGATATTTACTAGTGGCTCCCTGCCGCCGCCAACCTGCTGTATGGCCCTGAGCAGAGCGTACATCTCCGACTGGAAGACCGTGCAGTAAGGCTCCAAGCGGAACTTCGAGTGTCTAGTCTCCTCACCCTCCGACCACCAAGTGAGCGCAGCACCCACCTTCCCCTGTATCTTACTGCCGTCAGTAAAGATACAGGGACCAACGATTTGGTGGGCACTCACGGTTTCCGGGTGGAGATCGTCCAAACACTCGAAGCTCAGCGACTGTTTATCCGCTGGATGCGGGAACCGCCGGCAAGGAACACGCAGTTCAACCGGTCGATCAGCGGGAATCTGCTCAATTCTCTCTCCACGCTTTGCCCTATACAGACTCGCAGCCTCCTGCACTCTAAGGTCAAGGGGGAGCACGTCTGCCAGGATCAGAGCCGATGACAGAGACACCGTGCGGTACGCTTTACACAGCTTTTGTGCAAACCCCCGCTGCAGAGAATCAAGTTGGTTTTTAATCATCAACTTCTCGGCAGCCGGGGCCCACACACCAGCCGCGTACAGCACGATGGGCTCTATCACTGAGACGTAAATGGTTCTAATGACTTCCCGGTTCAAACCCCAGCTCACTCTGGCGGCACATGCCAGCTGCTTATAGATGTCAGTGACTTTTCTACAAACAGCTGACACGTGTGCATTAAAAGTGAGCTTGTTGTCAATAATAACACCCAACAGGCGGATCTGCTGCACTAGCAGCAACTGAACTCCGTCCATGCAGATGACCGGGGGCTCAAACTTAAGCTTACGTGTTAGCACCATTGCAAATGTTTTGTGTGGTGCAAACTTCAGCTTATTTCTGAGACCCCAGCCCAACACTCGTTGGAGAGCCGCATTTGCTCTCGCCTGTAAGGGGGGCATAGTTGAACCTGAAATCACCAGAACCACATCGTCAGCAAAGGCCTGGCTGTGCACTCCGTCCTGCTCGAGTTCTTCGAGCAGGGTGTTGAGAATAAGGTTCCAAAAGGTGGGTCCAGCTATAGAGCCTTGGATACACCCCTTGTTGGTACCCTTCTCCCAACACTCCCTTGCATAGCTGACCTTAATGGTGCGGTCTTGTAAGTAGGAGGCCACGAGTCCATAAATGTTAGCAGGACACCTATGAGCGAGGAGTTGGGTCTTCAAGGCCGGCCACCAAGCATTGTCGAAGGCTCCCTCTATGTCCAGTGATACCATGAGAACTATTTTCCTGCTCTCTATTTGAGAGCGGACATGGCCCACAAGGTCATAGAGGGAGTCCTCGGTGCTTTTTTGTGGCATAAAGCCATATAGCCTGGCATTAAGGGAAGGTAGCATATGCCATCCAAGTCGGGATACGAGTAGCTTTTCAACAATCTTGCCCATAACAGGAAGGAGTCCTATCGGCCTGTGCGCCTTCGGTATCGTGTAGTCATCTCTCCCAGACTTGCGGATGATGCAAACGTAAGCGAGCTTCCACCGCACCGGGAAGTGTCCAATTGACAAACATTTGTTGGCAATTTCAAGGAACACCTCCGGTGCAATTCGGATTGCTCGCTCGCATATATCCGCCGTCCACCCGTCAGGACCCGGAGCCTTCTTGGGGTTTAGACTTCCCAAGACCGAGTCAAGCTCCGCGGCCGTGAAAGGTGGATCGTTGGATTTAAGTTGGTCCAGGAGTTGATGAACTGGCACTTCCGAGCTCTCGCGTATTTGCCGTTGAGTTGGGGTTTCGTTGTTCACAGTGTCATCAGGAAAGAACGAACGCGCCAGCAGTTCTGCAGACTCCCTGGGACTAAGTGTATTCCCAGTGGAGTCCACAAGTAACTGGTCCTCTTGTCGTTTTACCGTTCTTCTGATGACCCTGTAGACACCGTCCCATAGACTTTCCCTATCCTGTCTTGTGCAAAACTGTTTCCAGCTAGAGGTTTGTGCATCTTGCACAGCCGCTTTATACAGCTGATTAGCCTCAAGATATTGGTCAACGACGTGTTGCCTTCTAACCGCCGCGGCGTTTCTAATTCTCCGTCTCTTGGTCTTAGCGTCTCGCTTGAGACGCTCTAGAGCAGGAGTCCACCACGGCAATGGTTTCCTTCCTTTTGAGACTCCCACCTTCGGTATTGTCTCTTCACAAGCTTGGGAGACAACCGTGAGGTAAGAGTCAAGGATGGACTCCAGCTCCTCAGGCGTAGTAACAGATCCCACTCTCGAGGCAGTCAGGTTGCTCTCTTTTAGCCCGGAGCGGATGGAACGATCGAAAGCCAACCAATCAGACCTGGCTGTGTTGTACACACGTGTGCTCTGGGGTTTCAGGGTTTCTAATTCCCTTTCAAGACACACGTGGAAGGTAATAGCATTATGGTCTGATGTGATCAGTTCCCTGTCGACCCTCCATCCGCCCATTCTATCCAAGAGCTCGAGGCCGCATGCTGTCACATCAACATGGCTTGTGCACATACGGCCCCCCCTGTATACCTCGAAAGTGGGTGTGTTGCCTGTGTTCAGGATCTGGAAGTCCATATCCTCAAGGAAGGATCTGTAGGCTGAGCCCCTGTGGTCTTCGGAATCACTTCCCCACCAAGGGCTCCACGCATTGACATCCCCTGCTACGATGACATTATCAGTCTGCAATTTGGAACAGACATATTTGACTCGATGGAGATAAGGCTCCAAATCCTCGTCCCCCTCCAGGTAAATGGACAGCACGGCCAATTTCAGCGAGCCTGCCTTCAGCAGTACCGCCGCAATATTCTCGGTGACAAGCTGGGGATCGTGTATGACCTCCAGCTCCCCACCGAAGACCACTACGGCGGCTTTTACCGGCTTTTGGCGTGCTGACGTCATTTGGATAACTCTTGTGTCCGGGTACTGTTTCAGTTCGCCCTTGGTACCGACGTAAGGTTCCTGGACCAGGGCGACCGAGACCCGGTTGGAGTGAGCCTTGGTTAGGTTAGGTTAGGTTAGGTTAGGTTAGGTTAGGTTAGGTTAGGTTAGGTTAGGTTAGGTTAGGTTAGGTTAGGTTAGGTTAGGTTAGGTTAGGTTAGGTTAGGTTAGGTTAGGTTAGGTTAGGTTAGGTTAGGTTCCCGTGGGAGTTGCTGGTCTTCTATCGGGCGCGTCCCCAGGTGGCGGATAGGGGAAAGTCTCCCAGATATGGGGGACACCGGTTTATCCGGCGCGGACCAAAACCAGCAGGGCGGGGAGTCGCTCTCCCTGTTTCTCTGCTCAGCAGAGGAAGTGGGAGATGCGATTGAGTGCGGCGGGCTTGCCCAGTATCACAACTGGCAGGTGCGGGCTTCGGCCACCGTCGGACAATCCGTAAGCCCACACATGTGGGAATGGAGGCCTTCGGGCCACGAGGAAGAAAACCTCTTTAAAATAATTAAGTTAATCCCAAGGTGTCCCGTGCCGATGGGATGAATGGCTGGAAGGATTTCAGTCCCAAGTGGGAAGGGGGACCGTCCCCCTTACAGAAAAGGCGATAGAATTTTCGATAAAATCATCCATGAAGGTGCATTGTAAAAATACACAACCCCAGGAGGGTACCGGCCTAGCCGGAGAATCCCTCCCCGAGCATAGCTCGGGCAGCCCCTCGTATTCTGGGGAGGGCAACAACCGCCAACAAAATATAGGAGACAGTGACAGTGGGGAGAGCGTTAATTCTTTTCTCTCTGTCACATCGCAAATGTCGATAGCTTCGGACCTTTCCCGAAAAAGGAAAGGGGGAAAAGTAAAGCCTGCAGGAGTGGAAAAACGCGGGAAGAAAAAGTCGGGTTTATCTGTTGAAGATGGGGTGTTCGGTCCCCCAAAAACCACGACAGTTGTAACCCGTTCCATGCGGTCCCTCCCTAAACCGGAGGACCTGGCAAGTGATATGGGGGACTTGCCAACAGCAGAGCTGGCCAATCGCGTTAGCGAGCAGCTGGCTGAGGTAGAAAAGGTTGCAAGTACGTCCGGCAACCTTAAAGGAAACTACGTACGCAGCCTTCGGGTCGCCGCTCGCACCTTGTGGGCGGCAACATCAGAATTGGAGAAGAGGACGGTCGCCTCGGTCAATGTGGAGAGGTTGGAGCGGGAGAACGCAGAGCTGCGTCTTCAACTCAATAATCTCTCGACGCGGGTGGACGAGCTGTCTAAGGAGAAGTCTCGCCTGCAGACGGAGGGAACGGAGTCCTCCCCCGTTGCAAACGGAGGACGCAGGGAAGACCATGTCACCCTAGAGCAGATCGGCTCACTTATTGAGGCTAAGTTGAGCCTATTTAGGTCGGAACTGTTCCCCGACAGGGCCCTCAGGCCCCCTTTGAGAGGTGCGGCTTTGGCTGCGACGGAAACTACTGCTCAGGTAGGAATTCCAAAGCAGCCAAAACAGAAGTCTAGTCGGCCGGTCAAGCCGGGGCTATCTGTGGCTCCCCTCAGCCAATCCGCAACGCAGCCGGCCCCGACTCCACGGGTAGAGAGCGAGTCATATGCAGCTGTGACTCGCAAAAGGGCAAAACCTGCGACTGCAAAGAAGCAGGTCACACTAGCCCAAAAGCCGGCCAAGAGAGTAGTGAGACCGCCTCGGGCCCCAGCATCCGCAGCCATCTCCGTGACGGTACCGGAGGGGTCCTCCAACACTTATGCTGAAGTGATGGCCGCTGCAAAGAGCCGCATTAAGCTGGCCGAATTTGGCATCGAAACGGTCAAGCAAAAGCGGGCCATCACGGGAGGCTTGGTGTTGGAGATATCTGGCACAGAGTGCTCCGCAAAGGCGGATATCTTGGCCTGCCGAATGCGGGAAGTACTGGCCGAGATGGACGTTCGTGTGTCCCGGCCGGTGAAGATGGGTGAGGTGCGTGTGAGGGGGTTGGATGATGCGATCACCCCACCAGAGGTGGCAGCTGCCGTGGCTGAGGCCGGGAACTGTCCCGAAGCGGACGTGAAGGTGGGAGAAATCCGCCGTTCGGCCTCCACTCTCGGATCTGTGTGGGTGAGATGCCCCGCCACGGCGATCCAGAAGATGGTGGCAACAAAGCATCTTCGGATTGGTTGGGTAGCAGCATCTGTGGAGGTTCTAGAGGCTAGGCCCCTACAGTGCTTCCGCTGCCTTGAATTGGGACACGTTCGGCTCAAATGTCCCAATAAAGAGGACAGAAGTGGCCTCTGCTACGCTTGCGGCGAGCCAGGTCACAAGGCGAGGCAGTGCACCGCGAAGGTGCTTAAGTGCCCCTTGTGCTCGGATCTCGGACGCCCAGATAATCACAGGCTGGGATCAAAATTGTGTGCCCCAAAGAGCGGAAGGACGAAGCAGGGTTCTTCTCCCGCTCCTGGCTCAGCAGCGGCTGAAGTAGAAGTGGCTTCGGGCACCCAGCCGCCACCAAGGGAGAAAATGGACACATCATCGGCCTTGTCCTAAAAGTCCTTCAGGGTAATTTGAACCACTGCCGCGGTGCGCAGGACCTGCTACTGCAAACCATCGCGGAGTGCTCGATTGCACTGGCGGTAATTTCGGAACCCTACAGCGTTCCAAAAGACCCCCGCTGGATGTGTGACGGAGCCGGCTCAGTCGCCGTGTTCTGGAGAGGCAGGGATGGAGACCCTCCCTGCAGAATCTTGGTCAGGGGGCAAGGCTTCGTTGTGGTTGAGTGGGGTCAGATGGTGGTGGTTGGGTGCTACGTCTCTCCCAATATCTCCCTCGCAGACTACGAGATATTTATTGACGGGTTGATGGTCTGCATTCGCGGATACCTCACTCGTCCGATGCTTATCTTGGGGGACTTCAACGCTCACTCTAGAGCGTGGGGGAACCCCTGGGATGATGCTAAGGGAGAGACATTGCTGGAATGGGCCGCGGGACTTGACATCCGTCTGCTTAACCAGGGGACGGTGCCCACCTGCGTGCGTTGGCAGGGGGAGTCGTTTGTCGACTTGTCATGGGCGACGGCCACAGCTGAGCACATGGTGTCAAGATGGAGAGTTGCGGAAGAGATAGTCACTCTCTCCGACCATCGCCACATAATTGTCGAGGTGGCAGTCCGAATTCCCGCTCCAGGTCTTGGTAGCCGCACTCCTCCGAGGAGGTGGTCCCTAAGGCAAATGGACCGAGATAAACTTAAAGCTGCCGCTGCTGTAGCAGCCTGGCCGGAAACTTCTGGTGACGCATCCGACCTTAACCCTGAGCAAGAGGCGGTCTGGTTTCGGGACTCAATGACGATGGTTTGCGATGCTGCCATGCCCCGGGCCAGACCGGTGCAGAAGAGGTCGATGCACTGGTGGTCGGCCGAGATTGCAGAATTGCGTGTTATCTGCCTGCGGTGCCGACGCCAGTGCCTCAGAACCAGAAGAAGACGGCTTTCCACGGCAGAGGAAAAAGCTTATGCCTACGAGGAGTATCGGACTGCCACAAAGCATCTCCAGATCGCCATAACTGAGGCTAAGGCCCAAGCTTGGAATGAGCTGTTGCGAGATCTGGACAGGGATCCATGGGGTCGACCTTACAAGATGGTCATGGGGAAGCTGCGACCCTGGGTTCCGCCTTTAAAGGAAACCCTGGAACCGAATCTGGTGGACACAGTGGTCAACACCCTCTTCCCCAGAACCCAGGATGACCCTGTGCCCTTGACCTCAATAGACTTGCCCATTTGGTCCGACGACCTAGCCGTGTCGGGACTGGAGTTGACCTGCGCCGTCAGACGCCTGGCATCCCGGGTCGGGCATGGGTGCTCGCCATGGTGGAGCTAGGAGATAGACTAAGGCGGTTGTTTACCAGCTGTCTCCGCTGCGGCCATTTCCCGTGTGCCTGGAAAGAGGCGAGGCTAGTGCTGCTGGCGAAAGAGGGCAGAGCTCCGGACTCTCCATCCGGGTATCGACCCGTATGCCTTTTGGATGAAGTGGGCAAACTATTCGAAAGAATAATTGCCTACCGCCTAAATTCGCACCTGGCGAGAGAAGGCCCCGAACTGTCTGACAGTCAGTTCAGCTTTCGACAGGGCCGATCTACGATGGACGCGATTTTGCGTGTCCGACAATTGTCGGACCGGGTGGTGTCTCGGGGCGGGGTGGTGTTGGCGGTCAGCTTGG